>CM038220.1:172550189-173894818 GCA_021442155.1 Cymbidium sinense
GACTAATTTGCATGGAAGGAAGCGAATAAGTAGTAGGTTGTTGGCATTTACGTTAGAGAAACTTATACCTACGCATGGTGATTGGTGTCGTCCCAGCTGATGACTCCATTAAGCTAAACTCAAGAACAAAAATTGGGTTAGAAGTGAGAATGACAAACTTCATGAGGAAACAAATAAACATATATAGAAGGTGTGCTGGAGTTGCTCACCAGCAGCGAGGTTGGATGAAGAATTGGAATTTTGAGAAGAAGATAAGGTTTATAATGGTTTTGCTTTATAATCAAATGAATATACAACGTGATGGATTTTAGTAAAAAAGATAAAGATTTCTTACACTTGTAGATGGGCCAAAAACAAAAAAGCGATTGATGATCTGAGGTTGGGATGAATAGGAGCAGATGCCGAAAGAAAGAGTTATATATCTTTGGTGACCGACATATGAGAAAATAACTGGCGAGTAGAGCGTGTCGATTGAAGGGAAGAAAATATTACGTCGAGTCCGCGTAAGCTTTGTGAACTCAATCTGGCGTCGTGCAGTGATTTTTTTCCGTTTTACTCAGTATGCTGGGCGGGCCAGCGATGACCCGTTTATCACGGCCCACCCGGCCTCACCTCATTCAAAGCGGGAGAAGAAAAATGCGTCGTTGACATTCCTCCAGCCGATGTAGGGCTTTCTTATTAGCTCGCTCCACTCTCGATCAGCGTGTTCGGTCGTTGCTTTCGATGATTTAGCAAATCTTGCGAATAACTTCCATTGAGGTATTACAGGTGACTTAGATTTACACATGTGTTCCCAGAACTTTAATGAATTTAGGATTTTCTCTTCTTAACCATCCGGTATGTGAACATTTTAGAATATTTGGGTTCTTTAAATGAGGGATGTAGTAGTTTTGAAGATGAAGATATTTTGCATGTGTACTCCTGTCTTTCGCAAGATGGTGTAGTTATTTCAAATTTTGACGATTAGCTTTAGTAAAATATTTAGTATATATCACATGGTAGGATGTTTGGTCATGTTTTGAGATGAATTATCGATTAGAGATGATAGTATATTGATTCGATGGCATTAAAATTTATTTGTAGGTTGATTTTGGTTATTTGCTTCAATGATTTTGTACTCTTGTATCTGACGTCTTTTTTTTAAATTTTTTTTTTTTACACAATGCTTTGGATACATGGCTTATGAAGCGATTGAAAGGCAATTGCTTAGTTTTTAGAAGTTTTATATTTGTACTCTCACGTACTCTCATGAGAGTATAGCATTTCATTTTTCTGTTTCTTTTGACTGTTGGAGGAAATATGTTCATTACAATCCATCGAAATAATTTGGAATTTGTTTGGTTGTTTTTTTAGTGTTATTTTTTCATCTGTACTCTGTACTCTCTTGAGAATAGATGATTTATTTTTTTCAGTTTTTTGGCTTATTTAGATTATGTTCATTACATTCCAATGGAAATTTGGTGGCTATTTGTAGGGGTGCAAAGGAGAGCGTTCGTAGCTACTCTTGGCTCGATAAGAGATCGTTCATGATCATTTGATTAATTAATTAATCTTTGAACACTTTGTGAATATGTTCGATTAAATGAACAAATAACTCATAGTTCGATTTGATTATGATGTGAGCGGTATCATTTAATGTTCATGAACTCGTTAAGATGCTTGATAAGGCTCGATTATGATCGTGAACAATATATCATTTAATGAGAACATACTTTGGGACACGTTTAATGTTCATGAATTTTTTGAATCTTGTTCAAACTTTTTAGGAAAAATATTTAACATTTATAAAAAATATAAACATTTATTAAATAAAAATATATGTATATTTATATGAATTTAATTTTAATATTATATAATGTTTCTTAACTTTAAACTAATAAAATTTCTTAATTTTAATTTTAATATTACATAATATATATTAATGTTATTGATTATTTTGTCGATTACGGTTCTCTCTGGACACGTTAGTTGTTTGGCTTGGCTTCTTTCAATGGCATTGATGGGGATCTGATAAGCGATATGATAATAAGCGAGTAAGCGGCTTAGGCTCTTTGTTATCTAATTTTCATTTCTCTTCTTCGGTTCTTCCACTCCAGGAAAAATAGAAATTTGCTTGGAAGAAAGATTTTGGATTCTTGATAGAGTTTGTGTGCTATATTTTGTGGCCAAGGTAAGTGATTTATTATTTTTTGGTTTAGGTTTATAGTTCGTGAAGATAGGAGGTCATGTTAGTGTCATTCTTGTCGTGAACTCTAAGTAATGAAGAAAATCTTTGTGGAGAAGTTTGATTGGTTTATTTCCATTATGTCATTGTTTGGTTATCGGTTATGCCTAAATAATTTTGATTGTTTTGACAAATGTGGAGGCTAGGAATTTTGTTGACAATGTTAAGTTTATGTTTGAGTTTGAGACTTTGGGTTTATATCTTTCAATTTTCTTACATTTGTTTGGCAATCGTTGGGCTTTTATGTTATAATTTTGTTGGTGGTTATTTGGATTTGGTGAGAGATGGTTGTTTTATGACCAATTAATCACATGGTATCTTGAGCTTCTTTTTTATATTGTTGCATATTTTTGGCCTTTCCCTCTTTCAATTTTCTTATTGTTATAATCGTTGGTACTTTATTCTTGTAACTATTGGTGATTATTTGATTATTTGGTGGATGGTTTATTGTTATGCCAATTCATCACATCTTGATTCTTTTCTTATATTGTTTATATTTTTGCTCTCTTTCAATTTGTCTTTTGTTTAGACTCATTTTACGTCTCGTTAAGGCTCGTTAAAAGTTGTTATTTCTTGTTTAATTATTGCTCGATAAGGCTTGATAATAGTGCTCGTTAGATACTGATTAAGCTCATTTATAATTAATCGTACTTCGATATAGCGTATTAAATGAAACACATGATCTCAAATGCTTGAACATTTGTTTCGAGCTTGAACATGGACTAGCAAGCTCAAAGCAGCTTGAAGTTCGAGCTGATTTCTAGCTCATTGCAGTCTTGGCTCGGTTTGGTTGGTTCGTTTGCATTATTGTTTGGATGATTATTTTTTGCATTTTTTCTCTCTGTACTCTCATGAGAACAAATGATTCTCAATATTTTTTATAATTATTTTGCACGGATGGAGAATATGGTCATTATATTCCATTAGAAGCAATTTTAGTTTCTTCATTTCTTTGGCTTTAGATTATATTCATTCCATTTGGATGGATGTTTAGATGATTTTTTGGGATTGCATACTCTTTTGCTCTCATGAGTCTGAGCATTTCATTTTTCAATTTCTTTGGCATGTTTGGGAAATGTGTTCATTACAATCTATTAGGAATAATTTGGAATTTGTTGGTTAGTTTTTTAGTATTATTTTTGTATCGTACTCTTGTACTCTCTTGAAGTCTGAGATTTCCATTTTTTCAATTTCTTTGACTGTTTGGAGGAAATATGTTCATTACAATTGGAAGCAATTTGGAGGGATGTTTGGATGATTTCTAGGAGATTTTGTACTCTCATACTCTCATGAGTCTGAGTATTGGTCATTTTTTTTTTTCTATTTTTTTTGTTTAGGAAATATGTTCATTACAATCCATGTTTAGTCGGTTTTTGGAGTGTTATTTTGCATCTCTGCATTCTCTTGATTTTGTGGACATTTTTTTCAGGCACCGGTTGTTCAGATTATGTTCATTACATCCAAAGGAAGCAATTGCTATTTTTGGATGGTTTCGAGATTTTGCATCTGCATTCTCATGAGTACGTAATATTTGATCATTTTTCCATTTTTTTTTTGTTTGGAGGAAATATGTTCATTACAATCCATTAGGAATAATTTGGAGGTTTGTTGATTTTAGTGTTATTTCACATTTGTACTCTCATACTCTTGAGAGTACAGATTTTGGCCAATTTTTTCCATTTCCCTGTTGAGGAAATATGTTACATTTATGGAAGTAATTTGAGGATGTTTGGATGATTTTGGGGTTTTACATCTCAGATTCTCTATACTCATGAGTATAGATCATTTTGGTCATTTCTATTTCTTGGCCTTTGGAGAAATATGTTCATTACAATCAAAAGAATAATTTGAGGTCGTATTGATTTTTTAGTGTTATTTTGACATCTTGATGGTTTCTGGATTTTAGAGTATTCTCAGACTCTCATGAGAGTATAGATTTTGGTCATTTTTTCCGTTTCGGTTGGAGAAATATGTTCATTACAATCCATCGTGAATAATTGCTTGGTTATTTTTTTTTAGCAGTACTTATCCTCAGAGAGTACGATTTACCATTTTTTCCATTTTCTTTGGCCTATTTGGAGGAAATATGTTCATTACAAATCAATTGGGAATAATTTGGAGACTGATTGGTTGTTTCTTAGATCAGATCATTAATGACTTTTCATTTTGAAGTTTATCAGGGAAAAGGATAACTTTGAGATGCAGGCCTACCACCGTTAGAACGGTGTTCGATAATATTGCAGCATGATTTACTGATGAAGTCATTGACATTTTAAAGAGGCTTCATCTGCATCAATTCATTAGACTCCATGAAATTCAGCAAGACTCAATAGCCATTACCTCAATCTTTTTCAGACATGAGAAGCAAGCTTTCTTTCTCGGGTGGGCATTCCTTTCACCCCATGAAGTTGCGAATAGGGATGCCAAATAGAGGAGAAGGTCTTATGGCAAAATCCACCGTCAGTCAGTCAGGACTATATGCTTGAGCATGTGATAGCCAGCACGCCTAATGCATACATTTAAATATTTTTTTTTGTATATCACAACTATAGGGTGGCATCGAATTGATTACCCGACATAGATAAATTTGTCAATATAAGGGCAGTCTATTTTCCCTTTCATAATTTGATGGTATTACATCAAAGATTCATACCAAGACACCTGTACATGAGTGGCTTTGTCACTCTTATGGTATGTTCTATCTTCATATGTATTATTTGATGCATTGAAGTTAACTTATATAAATATTAATTAGATCACTGAGCACATAAGCATCATGAGGCCATCTCCATTTGCAAAGCCATGTCGCATGGCCAAAAATAAAAGTTTCCGATGAAGCCTTCACTTTAGAGGACACCATGTGACATATAATAATATCACTTAGTTCATATAAGAATGTATTTATTTATGTCATCACATTTTCTTATCTTTAAAAGTCCTTTCATTCGAGGACATATAAGAGGAGACCGCCTTTGAATCATTTTCCCAACATGCAATACATGTGACAAACCCCATTCTAAGTCCATCAGTTCATCAATCTCCATATGTCTCTCCTCATATTTCCCCATCCAGTGTATCTCCCTCTACTACCCCCAAGGCTTTTATAGTGGAGAGGATACTTGGTTTTAGGACTTGAAAGATATACTTCTTCTTCAAGCAACAATGATGACAGAATGGATGGGATTGATTGCGTTATGCTATCGAGGAGGTTCTTGCAATGGTCCTACCATCCCTACTTGGGGAAGCGAGGTCACCCTGTGGGGAACTCAGAGGCAGGGGCAAAGACCTATGGAGGCTACTGAGGAGCTTCCCCATGGAGGCAAGACAGGAGTCTCTGTGGAGGCAACTACAGCCTGGATACTTCCACTTGGGAAGCCCCGAGGTAGCCTCCACTAAGCCCCTCTGAGTCCACCATGGGGAAGCTATTGGGAGGCCTCCACCGCACATGAAGATGCTCCAAAGCCTTTAATCACAAGATTGAGCGGGTGAAGGCTCGGATAAGGAAGAGGAAAGTTGTTGTTCCCCTTCACACACACACTACAAGGAAGTCAAGAATAAGTGATGTGGTGGCCTCCACTCAAGATGAGAAGCCGACAGCAGAGGTATTAAGTTACTTTCTTTTAAATTTGAGATAATAGAAATAGATTTCACTAAATTTTTTTATAGGTTCGCAAAGATGAGCCAATAAAGGTCGATGACCCACTGACTGCTATCGTTGTGGTGGAGGAGCATCAGTCGGAGGTATGCATCATCTCAGTAGATTGATCCTTAATTCATAGTGAATCTAGCTCTTCATCACTAACTTTCATCGAATTTATGTGCCAGAGGCACATCATCATTCTCATCCGTGAGCTATTCTCGCTAAGCGATGCTCCATCTTATACGTGCCCGACGACAAGCAAGTCAATCTTCAATCAACTCCTTCATACATAAAATATTCGCTTTAATTAAGCTCGCTTTAAAATATTTCTCACTTGTGGGTGATACTATTCACGGTGGAATATCATTATTACAGAGGGTGATCGATGAGTTGTCGACATCGATCTCTCGAACACGCGATGCTCGCTTCTTACCGAGGAGTACTCGCTCGGGTATGTCCCCTATTTGTACATCTCATGCTTGCACTGGTAAGTTACCCCATAGATATGCAGTGTATTATGATTCAATCCTTATTTGTATAGATGGAAACTACAATTTATAAATGTTCTTTTTTTTCTTACAGAGCTAAATACCTACACAAGGAAAGCAAAATGTTCATCCAAAGATGTCACCGCAGTGTGTGTCAAGGGAACTACTCTTACTTCCAATTATATATAATCAGACACACTCGGTTGATATTGCTAGTTTGGTATTTTACTCATTACAAAACCAACCCATAAGGCCATTCTTCGAGACAATTGTTTTCAATTTGGTTTTCAGAACTATTTTTTTGACCCCTTGACTATATTATACTTCTATTCAAGATCACTTGTTGAAGATGTTCCGCTTTTGTGAGCGATCCACAAAATGGCCAATCAAATGGTGAGTGGTTGTCACCAAGATAACAAGTTATTGGATGTTTGTCAAGTACATGGAAGAATTAGAAATCCCACTTAATGGGTCGACCACCAAGATTGGTCAAGAAGATGAATTGCTTTAGTCGAAGTTCACACTTATCTTTTTTGGGAATGAAAAGCTGCTAAGAACTGACATTTAAAGTTTGATAAGTAGAAATAATTCTGGTATTTCATTTTTTTCAATATCCTGATCTTTATTATTAGAGAACATATAATTTGGTTGATGCTGAATGTTTTATCGATGATTCAGACTGTTGATAGAGTATTTCATCTATTTTTCTTTAATTTTCCTTGCGCTTTGATAAATTATGATTAAGAGAATATCGAATGCTTGCTACTACCGATGTATTTTGTTTGTACTCTCTCAGATGCTATTTGTACTCTATACTCTCTCAGACTACTCTCTGTTCTCTGCATTTCATACTTCCTATACTCTTTATACTCTCTATTCCATTGCAGTTTTGAAGGATATAAGAATATTTGAGGTGTTAGAACTCTTTATATTCTCCTCATAGTACAAATTATTTGCTTATTTTAGCCCATTTCCACTTTTTTTGCGTGATGAGAGGAATTGTTCACTATAACCCAAAGTGTATGCTCTCTACTTTTTTTTATGAGTTTTATGCATGAACTCTATACTCTACTACTCTACTCTCTGCATCTATGTACTTACTCAGACTCTATACTCTGACTCTCCAGACTTTTTTATACAGACTTTCTTTTTTTATACTCTCTATTCCAGAGTAGTTCAAGGTCAATTATAAGAATATTTGAGGTGTTCAGAGTTTTGTCTCCTCATACGATTATTTGCTTATTTTTTTCCCATTTCCACTTTTGCTTTCAGATTGAGAGGAATTGTTCACTATAACCTTAAAGCAAGTTGGATGCTTGCTTTTTATGAGTTTTCTGGCATGTGAACCCTCTATACTCCTCTTTATACTCTGCATTCTATACTCTCAGACTTTGTACTTATATACTCTCAGACTCTCTAGACTCTCTGACTCTCTATGTACTCTCTACTCATCATGGATATAATAATATTTATGATTCTATGATGATTTCTTTACTTGTTTGAAGAAAATAAGCTTAATTTTGATATTCAAATTATATCATATTTTAAATTGATCAACTAAAAAAAAAGAAGTTAAAATTTACATTATCTAAAATTTACGTTATATCACCACATTCGAATGCCTCAACTGAAAGTATGAGAAGCAATATGAACTACTTAGCATGTGAACGTAATATAAGTATTATTATTAAACTTAACTCTTAATAAAAGGAAATTATGATCTTTAAAAATGTGAATTTTGTGAATGCATAAAATTACTTTCTACCAAAAAAAATCATGCTTCTTAAAACCTACTTTCTATTGAAAACATGTGCATAAAATAGACAAATAAACTATCGATGATGGCTTACCAACGCCTTTATTCAAATTTTATTTTTTAAGATGAAATTTTTCAAATAATGTAATAATTGAAAGTATCATCTAAATTAAATTAATATTATTGATAAATTTATAAATAATTACTAAACTAATATCATCGATTTAATATCATCTTCATCACAAATTTTTTTTTTCTTCGGCTTCTACTAAACTTGTTGATAGCAACATATAGGCTTATCAAAAATTATAATGCATACAATAAAAATCATTTCATAAAATGTAGAGTACTTTATAGAGTATATATCAAACTATGTAATGTACTAATGAAAATTACTCATCCTCAAGGTAGACTCATCAATCGAAGCTAATTTGGTAAAATATGAGAAATTTTATTGCCATAAGGATTACAAAGTCCTTAATAGGGGTAAACTATGCTATTGCTTTAAGAGCAATAAACATCGTAGCGAGGAAAAAACCAAGCAAAAATAATTGACCCATATTAAAGTCCATTTGGACCTTCATGGTTTCAAGCAAGTTATGTACCCTCTCTACTCTCTGTACTCTTTGTACTCTCCTGAGAGTACAGAGCATTTTGGGCAATTTTTTTCACTTTTTTTAGCCTGTTTGGAGGATGTAAGTTCTTGGGATGGAGAATCTTGATTCATCAGTAAAGTACTCTCCACAATGGGCGTAGGGGTAATCACAGAAATTACTAAACAATATAATAAACTCAAATATGAGATAGACTAAGTGTATTCGAACAAATGTTTGATTATGACATAGACTGAGTTTCTTCAAAAAATTGACCAATATTAATAAACCCTAAATAAAAACTGAAATATGAGATTATTATGTCAGTAACCATTAAGTTGAAGATGCTTTGAAATATTGACTTAAATAGAATATGAGTATATATAGTGCATTGATTAGTAAATCTTAGTCATCAAATATCATAGTAAATTAATTCATTTTCAAGATAAATAGATAAATTTTATAATAATAGTATATTTAAGAATAAAGATGCTTACAAGAAGAAAGTCTTCCTAACGAAGAAATGATTGCCATCGGAGAAGAAAGTCATCATCTAATATTATAACTCGAGGCGCTTCTAGAATCCCCGGGGAGAATTATTGGTGTGCACTGTTAAGTAAAGAAAGTCATCTTGGAGACTCTAAAGCATTACAAAAATGATTACGTCGAAAAATACATAATGATATCATGCATTGAAATATTTTTCTGTAATAATATCCATCATCAACTTAGTGTACCCTTCAGCCGACGGACTGATTGTTGAGCTCGAGTTGAATTTCTGAGGTAGAACATCGTATCAGTTAATGATTTTTTACAGCATCGATGTGTGTTATTCATGTTCTCGAAAAAACACTCATAACGAGAAAGGTGTTATAATGGGTGACGAAACACGTTCTGCGACACTATCAGTTTGTACTTTGGTTTCTGTAACAACAAAAATAGAATGGTTTGAAGATTAGCATAATATTTTAAATACTAAAATTAAGAGCAAATAGAAATTACTCTTGGCTTTCTTGGATCTCTCCAATCCACTTAAGCCTTACGTTGGAAACACCCTTTGGACGTTGCTTAATGGATCCTTTAAGATATCTTTTCTGCTTGTGGTTGACTTCTTCTTCTTCTTCTGTCATTTGGAAGAGAATTCTCACTTATTATAGAGTCGACATCGTTAGTATAGTTTTAAGGATTGAAGCATATAGTCCTCACTCTATTATTACCACAGGCTTATTTGATATGCATATCGACTAATGTGATTTCAAAAATAATGCCAGTAGCATTTTCATCTGTGCCTTCCACATCTCTTAATTTTTTTATACTATCGATGTAAATATCCTCTTTGCTCTAGTAAACCATCATGAGAAGATACTTATCGAATACTACATCTTCCTGACTAAGAACTCTGATACAATGAAAATAAAGTAATCCCATCATTTCAAATTTCTTACAAGTACAAATTACATCTAGGGTAGTCCCATTGAAACGGATAGTCCATGTTTTGGATGAATTTTTATTCTCTAAGTTTCTCACCAAATACTCCATGGGGCTGTCATTTGACACAATTACTGATAGGCCTCCAACTCCATGCAAAAATTCTTCCTCAAACATAGTATAAAGCTTTCTTGTATAAAACATAACTTATTTTAGAATTGGTGGTCTTGCTTGAACAATCGATGGTAGCTACACTTGAAGTCTTTCATGTTCATTCGGCACCATGTCTCCATAACCTTCTCCAACCCCAAGAAATAATCATGCGAACTTGTTGGTTTAGAGATTCTATGACATCGTTGTTCATTGACTCTACGTTGCGTTGATAAAATGCCCATGCGAGAATGAGTCTTTGAATCACGGACTTGGATTTAATTTTATAAAGCTTCGACGGAAGCATGATCATGCAAATTGCCTTCTTCTAGCATGGCAAAGCTTCTTCAAACTCTTCCTCTAGTCACATTTGCTCATGCATGTATAAAATAGCCCTTGTACCCTCTTATTACTATTAAAGCGTGAACCTTGGAAGGAGCTTTCTTGAAATATGCCATTGGCACAACTATATGAGTATGCAATAATACAATTTTGATAGCTCGCCATAGCCTCTTGATCTGAATATTATTAGGATGTCATCACTCATCAACCAAGAAATGCGGAATAGCCATGAGAAATGAGTCTCTTCGATAAAAGGCTACTCAAATAACACATTTTGCTGATGATTCACTCCAACAAGAGGGCACAAATAAGATTATATTTATTGAGTCGATAGCTTGTATAAAAAAATTATCACATCACCAAAAGTCATATTCTATCCTAGACATGCCATTGCTCCAAAAAAACTTACTAAGCTTGACTCACAACATCTCTCATGCAAACATCTCATCCAGCTTGCCTTTCCTTGAGCAAGTATTAATGCATTCTTGTCACCATTCACAATCCTTGATTTTTTCTCTTTCTGAATAAAATTGAAAGCATCTCTTTTTCTAAATCTAATATTCTCTACGCCGCCAACTTCCTCACTTAGATAGTTGAATGCATCAGTTGCTCTAATTACAGCCTCTGTCATTGTCTTCAACAGGAAGCCTTTTCGCTAATGCATCGTGTGATCACGAGAAGATGTAGGTCTGAGCTTTGCCAACGAATGATTATGACTTTCTATATGTTTTTAACCATCCGGTTCTCTCAAGTCAATGAATCTAATCATGGCCGGACAAGCGTCCTTGTATCAATTTTCTGGAATTTTGCTAAGCCATTTAGAGATTTCTTACTTGCTTTTGCACATAAAAAATCTTTTGATTTTAATTTCTTGGAGTTTGGCCAATAACTAGTATGGTCCTTCTGAACACTGAAGCCAGTTTGATGTGCGTAGTCCGCGATGCATGCATACACCTCGTTTTGTTACGAGCAGTGGTGCCAAGTCTCCCAAATTTGGGTCATTAGACATCACGACTTCATCATCCGCTCATTGATCCCATTCACACTGCAGACTCCACATAAATGTGACATGTAAAATAGCTCCACAAATAAATATATTCCCTCAAAACAGGGCCAAAGAAAGTGAAAGAAATGAAATATGAGAGTATAGAGTACAGATGCAAAATCTCCCGAAACTATCAAAACAGCCACCAAATTGCTTTGTAAAAAATGTAATGAACATAATCACCGAAAGCTGGAAAAAATATTCAAAATCATCTGTACTCTCGAGAAGAGAAATCTGAAAATAAAATAATACTAAAACCAACCAAATAGCCTCCAAATTATTCGATGGATTATAATGAACATATTTCCTCCAAATAGGCCAGAAATAGGAAAAATGACCAAAATGCTCATGAGAGATGCAAAATCTCAAAACCATCCAAACACCAAATTACTTCCAAATGTAATGAACATAAACGAGGTCAAAGCTGGAAAAAATGTCAAAATCATGTGTACTCTCAGGAGTATAGAAATCTGGCAAAATAACACTAAAATCAACCAAACACCTCCAAATTATTCTTGATGGATTGTAATGAACATATTTCCTGATAGGTCAAAGCAAAAAAATGACCAAAATGAATTACGTATGAGTATGAGAGAGTACAGAGTATAGAGAGTACAGAGAATTACAGATACAAAATAACTAAAACAAAAGCACCTCCAAATTATTCCAATGGATTGTAATGAAGATATTTCTCTTAACATTCTCATAAAAACTGGAAAAAATGCCCAAAATACTTTGTACTGTACTCTTGTGAGAGTACAGAGAGTACAGATACAAAACTCTCCTAAAAATTAACCTAAATAGCCTCCAAGTTGCTTAATGGAATGTAATGAACATATTCTCAACAGCAAGAACTCATAAAAATAATATAAAATTGGTCGTACTCTCAGATTACAGAGTATACCATGCAAAGCAGATCCTCAAAATAAGTAAGTCCTCTTGCAAGAACTCCAAACAGTGTAGGAAATATACACTAAATAAAAAATTTCAAGGAATAACTAACAAATCGTAAAAAAAATTATACATTACAGGTTGAGAAAAATTACGATGAAACATAAATAGTATTATATCAAGTTACCCATGAGTTTAGAAGATGAGTACAAAAGAGTAAGTGAAAGTACAAAGAGATGGAGTCTGAGAGTATAGAGAATGAGGTCTTCTTGCTGTAAATTCTTTTTACTATTTTTTACTTTCAAGATGCTCTTTAAGGGCTTCCTCACTGGAAGTCTTGACCCATGAATAATACATTCCTCTATGTCATAAGACCTTCTCTCATCTTTATTATCATTTGCAACTTCATGGTGAAAGGAATGCCTCCAAAAAAAAAGTCTTCATGTCCCGGAGGATTAAGGTAATAGCATTGAGTCTTCTGAATTCGTGAGTCTAATTAATTAATGCAGATGAAGCCTCTGTAAAATGTCAATGACTTCATTATTAAAGAGTGTTGCAGTATTATCAAACACCGTTAGAGCGGTGTACGCATCTCGAAGTTATCCTTTTCCCAAACATGGTAAAATTCAAAATGAAAAGTGTAAATGATGGATGCAAATCAACCATAAAAACCAACCAAGTCACCCTACAAAATTACTACTAATAGATTGTAATGAATATATTTCTTACAAACAAGTCAAATAAACTGCAAAAAATATTGGCAAAATCATCTGTACTCTCATGAGAATGAGAGAAATCTGATGCAAAATTCCCAAAACTATCCAAATAGGCCAAATTCCAGCAAATGTAATGAACTAATCTCAACAACAGGGCCAAGAAATTGGAAAAATGGCCAAAAATTATCTGTACTCTTATGAGAAATCTGCAAGAAAACTAACAATCAACCAAATGCCTCAAATTTTAATGAACATATTTTCTCAATTGAAAAGCAGAAAAAAATGAAAATGTACTTTCGAGTCTGAGAGAGAGTAGAAAAATTACAAAATCTAGAGTCAGATGTAATGAAAATAATCTCAACATATAGAAAAATGTCAAAAATCATCGTACTCTCAGAGTAGATGCAATAATACAAAAAAAAAATAACCAAATAGCCTCCAAATTGTTGTGATGGATTGTAATGAACATATTTCTCCAAATGCCAAAGAAAATTTTTAATGGAATGTAATCCATATCTCTCCATCAAAATAAACTACAAAATATTAGAAAATTATACTCTCATGAGGAAATGATCAAAATCTCAAAATAAATAAAGTCATCTTGCAAAGAACTCTAAACATTGTAGAAAATATACACTAAATAAAAGAATTTCAAGGAATAACACTAACAGTAAAAAAATTATGGTATAAAAAGCGGTTGAGAAAAATTAGATGAATTTTTTTTTTAATACATCCTATTTTCTCAATTCAAAACTTAATTTTCATGGTTCTTTAAAAAGAAATGAGATTTTCTTTCTTTTCTATGAGCTCGGTTTGCGAAAAAATACACCCTAAAAACCTATTCTCAACTGATATGATAAAAATAATAATACACTTTTATATAAAATATGAATAAATTATTTATTATTTTATGTAAAATTTTGTTAATCACAAGTGAAAATAACTAAACATATTAAAGTCAATCTTAATCTTTTTTCCTTTGAATCTTATTATGAGCATATTGAGATAGAAATTAGAAAATTTTATAAATTAAATATCTGAAATCATTACAATATATCAATTATATATATATATATATATATATATATATATATATATATATATATATATATATATATATATATATATATATATTCTAAGAGTTCATGAATCAATTGCATACTATGGTTGGTGCTCATGGCTCACTGATGAGGATGTTTGAGTTGCAAAACTGACTCAATTATTCAAGAATTTAAAGTGATGTGATGTGTTGGTTGACAAACATTAGACTCAAATTAGAGAAATAGAAAAATGAGAAAATCGAAGGCTATTTGGTTGAGGATTTAGGTCGATTTATAAATCCAACCAAATTATATTTTTTAGACAAGCTAAGACTCTACTGGGTACATTGTTTTCTCAATTTTTCATTTTATAAAAGGTAAATTTTTTTTAGAGATTTTCTTGTTAAATCAATTTTTTTTAAAAAAAAATGAGATGAAAACTTGGTTTAAATACTATTTGAAACACAATTTTGTAATTTCTTTTGAATGAAGTCTTCAGTCTTACAAAATATCATTATTAACCTCTTTCCTATTACTTTCTAGAGCACTTTTTTTTTTCTTTAGAAATTTACATATACCACTATTCTTATCGTTTACATATTTCACATCCAAACTTTAATATTTACAAAATACTTTTTTTTATCAGGTATTTCATGGAAAAATAACAAGGGTGGTATTTTGATGTAATAATAAAGATTTAGGTGATATTTAAGTAAAATTAAAAGTTTAGGTGTGAAATATGTAAATGCATAAGAATTGCGTGGTATGTATGTAATTCCCCCTTTTCTTTATCTCACAGGCTACTCATTTTGTCTTCTTAAACAATAAATTCTAGGCAAAAATATTTTGAAATATTTATTTAATTTATCTTATGGCATGAATAAATTAATTATTTATTTTTGAAAATTATGAATGTCAAAAATATAAATTTCATGAATTGTAATATATTTTAAATATATATATATATATATATAGCATAATCGATGTAAGATATTAAATAATAATTTATGAAATACTTACAAATTAAGTTCAAATATATATATATATATATATATATATATATATATATATATATATATATATATATATATATATATATATATATATATTGATAATATGAAATATGCAAAATATTTTAAAGTTATTTTTGTCGTTTAATCTAGAATGTTAACATTATTTATCTACATAAATAAAATAATTTTAGTTTCAATTATAATAAATATGTATTAATTTTGTTATTTTTTTGAACAATATTTTTAACTTTTTTTACTTAAATTTTAAAACTCCATTTTCTGCAAAAACAAGTTTTCAAATTGATTTTTTTTTTTTTTTTTTTTTTTTTTGAAAAGAGGCTTTGTATAATCCTCATCCTTCAGATTTACGGGATTTGGACAAGCAGAAGCACGCCAAGGAGGGTGGGTGGAAAGGCACGAGTTATCTCACCACTCCTTTCTCTTTTTCAGACAGCAACGGAGCAGAGGTGCAGAAAAGTGAGAGTTTTGAACGGGAAATCTCATTAATTTTATCTGTATCAAATCAGATTTTATGAATTTTAATATGATGAGCTAGTGGACAGTGGGGGCACGTGCCCCTAAATCACGCTACTAAATCTAGATATATATTTCTAATTAAATTCCAGCGTTCCAACGACGTTCTTCCGTTGTTTGAGCGTAGAACGGTAGGGATAAGACGTTGTCGTAGTCCGTCCAGATTCTGCGCCTAAGCTAAAATGGGAAAAAACCATAGACGTCAGTCGGTAGGGATTGAGTCGCGTGCTTCGTGCGGTCGACATAATATTTTCTCTAGTGAAGGAGACAATTTTTTAAGAGAATTCTATTATGTTAAAAGAAATTTTAGATGATATATATATATAAATATATATATATATATATATATTAAAATTTACATATTAGAAATATAAATTTTAATGTTTTGAATGCTATGTAAATTCTCTCTCATATTATTATTATTTTTAAATAATTAGCTCACCGGCGAATGAATCAAGTTAAAATTGGCCTAAACACGGTTCATTTGCATATGAAGTTAAGCTAGACTTAATTCACAAATCGACTTGACTAAGGGCCTCTTTGGGGTCAATTTTGCTTTGTGATATTTTATTTTATTTTTTAAAATATATTTATTTAATATAATTTTTAAGTATTTCTATTTTTATTCATGAAAATAAAGCATACTATTTTAAAAAATATTCAAAATAAATTTTTATATATTTTAAATATTTTTAAAAATAAATTTCATCATAAAATATATTTTATTTTAAACAATAAAATGATACGAAACGGCCCCTAAGCTATATGAGTGTCTCTTATCCTCTTCTCATATGATAACGAAAATTACGAGAAGTGGGTGATAGCAGTCCCGTCGATGGCTTTGTAATTAGTGAAATTTTCGTTTTACTTTACATATCTACCCATTGTTATTTCTCCTAAAAAAATAGTAAAAAAATATACCATTATTAAAAGCAGACATGTGGAACTCACTGTTTTTGCAGAGATGAACATTATTTTCTTAACTTGTCTGTTATTATTATTATTATTTTGGCATTTATGTAAGACTAATAATCTTACCGGTGGATTACACTCTCTTGAGACAAGGTTGTTCAAAATAGAAAATGCATCAACTATCTAATGGAGATTTCTAAAATCGTGCAAACATCTTCATAAACAAAGAGACCTACGACAAGCTAAGGATTGACATAATTACCTCTCTCTAGCCACTGTGGAGTGGTCAAATCGATTCAAAAATGTTCTTGGAGTTGAGGAGAAGCTATGGAACAAATATGCCCTATTGCCTCCTCTCTGATCGCCGGGAACACCAACCTTCGCCGCCTCTCGTCGGAGTTTACTCAAATTCAATCGATTTGAGGTCAGGGAAGGTGGGGGAAAGCTCAATTTCTCTCCTTGGATAATGGTATGTAGAATATGTTCAAAGTAACTGAAATAGCTTAGGGACTTGGATCTATAGGTGGCCGGCCTCTCCTCCATTGGAGAAGATTGGAGGTGGCCGTCCATAGATAATTGGTGCCACCCACTTGCTGCGGGGAGGTGGTTACTTGATTGGGAATCACCCAAAGTATAACAACTTGGGAGATGATGGAGGTGTAATGAGAGATTGGAGATTTTGGTGTTTTTTGGCATTTAATCTCCATTCACTTGATCCTTCCTCCGGCCATGAAGACTGAAATATCAATTCATACTTGGGGAACTAGTTGGGTTTTAGGTTGCTAAAGTCCAATTTGGATTTTATAACCTTGATTTTGACTTTGGGTCAACATAGACCACCCAATTGACTTAGATTAAGCAAAATGGTTATGTGGTTGTATTGGGTTCACAATTAAACTTCAATAATGCTTAATTGATAATTAGAAAATTTTAAATTTAATTAATTAGATTTAATTTGAGTTTAAATTGATCTTAATTTAATTTGACTTATTTTGACCAAAGTGAGTCAAATTAGGTTTGTGTAGCTCAATTGATTATGTTGGTCTTGGATTAGACTTCATTTGTATTTGAACAATCATTTATAGTGATTTTAGTCAATTAATTTTATTAATTTAAATCAATTTTGAGTTTGACCTAAGATTGCTAAGATTTGATTAGCTTTGATTAAAATTGGTTAAATTGATTTATGTGAATCAATTCATTTTTTTTTTATATTTATATTATGCTTCAATCATGCTTGATGAATTATTTGGAGTGATTTGGGTCAATTAATTTCATTTAATTTGGGTCACTTTTGAGTTGGACTCAATTTGACCTAAATGAGTCAATTGGGTTAAATGACCCAATTGAACAATTAAGGCTATGTTTGGATTTCAAATATATTTAGTGAATTATTTAGAGCATTTAAAATTGATTAATTTCAATTAATTTATATTATATATTGAGTTTGACCAAGTTTGACCAATTTTGACCAAATTTGGGTTTATTGGGTTAAGATGGGTTCTTTTAGGTCAAATGATCAAATTGGTCGAACTAAAACCAATGATTGTTTGAATTATGCTTATTTAAAAGTTTAAGATAATTTTAAATATTTAATTTGAGTTAATTTCAATTTAATTTGAATTTGACTCACCAAAGTCCATTCGGGTCTATTTGGGCTAAGTGGCTCAAATTAGACAACATAAATCTCAATTGAATTTAGTTTTCCTTAGTTTTATATTTGGATATATTCATGTGATGATTTTGAGCCTTTGGAGTGGCTTAATTTGGTCAAATTCAATAAATTGACCTTTTTTATTTTAGTGGGATCCACTTCAGCCAACTTTAGGTCAAATGGCTTGGTTGACCACTTTGAACTTCACCTGAATTTATTTTTGGATTCATTTGTGTTAATGCATTGATTCTATACTTCTAGTTTGATTTATTTGATTTATTTTTTTAAAATTTTATTTGATTTTATTTAGATTTAGGTAAGGTTGGGCTTAAATGGGTTAATTGGGTTAATTAACTCAATTATCTAAATATAGGTTCATTTGAATTTATATTTCAATTCAAATGTGCCTGATTTAGACTTGTGTTGAGTTTTATTAGATTTAATCTTGACTAGGTTCATTTAATCCCATTAGGTTAGGTTAGGTCCTAGAAGGATCTACTAAGTTGACATAGACTTTCATCTTATAATATTGAGTTTGATTTGATTTTAAATTTGATTTTGATTTCAAATTTATACTTGATTTAATTTGTTATTTGATTTTAGTTTGTTTGCCTAGTCACTAAGTGTATTATCCTAAATACCTAATTAAGAAGTTCTTAATCTAAGATTAATGATCCTAATTACTAGGATTAAGAATGATGTTAACCTCATCTAAAAATGAGGTCAATAAATATATTTATACAAAATTTTATGTGATGGCCATCCTATGTGAATATGCATCAGCTGTACTTAAGATTGGGTGTTAATTACTATAATTTTTGCTCCAAATGCAACATAAGTATAACTAATATGAGTGGAAAAGCAATAAGCAAGTTTCTTGTAAGGCTAAGTGTCCATCATCTTCATAATAATTTTTATTTAATTTATGTTGTCACATTTGCAATATTGCACTTACATTTGACTTAGGAAAGCCTCCCTTTCTAGTTTTGGATGAGTTATCTAGAATTTCTATGTAATGTAGTAATTGGTTTTATTTTTTTAATTTTTAGAGTAATGTCACTAATTGATTGTGCTCAATTTATAATATTTATCATTGTGATGGCATGTTGCTATATTAAATTTCAAATGACCACAACTATTTTAATACATGGAATGAATTTAAATAAGGTTTGAAGCCTATTTGAATTATGTTTAAACCAAGTTCGAAGAGGGTTCAAACCAAATCAAAAAATTATTCAAACTCAAATCAAACTAGCATAAAGTTTGTTCGAGCTATGCTTAAACCTTCTTAAAATTATATCCAATTAGGTTAGGAGTTTAGTCAATTATTATTCTAATATTTTTCTAACTATCATTCTAATGCAATTCAAATATGTTATAAATGTATTTCAAACCAAGTTCAAATCATATTAAAACAAAAATTAGAATGAATGTTTGAACCAATTTTTTTCATATGAATTTCAACTAATAATCTATATATATTTATAAGAGGTGATTTTTTTTTGTTTGAATTCATTTTAATAAGAATATTTTATTCTTAATTATAACTATCATGTCTCATTGAAAATCAAATTTTCCTTTTAGAATTCTATGACTTTAATTAACTCTCTAGATAAATAAAGAGTAAATGATTGTCAAGCCTTTAATAATAAATTTAGAAGATTATAATTAACAAATTTATAATTTCTCAATAAAACTATTATTCTTTTGAAGTCTATCATCATCCTAGCATCCCTTATAAAATTTTTGCACTTTCTCCTAAGAAGTAGGTGCATTGTTCGGAGAACAATGGAAGTTAATGGAGCAAACTCAGAATGAAATAAACAAAATAAAAAAAAAAAATCAAGAAGAATATCAAAATTTGCATGAAAAACTAAAAAATATGAAAAATCAGAGACACATCACATCAAAAAATCTACTATGCAAAAACAAATTAAAGATAATTATACAAATCACTTTTCATTCAAACTTCTCTAGCAATTAAAACACTTCTCTCAGCCAAGAATACTCTCAGGCACTCTCACTTCACATACACTTACAAGAGAATGAAAATTACATGACCTAAAACTATAAGAATCTGGACTCTACCACTTCGTAGCACCTAGGCACTGGCCTTGCTGTCATTCTAGCTCTTTTGCATGTGTTCTAGCACCACGACACTGCAGAGAGTCATGGAGCTGGCTCCTTCATTCTTCTAGTGAAATCCCACGAATAATGGTGCCAAAATACTAACCTCTTAGGACTGAGGTGTTGATTTCTCTATTCTTAAAATAAATCCTTCGTTTCATAGCTCGATCTACAAAATTAAGAGTTGAGTCGACAGTACTTTCCTAATTGATCAACACAATCAAGCTCTGTAAAATAACATGTGTGTTCAATAAAATCATTAAAATAAAAAAAATCAATCACTTTGAAATACATCAAGCGGTTCTTTTGATATATATTAGTGGTAAGCTGTTTAAAATTTTTTAAAATTTATGGTGAAAAATCCTTTGTAAGTTTAATTTTATGCTGAATCAAAGTGAAAAAAATTGATTTAAACCAATGCATTCTAAAGCTTTTTATCTTCAAAATCTAATCGAAAATTAATTTGAAACCAATGCAAATAAATTTGGATCATTTTAAAATTGGATTGAATAATTCGTATATTTGTTATTTTTTTGTAGGTAAAATGATACAATTTTGAGCTGCAAAATAAAATTATATATGTATATATAATACTTTGTGAAGATCTAAGTATTATATATATAAATATTAAAATTTAAATATCAATATGTAAATTTATAAAAATTATATAATATTTATGTAAATCTCTCATATTAATTCAAAGAATGATTTATATAGATATTATATAATTTTTATAGATATATAAACTTTGATATTTATTTATATAACATTTAAATCTTAAATTACATCATAAATCCATTAATATTAATTTTTTAAATTAAATAAACATTTTCATGTATATATGTTATTGTAACTGAGGCATTAAAATATTATTTAAATGACGCAGATAACATCACCCACGTGAGGTTCTTAAATGACGCAGACAATGAAAGAACTTCACGTATATAAATTTTTCTTAATTCATTTTACAATATAGATGTTAATAATATTGAGGGGGAGAATGAAGTTATTAATGATTTGGAGGATGATATAACCGATCGAAAATCCAATCAATTAAGAAAGAAAAGAAAACATCACGGTGCGTTTAAAGAAGTTGTTGTTCTTCCGGATCAGAAAAGGCGAATGTATTTCTGCAAGAAAAGGCAATAGATAATCCGAGTAACTACACAATTTAGACATTTAGATCGATGTGTAGTAGAGCACGATATTGACGAAGAAAAATTTTACGTTCAGAAAAGATTTGTTCATTAGAATAAATCGGAGGATTAACTTGACAACTTTAAGTTTGATCAAACAAAAGTTAGAGAGATGGTTGCTCATTATATTGATTAATGAAAACCCTTCTCGATTGTGGAAGAATTTGGATTTAATCTTGTTTTGAAGTCCATGTCACCATTCTGCATAAAGCATTGTTAATGAATTAGTATATGATAAAGAAATTTGCAAAAAAGAGTTCTGCTTATGCATCACACATACCTCAAATTGACATATCTATGGCCTTAACTGAGTGGGTCACGATATTTTCCTCTTTGTTGTTGGTGGTGGATTTGCTATTCTTTTTGGCTGCCTTGGTGATGGTTTTGATGATAATTTCTAGATGCCCTCTTGGCCTCTCTATGATATGGCTTTCCTCTATTTGGTGCTGCTTATCCCAAGTAAATGAATTTATGGTGGCTGGATGCTATCTGTTGTCTACTGTTTTTCCTATAATTATGTTTGCAACCGCTTTGTCTCGGTTTGGGTGTTAATTTTTCTTGCTGCTTTTCTCTTGTTGCTTCTTTATCGCTCTTCTGTTGGCTTTCGGATTTGGGTTGCTAGTGCTGAGATATAGTCATGGCCTCATGGGTTGTTGTTTTTCCTACAGGTTTATCAAAATTCACCCTTTGTAGTATTTGTTGTCTCTATCTTCTTTAGTAATAATTCACCCCTTCCATCGGATGATGGACTTGGATGATTTAATACAGTATGTTGGGTGTGATGGCAATGATGTTTCCTCTCATCTTCTTTTAGTGGTAGACTATATGTAATCAGAACCTTCTTACGAAGTTTGGATGCTTACATATAATGTTGCTTTAAGATGATTATAATTTATAACTAGAGCCTTTTCTTAACTTTATCCATTTTATTTTCTCTTATTCTTTATGCTTACTTAATTATGCCCTTCCTTCCATTGGTATGTTGTAGAATATTTTTATGATTGGGTAATTGCCTCGTTTAAGATGCTTATAATTTTATTTTCTCTAGTCTTTATTTTTTTGATTAGGTGGTTAGATGCAAGAGTACAAGTAGGACTTTGGATTCTCCATTAAAGACTCTAACATCTGCATGAATCAATAGAAGATGTTGATTTTAATTTAATTGTTTTTTTTTTTTTGTGTAACAATTTGAGATTGAATTTTTAATGTAATTTATATGTTCCTCTTGTTTGAGCATTTAATTTTTTCTTTCAATATTTTTGTACTTTTTTTTGTAATTTCTTTTCATTAAAAAAAAAATTTACAAAACCTCTTGTAATAAAATAGATACATTTTTCTGCATTTAATTTTTTGTGGTTTATATTTTTTTTTTGTAATTTAGAATTTCATATATTTGTAATAAAAATATCTCAAAAGATTCAAATTAATTTAATAAATATTCTAAATTTTTTTAATTGCTCTTTAAAATTTTTTGCTGCTCTTTTAATGAAATTATTTCCTAAACGAGCCTATAAACGAGCCTAAATTGATTACTCAACGAGCCAAGCTCGAGCTTCTAAACCAGTGCTCGAGCTTTAAACGAGCCCACTAATTCGAGCCAAGCTCAAGCTTAATTTTTTGTACACGAGCCGAGTTCGAGCTTGGTTTATGTGCTCGAGTCGAGCTCGAGCTCGAGCTCAGCGTGGGTTCAAGTCAAGCTCAAGCTCAATACGGCTTGAGCTCGACTCGACTCGGTTGCACCCTTATCTGACACCTTAAACCTTTTAAGCCATCAAAAACACCGCACTGCTTGCCATCGTAACCCCGCATCTAACCTTCACAAGGAATTTTGCTTCTCTGACGCCACCGTAAGATGTCTCCCTCTCTCGTCATCACAGCAGCATGTTTCTCCTTGCCGCACAACAGAGAACTTAGGGCTCTGTCCTCCTTCTCTTTCTACAATATTCTCCTTGTTGCAAGATCGTGGAATAGAACGATAGAGAACTTAGGGCTCTGTCCTCTCGCTTCATTCTTAGGGTGCTTGGGCAGCGATGATGATGCAAGCATTTTAGAGAATCTATGACAAGAAAGCTTTATTACTAATCTGATATGGGAGAATGCGGTGACTGCCAAAAAGCTGCAGTCTACCTAGCTAGAGTTGCAAACAAACCGAGCTAAGCCGAGTATGTGCATGTTCGAGTTCAAGCTAGTTTATAATTATCGAGCTAGAGCCGGGCTCAATTCATGTTTTTAGGATGGTGTTCAAGCTTGAACTCGTTTAAAAAAGTCTTGTTCAAGCTCAGCTTGAATTTGTTCATGAGCTCGGTTCTTATCGAGCCTATTAACAGACAGCTCATTTAATGAAATAAACGAGCTATTATCAAGCTTGTTCGCGAGTAGCTTGTTGAGAAATATATACATGTTGTATCAATTAAAGTTTATTAAGCCTAAAAATAAAATTTTGAGCTTTGTTCATTTAACAATCAAGTATTTACAAAAGTGTTCAAGCTCGTTTGATTAGTTAATCAAACAATCATGAATGAGCTCTAATCGAGCCGAGTCATGAGTAGTTTGTTGAATACTTGGTTCATTTGCAACTCTAAGTCACATGATTCTCACTCCCGTTTGGTTGCTGTTGAATGCTGATGAAATTTTTCTAAATGTTATATAGAGTGCTAATACAAAGTAATTGTTTTTTTCAATAGTGTTAATAACAAGAATATATATCATGATTGCAGTGAATATTCTGTTTTTGTAAAGCCTAATTTAACAGTTGTATTGTCAATCTGCTATTTGAAATCATGATTGAAGTTCTTTCTCTATATTTGTTAAGAATAGCCATGTATCTCTATTTTAGGATATTCGATTAACCTCTTTATAACCTGATATGATAGACATAACTATTAAATTGCATTCCTTCAAGGAGTGCAACATAGCAGTGCATAGTTTCATTCTTTCAACCATCGACACTGATCTTATTATAGAATGGCCTCACATAACCATTTCTAAAATTAACTGTGAGATGGCAATTCCCAAGCAACTTTTATTTTGTGGTTTGAGTTTAACTGTAATTTATGCTAATTTAGGTTCAAAGCTCTTTCTGCAATTAATTAACACAATATTGAAGTCTAAAAGATTTTTTTATTTGCAGAAACTAATTTATTAAAAGTAAGCTCAACTTATCATGTGTATTATTTATATGCCAGAGGATAAACAGAAGATGAAGATTTTATAGATTCTCATGAAATTGAACAGAAATGATTGTGATTACTTCGATTAGTCGGACGAAGGTTAACAGCCAACATATGATACTTTATTTCAATTGCAATCTCATAATGAGATGACTAGAAAGAAAGTTGAGTCGATCTCATTTCAAATCAAAATTTTGATAAGAATTATAATAGTGTACTTTTATGCGAATGATTCTTTTGAGATCATTAAATATATTTTTATAATTTTGAATGTATGTGGAAGTTGAATATTGAGTTTAATTTTGAATATAAATGGTCCTTTTGAGATCAAGTTTAGTTTTGAATGTAAATGCTAAACCCTAAAAACCCTAAACCCTAAATCCTAAACCCTAAATCCCAAACCTAAAACCCTAAAGCTTTTGAATTGCAAATTATGCATTAGATTCAACTTTACCTAAGCAGGATTCAAAAGATTTCCCATGCTTTATCCTATGATATAAACTTATAAATTAAACGCAGAAATAAGTATATTGTAGGATTCATGAGTGAAAGTTCAACCTATAGGCCAACTAGATGTCTTGGTTAGCAACAAAAAACATTAGTAAACAAAAATGTCCCAATGAGAATAGTTGTAAAATAAGCAATCTTTAAGAAAATGCTACGAAATGAAAGTGCATAATGACTCCTAAAGGGATAACAATACGACTTCTAGGTAAAATGAAAATTATATATCATACAAAACAAGTCCAGTAATGGAAACATAATAATCAAATTTTAGGAAACATAACTAGGTTTATCATAAACAAAAAAAAAAACCAAGCATATAGTTGAAATGTCATAGAAGAGTGAAAAATTACATCAAGTAAGCCATTGTACCAATTTGATAGTTTCTTCAAATGCTCTATATAACTATAGACAGGAGCTTCTTATTTAAAAACTCTATTTTGCACCTCACTGGAAGGATTTTTTTTTTTCAACCTGCAAAGTAGTACATTTACCAATTCACAACCGTGGGATCCCTGTCCATTAACTGCTCCTTCTTTCATGCCAACTGAATCAAACTGAGCAAAAAAATTGTTAATTTAATGGTAATGGTTTCCTATCCTTGAAAAACACAAAAGAAAAAAAAAAAAAAAGTAGGCGGGCTGGTTCTAGTAAAGCTTTGAATCAGACATTCTAAACTTTACCAATAAAGCAAAGTTCCAAAATTTAAATCTACTAAGTCTAGGGTTAGCCGTGATTCACCCTTCTTGCTCCAAATCAAGTACCAGATTTGCTCAAGGAGCTGATTTTATACCGCATTTCCCCAGTCTACGCGTAAACAAATTCAGGATGCAATTGTCTTATGAAATTTGAAGCGCGCCTTAATATGAACATGCTTTTAATCTTTCTTAGCAAATCTACATTCATATCTACAAAACAATGCTAACTGCTGAGAGATTAGCTCCGCCAAGCAATATTGGCATGGTTTACCAAAAGCTAGTTAGGCAGAGTCACTGAAATAAGAATCTCCTAATTATATAGGAAATATTGTCGATGAAGAATGTGTATGATGCAACTATCCAATGCCGTAATTAACTGTGTGACTAACTGCTAAAGATTAAGAAAGCTAGGGAAGTTAGCAAATATCACAATTTTAGGTGGCTAAGGAAATTTAAACAATTCAGACAATCGAAGAAAGTATAAAAATGGAACGTGATCAAGTTTTTTAAATCTGATCTCTTTTGGTTATGGTAGAATAGATCGCTACATTGCCCAATTAGTTAAATTTTTCATTGTAAATATATGGGAATAAGATATCAGAACACTCAAAATTCGAATAGAGAATATGTCAACCTCCAAATCCTACTGTCGCAGCTTTGAGAGTTCGAAGACTCAAAACCACTTTCGTGATTTACCTTAAAAAGTCCAAATAAACTTTGATCCTAAAATCACACACAGCATATTCAGTGAGAATGAAATTTACCTGGAGAAAGCGCATCCTTAAGCCTGAAGCAATCCACCAGATAAGCGAATCCATAGGCCATATTCTTCAGTGTAGCCTCGTGCAAGTCCCTATTCGATGTTCCGGTGGCGTCAGTGGAAAAGAAAACCCTAAACCCTTTAACGAACGCCTCCCTCGCAGTCGCCTCGCAGCAGAGGTTCGTCATCACCCCCGTCACGATCACTTCCTCCACTTTCAAGTCCCTCAGCGTCTCTTCCAAACCAGTCCCCGCAAACGCACTGTAAGTGTTCTTCTCCACCACGCGGTCGCCGACCCGTCTGCCGATGTCAGGGAGAAGCTCGGCGCCAGGAGTGCCGTCGAAGATAAGATCACCGGCCCACCACTCGCCGAGCATACCGTAGTCCTCCGGCGAACGGTGGCGATGCCGTGTGTAGAGGATAGGGACACCGGCGGTGGCAGAAGTCAACTGTGAAGCGGAGGGCAGGAAGGATAGGCTCCGCAATGGAAGAAAAGTAGTTCTGCATGTCAATCACTAGAAGAGCAGCCGATTTAGGGTTTGGGTCTCGTCGCCGGATTTCATACTTTTTGTATGAGGCGGCGGAGGCGGCCATTGGAGTAGGTACTACGGGAAGTGGAAGGATGGAGAAGCCACCCTACCTTAGGAGGCGAGAGTACTGCTGGCATATTTTTAACTTTAATTAATAATTACTAATCGTCCGTATGATGAATGACTTGTGTCGATGCGAAGGCTACATCGGCACACGAATTTTTTTTTTATTTTTTTATTTCCAGTAAGTAGCGTAGCAGAGAGAGAGATAGAGTTGCACGAAGAGAAGAGAGAGATTATATATATATATATATATATATATATATATATATATACATATATATATATATATATATATATATATATATAAATAAATAAATATATATATATATATATGTATTAATAATTAAATAAATAAATAAATTTTAATAAATAAAAAATAAAAAAATAAATAAATAATTTTTTTATTTGCATATTTTATATGCATTAATAAATAAATAAATAAATAAATAATTTTAATAAATAAATAATTAACTATATATATATATATATATATATATATATAAATTTTAATATTTCACGTGATTAAAGATGAATTATATTTTTTATATATTTATATTTTTATATTTTTTGTTATTATTATTATTTTAGATTTTTATATTTTATATTTTATATTATTTTATATTTTTTTATATTTTTTTATATTATTTTATATTTTATATATTTTATATATTATATTTTTGTTATTATTATTATTTATTTTATATTTTTATATTTTATTTTATATTTTATATATTTTATATTTTTTTATATTTTATATTATTATTTTTAATGTATAAATATAATATTTTTTTTATATTTTATATTTTTAATGCATATATATATTTCACGATTAAAGATGAATTATTATTTATTTTACTTATTTCTTTTTTTTTCTTTCTTTTTAATTTATAAATCTTCATAATTTTTAATAACTTTTATATATTATTTTCTTAATTTATAATATCAAAGTTATTAAAAATTATGAAGATTTATAAATTAAAAAAAGAAAAAAAAAAAGAAATAAGTCTAAAATAATAATAATAACAAAAAATATAAAAATATAAATATATAAAAAAATAAATAATAATTCATCTTTAGTCACCTGAAATATATATACATTAAAAATTATTATATATATATATATATATATATATTAAAATTATATATATATATATATATATACTTAATTAATTATTTATTAAAAATTATTTATTTATTTATTTATTTAATTATTAATGCATATAAAAAACACGCAAATAAAAAAAAATTTATTTTTTTATTTTTTTATTTATTAAAAATTTATTTAATTATTTAATTATTTAATTATTAATGCATATATATATATACCTAATTAATTAATTAATTAATTATTTATTTATTTATATATTCTCTCTTCTCTCTGTGCAACACACTCTCTCTTTCTCTTTGCTACCGAAAGCAAAAAACAAAAAAAACTCTCTCTCTCTCTCTCTCTCTCTCTCTGCTACCAAAAGCAAAAAACAAAAAAAAATAAAAAATCTACACCCGTCGTCCGTTTGACGGAAAACGGACGACTGGCGCCGACGTACCTCCGTACATTCGCCATCCGTCAGACGGACATAGCCTTTTCATAAAATTTTTTTTTGATGCCTAAATTGCTAATTAAGATTAAGAATGTATCTATTTAAAAAATTTCTTGTTTAGAAAATCGAATCGATCCCCTTATTTCCAGAGAGAGAGAGAGAGAGAGAGAGAGAGAGAGATCGAAATTTTATTACTTTTTGGTGCAGCCCATTGAACAAGAGCAATTCCCTAACCAGAACCACTAAAGATCTAATTCAGATAATTTAATCCTTTCTTAGTTGATAGTATTCTTATTATAGTTGTTAATATAATGTTATTTGAATTTTATTATAGTTAGTTTGATCTTAATTGTAATTTTAATTAATAGAATCTAATAGACAGGAAAAAATTTCATTATTTTTGCATGATATATGATATTTTGCAAAAGTGAAAAACACCACTAATTATTTTTGCTCATAATATCATTAGAAAATTTTCTTTCTGCTTCTTCATCTCTCTTCTATTTGTTGTGAGTAGGCATTGTTTGCATCAATTTGAGTATCAGAGCATAATGGACTCTAGTAAACATCTCACCGACGATGACGTTCATAATTGGGACGCACTACGGGAGGTTTTATCCAATCTTACCCGCAAGGTCAAAAACTTGGACACCAAAAGTGTGTGATTGAAATAAGATAATATATGAAGCTCAACATTGATTTAAAGCTCTCATTTTATTATTTGAACTCTCTTATTTTGTCTTGTTATTTAATTGATCAACTCATTCTTATAAGTTGCCACCTCATCACGATGATTTCCTTGTGATTGTTTGTTTTATGCGGGCTGAATCATATTTGACAATCATGTTAAAAGAAAAGAAAGGGAAGCGAAGACATAAGTTTCAGACTTGGATCTTCCTTTCTTTACTATGGTTGTTATAGGACATTGAAGTCATTGTTATATTAACATAAATATTGGTGGGGATGGGAACCACGAAACATGAAAGACATTACTTTGACTCTTTGATAGAGAAATGAAGAAATTTTTTTTGATTCTCTTTATGATGATTTATTGTAGCTATCTTTGTTGCTTCATATATATGATGTGATTTGAATTCCATTTAGATTTATATATTAAATCAAATCCTCCTTTATGGCAAGTAATATAACAAGGTTTTAATTTTTTTGAAGAATCTAGTCTTGCATTCTTCCATTGTTGGAGATTGAAATTTACCTATGGGTAATTATTGAAACATCACTTTGTTTGCTGATTTTCAGGAAAGAAGTTACTACTTGCTATTTAAAGTGGCCATTTGATGTTTTGATTAGTCAAATCTTGTCTAAATGATACTGCCATTGTGAAATCAAGGTAAAATAATAAGTGCATGAAGCTTAACATTGATTTAAAGCCCTCATTCTATTGTTTGATTTTTTTGTCATTTTGTTATGTGGCTTGATTAACCAAATCATTATTACAATTTATTGCAAAGTTGTCATCTCATTATGAAGTTGATGTGTAATGGAGAAGTTTCAATATATATTTTTTTTTGGCTTTGAAACTTCATGATGGTTGGTGAAATTTCATTCAACTTTAGCAATTTAACACCTCTTTGTTGAATAAATTAAAATGAGGAAACTGATGAATATGATTTTAAAGTTTGTGAATTTTGAAGGCTTTTATTTTTCTTTCCACAAATGATTTGAGGCTAAAATCATGCAAGTTTGCTATTCTAAGATCTTTCTTGCAAGTTTGCTATCATTATCATTGAAATATGTTGTGATAATGAAGTTCTAGCTTTATTAGCCTCAACGTTTCCATCCTTTGATGCTTCACTTGGCCTTAACATGTTATTTTATTTGCTTAATTTGAAAAGGCAAAAGTGTAAGTATTTACTTTCATATTTGTCCAATTAACTTAACCATAAAGCTTTCTTTGTTGATATTTGACATGAAATGATATGATAAATTGTGACTCATATGAGGCCTTTAATGGACCTAATCACCTAATAAGGACTCCTAAGACATGATTGGTCTTCGAATATACTAGGGATTTTTCTCCTGATTTACATGGATGAATAAAATAGGGTTTATATTAAACCGGATTCTAAAATTTCCTATGGAGGCAAGCCTCCATAGTTAAGTACACCTTAGGGAATGAAATTCCCTAAGGACACTCTTGATTAAAATGGACAATTACCATCTCCAAAGATTTTAAGGTTAGATTATCAAAGGATTGGTTATATTTGAAAAATCAATTGGGAAAGTTTAAGGAGAAGACTTATTTTTGGAATCTAAAGAGAAGAAGTAGGGAATGCTCATGATATTAGAAAACTTAGTGAGCATTCCAATCTATTCTATAATTAAGCTTTATATATTTCAAAAGTAAAGAGATTTATTTATTTGAGTTGAATTTTATTAGACTATTATGGCTTATAATCCATCAACACAAGGTTGTAGAAATGGCTAAGAGGTGAGGATTTATGCTTGTAGTCTGAATAAAATAGCTACCTCAGATCTTGAATATATGAAGCTTTAGTATGAGCTAAAGCATGACCTAAATCTAAGCAACAAGTGGACATGAAGGTTTACCTCCACAAGAGAGGATAAACCATCCAACTTCTGGACTTATAACTGCCTAGAGTGACTGCTAACTAACTCCTCCTATGATTTTAAAACCATGTAGTCTGGTCTTATAAATTACAAGATAGTTAAGGTAGTTATTTAATTGGAAAGAGACTAAAGTCCTAAACCCACTCCTTAAGAGACTAGACCATGAGTGACATGAGCATAAGACTTAATCTACAAATGCAAAATCTTTTCAAAATTTATTTCATTTTAACACATCATTTAAGACAAAGGATTTGAGATTTTTATATGCCTAAATGCATGGTGAAGTAGATTATTGGCCAAATCAAAATAGAGAGGGTGAAGCTCTGTCGGTAGGGGTTGCTCTCATGGGTCAAGCGGTCCATATGCGTGTAAGGACGGAGGCTCTCATGTTTTGCAAAAGTGACTCAAGATGACATGCATGATGTGAGACATACAACCATACAGCTAAGGGGTTGCCAAATTGTTTAATTATCTTGTTTATGTCATAAGCTTTATGATGAGTCTAACCTAGGGTATCTTGTTTAATTATCTTGTTTATGTCATAAAGTCTAATTTAGTGAAACCCGCAATATAACCTGACAAATATTCCATTTGTAAATTTATCTTAAACCTTTGTCTTAAGTGAAAAAAAATAGGAAGGGATTGCTCCACTTCATTAAAATAAAACTTTACCTTGTTGCACACAAAACTTTATATAATCTTCTTTACTTTTGTATGTTAGTCATTTATGTTAGAAGAAGTTTTTTATTTTTTTAATACTTAAATTAATTAGGATTTAAGTACTTAGGGATTTTAGATCTAGATAATTTTTTTTTTTAAATTACAACATAAAATTTATATGCATAAAAGATGGTGCTTTTGAAGCCAAAAAACTTTGTCAAAATAATAATAATAATAATAATAATAATAACAATAATAATAATAATAATAATAATAATAATAATAATAATAATAATAATAATAATAATAATAATAATAATAATAATAAAATCTACACTGCTTAAAGATCAATAAAAATGATTTTAGCATATTGTCTCTTCCACATTATACCTTTGACCAAACAAATAGAGCTAAAAATAAATGAATTAGATCCAAATTCATTGTTATAACAAGTGTGTGGACAATTGCTCGGCTCAATAGTAGAACTTCCATACAATAATAAGCAATATTTCTTAACACCATAAAAACTGCCACCACATTACATGGTAGATCACCACAGTCCATTAATTTTAAGAGTTCAACTAGTAAATCTAAAACCATATAGATACCCTCACTTTTAAAAAAGATGTAGTTGAAAAAATGATGAAGGAAATGTGTGATAACAATATTATAAGACTAACCCAAGGTCTCAACTCAGGCTCTATTATTTTAATTAAAAGAAGTGATAGAAGCTGGCAGTTTTGTGTTAATTATAAGAATCTAAATGCAGTTAAAATTAAGAACAAATTTCCTATTCCAACTATTGAGGTATTATTGGATGAATTATAAGATGCCACAGTTTTTTTCAAGTTGGATTGTCATTTCAGACAACATCAAGTCCGAATGCATATTAGTGACATTTATAAAACAACATTTAAAACTCATGGTGGTCACTTCGAGTTTTTTGTTATGCCATTCAGCTTAACAAATTCTCTATTTACCTTCAATCATTGATGAATCAAATTTTTTGTGCATAATTATGTAGATTTGTCATAATATTGTTTGATGACATAATGATATATAACAACTCTATCGAAGCTCATACACAACACTTGTTGACTTCATGAACCCCACCTCATATGAGATTGATTTTGATGATAACAAATATATGTTCAAATACTACTAATCAGTTTAAATTCAAGTGTGCAAGAAAATTTTTCAACTCCAAATTCTTCAGTCAATTCAGAAAGCTAAAGCTATTAGACTTGAAATGGTTGAAAACTTTTTTAAGAATTATTATATTAAGGCAAATGAAAAGCTCACTAAAATAAATTAAATGAGTCATTCATTTTAAAATTTACATTTTCTATATCTTAAAATTACAATTATTCATTAAATTATCCATTTTGGATAATATGAACTTAGTGCATGAGATAAGTTCCATTAAATATGTGTTCAAGCAAAATAAATTAATTATAAAATTTATTAAATCATTTTCATGCTAATCATAATTTGTATTCATATTTTTATTGCATGAAAATTGAATTATCCTAAAATTATCCTTTTATTCTAATATCTCTCTCCTATTATTCTTTCTTCTCTCTTCTATTATCATTATCATCTCCACATTATTTTGGCTGAATTTTTTATTATATTTTATCTAATAAAATATGAAATTCATCCAAAATATTTCTATATATAATTCCCTCAAATTTGTATTTTAAAAATTCATTAATTTGAATTTTTGAATTTGAATTATTTTAAATTATTTTGAATTTAAATTTCTTCTTTCATGACATATCCTTGCTAAATTAAATATAATCTTTTATGGAACATTTTGAACGTCCCAAGCATGAATTATTTTGATTATTTAGAGTTTAATTATATTATTACAAGTTATTTAAATTTAATTTCAATTCAGCCCTTATTCAAAACAAATCCTTTTAATTAAACCCTTTTAGGAAATTGTTTGGGGCTAGCCACTTCAAGTGAAATTTAAATTAATTTAAATATTATTTAAACATTCAAAAAAGTATATAATATAATCAGCTTGGATACTAATTGATTCATTGCATTAATTTAAGAATTTCTTATTTATGGAAACTCCTTTAATCAAATTTCTTTTGATTATTTTCTAAGGATTTATTTTATTCAAAATCCCCTCATTCATTTATCTTCCATGGACCTCCCTTGGCCTAAATATTCATGAGAATTCCTCTCTTGCTCTAGCCATAATCGCATTCAAAATACTTCTATCTCGGCTTGTTTCAAATTTGCAAAGGAGCCTCTTTCATTTTCTTGCCTCATCCTTGGCGATCCAATGTCCTTTTCAATTTAAAATTCAAATTTTTGCTAAATCACCTCTCATAATATCATACCTTGGCTGATTCTAGCCTCTTCCCTTTTGTATTTAAGTGCTTTGTTTCAACTTGAAAAAGGTTCCCTAGATATTTTATTCTCTCTTGCTCTCTTGCTCACCTTTCTCTACCATTAGCCAATCCTAGCTACAACAATTCTTGGAGAGCCTTGGTGATTCAAGTGCAAACACTCCTCATCATTCTTCTCTTTCCCTTGGACAAATAGTTAGCTTGAAGATTGTTTGGGAAAAGTGAAGGATTAGTGCAACACTCTTAGCGAGAGCTTCAAGAAGGTTTCTCTTTAAATTTTTTAAGATGCTAAACTTCTATTCTTACCTTGTTCTCTTCTTGACCTTAAGTTACATAAGATTATCCGATTTATTTTGAGCTTTATCTTCTTGTATAATCTTGGTTTCTTGCTTGGCTGAAAGTCTTACAAGGCATTTTAATTTGTTTAGTGCTTAATCATTTCATAACTCTTTGATTCTCACTTTTGTCAAGAGCTACATATAGGTTACTCAAGTTTAAATTGTGCTTAACGTTACATTTTATTTAATCCTTGAGTTGGTAGACCTCTTCATAACCTTTAAAATATTTGGTTGCTTATTGTTAACTTATTTTCATTTGATTTACAGAAAAGTCATGTATCATTCTAATTATTATTCAAGTGATTATCAAAACTTTTTAATTGCAAATTTATTTATCATTTGCATATAACTTATCTTTGTGAAAAGAATTCAAACCAAAGTTGTTTGATTTAATATTGCATATCAAGTTGGTTTTTATTCCAATTTATGTTTGCATTTCAATGTTATGAAATTAAATCATTTCAAGCTTTTATAAAGTTCATTCAAAGTTAAATTTATTTACTTGCTTGCATTGAATACTTAATTGAAGATCTTATTCCTATTTCAATTTCAAATAAAGTGAGATCTCTTTCATTACATTCACTTGCTTTAATATTGGTATAGTTTGGGTTATGAGTGCAAAAATATTTTAAAATTGAGAGTTAGATATTTATAACTTTCTTATTGCCTTGTATTGATTTGTGTTAGGGTTGTACTTGCTTGTGCAGGAAAGTACATGATGGGTTGTACTTGCGAGTGTAAGAAAGTATAATGTTGGATTGTACTTGCCCATGTAGGAGAGTATGAGAGATTTGTTGTAATCTAACTTTGAATTAGTAAATTCCTAGCTTGGGTTACTAGGTATGGACGTAGACCAGTTTTTGAGGTTTGGCCGAACCACATAAAAATCTCTTTGTTCTCTATTTACTTTTCTTGCACTTGTACTTTTATTTATTGTTGCTTATAATTGCTATGAATAATTTAAAAAAAGAAAAAAATTCATTGCAATTAATTCTTCCACAAAGCAATCAAATTAAGTCTTAATTTAAAAATAATTTTAAATACTCTATTCGCCTCCCCTTTTGAGTGTCATAATTGCATAACAACGCTTAGCATGGGTTTTCAAATGCCTTAACCATAATCAACTTTTTGTTAAATTGAGTGAATGTTTCTTTTACAATGCTAAGGTGAAATATTTTGGACATTGTCAAAGCTAGGAGAGTAATGACAGATCCAATTAAAATAATTACAATGAAACAATGACCAACACCAAATGTATTATGACAATTAAGAGGGTTTTTAGGTCTTACAATATATTATCACTAGTTTATTGCAATTATGCTACTTTGGCTACTTCGTTAATAAACCTAGTAAGAAAAGATGCTTTTATGTGGGATAATCCAACTCAAATTGTATTTGATAATCTCCAACAAGCACTTTCTTTTCAGCTTCAATATTAGCTATTCCTAATTTTTCAAAGGAATTTATAATAAAAATGGATGCTTCAATTATAGGAATAGGTGTTGCATTAGCATAGAATAATCACCCTATTGTGTATTTCAACAACAAGTTGAGTGATCAAATATCAAACACTTCAACATATCTCAAAGAATTATATGTTATAGGCGAGACTATTTTTAAGCGGAGACAATATTTATTGGGTGACAAATTTGTTATTAGAACGAACTACTACAGATTGATGGAATTGTCATTACAGGTAACAAAAACACAAGTGCTCCAATTCTTTCTTCTCAAGCAATTAGAATTTATAGTGAATGTAAACCTGAGAAGTATAATGATGTTGTAGACTCTTCATTGCACTTATGGGCTGTTTGGTTGTGCTTTGAAACAGCATTCCAAATAATATGCGTTTAATGTAATGTAATGTATTTCAATGTAATGTAATGCAAATACATTAGAAGGTCATTGTATTTGGAATTGTCCGGTTTGAATTAAATATCTTCAATAAATAATGTGATGATTTGCCGTTGCGTACCATTGCTGGCCGATCACGATGCCGCCGTCAGCCGCTGCCTCGCCGTCCTGCCACACGCATTACGGTCGTCATCAAAACATTCGATTACTTTCATTACATTTTTTCAACCAAAAAGCAGTCATGAATTTGTAAAACTCAACCAAATAAGCGTAAGTAATACATCAAATTCATTTTATGCGTTCTTTACACGCACTCCAAATATGATACAAAATAACCCCTTTTGAGATTAAAAGTGATCACCAAAATCAGCTCAGATAATTATTTTTCTTAATTACCTACCATAATTTTTTATAGATATTTTACTAAAGAAACTCAAATAGATTTTGATATTATACACTTGCAGCAACAATTACAAAGAAAAAAAAATATTATGATCTATTGATGATTTATATCCTAGGAGAATATTTGTTATTTTACAGAGGCCATATTTATCTTAGCAAGAATTTCATACTTCTCTAGTAGCAAGACATGATGGTGTTATAAAAACTCTAAAATTGTTATTAGCAAATTTCTATTCGTTGAAGGTGAAATAAGATGTGGTTGATTTTGTTGGTGTCAATGCTTAGTTTGTTAAACAATTAAGTCTTCCACAACTATACTAGTTGGCTTATTATCAGCACTCCTCACTCTAGAACAACTTTGGAAAGATGATTCAATATAAATCTTTATTGGCATGTCAAATTCTCAAGGATATACCACTATCTTAGTGGTTGTCAATGGACTAACTAAATATGCTCATTTTGAAGTTTTGCCTACTAGCTACACTTCTTATTAAGTTGTTGAATTAGTTATAGAGATTGTCATTTGTCTCCATGGGTTCTTTAGAACTATTGTGTTAGATTGAGATAGTACATATCTTAGCATGTGGGACTATTTATTTGCTCTTAGTGGTACAAAATTGAGTTTCAGCATATCATATCATCCTCAAATGGATGGCCAAACGAAGGTTCTAAACAATTGCCTTGAACAATATTTTAGACCATATGCTTATGACCAACCAAGATCTTGGTCCAATTATATGTGTTCAATAGTATTATATTATAATATCAATTTCTATTCTTATTGCCTTGTATTGATTTGTGTTGGGATTGTACTTGCCGTGTAGAAAAATATATGTTGGGTTGTACTTACTCGTATAAGAAAATACATGTTGAATTATACTTGTTTGTGCAAGAAAGTACGTGATAAGTTGTACTTATGAGTGTAAGAAAGTATAGTGTTGAATTATACTTGTGAGTATAAGAAAGTATGAGAGATTTGTTATAATCTAACTTTATAATTAGTATAATGGACATTATGAATCTCAAGATGCAGCCTAGCAAGTTTTCATTTTATTATGCCGTTTATATCCAAATCTTACACCTCGATGTTTCCTTCATGTTTGTTTTAATGAGGGTGCGACGGCTATGTTGTGATATAATACAATGCTCTGTAAATATTAATCTCTAAATAATAATTAAAAAGAGTATTTCATTATTATTTTGACCTTTACTTTTAAACGAACGGCATCGTATAGAAAAATACTGACAAATATATTAAATATTTTGTGTTTTACGTTCTACAATGAAGTAGCTGCCTATAAATTTAAGGAAAAAATCGTTTTTTTTACTATTAAATAAATCTAATTTTATGTTTACTACTATTAAACATTTACTTTAAAACCAAAAAGTTTGCCTCCACGCAGGATCGAACTACGGACCTTCAGTTTACAAGACTGACGCTCTACCACTGAGCTATAGAGGCATTAACTGTGCTTGTTTTTTTTTAATTATTTCATATTCTATCTATATTATATATATAGTATAACATTTTAATTATCATAAGAAATAGTAAATCTTGTTGTAATTAAGTTAATTCTTCTAAGAAGATCTTATGCCAGATCATCTCCATGATAGTTTAAGTGGTTGATAAATTTTTAATTTTTATTATTAATAATGTAATTATCTTCTATTGATATGACACCGAATTGATAATTGTTTATTCTAAAAAATTTTTCAGCCAAGCAATCTCTTTGTTATCTTTGTTGATTGCTACATATCTAACTTTAATTATTTATAATGCAATGTGTAGATGTATCACTTAGTACTCTTATGTATTTAAGCCTCCTATAATATCTGCATCAATTTTTTTCGTAATCTTAAATCAATTCTTTTAAACTTTAATGAGTGATTAATTAAAACTTTTATGTAATTCAAGATACACTTCCTAACCTATAGCATATATTTCATGGATTTGATGTGCACTGATTGATTTCTCTGGTTATATATGCAAGGGTTGATCTTATGCAAATCATTATAAAGATTGAAGAGCCAATTGCATATATGTGAAGGACTTTACCTATATAATCCTTCTCTTTATTTGTTTTATTTTTGATAATTATTCTTTTATGGCCTTGAAATGACTTGCAAATTGCATACTCACCATCTTTTGCTTTGATCATATTAAATATGTTTAACACATTTACGTTGCATTTAGATTATGATATATTCAAATTACCTTTATCTTTATCTCCACTTACTCTTACTTTAAAAATATCCTATCCTTTACTTTCCCTAGAACTTCATATTAAATTCTTTTTAAAACTATTTTCTTAAACCAATGATTTATTTTATGTCAACTCCTATAATCAACATGCCATCAAAATAAAACATAATACGAAATTTTCAATGCATTTCATAAAGAAATGCTAATTAACATTGCATTTGTAAAAATCAATCTTCAAAAATTTAATATCATTAACAAAGTGCTTTCTTCAAGACATATTGGCATCTATTGTCCATTCAAAAAAAATATATATTTCCTTATAAATGTATTCCTCTGAGCTTTGCCATGTAGATTTCTTCCTTTAGATTGTCATAGAAAAAAAAAAGGTAATCTTAACAATCATATATTTTTAGTGCTACTCTTTTGTAATTATGTTACATAATAACTATATGATTATTTGTTTAATAATAAGAAAGAAAATTTCAATGAATCAAATGACTTTCTTCTATTTGAAACTTCCCATTATTAGCCTCCCCTTATACTTTTTGTTTTCATTCTACTTTTATTTGACCTTGTATATTACTTTATTTTTTGTAGACTTTCTTGTCTTTGGGTAGATTAGTCTATTCTTATTTATTATCTTGTGAGGAGAATCCATCTCATTCTTCATTTTTAGTTCTCATGTAGATGAATCTTTTACTTATATTATTTCTTCATTACATTTAAATTCTATATTAGTAAGTAGAGAATAATGAAGATAAGAAAAATATTAGTTAATAGCATTAGCATTCTTTATGATCTTCTAAATTCTATTACAAGAGTGTTAAGATCAAGCTAATTTCAATCATTTTATATCTCTTATATTTATTAAATATTAATGAGCACTTTTGATTCAACTTATTATATAGTGAAAAACTCCTTTTAATTCTTTCTAGACTTTAACTCTTTATATTTCCATTTTATTTTAAAAAATATTTCTATTTTCATTATTTTTTCTTTTCAATATCCCAAAATCTATAATCAAAATCATTTGTGTTATAACAAGTAAATTAATACTTTAATCTTGGGTCAAATTATATCTACCATTATGATTAATATGCACATTGGAAAAAAAAAATCTAAATGAGAGGCATATCTTCATTTTGATTCAAGTTTCTTCAAGAAGCCTAAAGTAAGTAATATATAGTCACAAATCAATGAAGCACGATGTATTTATTGCATAATCCTAAATAATTTTATTAGTCCTGCATACAATATCATGCTCATTAGTCTTTCATTTGCAAAAATGTTCGCTCTTTCAATGAATCTATTCTTTTGGGGAGATCTTGATATAACTTTTAATTCTATAACTCAACACTATTATTAAATTACAAACATTTAATTCTTAGATCAATTACATTTTCAATAAAGAATGCCAATCTTACAATGATAGAAGATACAATCACTTCATTTTTGATAAAATTAACTCATAAGGTGTTAATAAAATGTATACAAGATGACATAATACATTCACCTTTCTACGATGTGATGTGGGATGACCCACATGCATCTATGTGAAGTAATCAAGCTTTTAGTTCTAGGTTTTCTTTTAATTTTTAAAAAACTAACCTTTATTTACTTTTCTATAATATCAACTGAATTGAAAGATTATCTTTTATATGTTCTCACAAGATATTTTAAAATCTCTTAAAAAATAGAGATCTTACAAGATCTCTTAAAGTTAATGAATAATATTGTGAAAATCTTTATATTCATATAATATCTACAAAATATTCTCATAAAGTAGTGTGGATGGTGGGGTTTAGATCACTGAAGTGATCAAATTGGTGGATTTAGGGTCCTCCCAAGATGCTTAGGAGAGTAAGGCTATGTGAGGTGGAGTTTAATTTTAAGTAGAATAAAGATTTTAAAGGGAAAGTGGTTGGCCAAGCCAAAAATATAAAACTATCATAGATCTAGAACCCCAACTTACTTCAATGGGATCTCTCTTGTAATATATCAAAATTATATGAAATAAATAGATATTGTAGTGGAAGGAATCTAGTTATAATCTTAAAAGTTTCTTAAATTTTAAAAATATTTTGATAACTTTTTAAAAATATTTTTCTAAATTGGTCACACAAAAAATTAGTTCGAGCAGTAGACTATTTTGGACTTTAAGTGGGTTAAACCCTAGAAACATTTAAAGAATATGACCAAATCAATACATGGAGATTATTATAAATTATTTGGGATAATGATCTAGAGATTTTGGCATTTTTATGTGGAGGCTAGGTAGGTTTAATGCAATTAAAATAAAGACTAGGTTTCAAAAATTTTTGAATGAGACTTATACTTGAAAATGCGATTTAGTATGGAATTTGGATAGAAAATTTATGGATCATATTTTTTCTAGAGTATAATGGAATCCCAAGAACCGAAAGCTATAAAATATTGCAAGGAAAGACTAACATATGTAATGGAACCAATAAAGCAACAACACTACTCATCATAGTAGTGTTTGTAACTGAATCACCAAATTCCCTTCTTTAGTCAACCACCAACCAAATTGTTTCTTCGCTCAATTCTTTTCATCAAACATCAAAACCCACTTAATTCAATAGATAAGGAGACTAGGTTTTGAAAAATTTGAATGAGGCTTATACAGCAAATTAGAGTTAGTATGGAATTTGGATAAGAAATTTATGAATAAGATTTTTTTAGAGTAGAATGAAATCTCAAGAAATAAAACTATAAAATATTGTAAGGAAAAAACAACATATGAAATGAAATAAATAAAGCAACAACTCACCAAAATAGTGTTTGGAAGTGAATAATCAAATTCCCTTCTTTAATTACCACCAAGCTCCAACCAATGAGTTTCTTCACTTACCAAACATAAAAAACCAACTTAATTTAATAGATAAAATATTTTTAATACAAGTTACTAGTTATCAAAGGGCGTGTCCCTTTGAATTAACTCATAACTAGTCTAAAACTACATAAACGAACCTAGAATACTAGCTAGAAGACCGATTCAGGCAATGTCCTCCTCTCTATCTCCAAACATTAAATACCTCAAAATACAGTGTCATGGCACTAGAAGACTAGTGCCAGACTAACATCTATACATATTAACACATGAACTTACATAATTTCAATCACAACACACATATACTACTAAACATGATAAAACACATCATCTATATATATATATATATATATATAATCTTCTTAATAGTCTTCATGCATCAAACATCAAGTCTACTTGAAATTATTTCATCAAGCTCATGAATATAGTGCATTTAGTCACTTGATTGTGACTTTGTGCCACTTCAATTCATCATGCTTTAAAGTTAGCCCATTTCCTCATTTGAGTGGTACCTTATGCCACATCAAAATCTAAATGTTGGATTAGTCAAATGTTTATATCAAAGAGCATATTCAACCATATGTCATAAAAAATTATTATGTAGAAATTTGTGCATAAAATTAGTCTTTAATCTCTCTAAATTAGGGTGAAGGATAAAAGGACTACCACATATTTTATAAAAGAGTTTGGTGGTCATATTGAGAAGTAAGTTGAAGAGGTGTATAGAAAAAAAAAGATGAATTCATTCTTTCTTGAGTTAATTACAAGAGATATTTCTCATTAATTGTTGGAGAGCAAGAGAATAATCAATTGGTCTTGAAAAATAATTTGGATGCTCTCATTAATTTTGTATATAGATAGAATAAACATATGAATTGTGAAACAAGAAAGGAGAGAGGCTTATTGTTGATTTTGTCATTCATGTTGGACTTTGATGGTGTGGTAAAGAAAACTCAAGATACTTCCTACTTATTTAAATTATGAATAAGAATATATAAATTGTAAAAAATTTAAGAGAAAAAATAAAGAATAAAAATATGTAAATAAGCACTAAACCATAGATCTATATGCTATGAAATATCTCCATCCAATTAATAATAGTTATTTTATTTTAGAGTTTGGATAATAAGCAAAATAGAAAACTCTAAAAAAAGATAGCAGTGAATAATTAAAATAAAATGTAATTTCATTAGTTAAATACACATATAATTTGGTAAGGTAACAATATTTCAATTCTATTTATTATTATTTTGATGATAAGATATTAGAATAAAATATGAACAACATAAATATTTTGAATAAAGAAGCATGGATACACTATTTAAGGACTTAAGTACAAGTTATTAGCATATTAGATAAATTATTTGATTAATATCACTTGTTAATGGTTTATGAATACATAAATCATATTAATAAAAGATATCTTATGCCTATAGCTATACAAGAATATATCATTAGGGATGAATTTATTTTTTTTAATTTTAGACATCTAAATCTCATATGTTATCAATGAATTAAAATAAAATTTATTAAATAATATATAAAATTATTATTTATAAAATAATGATAATCATGTTCTATAAATGTTGTCATACATTATCAAGTTATCAATGTTGTTTGCACATAGATGACTTTTCTCAACCAAGGATCTTTGAAAATTAAAGAGAGCTAATATAGATAAGATCCCAAGGATGGTACAAGGTAAACATTATGTAATATATATATAAAATTTATGTAGTCCTATATTTGAAGTAATAGGGAGCATATATAGTCTAAATATAACATTTATGTTATTTCAACTCTTAGCTTTGTTGGTGGGCAGCTCTAACCCCAATTGATTCAGCAAGGCGCATAACATCAGGATTATATTGGGTGATGAATGTGACGCTTTACCCAGGATTAGTCACGACATCACCCAGATGGGTGAGGTGTTGGTGGATACCCTTTCAAAAAAAAAAAAAAAATCTTTGAGTAGTCACATCTAATCATATGCAATTCTTCATACTATGTGTATTTTAACAATTTAGACCAATAACTAGAGTTTAAATGTAAAAAAAAAAAAAAAATGAATGATACATTGAGTTCTATAAATAATGTAAATGTAATTACAACATATTTAGTCTTGAATGAAATTGTTTATTAATTTTTAAATATGTAAATGTGAAGAATATCAATAATGTGTAATTATGATGTTTGTTATTTAAATATACTTGAGCATATTCTTTTCTTGAATTTATCTTCTTATTTAGTTGTATTGATCAATTATAAGTATGCATGATCATAGACAAATCATAAAGCACCGGGCAATTGTTCAAATATCAGCTGTCAATTGTGAGTTACAATATATCAAGAATGATCAATGAATGATTAGAGGATGAACTTTATAATAGGTGAATGCTATAAAAGATGTAGGTGTGCTTCAACTTATTCTACAAATTAGTTTGACAAATTCATAAAAAATGACCTTTTGTTTTATAGTTATACAAATTCATAAAATTATAAAATTACATTAATTGGACATATTTATAGTAAAATCAATTATCATGCAAGTAGGCATTTAACTTTACAAGTTACTCAATTATGATCATTTGTTTTACATTGACGCATCTATGATGTACATATTTTGCCCATCGAAGATCTTCTATTTTTTTCTTTCAATCAATTTAGTTACGGAGGCTTTCTTTATTATAAAACCATAGGTTTTCTTATTGCCTAATGCATTTATTTTACCAAACTATGAACTTGTTGACCTTGTACCTATCATATAAGTTGAATTAAGTAAATATAGAGAAATCAACATATTGAATGCAACATAAAGAAATTTTAAAATTTGATAGGTTTAAAACTTAATTAACAAAATCTCATAAAAAAATTTTAAAATCGACATTATCGATTGAGTCGACCGACAACCCTTAGAAATTTTTTATTTTAAAAAAAAAAAAAAATGCACCCAACGACTGACATTGTTATTATTATTATTGTAATTATTATTAGTATTAAATTTATCTTTCAAAGCGGTTAAAATTCAACTTATAATTAATTCTCATTCCAGTTTAGCAATTATTAATACATTTAAAGATTATTTTCAAATAACATAATAACAATGAGCCAACAAACATCGTGTTTCATGTTATTTTTAATGATGGTGGCTGGATCTACATGAATTTGCACCTGTATTTTGGTAGGTGTAGTCACCAATTTGTATCACAACTCAATTGAATTATGACCAACTACAGCATAGAGTTATACATGCTCTTAAGATTGATCCAAGGATGAGCGGTATTTCTCTTATATGTAGATTTCTAGTCAATAAAGGTTTCATTGCAATACCTATGGAGGATGATGAAGTCACAAAATGTGTTCTCTTTGAGGCTTCAAAGTAAATCATACTTATTTACGTCCAAATGAAAACCACTATTGATATCAGACCTAGTCCCACAAACACAATGCCCGAGACATCAACAGGACCCTCATCACGGTATGTTGCACCTGAATTCATTGAGTTTTCTAGACCATAACTCATGAACTTTCTATAGGTTAGAAATAAATTTTCAAATTTTCTTAATTTTAAGTATAATTTTTGAATCATTTCTAATTAATTTTATCATCACAGTTCGTCACGACATTCATATGTGGAGCCTGTGCAACGTCGTGATTTGGTTGATTCCCCTCGTACAAGGGATGATGAACGAATTATGCTGCATAAGGATGGGTGTGAGACTATGGATAGTGGCACAAGCGTTAGTTCATGATAACAATGATGATAGATAGATGCACCATTGGGAGCCAACAAATAATGGGTCATAATTTGCTTCAAACACACTCTAGGGCTAATGTAGAAAATCTAGAAGTTATGATGACTTCCACAACATATATGAAAAAATTATTACTCGACTGATAAGGATGCCAATGTTAATAGTGTAGGGAGAGATTTAAACATATCATCTGAAGGACTTATTCCTATAGAATTGGTGAAGAATATGATATTCCCAACAAAATCTGATTTATAGTGTGCTATAAATGGATGGTGTATAGTAAATAACGTTGAATATAGTTGTATTAATTGAAATGAAACTTGCTTTCAATTGGGTGTGTTCAGTCACCCATCTAGACCTTATCAGTGGCATTTACATGCTGGTAAAGTAAGAGGTTAACGGGATCATGGAGAATTTCAATGATTAGTGGTTCACACACATGTGCACATAGAATTTTAGTTGGTGGTCATCGATAGTGCACTTCCAAATTCATATGCTATTACATCCTACCAATCATTCATCATCAGATAGACCTAAATCAAGATAAGACAAATAGAAGTTAAATTTAATGTGTACATATATGAAAGCTTGGGATGCAAGGAGGAAAGCTAATCAAAATATTTTGATAGTTAGGAATCATATCAATCACTACATTGAATGTTATTTGTTATGCTATGAGGGGTTTAGTCTTCATACAATGAGATAGTAAGACCATTTTCAATTATTTTGGTTCTTGGTCCATTCATAGAGGGTTGGAGATATTGTAGGCCGATTATTACTCTAGATGGGACATTCTCTTAAGAAATATTGTGGGACATTGCTTATTGCTATCGAGTTGATAGAACAAAAAATGTTCATGTTAGCTTTTGTAGTGAGAGTCAGAATGTAATGAGTCATAGAGCTGATTTTTGGGAAATTATGTGAGTTATTACCCATTGTTTTATGGTTAGATTTATGTCTAATATCGACCATGCTAGGATTGTTCATAGTTGTAGGGACATGTTTCCTTATGCGACATACAAATTTTGTTTAAGACATCTAAGAACTTCAAAAGGCAATTAGGCAATTGGGGTAAGTGACAAAACTGTAATCATTGGTTGGAAACACAGATGACATCCATATTTTCAATCAACATATGCATGAATTAGGAATGTGAAGCAAGAAGTATATGATTGGTTGATCGCTAGAATGTCACTTGGACTTTATCACAAGATAGTGGATTTCATATGGGTTAATAACCAATGTAATGAGAGCTTTAATGTCCTTCATGAAATTTAGAGCTTTTCTGGTTTGTTCACTTTATTACAATTGTATCACTATTTCAGGCATACACTATTGTAGAATAGTTGCATCAAATGAGTCACCCATGTACATGGATCAGTATATCTTATAGAGATTTGAGGTGACAAGGTTTTCCATTCAAATTTGTATTAACTTTCATGAGTAAAGTATTTGACTTTTGTTGTTGATCATTCCATGTAAATAATGGGAGTTGTGCATGTGCTTGTATTACAAAATACCATATGCCATGTGCATCATATTTAGTTATGACATGTAGATCACCTAGCATATGTTTCACAACATTACTCTGTAGAGTCTTTTAGGAACACATATGCAACTGAGTTTCACATCATTCTTGAATGATATACATGGTCTAATTTTGATACAAGTTGTGGAATCATTGAGCTTGACCATCAAATTTGTAATTGAAGGCCATGAAATTGAAAAGGTTCACAAATACAATAGATGAATGGATAACACAATGTAATTGAATATGCAACTTTTATTGGACACAATAGATGACTTGTCCACTAAACCCTAAAAATATTGGTAAATCTCATTAATTTCATTATTTAAATTAACATAACCTAACATTTATGTTTTTAACATGATGGCATAAGCAATTATCATCATACCAATCGATTGACTTAAACCATCAATTTACATAGATAGCTTCATCTTAAGAAGCCATTCATAAATACATGGATGAGGTATGCACTTTATTTTGATTTCATGCTTATGTCACTTCATAGATGTTGATGTAATTCATGCTTATATCATCTTGGTATAAGTCGAGTATATCTTTACATATGGTTAGAGATTGGCCTTGCACTCATCCACAGTTGATAGAGGGGCTTAGAGTTGCAGACTTAGATTGCATTAGACACCTACAATATATTAGATTAGATCACCACCTATTGTTGCTTTATCTTATCAAGAAACACTTTTCATCATATTGAGATGATTGCCACTTTATAGAATGTAGCCATGATTTTATTGAGTAGATGGCTCACACTTATAGGACCCGATGGTATTAAGTCAAAGGCAAGAGTCATGGCAATTTGCTTTATTGACACCTCATTCTAGATAGTGCAATACCATAGATGATCCCCGCCACCACATTTTGTATGAGTCAGCCAAAGGCACAGACTTGTGTACCACTTAGATGACTTAGGTGGACCTTTATACATGAGTCATATGTAGATTTAGATGAGGTCACCTTTTGGAGGCATGTCTGAGTATACATTTTATTTCTCCTAGGTTCTTTACTAATTCCAGACACATCAGGAGCACAGATTCACTTATAGTATCTACCCATTATGGAGGACTTGACTATTTTTTCCTATTACTCTATAGGAGCAGCCATATTAGCACACTTATATAGGGAGTTGAGGGAGGTGACAATGCCCAAGCTAGTGAACATGGTAAGTGGTCTAAATTTGCTACAGGTGTGGTGCTAAGAGAGATTTCACATTGGTAGGCCCACTCTTTGAGTCCCATATCCTACTGACATCAATGGTAGGAGTGTTGGCTTCAAGTTAAGAGTGATTCTCATATTGGTGTCATATTTTGAAACCACATCAGTTGATGTTCATATCAAAATAACATTAGAGCACAAGACAATAAAGAGCTAACATTATATATTAGACTTCTAGAAGAAGTTATCATATGATGTTGAATCAAAACTATGTGGGAACTCACCTCAATTTAAAAATACAAGGAAGAAAAATAAGATTGATGGGAGAGATTTCAATTGCATTTTGTGCTGGGGACCATAGTAAGACTAGACTAAAGGGTGTTTCTAATATAAAATTTAAGGGAATTAGTAGAGGAAGAAGAAAGTTAATAATAATTCTTTTATCAGTTGTTAAAGTGTCTTTTTTAAATGCTATTTTGATGTTGTCTTTCATTTCCTATTCTTCTATCACAGAGAAAAAGGAACTACCCTAAACAGTTGTAGAACATATTGAGTCACCTATTATAACCTCTTTTCCTATTATGCTTGAGTGCTTATCGGAGGTATGCATGTCACAACCTTGCTCTTTTCTTTATTTTTTATTAAAATATTTTTTTTCAAGATTGAGTGTAAATCAACAAAGAGTACATACACCAATATAATGATGGATATTATTGAATAGAGAAATTTATGACACTTAATATTGATTATGTGTTTTAGTGAACACCTATAACATACTTTCATTTATCTTGTTTTTTTTATATTCTTAGTCGTATTCCTCTCAGTGACAAAGTCTCAAATAATATATTAGAAAATCATTTATTATATGCCTGTGGTGTTTATTTTTAGATGTGGGACACCACGGAGATCTTAGGAGGTATTTATTGAAGTGATCAGGTATGACATTAAGGAATGATGTACTATCTTGAAAGATAGAAATCACCACCCTATAATGGACATAATCACCTAATAAGGACTCCTAAGGCATGATGGGTCTTCGAATATACCAGAGATCTTTCCCTTACTTTACATGAAAAGTAAAGTAGGGTTTATTTTAAGCCGGGTTCATTAAGTTCCCTATGGAGGCAAGCCCTCATAGTTAATTACATCCTAAGGAATTTGAATTCCTAAAGAATAATCTCAATTAAAGTAAACAATTAGGGTCTCCAAAGATTTCAAGGTTAAGACTATCAAAGGATTGGCTATTTTAGAAAATCAAATGGGATAGATCAAGGAGAAGACTTATTTTTGGAATCCAAATGGAGAAAGTAGAAAATACTCATGATACTAGGAAGCCTAGTGAGCATTACAATCTACCCTATAATTGGGCTTTATATTTTTTGAAATTTGAAGAGAGTTAATTATTTGAGTTGATATTTTATTAGATTTGTAGGGCTTATAATTCCACAACTTAAGATTGTGAAAATATCTAAGAGGTGAAAATTTATGATTGTAGCAAGGAAATAGCTACCAGATTCTAAACTAAGGAGCTTTGGTACAAAACAAAGGCCACCTAAATCTAAGTAAATGGGTATTTGATTTACCTCCACAATAGAGAGAATAAACCACCCGATTGTTGGACTGCCGCCTGAGTGGCGCCAACTAACCTCCTACGCTTTAAATTCATGTAGCAAGTCTTATGCTTTGCAAGATGGCTAGTTATTTATTTAGAAAGGAGACTAAGTCCTTAAACTCACTCCCTAAGAGACTAGAGCATGAGTGATATGAATTCATGACTTAATCTAATGCAAATTTTATCAAATTTATTTGATTCTTTTGAACTCTTTATTTTGACACAGGCTATGGGATTTTGTATGCCTAAATGCATGAGAACTTTGATTATGGGCCAAATCAAGAGAGAAAGGGTGTTCTTCCATCAAAGGCTCTCATAGGTTAAGCCTTCATTCTGGAAAAAGATGGAAGCCCCTATAACAAGAGTGGAATAATATGACATGCATGATATTATACATTCATCCATCTAAGGGATTGCTAAAAATTTTATTATCTTGATTTAATTCCTAGACTTTTATGTGAGGTTATGAGTTATTTTAAAATTTTAGTTATGAGTTGTTAATTGGGGATAGAAAAATTAATTTTATGTTAAGAGCCTACCGCATCGCCACACATTCAAGCATCAATCATAAAGAAACTGAAAAGCATGCTGTTCTAATGCACAATCTAAACACAACATCAAACAATTTTATAGACTACCGTAAAAGAATAAAAGGCCAATGCAATCGGGTTCCGTTGTACACCCCGAAAAGAGAAAAAAAAAGATGGGTAGCCGAGCTCTACCATTATACAATCCGGATTACATAAATAATATATGTTATGGGGGGCTTCTTTTCTTCATTTCTTCTTTCTCTTCCTTTTGATTTTGATTTGCTCCAAAGGCATCACAGGGCACCCCAGGGACTAAGCCTTCTGACCACTGCTCATCCTAATCCTCATAACACTAATCTTAATTCCTAATGCAAAATTACATTAAAAATAAGAAAAGTAAATCTAGTTACACCTGCAAAACAAATGTTAGCTAAACACACCATACAACCCAAGTATATGAATAATTTGGACTTAGACCATACATGGGTAACCAAGCCCACCTGTCCTAACATGGGTTATGCTTAGGGCTAAGCAACCTACACAGCAAAAGCATTTATATTTTTATTACAACGACCCCTTAAGCACAACCCCATGCAGAAAATATGATTAGGCTAATAACGGTCTAACATTTAGTCTACAAAATATACACCCTAACATCCAGTCTAAAATATTACATCACAAAATAAAACACAACATCATACATACAATGCCCTAACTTAGCACTAAAAGTGAGGACTTAGTATTCTAATATGTGCTTAAAGCTTGTGTGACAAGACTTTACTAGGCTTCTTTAGTTTAAGTTTCAATTTGAGTTTGAGTTTATGTAAATTTTACCTTTGGGTGATTTCAATTTAAATGATTTAATGATTTTTTTTTTCATTTTTTTATTTCACTTTTATTTGGTTAAAATGATGTTTAGGTTTTCAAGAATTAAGAGTAAAATGAATTTCATTTGTAGACAGAACTCACCCTATTCTACATCCTAACTCCTAAAAAATCTAACTAAGGTTCTTAAGTATCTTAATTAGCTGATTTGAATTTGTGTAATTCATTTGATTTGATTTATTTGATTTGATTTAAAATTTAGAATTTGAGTTTGTTTAAATATTTGATTAATTGATTTTGATTTTAATGTTTTAATTTAATTACATCTTCGTAATTCAATATCCTTGATATCTAATGAAATTTAAGTTTGTTTAAATTCATGTATTTTGATTAATTAATCATAGATGTTTTTTTAATTAAATCTTGATAATTAAATATCCTATCTAATGAAATTTAGTTTGTTTAAATTCATGTTTTTTGATTGGTTAATTTATTAGATGTTTTAGTTTAATTAAGTCTTGATAATTCAATATCCTTTAATTAATATTTAATTCTTTTCTTTTCTTATAGTTATGTGACTTGGTTTTATATTTATTTGATTTGATTATGATTCATTCATTTGTAGTTTGATCAGATTAGACTAATTGAGATTTTATTTTGATTTTAATTGAATATGATTCCTTGTAATTAGGATTTTATCTTTTAATCTCATCCATTTGTCATGTTTATCAAAGTTTTATTTGCATTTTGATTTCATATATTGGATAGTTAATTAGTTTATCTTATTTAAGTTGGTTGAATGAGATTTGATTTGATTGCATATTAAATTGATGAGAGTCTTTCTTAATTTAATTTAATTTGATTTAATTTGATTTGATTTTATTAATTTGCTTAGTTTAATGTGATGTAATTAGTTTAATTAAGAAGTGTATTTATGTTAATTATAAAGATTTGTTTGATTTTCAATTTGATTTCATATTGTTTAGATTAATGTGTAATTAATGACTTAATAATTTAAGTTTAATTTAGGTTTGATTAGTATTTAATTGAATTTATCAAAATTTATGTTTAATTAAGCTTAAGTTTAATATGATTAATTTGATTAACTTAATTAGTTTGTTTAAGAGGTGTGATCAATTATTAAATTAAATTAATTTAATTTTAATTTGATTTCATATTTGTTTAGGTTAATGATGTGATTAATGACTTAATGATTTAAATTTAAATTAAGAATTGATTAGTATTTAATTGCATTTATGTTTAATTAAGTTTAAGTTTAATATGATTAATTTGATTGACTTTAATTAGTTTACTTAAGATGTGTGATCAAATTAATTAGCGGCTTAATTAAGTGTTTGATTTGAATTAATTTTAATTTGATTTATAAAATTAATTTGGTTTATTAACATGATGGATTAATTTTTAAGTTTGCATTAATTAGTGTTTATTCAATTGGATTAGCTAAATGACAATTAATTAGTTTAATTAAGGTGTGTTTAAGTTAATTATTAAATTAAATAAAATTTATTTAATTCTTAATGATGTAATGACTTAATGATTTAGTTTAATTTAAATTTTGATTATGTTTGATTAAGCTTAGGTTTAATATGATTAATTTGATTAACTTAATTAGTTTACTTGAGGGTGTGATTAATTATTAAATTTAATTGGGGTTTGATTTAAGCTTAATTTTAGAGTTAGCTTTAATGTAACTTATTTAAATTAATTTGATTAATTAAGATGATGGATTAATTCATTAAGTTTGCATTAATTAGATGTTTGATTAATTAAGTTTGATTAAGGGTAATTAAATTTTAAATCATTAGATTAATTAAGGTTTGTTTAATTAGAGATTAATGACTTAATTTCCACATGTGAGTGATTTGATTTAGTTAAGTGTTTTACTTAAGTTTGATTTGATTAAAGGATTATTGTTATTACCATCGTTATTATTAAGTGAATTAATTATTTATTTCATTTCAATTAAGTTTAATTATTTATGATTAGAGTTTTATTTGATTTGATTCATTAATTATGTTTGTTTGATTTCATTAACATGTTTGATTTGTTATTAGGTTGAAATATTTAATGGTTAATTAATTATCTTATTCCAAATGGGTGTGATTTAATCATATGTTAATTATGTTTACTTTAACTTTATTTGGGTTAATTGATTATATTAAATGATTATGTTGAATTGGTTTATTAATCAATTTGATTTTTTTAGTTTATTTAATGATTAATTAGTTTTGGTTTATTTATACTCATTAAGGGTTTCATATGATTAAGATTCCATGCTTAGTGTAGGTTTAAGTTATTTAATTAATTCTTTAAGATGATATTTTTTTAAGTTTGATTTAAGATTTAATCATTTAATTGAGTTTTATTAACTTAATCATATTTTAATTTATCTAAGGATGATTTATTTGAGGTTTGATTAATGATTTAAACTTTATTTCATTTTTTTTTGATTTGATATTTAAATTATTTTTATTATATTTTAATTAACTCCTTAATTGATTAAACTTTAATCTTAAGTGTTTGTTTGGGGTTCATTAGGATTCAAAATCACATTATTTTCTTAAGAGTCCTAGATGTCAATTGAAGTGATTTAAGCCATTTTGAAGATTTTTGTAAATTTTGAATTTTTATTTGATTTATTTTATTAAAATGGATAAACTTCAAAATTTAATTTCTCCCAATCTAGAAGTCCTTTTCACTTGAAATTTTATGGTAGTGTGTTTTAACTTTAATTTCAATCTGAAAATTTCAACTTAATCATATATATTTTGGTTTAATTAATGAAATTTGATTTTCACTAAAACTCAAATTAAGCTCAAAATACTTAGTAAATTTGATTTTGGGTTTGTTGGATTCTCTGGAAAGATGAATCCAAAGCCTTATTGCAATTTTGGTTAAGTATTTTATTTTTTATAATTTTTTTAAGTTTTAGGTGATTTAAATTAATTTTTTAAATAAAAAATGTGGCGCGTTGCGTGGATTGAGGGAGGCCGGTCAAAAAGCGACCCATTTCCTCACCGATATCGATCGCGATGGATGGTCGGATCAATCGCGCGATCGAAGCGGATGTGCATGAGCATGATCCGATCGCGCGAACCGCGACGGTGATCATCGATCAAAGGCGGATGCGGATCCCGCCGCGATCAACCATCCGATCCGCGGAGCGGATCGGATGGCGTAATCCGCGAGCGATGAACAATATTTTGCTTTTAAAGGGAAAAATAGTTTCTAAGAAAACTTGTCCAAATGGACTCATTTTCATGATTCGCAGAAAAAAATTCTATTTTCTAGGGATGATTTAAAGTAAAATGGATTATCTAGGAAATTCTAAAATAAGAAAACATAAAATGAAATCTAAGGCTAAAGTTTGGCAAAATTTACCTTGGGATGGTTTTGCGGTGAAGATCGAACTCTAGGTATGTGAGAAGCTTTGGAATGATCTTTAACCTTGCCTCCTTGAACATCATCTTCTCGATGTTTACCATCTTGGAAAAGTAACTATTTGTATTTTGAGCTCAAAATGGCTCAAAGAGGTGGGGATGGGTTCCTTTTTTTTTGGGGCTTTGGGGCTGAATGGTGGTAGAAAGAGATCTAAAGCCTCATTTCCCCTCCTTTTATAATGGCCAAAAATCCATTCTTTTTTGAATTTTTTGGCTCCAAATTGATTGTCATCTTGCTTGGGTGGTTGGGATGGATGATGGATTGATTGAGGACTTTGGATTTTTGCTCCAAAGTCCTCTCTTGTATATATGATCATTAATTCAATGCAAATGTTGAGAGGAGTTAAATGTGGAATCTATGTGGGGAGGATCCATGATTTAAATGGGTTGGGTTGATTTTGGGCTGATCCCAAATGGGTTTGGTCAGTTTGATCAGCGATTCATGGCTTGGTTTTCAAGGGATTTTGGCTGGGTCATATGGGTCATATTGGGTCAAATTGACCAATTTGACCAAAGCCAAATTAACTTGGGTATGGGTTGATTCATGTTCAATTGGCTAATTGAAGATGAATGTGGTCTTTGGTTTGAATTAATTTGGATTTAATTTGGATTTAGGCCAAATTGACCCTATAGGCCAGTTTTAGCTAGGTTGGGTCAAGGTGACCAATTGTCCTCGATTGATCAAATTGGGTTTAATTATGGCCTTGGTTAAGTTCAATAATTAATTTGGGATGAACTTGAGCTGTTGGTTGCAATCAATTTGGGTTAGATCATGATTTGACCCAATTTGGTCCTTTATTTGGGTTTGGATCAAATGGCCAATTGGGCTTGGTTTGGCCCAATTGGAATTGATCAGGTGATCAACAATCATTGGAAGGTTTTGGTGAGCTTGGTTCAATCAATTTGGGTTGGATTGAGTTGGCTCAAATATTTTTGGTCACTTTGGGTCAAGTGGACCTAAAGTGGGTCAATTGGTTTGGTTTTGGTTTGATTGATTTAGTTGAACTTATATGAGCCCAATTGAAATATAAATTGGTAATCAATTTGAGTCAATGTTTTGGCTCATTTGAAATTTTAAGTCAAAAGCTAGTTGGGTTGACTTGGGTTGACTTAATTTGATTTGATGATTGTAGTTTTATTTATATTTGGATAAATATAAATGAATTGATTGAAAGAAAATTTGGTTTTGACTTGATTTGGATAGAATTTGGTAAGTCAAAGGTAGCTTGATTTTGAGTTGGATTTGATTTTGATATAGTTTATTTTGGATAATGATAATGAATGATGATTAGAAAATTCATTGATTTTGATTGATTTATAAATTTGGAATATTAAAGCTTATTGAGATTTGATTTTTTGATATAGTTTGGTCATTTGAATTTGGATTTCATTTATATTTATGAATATAAATGTGATTTATAAAAATCAATTGAATTTGATTTGATCTAAGGGGGTTTTGGCTAAGCTTATGAATGTGGTTCATATGGCTTAGGAAGGGTCTTAGGATTTGAATTTGATTTTGGGTTTCAATCATTTGGAGTCAAATTTGAAATTAGATTTAGAATTTGAATTTGAATTTGAGATTTGGTTTGAGAATTGAATCTGGGTTTGATTTGAGAAAGTGTATCTAGATTGGGTTTAGGCTATATGATAGAAGCCCTAAGGCAGCCTAATCTTATGATTAACACTTCTAAGTCTCTAGGCTTAGGTTAAGTGTTCACTAATCACTAGAGTGTCTTATGACTAAGAGTTCTTAGTGTCTAGAAGAGTCCCAAGTCTAGAGAGGAGGTTAAGAGCTCACTCCAAAAGTGAGGTCAACAAAAGGACCCCAATAGGTGTGGTGTAGATAACCGCACATGTATTACATTGACAAAATGATCAGCAACATCCAGAAGATTGCAACAAAAAATAGAAGTGATCTATACCTAGACCCAAAAGGTAGATAGAATCATGATCTTAGTGCAATATAGCTCTCTTTATGCTAAGGGCATAAGTGAGCAAGAAGAATCAGGGATTGAGTACATGAACCTTCTTGGGAAAACAGGTTCAAACTATGGGATATGGATAGTTTGATTATGAGTATGATTTGTTTGGGTGTGTATCCACTAGGGATAAGAATTTTATTAGATTTCTTTGACTTATTTGATTAGACTCCACTAGGGAGATTGGTTTAATTTGTTATGGCTCCATTGGGGAGAAGGGTTCTAGATTGAGGGCATATCCGCTGGGAATGTACACTCGATTAAATTTATTTGATTTAGATCTAAGCTCTACTGGGGAGGCTAATTTTATTTGCACCTCATTGGGGAGAAATTTGGTTTGTTTGATATATTTAATTTGACTCCACTGGAGAGGTTAGTTTTGAATTTATTTTGCTATGGACTCTATTGGTGTGCGATGGACTACACTAAGAAGGAGCCATGGGGCCTTGCATCTTAGATTTATAAGTCCAAAGGGTAGTCTACTACCATAAGGTAGGACTATCCGACTAAGGGGTTGCCTTTTTTTGGTGTATGACTAGGAAGAAGGCATAGCAGACTTACATCTTCAAAGTAGGGATCGTGGGGTGATGTCACATGCACAATAAATGACCCTACCTAGGTGACTTGAGTGAGCGTTTGGTCTTACCTCAATTCAAGAGTAGTCCTGATGATTAATTTGATTTATATTGATTTGATTTGATTTAATTTAATTTGGTGTGTTATATTATGGACCCTTGCGATGGACCCACGAGAAGGCTATGTCCTTGACCTATCTTGATTTACAAGTCCAAAGGGTAGTCTACCCACAAGGTGGGACTATCCTAAGGTTGCCTTTTGATTAAGCGATACTAGAAGAAAGCGTAATAGACTTACATCTTCAAAGTAGGGATGCGTTGGGGTGATCTATCAATATGGATCAATCGACCTAGGGTGACTATTTGGCGAATGCCACCATGGACTCATATCGACTCAAGAATAGTCATTAATTTAATTTTAGAGATGGACCACATGTGTGCGATGGATCTAAGAAGGAGCTAATATTGACTAACTTAGTTTACAAATCCAAAGGATAGTCTACATTAGGTAGAACTAACCAACCTAAGGGTGCCTTTGGTTTGCAATGGTCAAGTTAGGAAGAAAGTGTAGGGACTCATCTTCTAAATAAGGAACCATTGGGTGATCACTTGTAATAATGGAACTTTGGTGGGTTTGCGATGTCTGGAAAGAATGTGTAATAGACTTATATCTTTCAAAGCAGATTCGGGTAACTCGTTGGTACCAGTTGACTCGACTAACTGGCAGAATGGGATCTTACCCAACTCAGTAGTCATGATTAATTTGATTTGATTTGATTTATTTAAGGGATATTATGGACCTATGCTGGACCCAACTAAGATTGCCTTTTATGCGATTCTTAAAGAAAGCGTGAGACTTACATCTTCAGTAGATATTGGGGTGATTTGATGCATAATCAATCTGACTAGGCGACTATTTGAGAATCTTTGTGGACTCATATCGACTCAAGAATTGTCTTAATTTAATTTTAGATGGATTGTGATGGATCTAAGAAAGAGCTAATATGGACTATCTTTACAAATCAAGGGATAGTCTACCATAGACTAACAACTAGGGGTGCCTTGGTTTGCAATGTCAAGTTAGGAAGAAAATGTGGGGACTCATCTTCAAAATAAGAACCAGGGGATGTCTCTTGTGATAAATAGCACTAGGTGCGTCAATTGCAATGATCGTCGGAAAGAATGCGTAATAGACTTATATCTTTCAAAGCAAAGATGACATGGGTAACTGGTTGGTGGCACAACAAGTTGAACCCACTAGGGGACTCTTGAAGTGCCGACCGGAGACTTATCTCAACTCAAGTAATCAAGAAATTTTAGGGAGTTTTCGACTAAGATAGATGCGCTTGGGAAAGAGCTAGGGCTTGAATTCTAATCCTCAAATTAATTTTGTTTGTTTGTTTAGTTTATTTTAATGTGGACCCTTGGTTTTGAGGATCGGGAAGCTTATATCAGATCTCTGATTTCTTGAACAGGAGAATCTGCATTTGAACAAATTCTCCAACCACAAGGTGGCTACTAGAAAGGAGGCTGTCAATCTAAAGTAACCCGGTATGTCTAAATGGTCATAGGGCGTGATCCAAATAGAATGCATGGGGATGGGCTAAAGGCTTAATCAACACCACAGAAGATGACATGGCTAGTCATATAAATAGTATTGTGGCCAACTTAAGGAGAAAGCCGGGGACTCACATCGCAGTGGTGTATCCATCGGGTGAGGAGCATGTGAACATCAACCAACTAAGGTGCATCAGTTGCAAGTCTAGAAAGAAGGCGTGTAGCACATCTCTCAAGTCGATCAAGATAGTCTGTCTTGGTGAGAGCCATGGATGATACTAGCGAGTCTTGTGTGGACTAGAAGCTTAAAGTAGTTGAGGGAAGAGGAGCCTTGGGGACTTACAAACCTCAAATATACTCATAGTATGATTAGTTCAAGAATGTAGGCTTACATCTTCTTAAATAAAGTCAACATAGGGTAGCTACGGGCGATAAGGCCTACAAACTCGTCGATTTGCAATGGTCAAGTCAGGTGAGAGGGACTCACATCTCTAGACAAGTGAACAGGGTGACACAGCAAAATAGAGCGTCGGACTTAGAAAGCTAATGAGTGAGTGCCACGGCTTGCTCCCACATCAAAACGAAAGATATATATATGTTTATTTGTGTTGTGAAAGAGAGAATAGGATCGCTTGGGTTCTCTTACCTACCTAAATATATCATGATGGATTCACAACAAATATATTTCTAACAGAAGAAATGAAATTTGAGATGAAAAGAAGTTTTATTGATAATTATTTTCAAACAAGATTTATGGATAATATTTCTTTAGGTAGAGCCCATTGATTGGAAGCATCGGGCACTCTCCTTTATAATTTATGAGTTGATAAGACCCTCCTTGGTAGGCCTTCTCTATGGCATAAGGGCCTTCCCAAGTGGGTTCAAACTTGCCTCCTATCTTTCGACAGGAAACAATTGGCCTCCTTAGAACTAAACAAGCTCTCTACTTGAAAAGCTCTAGGACCAACTTGTTATGAGCTTGAATCATCTTGGCTTTGTATAACTTCGAGGTTTGGCATGCCCATGGCGTCTCTCCTCCAAACCTTTGAGCTCTTCCAACCAACTTGGCATTACATTGTGATTTTACTCTGTATCCTTAGTGATGGGAGTTGGACTTCTAATGGTAGAACGGCTTCGGACCCATACACTAAGGAGAAAGGGGTAGATTGAGTTGGAGTTCTGTATGTGGTGCGGTAGGCCTACAAGGCTTCAACTAACTATTCATGCCATCATCATTTGTTATCATCTAGTGTCTTCTTCAGTATTTGAATGAGGGTTTTGTTGAAGGCTTACGCTTTTCGCCCTTGGATAGTAGATGGTAGAATATCTCCAATCTATGATGTGTCTCCGAGCAAAGCTATTGATTTTAGTGCTTTTGAATGCAATACCATTATCAGATATAATTCATCGAGGCACCCTGAACCTATATACAATATGGTTCTTGAAAAACTGGAGCACATCTTTGAGTTGTACCTCTAAGTGGGATTGTCCCGCCACTTGGAAAAGTAGTTAGTGGCAGCTAGGATGAATCGATGACCCTTGGAAGAAGGAGGATCGATCGGACCCACTATGTCGGTACCCAACACTCAAATGGCCATGAGGCCAATGTAGGATGTAGAATATTGGGTGGTTGATGTAGGACCACCATGTACCTGACATTGATGGCATCTCCTAGCTACTTCCATGCAGTCTGTGATCATCGAAGGTCAGTAGTATCCTAGTCTCTTGATCTTGGCTTTCATCTTTGGACCAGATTGATGTGCTCCACATAACCACAGTGTACCTCACCATCGATCCTATGGGTTTGTCCAGAAAATGTAACCACATATGATCGAAGGACTTAGGTACAAGGTGCCACCTACAAGAGTATAGGAAAGGGCTCTCTTCACTATGTGATTTCTCTTGAGGTAGTTTGCTATATTTAAATAATCTATGAATGGTTGCCTCAATCGACTCTCATCCTTTTTTTGGCAATGGAAACCTCCTCAGAGAGAATCTCGATGAGTTCAACATCAATAAGGGATAAGACTTGTCTATTTTGGACCCTTATTAGAATGGACTCATCTTCGGACATGTCTTTGGCAAGCTTGTGCATACTACATTCTCTCCTCGAGAATCTTGTAGATGGTAACCTCTCGATTTGGGCCAATAACTCCATAGTGTACTTGTGTAATGATGGAGCTTAGGCTTTAGAACTTGTAGGACCCAACGATTTGGTTGATGAGCGAGAATCCCAAAGATGTTGATACTCTGGATGCATAATATAATGACTAACTCAGGCACAATCGAGCCTCATATTGGCTTCATATTGGTGCATGGATTGGACGAGAATCTCACATTGTCACAGTTAAAGAGAACTACGCCTTCCCGATAGTAAATTGTGGTTCTTCTCTCTCTTTGAGAGGAAGCACACCATCAAAGTACATCTCCCATGAGCACTAGTACCCCTAAGTTTGATTTCATTTCGGTTAGAGGTCAGCGAGAGGTAAGAATGCTTTCTTGCAGAAATTTTATCAAATGGACTAAATTGGCCGTGTCATAGATAGGATTGTCTAGAGATTAAGTTCACCTTATGAGCATGTAGTATGTAGCTTTTGGGATGATTAAAAAGCTGTAATTTTCAATAGGTGATAGTTTGCCTCAGGGATTAGATGATGGCGAGATAGAGAGCGTTCTCCTTCCCTTCATCATTGGTTTGAGCCAACAAAGTACCAAGGAGTCATCTAATGCAGTAGTATATAATATGAGCTTGCGGGATAGAGAGGGCTAGCGTCATCAGATATTGCTTGATGTCTTCGAAAGCATGTTGACTTATCATCCCATTTGAACTTGGCATCCTTTTTGACAAGTGTTGAGAATGGTTGGCATCTTCAATAAGTTGGAAATGAAGCATCTTAGATATGCCAACCCTTGGAATGACACTTGAGTTGTGTTAAGCTTTTAGGGTGGCATTTCTAGATAGCTTTGATCTTCTCGATTTCTATTCCAGTGTCGAACAACAAACCCAAGGAATTTTCTGCTACTCAATGCACACTTGGGGTTCATTTTGAGGTTATTATTGTCTTAGTTCAAAACTACTCTCAAGTCAAAGAGATGGTCTTCCTTTTCTTGCTTTTGAGATCATCGACATAGCATTCAACTTGATGATGAATGAGTTCATCAAGATTCGAGTCATGGCCGTGGCATGTCATTTTAAGGCGCATGACCTTATAACAATAAATTCTGATCGGGGTTAGAAAGACAGTGTTTCTTTCATCCTCTGGGGCCATCTTAATTTGGTTGTAACTAGATGACCCATCCATAAAGGAGAATACTGTATGAGATGAGGTGATTTCCACCATTAATTTTGGTATAAGAAGTAAAAATTCATCCTTAGGACATGCCTTATTTAGATCCTTAAAATCAAAGCATATGCGAATTTGGCCATTCTTTTTTTTAACTAGAACAACACTGACCAACCAGGTAGGATATTTTTCTTTCCTTATAAAGCCAACATTGATCAATTTTTTGAGTTTAGAAGTGACCTATTGTTCAATGTTTAGCGCATGCGTCTACGAGCCTACTTGATAGAGCATTAGGTTATATTATTAGTTTATGGGACTATGTCGAGAATGGCATCTCTTCATAAATCCATGCAAAGCAATCCTTAAACTCAGTCAATAGCTTCACTAAATCATTGGTTTCTTTTTATTCAATATATAACTGATATATGTTGGGTGTGGATCTTCTTTAGTTCCTAAGTTGATTTCTTTGAGCTCATCGATACTTGATCTGATCTCCTCTTCAAACTTTGGCGATGCATCCTTGACTTCAAAGTCATTTGGATCATCTGAAATTTCTAAGCACACCTCCTCATATGAGTTAGCATGATTTGAAAAGAACCTATCAGATTCCAAATGATTGGTGATGACTAAGCATCGTCATCATTGACCCACATCGAATCTAATCCGTCTTGATTGTGAATGCATTTGTTGTCCCATAACCTTTCAAAGTAATTTATGTTTAGAGCATGTGGAATTAATCCTTTCTTTGCTAAATTAAGAACACAAGGCGAGTACCAATCAAAAGATAATTCTATTAAATCTTTATATGAATCATCCTCAAGTTCTACAATAGCTTCTTGATTTGAGGATGATGCACCAAGAAAGAACTTCTGCACATTTACATTTTTGGAAGACTTAGGGGCTTCCTTAACTACTAAACCCTCAATTTTTTGTGAGAAAAATGAGGTTAGAGCTAAAGTTCTTAGCTGATGCCTCATTATTTCATATATAGACTTGGATACACTTATGCTTTGCTTAGAAGCCCAATATTCATCGTTGTCTGGCTCAACTATCACTTGCATGGGGATGTATCTAGGAAGCTAGCTAGCATACTAATCATATATGACTCATCCTCTGAGCTAGATTCTAAGTCTATATAGATAGTAGGTGTAGACCTAGTAGTAGGGACATAACTCCTATTAGATGGCCAATAAGGAGGTCTTATGTCCTAGGCATATCTCTGGATATGCCTCTTCCTCTTCCTGGTGGAGGTCGAGTCATCCCTACCCATATGTTCTGAATGGAGTAACTGTGGGTGGAATCTAATGTTAGGCTCTACTTTCTCCTCCAAGTCTATTTCTTGCTCCCTTTTATTTTCTTTCTCATTTCCTTTTTTTTCTTTTCTTTTCTTTTTCTTTTTCTTTTTCTTTTTTTTTCTTTTAATTTTGAACTTTCACCAAGTTCACGAGAATAAACTTATTAATTTTGAGGGAGATAGTAGGCCGCATCCTAATATATTTTGACCTCATGAACTGTGAATGGCTTAAGATCTCCTTTGATGCGATTCAATCCCCTCATGAACTTTATGCACTTAGTAGAGATGGAACCATTATTCTCATGTATCCACGGTCTCCCAAGAAAAGCATTGAAAGATGTATCCAGTCTATAATATGAAACTTGGTAGTCTTCCAATCATCTACTTCTAATGGCAACACTATAGAGCCTAAATTCTCTCCTTGTTCATTGAATCCTCTCAACATCATCCTCTCTTTTGAAAGTTTGGAGATGTCAATCCTCAAGTAAGCGAGAGTTTTAGACTCATAATATTCATGCATCAGTAAGAACTTTTGGATATCTGTATCTTCCAACATCATGTAAAAGTGGTTGTGCTTGGTCATTCCTAAAAGTCTTCATCTTGAATGTAACTCCTAGAGTGTCCTTTAAACTGTGAGCCTCCTCTTCAGTAGCGATCAGCTGGGCTAAGCATATCAGAGGTAACTTAGCTGGAACCTTTCTAAGTTGTGCTAGGATGTTGTAGTCAACCTTGGCTTGATCCTCCATAAGGATATCCATAGGTGGAGCATCTTGTGGAGGGTATCTCTTTAGAAATGATTTGCTTACCCTTATCACGAGGTGCCACCCTAGGAGGTAGAACTTTGCCACCGAAGGTTAACTTGGTGACCTCTTGGAATGATGAATTTGTAGGAAGTTCTACTTCTCATCGTGTACTACCACTTCTCCTATGGGATCATCAAAGTCGAGATGACTCCAAATCAATCTCAAGGTGGTGAACTGATTTAGAAATGGAAATCCATTTCTAAATCAGAAGAAGAATGATCAGAACTAGAGTTATCATTATTATTTTGTAGACTTGGAGAGTTTTTGAGAGGAATAAAATCTAGAGTATTAGAAGTGGACAAGATGTAAGTGAAAGCTTTCTTCATTGATGGAGGTACATGATAGAAATCTAATAAAGTAAGCGGGATAAGGAGTATAATGCCCTTATCCGCAGATACAATGCTCCTACTGGCAAAAGAGGAGCTAGTGCTTTCTTGATCTTAGAGACCACTTTTTTAGAGGTTTGACATAAGGAAATATCCCAACATTCTTTTGTCTTAAGAGGATCGTGGTATCCCAAGAATTACTTTCGATAGAGGCGGAGGTCATTCTAACAAGTATTCTTTGGGGATAACAATAGCTCCTGACTTGTAGCTACGGGCAAGCCAGTCCTTAAAGATGACACAATCCTCCAAGACATGACTAACCATGCGGTTGTAGGGGAAATAGTTAGGATCATTACTCTTGCCCACATCTTCCGGCCTCTTGGGCTCAGTGTAACGAAAATTGTTTCTTTAAGAGATTCTTAAAGATCTTCTAACTACCTCCCTCTTGAATGAATATGGCTTATTCAATCTATCGATAAGAGTAGGTGGTAATAGCTACAGATGGATGGATAATGTTGAGTATATTATATGGAGGCGGTGGCTGGTGTGGTGGTGGTATCGGGTGAGGGTGGTAGAGGAGGTAGAGGCTGCTGTGCACGAGGTCTCTTATATTGAGGTCTAGCTGGTTGCTTCTCTTTGTCTATTGACACTATTACCCTTGACTTCTTCTCGAATGCTTTTTGCGGCTTGGGCTTGAACGATTGGTCTTGAAAAAGGTAAAAAGCTTCTCCTATAGTAGCCTTGTTGATTAATTTCTCAAAGTTTTGATTATAAATCCCTTGAGCATGAAAGCAAGCATGAATATTCTTGAGAAGAATTTCTATAGCATGTTGTTGGACAGTGGTTTTCATACTCGGGTTTCACCACCAGAATATAATCAACAAGGGGTCATTGGATTTTGTTTGCCACAATGAGGTCACCCATTACCTTTCTTTGGGCTCCGAACCTCTTGATGAAGAGGTGCTCCAACTCGACAAAGTCTTCAACCATTGGCAGTTCAATGTACCAATCAAATTGATGATTGCTACAAGAGTCAGAAAAGAAGTGCATCACTGCCACCTGCATTACAATACCAACTCTAAAGTGTACTATATATGTTGCGGGGGTTTCCCATCAAAGATCTTGAAGGATGGTGGCACAAAACCCTTGAGATATTGGACTCAAATTCCTGGGTAGGGTCTACCCTTTTGGAACAGATGAGCCACCTTGCTTTGCCAACACTTCACTTGTTGTTCCACCATATGCTCTTCTTTGGAGGTGTATGCACCTTCTATGCATCTATCACGGTCCAGATGTACTCTTGGGTGATCAACATGCAACCTGGGTGGGTAATCTGAGTAGGTCTTGATGGAGCTTGGCCTTGAAGTACTGTGCTAAGTCTTCAACTCTTTTCTCCATCTTATTGATATGCTCATCTCTACCTGTTATTGGAAGGTGTTGGGTTGAATGAGCGTGTCTTCTTCCTCAACTACAACACCCTCCACTATGATCCCTAAGGAGGGAACCCCCAGTGTCGACCATATGGACTTATTTCCAAGAGATCATCCTCATGATCAAAATGACCCAGCATCCTCTTCATCGAGCAATCACTCACAAGAGTTCCCTTTCTCGGCCAAGTCTTGGCGATCTCATCAAGCGGTCAAATCATGCGGGGACAAACACTGCCTCATTGATGGGATGCATACATTGCTATCACCTCTTTGGCTCAGGAGGGTCATGAATGCTGGAAGATACATGCTCATGGCTTCTCATGGGAGATCCACCGCCATTGGGGACCGCGAACGTCCCCTTCCCCTACTTAACCGAAGACTACCTTTGATGGTGGTGGTGCGCGGTACCAATACGACGCACGGTCGCCACCTCTTCTCACCAAGATTGAAGTAGAGGTCGAGGTGTGGGAATCCCACCTCACCTCAAGGGAGTGATGAAGTGGGACCCTTTGGCCATCGATCACCAATGGGGCTTTCTTCTCCCTGATATGTGCCTTGTGCTTCAGAGATGATGGCGTGACCCCAACAGATGGTGGGCTATGAGGGATCGGATGTGGTGGAGGCAACACCAACTTTCTCAAGGAGCTCCCATGATGGTAGTACCCGGAGAATGTTATCAAGATGATCAACATGCGATGGGGCGACGACGGAAAGTCCACTGAGGTCGAGGTCGCCGATTCTGTACCTATGTCTCTCTCTAAGTACCGATCGATACTCAAGCCTCGCCCCTCTCCTCCCTGGATGTGTCTCCTACACCGTGAGGGATGATAAACGTAAATCAAATTGAGCTCACTCGATCATCCGTAAGTCGCCAACCCAAGAAATCGACTGATGCAGATAATGACCTTCTCCCCACAATCGATAGGAGCCTCAAAATGAACTATGAGAGTGAAACCGAGATCCTCCTAATGTCTTCCTCTTCCATCAAGGGGTGAAACTTGTTCTCTATGATAAAGGAGACACTATCCTGTGTAACTCCTCTACCGCAGACCGGGAAACCGCCTCTGCCTTATGCAATCATGATGACGCTTGATCTTGCGGTGCTGAGTCCTACTAGGCGAGGCAGCACGAGCACTAGACCCAACCTCGTAGGTGAGGGAGACTATCTTTGAAGATAGGGTAGCCTTCCCTTTATAAGGAGCCAATGAGTGGGTGATAGCCCGTACTAGGCAGAAAGGGGAACCACTGAGTGCACTGCACTAAAACTGCAACTGCTGAACTACCATACAACCTTCCTCGGAGGGAAACTCAATCGATGGCATCTCAACCTGATGACCGCTTGCCCCTTCACACACTTGTGAGGGTGGTCCCCTCAAGTGATCCTAGCCTCAAACCTCATCCAAAATGAATGAGGTGGGCAAAGTCGATCTGGAGGGTCGATCCAAGGCCAAATCCATCCCAAAGGAAAAGTAAACACGCATTCGAAGCTCCATGTGTGAAAACTTATAAGACCGCACAAATGACCAAGCATGTTATGAAATATAACTTGTATCAAATTTCTACCTTGATATTTGTTCCACACAAGTAAGTTTAGAGTTTTGAACCCACACTCAATGATTCAAATGTGTTAAGTGGGGTTCATTGGATATTGAGAGAGTCTTGCCATTTGATTTCTTTAGAACCCATACTCAACCGAGGTAAGTAGGTGGGGGTTCTAAAATTTGAGGAGAGATTTTCTTGGAGATATTGTGTTTGTGCATCTTGTTTGAAAATATTGATAGCTTGAAAGACCTACTTAGCAAATTTATGCTAAGAATTATGATTAGTGTGTTTGAAATATTTTTGCTTGTTAAGATTTGATTGTGTCATATTTTGATTTGAAAATGGGACTTCTTACTTAACAAATTTGGTATGTTAAGTAGAGGCCACATGTGTTTGATTTGTGCTTTATGATGAGACTTTCACTTAACAAATTTGTTATGCTAAATGAAAGTCAAATGTGATTGTGAGATAAATTTTCTTCTCTTTGAAGATGGGAGTTCCACTTAACAAATTTAGTATGTTAAATGAAAGCCCCAAATGTGTTTGATTTTGAGAATGAGACTCTCACTTAACAAATTTGGTATGTATGGAAGCTGTATGGTTTGACATGAAAATTGGATCCTTATTTAACAAATTTGGTATGTTAAAATAGGGATCAAATGTGTATTGAAAAGAGACCCTCACAACAAATTTGGTATGTTAAGTCAAATGTGTTTATAATTTTGAAAATGAAACTTTCACTTAACAAATTTGGTATGTTGTTTAAAATCAAAATGCTTATGATTTTGAAAATGAAACTCTTAGCAAATTTGGTATATTAAGTGAAAGTCAAATATTTATGATTTTGAAAATGAAATTTTCACTTAACAAATTTTGAAAGTCAAATGTGTTTATGATTTTGAAAATGAAACTCTCACTTAACAAATTTGATATGTTATGAAAGTCAAAATGTGTTTACAATTTTTAAAATGAAACTCTTAACAAATTTGGTATGTTAAGTGAAAGTTAAATGTGTTTATGATTTTGAAAATGAAACTCTCACTTAACAAATTTGGTATGTTAACTGAAAGTCAAATGTGTTTATGATTTTTTTTTAAAATGAAACTCTCACTTAACAAATTTGGTATGTTAAGTGAAAGTCAAATGTGTTTATGATTTTTGAAAGAAAAGAACTTATTTAACGAACTTAGATGAAGTTCAATTTGTTCTTATGATTTTCAAAAAGGGGGTTCTCATTTGATATACTTGGACAAGTCAAATGAGCTCCCAATGTGTTTTGAAGTCCAAGACTTTGGCAAGAAGGAGTTTTATCAGACAAATGCAAATAGAATTCAATTTGCTCTACATTCTCTAAGGGAAGGAGAACTCCCATTTAACAAATTTAATTATGTCAAGTGCGGTATTCAAATATGTCTTGACTTATCTTTTGTGTGTGTATGATTTATTGCTTTTCAAAAAAGAGGGAAAATTTCAACTCTAACACATGTGAAGTATGCTAAGTGGAGTTTCAATTTTTATATCATAATTTTATTTGAAAATAGAATCTTCATCCAACAAATTTGAGTGTGGGATGGGGATAGCCATTTCCAAAGAAAATGTGCTTTTGAAAATACATTAAAAAATGGTTGATTTTGATTTTAAAAGAACCTCCTTATAACAATCATAATTTGTTAAATGAGATTTGGTTATATTTGTTTTGTGCCTTTTTAAAAATTTCTTACAATTTTTTGTGTGTAAAGATCTCTTATTATGTGGATTTTGAAAAATTACCTTTGGAAAGACATGCTATTTTATAGAAGGGTTTTATTTTCTTATTGTTCATGGGATGAACCTTGCCTCACCATCAGGACGATGAAGAGGTTCTTAATTTTGGTCATCTCATTTATTTGATTAATTTTAATTTTCACTTATTGGGAGAATCTAATAGGGATTTTAGGATCTACACGGAGTGAGGTCTTAAAACCAAAAGGATGTTGGTGAGCTTTGCTTAAGGATGAAATAAGCTAAGTGCCAACAAAAAGAATGATAATCTAGATCCTATATAAAATATAAGTCCACTATTGATGCTTGGAGACAATAATTATCTACTGAAGATGGAGAGAGAAACCATCCCTGCAGAGTCAAAAAAAATCTGGTGTGTTATTTTTGAGAAGACACCACGCAGATCTTGGGGTACTTATTGAATGATGACATGACATTAAGGAATGATGTACTATCTTGAAAGATAGAAATCACCGACCTATAATGGACCTAATCACCTAATAAGAACTCCTAAGGCATGATGGGTCTTCAATATACCAGATCTTTCCCCACTTTACAAAAAAAGTAAAGTATTATTTTAAGCCGGTTAAGTTTCCTAAGGGCCCCCATAGTTAATTACAACCTAAGAATGAGAATTCCTTAAGAATACTCTAGATTAAAGTAAATAATTAGGGTCTCCAAAGATTTCAAGGTTAAGACTATCAAAGGATTTATTTTAGAAAATCAAATGGGATAGATCAAGGAGAAGACTTATTTTGGAATCCAAAGAGGAAAGTAGAAATACTCATGATACTAGAGGCTAGTGAGCATTCCAATCTACCTATAATTGGCTTTATATTTTTGAAATTTGAAGAGAGTTAATTATTTGAGTTGATATTTTATTAGATTGCTAGGGTTTATAATTCCACAACATAAGATTATGAAAATACCTAAGAGGTGAGAATTTATGCTTGTATCCCGAAGAAAATAGCTATCTCAAATTCCTAAACTAAGGAGCCTTGATAGAAAATAAAGGCATGACCTAAGTCTAAGCAAAAGGTGGGTATTTGATTTACCTCCACAAAGAGAACCACCCGACCGACTTACAAGGCCTGAGCCAACCAACTCCCCTTTTAAATCTATGTACACAAGTCTTATGCTTTGCAAGATGGCTAGGTGGTTGTTTATTTAGAAAGGAGACTAAGTCCTTAAACTCACTCCTTAAGAAACTAGAGCATGAGTGAGGGTCACATGACTTAATCTAATGCAAATTTTATTAAATTTATTTGATTCTTTTGAACTCTTTATTTTGACATATGCTATGGGATTTTATATGCCTAAATACATGAGAACTTGATTATGGGTGAAATCAGGAGAGAAAAGGGTGTTCTTCCATCAAAGGCTCTCACAGGTTAAGCCTTCATTCTCTGGCAAAGATGGAAGCCCCCTATTAACAAGAGTGAAATAATATGATATGCATAATATTATACATTCATTCATACAGCTAAGGGGTTGCTAAAAATTTTATTATCTTGATTTAATTCATATGCTTTTATGTGAGGTTATGAGTTATTTTAAAATTTTAGTTATGAGTTGTTAGTGGGATATAAAATTTAATTTTATCCTAAGAACCTACCGTATCCAAGTCACACATTCAAGCATCAATCATAAAGAAACTATGAAAAGCATGTTGTTCTAATACGCAATCTAAACACAACATCAAACAATTTTATAGACTACCGTAAAAGAATAAAAGGCTAATGCGATCGAGTTCTGCCGTACACCCCGAAAAGAGAGAAAAAAATGGTAGCCAGCTCTACCCTTATACAATCCGGATTACAAAAATAATATGTGCTATGGGGTCTTCTTTTCTTCATATCTTCCTTCTTTTTCTTTTGATTTTGATTTACTCCAAAGGCATCACAGGGCACCCTAAAGACTAAGTCTTCTGGTCTCTGCTCATCCTAACTCCCCCATAACACCAATCATAATTTCTAATGCAAAATTATATTAAAAATAGGAAAAGTAAATCTAGTTACACCTGCAAAATAAATGTTAGCTAAACACAACATACAACCCAAGCAGTTATATGAATAATTTGAACTTAACACCTCACACATGGGTAACCAAGCTCACCTATCCTAACATGGGTTACGCTTAGGGACTAAGCAACCTACACAGCAAAAGCATTTATATTTTTATTACAGTGACCCCTTAAGCACAACCCTAGATGAAGCTAATAATTTAACATCCAAACATACAAAATATACAATAACAAAAACATGTTTTCAAGAATGAATAGTAAAATGAATTCTATTTGAACTCACCCTATTCTACATCATAACTTCTAAAGAATTTAACTAAGGTCCTTAAGTATCTTAATCAGCCCGTTTAAATTTGTGTAATTCATTTGATTTGATTAAGAATTTAGAATTTGAGTTTATTTAAGTATTTGATTGATTGATTTTGATTTTGATGTTTTAGCTTAATTGCATCTTGATAATTCAATATCTTTGAATAATGTTTAAGTTTATTTAAATTCATGTGTTTTGATTGATTAATTTTAGATGTTTTAAATTAAATCTTGATAATTCAATATCCTTAATATCTAATGAAGTTTAAGTTTGTTTAAATTCATGTTTTTGATTGATTAATTTCATTAGATGTTTTAATTTAATTAAGTCTTGATAATTCAATATCCTTTTAAATTAATATTTAATTCTTTCTTTGATTATGGTTATGTGACTAATTTTATGTTTAATTGATTTGATTATGGTTCATTCATTTGTAATTGATCAGATTATATTAATTGAGATTTTATTTTGATTTTAAATGAGTTTGATTCCTTGTAATTAGGATTTTATCTTTTAATCTCATCCATTTGTCATATTTATCAAAGTTTGGTTTGCATTTTGATTTCATTGGATAGTTAATTAGTTTATCTTATTTAAGTAGGTTGAATGAGATTTGATTTGATTGCATATTAAAATTGATGAGAGTCTTTCTTAATTTAATTTAATTTGATTTAATTTGATTTGATTAGCTTTAATAGTTAGTTTGCTTGAGTTCAATATGACATGTAATTACTAATTAAGAAATAAGTTAATTATGATTTAATTTTCAATTTGATTTCATATTTATTTAGATTAATGATGTAAATGACTTAAATTTAAGTTTAATTTGTTGATTAGTATTTAATTAATTTGATTAACTTAATTATTGTTTAAGAGATCAATTATTAAATTAAATAAAGATTTGTTTAATTTTTAATTTGATTTCATATTTGTTTAGGTTAATGATGTGATTAATGACTTAATGATTTAAGTTTAAATTAAGAATTGATTGGTATTTAATTGTATTTATATTTGATTAAGTTTAAGTTTAATATGATTAATTTGATTGACTTTAATTAGTTTACTTAAGATGTGTGATTAAATTAATTATGATTAATTAAGTTTGATTTGAATTAATTTTAACTGATTTACAAAGTTAATTTGGTTTATTAAATGGATTAATTTATTAAGTTTGCATTAATTAGTGTTTATTCAATTGATTAAATGGTAATTAATTTAATTAAGGAGTGTGTTTAAGTTAATTATTAAATTAAATAAAGATTTATTTAACTCTTAATGATGTAATTAATGACTTAATGATTTAGATTTAATTTAAGTTTTGATTATGTTTGATTAGGCTTAAGTTTAATATAATTAATTTGATTAACTTAATTAGCTTACTTGATGGGTGTGATCGATTAATAAATTTAATTAGGGATTTAACTTAAGCTTAATTTTAGAGTTAGCTTTAATATAACTTACTTAAATTAATTTGATTCATTAAGATGATGGATTAATTCATTAAGTTTGCATTAATTAGATGTTTGATTAATTAAGTTTGATTAAGGGTAATTAAAATTTTAAATCATTAGATTAATTAAAAGTTTGTTTAATTAGAGATTAATGACTTAATTTCTCATTTGTGAGTGATTTGATTCAGTTAAGTATTTTACTTAAATTTGATTTGATTAAAGGATTATTATTATTATCATCATTGTTATTAAATGAATTAATTATTTATTTCATTTCAATTAAGTTTAATTATGATTTATTTATTTGATTTGATTCATTTATTATGTTTGTTTGATTTCATTAACATGTTTGATTTAGTTATTAGTTTGAAATATTTAATGGTTAATTAATTATCTTATTCCAAATGGATGTGATTTAATCATATGTTAATTAAATTTACTTTATTTGGTTTAATTCGATTAGTGTTAAATGACTATGTTGTATTGGTTTATTAATCAATTTGATTTTTTTAGATTATTTAATGATTAATTATTTATACTCATTAAGGGTTTCATATGATTAAGATTTCATACTTAGGTTTTAATTATTGGTTTCACCCATGTTAAAATTTGCTAAATTTGTTTAATTTTAAGTTTGATTTAAGATTTAATCATTTAATTGAGTTTTATTAGCTTAAATCATATTAATTTAATTTCCTCTAAGGATGATATTTTTTTGATTTGAGGTTTGATTAATAATTGCTTAAGCATTCTTTCATTTCTGATTTTGATTTAATATTTAAATTATTTTTAGATTATGTTTTAATTAACTCCTTAATTGATTAAACTTTAATCTTAAGTGTTTGTTTAGTTCATTAGATTCAAATCATATATTTTTTTTAAGAGTCCTAGATATCAAGAAGTGATTTAAGCCATTTTGAAGATTTTTGAAATTTTAATTTTTATATAATTTATTTTAAAATGGACACTAAAACTTCAAATTTTAATTTCTCCCAATTAATTTTTCATTTGAAAATTTTATTTTGTTTTAATTTGTTCAATAAAAAATTTAATAAATATATTTTAAATAAGTGATTTAAAATTATTTTTTTAAATAAAGCGTACGCTAAGGATTAATGAAAGCCCGCATTTTTTCGCTCGACCGATGACCGAGGATGGACGATCTGATGAGATCCGACGCAACGGATTGACGAACCAAAGGACGCCATCATCGTGATCCGAAGGTCACGCTGATCGCCGTTTTTGATCCCGCCAAAACAGATCAAATGATCAGAGCTCACGGTGATGAGATTTTTAGTTTTTTTAAAGGAAAATGGGATTTAAGTGAAAACTTATCCAAATAGACCCGTTTTTGCATCGATTTGCACTGGAAAAATTCTATTTTCTAATTGGGATGATTTAAAGTAAAAATGTGATATCTAGAAAAAATTCCTAAAATTGCAAACAAATTAACACAAAATGCGAGAAATCCTAAGACTGACTAAAGTTTGATGAAATTTATCTCATCGGGGATGATTTTCGGTAGCAATGAATATTCGAGCAAACTCATGGGTATGTGAGGAAGCTTTAGAATGATCTTTAACCCCGCCACCCATCTTCCCTACTAGCCTCACCTAAAAAACAAATATTTGTATTTTTTGAGCTCAAAAATGCCTCAAAGAGGTAGGGGATGAGTTCCTTTTCGCTTTGGAGAACTTTTGGGGGCCGAATGGTGGTGGGAGTAAATGATCTAAAGCCTCATTTTCCCCTCCATTTATAATGGCCGAAAATTCATTCTTTTTTTTAATTTTTTTGGCTCCAAATTAATTGTCATCTTGCTTGGAGTGGTTGAGATGGATGATGGATTGATTGAAGACTTTAATTTTTTGCTCCAAAGTCCTCTCTTGATGCCATATGATCAGCTCAATTCAATGCAAATATTAGGGAGGAGTTAAGTGCATGTGATGGGAGAGAATTAAATGAGATTGGGTGGAATCCTATGTGGGAGAGGATCCATGATAGATTTAAATTGGTTAGGTTGATTTTAGGTTGATCCCAAATAGGTTTGGGTCGGGTTTGATCAGCCCTCAATGGGTCATAGCTTGGTTTCAAAGGATTTGGCCCAATTTGGGTCAAATGGGTCATATTGGGTCAAATTGATCAAAATTGACCAAATTAGCTTGGGTCATGGGTTGATTCATGTTTAATTAGCTAATTGAAGATGAATGTTGTCTTTGATTTGAATTAATTTGGATTTAATGTAGATTTAGGCCAAATTGACCATTTAGGCCAATTTGGGCTAGGTTGGGTCAAGTTGACCAATTGGGCTCGATTGATCAAATTGAATTTAATTATGACTTTGGTCAAGTTTACTAATCAATTTGAAATAAACTTGAGCCATTAATTGCAATCAATTTGGGTTAGATCATGATTTGACCCAATTTGGTCCTTTAGGTCAATTTGGGTCAACTTGGATCAAATGGCCAATTGGGCTTGGTTTGGCCCAATTGATTGCAATTGATCATCTTAGGGTGATCAACAATCATGGCGAAAGATTTTGGTGAGCTTGGTTCAATCCAATTTGGGTTGGATTGAAAGTTGGCTCAAATGGGTCCTTTAAGTTACTTTGGGTCAAGTGGACCTAAGTGGATCAATTGGTTTGATTTTGGTTTGATTTGAGTTTAGTTGAAATTATATATGAGCCCTAGATTGAAATATAAATTCAACATCAATCAATTTGGAGTCCAATTGGTTTTGGCTCAATTGAAAGTTAAGTCAAAAGGGCTAAGTTAGGCTTGACTTGAATTTGGTTTGATGATTGTAAGTTTTATTTATATTTAGATAAATGATCAAATGAATGATTGATTCGAGAGAAAATCTATTGATTTTAACTTGATTTAGATAGAATTTGGTTAAGTCCGGAGAATTGACTTAAAGGGCTTAGATTGAGTTTGGATTTGATTTTCGATATAATTTTGATCATTTGAATTTGGATTTCATTTATATTTGTGAATATAAATGAAAGAATAATTGATTTATAAAGATATCAATTGAGTTATAAAGAAATCACAAAGAGCTCTTATTTTATCATTGCACTTTGTCAATACTACTGGCCTGTATAAGTTAGAATGTCACACATTATTTAAAAAAAATATAAAAATAATATTTATATTTATTTATTCCTTCAAAGATTTTGCATGAACAAACTTTTTTGCTATGCTTCATTCATCTTCTAGCTTTTTTTTAGTAACTATGATTGCAAGTAATGTGGATAAAAGTGCATTACATTTCTTAAGATATATAGTATGCACCATGTATTCTCGCCAAAATACCTTTTTGAAGCATTAAGAAAAAAAGTTCAAATTGCTTATAATGCCATTAACATGAATCACAACCATATTAACTATGTAAATGCAAGTCATTGAGTAATACATAATAAGTTTACCATTTAAAATATACATGCACAATATGTATACTTGCCAAAATATCTTTTTAAATCATTAAGAGAAAGCTCAAACTATTTATAATACTTTAATCATGAATCATAGTCATATTAACTATGCAAATGTAAGTCATTGAAGTAATACACAATGAATAAACCATTTAAAGTATGCATGCATACTTTGTGTACTCACTAAAACATCTTTTTGAAGCATTAAAAGAAAGATGAAACTTTTTATAATATTGTAAACATGAATCACAACCATATTAACTATTATTTACCTCACTTTTGGAGTGAGGACTCATCATTCCCATCTTACACTTAGGAATCTTCTATGCATTTGAATTTCCCAAATCATAGGATACTTCTAGTGATTAAGGGAACACTAAATGCAAGCTTAGAGACTTAGGAAGGCATATCCTAAACTTAGGTTATACCCTAAGAAAAATAAGTCCTACCTATCCTATGGCCTAAATCAAGACCCATGCTGGTCCACTCAACCTCAAGTCAACATAACCAACCTCAATTAGATTTTTATTTTCTATTCAAGCTCCAAGCCAAATTAACTTAGCCCTTAACCTGAGATAATTTCATCATGATCCTTGGACCCAACCCAAAGCCCATTCAAGTAAACCAAATCCAATTGATTTTCACAAAAGCACTCCAACCATTCAATACTCTATCCCAAACCCCTCCAACTCTTACAATCAAACCAATTGAACCAAATGAATCCAATTAATCCAAGTTAGCCTGTTTGAACCAAAAGGTCCAAATGAGCCAAAATCTAATCAAACTCAAATCAATAGCAATCAAAGCCATCAATCGACCATAAATCCATTATTGAACAATTCTCAACATCCAATTCCACCAATTCAACTCAATCAACCCATTTGGTCCACTTAACCCAAAGTGACATAAATGATTAAATTGATTCAAACTGCTATTCATCAATCAAACCTTGGGGATTTTTTTTATTAAATTATCCTATATTTACGCTTCTCAAAATGTGTTTATTTATATTTTTTGATTTTTTTATAATTAATTATAAATTTTCAAAGTTTTGGATATTTAATGATATTTTAATGACCTAATTAATCCCCTAAACCATCGGCGCCACACGGGAGTTGACGTGACAATGCTTTCCACATGGCATCACGAGATAGGTCACTTAAAATGTCTAGCACAATAGCTAACTCAACAGCAGCGGATGTGATTTCATCCATGTCGTCTGATCTCAGATTGGACGGCAAAGATTAATCTTGTGGTTCCAATTGGATTAAATCAAATTATCTAATGGATTAAATCACAGTCATCCGTTCTAATCACGCAAAATGGATGACTGATGATCCGTCGTCCCCCGAGCTCCGGAAGACAGACACTGTCAACCTTACGTTGCTTGATTCGAGCTCGTAGGAAGTTGGAATCGACTCCAAAATGTGTGGGGAGGAGATCTAAGGAGATCCTGTGGTGGAAATCATTTGCAATCATAATTTTCTTCACAAAATACCAACACATAGGGAATTTTCTACGGTTTACCAGAGTTTTATCTCGCTGGAGCTAAAGACCGAGGGTCCATTGACTGAGGTAGCTTCGTCTTGAAGATACGAAGCCCTGTTGAAAAGATATTGAGTTGCGTCCCCGTCGATGCCTCTATGGGCCAAGCGCCACTGTGAAACTCACCAGAGTTGGTCTTGGAGTGCCTTCTAGTGATCACATCGATTGGGGATTGATTCGTTTCCACTCGTCGGAGCTAAACGAAGGTGTGGGAAGAGTTAATTTGAGTTTGGTGGAGTTTAGGTGAGGTTGGACAGACGGGGCTCTTGATTTTGAACATGAGTTAGTCTCGCTGGCGATGGAGAGCATGATGGGATCGGGAAAAGCTCTTAGACTGTTCGGAATTCCCTGAGGAAGCTCTATATGAAGGTTTTATGGATGGGGATGAATATACTCTCCTCCCCAAGTGAACCAAGGGCTGAGATTGGCTTAGCTTCGCCGCCCCACCGGATAGGTGGTCAAGATGGCGGGATCTGAGAGGAGAGAGGTTTGAGTAATGGCATGGGCTGGCATGGAGTGTACCTCCTCCTCCAAGTGAACCAATGGAAGGCTAAGGATGATTTCACCCTCTCATGACCCAAGATTGAACCCAACAGCCTTGGGTCAAGTTGGGTCAGTGGTCCTAGTGTCCAAGAATGGTCAAAGGTGGCCGCCAAAGCTTGGGGAGTAGGTGAGCCCCCCAAATGGGGATTTTATCCCATTTGAGTGGGTTTGCTCAAGGGTTTTGACCGAACTCAGGTTCACCATGAGTTGGGTCCACTTGGGCTAACCCATGATGACTCAAGGTTGAGTCATATCAAGTTTGCTTGAGTTTAGACTTAGTTTTGATGGGTTTGGCTCAATTTGACCCATATCAATTGGGTTGGGTTGACCAATTGATCAAATTGGGTCAAACTAAGGGTTTGGGTGTTCAAATGATGATTTGGAATGTATTAGTGTAATTGGTTTGGTTTAATTTGGAGTGGATTTAATTTTGGCTCATTTGGGTTAAATAGGCTAACTTGACCAATTTTGTCAAATTAGCTAAATTAGTTTGGAGGGGGGGTTGAATTAGGTTCAATTGATTATTTAAGAATGATTGTAAGTGTTGGTTTGAATCAATTTAGATTTGAGAAGGATTTAATTTAATTTGACCCTTTAGGTCAAATTGGACTAAGGGATTCAATTGGGTTGGTTTGACCAAATTGGGTTGAATTGATGGTTGAATAATATTTAATAATCAATTTGTAATTGATTAGAAGCATTAGTTTCAATCAATTAAGTTTAAGATTTAATTTGACTTAATTTGGCCCTTTAGGTCAAATTGGATCAACTTGGATCAATTGACTAAGTTGGCTTAGTTTGGATCAATTGGTGGTTAAGCCATGTTCAACAATCAATTTATGATTTATGAGAAACATTGATTTAAATCAATTAAGATGGAATGAGATTTAGTTCATTTTGATTCATATGGGTTAATTGGGTCAACTTGGATTAAGTGATCAAATTGGTTTAGTTTGACTCACTGTTAATAGTAAGAATAATGAGGGAAAATAATTAGGGTCTCCTTCCTAATTATTTTCTTAAATACATTTCCATAAGAGGGTTAATTAATACATTTGATTAATTAAAAGATAATTAAGTAAATTAATGGCAAAATTAATCCAAATTAAAATGATAGTTATTTCACATGATTTAAATTGAATTCATGAGTTCCCCTTTAAGTGTTTAGTAACATAGAGAGTCTTAAGAAAATTCGTGATTAACTCATGGGTGTGAGAAAATCATAAGAGTATTTAGCTTAGTTCTTTCCTTAATCTAATTAACTCTTAAACATGACTCTATTTGCATTAGGTCCCTCTAGGAGCATTGCAAATTTTAATTTCTCATTGACATATCATTGAAGGCTCATGATTAAATAGTTAATAAAATTAAGGATACTTAGGAAAGGGAAATTAAATTAATTTCTTAATGATTTGAACTTAATCAATCCATAAATTTTATTTAATTATTTTCCTTAAACGTATTAAGTCACCAACATAGGATGGGACAAAATAGCAAATATACTTCTCCTCTTTAAGTTTTAATAATTCAAATCCAAAAATTAAACTTCATAACAACTTTGGTTAGTCTTAAGGAATTTTATTTGACCTAATTGTCCTCAATGATTGAATGTATTATGTGACAATATTTAATTATTCATTTTCAATCATTATAAATTTGTATGTCATTTGGTATCATGTATTCATGTTTTCGAATGAAAGAATCAAATGAATATGATTATATAAGTGTAAGTTGTATGTGTTGAATTAATCATATTATATGTGTGGCTATTATCACTAATAAATATCAAATTATTTGCAAAAGTATAAATTAATGATGAAGTTTTAAGTTGGTGATTAACTATGAATATTGTATGTGATTTACATTTGCTTATAGCTTAAACATGTCAAAAGATTGTTATATTTTCATAATTCATGTATATGTTTACATGTGTTTGAATATTAGCAAGTATATAGTCTTGACATCCCGAGAATATGAGGCTTTAAGTAGCCCTAAGGAGGTCTTATATTACCTCACTTCCATAGTTTAACAACGGCACGTACTTACTTGATTCCATTCATATGTGTACATGTGCTAAAATTTAGATAGAGCTTTACTTTGCATGAGTAAATAATTTGTTAATATATAATCTTTTGCATGATTTTCATCTCTATGCTATGTATATGTGCATGTGTATTTGAGATAGCAAGTATATAATTCGGACATCCCAAAAACATGAGGCTTTAAGTGGCCCCAAGGAGGTCTTAGATTACCTCACTTCCATGGTTTAACAATAACACTTACTTGCTTAAATCTTTAATACATGTGTATGTATACTTAACTGCGAGATGAAATCTCTCTTTTCTATGAAAAATACATGCATTAATAATCATTCAAATATGCCAAAAATACATACATGTACATTGCATATATAGACATGTTAAGTTCAATATCATATGCATGCTATTAATGATAAAAAGGAATGATATAATATTATACATGTGATAGTAATTCAATCTCATTAATCTTAAGATATCTTTCATGTTTGAATAGAATTCGTTAGGATTAACCTAAGCCTAGGATTAATAAAATGATTAATAATTCATTTACTAAAAGAAACTAAAAATCATAATAACATGACTTTAGAAAATAATTTAGGATAGGGATGAAGAGGATTAAACCTCTTTCCTCTCTTTATAACAATTAGATGTTAAATAAATACTAAGTGAAACAAAAGAAAATACCAATTAAAATTAACTAATCCTATTAATCACTTGAAATGAAACCTCCCCTAATGTATAACTTAAACACATCCAAACTTAGATGATCATAATTCTAAAGCCTAATTAAGACATACCACACTAAGCCTAAGCACACACATTAGAATAATAAGTCACCACTTCTAGCTCTAAGTTAGGACGGTGTATGTTGTGATGTTGTCTTTTATTTTATGATTTAATATTTTAGATTGGATGTTAGGGTTATTTATGCATAGACTGAATGTTAGGCCGCTATTATCCTAATGATGTCTTATGTAGAAGATTATGGTAAAGGGGCCACTAAAATGATAAATAAATATAAATGCTTTTGCTTGTAGGTTGCTTATCCCCCCCTTTGCATAATCTATATTAGGACAGGTGGGCTTGGTTACCCATATGCAGGGTGCTAGGTCTAAATTTATGGAATATAACTGCTTGGTTTGAATGTTGTTTAGCTAACATATTTTTTGCAGGTGTAGTTAAATTTTATTTTTCATAAATATATAATTTTATAATAGAAATTAAGATTAATACTATGAGACTTAGGATGAACAGTGACTAGAAGGCAAAGACCTAAGAGGCCCTATGAAGCCTTGAAGTCAAACCAAAGAAAGAAGGATAAAAGAAAGGTGAAAAATGAAGACCTCCATAACATTTATTTCATTATAATTATAATATTCTTTTATAATCCGAGTTGTATAAGGTAGAGCTCAGCTACCCAACTTCTTTTATTTTTCGGGGTGTATGGCGATACCCGACCGCACCAGCCTTTTATTCTTTTAACAAAAATTTATGAATGTTTGATTGTTATGTTTAGCTTGTGTAATAGAAATGATATATTTTTCATAGGTTTCTTAAAACTTGATGATTGAATGTGTGGCCTAGATGCAGTAGGCTCCTTAAGATAAAATTAATTTTTCTATCCTCACTAATAACTCATAACTAAATTTTAAATTTAACTCATAACCTCACTTTAAAGCCTAGGTTATAATCAAGATAATTAAAAAATTTAGTAACCCCTTAGCTGAATGTTGAATGTTATAACATTATACATAGCATCTTGTTTCACTCTTGAATAGGGAGGGTCTCCACTCTTGCACGATAAGAGAATGCTTGACCTTTGAGGGTATCCTTTGTAGTGGAGAACACCTCCTTCCACTGATTTAGCTCATGATCTTATTTCATCATGCATATATCATAATCTTCTTAAGCCTTTGTCCAAGTGAATGTGTCAAAATGATATAAAGAATTATAAAAATTTTCATTTAGTCTAAGTCATAATTTCATGTCATTCATGATCTAGTCTCTTAGGGAGTGAGTTTAGGATTCTAGTCTCCTACCTAATTAAATAACAACTTAATTATCTTGCACTTATATAAGACTAACCTACATGATTTTGAAGTGTAGGAGGTGTTAGCTAATGGCCACTCCCGACGGTTGTAAGTCCAGAAGAGTCAAGATGAGTTTATCCTCACTTGTTGGGATAAACCACTATGTCACATTTTTTTTATTAGGCTTAGGTCATATTTTTAGCTTGTGCTAAAGTATCCTAGATTTAAGATCTGAGGCTGCTTGTTTCCTTAGGGCTACGAGTATAAATCTTCACTCTTAGGCATTTCCACAATCTTGTGTTGATGGATTATAAGCCCTAGCATTCTAATGAAATTTCAACTCCAATAAAAATAAATTTTCTCTTTCAAACATATAAAGCCTTATTATAAGATAGATTGGAGTGCTCACTAGACTTCTTAGTATCATGAGTGCTCCTTACTTATCTTCCTTTGGAATCCAAAAATAAGTCTTCCAAATTGAACTTTCTCACTTGATTCCTAGAAATACCCAATCCTTTGAAAATCTAACCTTGAAATAATTGGAGATATTTATTGACTACTTTAATCGAGTCTTCTTAGGAAATTCTCATTTTTTATGATATAATTAACTATGAGATCTTGCTTCCATATGAAACTAAAGAACTCAGTCTAAAATAAACTCTACTTTACTTCTCCATATAAAGTAGGGGAAATATCTCTAATATATACGAAGACTCATCTAACTTAGGAGTCCTTATTAGGTGATTAGATCCATTGTAGGGTGATGCTTCCATCTCTCAAGATAGTATATCATACCTCAATGTCATACCCGATCACTTCAATAAATATCCCCTAAAATCTGTATGGTATCATAACGACTCCAAATTAAAACACCACAATTATGCAGATGCAAATCTTTAGGTAATACATAATTTGTGTACCATTTAAAGTATTCATGTACACCAAGTGTACTTGACCAAAAAATTACTATAAGATTTTCAATATAGCAGACAAGTGTTTGTACGAACTTAAGTTAAATTATAAATCATCTTATATGTTTGTCCAAACAATAACAAGTAGACATTCAGATATAATCCAAACAAGTAATAAGAAGGTTTATTAGCCTGGTTATGAAGTACACATGTGCAAGTAGATATTACAACTAATAAGGAGACATGAAAGATAAGAAGTTGTCTACAAATCAAAGATAGCACATAGATCAAATAATAAAAAAAGATTCCTACTATATTACTTTCTATACCAAAATAATATGTATAGATATGCATAATTACTGTGTTCAAATTTATCTTAAAAACACATGATCATCTCATAGTTAAATAGAATAAACATATGCAAACTCAGCTTCAATAACACATTTTTTTACCATGTGCTCAACCTAATTTACCAGGCAGAGTCAACTATAGATTTCATATATTTACATACAAACATTCTATAATCAAAGCTATTTTATTAAACCGATATACTTACAACCACTTCAAGTGGCCATTCATAAGATTGGAGTCGAATGAACCAATAACAAATAGTTTAATCTACAAAACAAATGATGGAGAAAAAATATGTAAGATACTTAATGGAGCTAACAATAATTGAATAGGAGTTATTGAAAGAGGTCCTTACTATTTCAAGTATAATTGTCATATGAGTAACATTAGGAAGTGAATCATAAAATAATCATTTACTCACTTTCAAATCCTCTGTTGACAGTGTCAAGTACTGGTTATTAATAATTGGAATTAGGATTACTTCAATCCTTATAACACTTTCTCAAGTTACGTGTTCTACAAATATTTCACTTTCTTTTTCATATTCAAATTTAGTATAGCTCTAAATAAAAATAAATAAATTTATTAATTAGTAAAGATTATCATTCAAAATGTATAGTAATCATTCAGACAAAGCAACCTTGTGGATACTCACCCAATGCAAGTATGATATTTACAAATAAGGTACATATAATCTAAGGTAAATCCTATTTTTTGCCATAAAAAAATGTAAATACATCTATATGTGTATTAGACAAGCACTAATTAACAAGTAATTCATCAGTACAGCTACTGCTAATCAAAATCTTACCCATTTAAATAATATTATCACTTTTACAAATTAAGCAATAGAGGACAAAAGCTAAGAATAAAAATTAGGGCTCTATGGAATTGATTCAAAACTACTAACTAAAACCTTACTTATCGTTGAATTGCTCACAACAATTGTCAATGAATGCAAGCATATGTTTAGGTATTTTATCTCTAGATGGGAAATACATAGTTCCTTTTAACTTGGTTTGACTGCAAGTAAAAGATAACTAAATTTTTTGCAATAAATAGTTTTATGTAATGATAACAATAAATAAAACATTTAAAGGATATCTTTTTCATCCAACAAGGAGATTCTTCTTTCTTTCTTCTTGAGCTACAAGAATTTAGTAAAATATTATCTTATTGCATTAAAGAATTTCAAATGACTCTAAACTTCAATCAAAATGGAAAGAGGGTACCTCCTCTTTGCCAACATCCAATAGTGTTACTTCATTATTTGGTTAAATTGTGATCCTTTTCTTCCTTTCTCCATACATGTATGGGGTTGTTACCTCTTTCATTTTTGTAACTTGCCTCTTCTTGATGCCACGAGCATTATTATTAAACAAAGATTGAGAAACAGGATCATGCTCTTGTGTTGGGCTAATCTCATGAACCTTCTGCTCATCCTTAATTGGAGTAGATTGGGGAAACATGCATACATCTAGTCCATTGTTATTTAGATTGCTCCTAGGCTTTGCATGGTTTCAAAATTTGGGGGTACTAATCCCCTCTTTCATATCATGTACATTGCTCAGACTTTTATGCACACCAACCATCTCTTCAATTATTTTTAGCTTGAATTAAACATCACCCATTCTTTTGATGACCACAGCCTCAAACTTGATGAATCTCCACATTAAACTTTTAATTATATTAAAATAAGTTAATTTGCTTAGACTTATTATAAGAATAGTTGTAGATGATAGACTAGATACAGAAGTAGAAGGTATACTAGTAATAGAACCAAGGCTATTAGGAGAGGATGGGTGAGAATATCAAGGTGAGACATAGGAGGACTCAGGAGGGGATTGACTCCTGACACTTTGACTTATCTGAAGAGAAATGTTAGAAGACTGAATAAGAATATGGTCTTAAAAGTAGCCCAATCTCTTTCTCGGTAACCTTTCAAAAAGAATAAATAACCTACATTAAACATATAAGCTAACTAGTGTATTCCTTAAACTCTTATCATGTATTAACTAATCAAATCAAACTCTCTTATTACTACTTGTTCTTATTGCAAATCATAAAAAAATATCAATACAAAATTTCATGATCCACCATGTAGATTTAGCCACCTTAGGATATGAGGTTTTATGGTACGTGTGCCTGGACACATTACACTAGTATACTAAAAATAAATAAATTTGCATTATATAACAACACATGTTAGGTAAATGTTCAAATAAACATAAATTGATATATAAAACATTCTCACCATTAAAAGAGTGACAAAACCACTTATGAATCCAAACGGCTTCTACATTATCAACTTCTCTGCTAATATATCAAACTAAGAAAAGAGAAACCTCCATATAGTTTTAAGTAAGTTGCATTTGACAAATTCTATGTATATTTTCACCAAAAACAGATAAGTCTCTAGGTTCTTTGTAGTTGTAACAATGAAAAAAATTAGTTTGTAATAAAAAACTTTATAAAAACACTAACAAAATGATTACAACCCTTTGAATATTTAATATTTTTATTGAATTTTAAAATCTATGAAATTGAACTAAGACAAGAGTTTTTTGTGCCATATAACTTGTTATCCTCTGTTTTGCATCCCTACCATCAAAGCTTCCTCATCAATAATGAAACTCAGATAATGGCCACCAATAAATAAAGTTTTTCTTTCAATATTCCAACAAAATAGAATCTGAATTGTAATAAGTATACCTTGTTGAAAGGCTGATATCTAAGTAAACTGATATATGTTCAGCCTCCTTAAAAGATCAACAACTTCTTCAATTATATGTTTGAATATCGAATCACAAACTGGGATGGCTGGCATCTGAAAGTAATCTTACCGACATACATTTTTCTATAGATGAATTAAGTATTGTTAATTAAATTCAACAAATGTAAACATCAATAAGATTCACTTATAGCTTCATAAGATAAGTACAAAAGTGTTAGCTTCAGAAAACGAGCAATATACAGTTTAAGCACTCCAACAAATGTAGTAAGAATAACTAAAAACAAGTTTAATCGTCACCTAAAATAATCTACAATATCATAAAACTGACACACAAAGAATGTACTTGAAAAATATACAATCCACAATTGAATTATTTTCAATATATCAAGTGATCATAAACTGAACAGCATTAGACATAAATCCAATTGACTTAAAATATCATACTACTTTATAAAATGCCTTAAGAATGAAGTACAAGGATGGTGAACTTCAAAAAAATGACTACACACATCCTGCATTTCAATTACAATCATCTAAAAAGTTTATACAACATTGAAATAAATATAACATATTATAAAAATCATAAAACATATGCCAAATGTGAGTATTTCCCTATACTTACATTAAAATTTAGTGTTCTAAGTAAAAAAATCAATCAACTAAACTAAAAATAGCAATGCATGTAATGGACCTAAATGCAATAACTATAAACATCAATAAGATTCACTTAGAGCTTCGTAAGATAAATGCAAAAGTGTTAGCCTCAAAAAGCGAGCAATATACACTTTGAGTACTTCAAAAAATGCAGTAAGCATAACTAAAAATAAGTTGAATTATCATCCAAAATAATCCACAACATCATAAAACTTGCATACAAAGAATGTACTCAAAAATATACAATATACAATTGGGATACTTTCAATGTATTAAGTGATCATAAATTGAACAACTTATAAATGAATCCAATCGAGTTAAAACACCATGCTACTTTATAAAATAACTTAAAAAGTGGAGTACATGAGTGGTGAACTTCAAAAGAAGAAGTATACACATTGTGTAATTCAATTACAACCATCTAAAGAAGTTTAGACAACATTCAAATGAACTTAAAATATCATAAAAAATCCTAAAACATATACTGATGGTGAGTGCTTCCTTGTACTTAATTAAACACTTTGTGTACTGATGTGAAAATCATTCAACAGACCATAAATATATTAATACATGTAATAGACAAGAACTCAGCAACTGTAAATATTAATAAGATTTAGTTATAACTTCATAAGGCAAGTGCACAAGGTGTTCACTTCACAAAGCATGCAATTCACACATTGTCTTATCTAGTTCATATATGTTATAAAAATCATCATAAGTTGAAATAACTGTAAAAGCCCTAAAAATCTTAAACTTTATTAAGGACTATAATAATACCTTCTAAAGTTGAGTTGGATGGAGAAGCCAAGAGATTGCAATGGTCACTTGACTTTCACTGCATTGGAAGCTGAGAGGATGCTAAGAGAAATTCACACTGGGAGGAATGCAATTGGAATCCTAGCTCTTAAGTTTTATGTGGGGTGTTTGAAACACTGTCTCGTTTATTTCCTCTTTCAAGTTGGGCCAGACTCCATTATTTTTAAACATCTAAAAAATTCTCTGGGTTGGATTTTATCACTTTAAGGATTAAAATATAAAAGGCAAAATTTTTAAAATAAGCATGATTAAAACCTTAATTAGCGGGATTAAGCACGTTTTCAAAAAATTTTAAATAATACGCCCGCTTAACGTGATCTGCCGACTATCTCGATTGTTAGAATCCAACGCCTGCTTAATGGGCGATTGGCTGAAATTATTAAATAAAAAAAAATTTTGAGCAGCTGCAGTATTTTGATCGTATCATAGTCGTTTGTCATCAAAATTCAGCGAACTTGGTATCGTTGGAATCGGCACGAAATTGGCCATGACTTTCATGTTGACCTGGAATTGAGATTGTGACGCCTTGCATAAGAAATTTTGATGTACCTGAGTTTAGTTGCATTTATGATTTAAATTTCAATATATATATATATATATGGCATGCACAAAAGGAACCCTATATATAAGCTCTATTTATAAAACAAAGGAAAACTCAACTTAAAGGACAATTTATGATTCTCTCGCCCAAGTTTTACATAGTTTTGTATTATGTATATTTTATATGAAGATAATGACTACATTAATTTTTTATATAAGAGTATTTCTTTCTTTTGATGTCCACCTGAATTATCTTTGATTTGATTAGTAGACTTAGATCATATTAAAAAATAGAAAAATAAATGTGATGAATGCTTATTTTTTATTTTTATGTTTTTTTTTGCATTTTTTTATAAATATATGAGATAAACTCGCTTGAAATATAGAATGAATTATTGAATTTTGAATGCTTAGTAGTTTGCATATTGGAGAATTTTGATGTGCTTGTTCTTTATCTTAGTGATATTTAAATATTTAGACTATTTTTAAAAAATATAGAAATGTAAAAAAATTAAAAATATTTTAAAATAATATGTTAGTTATGATCACCTATAGGATACTATTGATCCCATAAATTTATTAAATAAAGAAATGTAGTACTTAAAAAAAAAATATAAAAACAATAAATATAAGGTAACATATGATCTACAACTACGAGTATGCTAGAGTACATCTAATGACTGGTGTTGCAGAAAGACTTCCCTGGTGTGTAATGCAAAGTGGTCACCGGACGCAAGTGATGATGTCGATGCCGCACATCATCTCCAAAGGTCTGGTCGAGAGGTGATCTCCGTGATGGTCCGAAAAAAGGGTAAGGGGGCACCGCATGCATCTGGCATATATATGTGAGGATACATGGAAGAGCTGACCGCCAAATGGAACAACATACCTTCTTGGTCGGAGTATGAGTCGGTGCTATATGGGTAAGTGGACCGACATCCGGCATGGACATGGACATCAAATCTCAGAGATGAAGATACGAGGAACTACTAGCTTCACCGATCTCTATACCCGCTATCTAATATGTATGTCTTAAGTTATAATTTCTCATAAGTATTGATCAAATGTCGGAAATCGTCCATATCTCCCAAAATAAGTAGAGAATATATCCCGTGTGTCCAAGATATGTTCCTCCTCGGAGAAAAAAAAAAAAATTATGTCTGTTAACATATAAATTTATGAATAGCATAAATTTTTTTAACACTTACCATCGTCTCTCTGAGCACGAGGATAGTAGGGTATGGTAGGAGCCAAGCATGTATAAGGAGGCCTAGGATCGATACCACCTCATATAACGACTCACTGCCAGGTCAACTGCAGGTGGAACTACACCCACAACAACAATGGCATCGTGTCTGGCCTTCCACTATAATATGTAAGCCTGGTGGAACTCAAACCAGTCAGCATCAGCCTTTCCCCATCCATCCACTCGCTGAAATGAAGGATCTATAGGATCAAGATCAACTCTGATAGATCGAATCACGAGAACGCAGATACCACTCGCGCTTCCAAGATCAATGAAACCAGCTACCATATCTCATGAACCGCCACTCTAGTTTTGGCCATAAGGTTCCCATATCACCTACAGTAGTCATATAGTAAATTTTATTTCTTCTATGAAATTAAAAAAATAATAATAATAACTAAAAGTGCAAATGGTCAAACTAGCTCTGAAGCAAACCATCAAGCTCATCCCTGTACACTCTAACATGAGCAGGTTTCATCTCCCTGAGGTAACCCTCATTCCATCTGCAACCAACACTCAAACCCTCCAACTCAAAGGTACTGCAATGTGGGTCAACCAACATGTAAATGCTCCTGTACCATACATCCTTCCATGTTCGCCCCGCTTCGGCCTTGTTGCCTCATTCGCCTCTATATATAAGTGTGCCAACACGGCCGATCCAATGAATTGCTAAATAATGTCGATCCTCTAATAATGGTACTGGAGATGTACGACCCTGACGTGATCGGCATGAAAGCATCCATAAGTGAACATTATGTACGCCTCGACATGCATCCGTAACTCAACATCGACATATCCAAATATGAATCAAGAATGTCCAATGCAACCACCGTAATGGCATGCGGAGCGCATGCTCTCCATACAAACTTAGATGTCAAATGTGGTCGAATGGGATCGCGGTAGTACATCGGCTCGGATGTCTCCCAATCGCCTTGTCGCAATCCCCATGAAAGCCATCATCTACCCACTCCAATACCGTTAATTTAGAGGTCCATCAATCCAACACCAAGGATCATGGCTGCCCGCGTGACCGCTATCTCACCAACCGCTAGATGAAATGTGTTCGTAACCATCGCCAACCAAAGCCGCCGAAGTGGCGATCTAATCTGAGGTACTGCAACTGTGAAACACAATGTAATCCAACCTCTCGTAGTCCATCCATGAACCATGAGCAATTTACTGGCCATTCACTAATCATAAGTAAATGTGAACCAGAATCATCGCATAAGACAAAGTGTAAGTATCATCAAAAATTAAGACAAAGTGTAAGAATCGCATTTCTGCATATGTCACAAATAAGACAACAACATACTATATCGTGTGCAAATATGTTCCGCTATCACCACGATGCTCGGATGCACCTCCGGGACCATAATTGATAGGGGCATCTCATACGCCGACGCTAATTGCTACTCCTTCCTCCGTCGCCATATTACCTGAAAATTTATTGGTCAGTTAATGCATTCAATTTCATCTGTACATATGTAGCGAAACATGTAAGGTATTATAATTATTTTATTTCATAAAATGCACAGTACTAAACTAGCCCTAGAAAAGAAGATGTACAGGAGCAAAACAAGAAACGCAGTGTATAACAGACATACTAAAATTAGGAAATGTACATGATCAAACTAGGAAATACACATAGGCCTCAGAACACACTAGCATTTAAAGAAATATTCCCGCTTACAGGATCAAATTAAGAAAACAAATTACCACATATTAATACGATGATATTTGAAAGAAAAAAGTACAATGCAAAGTTCTAAGTAGTAAAGGAGACAAAGGATGGGCGTGAGTACAAGTAAAATATATATGCTTGACCAAAAAACTAATGTCGCCTTTGTGGACAAGTAGTCGTTATGCCCTGATTTTGCATAGACCACATATTCGCTTTGATGTATGTTCTCATCCATTGTATTTGTATATCGCCGGGTCCTAAGCCTACCAGTCTGCCTTCTAACATTTGGTGGTGTAAGATCTTGTGTGTGCTAACCCGCTAAATACATTAACCAGTCATGACGATCGGGGATAACATGAAATTGAGCTTCGTATGTTTGGCATATCTCAGAGTGTAGTAAGGAGAAACGTAGTCTGTGTGATTTATGTGATGCTGTCCCATCACAGCAATAACATGAGGACATGGAATATGTAGTAGTTGTGGCTGTCTACATGTACAAGTACAGACTGCTTGATCTTGCACTTCGACCTTGAACGACATGGATGACATTGTTAAAAGTTGGTATTCGGTCACATTTATCCGTGTGAGATCTGAGCATCTTCTTGCTTTCACGCATTTTTCGCTGAGCCTTAACACGCAAAAGTGAATCAATCATTGTCGGATCGTCGGCGAAAGTCTTTTGTTGAAGACTGCCACCAGATTGTAGAAAATAGAAGTGATCAAAGCCTGGATTGGTAAACCATGTGCCCTCTTTAACACACTGTTGAAACACTCTGATGTGTTGGTTGTCATGGCCGTAATGTAACCCTCATCATGGCACAATATCCACTTTGCCACATCTTTGCTAAGAGCCACTCGCTTTCCGGTTTAATATTCTTGATATCCGCCATATAACGTGTAAATGTGGATGCCGGTATTTCCTGCAACATATATTTTCTGGCAAATGAACTCCGTATTAGAAATTCCCATAGTTCTGCATGCCTTCTTGAAATTTTCCCTGAGGTGACGTAAACAGTGACGATGTTTTGCCCATTATAGAATCTCACCAAGATGCACGCACTAATGAATGTCGATCAAAATAATGCATAAATTAGTCGTGTATATAATTGGAACCAAGTCTTGTAAAGTCCTAATAAAACCGCCAAGACTCAGATTCTACTTCAACGATCGCAAATGCTAAAGGGAACAAATCATTGTTAAGATCGATACCAACAAAGAAGTTAATGTACCTCAGCATTTTCCTAATAAAAGTACCATCAAGACTCGACTATAATCACAACCAACTATGGATGGACCAAAAGCCTAAAAATATATATTCAACGACAATGCTTGTCAATTGATACGCTGGAATAACTAAACATAAAACAACAATGAACTGATCCAGCAAATGATACAACTCTTCCCAACTGCCAAATATATTTTGTATGGCCTTCCTCGCGCATCCCATGCTTTCATATATGAAACTCTAATATTAAACTTTGAGTCCATTCACCAATGATTTGGTTTCAAGTCCAACTAACATCTAATAAATGGGATGTAGTAACTAATAAATCAGGAGGTGCCTATGTCCTGCAAGATTGAATGTGAACATGTGTGTGACCCTGACATACTTGAAATAACCCAAGCACCACCAAGCCTCTTGCTTGCCCGAGCATGTAGATGCCACAAACATGACTTGTTAGGATTATTGCTATGAATGCAACGTATCGTGAATCTCAACTTATTAGAATCACATGTGACATATTCCATATTATTTGTGATTGACCAACCCTGCACTGTAAACTTTAGGTGTCTCTTGTCATGGAAACATATTCCTTCAGTTAGGTCTGTTGGAATACAATTATCTTCTAAGAAAATAGAATTTGATGGGAGACCATCAAAGTTTAGTTCTTCATCCCATTGTTGGGTGACTGACTTTTGAATGATTTTTACTAAACATGTGCTCAAAGGTCTTTTTATTAGAGTAATCTCTTAATATCAGAAGTATTTGGATATTTTTTCTTCACCTATCTCACCCTCGCTATCATCTCGGTTCAACTCGAGGGCATTTTTTAGTCCCTCATCCCGGTTCGGAGAGGAGCCACCGCATCGAATGGTACTCATCCATATTTACAAGTTGATATATGAGAAATAAGAGATCGATATGTCTACATCTTCACCGCTTACATATGAATGTAGTGTTTTAGGTTAATGTGAAAGTTTGAAGACAAACAAGGCTCAAACAAATTACCTATGATGTGAAGTTTGTGAGTGAAGTTTCAATTGTCAAATTCATCTCAGATAATCATGCGCTTCGTGATACGGTTTATTTCATTTCAATTTCAACATACACACAATAGGTTGCACATTTGCATTGATGATCGACTCAGACTGCCATCATCAGTGGTGCAATGAAACTAGCACCAACAGGAAACCTACATATGAGATTAATCATGAACTGTATCGAATCAACGTTTAGTGACCGTATGATTCGATCTTGAACACTGTTAAAATTAGCCCGGCGAGAAATTAATATAGGACAATTTTTCCCGCCAGTATACGTAGGGAAGAAATCATCACTGACGCTAAGTTACTTATAATACGACCGCATATACCGCTCGAACTCATTTTCAATCAAATATTTGTACCGGCGAAATGAAGAGTGCACTGCTTAAGTTAGCTAAATTAATGGTTATCTTATAAAACACAAATGACAAATAATTTATGATCTAAACCAAGAATTAAATGCCAAAGTTTTAAGCTTTATTGAGCGCCTTGTTTATATAATGACAAATTGTAATATATCGTATATCACTATATCGATTTGATAGCTTTCTAAACATTTTAAACGAGCTCGAGCATTTGAGTCGAGCTAGAATTTGATTTTCTTTAAATGAGCTCGAGCTAAACAATGATTAAATAAGTTTAACTTAATTAAGTCAAAACTTGACTCAACTCACTCATTTACACCCCTACATAGCATACAATTCTAGAAGGTTAACAATTTTTCATATTAAAGGACTAATGAAAATTGATAACCTTTCACTAAAAAAATTCAATGTGTTTCAATTACAAATTCTAAATTGAGTCCTATTTAATAATGAATAAATTCATATACTAAACTTAATCTCAAACAGCCCTTAAACAAAAAAAATTGATGTTCATATCCAAACTTAATCTCAAACTCCATTAGATCTTCTTTTTTTTAAGCATCTTCTAAACTCACAACTATCAAATTAAAAATATGACATTAAAATCATATTAGTTATTTTATTGGATGTAGTTAAACTTTCAAACTTTGTTGGAATGAAAAAATATATTTCATAATTTAACGAGTCATCTTAATGACTAATAAAAAGAATAAAAAAAAAAGAAATGAATATTTCAGTCGCAATTAAACTCTTTTTATTTTACAAATAGTTCTGCTTGAAGAAAAGCTCAAAGCTGAACTACAAATACAATAAAAATAGTAAAACGCTTATCTCCCTTCTCAAGTTTCAAGCCCTTCGGCTGAAAAATATATAAGAGGATTAATTAATTAATAATCAAACAGTAATCTCATGGAATAAAAAATTCCAGTGGGATGAAGATGGAGGACACATCAAACAACCTCTCACCCCAAAATCCCATAATTATTCACTTAAAACAAAATATAAATATAAAAAAATCATTAATTAAAACCTTATAGTTTATAAATTCATTAATATTATTTACAAACTCATTTTGCATTATGAGGGAAAGTTAAAAACCTTATAGAAATGATATCATAATTTTTAAAATTAATATATGTTAAGCATACTATTTCAAGTGAGCTAAGCAATTTATAGTATAATAGTACGATAATTTAATGCCAAATAAAAAAAATACTTTTACCTATCATTTTTGAAATCACAGTTCACTTACTCATTCACTAAGTTGAGGAAATCAAATTTAGTATTCCTACATATTACAGATGGATGCACTTATTTAAATTTTATCATTAAATTATGAAATACGTTGTATTCATTGCTATAAATTTAACGAGATACACAAAATAAGTTAGATCTACAATATATATACCTAAACATACTAAAATACATATCACAAATACATATTACTCATTTATTTAAAAAAAAAACACAAAATACATTTTTTCTGGCCAAAATGCTCGGATCCGGCGGCATGGGATCGAGCGGCCAGGAATGCTTTTAACCTTCTGGGGCCGATAGTGGTGGTGGATCTCTAGAGAGAAAACGAAGTCGAGAGATCGATCTCGGTTCGCTATTTTAAAAAAAATTGATTTGCCGTGCTAAACCGACGGCCTATTTTTAAAAATATACTTAATCTGTTAATTAAGATTTTAATCATGCTTATTTTAGAAATTTGGCTAATATAAAATAAGCGGAAGAATATGTGTTAATTTTATATAGTAGTTTGGATGTAGCTCCACATCCGTACAGTAATATTTTCTCATCCCCCTCACACATCTCCTCTCCCCTTCATTTTCTTCTCCCGCTATTCAGCAACAGACTGCCCAACGCCCCCATTGATTAGCCATCCACTCGATCATTTCCTCTTGAACTCTCCCTTGCCTACCATTTCCAAGCTGGCAACTCCGCAGCAGTCTCCACACTCAGATCTTCCCCTCCTGATGCCATCAACCAGTACCCAGGCCCGCTTCTTGTGCCCACGATTTGTGCAACACCCAGCTGCAAGCTTGCATCCATATCTTCTCCTCTTACGCTCCTATTTCCCAAGACCAGCTCGGCACACCTCTTAGCCGAACCCTCAACTGAGCTCTCACCCACACACAACAACCCAAATCGTACATAACCTTCTGAACGGCCCTCCCTAGCCCCATCTTTCTCTTGATTCGCACACCTCATGCCCTCCCTGCACTACATTCCAAGCCCTAGGTCGCTCTCATCTCTCTTCTTGGTGTGAAACCTCCTCTTAGCCACACTCTCCTCTCCTCGATGTACGTAACCCCAGCTCGCCAAGACCTGCCTGTCGCCGATCAGCCCTCCACTTTCTCTGCTGCCTCCTACTAACACCAACAACCCTCCCCTTTCTTTACCTCACCCAGCCCGCACTGTAAACAATATAAAAAAGGTACATTTACATACATAACAAACAATTTTTATATTTATATATATATAATATCTAAAATTTAATATTTTTCATAAATAACATATAAATCTTAAATATTATATAAAAAATATCACATCATTCATTTTAAAAATAAAATATATTTTTTTATACATAAAAAAAATATTTATAAATATTAAACTTTATCTGTTAGATACATAATTACTTATGAATTATATGTTATGTATTTAAAAATTTATTAAAAAAATCTTCTCTAATATCTCTCTCCTTTTTTTTCCTCCTTAAGATAGTGAATGGATTTTTATTTAATCAAACAAAAAATTTTATGTTTAATCTTTTTTATATCCACTAATAATGTCATCTGACATTTTCATACTTAACCCTCATGTTAGCTATAAAATACAAAATAAAAAATTTCAAAAACACCAAAATTAAGTATGCATATGCATCTTGCTTAGTGTGGTGCAAAATTTTATATTTTTTGTATAAGTAAACAAAAATTATACATATATTCTTAAAATGATTAAATAACGAATCAAATCATAGTATTAAGACTCATACTAGACTTATAAAGGATTTACATTGTGTTAAAAGGTGAACTTTTAAATGAGAACAAAATTCAATTCATACTTAAAAATGTGAATTTTCTTGAGCATTTGATAGCTTGCCCATGAGCAAGAACATCATCTCACAAAACAAAAAATGAGACAAAATAGCTCATTAATGAGTATGAACATAACTCTTTATTGAACATTTAAATCATGTTACTCATCACGTTGAAAAAATTCGAATGACTCAAAAAAAAAAAAAAAAAAAACTTGAATGAGACTATAGTGAGCATGGAGATTTATTAATGGACCTAAATGATACTTCGTTGAACATTCAAAATCTAGCACATGCTAAACAAAAATAATAATAATAAATATCATTTTAAATGCATATAAATAACTTAAATTGGTTCACATCATTGAATCTGTAACACATATATGCAAGCAGATAAAAGGTACTGAGAAATGCTTTGAATAAACTTATGCACGTATTATGAGACAATCCATCATTCAACCCAAGCACTTCAAAATTCATGCAAACGCCTAAAGGAAACAAAACACTTAGATGTACTATAAGGCAACTTTATGTTTAATCTTGTTGCAACGAACTGCATGCTAGAAGTCAAAAGCATTCAAATAAATTAAGTCTTGCATGCATTACAAAACAATCATACACTCAAAATTGCTGAATGAAAATGCATACAAAAATTCTGTTGGGGAAGGATAAAAATCACAAAACACACGTGAAAAATCAAGTTTGAATATTCCAGAGCATACACGGACCAAATGAAAAACCATAGAAAAAGAATCACTCAGAAGACAATAGATTTAATATGAAAAAACCCGAGAACAAGAAAAATCACAAAGCCACGCCACCAAGAATCCATTATGAAAGAAAAAATCAAGAGAATAGTATAGATTACAGTTATCTATAACCTCTCCACACTTCAATCACTCTAAGGCACATACTTCTTACTTTCTCTTAAGAGAAAAGTAGGAGAAAAGTAGCATTAGAAAAAAAAAATTATATAAAGAATTGCCTAAATATATGAAGATCCAACTCGTATTGTTTGTGCAAACTGCTAACCGTTATCCACCAGTCTTTTCTTTATGGGTTCGGGCACTGCTCCACAACATTGAAGCGCTATACTCTTTGTCTTATCTGCTTTTGAGTCCCTGATCCAAGTGTTGTGAACTACCTAAAGCGTCGAGGCGCTGCATTTCTAGCACCGTGGCACTGCCCTTCTAATGCCAAGAAGCTGCCTTCTCTGATTCTGAAGTTGAATTCTTTTGCGTTTGAGCCAAGGCGTTGCTTCTCTAGAGTTGAGGCACGACTTCCCAAAGATGAAAATCAAGCTTCATCATATAGCAATCTCCTACATGGAGATTGATTGTAATCACTTATGCTCCTCCAAATTAATACCACCATCATAGTTCAAGCTGTAGTGTAGCTCACCCCTACCTCAGTCTTCTTGAAATCTAACTAAAGCCATGCACAACTTCATTTTCTTTTGAGTTACTATCTTGGTAAATATATCTGTAAGGTTCTCAGCAGTGTGTATCTTCTCCAAAGATATCTACTTGCCTTCTAGGTGTGTGTGTGTGTGTATTCAATGATATGCTTTGTCCTGACATGAAATGCGGCATTCTTGGCTAAATGAATGACACTCATATCGTCACTATGAAGCCTGCCATTTCCTTGCTTCTTTCTTAACTCTGTCAAAAAACTCTATAACCAAATCATCTTCTTGCTAGCCCCTGTCATAGCAATAGACTAAGTTTCTGTGGTAAAGAGTGCCACTATCTTCTATGACCTAGAAACCCAACTCACCACTGTGCTTTCCCAACGTGAAGATATAGCTTGTTGTACTCATTTTCCCACTTAGATATCCTGCTAAGTAAGAATTTATGAAGCTCTATAGTTCAACTCCCGCACCTCCAAAACATAAGTTCATGTTGACCATTCCTTTTAAGTATCTGAGAATCCATTTCACTGCCTCTCAATGATGCTTGCCAGATTTGCTCATGTACCTACTAACCACTCCTACTACATGTGTAATATCCGGTCTGGCACATATCATAGCATACATTAGGCTACCAACTACCAAAGCATATGGAGTTCTCCTCATTTGCTCCTACTCCTCTTCAGTCTTCAATGATTATTCCTTAGATAGTTTGAAATGACTAGCCAACTGAGTGCTTACTAGCCTTGCCTCATTCATGTTGAATCTTTGCAGAACCTTCTCAACATACTCCACTTTAGATAATTTCAGCTTGTCTACACTCCTATCTTTATTGATTCTCATACTTAGAATCTTCTTCGTTAGACCTAAATCGTTAATCTCAAACTCTTTTAAGAGCTACTCTTTTAGGCCCTTAATCTTCTCCATAGCTAATCCTACAATAAGCATATCATCCACATACAAGAGAAGAATAATGTAGCAATTATCATACATTTTAACATAGCATCAGTGATTGGCTAGACACTTTGAGTACCCACTATCTGACAAGAACTTGTCAAATCTCCTATACCATTGTCTACGTGCCTGTTTCAAGTCATACAAGCTCTTCTTGAGTCTGCATACCATAGCTTCATGTCCTATAACCACAAAGCCTATGGTTGTTCCACGTATAACTCCTCTTCCAAATTCCCATATAAGAAAGCTATCTTCACATCCATCTGTTCCAGGTACAAATTCTCCACTACTACTAGGCTCAACTCTACCTTGATGGTCATCATCTTGACTACTAAAGATAAGATCTCTATATAGTTAATTCTTTATTTTTGTTGGAACCCCTTCACAACAAGTCTGATCTTATAGTACTTGCTACCATTGGGTTCCTCCTTCAGCTTGTAAACCTACTTATTGTGTAGTTCTTTCTTGTTATCTGGTAGCCTTGTCAAATCTCATGTCTGATTTGACATGAGTGACTCTATCTCATTATCCATGGCACATTCCCACTTATTTAATATTTTACTTGAATGACTTCTTCATAGTACTCTGATTCACCACAACCAGTCAGTAATAAATAGTATAAATAAGGAGAGTTCCTCTTTGTTGGTCTTGAGATTCTATTAGATCTCCTAACTTTAGTGGTGGGTGTTTGAGGTACATCCTGTGCTTCTTCACCTTGACCATGGTCACAATTATCCTCTTGTACTTCATCACCTTCTATATCAAAGTATCTGGATGGTTCTTCTAAAGTGATTGAAGAATCATCCTAAGTCCCATTTCTGTCCTTATACATCTCCCTCTCATTGAATATGGCATCCATACTCTTGATGAACTTTTAATTCTGATAATCTTAAAATTTATACCTAAATTCATCAAATTCATATTCAATGAATGTACACTTCAAAGACTTTGGATCTAGCTTACTCCTTGATCCTGCATCGATGTGAATATATGCTAAGCAATTAAATACTTTTAACTGAGATAATTATACATTTTTTTCCATTCCAAGCTTCTTGTGATAGGCCTTCATTCAATGGTACTGAAGGGCTCCTATTGATCAAATAAACAACAGTATTAACTACTTCCATCCAAAATTGCTTAGGCCACCTGGCATGCAACCTCATACTCTTAGTACGCTCTATAATGATTTTATTCATGCTTTTAGCAACACCATTATACTGCGGCATTCCAAGTATAGTGAACTCCCACCTCTTATCATTTGATGCACAAATAATCCCTAAACCTCCTATTACTCGCCACCAATATCTAATCTGAGACACTTCACTTTTTGCCTGGTCTCATTCTCTACTAGAACTTTCCACTTCTTGAACACATGAAACAAATTTGACTTGTGTTTCAAGAAGTAAACCCAAACCTTCTAAATATGATCGTCAATAATAGTAATAAAATATGACAATCTACCAATTGATTAAATTGGAGTGGGACCCCATAAATCTGTTCATATTAGCTCTGGTTTTCTTGGCTTAACTCTTACACTATTTTTTGAGAAACTCACTCTCTTTTACTCACCATACACACAATCTTCACAAAAATCTAAATCTATAGATTTCAAATCAAAAAGTTTGTTCTTGAAAAGTAAATATTTCATACCTTTCTAGCTCATATGATCAAACCTCTTTGTGCCAAAAGCATGAATCTAATTCTTTTTCAACAACTCCTATGAACTGTAACCCTTGATTGATTAGATAAAGCATCCATTCAATGTTGTCTCGATCCATCACCAAAGCACCCTTGGTCACCGCCCACAAACTCCCTATAAAGTAGTAGTCACAACCTGTTAACTCACTCATTGAAATCGATTCCTCTTCAAGCAAGGAATGTGTCTAGCATCCTTCGACTTCCAAACTGACCCATTTGATAACTTGATGTCCACATTGACTTTATCTATGATGCCACATGCCTTGTTATCCTCTAGGTACACCTTCCCTAGATCTCTTTTGGTGTAATTTTTGAATGCCTCTTTGTTGGAACTTACATGAAAAGAGGCACTTAAGTATGCTATCCATGATTTAGTATTGTCTGAGGATAAGATTAGAGAGTCAACTTGAGTTTCTTTAGTGGAGATATACTAACCTCTGTCTTGTCCTTTAGTGCTTGACTTCTTAAGAGCATTGTAGTCTTTCTTGAAGTCATTTCTTCCGTAGTTTTAGCACTCCACCTTGCCTTTTTTATCTTTCAGTCTTTGATTTTCCCCTTTTAACTTGGACCGTTTCCTGCATGAGTTCCTATTTGAATTCCTTCCTTTTCCTTCAACATTCAAGGCAACATTTGCAGTCTCTTTGCTCACCTTCTTTCGGACCTCCTCATTCAACACTAATCTGACAATATCATCAAAGTTTAACTTCATGTTTCTTGAATAATCTACCCTAACTATCAGGCAAAGAAAATAACAGCAAAGGTGCCCATACCTCATCTCCAAACCTGATGCCAACAGAGCACACTTGATTTGTCAAAGTATTGAAGTTGTTCACATGCTCTGCTACTGAACTTCCATCAACTATCTTCATATTGAACAACCTCTTCATTAAGAATACTTTGTTAGAAGTAGATGGCTTCTCATACATCCTTATTAGTGTCGTCATAAGGTCCACAATGGTCTTTTCATCTATAATATTGAAAGCAACAGATAAAGATAGTGAGAGTCGAATCAAACCTAGTGTCATTCAATCGAGGACTTCACATCCTTCCATAGACATTGACTCCGACTTCTTGGCAATTCCATCCAATGACAAATAAAATTTTTTTATACAATAAATCTTCCAAAAGACGAAGTTTGTCCTATTGAACTTTTCAATTTTAAACTTTGAATCATCGGCCATTGCTCCCACTCGAACAAAAAAATTAGAACCTCCGCTCTGATACCAGTTGTCGGGGAAGGATAAATATCACAAAACACATGTGTAAAACCAAGTTCAAATATTTTAGAGCATACACAAAATAAATGAAAAATCAAAGCAAAAGATTCACGCAAAAGATACCAGATTTAACTTGGAAAAACTCGAAAATAGACCAGAAGAATATCACGAAGCCATGCCACCAAGAAATTCACTGTGAAAGAAAAAGTCAAGAGAATAATACATAATACACTTATCTGGAGCATCTCCACACTTCAGTCACTATAGGGGACACACTTCTCACTTCTTTTCAAAAGAAAAGTTGCATTAGAAAGAAAACATTGCCTAAATATGGAGTCTCCTGACTCATAGCACTGCAATGTTGCTATCATCTAGTCTTTTTAGGTTCGAGCATCGCGACGCTACTCCATAGTGTCAATGTGCTATGCTCTCTATCTTTCATGCCTTTAGGTGCCTTGTTCCCAGCGCTGCAATGCTACCTAAAGGGCCAAAGCATCGTGGCACTACATGCTTGGTGCCGAGTCACTACCTTCTCTGATTCTAAAGCTGAATTCTCTTGTTCCAACACTAAGGCCGCTTCTCCTATGCCATGGCACTTCTTCGAAGAGATAAAAATCAAGCTCTATAATATGCCAACGGTGATGGGGGAGGATTTTGAGTGGTTTGGGCAACAGGTTTCTCTTATGTTGATCTAAACAAGAAGAGAGATTTATGCCCTAAAAATCACTAATATTATTGAGTAACCAATGAAGAACTCGACAAGGACAAGTTAGGTATGACTTTCATGCTATAAATCTAGGTTTTCTTTTTCTTGATTTTTACTAGAATAATATGTATGTTTGTTTCAATTTCTTTTTCAAATTTTATATTTGATTTATATCTAAAATAGTATTGTAACTATTGAAAGTCTATTTAGATTAGAAAATATAAATATTTAACCACATATTTTATTTTGTAAGAAAGGAACATAGTAAATGAGCATATAAAGATAGGTATGATTTAACTATCAAAAAAATGGGTTTATTGTAAAAAAAAGTTAGAATGATAAAATTAATATATATAGCTATATATTAAATAAATTTTTTAGAAAAGATAAAATGAAATATTATTTTGAATATATAAGAACATACATAATAGTAATTAGGAAAATAAATGTGATATGATATCAAATCGATAATTACCAAATTATACAATACAACACAAAGTCTCCAAATAAACATCACAAGAGAGTCAAGATATTAAACGGTCCGCGAGAGTTTCAAGCACTACAATAATCAAAAAGAACCAATGCTCGATAACAAGATAACTCTCTGCATCATACCTCAAAAGCCAGAGCTCAAAATAAACCAACAATCCATAACAGAAATAACGGCCAGAAGCATAGCACAATAATAGACTAATAACAAGAATCAAGAAACCTAATCAATACACGACAAGATCTCAACAAGATCTAACAAATTAGTTAGAGACCAGGAAGATTCTAAGAGCAAACCAAATACTATATAAATAGAGATGAAATCAAAGAAAGGTAATGAAGAATTTATCTCAAGAAACTTTTTCCTCTTTCAGCATCTTCTTCTTCTTCCACAAGGTAGTTCCACGGTTGATCCTCACTTTGGAAGGTCTCCTCCGCAAATCACCACGAACTCCCTCTGTTCCTCTCTTCCCCCCGCTTTCTCTGAGCAAGTCGGCTCGAACGAACTAAAACAATCAAGAGAAAGAACAAGGCAAGTATAAGGTTAGGTAATTCAAAACGATCAATCTGGCCAATTATCGATTAAGGCTCGATTCAATCCAGATCAAACCACGCAGAAACCAAAGATCCGGAATCCACTCAATTCAAAGCAATCAAGAACCACATGATCAAGAAAGATCCAAGGGCGATCGACACAAGGCAATCCAAGCAAGATTCAAAAAAGAACTCAATCCAAGTGATCCCATCCAATCCGAAAGCAAAAGACGAGATCCTACGGACAAGAAGGCACCAAAACTCATCCGCCTCTTGATAGGTAGGTTAACTCGATTTAACTAATCGACTCAAGTGCGGAAGCCCAAAGAATTAAGCTAAGCTAGAATTAGAGATAAATGAAGTTTATGATCAATATTATTAGAATTTAAGTCATATCAAAATGTGTTTTTTTTTATGATTCAAATTCTAAAATTGATGCAAGTGCATTCTCTTAAGTCATCTGTTTTAGCTATATGATGAAATCATACATCCTACTTAACAAGTCCAATCCTCCTACTTATGAGGACATATTTGGCAAGACTAGTTGAAAATTAGATGTTTACCCCTAAAAAATAAATAAATAAAAAAATAAAAAAATTACTTGTACATTTACATATAACCATTAAAAGATTTAACTATGAAATTTTATGTTTTAAACTACAAACTATAAATTCTTTATTCCAAAATGTAAAGTATAATCATAAATCCTAACTACAAATCTTATCCTCTATGCCCAAAATAGAATTAAGAAGGCACACAATGTAACAAACATCTAAAAGAATTTAAGCTACATATAAATCATAAGCCCAAACCTCTATAATTAAATAAGTAGAGTTGATAAAATCTAATCCTCGATAATGATCATGTTGACTAAAAATATCAATTAATAGGGTTTATTTCTATCAAAAATTTTAAAATTTTAAAGTTAAATTATATTAAAGTCATATTCAAATTAATTATGAAATATTCTAGAAAATTTTAAAATTAAGAATATTACTTAAATGAAATTCATCACTATAAAAGCTTAATGTAAAAATTCATTCCCCTCTCTACAACCATTTATCAATTATGATAATCTAAAGAAATCTCAACTCATAAAGAAGTCAATGTCATATCAAGCATGCATTTATTCAAAGTGATATAAAACGTGATTGACATTTTATTGACTTTACTATTTGTCTCCTCAATGGCCTAACTAAATCATCCTCAATGGCCTAACTAAATCATGGTTATGCCTATGGTCCTTTGACAAAACCCTTAATGACTCCACTAAATTTCACTAATATCTAGAGCCCTCTGACTAGGTGATTTTATCCCTAAATAACTCAACTAAATTACTATCATCACCACAGCCCACAATTTCTCTAATGGCTTGATCTCTTGAATTATGAATCATATGATGTATTTGATAAGGCACAAAACTCTTTATCAACTATCATCAACTTATTATTCTTTAACAATCATCCACTACAACTCTACAAGGTTCCATTAGATAAAACAACTCATGACTATCAACAAGAATCTTTTGATAAGATTGGGTTGACTAGCTTCTTTGATTAACTAGAGACTATGATAACTTAATATAATAAAAATCATAAAATCTTGATCAAGTTTGTCATCATTCTCCCACCAACTATTTTAAGCTAATGATGGTGAATTTTATCAATCTTAAATGTAAATTGCTACTACTATATGCTTAGTTCTTAATGATAATGAATAGCCTTTATTAAAGCATCATTCTCATTATTAGGTGGAATAATTAACCATAAGTGACTGGATATATGATAAACCTAAAATCAAATCTAAAGCTCTTACTAAAGCGAGGACAAAAAAATTTGAGTTGTGTTTTATTTGCATACTCAACTACCCTTCAAAAGTTTGACAAGGAACAATCGAGATTCTCTCGACGAGACCGTAGCAAATTTTGAAGCAGAACTTAATTAAACTTTTTTATTATTAAATTTTGAGCACTAATGTATGCTCACAAAGAAGACCCATTACATCAAACTTACATTTGCTTATCTTTCTTTACAAATCAACCTCACTATCAAGATCATCATTATTAACATACAATTCAAATTTGCTATTTAAAAAAATATATAATGAACAAATAAACCATAATCAAGATCTTGCTTAATGCTTCTTTGATCTAACAAAGTAGGTTAAACATTTGCTACAATGGTACACCTTATAAGAAACAATTTCTATATTGTATATTTCAAAGCCCCCATTAAGATGATTATTAGATAAGACGACATTTTTACACTAACTTATAAAAGAAAAGGTGGATACACCTATAAATTGACTTCATTTTCTACGTATCCAACAATAATTGAATTCTTTATCCTAATTTTTTCTTTTCAAAATATCAATAAAACTCTACTTTTTTATAAGCTCCAAAGACAAAGTGATATTCTACATCTATTAATTTTATCATGTTTACCACAATGTAATAAAAATAAGCTCCTTTATACAACTTTCAATATATTATCAAATTTTTTTTGATGATATTAACATTTCAATTAACAATAAATATTAAATTTTCTATCAAGCCTATTAACTATTTTAATCTAATCATAAAATACATCCAAAAATTATTATTTAAATTAAAAACCCATAAGTATACCTTCAAAAATATAATGGATATACCAAATATTTTAGCTTGATTTCTTGAATTAATTTTTTTTGTGAATAGATGCAGCTTATTCAAATCAAATTGCTCTTAAATATTTGTCAACTTTTTGATATCAATGTAATTATATCCAACATAGATGTAACAATGTACTTACAGAACTGTAGGAAAAAAAAACCCACAAAAGAATGAAAGAAAAAAAAAAATCAATAGCGATAAGTACTGTAATGTGCAAGTACGATCAAGGAATGATGACTTCTTTGTTTCCAACAAAATAATAGAGCATTTTAAGAGTAACTTTTTTCTCAAAATAATTTGGGAGAAATTTAGCCAAATAATCATATAAGAGATTCTTTTTCAAGTATGCACAATAAGAAGCAAATAAAGTCAAATTTCCTAAATCAAATTATAAATCAAATGTTAAGACAATGGGTGAAAATAACAAAATATAAACTAAAAAAATTATTTTTATGAAGAAAATTAATAAAAAAAAACTTTCTTATAATTTTATTGCTTTTAGAAGTCATAATAATTTGACGTGGAAAAAAAAAAGCCAGAGATCTGCATGCATCAACATCTTCCTACACCTGACACCATACACTCATTACAACAACCCGTGAAAGTTATGGAATTTACAACATTCTACCCTCTTCCAAGGAAACGGGAATTTATGAGTTAACAGTACAAAAGGAAGAAGCCAAAATTAATTACAGATAAACTCACAAATTCAAAAAAAAAATCAGGAATGATTTACAAATGAAGTAGACAAACCAGAAGTTGTTGAAATTGCAATCAATTCCAAATCGAAAGGTTCCTGAATTGAGTAGATGCAGCATCAGTCAAAAACTTAATAATCTCCCCTCTTTCGATTTCTTTTTCCTTTTTCAGTTCAAGATGACGAACCTGAACAAGCATTTCAAAATTAGAAAGCGCCAGAAAAATTTCTAAACCCTGACCTTTGCGTTAAGGTCACCGCATTGGGCTAGAAAAAGGTTTATGAGAGAAGCACCCAGAGGAATTCAACGTTGGTAAAATCTTTATTAAGAATGTTTTAAAATTTTATTTTATTTTTGGCAATCCTATGGTTTTCTTTATAAGGAGGATATTTATCTCATGTTTGAATAAGAGGATTTAGGTTCGTCAGTCTCTCAATTAGACTACAGCGAAATCTACTGTAGCAGAAATATGATAGCCATTAATTAACCTATATAAAATTCTTGTGCGCTTTTGTGCACTGATCTTCCTTTCTGTTCATCATGTGTGAATAGGTTTCGCATATTTCCCAACAGACCAGATCACCTACTTTATTCTACATCTGATGCAAGTTAATGATAGCAATTATAGACCCTGAAAACAAAAATAGTAACAATCCGTAGGATGTGCGAAAACAAGCCATTTCCGCGCAAGTTTTGAGAAATTGTGTGCGGGCTGTGCCCTTAGTTTTCCCAAGAAAAAGAAAATGTGTGCTGAAATCTTGACCTTGCAGAATTTGTTCAATCTGCCACTAACAGTTGGAACAGAAATTTATTATAATAAGCAACTTGCTGGATGAATTCAAATTTCACAAGCAAAGTTCCCTCATGAGCATGGCTTTATAAGAGAAACTGAAATTTTGTTTCTCTAAATTGATATCTCACTATCATGTTAAAATTGATAATGGACTGTCTCTGCCCGGTCCAAAATCCCGGGATGCATTAGGTAGTCAACAATCAAGATAAAATTTGTCGAAAAAATCATAAAGTGAATATTTTAATACATTGTATTCAATCTAGAGTGTTCCACCCTAGGCTTTATGTTAAATACAATAGAAACCGACGTGAAATGTTAAATAAGCAAGGCTCTACATGTACGAGCAAGAAAAGTTAGTCCATGAAAATATATTTTGTTTGGACTTTAAAATATAAGTACTCACAAATAAATTAATAGAATTAATAGATATTATGATACATAGAAAAATAAATATCTTATATATTCAAGATACAAAATAGGCTGAGGAAAAGGCCACCGAGATTGATAGTTTAGATTTTAAACTTTGATATTCAGATAGGAGTCGAACTAGAAATGTAAGTGGGATTATAGAAAAAAGTTTAAAGAATAATGTTGTAGATATTAATAAGAATGAGGATAGACTTATAGTTTAAAAATTATTGTTGATACTAAGATTATAAATATTATAAGTGTTTATACTCTTTAATTGGTTTTGGATATAGCTCAAAAAAAAAAGTTGGAATAACTTACATGTTGGTAGAGTAAGAGGTTTTAAAATCACTATATGGTTTAGAATTTAAAAAAAGAGATTATATCAAATTTTACTTAAGTTTATAATTTTGCAAATGGTTAATATTTTATTTAAGAAAAGATATAAACATATTATTACCTATAAGAATGAACTTAGTAAAATAAATATTAAATATATTCTAATAAAAAACATAAATCGCTTTAGATTGTAAACTATTCCTGAACGCTTAAGTACTCAACATCAACTACTAATTTTAAATTTTAAGATTTAAAGACGAAGATGAAAAAAAATAAATCGAAATATAATTTTTGAAAATACTAATAAAAATATTTTTAAGAATAAGCTACAATATCTTAGAAATTGGGATATTCATGAAAATGCTAATGTTATGTGGGAAAAAATGACAAGTGAGATTAAATAAGTTAAAAAAAATGTGTTTAAAGAATCAAAAGAAAAAGCTTCTTTTAATAAAAATAGTTGATGGAGTGAAAATGTGCAAGCGATGATAAAAAAATAAAAACCTTTATTATAAAACTTAGTTTAAATATAAAAACTCGAAAAATTGAGAAAGATATAAAGTGACCTATAGAGAATCTAAGAAAGTAATATTTGATATAAAAATTAAGCTTTTAGTGATTTATATAATATATTGGATACTAAAGAGAGTGAAAATATGTCCACAAATTAGTCAAACAAAGAGATAGAAGAAGTAAAGATTTAGTTTAAATGAGATACATTAAGGATGAAAATCATAAAATACTTTTTTTAGAAGAGAATATTGAGTGAATGAGATATTTTGATAAAACAATGAAGGTGTTAGAATACAATTGGCTTTAATAATCTTAATACATTAAATAAAAATAAAGAATTTTATTTTCATAATCGTATTAATAAAATTGAAATTGGATAGACTTTAAAGAAAATGAAGTATAAAAAAACAAGATGATGATATTCTAATAAAAGTGTGAAAATGCCAGAGATCAAAGAATTTCTTGGCTTAATAATCTTTTAATATTATTTTAAAGATTACAAAAGATGTCGATGAGTGGAGAAAGAATTTGTTGATTTCTATTTTAAGAATAAAGGTGATGAAAGAGTATGACAAGATAGATGAATTAAGTTAATGTGACATACATTAAAATTATAGGAGTAATTGAGCATAGGTTACGATGTAATACAAAAGTTTCTCAAAATCAATTTGGTTTCATAGAGATCTACATGGATGCGTACATTTGAGAAGTTTGATGGAAAAAAAAAAAAGTAAGGAGGATCTACATATGATATTTTCTTATTTTTAGAGAAAGCATATGATAAAGTTCCAAGAAAGTGCTTTGGAGAGTTCTAGAAAAGAAAGGGGTTAGTATTAGCTATATATTCAAGTCATTACAAATATGTATACTAGAGCTATTACATGTATTCAAACACGAGGATTGAACAAATATTTGTTTAGTTCAGTTAGATTACATCAAGGATTGGCTTTAAGCCTATATCATTTTGTTTTAGTTATAGATGTTCTTAATAGGCATTTACAGAAGGATGTACCTTGGTGTATGTTTTTTGTTGATGATATTCTTTTTGTTGATAAAACTTTGAGAGAGTTCAAGAGAAACTTGAATTATGGAGGTCAACTTTAGAGTCTAAAGATTTTCGCTCAAGTAGATCTAAAATTGAATATAAAGAGTGTGGTTTTAATTGTAGAAGATCAAATGGTGGAGTTGTGACATTGGCTGATCAAGTCATTATAAAAAGTGAATGTTTCAGATATCTCGGGTCTTATTCAAAATGATGATGAAATAGATGGAGATGTTATTAGTAGAATTCAAGTTGGATGGTTGAAGGAGGAATGCATCTGTTGTGTTATAGAAAAGTGCTTAGTCTTAAGGAAAATTTTATAAGATGATGGTAAGACTTGCCTTAATTTATAGCACAAAATATTGGCTAATAAAAGAGAAGCATAAAATTAACTTAGGTGTTGCAGAGATGAGGATGCTCAGGTGGATGAGTGGCTTTACTCTTAGAATAAAATGCGAAATGAATATATATATATATGTGTGTGTGTGTGAGAGAGAGAGAGAGAGAGATAAGGTTAGTTGCTCCAGTGACAAATAAGATAAAAAAAAATTGGGATAAAGGCTCGTTGTTGTTATGATTGCCTCACTATGTCAATACTAACAAGGTTGCTGAAAATCACCGAAACAATTTCAAACACCGGCCAAAATAAAATCATTCCTATATGAGGGAATGTGCAGATAGCTTCTATTTGGTGCTTATGAGATAAAATTTACCACACAAGTATTCTTCCTCTTCTATGGATCCTTCCAATCCCATTTAAATTCACTAGACAAAGATAATAGTCAGGATCTGAGTCAAAATCTTTGGACGAATAAAATTTCACTCATGTAGGGCTAGTAAATGAGCCAGATGGTGCTAAGAAGCAGTACAACCTACATAAGAAACTGAAACCAACAAAAAAAAGAAAAGAAACTCCATCCAATGAAATCTTCATTTAGAACTCTGAAACTCTGGCTAGTTAATCTAGATTATACAAAGCCACACTAATGGACTCTGAACATCACTAACTGTAATCTGTATATCGCTTGAAATTTCAATTAGAAATATAATTAGTGGATGTTACAAACATTATACAACACAAAACAAGTTTTTTTTTTCTTTTTGCATAGATTGATGTTGCAATGGCAATAATATTATCCAAGATATTATATGCTTTAGCCCAGGCCATCACACACAAGGTTGAATGTCACAATTTTATTCTTTATCATATAACTTAACAGATAGTCACTCCCAGGAGTGCTTCATTATGTGAAGTTCATAATGAAAATCCAACTATCACACAAAAAACGCTTTACGTATTTAGCCTATTTTTTTACTTATATATAATCCATTATTTTTTCCTCTACGTGATATATGAGAATTCAATTATTCTAGCAAACTTTTCTCCTAGAAGCGTGCTAAGAGCAGCTACTTTTCTAAGAATTAGCCCTGACGATCATTCCCAACCCTCTAGGCTACTCTCTTTATATTTGGGATGTCACAAGCTTCTATTTGGATATTCTCTAAACTACTACGATATTAATTGTTATACCCCAAGTCATGCTAAGCAAGATATTATTCCTTAGTCTAATGTATTTAAAAATAGGTTGAATCTCACAGTTTTTTTCTTATTCGTGTAACTTCTTATAAGGGTCATCTATCCCAGAGTACTCTACTACAAGCTCATTTAACTGTGAATTTCTTGAGAGTATCTACCCATTACACCAAAAAGGTGCTTTGCATATTTGGCCGAACTCCTTATATAACAAAGTACCTTTCCACCACTTCAACGTGAGATTTGGTTTGTTCCTTCATCCCTTTTCACCTATAAACTTGTCAACTTAAAAGCTTGCCAGGAGTCACCCCTTATACTCTTTATCCTTCTCCCCCACTGATCTCCTTACCCTTATTGGATTTGAGATGCATTCATGCTTAACTTCTATTTCTTCAAAAACATTTCAGAAATCATCAAAGGATGGATGCAGACATAAGATGGATTAGTAATGGGGTGTATCATGAATTTTAATTCCAAGGCACAAAACGGTGAATTGAGTGGTCAGATGATGATATAGTTGTGGCATACTTTCAAGGTTACAAATATCATGTCACGCAATGAAGATTACATATTACACATTTTTAAATACGAGCAGCTAGTAGAGATGATCTTTTCAGCACTCATAAGAACCATCTAGTACATCTTAGCATTGAATTATGCCAGGTAGATTTTCCATAGCAAATCAAGTGTTACTCTGCCTCTACGCATCCTCAGTTTAAGGGGAATCAGCCGCCACTCTGTTAACTTAATACGCATGAAAAGTATTCTGAATGCAAGAATACATTTTAGATCTCGCAAGGTTTCTCTTGCTTGTTTTTTTGATCCAGCAATCTGGCATAAAGAGTTGTACATGGAAAGAAATTTACCATAAAATTTGAAAGACAGAACTGGGGATCCAATTAAATTATTTACATAATATAGAAGCTAAAAGGGATTAGAGAATGATAAAGATCCATACTTTAAAACGGCTTTTCTATTAAAAGAAATGACAGTAAATACAACCTTTATAAGACCGGTCTGAGTAAGACCAGCTTCAGTTATGATGAGGAGGCATTTAATATCATGCTCTGCTGCATATTCATACTGCTCAGTCAGACTTGGGTCTGGTTGAAGGACAAACTCAGCCTGTTAGACAATCAAAATTAATGGATTATATAGAATACAGACGCATAATCTGTGATATATTTCTTATTATGACAAAGACCTTCATGTTAGCTTGCCACAGTTCGGCAATTCCATACGTTCAATCAGTAGACCACCCCACCTTTGGAGCAGACAAGCACATTGATGTTGAGTTCAACTCTGCCCAACATAACAGTAAATGATATTGTACTAAGGTTAAAAAGTCTGCATGACTGATAAATATATTAGATATATTTCACCTAGAGGGCTTGATATCTATCGAACAATGGCGAAACAACTTCTCCACTGCAAGGCTTGTTCCAACTGCACCAGGCAGATTGTACCTCTAAAAAAAAAGATAAAACAAGTGCCTTAAAATAAAATCTTCTTAAAAAATGCATTGAGGCTTTTTGCGATACTGATTACAAAACAAATACTTAGAATATAAAATGCTTATGCATTTTCAGTTCTCTCAGAAAAAAGGTTAGATATCTAAATTAATTTAAAAAACGTTGTTATGTATCAATTCCATGTTTTGAATAGATGCTCTCCTAGCTTCCTTTTCTATTTCAAATGTAAAACATATATTGGACGGGAAAAATATACCACTTATCAAGAGGGAATAAAAATATTATCTATAGAGAATATACATAATACAAGCTTATATTTGAAGTCCCCAAACAGTCACTTAATATAAACAATCAATCACACCCTGTCCTAGAGGTTGTGCATGCATAAGTTTATATTTGAAACCTAATGAAGTCTCAATACATTCACTTAACATAGACAAATGATAATAATGCCCTAGAGGATCTGTTACTATTAAAGAACAAGTGTAAACATACAACATACGTTTTCATGATTCCACCTCTGATGAACCAAATAGTCATTGCCACCAACAGCTATTAAGGTAGCTTCAGATACTGGAACTTGCATGTGATCTTTTAGGAATACCTGCATTGCATCAATAATAGAAATTAATGAATACTGCTATCATTTACAACTCTGGTATTGCTACATTTGAATATGTTAAATCTCTTTGCTAAATTGCAACAGGAATAAAAGAACACAAACAAGATTTTAAAATTAACTCTAGTAAAATAAAAAAGATCGTTATCAAAAGAAAAAATTATTGAGTAAAGAAATAAGCAAACAAACTAATTAAAACTTCACAAAACCTAAAGGTATTGGCAAAATGTTTAAAGTGAAAATTTTAAAATAAACTTAATTACTGCATAATTAAGCTAATTAACAACAACAACAAGCCTTAATCCCACTAGTGGGGTCACATGAATCCTTCTCTCCATTGTGCCCTATTATGTGTCAAACTCTCATTTAATTCAAGTATACTAAGATCATTTTTTACATCTTAACCAAGTCTTTTAGGTCTACCTTTCTTAACATAAAGACAAATCTAATCTCTACTCTCCTAATCGGTCATGGACGGACGCTTTATGTGGCCAAACCATCTAAGGCGACTCTCTCCTAATCTTATCTACCACTAAAGCTACTCCAACTATTTCCGAACATACTCATTTTGCATTCTATCTCAAAAAGTAAAATCACTCATCCACTAAGCATCCTCGTCTCTAACTTAACTTAGTCTTTACTTTATTGTTTACCATATAAATCATTGCGGTCTTACCACCATCTTATAAAATTTTCCTTAAGTTTAAGTGGAACTTTTCTATCACATAATAGGCGGATGCATTCCTCCACTTCAACCATCCAACGAATTCTACTAATAACATCTCCATCTATTTCACCATCATTTTGAATAATAGAGCCTAAATATCTGAATCGCTCACTCTTATTAATGACTTGTTTACTTAATGTCACAACACTACCACTAGAACTTCTATAAAATTACACTCCATATATTACATTTAGATCTACTTAAATGAAAACCTTTAGACTCTAAAGTTGACCTCCATAATTCAAGTTTACGTTGGACTCCTCTCTGTCTTATCAACAAGAAGAATGTCATCAACAAAAGCATACACCAAGGTACATCTTGTAAATGCCTAGTAAGAACATCCATAACTAAAGTAAAAAAGATGGGGCTTAAAATCCTTGATGTAATCCAAGCTGAAATAGGAAAATATTTTGTCAATCCTCCTTGTGTTTGGACACAAGTACGACTCAGTATACATATCCTTAATGACTTGAATATAACCAATATTAACTCCTTTCTATTCTAGAGCTCTCCAGAACATCTCTTGAAACTTTATCATAAGCTTTCTCTAAATCAATAAATATCATATGTAGATCCTCCTTACTTTCTCTGCTTCCATCAAACCTCTTAACAAATGTATAGCATCCATAGTAGATCTACATGAAACCGATTGTGAAACTTTTGTATCACATCGCTTATGCTCAATTACTCTCTCCATAATTTTAATGTATGACACATTAACTTAATTCCTCTATAATTTGCACTCTTGTGCATCACCTTTATTCTTAAATATAGGAACCAATAAACTCTTTTCTCATCCATCTTTTAGTTTTAAAATAACATTAAAATATTTGTAAGCTAAGAAATTCCTTGATCTCCTAAACATTTCTACACTTATTGGAATATTATCCGATCCTCTTGCTTTTCACATTTCATTTTCTTTAAAAGCTTTAACTTATTCTTAATCTGACGATAAAATGAAATTCTATTTTTGTTTAGGTGGTTGCTAAAATCAATCGTCGTCTTTCGGATCCTTTATTGACATGTTTATCAAAACTTATTTTCAATATCCTTTTTTAAGAAAAGGACTTTATTATTTTCATCCTAATACATCTCACTTGTATGTCTTTCTTCTCCATCTCGTTGGTTGTTAATACATCTCTTCTTTCTTATGTCATTGTATAAATCCTAAAATTTAAATTTTTCGTCGTATATTACTTTCTTAGAATCTCTATAGTCACTTTATATCTTTCTGATTCGCGTTTTTCTAAACCAAGTTTATATAACAATCTTTATTATTTTTATCTTTTCTTTACTCGACTCACCAATTATTCTTATTAAGAACTTTTCCTTTTGATTCTCTAAGTTCTTTAGAACTTAATTTACTTTATTTTTTTCAATAGTTTCTTTATGAGCATCCCAAATTCTAATATCTTGTAGCTGCTCTTAAAATATTTTTATTGTATTCTTGTCCCTCATTCAGGATAATAATTTGATTTTTTTCTCTTCTTTTCATATTAAAATCTAAGTAACAATCGATGTTGAGTCTTAAATTTTCACTTGGAATGACTTCTGATCTAAACTATCTTATATCTTGTGTTTTCTTTTTTATAAGTAATAATATGTTTATCTCTTCTTTTAAATAAAATGTTAGCATTCAAAATCATGTAAGGCAAAATCTAATATAATCATACCCTTTGTTAATTCAAATTCATAATGTCATGAATACTTTTAAAATCTTCTACTCTCTAACATGTCATTTAAATCTCTCCAATAAATACTTTTCTTGAGGTATCTTTTGTATTAATCATACCTCGTTCATTCTTTTCTCTTACCTCCAAACCTGAGGAGCATACACTTATAACGTTGATAATCTTGGTATCAACAATAATCTATAAAGTATCTCTCATTAATATTTATAACATTATCCTTCAAACTTTTATCTATAATCACTCCTCTCCATTTAGTTCGACTTACTAGATTTCAAAGTTTAAAACCTAAACTATCAATTTCTTTATTCTCCCAACCCATTTAGTTTCTTGAACACATAAAATATTTATCTTTTCATGAATCATAATATCTATTAATTCCATTAATTTACAGAGTACTATATTTCAAGATCTAACCTAATTAGTTTCATGGACTAACTTTTTTATAATAAGGGAACCCGCTTTTAACACAGGCGTAGATGCGCACAACACATTTTACTATATTCATCAGCATTAAGCTTCCAGGGCTAGCGTCTTCTGATGATTTAAAGGATTCATGTCATGATTATTTAAGTTTTTTTTTATTCGCAACTCCACTTTTCACATCCGACTTATGATGGTAGTGTTAATTAAGCTAATTAAGCATTAAAAAACTTAAATAAAATGGTTAGACATTAATGGATTCCACAATAGTCACTTTTTTACTAAATTGACCAAGAGCCACGGGCTCCATCTCCAATTTTCCCTCTTTTTTAGACAACTTCCTCCCTCCAACCCAGTTTTCCTCAGCGGCAGCTCACTTACGATCTTGCACCACCAGCCGTCGCTATCCTTGACGGATGCGGAGTGTCGCCTGAACCACTTTCCCAATGGATTTGAGTTAGATCACATTTGGTTGAGGTATATTGCAACCCTAACTTTATATTTTGTTTGTTATGTGAGATTGGTAAGTGCAGATATTTGATTGGTAAGTTTACATGTTAGATTAGGAAGTTTGGATGTTAGACTTATAAGCTTAGATATTGGAGAAAAAGTTGCCAATCGAATTGGAGAAAATCCACTTAGCAATAATTCCAAAAAATACTACACATAAGTTTAATTGCTTAGAAAAGTTCAAAGTTCAAAAGCCACACCTTGAACATCTTAATCAAAAGAAACCTTAGTGACATCAGATGTTGCTTAAAATCCAACACTTTGCATGAGAGTGAAAATTGTATATGTTGGAAATTAGTTTCACAAAAACAATTTATGAGATCAATTTATGCCATTAAACATGAAAAGCAGAGTTGTATATTATAAAAGGATCTTGGAAAAGCTTATGGAGTGGGGACCATCCAAACGGACAACATACTTATGTGGATTTATCTACATATGCTTTCTGAACTAACATTCTCTTGTTATGTAATATACATAAGTTGGTGGATTTGTTTTGCTGATATTTTCAGGATCACATATGTATGACTTTAGTTATGAAGTAAATTGTTGATGCGTCACATGTAGCTAAATATTTTATATAGTTCTCATATTGCATAGTTGTCATAGTAATTTGAGCAATTATTCTAATGAATTTTAGCTTTGAGTAGGTGAGGTATTCGTGTGTCCAATATATATAATAAGTTAAAAAATGAGTTTGCATATAGTGCTTAATTTTATATTATGACGGTGAAGCGAGTGTTCATGGAGACTTCTTCCTAGCATATCGGGTGAAAAAACGTCTATATAGATCCACGTCAAATTAATTTTGAAAGCTTCAGTCAATTCTAAGATCATTAAAATTTGATCCAACATGGTTTGGTGTTAGTCTCATATGTTGGTTTTGTCACACCCTTATCTTTGAATTGACTGAAGTGGAACGAATAGGATGACTGATTGGACACAGATTACCAACGTTACTGTGCCACTTTGCGGAGCAAGAAAGAAGGTGTATCAATCATCATCCATATACTGATCGTATCTTCTTAAACTTAAATATCACAAATCTGAGCGTGAAATCTTTAAATAAATCTGAAGCGGTAAAAGGCATTTAATTTATGCGTCTTGCGCAAAACTTCCCAAATCAATTCAATAGGTACTCATACCCGTCTTTTCGCGAAATTTTCAAGTAATATCATAAGGTAAAAGCTTAGTGAGACAAGTCTTAAAACAATTTCGATCTGAGCGGTAGAAAGCGTCGTGTATATGTAAATTCTTGGTAAAGCGTAGGTAAACTATCTCTGCGGTAATGCGTTGTAATTGAACAATATCGCAGTAAGTCTTTGTAGAAATGTAACAAATGGCGAATAATATCTTTGTAAGTTCATCGTATCAATCGATGTCGAAGATTGATTTTCATTTGATTCAGTTATATCAATTCATTTTCATTTTAGAAATGTCATTCGTAATTCTTGGGTTTTGACTTTCATTCATAAGGTCGTCACCCGGCCTCTAAAACAAGGCATGTAGGTAAAGCGGGAACCTGTACTTCACACTTGACCCCGACGAGGTTAGACGACTAACCACCCAAAATGCCGAGTCGGGGATCTTAAGATCCACTGTCAAGCTCATCTGTCAGAACTTTTTTTTCTGCCGATCACGTATTATAGCGCTTCTATCGCAATTTTCACGACATTTCGCTTTATCACATTCTTGCATTTAACATGTGTAAAACATTTATATCTGAAATCATATCTTTACAAACTAACTGTCTTTGTAATTTGTAATCGTTATCTGATATCAGGTCGAATCTTAAGCGTTTGTATTTACATTGATATGACGATCATTGATATGTCGTCATATTCATCTGATTTATCTGAGCGGTAAGCGGTAAAGCGTGGCATACATAGCATGGCGAATTTACATTAGCGATAATGTCACCCTCGTCTCAGTCGATTAATCGTGATGTGCCCCGATCCTCCAGTCCCGCATAATAAAATAACTTCTTAAGCACAAATCGTGAAAACTCATGGTAACTTAACCGAAATCTTTGCAATCTTACGGCGATGTCTCCTCATAAGCTTTGGAAACAGTCTGACTCCAGTCTCAATCTCCTAACGTCACTATTATTAATTAATCAATAAACTAAAATTAGAATGCCGTCAAATTCCCGATAATTCCCACTCTGCGAGCGGTTTGAACTCCTCAATCACGCATTTCAACGCCGGAAGCTCTTGGCGAAAGAAAAGGATAGGGAAAGAAATTAGCGACGATACTTCCCTAGTTTCCCGTCGGCGAGAACGAATTCCTGGGGCGATCGGTTCCGCGGAATTTCCCCAAGCGAACGACTTTCCAACCCGTCGGTTCCGAGGTTACAAAAGAAGCGATTCGGGTTTGGGCTTGACTTACTTTGGCGGCGGCGTTTCCAGCGGAGCGAAGGAAAATCGGCTTCCAAGTCTGCGGCAGACCGGAAAGTCGTTCGAACAGCTTGATCGGCACGGGGTCGGTCGTCGAAGCGGCCGAGGAAGGGGCGGTTCTGCTCTGCGTCCGAGGGAGCGTCAGCCGGCGAGGAAGGAGGAGGAAATCCGTCGATCTTTGGTCGGGAGCGGTCGTCGATCTCGTGGCGTCGAAGGAAATGAATTAGGCGCGCTTAAGGAAGGAAATAATTACCCCGATCGATCCCGTAGAACAGCGTCGAGGAATTAATCCATGCATGCGAAGGAAAGTGGATGCTTCTGATAAGTCTTCTGATAAGCGGTTAATTAACTTAAAAAAAATTAGAATTAATTAAATGGGATATTACAATTTCCCCCTTAACAAAATTTAGTCCTCGAAATTTCTTACGAATCATTCAAACGAAGGAAATTTACATCATCTCTTTACCTCCCAGTAGCTTCTTTTGGTGGTGCATTGCATTTAATTTTAACATAGGAGATTTGTCATTTAAATCTCTTGACATCAAATTAAAATCTTTTCGGCTCCGATGCATAAGTCGGTCGGTTGTATTTCAAACTTGGTATATGGAATCTTACTCCGCACGTGATCCATTTTCTCAACAAATGTGAAACGTTGTGAATGTCTGCCGGTTCAATGGGTAAGCAGCAGTAAGCCATATTGCCGTCCTTTCGATGATTTCAAAGGTCCTAGGGCTCAATTTACCTCCGTGACCAAATCTACTAATTCCTTTCATAGGTTTGACTTTCAAAATACAAATTCTCCAACTTGAAATTCTATCGGTCTTTAAGTCGTAATATTTCTGGCGTCTGGCGACTTTCAATCTATCACGATTAATCGATTTTCTCGTAGCTTGATCAACCAACTCACGGACTCATGCTTTCTCCCATGACTTAATGAGTTACACTTTCGACCATATAATCTTCATAGCCATTTGAATCTTAGATTGGTAGTATTATTGTGAACTCGATCGTAGGAATATGATCTTCCATTCTCAAAATCTAAAACACATAACCTCAACAAATCTTCTAGGACTTGAATTGTTCTTTCGATTCTGTCGGTCGAGGATGAAAAAAGTACTTAAGTGTAGCGTGTGCGCTCTCGAATTCCCTATGTCGGAAGTAAATCTCATCTAGCGATCACTTTTGGCAGTCTTCTGATTTCTTAACATATAATCACAATTTATCGAATCAATGCGTTTTATGGGTAAGAAATGGCGACTTGGTCAATCTATCCACAACAGGATCTTATCCGCGTATGCAGATCAGGAAATCCATAACAAATCCATTGCAATTTCTTCCCTTTCCACTCCGGTATAGGTAATGGGTACAATCCAGGTCTTTGATGCTCGAACAACAATCGCGCGACATTTAGAGACATATTCGGTATGTCTTTCTTCATGCGGCCCAAAATATTGCTTTTAAATCTTTATACATTTTTGAACTACCTGGATGAATAGTATATCCTGAAACTCAAAATTTCTTTCCATCGCGTCGGTATAATTGTGAATTCTTAGAATAATACCCTGCATCTGATAAAATCTTGCCGACCGATCTGGATTTGTTCGATGAATTTCGATATCCACGATCGGTTTACGTGCTTTGATTACGTCGAATAAAGTCGATTCCGATGATAAATGCAGGTATCAGTTTGAACTTCGGTGTGAAACGCCGAAATCTACGATTAACTTCGACTTTGAGTAATAACCATTGGCATTTCCATGGACTTGCGACTTATCGTCAGTATGCATTAAAACTTTCTTGGGGCAATCTTGAATGTCCATCGTAATCATAAACTTCAATGGCATTGCTGCTTAGATTGAGTTCTTTTGTGTAAGATATCTTTAAGACCGATGGTCGATAAAATTTAGCATTTCACTCATAAATGTCTCCAAATTTTAGGCAAACCAGTGACCAAATCATGCGGGATAATTTCTTTCGTGGGGTTGTCTCGAGCGTAATGATTCTTCTTACGATTGCGTTAAGACACACGAACCTTTAAAGAGGCGTCAAATATTTGGAATCTCGGTCCACGATGGAATAAGCTAAAAGCTGAGGCGATGGTAATTCAATCTTTGATTCTTGCGGCTTCTTTTTGTCAGGTGGAATTTGGCGTACCGATAAATTGGATAGAAATTCTGATATGAAAATCTGACAAACTTCACGTAATAGCATACTTGGCGGAAAGCTATGACTTACGTAACGTTCTTTGGTGCGGACCATTAAAATTCTTTTCTTTGAGGATCAGGAAACTCGTAGTTGATAATGTGACTGCAAATCTGACCTATCGTCGAAATTCATTTTGAAAATTTGGCATATAATTGATTTTGTCTTGATTAAAATCGCAGATGATTTGCATGATTTGTGAGTTTAGAATAAATCGAATATCATCAATAAAGATGATATGGGTCCAGCTTGAAAACACGGTTCATTAAATCCATAAAATTGCGGTAGTTAAACCAAATGGCATATGAGGAATTCATAGTGTCAATACACGGTTCCAAAAACATTTTAAAATATCGGCGTCTTTTAACTAGCACGATGATATCAGGATCTGAATCAATTACGGAAAATCTGATTGGCTCCTCATCGAATAAATCGTCAATCGATTGGTGGATACTTGTTCTTGATTGTCACTTTATTTAACTCCATGTAATCAACACATGTCGCGTAGATCCTTTTTCTTAACAAATATCTTGGTGCACTCCGCGGTGAGTTCTTTGGGCGAATAAATCCTTTGTCTGTCGGCATTGGCACTTCAGTCTGCAATTCTTTAGGAGCCGTCGCAGGAGATTTATGTATAGAAGTTGTACCGGTTGTACATCGATCCCAAACTCACTTCGAGTTGGTGGCACGTAATTCTCGAAACACGAAATTCGAACAAGCGGAATATTTTTGGTTCAAACACTTCCTTATTATCCCAATTTGGTAGAAATGATTTCAGCTTCTTAAATATTTACTCAACTTCTTTACTAATCGAAGAAGAAGCGGCGTTCTTATCGCGAGAAAAATAAAATGATTTTCAGCATGCCAAATGTCACTCTCCTCTTCCAACATTCAATTGTTGCAAAATATTTGATCAACCAATCCATACACAATATAACGTCAAAATGTCGATTGGTAAGATAATTAGTTACGTAGGAAAGTGTTTATCTTGAATGTTAATGTCAACAACACATTTCTATTTGTATTATTTAGGAAGGCATTCTGACATTCTGGTGTAAATAAATAGCATCAAGGATAAAGCGGCGAAAAAGGAATCGAAATGAGCGAATCTGGCGGGAATCAAACGAGCGAATGATCGAAATTTTAAGCATACGACACTTTGATTCCTTTTGCTTGGTGTGATAGCAAAACTCTTTCTTTTGGGAGGTTGGTTTTACGTTAAGTTTCTCCTTTTCTTGAATTGAAGGTCTTCCCAAAATTGTGTGTTAGGCTTCACGGCTTCCAAAATTTTCTTTGTTGACGCCTGTCGCGATAATTGTATGGCTTTACATCCTTCTTCCATTAGGCGGTCCCAGTGCCGCGATGTCAATCGACTCGAAGCATCTCCGATCCGGATTGACCAAAATTTTCCACTTGTCACAAATAGGTTTCTCTGGCGAATTTGTTTAAATGCATCAAACTTAAGTTTCTTCTAGAAATCGGCTTCTTTCAAAGCTTTTGCGTTTGCCTGAAATCCCATTGCTTGGAAAAATTCAACTCATTCATTCTTGGCCTTTCAGTAGCGAGAATTCAGCGATATCGAAAGGTCTTAGTGCGATCTGATTGATCTCGAGGCCATGAAATCTATGACATTTCTCTTCACGTCTTGACATAATGTGGGCGTATCGAAGAGAAGTGAATTGACCCATTGCATTATCGTTTTGGAGTTAAATTGAAAAATTTATCTTGTAAAGCGGTCGGCGGATGGAGGAATGAACCATTCTTTGAATACTTTGACAAATTCATCCCATTTGATCGAGTAATGGTGTCGGTCAAATCTTTCCTATCTTGAGCACGCCACTTTTCGCCTGAAAAGTAGCCGTCTTACTCTTACGTTTTGGCAAATCATTCCATCAAAATTTTTCCAATCTTAAGCGATCATCCCTTATGTCAGCTCCGCGAATCTTTGGTGGTTTGAATGTTTGAAAGATCCTCAAATGTTGGTCCCACGAACCATACTTAGATCTGCGTCCTTGATTTTTCCATATAGCTTATCAACAACACGGAAATTAACTACTACTCATTCATGATCTACCTTCACCACTTGCTTTCAGGTTGTATTTCTCTGTTGAATTATCTTGTGCGATTCAGAGTGCATTTAGTCAGAGGGCGACCCTAACCTTTCGGCATTTCTTGATTAAAGTCGAAATTAACAAAAGTATTTATATGATCGATTTATTCAATATACATGCATGAAATTAAATATCATACATGCATGAAATTAATAACATAGATTCTACCCCAACATTAATCGTCCCATAGCTCACGTATTGATCAATTCAACACTTATCCCTAAATCCAAAATGCTTCCATTCTTATCAATCTTTTGTTTTCTCAACCTTATTGCTGATACCACTTTCGTCACACCCGGATGACCCCCTTATCTTGGGGTGTGAGAAGTGGAACAGAATAGGATGACTCGATTGGACCGATTCCACCGTTCCTTGTGCCGCGAAGAGTGAAAAGGTGTATCTAATCAAATCATCACAAAACTATATACTGATTCATATACTACTTCAATTCATATCACAAATCTTTGGAAGCGTGAAATCTTTAAATAAATCTGAGCTAAAGACATTTAATTTATGCGTCGCTTTAAGCCCCAAACTATCTGATTACAAAAGCGGTACCATTCGTCCGAAATTTTTCCGGTAATTCGTAAATTTAAAAGCTTGGTGAAGAGTCTAAAACAAAAGTCTGAGCGGTAGAAAGCGTGCATGTATATGTAAATTTTGTGGTAAAGCGTAGGTAAACTATCTGCGGTAATGTCATATGTATTGAACAATATCGCGTAAGTCTTTGTAGAAATGTAACGATATGGCGAATAATATCTTTGTAAGTTAAATCTTGTATCAATCGATGTCGAGCGGTGATTTTCATTTATTCGGTTCTATATCAATTCATTTTCATTTTAGAAATGTCATTTAATTCTTAGGTTTTGACTTTCATTCATAAGTCGTCCACGTCGACTTCAAGTAGGTAAAGGCGGGGCTGCATACTCTACAACGATACGCAGGTTAGACTAACGACACCAACCTCAAAATGCGAGTCGGGATCTTAAGATCACTGTCAACTCGTCGAGAACTTTTCTTTATCTGCCGCGATCGCGTGTATAGCCTTCCATCACAATTTTCGCGACATTTTCTGTTTATCACATTCGCATTTAACGTGTAAAACATTTTATATCTTCGATGAAATCGTATCTTCTGCTAAGCTCTGTCATTGTAATCGTTAATCATCATCATCTGGTCGAATACTAAACATTTGTATTTACATTCATATGACAATACATTGATATGCAATCTATGTCATTCATACAATTTATCTGAAGCGGTCGAGCGGTAAACGGTGGCATCATATGAAGCGAATTTTTAGCGATAATGTCTCTCAATACGTCGATTATTGTGATGTGCACCCGATCCTCCTCGAGTACACAACCTATAATAAAATAACTCTTCTAAGCTTGTCGTGAAAACTCATAAGTAACTTAACGCGAAATCTTGCAATCTTACCACGGCGATGTCTCATAACTTTGGAAACGGATGCGACTCAAAGTAATCTCGAAATCTCTAACGTCACTATTAATTATCTGCTGTCGATAAACTAAAATTAGCAAACAACGCCTCTAAATTCTCGATAATTCACCACTACAGCGGTTTAGAACTCCTCAATCACGCATTTCAGGAAGGCTGAAAGAAAAGGATAGGGAAAGAAATTAGCGATACTTCTAAGTTTCCCCGTCGAGAGCAGAATTCCCTGGCCGATCGGTTCCGAATTTCCCAACCGAAGCGGTTACGGGACTTTCAACCGTCGGTTCCGGGATTTACAAACCGGCGATTCTGGGTTTTGGAGCGGTTCTGGGACTTACTGTCGCGGTCGGCGTTTCCACGAAGGAAAATCGGCTTCCAGAGTCAGCGAGACCGAAGTCGTTACGGTTCGAACGGCGGTCGGCATACGGATCGGTCCGTCGGCTGGCCGAGGAAGGGGACGGCGGTTCTGGCTCGCGTCCGCGGGAAGCGTCGTCGAAGCCGGCCGAGGAAGGAGGAGGAAATCCGTCGATCTTGGTCACGGGGGTCGTCGATCTCCGCGTCTTGAAGGAAATGAATTGCGGCTTAAGGAAGGAAATAGAATTACCTTCGATCGATCCGTAGAACAGCGTCAATTTAAATCCGTAGATGCATGCGAAGGAAAGTGGATGCTTTGATAAGTCTTACGATGCAGGTTAATAACTTAAAAAAACTTAATTAGAATTAATTAAATGGGATATTACTGTGTCTTGTTGGTATTGGATTCATTGCATCTCTATTATCAATGTAAAGATACATACAACCTTTAATTGTTTATCTTGAAGTTAAACAAATACATAATGAAGAAAGAGAAGTCCATAATTTTCTTGAGAGCCAAATACCTCCGATTAAAATTGAACACATCACAATAGGATAACTTCTCCAAGTAAGTGAACAACCCATTTCATAGATATGTACAATAAAATCACAATAATATTTATAAGAAAGCATCACTATTTTGTTACAACTTATTCGTTACATTGTAATTGACAATATTGCTGAAGAAAATATAAATGCTCCATCCGAAAATGTTTACAATGTTGACACAAGTTTTGTTATTAGGAATGAATATCAGGGTGATCATATTGCACCATTATCTAAGATGATGATGCAAATAATGCTAGTGCAACAAGTAACGAGACTGATAACAATGACGGTGAGAATGCACAAGAACAATGTCCAAATATTGGGGGTGGCAACCTATTAAGAGATTACTCTTGCAGAACAAATATGCATGTTCCCCAATAATGACCATATTTGGACTTGTCAAACAGCTCATGAGTGGGATGATGAGATGACTTTCAATGACCTCTCAAATGAATCTAGTTTTGAACATGAAAATTACATTCTAGATGAGATACTAGAAGGGATGTATTTCCATGATAAGTAGTAGCTTAAATTTACTCTTCAGGGATGGTCTATAACTAAAAATATTGAGTCTGTTATGTATGCATCCAATAAGATGAATGTCACTACACTATGCATACAACATGATCATCCCAATAGACCTTGCATGTGGCATCTACATGTTTGCCAAGCAAGAGATTAGGTGGTACTTGGAGGATATCCATTATAACTTTCTCACACACTTGTACTAATTCAGTACTGAACAATGGGCATAGACAGTGTAATTTGAAGTTCATTAGCTATTTCATATAACCTGTGATTAGATATCAATTGGATTTGAAGCCAAAAGAAATTATTGGTTGTATGGAATCCAAGTTTAACATCAGAGTATCCTATATGAAAGCCTGGGATGGACGTCAAAAGGTGATAAAAGATATTTTCGGTAGCCGGGAAGAGTCATATCATTCTTTATATAAGTTCATGGCAATTGTATGTTCAGTTATACCGGGAACATTATATCGTACACATTCAACTGAAACAAACCGTTTTCAACACATATTCTGGTTATTTGGGTCTTCTATAATAGGTTAGCAGTACTACAAGCCTATTTCTCTTGGGTAAGTATAGAAATACTCTTCTCAGTGCTGTTGGGATTGATGCAAACAACGGTCTATATCTACTGCATTTGCAGTAGTTGAAATAGAATGTAATGAGTCATGGATTTGGTTTCTTCGAACCATGTAGGACTTAATTCCATTAATCTATATGAGAAATAACTTATGCATTATATCTGATTGACATGTTGGCTTGGTTCATGGTAGAGAAATTTTTCCACACATCGATTACGCCTACGCCATCTCGGAGAAAATTTCAAAAAAGCTCTTTGAACTATGGGTATTGTGATGTGGAATTTTATGCCAAAAGATATATGTGTAATGAGATGACATACATATGTTTACACATTACATGACCGAGCATCGAAACATTAAACAAAAAAGCTCATGGTTGGTTGGTTGCTGAGATGCGTTAAGTGATTTTGACTCATGATTGTGGCTACCGAGCACAGTGACTACTAATGCATCGAGTATTTCAATGGTGCACTAAAACGGACTCATGGTTTATCCATACAAGCTCTAATTACAACCATCTATTACAATATTGTGTCGCTTCTTTTAAAACAATTTGAGATAACAACAAATCTCATTAGTCAGAATAAATCGATCTTCTCACCACACGCAAAAAATATTCTATAATAGAATGAGCATGAAGCAAGAAAATATCCCGAACCAACAAGAATCAATATGCATGAATTTCAAGTGTTTAATATGTCATCCAGATCATTCAAGGTCAAACTACACAAACAAAATTACTGCAACTGCACATGTAGACAACCACAATTATACCATATACCTCGCCCACATGTGATAGTTACATTAGACTAAATCTATTTAAGCCACATCTAATACGTCTCTTGTTACTACACATTCTACGTAATACATACGAAGTAGAATTTCATGTTATACGAGAATGAGTGGATAACTTTCTTGTGTGATCGTGCGGATCGATGCCCCACCAAATGTCAAAGGAGAGGTGGTAAGCCAAGAAGAAAAAGATATAAAAATACAATGGATGAGAACATACAATACTAGATTTGTGCTTATGCCAAAACATTGGACATAACAAAAGAACATGCCCTCAAAATTATCTGCATAGAGATTAATATGTACCTCTTTGTTGTAGCCTTCTCTATCATATATATCTTGTAGTTGCAACTCGATGCTTTTCATTTTAATTTGTATGTCATCTCTGTTATAGTTCTATTCTATATATTAGTAAAGCAAATCTATGTTTTAGCTATATGATGTATTGTGTTTCGTAGATCTAGTCTTGTATGATATACTTCTTGTATTTTTCTAAATTAAATTCATTACATTCCTGCAGAAATTTATGATTGTCTATTTCATTTCTCACAAGACACAGTGCTTGAGGCAGCATCTTATTCATATATCAATTCAGAGAGTGGCTAGTGAACTGCTCCAAATTCATGAGTAGTTTGCACTATCTGAGTTGGACTATATTTCACAACTACAGTACATTAAGTTGGACCATCACCTACTTACTGCTTTGGTTGAGCGATGGTCACCACAGACAAATACATTTCACTTGGTAGTTTGTGAGATGATAGTCACGCTTCAAGATGTACTATGATTCAAGGGGTTCGGATTGATGGGCCTCTTATTGTTGGACCTATTATAATAGAAGAGGGTAAGAGGTGGACATCTTAGCCAGACTGTTGCGATGAACACATTGGCAAGCATCTAGAGCATGGTGTTGTATATCATGATCCAGTGTTGGTACATGTTACATCGACATTCTGTATGAGACAGAATCAAGCATAGACAAGTCTGTCATTACGATGACCGGTTAGCATTTTACAGAGACTTCTACTTAGATCTCACCGAGGCTGACTTCATTATGCACCTTAGACCATACATTTTATGTACTATTGGATGTTTTCTATTGCCGGACACATTTAGGTGGGAGGTGCATTGCAGTACCTATCATTGTTAGAAGATATTGACTTCTTCAGCAAGTACCCATTAGGCGGTATTGTGTTAGCACATCTATATAGAATTGCATGAGTCCATAAAGCCGAAGAGTACCATGGCAAATTGCTTGCACTTATTATAGGTTTGGTCATGAGAGTATATACATGTTGATCGGCCTACACTACAGGTACCTTATCAAATAGAGTTGGAGGGGTTGAACGTTGGTTGTAGGTGAAATGAAGGCTATATACGCGAAATAACACCATAATATATTAGAATCTACAGAGATGAACTTGACGGGTTACTACAGAGCCAAGTATATTGTGTTCATAATTTATTTATAATGGTCATTGTAAAGTTGTTGTATTTCATAATTTTATTTTTAAATGTTTAGGTGATTTGGGAGCCATATGAACATCAAATACGCATAAGAGTTGCTGATATTTGCCTAGATGGACAAGAGATATGGTTTGCTAGGGTACCTGTTATCAACTAGAAAAGAGTTGAGTGATATATTTCAGATTATGTTTTGAGATAGTTTGGTCTGCCACTAAGAGTTGATGTAGCCCCAATTGATCCTCCCTTCAAACGAGTAGATGGTCGGGGGAAGGCCAATGTCGATTGGTTGGATTACCATCAGGAATACATTGCACAGTAGGGGAACATACGTGATTTGATTGTCACAGTAGATGATTCTTCATGTATAATTGTTTAAAAAATGAATAACTGGTTCCCATCACCATTACTAATTATCATCAGCAAGTTGCATACATGTGTTTTGTTAATCCTTCTCTAGTAACTCTATGCATCATTGAAAAGTTCCAAATTATGATTAGTCTTTCATTATTTCTCCATCAAGGACCTTATATGTAATAATACAAGCTGACGGTTAGTAGAGATAAGAATTGAAAGGCGCTCGGTTTGGTTGCAAAACCGAACTCCCAAAACACACGAGGGAGAAAGGGAGAAAGGGAGAGAAGGAGAAGGGGAAGACTCTGCAGTGCGTCTAGAGTGAGACGACTTTGTCTTGTAGACAACCGAAAGAGAGGAAGAAGGAGAGTCTTTCGTCGTCGTCAGTAGAGGAAGAAAAAGAGGAGTTCAGTGCCCTAGAGAGCGGCTCCATGATCAACATCAGTCGAGGAGGCTCCCAGAGAGGAGAGAGCAAGGAGTCGTGCATCTTGTAAACCAGCGAGTGCGTGACTTTGGACAAAACTTATGGGATCTTAGCAAAACCGAGAGGATATAGAGGTAAGTAAATAATTAATGTATATAACTATATGTTTAATTGAAATTTGATATTAATGTTATTATCTCAAGTTTTAATTTAGGATTTATAATTTGACTTAAGGTTTATAGATTTGTGAAATGTAAATTGGAAATATATATGATGAAACAAAGTTAAGTAATTAAGTATTAAACCCTAATATATGAAATATAATTGCAAATTTAATAAAACTTTAAACCTATTAAGTTATATTATCGTTAATTTAAAATCATTTGAAGGAAATGATAAACATTAAAAAAAAATAAAATTTATCTAAAACACATTAATTATTTTAGAATTATTTTAAGGGGTATGATAAACAATAAATGAAAAATATTAAGTCACTTTAACACTTAATATTTTATATTAAGAAAAATAATAGGATTAATAGGATTTAGATGTATTATATGTCAAATTAGACGTGTATAAATATCATTATATTAAATAAATTAAAGGTTAATTTAACTTGATTTAGAAAATAGACAATGAATATTGATGAATATAAGCGTCAATTAATAAAAGCTATATGTAAGTATCATTTGAAAAAAATAAACTAAATTATTTTCTAATATTGATCCAATCAATATTTTATGTTATAGAATTTCATTTAAGGAAGAGCGTAAAAGAAAGGAGATTGAGAGAAGCTAATTAAAGTGGGTAATTATATTCTTACATTTATGGTAAAAAATATCTTTAATTTTAGGTGTGATGAAATGCGTATTTATATGATTATGACTCTTTCCTGTCGCAGTTGTGATTATTTTCCTATTTCGTAAATTGTGATGTAATTTCTGTTTTATTTATTAGATAATACGTGAATCTAAATCATATTGTCGGCCGTCGTTTTATAAAGGTCGATTTCTTGTTAGTTATGAATTGATATGCATAGTTGTATAATTATATATTATGAATGTGTATGTTAAAAGTGAAGTTCACCCTATGGTATTAGTAGGGCCGATATACGTGCAGGAAATGATGAAAAAAAATTTAATAAGTTGACAAATAATAATGGTAATATTCTTTTTTCTGGATGAGTATTGGTAAAGTTTAGGCGGTGACTCCAAGATTGATGATAAATGTAAAAGTAAAAGTTCGCGAAATGCTTATGTATCTACCTCTCATATGTTTGATTGTTTGACAAATTTCTTTTATGTATATGTGATAACAAAAATTAGCGTACATAGTTATCATCTTGTTTCTTATAGTGTAAACATAATTGATCCAATCGAATTTTATTCAATTGTTAGTTGTTAATTTTTTAGGTAACCATCCCAACTAAATGGCGAGAAGGAAAGTTATGTTTATCGCCATGTAGAGACTATAGATGTATTTATATCGTTATGTTAAATTACGTTTTAAATTGTAGACATATGAACTTTGTTAAGATATGTATGTGCATAAATCATAAATCATTTTGGATTATAGTGACTCTAGAATGACGGAGATTTTATTTAAGATTGGAATTGTTATGTAAATTTTTCTTTATCCGTCCGACGTTCTCAGATTCCAAGCCTTCCGTGGCCGTCGTGACATTATATCCCTATGGCTAAGAATTACCCCCTCTCCAACAAAAGATAAACATATAAATAAACATTACGGATACCACCACCTATATCTTTCAATAATTATTGTAATTTTACTTTTGAAAATAAATTAATTACTTTTTAAAACATTCAAAATAATTTTTAACCATTTTCATTATTTTCATAATATAAACTATTAGACATTGAGCCATATTAGCCACTGTCATTGATGCGCCGCCATCTTCGCCCAGCTATTACTGCTTTCATGACACTTTTGTAGTCACACATCTAACGTATTATTCAATCAAGGATACTAAACATATTTTTATGTGATAATCAATAAAAATAAAAACTAAGCTATAATTAAGATACCAAATATATTATATTTTTATTTTATATTAACATATAAATAAAATAAAATAAAAATAAAAGTGATCTGAGTTGACACTTATGTTTTTGTTATTTATAATATATTTCTCATTATATTATTCATTCTAGGATTTCATCACAATATTTCATGTGAATCTAAGTTGTGATATGGCAAGTCTTACAATGTATAGAAGCTATTAATCTAATAATATGTTACTAATATTTAAAATAGTGCAATCAGCAATTTTATTTTAGTTAGTTTTCTTTCATAAGGGTTGAGCTTGAAACAGGAAATAGGTCATAATTTATTCTCCTAGATGAAAAAAAAGTGTATTATATTTTTTGCCATCACGGATGACAAAGATGGTCAACGAAATTTCTAAGGGACAGCTTGAGAGTGGATGTAAGCTTAGTTAACAAGTCAACCACCATAAGCATTATATTTGTCTTTTATTGACTATGCATTTGATCTTATTATTCTTCACTCTTGAACTCTTACTTTTCTTGTAGTGATCATCACACACATCATGTATGAATATCTTTTAGTTGATCTCACGATTTTATATTTGACATAACCTAATTCATACTCTCCCCTCTTGAATGTGCACATCAACCAACATAGCTCTCCGACCAAATTTATTGAAATTAAGCATTAATCAACAACTTAAGTTGCAATAATGCTACTCGGTTATACTTATGGATCAGATTTATTCTTTGATGATTTTATTTGTCTTGTTTACGTTTCCAAGAAGGTTGCTTTTATAGTTAAAACTATTTCAAGAGTAATTCTCCAAACACCAAAATATTCCTTCTAAATTAACATCAATTAACCAAAGTTGCACTTTTTAATGGTTACTAGATTATGGTGGCACACCGGTAGTATATAACATTTGCGTGATATCTCAGTAAATCCATATTTTGAGTGTTGCACCAACATAAATCCCTATTTAATGTTAACTCCAAAAAAAGATTGACAATACATGCTACCTACATAATCATATCAACCACAGAAGATTACTTGGGCTGCCATCAACAATGTTATCACCCATTAACAGCTCCGTGCCATACTTGGTGTCCCTACTGAACATACCTCCTTTTGATCACACCATCAGTGGGTTTATCAGATAAACCTCATTAAAAGAAAACAAATGCATAATAACATTTTATCTACCCTTATGTCCTTTAGCATAAATTATTCAGATTGTCATCCTTCATTATAATCTCATAAATCAAGTACTACAGGACTGAGGGTCGATTAATCCACTAATGACATTTTATTTTCTCCACTTGCATATTCAGAAATCTACTTAATGACATCATTACAATCACTAACATATAAGCATTTACTTTTCCTTATCCGGAAAATTATATTCCATTAACACAATGGTCCATTCTGTTGTCCCCACCCGCAGCTTCCATGGAAAAGTACATCAATTGCACAGTAAAAGAAAAGCTCAACAATGTGCTACTTGTAAAAACAACTATATTAGTTCATAAAACTCACAACATGAATGGAGCAAGTATTGTTTGTTTGAATAAAACGTGGAATTATAAATGCAATGCAAATAAAGAATGAAACTTTTCCAATATTTATTTGTCAGCTTATAACAATATTATAATATACTTCAATTGCCACTATTCAAACAGAGTAGAAAAATAAATGGTGGCATAATAAAATTTAAGACAGTTACCTGGAAATAAAGGCCTGGGTTGTACTCTTCTGTAGGAGGCATTAGAACATCTATAGATATATTGTTCTCAATGTTCCATACTCGTAAATAACTAACAAGAGTTGAAATCTCCTCAAGAGCCTTTGAAAGTGAATTTATCTGCATAAAGTTTCATATTATCATGAATTCAACAAGACACTTGTTATTATGATAATTAAAGCTGCTCATATTCTCAAATAGCATTGATATACTGTCAGAAATAACTACCAGGAAAAAGGGCTCCTCTCAATCTTGCCAGAGCTTTATCAGCAGATCCGCAAAACCTCAAGTCCGCTGTTTGCAATCTATCAACAACAACTTCTGAAAGATGCAGATCCTGAAGTATACAAACAGACCATATTGTATTATAGGTGATGCTTTATGCTACACATTCAATAGTCCAAGGGTTATAAGTTGAACGAATAAAATAAGCAGGGGGCTTACATACCACATAATTCTTATATCTTTACATATCTAATACCTGAGCTTTGATACTTACATCCATAACACTCAAATCATTAACATCATATCAAAATGTTACTATTATGAACTTTAAAAGTGAATACACCTTTTATACATAGGAAAGTTCTAAAAAATTAAATATCAAACTTTAGGTGTTAAATATGTAAATACTTAAGAATTGTTTGATATGCAAATAAATCTTCTAAAAAATAAATACATAATATTTAAATTATATACCCACAAGTAAAAATCAGTATTCACTGTCATCAAACTAATTACATATATAGAGATAAGCTATTTAATTTGGATTAAAGTGAGCTTAAGGTTGTCTAAAAACCCCTACTCCCGTAAGCACCTCAAGCCAGCAAAACAGTTTCATAGTCTATTTCCCAAGTGCTCCTAAGCTAAGCTCAGTTTTTCCCACTTAAATGAAAAGCTGCAGGGGCAATTTACCTAGCTTGTGTACTAAAGAAGCTTTTCTCTGCATATTTCCCTTCAACTTTCCTCTATCACCGTGATCACATGTTCTCCACACTATGAATTTTTTTTCCAACTGTTGCACATAACATTACTGAACTCACTTTGCTTGATATTTTGAATTATGCTCCTGCCAGCTTCCATGCAGTTTTTGGAGAATGTGGTCACTGATGAAAATTTTCTAACAATCAACAAAACCAATCTTTTAATGGTAATTTAGAGCATGCTTAAAGTCTTTCAGCGATAGTGTTGATGAAAATTGGAGTGATGAGCAGTGGATGACAGAAGAAAAGAATGAAATTGAAGGATAATGACAAGAACTTCAAATATCAAGAACACTCAACTGTGCATGTGCTTGTGAATGTAATGTCCATGTGACCATGCCTACTTGCATGAAAGTTAGATGAACAAAAACTAAGAACTACCTCACTTTCACCCAGGTGCGAATAGAGTGTGCACTAGGGACATGTGACCCCACTGAGTACTGACCCACTGTCCACCTACAATACGTGGATCGCATATCCCATACGGGATTTAGGCATTCAAAACCCTCATCTTTCCTCCCAAGACGCTTCTACTTGTCTAGATCCCATGAATCATTTGAAATCCTCGTGTTTCTACTACTCTGCCTCCGGCACTCCGCTGCTACCTACATCACAAGTCATGACTCTCCGATTCGCGAAGGTAACTCTCGTCTTTCCTCCCACCCTCCTCCTACTTCTGCTTGTCTAAATCCCGTAAATCCGTCCGGATTTAGGCGTTTGAAGCCTTCGTCATTCTATCCATTGCAAAGGGCGGATCCACTAATGGTTGGTTTATCATGTAATTTTTGTAGCCATATTTTATTGGTTTTCATCAATGTTCTTTTGTCCTGTTTGTTGGCAATTTTGTTTTTATTCTTTTAAATTTGTTGTACTGACTAGGACTTAGAGACCACAAAGTTTGTGACTAAACCATACTTGTCCTATACGTTTGTTTCTTAAAGATGCATATCTGTGCACAATGCTGAACTCTAATACAAAGTAGATTGACGCATTATTTACTAGTGCTAGTGGTTTATCATTCTCCTTAATGTGAGTTCTTCCAATATACAACCTGAAGATAATTCCAGGTAATTGTGCCTGCTTGGAAATCATTTGTGTACAAGATTTTTTTTTTTTTTGCTGGTTTCATTTTAATTACGGACTTTATGCATTTATAGAGATAGGAATAATATCGAAGTTTATTTTTGCCTTGTCTTACATTCTAGTTGTGTTGCATACAGAATGTCAAAACCTTTAAAGATGTGAAATAGTGAAAGGCTGTGATGATGCAAAACAAGAGATTGAAGAAGTGGTAGAGTATCTTAAAATCCAGCAAAGTTCACCGAAATTGGAGGGAAGTTGCCAAAGGTTTGCGAACGGATAGGATTTTAACGTAATACTATAACCTTTTACTTGAAGTTTCTCAGCGATATTTTCTATCACCATTTTATGTCTTTACATATGTGCTACTATATAACTGCTTAACTGCAAGCATCGGCATAATTTTAGTAAAGTTTATTGTGGATGGATTAGTCTTATGACTTGCTTGGGACAGTTTTTTTTTTTTATAAATAAAGTTTAAATTTGATGATATTTTATAAATAAATGCATACATTAATATGAGAGTACTAAATCATCATTTGTGCCGGTTCTCTATTTTTCTTAGTGTTATCTCAAGTGATGAATAAATATCAGAATTAAGTGGAGATAAGACAATTTGAGTGTCTTTTCATGATTTCATGCACCTCATTAGTAAATTTGTATGTAAATTTTAAGGCATCCTTTATTGAATTTGGTATCATAATTAGGTTGTATCATATTGTCAGATAAAAATAAGATATAACAATCGAGTGATTTAATTAATTAATATGATAATGCAATTTAAACGAAATTGATTAAAATAGGACTTACTAAAACATAATGCAACTTTTTTTTTTATCGTAGATATAGATTATAATGATAAATACTCATGTAAAGATAAAAATAGATTAATGTACTCATAATAGTTAAAAGTTAAAATAAAAGAGGGATAATCTGACAAAACCCTATTTTTGTACTATATTATTAAAATTTATTTCCTTAAATTATAATTAATTATATGCTTTAGGTGATCTTAGAGAAGCAGAATAGTCAAAAATATTTCTTAGTGGAATAATCTTCAAAATCAATTAAGGCATATAATTATTTTTTTGTTTAAAAAAGGCCGAAAGTGTGTCTTTCTTTTAAAAATTTATTGATTAGTTATTTCTTAATAAGACCGACAGTGTGCTTTTATTTTGAAATATTATTGATTTATTTTTTTGGTAAAGGCTGATTGTGCACTTTATTTTTAGAAATTATTATTTTGTTTAGAAAAGGTTGAAGTGTGTCTTTATTTTATTTTTTGAAATATGATCAAAATATGTAATTGATTGAGAGTTTATATTATTATTTTAATTGGTTTTTTAATTAGATATGGAAAGATATTTTAAAAAAAGATTGAACAAGATGAGCTCACTTCACATACTATTATTTGAAAATAATTTTACAAAATCTAGACAAGCGCACATAAAATTCAACTTAGAAGATATTTTAGTAGATCCTAGATTATGAAAAAAATTTCAAAGATCATCCACAATGATGCATTGATAGAGTTGATATCATCAAAAACTAGTACCGTGATCATGAATTTCTCAAACATGATTGAAAATAAATTGCATTTAATTCAAAATAGTTTGATGAATATAAAGGTTAATTAGTCTGATATTGCAACATTATTTATTTGTTTTGTTATCTTTATAGTCGATATTGGTGAACAAGAGTGGTGATAGTTTTGATTAAAGATTTAGAAATTGGAAAAAAAAAGATAAATTTGAAGTTCATATTGATTAAGTTAATAGTGCTCATAATATTACTGACAAAAGTGTTAATGAATCTGGATCAACATTGCATTTGCTCATGAAAGACATTCTAATCAAATTCAAAGAAAGTGGTGATAGTTTTGATTTTAAAAGATTTAGAAATTGGAAAAAAAAAAGATAAATTTGAAGTTCATATTGATTAAGTTAATAGTGCTCATAATATTACTTGACAAAAGTGTTAATGAATCTGGATCAACACATTGCATTTACTCGAAAGACATTCTAATCAAATTCAAAGAAATACATAACACGATTAAGTGACAATTGATTGCATAAGTTTTCTTTTATGCCAAAGATTAACTTTTCGAGGTCACGATGAATCAAAGGATTCTGAAAATCAAAAAAAGTTTCTAGAGCTTTTGCACTTTTGGCTGAACATAACGAAAGTATTAAAAAAGTTATTTTTGAAAATGCTCTAAGATATAATAAGCTAATTGCTTCTAAAATTTAGATGGATATTGCACATACAGCTGTCACTGAGATTTCAAATATTATTATCAATAATTTAGGCAATGAATTATTTGCAAATTCTTTTAGATGAGTCTCATGATGTATCAATGAATAAAAAAGTCTATTATGTTGATAAGTGGTTGCATTATTAAGCATTTCCTCGGAATTGTACATGTTGGTAAAAAAACTGCTCTAACATTTAAATGCACTATCGAAATACTTTTCTCAAAACATAGATTGAGTATATCACAAATACGTGATCAAGGTTACGATGGAGTACGAAAAATGTGTGATGAGTTTCATGGATTAAAATTTTTAATCTTGAAAGAGAATAATCCAGCATATTATATTCACTGTTTTACTCATTAATTGCAAGTAACACAATTACTGTAACTAAAAATCATTCAAATTACTACATTTTTTAATAATGTATCTAATTTGATAAATGTTGTTTGTAGTTCTTGCAAACTAAAAAAAAAATTATTTAAAAGACAATTAAACAAAGTTGTTAAGCGAATAAGGAGTGAAGAACTGCAAGATAACAAAATTTCAAATCAAGAAACAACTCTTTAACGAACTGGACATACATGTAGGGATTACATTATGCTGCATTGATTAATATACTTATTTTATTTGGATCTATTATAGATATTTTTGATATAATTGTAGAAGATGGTTTGATTAGTAAACAAAGAGATGAAGCAAATGCTCTATTTAATTCAATTCAATGTTTAAGTTTATTTTCAATCTGCTGATGAAATCTATATTAAGAATCACAAATGAGTTATCTCAGCTTTTGCAAAAAAAAAATCAAAATATTATAAATATCATAGTTTGGTTAAAGTGTTGAATCAAAGATTACAAAATATGAGAGATAATAGATGGAGCATTTTATTTGAAGAAGTTTGCATTATGTGAGAAAAAAATAATATGTACCAAATATGAGTAAAGATTTATTATACATAGGAGATCAAGAAAATATGCTCAAAGAATCACAAATTTATTATTAAGTTGAGATATTTTATTTTATAATTGATGTGCAACTTCTAGAGCTTAATAACAGATTTGATGAGGTCAATACTAAGTTACTTTTATATGTGATATGCTTGAATCCATGCAATTCTTTCTCAGCTTTTGACAAAAAAAAATGATATATTTGGCAAAATTCTATCCTAAAGAATTCTCAAAGTTGACATTCTTATTTTAGATAGTCCTTGAGAATTATATTATTACATAAACATTCTTGAAGTTGAAAAGGATTGGAGAACTTGCACAAAATTGAGTAAAAAAATGATATTTATCCTATAGTATTTTGGTAATAAAACTACTTTAATATTATGTCAATCACAAGAAGTTGAACAAACATTTTTTTGCAATGAAATCAAAAGAAACATTTGCACAATAAAATGGGAAATTCCTGGATGATTGATTGACTTATAACATATGTTGAAAAAGATATTTTAATGAGTGTTGATAAAGAATTGAATGTATAACGATTTCAAAATATGAAGACTCAGATGAGAATTTATAGATGGTATGTATTGTGAAAAAAATTTATGTTATGGCGAGATTTAATTTCTTTATTTTGTTATATGAGATGTTTTAATTTTTATTTTACATAAAAGTGAATTATTTTTTATCTTGTTATGTCCTCTTTGAAAAAAGTTCCTAGATCTAAAGATCCATGTCCATGTAAATAGCCCTAATGTCTAATATCTTCCAAATGGGCATGCTGTCCATTCAAGCTACCTGCACCTTTGAAGCTAACTAATAAAGTGTCCACATGTTATCAAATGTGCTACACATACTTATACACGTTGACTTTTGCATTATCTATGCTAAGTGATACAATTTAATCACAGTTATCTTTATTTTTTTCAGCTTTTGAAAACAAGAAATTTATATTAAAAACCTACCTGCTTTTTATTTCAAGAAATAACATAAACAAAACACAATAAAAAATAAAAGAGATCCCAAATAGCTCCTTCATTGCCCTCGTATTACAAATAATATACATAGATAGGCAAAGAATCATTATCTCAATTAACATGAAAAAAAATCATGGGTGTCATTCATATTACTCGTGTGGCAGCTTTGTGTGAATTCTTATGATTACCTTCAATTTGCCATGTTGAGCACAAGAAGTTAAAGTTTATAAACAAGACTGACAAATACCTCTTCTCCTTCATATGCTATTAATATCATTGCTTCTTTACGCATCAATGCTCGTGTCAGGGCCATCCACAGTGAGCTCTCATATGTGACTTCCTACTTTCATTGTCATCAATGGTTTTAATGCAATATCCTAAAAATTAAAAAAAGTTGAGATGAAAACTTTTCCTAAAAATTATACCTCCCTTTTTTACATACCCAAAAATATTTTTATAAAACTAGGAATTTAATTTAGATTACTTTGATATATAGAAACACATATAAATTATTGATAAAAATTATTTCTCTAATGATTTTAATTAAATTTACTATTCATCTAGTTAATTCACTATTCATCCAATTTGATATTTTTTCAATTAAGAGTACTTGTGTTAACGAATCAACAAACATAAAGTGACAATTAATTATGAATTAGTTTAATTAAATAGTAAATTAATTAATTATAGTATATTCTGAAAATATTCTCCTTTATCATTATACTTATTAATTTCTCACATATCCCCTTATCCCATCATTCTGATGAGAGTGGAAGTCAACAGAAACAAAGAAAAAAATAAAGAAATAAAAGAAAATTGAAGGAAGAAGGAAGAAGAAGAAAGAGATGGAAGAAGAAAGAAAGCAGCAGAATAGGAGGAGAAGAGGAAGCAGAGAAGAAGAGGAGAAAGAAAGAAATAAAAATAAAAATTTAAAATTTGAATCAAGAAATACGATTCTATGAATTTATTTTACAAATTAAGATAGATTTAAAGAAGAAAAACTCAATTTTTCCCGTCTTCTCCTTAGATCAAAGTTGATTTGAGTAAATAATTATTGAGGTTGGTACAAGTAAAAATTATTTTGAGATTAAGTTGTCCTAATGAGTTGAAAATTAAAAATATAAAATTAAATTTTTTTTTATTTATATTGTTTACGATGGATGAGTTGCTTTACCCTTAGAGATAGAATGCAAAATGAGTATGTTCGGGAAAAAGTTGGAGTAGCTCCAGTGGTAGATAAGATTAGGGAGAGTCGCCTTAGATGGTTTGGCCACATAAAGCGTCGTCCCATTAACCGATTAGAGAGTAGATGCATTAGATTTGCCTTATGTTAAGAAAGGTAGAGTAGACCTAAAAGACTTGATTAAGATGTATAAAAATGATCTTAGTATACTCAATTAAATGAGAATTTGACACATAATAGGACACAATGGAGACGAAAGATTCATGTAGCCGACCCCACCTAGTCGGATTAAGGCTTGTTGTTGTTGTTGTTGTATAATGTTTACGAAAGAGATAAATTTTAGGGTGACCTCGAGGAAGTCGACTGCCAGTTAGATAATATATATGATTTTTAATTTAGAAAGCAAATATTATTTAATATTTTTGCATGTCTTTAAATGTGAATTAGCCTTATATGCGCAATATATTTTTGCATGTCTTCCTATTAAAAACTACATATTTATAGCTTACTTTTCGCATATAAATGACTACTCATAAATTTTGAGAATAGAGACTTAAAATTAAATGTGTTATTATTATATAAATATTTTGTTAGTTGTTGACACTTTAAAAAGGTATTATATAAGTAAAATGCATGTTCGTATGTATATATATAGTTGATCAATATATTTTAAAAATAAAAAATATATTTATTCAAATATTTAATGATGAAAATATTTTAAGCTTAAGAACTGCCATCTTATGAAAAGATAGGTTCAAAATAGTATATTTATAATACTTATACAGGTGGCACACAAAAGGGTCATCAAAATTGTTTAATAGTGATAATGCTAAGTTTATATCCTATATTATGTGGTGTGATGTAATATCCATTTCATTATTTCCTAATTTTTGTTTAAGCTAATTAACCCGTTGTTACTGTAGCACTTACTGTAGCAAATCCACTTTACTTCGCATGCAACGGCGGGATTAAAGCCTCGACGCTGTAGGATCGATCGAAGGTAATTTTATTTCCTTCCTACCTATTTCATTTCACACGCCGCGAGTTCTTCGCTTCCTTTCCTTCCCTTTCCGATCGACGCAGCTCCCGCGAGATACAGAACCGCCGTCCCTTCCTCGCAGACGCTGACGGACCGCCCCGTGATGCCAGCGACGTCGAGCCGTAACCTTCAGACCGCCGACTCGGAAGCGAATTCTTCGTTGCTTGAGAACGCCGCCGTCCAGAGGTAAGACGCACGGTTGGAAATCCGAGTCGCCGGTTTGAAATCCTGAACCGACGGCTTTCGTGAACCGATCGGCTCGGATTCTGTTCGGCCGACGGGAAACGGAATTTTGTAAGTTCTAATTTCTTTCCTCCTTTCTTTCCTCGGCGTTGAAATGCGTGATTGAGGAGTTCAACCGCTTTGCTGTTGTTGGTAGAATTATGAGGGGATTTGGATTGCGTTTGTTAATTTTAGTTTTTTTACTTTAAGCGGTATTAATAGGACGTTAGGAGATTTCTTTGGAGATTACTTTGGAAATGTATTTCCAAAGCTTATGAGAGAGATCAATTTAAAAGATGTTCATTATGTTTCATTTATGAGTTGTTATGAATTGCAAGAGTTATTTCATTATAGGGTGTATCGAGGAGGAATCGAGCACATCACGACACCGGTTAATCGGACATAGTAATGAAATTCGCTTTATGTACGATGCCATCGCTTTACCGCCAGAAATTGTATGAATGACATAGATTTTCATAGAATGATCGATATGAATGTAAATACAAATGTTTATTATTCGATTCAGATGATTAATGATTTACAATGTAATCGCCTGTCAAAGATTGATTTCATTCGCATGTAAATGTTTTAATACATGTAGTAAAGAATGTGATAAACAGGAAATGTCGAAAATTGTGATAGGAAGGTATGTTATCACAGCAGATAAAGTAAAAGTTCGGATGAGATAGACAGGATCTTAGTATCCCCGACTGCATTCAGGTTGGTGTCGTTAGTCGTCTAACCGTGTCGTTCATAGTATGTAGAGTATCTACCGCCCTACTATGAAATAGGTCGGGTGACGACTTTTATATGAAGTCAAAACCTATAAATTATAAATGACATTTCTAAAATGATTTGATATAACTGAACCCAAAACCGAAATGAATTAATGAAAATTATCTCGACATCGATAATGTAATTACAAAGATATTACCTACAAATATTGTTCCATTATATCATTTTACATACAAAGATATTGGTTATAATGTTACGCAAAGATGCTTTACCTGCTACTTTGTAAATTTACATATACACGACGATTGTTTTACCGTCTTGATCGAAATTGTTTTAGATTCTTGTGCTTTCTTAAAATGCTACCGCTGATAATTTCGCGAAGACGAAGGTAGGTACCCTGTTGAATCAGATAGTTTTGGAAGTTTTAAAGACGCATAAATTAAATGTCTTTAGTTCTCAGATTTATTTACAAACTTAAAGATTTCACGCCCAGATTTATGATATTAATTGTTAAGTAGATATATGAATTGAAATAGTTTGATGATGATTGATTAGATACATCTTTCACTTCGCTCGCAGCAAGAAGACAGTTGGAACGTGTTGGTGGAATCGTCCAATCGAATATCCTCGTTACACTCAGACCGATAGCGGTCATCCTGGGATGAAAGTATCGAGCATAAGGTTGAGAAACGTGAGCAAAAAGATTGAAATGGAAGGATTTGGATTTAGGGATAAGAGGAATTGATCAATACAGAGTATGACGATTAAGTTTGGGTTAATCTATATGTTCTTAATTTCATGCATGTATGATATTTAATAAATATGTATCATATAAATACTTTTATAATTGATTAATTTGCTCAAGAAATGCCGTTGGCTGAGGTCACCCTCAGACTAAAATGCGACGAATTGCTCACAAGATAATTCTAACAGAGTGAAATACAACCTAGCAAGTGGTGAAGGTGAATCGATGAATTGGTAGTTCAATTGATTTCGAGGTTTGACATAAGATCTATGAAAAATCTGAATCCAGATCCGAGTATGGTTGTGGACCAACATTTGAGGATATTTCAAATGTTCAAACCACCAAAGATTCTGAGGAGTGATCCTATAAGTAAGATTCGCTTAAAATTGGAAAAATTTTGGATGGAATGATTTGTCCAAAAAAGAAGAGTAAGATCGCTACTTTCAGAAAGGGGAGAAAGGTGGTGGCGACAACATAGGAAAGATTTGAAATGATACCCATTACCGAATGGGATGAGTTTGTCAAAGTATTCAAAGATTGGTTCATTCCTCCATCGACTTTACACAAATTTTCAATCTAACGGCTCAAAACTATAATGCAATATGAAGCCGAAGTTCACTTCTTTCTAGATATGCCCACATTATATCGATACGCGAAGAGAAATGTCATGATTTCTGGCCGTGAGATCAATTAAGATTGGCACCAAGACCCTCGAGCATCTGAGTTCTCGTGTGTTGGCTAGAAGAATTGAGAATGGGTTGAATTTTTCAGCGTGGGATTCAGCAGCGAAAGCTTTGAAAGAAGGCCGATTTCTAACAGCCGATTTCTAGAAGAAACTTAAGTTTGATGACGCAGACAAAACAAGTTGAGAGAAACCTATTTGTGATAAGTGTGGAAAGCGACATTTTGGTCAATGTATGGCTGGATCAGAGAGAGCTGTTAGTTGGACATCGTACTGGGACCGCCTAATGGAGAAGAAGAAGGACATAAAGCCATACAATTATCGTGGAGGGGTCAACAAAGAAAATTTTGCCGCGGGTAACACACACGTGACCTTCATTCAAGAAAAGAGAAACTTGACAAAACCAACCTCCAAGGAAGTTTTGCTATCACCCACAAGAAGCAGGAATCAAATGAAGTGGTGTCGGTATGCTTAAAATTTCGTGATCATTTGGGTTGCTTTGATTCTGGCCAGATTCGCTCATTTCGATTCTTTTTACGCTATTTATTTCATATCTCAGATTGAATGTGGTAATGCCGGTGATAGTTTGAATATAAATAGAAATGTGTTGTTGACATTAACATTCAAGATAAACACTTTCCTACGTAACTAATTATCTTCAATCGACATTATTATACTGTATGGATTGGTTGATCAAATATTTTGCAACAATTGAATCGGAAGAGGAGAGTGAAATTTTGCATATCCGGTGAAAAATCATTTTATTTTTCTGTGATAAGAATGCCGCTTTCTTCTGATTAGCGGAAGTTGAGTAAATATTTAAGAAGTGAAATGGTATTTCTACCAAATTAGATGTGAATAAGGTGTTTGAAAAAAAACATTCCATTGTATGGAATTTCATGTACTGAGGAATGCCACCAACTCGGTAGAGAAGTTTGGGATTGATGTAACCCTGCATAAACTTCTATACATAAATCTCTGGATGGCTCCAAAGAATTGCAGGGTGGCCAATTGCAATTGAGATTAGATTCGAAAGAACTCACCGCGTGCACCGATATTTGTTAAGAAAAGGATCTAAGGACGGTGTTGATTACATGAGTTAAATAAAGTGACAATCAAAACAAGTATCCACTACCGATTGATGATTTATTTGATCGGGGAGCCACGATTTTTGAATGATTTGAGATCCTGATATCATCGTTAGAGTTAAAGATGATATTTTTAAAATTGGAACTGTGTATGTTATTTCATGCCATTTTATTTAACTAACGCTGCATTTTATGAATTTAATGAATCGTTTTTCAAGCCCTCGGTGACCAATTTGTTATCATCTTTATTGATGATATTCTGATTTATTCTAAACCGATAAGAATATGCAAATCATCCGAGGATTGTTTTAGAATCATAAGACAAAATCAATTATATTTCAAAATGTGAATTTTGGATGATACATTTCGGTCACATTATATAAGTGAGTTTGTTGATCCTCAAAAGTAAAAGCAATTTTAGAATGGTCCGCAAGAAAGAATGTAAGTTCAGCTTTTCTGCAGTTATTACATGAAGTTTGTCAAGAGATTTTCTATCATAATGCCTCTATCTAATTTATCGAGAAAGGATGTCAAATTCCAATGACAATTGAATGTGAGCGAGTTTTCAAGAATTGACATTAAGCTTTTATTATTCCATCGCGATGAGGATTCCAAATAACTTTAAAAGGTTTGTGTCTTAATGCATAAAACTTGTTTCGAGACAATTAAAGCCTCATGAAAGAAATTATCCCGCATGATCTAATTAGCAGCCGTGGTTTTTGCTCTTAAAATTTGGAGAATTTGTATTTTGAAAGTCAAACCCATGAAAATTAGTAGAGGGTCACCTGAGGTAAATTAAGCCCAGTACATACGACCTTTAAATCATCGTGACGAATTGTACTACAGGCTTTTTACCCATCGACTTGACATTCATAACGCCTTTTCACATTTCAATGTCAGAAAATGGATCAGATGCAGAGTGAAGATTCCATATACCAAGTTTGAAATACAACCGATTTGACTTATGCATTGGAAAAGATTTTAAATTTGATGTGAAGAGAATAAATGTATGTTAAAATTAAATGGAAGCACACCAATTAAAGAAGCTACTGGGAGGATGAGAAGAGATGAGCAAGTTTCCCTTCCTATTTGAATGATTCAAGAAATTAAAGAAATTTTGTTAAGAGGGAGAAATTAATATCCATTTCATTATTTCTAATTTTGTTTAAGCTAATTAACCTGTTATCAGAAGACTATCAGAAATCCACTTTACTTCTGCAACTACGGATTAAAGCCTCGACGCGTATGGCCGAGATCGAAAGGTAATTTATTTCCTTCGCCTATTTCATTTCCGCCACGCGAAGTTCTTCTTTCTCCTTTCCTCTTCCCTTATTTCTGCAGATCGACGCAGCTCCGCCTCCGGACACAGCTAGAACCGCCGCCCTTCCTCGATCGCTTCGACGGACCGCTTCCTGTATGGCTCGCGACGCTCGAAGCCAGAACCCTTCGCCTCGACTCCGCTGCACTGGAAGCCCGATTTGGGAACGCCGCCGTCCGCAGGTAAGACGACGGGTTGAAACCCGAAGCCGCTTCGCTTGAAATCCCGCGAACCGACGGCCGGCGGAACCGATCGGCTCGGCTGGGATTCCGCTCGCCGACGGAAACTTAGGAATTTTGTAAGCTAATTTCTTTCCTCTCCTTTTCTTTCACCAGCCTTCCTCGGCCAAATGCGCTGATCGAGGAGTTCAACCGCTTTTGGCCGCTAGTGAGTAGAATTATCGGGGATTTGGATCGCGTTTGTTAATTTTAGTTTTTTACTTTAAGCATTAATAAATGACGGAGATTGAGATTACTTCGAGTCGTGACTCGTTTCCAAAGCTTATGAGAGATCAATTTCGTAAGATCGCGCTCATTAGTTTCATTTATGAGTCAGATGCATGTAATCGCAAGAGTTATTTCATTATGCTCATATAATCGAGGAGCACATCACGCATTAATCGACCTGTATTAATCGAGCAGACATAATCTAACGAATTCGCTTACGCTACGTATAAATCGCTTTACCGCTTCAGATAAATCATTTAACGACATGACATATATCAATGCATCGGCCATATCAATGGAAATACAACGTTTATTATTCGACCAGATGATTAACGATTTACAATCGCCTTCAAAGATTGATTTATCGCAAGATATAAACGCTTTAATACACGCACAGAAGAATGTGATAAACAGAAACGTCGAAAATCGCGATAGCGCTTACGTTATTAATCTCACAGATAAAAGAAAAGCTCGACGAGATGAGCGCGACAGGATCTTAAGATCCCCGACTGCATTTTGAGGTGGTGTCGCTAGTCGTCTAACCGGGTCGTGGGTCATAGTATGTAGATGCTCCTACCGCTTTACCTACCTGCGCCGACGTCCGGACGACTCTTTTTATATGAAGTCAAAACCTACGCAATTATAAACGACATTTCTAAAACGATTTGACATAACGAGAATCGAATAAAGAATTAACGAAAATTATCGCCTCGACATCGATACAAGATAAAGATATTACCTACAACATATCGATATATCGCTACATTTCTACAAAGACCTACAAAGATATCGTTCTTATAATGTTACATTATCGCAAAGACTACGCTTTACCGCAAATTTACATATACATGCATTGTTTCTACCGCTCAGACCGAAATTGTTTAAAGATTCGTCTCACTGCCTTTAAATTACGCTATTGAAAAGAATTTGAGACGAAGTACCGCTTATTGAATCAGATAGTTTTAAAGCGCTTTGGCACGCATAAATTAAACGCCTTTACTTTTAGATTACAAACTTAAAGATTTCACGCCCAAGATTTCATAATTAAGCTAAGAAGATATTAATCGCAGAATTGATGACGATTGATACATCTTTCACTCGCTCCGCAAAGAAGACAGAACGTCGGGAATCGTCCCAATCGTTATCCTATCGTTCGACCCAAAGATAGCGTCATCCTCAGTAAAGCATCGAGCACAAGGTCGAGAATGAGCAAAAAGATTGAGCAGAATAAAGCATGATTTGCAGTGATAAGAATTGATCGATCAATACAGGCTATGTGACATTAAGTTAAGAATCTATATGTTCTTAATTTCATGCATGTATGATATTTAATAAATATGTATCATATAAATACTTTTATAATGCATTAATTTGCCAAGAAGACGCGAAAGGTGAGGTCACCTCTGACTAAATGCACTCGAATCACTCCAAGATAATTCTAACAGAGTGAAATACAACCTGAGCAAAGTGTGAATCATGAATTGTAGTAGTACTGATTTCCTGCGTCGAGCATAAGCTAAGATCTATGGAAAATCGACCGGCATGACCAGTATGGTTCGGGGACCAACATTCGGCGATATTTCAAACGCTCAAACCACCAAAGATTCGCGGAGCCTGATCCCATAAGCTAAGATCGCCGCTTAAAATTGGAAAAATTTCGGAATGATTTGCCGAAAACGTAAGAGTAAGATCGCTACTTTCATTGAGGCAGAAAGCGTGGCACTCAACATAGGAAAGATTTGAAATGATACCCATTACTCGATCAAATGGGATGAGTTTGTCAAAGTATTCAAAGATTTATTCCTCCATCGCCTGACCGCTTTACAAGACAAATTTTTCAATCTAACTCGGCTCAAAACTATAATGCAATATGAAGTCGAAGTTCACTTCTCTTTCTATACGCCCACATTATATCAAGACACGCGAAGAGAAATGTCATAGATTTCCGGGCCCGTAGATCAATTAAGATTGGCACCAAGACCCTTCGATATCGTCGAGTTCTCGCCAATCTGAACGTTGAATTTTTCCAAGAATGGGGATTCATTGCAGCAAAGCTTTGAAAGAAGGCCGATTTCTAACAGCCGATTTCAAAGAAACTTAATTTGATACGTAAACAAATTCAGAGAAACCTATTTGTGAGTGAAAGTTACATTTCAATATTTGATCGTGAGATGCTACAGATGGGTTAGTTGACATCGTGGCACTGGGACGCCTAATGGAGAAGAAGAAGACATAAAGCCATACAATTATCGCGATGGTCAACAAAGAAAATTTTGAAGCCGAATAACACACAATTTTTGGAGACCTTCAATTCAAGAAAAGGAGAAACTTCGAACTAAAAAACCAACCCTCCAAGAAAGCCGAAGCTATCACCCACAAGAAGAAAGGAATCAAATGAAGTGGTGTCGTATGCTTAAAATTTCGTGATCATTCGTCGCGTTGATTCGCTTCGTGATTCGCTCATTTCGATTCCTTTTTCGCCAGCTTTACTTGATGCTATTTATTTCATACCAGATTGAATGCCAGAATGCCTTCCGCGATACAATAATATAACAGAAATGTTGTTGACATTAACATTCAAGATAAACACTTTCCTACGTAACTAATTATCTTACCAATCGACATTTTGACGTATATATGGATTACGATCAAATATTTGCAACAATCAATCGAAGAGGAGAGTGAAATTTTGATATCCTAAAAATCATTTTATTTTTCTCGGATAAGAATGCCGCTTTCTTCGATTACAAGAAGTTGAGTAAATATTTAAGGAAATTGATTTCTAAATTGGGATGTGTTGAATAAGTGTTTTTGAAAAAAAACATTCCAGCGAATTTCTGTGTTCCGAGAATTACTGTGGTTGCCACCAACTCGGTAAGTTTGGGATCGATGTAACCCGGTACAACTTCTATACATAAATCTCCTTACGTGATGGCTCCTAAAGAATTGCAGAGCCAATTGCAAGAATCGACAGGATTTATTCTACCAAAGAACTCACCGCGAGTGCACCAAGATATTTGTTAAGAAAAGGATGCCCATGCGACGGGTTGACATGAGTTAAATAAAGTGACAATCAAAACAAGTATCCACTACCGAGATCGATGATTTATTTGATCACGGAGGAGCCACGATTTTCGAAATCGATTTGAGATCTGATATCATCGCTAGAAGCAAAAGATGCCGATATTTTAAAACAAATTGGAACTATGTTATGAATCATACGCCATTTGGTTTAACTAACGCTCGCAATTTTACGAATTTAATCGTGTTTTCAAGCTCTCGGGACCAATTTGTTATCATCTTTATCGATGATATTCGATTTATTCTAAAACCGAAGAATACGCAAATCATCCGGGATTGCTTTTAATCATAAGACAAAATCAATTATACGCCAAATTTTCAAAATGTGAATTTTACGATACGAGATTTCTGTCACATTATTACATGAGTTTCATTGATCCTCAAAAGAAAAGAATTTTAGAATGGTCCGCACCAAAGAATGTTACGAAAAGCTCGCTTAGCTATTACGCGAAGTTTGTCAAGAGATTTTCATATCAGAACGCCTCTATCTAATTTATCGAGAAAGGATGTCAAATTCCAACGGACAATGACGCGAGAGTTTTCAAGAATTGAAAAGATTTGACCACCGCCCCAGCTTTTATTCCATCGTGGACCGGGATTCCAAATATTTATGACGCTCTTTAAAAGGTCGTCATGTCTTAATGCGTAACGTAAAACTTGCTTTCGGACAATTAAAGCCTCATGAAAGAAATTATCCCGCATGATCTAGAATTAAGTTTTTTTGCTCTTAAAATTGAGAATTTGTATTTTGAAAGTCAAACCTATGAAAAGAGATTTGGTCAAGGTAAATTGCCCAGTACTTCCTTTGAAATCATCAAAGGATCAATAATACGCTGTGCTTTACCCATCGACTTAAGACATTCATAACGCCTTCACATTTCAACGAGAAAATGGATCACGCAGAGTGTAAGATTCCATATACCAAGTCAAATACAACCGATTGACTTACACGGAGAAGATTTTAGAATTGACGCGAAGAGAATACAAATGTAATAAATTTCCATGTTAAAATTAAACAAGACGCATAATAAATTTCAATAAGAAGAGATGAGGCGTAAGTTTCCTTCCTATTTGAATGATTCAAGAAATTTCGGCGACAAATTTGTTAAGAGAGAAATTGTAATATCCATTTCATTATTTCCTAATTTTGTTTAAGCTAATAACCGTTGTGAAGACTTATCAGAAGAACTAATTTTATTTCGCATGCAACTACGGATTAAAGCTCGACGCTGTAGGCCAGATCGATCGACGGATTTCCTTCATCACCTATTTATTTCCTCACACGCCGCGAAGTTCTTCTCCTTCTTTCCTTCCTCGCTTCTGATCGACGCAGCTCGCCCCATTACAGAGCGAACCGGCCCCTTCCTGATCGCTGACGACTTCCCTGTTAATCAAGACGTCAGCCGAACCCTTCGCTGACTCGCGATTTGGAAGGAATTTCTTCATCGCTGAACGCCGCAAATGTATCGCAGTAAGACGCACGTTGGAAATCCCAGTCGCCGCTTGAAATCAACCGACGGCCGCCCGGAACCGACGGTTTTCGATTCCTGCTCGGCCGACGGAAACTGGAATTGGCTAATTTCTTTCCTCCTTTTCTTGACAGCCTTCCTGGAAATGCGTGATCGAGGAGTTCAACCGCTGGCCGCCAGAGTGGTAGAATTATCGAGAGATTTGATCGCGTGTTAATTTTAGTTTTACTTTGCTGGTATTAATAAATGACGTTAGAGATTTCTTGAGATTACGAAATTGACAATTCCAAAGCTTACGGCGAGAGATCAATTTCGCGAAGATGTCATTACGTTTCATTTACGAAAGACGTTATAATCAAGAAGAGTTATTTCATTATGGGATCGGCGAATCGAGCGCATATCAATTACACCGACTGATATGAGACATAATTGCTAACAATTCACGCCTACATGCCAATCGCTTTACCGCCAGATAAATTGATGAAATGTGATTTCATCATATCAACGTGATATCAGAACGTAAATACAAACGCTATTATTCGATTTACAGACATGATAAAATGTAATGTCAGATTGATTTCACGCATAAACGTTTTACATTGTAAAGCGAATGGATAAACCGAAATGTCGCGAAAATGCGATAGCTACATGTTACTGCCAGATAAAGCAAAAAAAAAAGCTCGACGGATAGCCGTGATTAGTGATCTTAGATCCCCGACTGATTTCGAGTCGTTTCCGTCTAACCTTGTCGCTCATGTAGAAGATTTCCCTACCGCCTTTACCTATACGCGAAATCGTGACGGATTTTTATACGTAAGTCAAAACCCATGCAATTATAAACGACATTTCTAAAATGACATATGAATCCAGAACCTGAAATCAAAATGATGAATTTAAAATTATCGCTTCGACATCGATACAAGATGTATCTACGATATTACCTACAAAGATATCGTTCGCATATTTCATATTTCTACAAAGACCTACAAAGATATTTTCGCTTATAATGTTACATTAGCAAGATGCTTACCTACGCTTTACCTTTGTAAATTTACATATACACGCACGATTATTTCTACCGTCAGATGAAGCTAAGATTCTTTCTCACTCAATTTTAAATTTTTACGATACCGCTGATAATTTCGCGAAAGCTGTAGTTTAGTTTTTTGGAATCAGATTAGTTTGCGCTTTTCGCACGCATAAATTAAACGTCTTTCAGATTTATTTACAAACTTAAAGATTTACGCTCAAAGATTTGGATACGATTAAGTAAGAAGATAATGACCGCAAATAGTTTGACGATCGATATACATCTTTCACTCTCGAAGAAGATGCGCCGGAATGTTGGTAATCAAGGTTCAATCGAGTCATCCTATTCTCATACATTGCAAAGATAAGAGGTCATCCTGCATAATGTGAATCTATAAAATACTATCTTGTCATGGCCTACATACCTAAAAAAATCACACATGAAATATTTTAAGCCTAAAATGAAGAAATAAGTTAATAGAATATAAAAAACAAGAATGATTTGATATTAAGAAAATTGGGCACAAGCTAGAGGGCATGACATTTAAGAAAATTTGGCACAAGCTAGAGGGAAAATCAAGAGAGGGAGAACAAGATAGAGGAAGAAAGGAAACAAAGGGCAAACACATGAGCAAGAGTGAGGTGAATCGAAGAGACAATTTTTTAAAGTTAGATTTTTTTTTTATTATTAAAGGTCATGCAGCCTTGTCGTGCATAGATATGTCGCCAAAATGGCAAGGAATGAAAAGAAAATCTTTCAAACTCCTACACCGCTTGATCACATCAAAATTGATGCTAACCCTCTAATTAGTTTAATGAGATACATCTAATCAACACTAATCTCGAGATTCTAGCCATCATATTCAGATTATTTTCATTACTAATCTGAAAAATCAGCATAGACCTAACTGTCGAATTTAGATCTCCAGTAACATAAATCTCAAAGCCTAAGACCTCCAGTGTACCATCCAACCATCCATTATCTTTGGAGGCATGATTGTCCAACACAAATTTAAAGATGATAGTTTTGTTTTCACCATTCAATTGACCGCAACTTCAAAAATGCCCTCAATCAAGGGGTGTATTTTGTCAAGCATTGATTTTAAAAACAGGATGGTTTATTTATCCACCATACACACCCTTCAGCTAAACACTATAAATATCTTTGATGAAGTAAGAAAAGATTTAACTTTTCATTCTCACCATTCTGCCCTTAAAGATGGAGGGCTCTTCTTTGATCCCTTTTTTGTATCATGAAGGAAAAACTCTGCTAATGTGGTTAGAATAGCATCAGAAGGTCGTCCTGAAGACAAAATCCTAAGATTGGCCTAACTCCTGTCTTTGTTGATCATCAGCAGAACAAAATATCCACATGAGACAACCAATCTACTCAATTCTACTTACAATTCAAGTTCGTTTTTAGCACACAACACTCTTCATTCTTTTAACTAATCTGTTTCCACCAATGGTGAAACTTATGACGTTATCCTTCCTACTCCATCAAAGTTCTCTGATGTTCCTAAAATACAATAATCAGCCTGGAATGCATTCATTAGATTCAGAGACCATAAAAAGAATGATCAAATTTGATACAAAATAAACCATTTATTTTTCCAACAGAAGTAGCATTTTCATTTGCCATCTAGAATAAATTAAGATAATTTTTTCAATAAAAGTGCATTCCTAGTCCTCGATTTTACAGCCTGCATGAAGCACAGGATTAAAAAATGCAAGTTATTCAAAAGCAAACTTCATTCACTGGTTTAGTAGCTACACGATTATCATGCATGAGAGATGGACACATTCAAGCATATGAAATTAACAAGGCTTTAGATGCGACAGCAATCGGAAAAAGAGGAGTAGCAATTAACTTCAGCTGTAAGAATAATTAAGGCTTGATTTCTGGCAACTGTAGACAGATCTTACATGTATTAAATGCCCTATCAAAAACTTAAATACCTCAAACATACCTATCTTATATGATGTATGAAATGTCCTATCAAGAACAAAAATACCTCTCAAAATACCTATACTATATTATAATTGAATAATAAAAAGTAGATTTATCGATAGATAATATGAAAAAATAACATCAATTCAACATATTCAAGATCTTTTAACCTGCAGGAGCTGTCTGCGTATAAAACCCCAATTTGATTTCCGCTTAGTTGAGTGTGGAGGAGAAGATCCAATCAATGAAAGAAGCTTCATTCCAAAGAAATAGCAGAGATAGAGATGTCAGGCCATACAAATAGAAATAAATGTTGCAAAAATGAAGCATTCCAGCATACCTCGGCTACATTTTGTCCGAGCTCTCTTGAGACTCCTGCCCAAGACCAAACTTCTTCCAAAACTTGTGTATGATTCAAACGGATATCAATCATACTTGGATGACAGAATCTGGTTGCAATATCCATTACGACCTGATAGATTGCGTGTATATGAATACAGTAATAGCTCTCCAAAATCATAGAGATTTCAACTATTTGTTAAGTTTAACCTGAGGTAATAATCATTGCTCAACATTACACATGCAAATCAACGATTTATCTCTTTACTAATTTCCTAGGATACTACATTAGGATGGTACCATGATCCCCAGAAAAAGATGAGAATTCCCTTATTTGATAGAGTACTGAAATGCATTATAGATGAAAATGCTGAGAGACCCTACCTTAACTGCCTCTGCCTCCATTAACGGTGGAGAGCGTCCAACTATATCAAAATCTCCCTAGCAAAGGACAATATTTGGTTAAAAGATGCCATGCATGTTGAGAGATTAAATTATTGTAATAAGGGCAGACTTGATAGAAACGGTTTGGAATTGAATGGCCAACTGCTCTCCTATACACCCTGTTGACCTCATAACGTTTGAAAGAAAGCACCTACAAATAATCACGTTGAACATTGCTTATCGTGAAACATAATTGCATAAACATATGCAGCAAACCGAACCAAAATAGATTAGAAAAAATTAACGAGCAATATAAAATGGAAAACAAGTAACATGATTTGACATGTCGGGCATAATAGAAAACAATGTAATGAAAAGTCTTACAAATTACAATCTATGAATTCAATAACAAAACAATGCCTCATCATCACCATCATTAATAGTATATACTGACAATTTGGGACCAATTGTATGAATGCACTTCTCAATGCATTCATGCTATGAAATGAAGCAATACCTAACCTTCTCAAAACGAAGTAATTATATCAATAATTTATATATATATATATATATATATATATATGTCATACAAAAATTTCAAAAAGGTATCTTAAAAAAAAAAATCTTTAAATTATACGTCATTTTCACACATCCTGAAAATCATCAAAAGCATTTTTATAAAATATTATTTTTTTCATTTCAATCATTTTGATATATAAAATTAAGAATAAAATATAATTATATTAATAATTACAAATTAAGTTAATCTATTAAATAATTTTTTCTAAGTTATTAATTTAATTTTACTGTTTAGGGATATTATTGCAAGGTAGCAACATTCATTCTCTACTTATAACTACATGCAATAGTGGTCAGGATTGATGAACGGTGGAGATCTAAAGAAAATTATACTTATACAACAACAACAACAACAACAACAAGCCTTAATCCCACTAGGTGGGGTCGGCTACATGAATCCTTCGTCTCCATTGTGTCCTATTATGAGTCAAATTCTCATCTAATTCAAGTATACTAAGATCATTTTTTATACATCTTAACCAAGTCTTTTAGGTCTACTCTACCTTTCTTTACATAAGCAAATCTAATGCATCTACTCTCCTAATCGTCATCGACGCCGACGCTTTATATGGCCAAACCATCTAAGCACTCTCCTAATCTTATCTACCACCGGAGCTACTCAACTTTTTCCCAACATACTCATTTTGCATTCTATCTCTAGTAAAGCCACTCATCCACCTAAGCATCCTCATCTCTCAGAACACTTAACTTAGTCTTATGCTTTATTGCCAACATTCTGCACCATAAGTCATTGCGTCTTACCACCATCTTATAAAATTTTCCCTTAAGTTTAAGTGGAACTTTTCTATCACATAATAGCCGATGCATTCCTCCACTTCAACCATCCAACTTGAATTCTACTAATAACATCTCCATCTATTTCACCATCATTTTGAACAATAGAGCCTAAATATCAATCGCCACTCTTATTAATGACTTGATCACCTAAAGTCACAACACTATCACTAAAACTTCTACAACTAAAATTACACTCCATATATTCGCTTTAGATCTACTTAAACTAAAAAAAACCTGACTCTAAAGTTTCTCCATAATTCAAGTTTCGGACTCCTCTCTATTCTTATCAACAAGAAGAATGTCATCAAAGAAAAGCATACACCAAATGCGTAAGAACATCCATAACTAAAGTAAAAAAGATAAGGGCTTAATGTTGATCCTTGATGTAATCCAATCAAATAGGAAAATATTTTGTCAATCCTCCTTGTGTTTGGACACAAATGTTTCTAGTATACATATCCTTAATGACTTGAATATAACCAATATTAACTCCTTTCTTCTAGAACTCTCCAAAGAACATCTCTTGACTTTATCATAAGCTTTCTCTAAATCAATAAATATCATATGTAGATCCTTCTTACTTTCTATGCTTCTATTAAACCTCTTAACAAATGTACAAGCATCCATAGTAGATCTACGCATGAAACCAAACTGATTGTGAGAAACTTCAGATCACATCGAACCTATGCTCAATCATTCTATATTTAATTTTAGCATTAAACTTAATTCCTCTATAATTTGCACACTCTTGTGCATCACCTTTATTCTTAAATATAGGAACCAATGATTCTTCTCCACTCATCTGACATCTTTTAGTCTTTAAAATAACATTAAAAAAGATTTGTAAGCCAAGAAATTCGATCTCCTAAACATTTCCACATCTATTGGAATATTATCCTGCCCTATGCTTTCCACATTTCATTTTAAAGCTTCACTAACTCTGATTTAAATACAACGATAAAATGAAATTCTCATTTTGTTTATAGTATAAGGTTGCTAAAATCAATCGTACTTCGTGATCCTTCATTGAAGCTCAAAATATCCACCTATTTTCAACATTTTTTCTAAGAAAAGCACTTTATTATTTTCATCCTTACACCCCTCACTAAACCATATGTCTTTACTTCTCCTATCTCTTTTTAACTTATACATACATCTTTCATTCTTTTCAGATCTAATCTATCAGTATAAATCACTAAAAGCTAAATTTTTTAATCATATATCGCTTAATCTCTAAATAATTTTTATATCTAATTAACATTATTTTAGGCCCAAGTTATGCAAAGTGGATTTATAGCTTACCAGTAAAATTTAAATAATCATGACATGAATCCTTTAAAGAAAATTATACTTATATTAATTAAATTTAATTAATTACTTATACATCTATCAAATTAATCTCCCATTACTTCTGCTATCATATGCTTACCCATTTCCATGAGAAATTGATTAAGTGGAATTAAAGGCACAAAAACTGGGATTGGGAGGAAAACAGAAAGGAATTTATGAAAAATTATATAATTATAGATATAATGAAGATAATTAGGTTTAGTTAATTAAACCACTTAGTTTTTTATTTAATTACATTCCAGTGAGTTGCATTGAATACAAAGTCTGCTACAGGTGGCGGAAGGGCATTACAAGGAAACAAAGAGAAGATATAGAAGAAAATAGAAAAGAAGAAGGATAATGATGGAAAGAATTTGAGATTTTTTACAAAATTTTTGCGAATGTGAACTTGTAATTCAAATTGTTGGCCCCAAAGATTGAATGAAGAAATATCATTTTAAGGTTTTTAAAGCAATAATTATACCATTCAACTAATAATTGATTTAACGGAAGGAATTTAATGTTTTAATTAGATTGCATACACAAGATCAAAGTTATGGGCGATAGGTGCGAAGAAATTCATCCCAAGGAAGACCCAATAATCAAGAAGAGATGTTCAATTTCTAGTATAAAAGGCAAACTAATTCAAGGCATAATTTAAAAATTATTATCATTTATTTATACTATAATGTGTAAGATGATAGAAGTTTTATCATACTAATCATGATTGCAATATTATTATATGATAATAATCAAATATTATTATGCATGCTTATAATTAGTGAAAATATGAAGTACAGTTAAAAAGTATAATTCTTATGATTATTTATACAGCTTATTAAATCATTTAATTTAAATGTTTTAGGAGCATGCAAATCTTTTCAGGTGCATAAAAAAGATGATTGCATATGCATGTTAAATATAAATTTTAAATGATTATAACGATGATTCTAAATGTGAAACTAATGAAATGTTATATTAAGTGAGAAAACTGACATATTATGATAGCATGCACAAGAAGATATTGTCTCGACTTTTGATTCTTTAAAACTAGTACGATATGGTCCAATTTGGAATCAAGAGGTGATTCTAGAAAGTTGGTATGTGAAGGTTAATCGAGAGGAGTAGCTCTTGATTCTAAAATGTTAGTACAGTACAATCTAACCTTAAATCAATGAACCAATAAAAATCAAAATGAAGGCTAAATGATATGAATGTACAGAGCTTAAAGGTCTCTTATATAACATTTTTGAAAGAATGAGCTTTAAAACTAAGAAAAAAAATATAATTGTAAAGCAAATGGTTACATATATAAAAAGCCTAGTACAATGTAATAAAAGATTTGACATTTAACAATTGAATTTATTTCTTGCAATTAGTTTTAATTAAAGTTCATAATCATATTCTACTTTTCTTTATATCTCAAAACACATCTTTATGTAAAAGGTATGTAGGGGTGTGCATTGTTCAATTGAAACTGAAAAATCGAACAGAACAAAACAAAATCTCCCAATTCAATTTAGTTTGAGATAAATTTTTTATTTTTGTATTAAATTTGGTAATATTCAAATAATAGTTTTTGGTTTGACTTGTATCTTATTAAAATGATTAAAATGAATAACTGATAAAAATAAGATCTAGGTGTCTATATTATTTTATTAAGATCTTAAATCTAACTTTTTGTTTTAACTTTGCCACCATGAATCTTGAAAGGAAAAAAAAAAGACATTCTAAAATCAAAGAAAAATATTATTTGCTTAATTTTTTAAAGAAATACTTGTAGACCATTATCTAGGTTTCAATTTTAAAGATTTTGCTACAACAATTTAAATCTTTAATTTTCGATTTTTTGTTTACCAAACCAAATAAATTGAAGAAAAATTTTGATTTAGATTAGTTTGGTTAATGTTATACGTTAAACAGTTCAATTTTTTGGACTCTAGATTCAAGATCGATTGGCTTAACAAAATTGTGAACTGATTGATCCAAATCGATCAAATACACACCCCAAATATCATATTAAGTTTGTTAAAAATAGTGTTCATGTTAATCAAAACTAAACATATACATTATTTTCTTTATCATATATATTTGAATCTTATATTATAACTCTTTATCTCACTGAATGTTGAGCTTATCAAATATTATAACTGTGATTTTAGTAATAAAAAAGAGCCTACGTGGTAGCAGAAATATAATCAATTTTGTCTTTAATTTTGGTTGTATAATTTTAGATGTTTTATAAACGAAGAATTGGCATGAATAATTTAAAGATTGTCAGTAAAAGGAAAAGAGCCCATGAGGCAATAGACAAATGATTGATTTTGTCTTTAATTTTGGCTATACAATTTTTGATATTTTATAAACGACAAATTAATATGGTAGAAATTAAAGACTTTTGGCATTATAAATTTACTTTTAAAATTCTTTTAGAAGCTCTATATTTCAATTAATGATTATCATATATATATATATATATATATATATATATATATATATATATATATATATATATATATATATATATTTTTTTTTTTCATATCATTTTTTTCATGAATCTATTAGTGGATTTAGAAAGAAATTTTAAATTTTTGTGATGATTTAAACTGACTAATTTTCTTTTTCATTTAATCCTGATTATTAAAAATTAAAATGAGTATTAGTGATTAATGTGTCTAAATAGATTGTTCATTTCTATTTTACTCAAGATTGATTAAGAGGCGTTAAAAAGAGTGTAAGAAAAATTAGTATTAGAGTAATTGCTAGTATTGTAATTTATAACTGAAGCATAATTGGATTTAGAATAAAAATAGAAATGAGATTAATTTTTGAAATTGATTACTATAGAGCTATAGGTCAATATATTCGGGTAATCGATTTAAAATAATTTCGCAATAATTTATATATAATATAATTATTATATGACAATTTGTATTAAATAAATAAATTTATGCATTTACAAATAAATAAGTTCGAAGAAATGCTAGAAAGAATAAATGATCAACAATCGAGGCAAACTACAAAAACAAATATGCAAGCTGAAGACAACTATAATAGAAATAGAATTCACAATAGAATAAATAAAGAGGTTGCCCCTAAAAAACTACATGATAATGTGAATTTGATTTAAAAAATAGTGGACAAATAACAATAAGGAAGAAGTTAACTAGCAGTTGGCCGAGATTAAGTTTGGTAATGAGGTAGATCAACATTTGAGATCATTTTATATTTTCAAACCTCTAATATTCAAGGGAATCAATGATCCAACTGTTCCTAAAAATGACTATTAAATTTGGGAAAATATTAGATTGATTGGTATGCTCTCATGATGAAAATGTCATATTAATTACTTTTATTTTTGAAGGAAAATCTGAGAGGTGATGACAAGCACATATACTGAATTTGTTTTAGAATTGCTCATCTCGTTGAGCTATTAGCTTACGATATTACACATTGACTTTCAAGTAAGGACATAATAACTAGATAGACATTTTGATTTATACAGCTTTTGGTATACAGTCTTAGAAGATTGTAAATATTTTTTAAGATAAATTAAGTTTATATTTCGATACTTTTAGATGCTCAGTAGTTCTTTTAGAATTTGATTTTACACGCTTCTAATTATGCTATCTAAATATGAAAAGATTGTTAGAAAAATTCAAAATATAAGAGTTTAATTGTGATGATATTATGAGGTTCAGTTTTCACCTAGTTGTCCTAAATTCATATATGTCAAGATGAGTTGGTAGAAGCTGCATCTACATAGTCAGCCTATTACATTACACCTCAAGCTGACCTGAAAAAAGGGAGTCAATTGGAGTGTGACATATACACGCATCCACAAAAGAGCCAAAATCAAATCAAATAATTATTATGCTCACACTCAAATAATCTCACGCAACTAAAGACAGGCTCCATGTCCTCTGTTCATGTGATTTTGCTACAAAATAACACCACATAAATTACAGTTACGACTAAAACCCTAAAACCGGTGTTTGTCACATAATGAAACCACTAAATTACGAACATGATTGCAGGCGTATATTTCTTAATGACTTAGGCCCCTTAAATTATTTGATTAAGTTGGGTAAACTATGGGCAAAGATGATAATGTAACCATGAGATCTTGATCGGGCGTGTCATCTTATTTATCTAATTTGACATAATATATGTCTCACAAAAAACTATAAAAGAGCAAGCTCTGTTTAACTTTTTAACTGCTCACTTTCCGAGTAGACTCTCCACTTAATGAAGAATTGTCTAACGTGCAAATTTTTAAAGTGGAAAAAACTCAATAATCATTAGAATCAAAACTTCACTTTGATGGGGCTTCGTCGAAAAAGTCAATTAAACCACCAGGATTACCTGTAATGCAAGTTGGAATTGGTCTAATATTCATTACATCGCAAGGTAGTGTATTGTGATACTCATATAGCTTGTCTAAATCTCGAAATAATAATGAGGTTGAATATAAAACAAAAATTATAAGGCTAAAATTAGCAATTAGTATGAAATTTCAAAAACTTCATCTTTTTGGATACTCTCAGCTTTTAATCCGACAAATAGTCAGGACTTTCAAAATTAACAAACCTAAACTAGTACTTTATCATAAACATGCTCTAGAGCTTCTAAAATAAATCCCTGATGTAATAATTACAAAGGTGTCACGTCAGGAAAATGATAAAGCCGAAATGTTTGCTAAATTAGCTAAGAAAATGAAAGATTCTCAAGCAGTACCAATCACAATAACAATCTAAAGCATACTAGAATTGCACCAACCCTTTTTTCAAGCTTTGAAAGCTAAAGAAATTCAATAAGTTCTAGCATTAAGTGAAGAAGATGATTGGAGAGAACCATTCATCACTTATCTTAAAGGCAGTGGATTAGCAAAAGATAAATAAAAAACTCATCAAATTACATAGAGAGCATTACAATACGATCCCATGAAGGATGCATTGTTGTCGCTCATTTAACCAAATATAGTTGCAATGTTTAGAATCAGAAGAAATTAAGATAGTGATAACTGAAGTCCATGAAGGATTGTGTGGTGGGTATCAATTGTAATATCCAATTAATTATTTCCTAATTGCCTAACACTTTTGTTGTTACTGTAGCAAACCCACTTTACTAAGCACGCAATGGGCGGATTAAAGCGCTCGACGCTGGTATCGAGATCGTGCTCAATTATTTCATTTTCTTCCCTACCGCAGCCTCAGTCCTTCACGCTGATTTCCTTCACGCTGCGAGTTCTCCTCCTTTCCTTCCTCCGGCCTGACCGCTTCACGCGACACGGGAACCGCCGCTTCCTTCCTCGGCGTCCGGCTGACAAGAACCGCCGCTGACGTGACCGCTCTGCACGGGCAGAGATTCGTCCGTCCTCTTCCTCCGCAAACCATCCGGAGGTCCCAGACGCTTGACTGAATCGACGATGCGATTGCGAATGGGAGTTCGTGAATCGATCGCGCATGAGTGGGGCGAGCTAATTTAAGGAATTTGTAAGTGCAATCCATTTACTAAGTAATTGACTTGGGTTGTAGAAAAGAAAATAAAAAAGGGTTAACCGATTGGCTAACAAAAAAGTGGGTTTTGGGGAGAAATTTGAAATGTTTGGGGAAAAGATAATATGTATGTGTAGTAGTATGAATGCGTTAATTTTTGCAAACAAAGAATCTTATTAACTTTATGTTAATTTAATCATGTATTGGCATAGATTACGGGATCAGATTCGATTTCGAAAGTTTATGAGAGATATCAATGGTAAGATTACGCTTGCTGTCGTAATACTATCGTTAATTATGAGTTTGTATAAAGTATTTAGAAGAGTTATTCCATTATAGGTTGTGTACAGGAAATGGGACATCACATTAATCCACCTGTAATAATCGGTGAATAATTAAATTCGCTTATTCTATGCCAGCCATGCTTTACCACTGTAAATTGTATGAATGGTATATAGATATTGATTGAATGCAAATACAACGCTTATAACTGACTCGATGATTAATGATTTACAACGATGTTTCTGGCTCAAAGATACGATTATTTCAAGATATAAATGTTTTAAAACACGTTGTTAAACGCAGAATGTGATAAATGCGGAAAAAAATTGATGAAGGATACATGTAATCTAGATAAAGAAAAGTTCGAGATGAGCGTGATTAGGGGATCTTAGTATTCCCGACCGACATTTTGAGGCCGTCATTACAGCCGTCATCATTGGGTAACTAGATGGTTTTACGCTTACCTTCACTTTATAGCGGATGACGACCTTATATATGAAAGTCAAAACCCATGCAATTAGAAACGACATTTTAAAAAATGATTCGATAACCTAAATGATTTTCATTAAAGAACGCTTGACATCGACATCGATACATTAGTATACTACATCATATGTTCGTTATATGTTACATTTCGCAAGACCTACAAGATATCGTTTCGATAATATTACATCGAAAGACCGCTGTAAATTTAAATGTACATGCACGATTCTCTCAGCTCGAAGCTTACTTTAAGATTCTTGTCTACAAAGTTTTAAATTTACGACGCTACCCGATAATTTGACGAAGTTAGTCTACCGTTTGTTGAATTGTCGCTGCCAGAGGTTTGGAAAGAAAATTAAGACGCATAAATTAAATGTCTTTCGCTCAGATTTATTTACAAACTTAAAGATTCCAAGAATTGTGATATGAATTAAGTTAAGAGTATGAATTGCAAATATTTTGATGATTTGATTAGATACCCATTTCACTGCCGCTTCGCAAGAAGACGCGAACGCGGTGAAATCTGGTCCAATCGAAATCATCCTATTCTCGATTACACTTCGACACCTGATAAGGGCAGAGGTCATCCGATGAAAAGACGTGAGCAAGGTTGAGAATAGAGCAAAAAGATTGATGAGCAATAGTAGGAAGCATGATTTGGACTTAGGGATAAGTGTTGAATTGATCTGGCTATAGGATGATTAATTTTGGGTTAGGAATCCATATGTTCTTAATTTCATGACGCTGTGAAGGTAGATCCATGAATTGCATGCAGTAGATTGATTTCGACAAATAAGATCTATGAAAAAAAAACTAGTACACGATCCGAGTATGGTTCGTGGTGGATCAACATTTGAGGATATTTAAACGCTCAAACCACCAAAGATTGGAGCCGTTGATCCCATAAGGCAAAAGATTGGTCGCTTAAAATTGGAAAAATTTTGGATGAGATGATTTCCGAAAACGTAAGAGAAGATCGCTATTTTTGTATTAGAAGGGAAAGTGGTGTGCTCAACACAGGGAAAGATTTGACGATACCTATTACTCGATCAAATGGGATGAGTTTGTCAAAAGATTCAAAGATTGGTTTATTCCTCCATCACCGACTTGCTTTTACAAGATAAATTTTTCAATCTAACGGCTCAAAACTATAATGCAATATGAAGTCGAAGTTCACTTCTTTCTAAATGCTCCACATTATATCATAGCGAAGAGAAATGTCATACATGCCGAGATCAATTCGTGGCACCAAGACTGATATCGATGAGTTCTCGAGTTAGGAGAATTGAAAATGAGTTGAATTTTTCCAAGCAAATGAGATTTACAGGCAAACGCTTTGAAAGAAGGCCGAGATTTGAAGAAATTTAAGCTTGATGACGCATAAACAAATTCAATTGGAGAAACCTATTCAGGAGAGTGGAAAGTTACATTTTGGTCAATGTCCGGCCGGATCGGGAAATGTTACAGTGGTCGGGGATATCGCAACCGACCGCCATTGAGAAGAAGAAGGATATAAAATCTTACAATTATCGCGACAAGAAAATTTTTTTGGAAGCCGGTAACACAATTTTGGGAAACCTTCAATTCGAAAAGGAGAAACTTAACCAAAACCAACCTCCAAGAAAGCCGAAGTTTTGCTATATCACCCAAGGAAGGAATCAAATGAAATGGTGTCGGTATGCTTAAAATTTCGATCATTTGGTTCGTTTGATTCGGGCCAGATTCATTCATTTATGATTCTTTTCCACCGCTTACTGGCCGATACTATTTATTTCATACCAGATAACGGAATGCCTTCCTACGATAATAATACAAACAATAGAAATGTTGTTGACATTAACATTCAAGATAAACACTTTCCTACAACTAATTATCTTACCAATCGACATTTTGACATTATACTGTGGATTGGTTGATCAAATATTTTGCAACAATTGAAGAGGAGAGTGAAATTTTGCATGTGAAAAATCATTTTATTTTTCTTGTGATAAGAATGTCTTCTTTGACAAGCAAGTTTGAGTAAATATTTAAGGTGAAATTGTATTTAGCCAAATTGGGATGTGTTGAATAAGGTGTTTGAATTGAAAAACATTCCATTATTTGAATTTCCGATGTGTGGAGGAATTACCGTTGCCACCAACACAGTGGAGTTTGGGATTGATACAACCCGGTACAATTTCTATACATAAATCTCCACGACGGCCTAAAGAATTGCAGAATTGTGTCCTTGCGTGAATTGACAGACAAAGGATTTATTCTACCAAAGAACTCACCGCGAGTAACCCGTATTATTTGTTAAAAAATGCCTACATCGCAGATTGATTAAAGGGAATTAAAAAGTGACAATCAAAGCAAGATCCACTACCGAGATGATGATTTATTTGACGCTAGAGAGCCACCGTATTTTAATCGATTTGAGATCTGATATCATTAGTTAGTTAAAGAGCCGATATTTTAAAAAATTTTTGGAACTGCGTATAGATGAATTCCTCATGCCATTTTTAACTAACGCCCCGCAATTTTACTTAATTTAATCGTGTTTTCAAGCCTCGACAGCTTTATTATCATCTTTATTGATGATATTCGATTTATTCTAAAACAAGAGCATGCAAATCATCTCGAGATTGTTTTAATCATAAGACAATCAATTGTACGCCAAATTTTCAAAATATAAATTCTGGATGCAAGCGTCACATTTCTGCGGTCACATTATCAATGGCGAAGGCTTGATCCTCAAAAGTAAAAGAATTTTAGATTGGTCCGCACCAAAGAATGTTATGAAGTTCAGCTTTTAAGCGTTATTACGAAGTTTGTCAGATTTTCTCATATCTAATGCCTATCTAATTTATTGAGAAAAGACATCAAATTCCAATGGACGAATGAATGAGTTTTCAAGAATTGAAAACATTTGACCACCGCCCGCTTTATTTATTCCATCGTGAAGGCGAGGATTTCAAATATTTAGTGACGATCTTTAAAAGGTTTGGTGTTTTAATGCAAAATAGGAAAATAATCTATGCTCGGTGAGACAATTAAAACCTCATGAAAGAAATTATCCCGCATGATTTAATCGTCAGTTTTTGGTTTTTTTTTTGGATACATTACTTGTATAGAGTGAAATGCTAAATTTTACCGATCATCAGAGTCTTAAATATATCTTTACACAAAAAGAATTGAATCTAAGACAAAGAAGATGGCTTGAATTCAAAAGATTATGATTTAGATATTCAAGATCAGCGCAAAGTTTAATGTGGTGATGTATTCGTAAATCCGGGAAATGCCATGGATTATTACTCGAAATGATCGTAGAATTGGCGCCTTTTAGAAGTTAGAATATTCAAATGATACGGCATTTATCTCAATCGATAGGTAATCAACTTTATTCGATAATCAAAGCGCATTTAAACTGACGCGGATATCGAAATTGAACAAATCCGATTAGTCGGCGTAATATTAAGCAGAATTTTACCGTATGGAGGGTGTTATTCTAAGAATTCAATTATGCACGATGACGCGGAATCGAGATAAGAAATTTTACGTAAGGCCATCGCGATATACTATTCATCCGTAGTTCAAAATGTATAAAGATTTAAAAGCGATTTTGGTGGTGGTACGTATGAAGAAAGACAATATGTCTCTAAATGTCGCGCAATGACGGTTAAAGCGAAAGCATCACCCATGGATTGTTACATCATTATACCGGAGTGCGTGGGAAGAAATCATGGATTTTGTTATGGGATTTCCAGATCTAAGTGATAAGATCCGTTGTGAATAGATTGTCGCCATTTCTTACCCAAACGCAGATTCGCCGATAAATTGTCTGATTATATGTTAAAGAAATCAGAAGCACTTCACAAAAAGTGATCGTCGATGTAGATGGTAGATTTTCCATGAAGGAGAATTCAGAGACAATACGCTACACTTAAGTACGCCTTTTCATCCGACCAATGACAATCGAAAGAACAATTCAAGTCTAAGATTTGTTGAGACTACGGTGTTTTAGATTTTGGAGGTAATGAAGATCATATTCCTGCGATGCTACAATAATAACTACCAATCTAAGATTCGATGTATGAAACATCAGGCGAAAGTGTAACTCTATCGAGGTCAAGTGGGAGAAAGACACCGTTAGATCCAAAGTCATTGAAGAAGAAAATCGATTAATCGAGATAGATTCAAAGTCGCCGATCGCCGTAAGTATTACGACTTAAAGACCGAAAGAATTTCAAGTTGGAGAATTTGTATTTTTGAAAGTCAAACCTATGAATTAGTAGATTTGGACATAGGTAAATCGAGCCCAGAGACATGGACCTTTTGAAATCAAGATCACGCTTACAAACTTGCTTACCCATCAATTGGCAAACATTCACAACGCCTTTTCACATTTCAATGTTGAGAAAATGGATCACGAGAGCGAAGATTCCATATACAAAGTTTGAAATACAACCGATTTGACTTATGCACGGAGCAAAAGATTTTAGAATTTGATGTAAAGAGATTACTAAATAGACAAATTTCTATGTTAAAATTAAATGGAAGACGTAACAATCAAAGCTACTTGGGAGGAACAAGAGATGAGTTTCCTTCTGTTGAATGATTCAAGAAATTTCAAGGACAATTTTTAAGGGAATCGTAATATCCAATTAATTATTTCTAATTGCCTAACACTTTGTTGTTATCAGAAGAAACCCACTTTACTAAGCATGCGTGATTAAAGCCTTCGCCAGAGTATGGAGATCAACCCGTTCCTATTTCATTTCCTTCCTACCGCTATCTCCCCTTCACGATTTCCTTCTGAAGTTCTCCTCCTTTCCTTCCTTCGGCCGGCTGACCGACCGCTCCGTGACGAACGCAGAACGCCGCTTCATTCTCGGCGCGGCTCGACAGAACCGCCGCTGACGCACTCAGAGAGATTCCGCGGTCGGTTGGCTTTCCTCTCCGCCGATCCGTGAGGTCAGACGCTGACGGAATCGACGTCCATGGCGCAGATTGAATGGGAGTTTCGAATCGATCGCACGAGTGGGCTAATTTAAAAGAATTTGGGTAAGTTATGCAATCCATTTACTAAGTAATTGACTTGTAGAAAAGAAAATAAAAGGGTAAAAGTGATTAAAGCTAAGTACCAAAAAAGGGTTTTGGGGAGAAATTTGAAATGTTTGGGGAAAAGATAATATGTATGTGTGTAGTAGTATGAATCGTTAATTTTTGCAAACAAAGAATCTTATTAACTTTATGTTAATTTAATCGCGTGTACGTAAGCGCAGACACGATCGATTCCAAAGATTTGAAAGTTTATGAGGAGATATCAATTTCGTAAGATTACGCTTTGCTGTCGGTAATACTATCGTTAATTACGAAGTCATGTATTAGAAGTGAAGAGTTCCATTATGGGTGTGAGGAGGAATCGGCGGATCACCACGACACGACCAGGTGGTATAATCTAAATTAAATTCGCCATTCCCGTATGCTGTTTCCATCGTTTACCACTGTAAATCATGAAATGATATGATATTTACATATCAATGCAAATACAACGCTTATAACTCGACTCGATAGATTAATGATTTACAACGACATGTTAGGTCAAAGATATGATTTCATCGCGATATAGAAATGTTTTAAAACATGTGTTAAACGAATAATGTGATAAACAGAAATGTGAAAATTGTGATGAAGGCATGTTACGAATCTGCAGATAGAAAAGTTCGAGAGATGATTTAGTGGATCAGATTCCATTCGACATTTTGAGTCGTTGGTCGTCAACCTACATGTGTCAGTAACTGGGTTCTACTTCCTTTACGCGCTTTATCGACGACATGACCCTTATATGAAAGTCAAAACCTACGAATTAACATTTTTAAAAATGATTTGATATAACTGAAATGATTTTCATTAAAGAACGCTCTTTTGACATCGACATTGACATGATCACATCATATTGTTCGCTTATATTTACATTTTCGCAAAGACCTACGATATCGTTCGATAATATTACATTCGACAGCTTTACCGCTTTGTAAATTTAAACGTATACGATTGTTCTACTTTCAGATCTTTTTACTTTAAGATTCTTGTCTCACAAAGTTTTACGATGCTACCGCGATAATTTCGAAAAGACATTTGGGTAGAATTTTTGTTGAATTATGCTGGTGTATAGTTTGGAAAGATTAAAGCGGCAGACGCATAAATTAAATGTCTTTAGTTCTATTTATTTACAAACTTAAAGATTTACGCTCAGGAGATGAATTAAGTTAAGCAAGATATGAATTGCAAATATTTGTGATGATTTGATTAGATACCCATTTCACTCTTCGCTCAAGTGGTTGAACACGTTGGTGAAATCGTGTCCAATCGAAATATCCTATTCACATCTTCGATTGACCCTAATAGGGTCATCTGTGACATCAATTTAGCCTAAAGATGAAAATTAAAATTAAACAATGGGATATTATTGGCCTAGCATGATTCAAAATTGTATTGAACCAATGTCAAATACACGTAGACACATTGCGTCGACTACCTAACACCTTGCATCCAATAGTGACATCATGGTCATTCAAAAATTGGGAACTAATAAAATCAGCCTAATAGATCCCCCATCATCTAGAGGACACCACTTCATTTTAATTGTCACCGACTACTCAAAATGAACAAAAGCAATTCCATTAAGAGAAGTTAAGGTGGATAATGTAATGAAATTTTTTCGAGACCATACAGTTTATCGATTTGGAGTGCCACGACAAATCATATCTGATAATGAAACTGCCTTTAATAATGCCAAAATATATCGCTTCATTGAGAAGCATAAGATAGATTAACGATATTCATCAATATATAATCCACATTGGTCATCAGGGTAGAAGCCATACTTTTCTTTAAAGTAGAATTATCTCACTCTATATTGCGGTCCAAAATGGACTCACAATAGAAGAAAATACTAGAATACGACTCGAAGAACTTGAAGTTTTAGACGAAGTTTGGCTCCAAGCTTAACAAAATCTAGAATTGTATAAACCAATGATGACCTAAGATCATGACCATATCATTTATCCCAAAAGCTTCAAAGCAAGTGAATTAGTGTTAGTATGTAGAAGATCCATTATTCCTCATCACCAAATTAGTGAAAAGTTTAACTCAAATTAGGAAGGATCTTACATCATCAAAAGAAGTATTTAAAATGAGAGCGGAGCTCATCAGCTCATTGATGTAGCTCAAAAGATATTATGCATAACTAGTAAAGTTATTATGCTTAATAAAAGAGTCAAAATAAAGTTCAAATCAATCAATCAAAATAATAAATCATTATTGACATTTAACTCAAAGAGAACTAAAATATTTTCATCCAAAAGAAAAAATTTCTGCCAAATAGGAGACAATTTTATATTCTTGCAATGCAAGGAAAACTCTCCATTAAAAGGATACTCCATCCAATTAAAGAAAGAAACATTTCATTGATTCATCAAGCCTTAAGAGCTGAATCAATATATGAAATATGAGCTCAACAAGTCTAAAAGATTGAGCATAAGTATTTAGGTTAGATCCATAGCCCAAAGCTGCAGAAGCTAAACAAAAACCCAGATTCATTAAGCCCGAATGGACAGAATCTAAATATAAATTTAGATTCATAAAATCCAAAGGAGCAAATGCAAAATCTAAATAAAAACCTAGATTCATCAAATCCAAAAGGATTGAATCTAAAAAAATTAAAAAAAATAAAAAAACCTAGATTCATCAAGCCCAAATGGACAGAATCTAAACAAAAACTTAGATTCATCAAGCCCAAAGGAGTAGAATATAATTACCAACTTAGATTCATCAAGCCTAAAGAGGTAGAATCTAAAAACAAATTGAAATTTAACACGTCTAAAAAGAACTAAATCTAAATATAAACTTAGAATCAACATATTCAAAAGGGGTTGAATCCAAATATAAACATAGATTTAATACATAAAAAAAAATCAAATCTAAATATAAATTTAGATTCAACATGTTAAAAAAAGACTGAATCTAAATATAAACTTAGATTCAACACATCCACAAGGAATCAAATTTTAATATAAACTTAGATTTAACACGTCTAGAAGGGACCAAATTTAAATATAAACTTAAATTCATTAAGTCCAAAAGGGACTAAACCCAAATATAAATCAAAATCCATTAAGTCTAACTGAATTTAGATTTGCAATATTGATGCTGTAAAAATTCAAAAAGATTAAATAAATTCAGCAAGCTCAATTTATTTATAGATTTGAATATTGTTGCTCTTTTATTTGATGACCATAAAATTTATATGCTTCTCTCTTATGTAAAATAGATACAATATTCATTTCAAAATTGCACAATATTATGGCTCTTACTGAGCCTAATGAAGAATAGATATAGCTCACAATTGAAGCTTATGAAGAGCAGACATAGGTCACAATTGAAGCTTATTCAACTCAACTGTATGATCATCTGTTATGGCATCAAAATATGTTAATGGGCAGAGACATTTACTCAATCATCTCGTAGTCTACCCTTTAATTCAAATCTTCGATCAGGGCATAGTCCTTCTGATTGGGTTATTAATTTAAAGCTGAGATAAAGTCATGATGTTCCTCTAGAGCGAGACGTATCACCTTAGTTATGGAGATCAAAATGTACTTTAGCTAGTTGTGCATGGTACTCTTTCTATAGGTGTTATACGACTTTTGGGTTATTGTGTATTGCATCATGAGGCAAATGATTGGAACCCTAAGTCAGCATTTAGTACTCTTTCAACTGTTAGTAGCTATTTATATTGGGCACATTATAATTTACAAGTGCACCACAATATTCTTAGGAAAGTTAACATTTATCATGCAATTTATGCATCACTCTTTGATTAAAGTCATCTTCTTTTCACATGGATTTGTGATGGATTTGTGGTATAGTGGAGCACTAGATATAGCTAAATTGATCCCCACGAAATGATAGTCACATTGGTAGATATGCAAAATATTTCAAGTCTACTTGTCTTAGGCATTCCTTATAAAGAATGTATTCCTCCATATCACGAGTTTTTTCTACATCATACGGTTGGCCAGGGAGATGAGGGTACATATATTCTTCTAGCATTCACCCTGCTCTAGCTCATTACCAGAGATTTTTTAGCGAGCGGAGATCAGGCAATAGACGACACGAGACTATTACTCTTGATATATGGTTTGAGAGTTTTCTTCAGTGAGAGACATACTCATCTTATTTTACACATTTGGAAGCCTTATTTGATATTAGCTTGCAGTCATCTGAGCAATCTTTCAGAGCCAAATTTGAGCCTGAGATAGGGGTTAATTCTCAACATATTTTGGCATGAGGTATCAACGAAGAGTTATCCCTAGTAGCCTTCCTTGCTACATGGTTGTGCTACTTTGTGTTTCATGGGCGTAGCAAACCTTTTTTCCCTTCTACTCTCCTAATAGCTAGTTTGCTTGCCGACAGTAAGAGGATTTCATTAGCACTTGAAGTATTGGTCTAGTTGTACCATGAATTGGGTAGAGTGAGCGTCATGTTCGATTCACGTCGTTATGATGTGGAGGCCCCCTTGACATTACTTATATAGATGGATCCATGCACATGTTTCTGAAGCCTTAAGCTACCTTGAGACACCTTACTATTTCAAAGATCAACATTTACCTTTGATTACGTTGCTGAGTAAAATCACAACTACTATAAATCATGATCAGATTTGGACATTCATGTTTGGAAGATCATTTTCAGATTATTCATTGATCACCTTTATATAGCTTGTCTACTCAAAATTTGGGTTAGCGATTTATAAATTCCATTACCGATAGAAGCATACCTCTGCTACTATCGAAGAGAGGATATAAATGTATTGTAAAATATCTCATTGCATTGGGAATTGCTTGGCTCTATTATTGCGGCCACAAGTCTATGATTTTGGAGAGGTAAATCCCCAACAAAATAGCTAGACAGTGCAGCGTCACTCAGGCTACACATATATATGAACTTTTACAGATACCTAGTATAGCAAACATTCATTCTTTGAGGATGTCACCACTGTCTACTTGTTTGGAGGCAACATCTATGGTTTAGGATTTTCTACTCCACTTAGGGGCTAAATCCTATTTCTACATAGTTCTTCAGGATGTTGGCATATGAGTTAGTCATTTATAGCTGCTATGGATTTGCCATACTTTTTCTTTATATAATCGTAGACTTAAGAGATCCTGATCGACTAGACACTTACATTCCTCTCGACATACAACCTAAGCTTCTAAGGGATTATCAGATGAACATAACAGTGATCAGAAGCAATGTCTAGAGCCTTCACTTATTCATACAAATTATATACTTTCTATCCATCTAGAGGGAAGTTTGAAGCGAGGTAGGGCCACATCACCTCATATTATTAAAAGTTATCTTCGATGTGACATTTCTCCTTTTAGTGAAGAGCCTGATAAAGATGTTTGAAGCCCTTCTCTAGTTGAACATGATATAAGAACAACAAAAGCATCTGAATCTAGTTATGTTCTACCTCCCCCTTCAAAAGAAAGGCCATTAGCAGAGCCGATTGAAAGTGATACCACTTTGATATTTGAGCTTATCATATGGGATAACTCCCATTTATGGAAGAATCTATTGCGTTGGCTTCTAAATTTGAGTCACCTATGTTAGACTCCACTTAAGCAACAATGAGTGATGCTCCAGAAGACTCTTTGATAGATCTTGACTTTTGTGCAGAGAGTTTCCCTGCTTATAACCTATAGGATATAACTCAGGAGCATTTATCCGGTTTGGAGTTTTCATGTTTCGTCTACAGTATACATTCAAAACATTCACATTCATCTTATTGCAACTCCTCAAAAAGTTTATTCAATATAGTGATAGCATTATGCTACCTACTTTGAGCATTGATTTGGATGTTTTGCCCAAGCTGCTAGCATATGTGTGGAGGTGAATGCACTGTTAGACTACGCTGTTGCTTTGGGTCTTGAAGCAGGAGAATTGTAACTTTGGGAGTCCTTATGCCATGATGTTGAGTTTGGCTTATTTTCATTACATATGGCTTGCCAAAGATTACTTGTCAAATATACTCACTAATGCAAAGACTCTATTCAGTTCTACCTTAGATCAAGTTTATCTAGTCCGTCTAGACCTCAAGATAGCCTTAAAGACTTGAGAGCATGCAAGAGAGAGCTCTCCCAAGTGCAGTCATGACATCTTTGTTGAGTTGAAAGAGCTACAACAAAGAGAGCAATATTTATTGAAGAGGAGAATTAAAGTGGGACAAGCTATCAATGCTATAGAAGAGGATTGTTCATAGATAGATGCTCAAGTGTCTGAACTTGAACAGTTTCTTTCTTCATTAGTCTATAATCAGGAAGCTACTTTTCAGCATTTTTAGGATGTACGAGAGAGACAAGCGACTCTGGCATATAGCGTATCGATCCCATACCTCTTATGTTTGTATTTGAGAAATTCAGACTTGCTACCTATAGCGGAATTTATTTTAGTGATTTTTTTCTATCACTTCAAATGATACATGGATCTTATGAATAGTGATTTCTCATATACTATATTGTTTCTTTCTACTTTTGAAATAAAGAGAAAGAAAAACAATGAACATGACGTATTTATTGGAGGGTGATTTGTTTGCAACCAAAAAAAGGGGAGAGACTTTCAAACCTCAATAATCACCTCCCACTTCATCAGAAAACCGCACAAGAAGAAGGCACGAACGGCTGAAGTTGAAGACTTGATCTATAATAAGAAGAGATATGGGTCAGTCGAGGACACCTACACACACACACTGACACATTGCGTACCCAAGTGAGAAAGAAAGAGATCTCGAGCCAAGAGAAAGAGAGGAAGAAACAAGCCGACCTTGTCTTAGCAGACTCCCTTGCATTCGATAGAAGCCTCCTCACACTTGATCGAAGCTCTAGTCGAAGCCTTCTTCATCATGTGAAGAAGACGCTGAGCCCTATCCTTCCTCTATTGCGTGAGAAGAGCTGATGCCAAAACCCCTTTGTGGGTGAAGAGCCAACCGAGCCCCTCTTCTTCATGCGTGAAGTGCCCTAGCCAAGCCCTTCTCTTTAGCCATTTCATGTGAACCATGGGATCTTAATTGAGACTACTCTCCTTTATCCTAGATAGTCATCCACACCACACCACTAAATATTGATTTATAAAAGGAGTTAATATCTATTTCCAACCTTAATCAAGAGTGCTCTCCTATTGCGGTAAAAGGGATAATTAACTATAGATGTTTGCATCAATAAAAAGTAGAACCAAGATCTAAATAAACCCTAACATAATATTAAAAAAAATTTGATTGAATTTAAATCAATCTGCTTCACGAAGAATGAATTCCCTAACATCCTAAGATGGCTGAGATTTTCAAAGTGTTTTTTCTGAGCAATCATTTACATTAAAATGACACCATTAAATTATGATAATGGCTGATGCCTATAAATTTTTCAATGGCATAAATCTCCTAAATGGTGAATCATAAAATTCCCTTAACATGACACAAAGCCATTTATTAGCTAAGATCGATTGAAAATTATCGATTTAAAAAAACATCCACCTTGGATCTACAAAATCTCCTTAGACGATGCAACCCATTGTTAGTGACAACGATCTTTCGATGAGGCTGGATTAACTACTTCCTCTAAGTACGCTAAGGTCTACAAATCTAGGATGACAAAACCATAAGACCTTAATTAGGTTCATCATGTTTTCCACAATTTGTTATAAGCTAAATGTGATAAATTTTCTCAATCTAAAATAAAAATTGTTACTACTATACACTTTGCTTCTATCATTTACTTTCAAGGCTTAATCGAAAATTCCCTCTAATTATTAGTTAGGGTGATTAATATGGGCACACCCCAATGAGAAACTTAGACTTAGATCATAAAATCGTCATAAAATAAGAGAAATATCTGAGTAATGTCTTATCTATAATCAATCTGCCTTATGAAAATTAATCCAAAGCATGAACTCCCTTGGAAGAGCAAAACATGAATTCTTAAAGGCCATAATTTTCCACCACACCAGTGTCTGTTGCTTACCTAGAGACCACATGTTTGTCATGGTCTCCAAGCTGAACATCTGTCATAGCCTCATAGCATACTATTCATCATCATTTCTAAAAATGATGTCCAATGCCACCTCCCAGCTCAATATCAACCAATATACGTGAGTCTAACCGGCAACTCTGACCTGGATTCACCCATTACATCCGCCATGGGTTCCACACCACAAAGTACCTACCAATCATCAAATCTAAGCATGATTGTCTAATTGGGGTTCCTCCAATGAGTTTTTACATTAAGCATTTTATATTCATTCATGAGAAATCTAAAGGAATCTAAATATAAATACGATGATCCGGGGAGGAGAATATCAGTAAATAAACTCGGGAGTCACTGTCATCATTCTTTTGATCAAACTGCATGCAAAAATATTCCTGAGCATTGACACGTATATATTGCAAGTTTTTCATGGCAATAGGAAGATTGTTGCATGTAACACATTGATACAATTATCCAATGCATCATGCTCTGGATTATCTAAGATGCAATTATCTGCATATATCTAATTCCTCTGCAAAAATTTTAACGGGAAAACAAAGAGTTAAATTTTCAGAACAGATAAAGAAAGCAACCAAATACTCAATCTCAGACAACATCAAGTAATCATATTTGGAAAAAGTAATGCAGCAGCCTGAAGAGTCAGATGATATCATTACGGCTAAATACAATTATTAAAACAAAGAGAAAACAAAATACGAGCATGATTTAAATTTAAAAAAACTTTATAAGCTATCAGTAAAGTTGTCCATTAGAGGGAGTATGAAAAATTAGAATTTCAATAATAAAATCGAAATGTAGATACCTGGTTATCCACAACCCAATTAACAAAAGGTGTACGTAGCTCATAGCAAAGCTCAAGCATGTCCCCTCCGGATGTCAGGAGCTTAACAGCATTCCATCTTGTGCAAGAAAAAAAATCAAGCATTGCAGACGTGAAAAGTAGCTAAAACTTTTGAAACTAATGGCTAAAATAGTTGCAGTTTAGGAAATATGAGACGGAAACCTGTTGACAGGTTGACAACTATCCAGTATACGCATAGGTGATATCTCTAATCTCTTAGCTCCATGTTGTCTAAATACTTCCTTGGTGATTTCAATAGCATTGTCTTGAAGTTCAGTATCTACCTCTGTGTATTGCAAAAAAGATGGCTCATCTCTGGCTTGCTTTGAGCTATCACCATGCAGGTGAAGAGCCTTCATATCTAATCGCTTCATATCAAATATAGATGATACAACCCGATCAAAGACATATGAATCATCAGAAGACTGTAATGTTCGAAGGATATCTACACAAAAATTAAACAAAGAGAAATGATTGGCAGACTGTTATAATATTTGGTTGACATTTGACCAAGAAAATTACTAATAGTATGATGCTTGACATATTTTTAAAAAACAAATATAACCAAATGGAGCATTAATCTATATCAAAAAATTTTATGTTTTATCTTTCATACAAAACAAATTATAGTTGTGCCTAGTATGTTATATCTTTCCTTCACATGGTTTCAAAATCTTTAAGGGTAATTAGTATTTATAAGAAAATATGGCTAACTTTAATTGCATTAAAAAAATATAGAACTGTATAACTTATAGGAACAATAATGAAGTCAAAATAAAATAACCAAGGCTTTCATAAAGTGAGCTGACCACTAGCAAAAACTGAAATCCAACTTCCAAAAGTTGTAAATAAGAAATGTAATCTTCTCAGCAAAATTTACATCAGCGAACTACCTTAAATTGGTTTATTTAGCGTAGTTGTACAAGAGTTAACGGACTTACTAGAGTTTATCAATGGCAATTCAAAAGTATAAATAACCTTGCAATCCAATTCTTCCTGAACCTTATCATATCTATACCATTAAAATGACCAAAGTATCCCTAATATTAATATTTAATATCTATGGCTACGATTTTCATGACATTGAAAATTTTCAATTGAATGCTGGAGTTTTATAGGCTATAATTTTAAGGGAGACTTGCATACATGTCATTGAAGTATTTCTTCATTGTAAAACTAGCACTCAAGTACTTAAACTGAAATATATTTCAAACTTATGTATTTGTATAAAATATAACCAAATTATTAAGAATTTAACAAATTATTGAGAATGAAAGTTGATTGTTTTATTGTGATCTCTGTATTATTGTCAAAAAAAAAATTTTGTTTTTTTTTGGGTAAATATACTAGATTTAGGTTTAACATGTAAAATTTCAGCTTTCTTTTTTAATTCGATTTGAACTTTTTTAAGTTTTAAAAAAATGTATCTTTCTGGTATCATGAATTTCAAACTTATAGGCCTTAGTTGAAAGAGTAGAGCATAATGTAGCACAAGCTCAGAGAGGTCCAATTACAAGAGTTAAAGCAAGATAATTGAAGGCTAAACATGATGGTTCCATTACTAGAAGTAAGATAGCCAAAAGAGAAAATTAGAGCTTGGAGCATGAAGGATCAATTATAAGAAGAAATTGAAGATGAAAAATTGAATATTGAAATATTTTTCATTTATTTTTTATAATTTAATGCAAACTTGGAATTATTTATTAGCTTAGATATAGATTTATATATTATTGTTGCATCCATATGTTATTTGTGGAGATATATGAAAAGAGGGTTAGAAATTAAATAAAATAAAGTGAAAAATATTTATTTTCATTAATTAAATACAACATCACAATTTTTCTATTGTATTGGCCGACCAATCCATAGGAGGTAGTAGTTATAGGATAGTTGTAACTACAATTCAAACTCAAATGCATTAGCTAGTCCCCCTTACTTTCCCTCCCTTTGTGTGTGTAGTATGTAAACATTATATGATGCTTATTTGTGCTAGAATGAAGTTAAGTTGTTTGAATCGAAATTAAAAAAGAAATTCTCCCAGTGCTGGAGCTTGGTGGCTGACCAACAAAGGAGCGAGGTTTGATTACCGCAAGGCATCTTTGGTAAGTAATTTAAATTTTATTTGTTGATATTTTCTAAAATTTCTTTTGTGGGCTCCGAAAATTTTCATCTGACCTCTCAATGAAGAAAATTTAGATTAATAACAATCAAATTTTCAGAAGGTAAATGAATTAATGGATAAGACACTATCTAGAGATTTCGCCTTCATTTTGTGAGGACTTAAGATCTAGTTTCAAGTTTCTTATAAGCACAAGCACATATAGTTAATTACCCTTCACCATATTGAAAGAGAGATTTGAATTAAGGCTAATTATTAGGTCATTAATTAGTTAGCATATAGTACAGTAAATGAAATATAAAATTTAGAATTATGAAATTCACCACCTTTTATCTTAAAACAGATGATGGGGAAAATGATTACATGTCCAATAAGATCTCATGGTTATGTCATGCCATGCCCTTATCTATTTAGAGAACCCAACCTAATGACTATTGATAATCATGAGTTACTTCATCTAAGATAACTTTGTAGACATAGTTTGATATTTATCTAAAGAGAGAACTTTAAGTCCATCTTAACAAATAAAGAATTTTTTTCCCAATCAGGTGTACCCTATAATTCACAAATCAATGATCAAAAATATTAAGGGATATATGGGCTACAGTCATGACTGTAACATGATCCATTGAGTGGGCAAGCCACTCGATCATAAAATTTTGGTCATAACCGCATTATATATAGAGCTTATTGGCCAAACCATGTAGATAAAGGACATGGGTCGCATCCTTACTGCATGAGATTATTTGAGAATGAACATAGTAAGTAATACATTTGACTTGACATTGGCTCCTTTATGAGCCAGAGTTTTCCTAATTTATCAGATAAATAATTACGGTAAGTGGATTGAATGAATTTTGTTTTAAGTTATTTAATACTGAATTTTATTTGAACAATTATAACTTAATAACTTAGCATATTTTGGATTTGAATTAATACTTGATTTAGGTTAATTTGAATATTAATTATAAGCCCATTTTAATAATAATATCTCCTATAATTAAAATCTCCACTCAACACAATTATTATTGGGATGAACCTAATTAACTCTACTCGTTTGATTATAAAGGACCTAGTCTTAAGACTTGTTGTGATTTGGATTCATTTGGGGATTTGTCACTTAGTAGACCCTGTCAACTTTATTTCAAACATAGAAAATTAGATTTGTGACTTGAGTTTATCATCACATGTTTGATCTTTAAGATAAAGATCTTACAATCTTAAATATAAAATTCCTTAACTAAAGCTCTTGATGGCTACATGCAAACATAAGATAGTATAAGTTATCTTTTTATAACTTGAATGTTTAACTTTCAACCAACCCTATCAACTCTTATTCTTAAAAGAAAGATAATCAAATTCGTAAAACGGGACTTACAATCATATCATAAAAATAGAACAGTCCGTACAAGAATATGCATAATTGATAAATTTTAAATTTAATTATGAAAATTAAAAGTAGTTATTAATCATTCAAAATATATATTCAATCCTAGCAATAAGAGTAGACTTAAATTACCTTTAGTTTTAGCCTCTGCAACATTTTCAGACTTTATGATTGAGTATTAAATGCATTAGAAAAAAAAATGCAGGCGATTCAGATTTATTTTATGTTAACCCGCTAGCATTCTCAAACACAAAAGTTAAGCATTTAATGCTATGTCGGGGCGAATACAGTCCATTTTAACTCGATTGATTTTCATGAAATTAAGGAATTTAAGATGCGGCTTTGAGAAATTCCTTGTAAAACGTATGTCATCTGAAAAGTACTTACATGATGCTCGAGGTATTAAATTTGAGTCAATGTTACTTCGTAAGGTGTGCATATACTCTACCTTATTGTCTGCATGTATGTGATAAATCTAAACATGCACTACCTCGACAAGCATTCATGATGTAGCTCATATCTCGAAGCAATATTTTAAGCAAGAAATCATTCCAAAATGAAAACAAGAGGCTTGTTTCATTCATATGTTCGCACAGATTTCAAAGCATTTAAATTGAATGAAAAGAATTCTTCTTCTCACTCATTCAAAATGACATTTCTTTTCATTTTAGCCTTGATATCATTACTTTGAATTCTCAATAAGATTAATTTGTGATGTGATAGGATTTTAAGTTCATCATTAATCTCATTCAAATTATTTGATCCTCATTTAGTTTGTTTGATATAAGTCATCATATAATTCAACCACTCATTAAGATGTTACATTCAAGTTCATTACCAAGCAATTTTGTCATGATCATGCTAATAAATGAGTAATCAAATCTAACACGACTTTTACTTCAAATCCAATTTAAGTCTCAATCTCATTGAAAAATTGAATCTTCAATCTAGCACATCTTTTGATTAACCTAATGTCTGTTCCAAGCTTCATTCATATTTGATTTCAATTATTTTGACTGTTTTAAGAAATGATGTATTGCATCCAATATTTATTGACGTGTTTCACTTGTTTTTATCAATAAGCATCCAATTTGTTGAAAATTAGATCCAATTTGATGCTTGCAATATTATTCTCATTTCAGAAATTTAAATTTCATACTTAGTTCAATTATCATCTCAATTGATCATTTAGCTTTTTAGTGTTCTTACAATTTATCTTGTTTGCATTTTTTATCACTCTATCTATGGCAGAATTTCAATAATGTCCCGATGTTATCCCAAAATAATAGGCTGCTTCAAGTGTCAAGGCTTTCTTACCACGCTTCTGGAAAACATCCATGATAGGTGTCTTACGACACTATGGTCGAGGGGTCTTTTTACCTACCGTATTTATGGGAAGTATCGCATAGGTCTTCGAAACTTGCATGGGAAAGCACCATAATTTTTGTAATAGCCAAAATAAAAAAAAATTATATATAAAATAAAATAAAAAAAGAAAATTTTTCAACCGCTGTGGCGGTTAGCAAAAAAAAAAAGAAAAAGTCCAAGGGGGAGTCGGTTTCGACAAACCGAAATAGAATCCCCAAAAGCACGCGAGAGAGGAAGAGAGGGAGAAAGAGAGAAGGAGATTGTAGTGACTCACCTTGTGTGCCCTAGCCGTGCGTCGACGATCGAGGAAGGAGAAGAGGAGTCCGTGCCCTAATCGAGTGCCCACACCGTCGACATCGTCGGAAGCCATCCAGGTCGTCGACCGAGGAAGAAGGAAGGAAAGCTCAAGGAGGAGGGATCGAACCGCGTCGTGGGCGCGTGAAGAAGCCAATGGGTGGGAGATCCGCCGCCTGTATGCGTGTCTTAGGGCAAAACTGAGAGGTAAGGAAATAAGAGATGTAGTTAATTTTAATTGAAATTTAATTTTTATGTTATTGGCTTTGATTTAGTGCTATTTCAAGTTTAATTTAGGGTTTATAATTGTAACTTAAGGTTTATCGAATTCAGCAATAAATTAATTCAGGAATATGAAATATAAATTAAATTCAAGTTAAGATATTATTTTTTTATCATTCAAGAATCATTTTAAAAAAAATAATAAAAGGGGAGTATTAAATTTAGGAGAAGCCTATAAATGAAATGCAAACATTTGAAACTTAGAAATGAAATGAAGGTAGTAAAAGCACGATTAATTGAAGTAATAGATTGAGAGTTAAATTTTACATTTCTTTAAGTATAATATAAATTAAACTTAATTATTTAAATTTTGCATGCTACATGCAAAATATAACTTAAGTATTGACTTAATTTAGAAATAATAAATTAATAATATGAATAATAGCATCAAATAATAAAATTATATGTAAGATCACAAGTAAAATAAGATAAATTACTTCCCAATATTGATTCAATTAATATTTGATTATGGAATTTCAATTAATAAGCGTTAAAGGAAAGGAGATTCAAGAAACTAAAGTTAAGAATTATGTTCGTACATTTATGGTAAAAATGCTTTAATTTCTATTTAAAATGACGTTCATATGATTATGACTTTTTAGACCGCAAATTGTGATGATTTTTTCTTCTTCATAAAGTGTGATATACATCGCTCACGTTGGATAATAACTTGAATGCTAGATCATATATTGTCACACCATCATATTATAAAATTAACCGATGATCGTTACATTAATTAACGCGATATGCATAATTATGCTATGAATTTGTATGTTGAAAGTGAGTTCACCCCTTATGATATCGGGGACGAATATACCCGCACTAAATGATAAAAAGGGCCAATGAAATTGGCAAATGGTAATGGTAATAGCTACTTGTCCTTTGGATGAGTATTGGTAAAGGTTTTGACAGTGACTCTAAGACGGATGATAAATGTAAAAGAAAAACTTCATACAAAATATTTATGTATATCTACCTCATATATGTTTAATTGTTTGAGTAAATTTCTTTTATATATATAAAAACAAAACCCACATACATTTGGCTTCTACCTTCTTAATTATATAACAAAGATAATTGAATTTTATCATTTGTTATTCTTAAATTTTTTTTAGGAAACCATTCTAACTAAATGACCGAAAGGAAAGTACGTTTATCGCCGTAAAGGGACTTCCGGAGATAGGTAATTATGTCCATTATATCGAGTTATGTTTAAAATGTATTTCTTATGAACTTTGTTAGTATATATATGTGGACAAATTGTTAAGTCATTTGTTGATTGTAGTGACACTTGTATGATTGGAGATTTTATTAAAAATTTGAAGTGCTATGTAAATTTTTCTTTTATCGATCCGACCGGCCTCATTCCGGTATTCCAAGACAATTTTTCTCCTCTTATTAAAGCAACACGAATGAGTACTTACAATCTAACAAGTTTCCCCACCATCTTGAAGCAATACGAACATGTACTTAATATTTTGGCATTTTCCTTGTGTTATACCTTTTATTACAAGTAACTATGTCAAGAAATAAGATTGATGGAGAAACTTGTCGGGCAAAAATACAATCTTTTGTTTATTCCTAGAGAGATAGAGATGGTCGATTTCTTTTTGGAACGGATAGTGTGGAAAAAAAAGATTTGGGGAGGGAGGCATAGTTTGCTTGTGATTAGGAATCGAACAGAGATGGAATGATGAGTTGGGGATTTTCTGGAAATGAGTTGCTATGAGTTTCGGGCTGGAGTTTGAAATGGCTCGGTTTGAATAGTAGATAGGAAGAAGAAACTATGAAGGTTACATATGATGGGATGGAAAGAGGGATGGCAAAGGAGTTGGTCTACGGCAAAAAGGACATGGATGACAAGAAGAGTTCGGTTGAGAAGGTGGGAAAGATAAGGCACGGTATCATTGTTGTTGGTGCTGAGACAAAAGGTTGGAGCAGGTCTGCAAGGAGGAGACTTAGTTTAGGAGTGCATGGAGAATAGAGCAAGAGATGCAAAATTGGGTTCATGCAAGTTCTACGATAACGAAATTGTTTGGAAACCAAACCAGCAGAGAGCTCGAACTGAACTAGGTGACAGGACTTGCAAGTGGTTGGAAAGACAAGAATTGCGGCAAGGCTTGGTGTTGTATTGTCAACGGCTTGGATAGGCGAGAGAGAAAGAGGGAGTTTGACAGTGAGGAGTTCAGCGTACTGAAGTCGGATGGAGGGAGATGAGGAGATCGGGTGAGGGAATGGAAGACAAAGAAGTGTGTGAATAGACTTAGTACTGTATGGCTTCGACCTTTTTAAGACTAGGAGAGGAATTGCAGCACGAAATGAACTAGATATCAGTGTCAGGGATTCTCTAATTTCATTATATATGCATAGGATAAGATATGCATAGGAGGAAATCAGATTGAGGGAAATATGTATTATTTCTAAGCAATTTTATCATCTTGGATGCATAGATGTGATCGATTTTGTGAGTTGATGCCACCATGATGATTTTGACGATGATCGAGGAGATCTCAACCCAATTTGTGTGACATTGTCTCAAAATACATGTGAATTTGATGAATTTTCTTATGTAATGAGTCCCGGTAATACGAATGTCATTTCAAGACAAATTTGATGCTTCGGACGCAACAATGCAATCTATTTTGCAATCTAAGGCTATTTAGATGACTTTGGAATTGATTGAGGCAATTTCAACTCAGAACATGTCTTGCATCCGCTCGCTCAACACTCGCGCAGATTTGACGGAATCAATTGTGGATACACCCATTTGAAGGATTTCGATGTTTAGACAATATCAGTGCAATCAATTTCATGAACAAAAGATTTTTGGACATCATCAATGCCTCTCGACTCTAATATTAGTGAAATTGCTCCGATGGCCTGTCTTCTCTATCGAGCAGTCATTGATCGATACAAAAGGACTCTCCTGATCAATTTCAACATTTCGAACACAGTGGCGCAATCAACTTTAGTCATTTCGACCATTTTCACTAACGATCAAAGTATTTCGACTTCAATCTGTGTAGCGTCGTGTCCGTTGTTTGTAGATTTCATCACTTTTGCTTAATTCTACTTAAACACATGTGGAGGTTAACATTGTGTTGTGGATGTTTTCTACAAGATATAAAAAATAATATCCATAAATTTCTTCCATTAAAAGGCCTTTAGATTGAGTTTGGTTGTGGTTTGAAAAATCTAGGGCTAAGAAAACCAAGTATGGTTAGTGCCATCATTAGGTGCACCTAAATCTCATGAAATCCATTGAAAATCTCCAATTTTACACATCCAAGTGTTAATTGTTGTTTAATCCTACTGTTTTCCTAAGTTTAATCAACCCTAAGTGTAATTTCAACCATTTGGCCATAGTTTTTCTAGTGACTAGTCCTCAAAGAAATTCATACGAAAATACCTTGACCTCATGAAATTACATGAAACTTTACAGATCACAAGTAAGCATCCTTACCTACAGAAATGTGTTATTTGAAATTGCATGCCAAAAATTAATTATGCTCTTTGCCTTGTGTTCGCCGACCTAAAAGATACTTTTCTATCTTCAATACCACTCCAAATTAAACCCCATGAAGACCTTTACTCTCGTAGCCATCTTAGGACCACCAAAATCACCAATTGGATCACCCCAATTGGCCCAACCCCAACCCACACCAAAGCAAGTATTTAGTAAATATTTCATGATCTATTAATTTCATAAAGATTTCCATGGACCTTAAATTGTATTTAAAAAAGTGAAAGATAAAATAGCCCAATTTGTATTCATCCATGTTGTTCATCTCCATACCTACTTCACAATCTACCCTATCAAGTACAATGATGATCATAGGCAATGGACATAACATCGCATGAGCTCAAAACAAATCGATGTCAAAATCTCCTAAATGTTGCTTATTTCATAAAAAGGACTTCATCAGTACATCCAAAACCTCAAAATTATAATGCAAGGGCCTCTACAATCGATTTCATCAAAATATGATCAAGATGTCAGAAAGTCAATGCAACCCCATGAAATTAGATTCATAACGCCTGAGCAATGAAAATCAGTTCAATGTCGCCCATTTATGAAACGAATTGCTAGAAAGCATCCAAGGTCCAAAAATACGAAAAAAAATGTCCCTTGCGAATGATCCAATTAAGCTTTGGCAAAAGCAATAGGCAAGAAATGTAGTGCTAGAAAAAAGGAACCAAAAACACATCAACAACAACAACAAGCCTTTGTCCTACTATGTGGGGTCGGCTACATGAATCCTTCTTCTCCATTGTGTCCTATTATGAGTAAAAATATCATTTAATTCAAGTATACTAAAGCCATTTTTATACATCTTAACCAAGTTTTTTTAGGTCTATCTCTACCTTTCTTAACATAAGGCAGATCCAATGCATTTACACTCCTAACCGGGTCATCGGACGGCCGATGCTTTATGTGTCCAAACCATCTAAGGCATCTCTCTCTAATCTTATCTGACACTAGAGCTACTCTAACTTTTTCTCAAACAAACTCATTTCGCATTTTATCTCTAAGAGTAAAGCCAATCATCCACCTAAGCATCCTCATCTCTGCACCACTTAACTTAGTCTCATGCTTCTCTTTTATTGGCCAACATTCTGCACCATAAATCATTGCAGGTCTCTTACCACCATCTCATAAAATTTTTCCTTAAATTTAAGCGGTACTTTTCTATCACACAACAGGTCAGATGCATTCCTCCACTTCAACCATCCAACTTAAATTCTACTGATAACATCTCCATCTATTTCTCCATTATTTTGAACAATAGAGCATAGATATCTGAATCGCTCACTCTTTTTAAAGACTTGTTCACCAAATGTCATAACACTACTGCTAGAACTTCTACAACTAACATTACACTCTATATATTCAATTTTAGATCTACTTAAACGAAAACCTTTAGACTCTAAGGTTGACCTCTAATTCAAGTTGGACTCCTCTAGTCTTATCAACAAGAAGAATGTCACAAAAGCATACACCAAGGTACATCTTCCCGTAAATGCCTAATAAGAACATCTATAACTAAAGAAAAAGATAAGGGCTTAAAGATGATCCTTGATGTAATCCAACCTAAGAAAATATTTTGTCAATCCTCCTTGTGTTTGGACACAAGTAACAGCTCTAGTATACATATCCTCAATGACTTGAATATAACCAATATTAACTCTTTTCTTTTCTAGAACTAACCAAAGAACATCTCTTAAAACTTTATCATAAGCTTTCAATAAATCAATAAATATCATATGTAGATCCTCCTTACTTTCTCTATACAAACAAACCTCTTAACAAATGTATAACATATAGTAGATCTACCGGCATGAAACCAAATTGATTGTGAGAAACTTTATATCACATCATAACCTATGCTCATTATTTTCTCTCCCATAATTTTAATGTATGACACATTAACTTAATTCATCTATACTCTTGTGCATCACCTTTATTCCAACAAACACTTTCTCCACTCATCTGGTATCTTTTTAGTCTTAAAAATGACATTAAAAAGATTTGTAAGCCAAGAAATTCCTTGATCTCCTAAACATTTCCACACTTCAATTGGAAAATCATCAGGTCCTATATTTTTTCACATTTCATTTTCTTTAAAGCTTCTATAACTTCAAATTTACTAAGATGACGATAAAAAAAATTCTCTATTTTTGTTTAGGGTATTAAAGTTGCTAAAATCAATCGTATTTTTAGATCCTTCATTAAAAAGTTTATCAAAATATCTCACCCACCTATTTTCAACATCATTTTCAAAGAAAATCACTTTATAATTTTCATCCTTAACACACCTCACTTGAACTAGATCTTTACTTCTCCTATCTCTTTGGTTGGCTAACTTATACATACATCTTCCACCTTCTTTGTTATTCAATCTATTATATAAATCACTAAAAGTTAAATTTTTTTAAATCATATATAAATCACTAAATAAAAATAGAGAATTTCATTTCTATCGTTGTATTAGTAAATCTGAAGTTAGTGAAGCTTTAAAGAAAATGAAATGTGGAAAAAGGACCGGATAATATTCCAATGAGATGTGTGAAAATGTTTAGAGATCAAGGAATTTCTTTAATCTTTTAATGTTATTTTAAAGACTAAAAGATGTCGATGAGTGGAGAAAGAGTTTCATTTATTTAAGAATAAAGGTGATGCACAAGAGTGTAAATTATGAGGAATTAAGTTAATGTGCCATACATTAAAATTATAGAGAGTAATTGAAAGCATAATGTATGTGAAGTTTCTCACAATCGCTTGGTTTCATGTCGTAGATCTACCATGGATGCTATACATTTGTTAAGAGATTTGATGGAAGCATGAGAAAGTAAGAAGGATCTACATATGATATTTATTGATTTAGAGAAAGTTTATGATAAAATCTCAAGAGATGTTCTTTGGAGAGTTCTAAACGTGAAAGGAGTTAATATTGGTTATATTCAAGTCATTAAGGATATGTATACTAGCTATTACATATGTCCAAACACAAGGAGGATTGACAAAATATTTTCCTATTTCATTGGATTACATCAAGGATCAACATTAAGCCCTTATCTTTTACTTTAGTTATGGATGTTCTTACGAGGCATTTACAAGAAGATGTACCTGTGTATGCTTTCGATAACATTCTTCTTGTTGATACTGAGAGGAGTCCAACAAACTTGAATTATGGAGGTTAATTTAGTTTAACAGATTTACTGGGATTTAGCCATCTAACCGTAATCCTACCCATGTAATAACCCAAAAAAAAAAAATCGTGCCGCGCTGCTAAACAAGGAATGAAAGAAATGAATACAAGAGGGAGGCTTTTCCCAAAACACGCCGAGAAGGAGAAAGGGAGACTTACCCTGCGCGTCTAGTGAGACCGCAGGCCAACGACGTCATCGATCAAGGAGAGAGAAGAGACACCATAAGCCTGTTCTAGCGGCCAACGCGCTACTAAGGAAGAAGAAGAGAGTTTCGCGTCTCTGAGTGAGGTTCCACCGCCGACCTTGAGCCCAGGAGTCTGTGCAAGCAATCGAGAGGAGGGAAGGGAAGACGGCAAGCAACCGAGAGGAGGGAGCCTCGCGTGAACGGAGTGTAGCGAAAGTGGTCTTCGGCCTGCCAACTTCTAGGGCAACCGAGAGGTATATAAAAAATATATATATATATATATATATTAATATAGTTAATTTAATTGAATTGTTAATTGTTATGTTATTAGCTATGATTTTTTTATGTCATTTCAAGTTAACTTAGGGTTTATAATTCTAACTTAGTTATAGATTTCAAAGGACTTTAAATTAATTAAAAGATAAATTAAAATTTAGTTTAAGAATCATTTTAAGATCATTTCAAGAATAAATTTAAGAAAAATAAGAAAAGGGTATTAGATTTTGAGCATATAAAATGAAATGTATTTATATTATCGCTAATTGGGACAATCATTCAATGCAGATGATAATCAATTAATGTTATATATTAAGTAACTTTAACACTTAATATTTTATGTTATGAATTGCAATTAAGGAAGGAATCATTAAAGGAAAGGAAGGCTGAAAACCGCAAAGTTAAAAGGTAATTACGTTTTACAAAAATGTCTTTACTTTCCCGATGAAATACATGTTTAGATGATTTTGACTTTTTACCGTGGATGATGATTTTCCGCTTTTATATAAATCTGAATACATCGCTTCGCGTCGGATAATACCTCAATGCTAGATCATATCGCCACGATTCATTTTATAAAGTTCATCGATTTATCTAATTATTAATTCATATGATGATCAGATGCATGAATGCCAGATGCAGTTTCGAGTTCACCCTTACAATGGACGAATGCATCACGCACAAATACGATTCAAAGCCAACAAAATCACAAATATTCAAAAAAGCAAATGAAATGCAAAGGAATAACTTATGATACTTTCGAATGAGATTACATGACTCATGACGGGTGATAAAAGTAAAAGTTCATACGCTATCGCTAAATGTTTACGACCGACCTCATATACTATCGTTAAATGTTTATGCATACTTACCTCACATACATATGATTGCAGATTATTTTCTTTATGTATCACATACAGTAAAACCTGCATACAGGGCTTTTTCTTCTTTTACTATAAATAATAAAGATAATCGACCCAATCAATTATATTCATTTGTTACTTAATCTTTTCGCGTAATCCTACTAATTAAAGACCGAAAGTCGCTACCGAACGTGAGATAATTACGCTGTCGAAGTTATAAAGTGTTTTTCCAACTTTGTAATATTTAAGTATGGACAAATCAGATAATTATCATGATCAGAAGCTTTTATGATAGATTGAGATTTTATTTATATCGACAATGTTAAGAAATGTTTTATTTTATCCGTCCAATCGCCTGCTCCCGCCAGATTCCAAGCTCCCGGCCGCGACAAGAGTGGATCGTAGGGATTTTAGATGGATATAAGTAATCATAATCAAAGAGCTAGAAGATGATAAATTTTATAAAGAGATTTGCATATGATTTGGATTAATGTGTAACGATTATAATTAATTTGTGCTTATCGAATTTATGAAATCAATTCAAGATACATGAGTGAAAAGAGAGACAAATCCCGAAAGCACTAATTTGTGCAACCGCCTTCACTAAATTTATGATACATTTACACAAATGATAAAACAATGACTCAAATGATAAGAAATCAATATACAAATTAGGGAAGTGGTGAGGTTCCTATTGACAAATACACCAAATTATTTCGTGATATGAGGCCATCTCTTTCTCGGATTACAAATTATGAAAATGTTTGTAATACTTTCAAGAAGAATGCCAAATGGGTCTCAAATTAATGCTAAAAAATATTTGTAGTGTGAACTTGAATATCCCGAAAGACGCTGGATGCAGATTTAATAACACCGCCGTTATATGAATTCAATGTGATTTTAAATGGATTGGCTAGATATTATATCATTAGAAAAGAAAAGATACAAATTCAATATTCCCGAAAAGAAGAATTCAAATTGCAAGCATAAAGGAGTATTACTATGATGGTGTCTTGCTTAAAAGTTCAAAAGATGCAAGAAAAAGGCTGAAGGTTTTCTCAAATTATCATGTATTAAAAGAGGTAAAGAAGATGGAGGATATACCAAGAGAAAGGAGTATCCGTAAGTCGATGATTTACCGTTTACCTCCGAGAGATAGATTTCTCCTGAAGTTAATCTGCAAAACCTATAAAGACCATATATGAATCAAAGAATTACAAGAGTAAGAATCAACCGCAAGAATTATTAGAGATGGGATTTATCGCCTAAGACATCTCCTCGGGGAGCTCCTCAGATATTTGTGAAGAAGAAAGATGGGAGCTGGGCTATGATCGACATGAGAACTTAACAAACTCACCTCAAGAATAAATATCCCTTACCAAGAATTGATGACCGCTTCTGAAGATTTTCAAAGATTGACAAGATTATCATCACTGAGAATTAAAGAAGAAGATATACCAAAGACGCATTCAAGATGACGACACTATGAGTCAGGTGATGCCTTTGGCTTAACAAATGCCCCCAGATTTATGATCTCGAATAATCTTTAAACCCTTTTAGATTCATGATATTCATGATGATATTCTAATTTATTCTGAGATAAAAGCTCATGAAAACCACCTTCACATTATTTTGCAAGTTTTGAAAGGAAATGAATTATATGCAAAATTTTCTAAGTGTGAATTTTGGTTAAATAAGATCATATTCTCACACATGAAGAAGGGTCATCGTGGTAAAGTCGAGCAAATACCGAATTACCGCACCTACCACCGCCAGTAAGTTTCGGGATCGGCAGTGATATTATGAGATTTGTTGAAGGGTTTTCACAGATCGCCACTATCGAGATTAACTCGTAGTTAGCCAATTTGAATGGCCGATCAGAAGAGGCTTTTCAAAATTGAAGAATTATTTAACGACCGCATCAATTAACTATTCCATCGTGACAAGATTTCAAATTTATAACGATGCATCATTAAGAGGATGTGTACTTATGCAGAATAAGAAGAGTGATTACATGCTTCGCGCAATTGAAAAATCATGAAAAGAACTATCCCACCCATGATCGAGCAAGAATATATTTGCATTAAAAAATTTGGACATTATTTATATGAGTGTGAAGTTTTCACCGATCATCAAAGCTTGAAATATATCTTTACTGAGCTAAATTTAAGGCAAAGAAGATGGAACTCATTAAAGATTATGATTTAGATTCAATATCATCCGGAAGGCAAATGTTTACGCCAGTAAAAAAAAAACATCGCAGTTTATGGTCGATCTCTCATCGAGAGTTGATTAAAGATTTAAAAAAATTGAAATTTCAATTATCAAATCTACGATGATCACAAAATCGGACGCTTTTTGATTTTGACATTTGTAAAAATTTTAGATTTGGTAAAGAAATTCAATAAGATTTTGAAATCAAAGGGATTATTGAAATATCATAACAAATTTGCATTCCAAATATCGGAGATTCGAAAAGACATATTATACAAGACACATCATTATAATTATATCCATCCAAAAGAAGAAATGTGACAAGATCTTAAAAAATATTTGCCACGAATGTGTGGAATAATTTGTCTCTAAATGCAATCACGCCGATGATTCGAACATCGTAAGCCAAGTACTTTACGCTCTACAATACCGGAAAGCGATATATGCTATGGATTTTGTGGTTGCTTGATCCGTAAGATAAGATGCTATTTTTATTATCGATATGACTAAATCGATATTTTATACCTATCAAACAACTGATCATTGAAAAACTAGCAAGAAAAATATGTTGAAATCGCGGAAGTTACATGGTGTGCCAAAATCTATAGTGTCCGACGGATACGATTTACATCTAGATTGTGGAGAAAATTCAGTTTTAGTAAGTTCTTTTCAAGATCGATTCCATCCTCAAACCGATGGCTACCGAAAGAACAAACACCTGGAAGATTTGTGAGACTCTGTTTTGATTTCGGGAAGGAAGTTCATTTACCTTGATTATAATAGTTTTCAAGCAAGTATTGTATGACTCACAAACATTGTATAAGAAAAATGCGTAACACCGCTTGTTGAGGAAAGAAGAATCAGCAGATGATGTAGTTTACCGAGAAGATCCGATTGATCCGCGATGATTAAAAGTCGCTCAAGATAAGAAATACTATGATGCTAAACATCTACCAAGAGTTTGAAGTGAGAATTGTATTTTAAAGTCAACCCCGAAAAGGTATAAAACGACGGGAAAGTTAAGCCCACGCTATATCGTCCATATGAAATCTTGGAAAAAAAGTTTATGACCGGCTTTACCTTCTCACATGCAAGGAGTGCACAATGTGTTTATATTTCTTCAAAAAAAATATGTTACATGAAACAAGATTATTATCGATCCTATCGATATTCGATCTCACATTTATGGAGGAGAAAAGAATTATGATTATGATATCAAGCATCGTGAAGAGAAATTCCATTTGTTCGTAAAACATGGATCGATCGAGACTGGGAGAAGGAATCGAAATGCAGAACTATACCCTCAATTATTTAAGTAAAGGTATGTATTTTATTGTCATTTAAATTTCGAGACTAAATTTTATAAGAGGAGAGATTGTAATAACCAAAAAAAAAAAATACAACCGCTGCAAGGCTAGCGAATGAAAGAAATGAATACAGAGGAGTCGCCCCAAACACACGAGAAGGAGAGGGGGAGACTCCATGCGCGTCTCTACCGAGTGAGAGCGAATGCACGCCGACATCGCGAGAAGAGAAAGGAGGATAAGCAGCCTCTGCTCAGCCAACGCAAGGAAGGAAGAAAGAGAGTTTCGCGTCTGCCTGAGGACTCCACCCGCCGACTTGAGTCACGGAGTCTGCAAGCAATCGAGAGAGGGAAGGGAAGACGAGCAAGCAACCGAGAGGAGGAGCCTCGCGCAGAACGAGTGAGTGAAAGTGGTCTTCTGCCTGCCAACTTCTAGGCAACCGAGAGGTATAAAAATATATATATATATATATATATATATATATATATATATATATATATATATATATATATATTAATATAGTTAATTTAATTGAATTGTTAATTGTTATGTTATTATTATGATTTTTTTATGTCATTTCAAGTTAACTTAGGTTTATAATTCTAACTTAGTTATAGATTTCAAAGGACTTTAAATTAATTAAAGATAAATTAAAATTTAGTTTAAGAATCATTTTAAGATCATTTCAAGAATAAATTTAAGAAAAATAAGAAAGGGAGTATTAGATTTTATAATATATAAAGGAAATGTATTTATATTATCGTTAATTAGATTAATCATTTGATGTATGATAATCAATTAATGTTATATATTAAGTAACTTTAACACTTAATATTTTATGTTATGGAATTGCAATTAAGGAATCATTAAAGGAAAGGAGGTTCAAGAGAAAACCGCAGTTAAAAGTGGGTAATTATGTTCTTACATTTATGAAAAATGTCTTTACTTTCCCGCGATGAAATACATGTTTAGATGATTTTGACTCGCGACCGTCACCGTGATGATTTTCTTACTTATATAAATTGAATATACGCTTCGGATAATACAATGCTGATCATATCGTCACGATTCATTTTATAAAGCTCATCGATTTACATATATGAATTAATGTCATATGAATGATCAGATGCTTGAATGCCAGATGTTGTTCGAAGTTCACCCCTTACAGACGCATCGACGAATGCACTGCACAAATATGATTCAAAAGGCCAAATGAATGGCAAATATAAAAGCAAAATAAATGTAAATAAGACATTATGATACTGTTCTTTGAATGAGTATTTGACGACTCATAACGGAGTAAAAGTCATACGCTACCGCTAAATGTTTATGATAATCCCTCATATACTATCGCTAAATGTTTACGATATTTACCTCACATACGATTGATTGTTGCAGATTATTTTCTTTATGCATTTGGATACAGAAAACCCATGCATACTCTTTTTCTTCGCTTACTATATAATAAAGATAATCAATCTAATCGAATTATATTCATTTGTTGCTTAATCTTTTCGCAATCCTACTAATTAAATGGATAAAGAAAGTCATGTTACCACCGTAGAGACTTCGCGAGATGTAATTATGTCATGTTGAGTTATGTTTAAAGTGTTTTCTCCTCAACTTTGTAGAATATTTAAGTATGGACAAAGATAATTATTTGTGATTGAAGGCTTTTACGATTGGATTAGAGATTTTATTTATGATTGACAATTGTAAGAAATATTTTATTTTATCCGTCCGACCGTCTGTTCCCGCCTTGGTATTCCAAGCTCCCGGGCCGAGTCGTGACAAAACACCTTCTAAGGATTTAGTAAATCCGCTTTGTAAATCCCAGAATCTGAATTGGTAAATCAACTTATTCGGATTTAACGATTTAAAGATCGACGAACCTTCAGGCGAATGGGTTGTCCTCGTAGTATTCGCTCTCTTCTCTCGTTGTCTCTCTCAACCACAAGCAAAGCATGATGACCAAGGCATGCGTAACGCACTCTCGCTCGGTTACCTTCAACCGCAAAGAACTGAAAAGGTCGTCATTCTCTCCGCTTTCCTTCAACCGCAAAGAACCGGCCACTCTCTCGTTCTCTCCGCTTTCCTTCAACTAAAGAACCAAGGCTTCCTCGTTTGGTTCTCATTTGTCCCCCATTCAACCGCAAGAAAGCGAAGAAGGTTTTAACTTAGAGTATGAATCATTTTTTACTTCAAATAACAATGGTGCATCTTCAAGCTCTCTTCCTTTCATCCTCTCCAACGCGACGTGTTTCTTGATCGGTTGAGGAAACAATGTAGTTAACCCTAGAAAATAGGGATATATGGTAGACAGAGATGAATTGAAAATAAAGATGATTTTCAAATATAGGTTGTTATATCATAAACGAAAAAAATTAGGACATACTGAAAAAATTTTAATCAATTTGAATTTTATCTCACTAATTTTTTTAAAAATTATTATCTAAATTTTATTTGATTAATCATAAATTATATTAATATTAAAATAAATTTATATTTATAGAAACATCGATGAATAACTTTACTACACTATTCTAATATAAATTCTTTTTTTCTTAAATAAATCAGAAATTTGATTTTATATATTACATATTGTTGAATCTCAATTTATTTGTGGATGGAAGAAGAATCTTCGGAGATATCCTAAAAAAATAAAGGAAAAGATTGATGAGAAGAAAATAGGAAAAATTGAGAAATGTAATTTGTATTGTATGCCTAAAATAATGAAAGTACATAATATTTTTTTCACTTTACCTTATTAAGGCCATGTAAGTTTCATCTTTTCCAATCATTTCCATTTCAAGAATTCAACTCCAAAATCTAAATAGGTTTTGATTATTATCTTTCTATGCTATCGTTACTCCAAATAAGAAGACGCCATTCAGATCAGATTAAATCTAAATAATGTAATATTTATTTATATTTTGTAATGATCATGATATCTTTATTAAATGATAAATTTTAATTTTAATATTATATTCTTTTTTTATTTATGTTCTTATTCTTTAAAAAAATATTATTTAATTATGACAAATTTAAATTCTCAAATAACTTACCAAACATCTTTCTGGATTTAGCAGGATTTAATAAATCTGTTACGAAACACTTTTCAAGATTTATCAGGAGATTTACTAAATCAGATATCGGATTTAGTAAATCCTACTAAAATAAATCCAATCCAAACACCCCTGAGAGTCTAAAGGTTTTCGCTAAGTAGATCTAAACCGAATATATGGAGTGTAATTTTAGTAAGTTTTAGTGATAGTGTTGTGACTTTAGTGATCGGTCATTAATAAGAAGAGTTTATTGATATTTAGGCTCTTGCTCAAAATGATGGTGAAATAGATGGAGATGTTATTAGAATTCAAGTTGGATGGTTGAAGTGGAGGAATGCATCCGCCTTATTATGTGATGTAAAAGTTCTACTTAAACTTGGAAAATTTTATAAGATGGTAAGACCTAAGAATGACTTATGGTAATGTTGGCCAATAAAAGAGAAGCATAAGACAAGTTAAGTGTTACTGAGAGAGATGTGATGAGTGGCTTTACTCTTAGAGATAGAAAATGAATATGTTTGGGAAAAAGTAGTTGGTAGATAAGATTAGGAGAGTTAGATGGTTTGGCCACATAAAGCCTCGTCCGATGACCCGACAGAGTAGATGCATTAGATTTGCCTTATGTTAAGAAAGGTAGACCTAAAAAAAGACTTGGTTAAGATGTATAAAAAATGATCTTAGTATACTTGAATTAAATGAGAATTTGACATAATAGGACACATGGAGACGAAGGATTCATGTATGACACCTAGTGATTGGGCTTGTTGTTGTTCTTGTTGTTGATATATTTCTTTCTTAGAATCTCTACAACCCACTTTATATCTGAACCTAAAACACATCATATAAAGTAAGATTGTCAAACCAATGCTTATCTTGAAAAAGTAAACCATGCTGAAGCACCTGAGGCACCAAAAATACACATAATGAACTCCTCAAATAACCAAATTAGTACTTGCTGAAAATTTTCAGTCATTTATGGTATTGCGAAAGTTTGGATCAAAATGTGCCTTAACTAAAAACAAAAATTTTTAAACATCACATATTTTGCAAAATAGATGTGCCATGTGTTTGAAATGTTAAAATTAATTATAATGGGCACCCATATTGTCCTATCAACTGCACGAAGATAAAACACAAGATTTGCTCACACATAATGCAAAAACACACATTTCAAGATGTGATAATGATGAATTTTGCAAGGAGAAAATATACATACAAAAAATAATAATAAATTAAATTAAATTAACCTCGATTAAAAATTTGTTTAATATAATTATTATGATATAATGAAGATATATATTAAAATTAAAATTATTGTTACAATTTAAATCAAATTAAAATTCACAATTAAAAAAAAATTATCTCCCTGCACCATGAAAAAAATACAGTGGCCTTTTCATGATATTAACATATAGAAATAAATATAGATCTATAGTTTACAGTTTAACAAAGCGTTCTATAATTTATGGTGAGATAGAAGAGAGTTTAGAGGAGCACAGTGGGAAGAATACTATAGAAAATGAATTTTAGGAAAGATAAATGGCTAGACTTGCTTGTCGATTGTTAATTCAGGAAGTATACTTATGATCTAAAGTACATAACTAGATTTAGTAGAGCATATGTGACTGTTGAGGTGTGGAGAATGTAATATCCATTAATTTAATTCCTAATTAATTTTGTTTAAGCTAATTAACCCGTTGTTACTGTAGCGATTACTGTAGCACCTAGGTGCTAAGCATGCAACAGCTGGATTAACGCACTCGACGCGCGTATGGCCGGGATCAATCGAAGGTAATTTCATTTCCTTTCATAGCCGCGGCCTTATTTCATTTCCTTCGCGCTGATCGAGTCGTCTCCTCCTTTCCGTTCCCTGCCCGGTATCAGCGGATTTCGCTCTCGTTCCTCGGCGGCCGCCACTCTGTGAACGACGAGCCGCCGTCCCCTCTCTGAGAGTGCCGCCTCCGTAACCATTGCATGTTCAGTAACCCCTTCGCCTGGACCCGCCGCACTCGGTGGAAGCCCGTAGTGCCTTCGTCGTCGCTTGGAAACGCCGCACATGTAAGTCCCGTGAACTGACGGGTTGGGAAATCCCGTAAGCCGCTCGGTTTGGGAAATCCCGTGAACCGATCGGCTCGGCTCCCGTGAACCGATCGGCTAGGGATTTCCTCACAATCGGAAACTTAGGGAATTTTGTAAGTTGCTAAATTTCTTTCCCTATCCCTTTTTCTTTCAACCGGCAGCCTTCCTTGGTGTTGAAATGCGTGAAATGCGTGATTGGGGAATTCCGTACTGTTTTGGCTGCTAGGTGAGTTATAGAATTATTGCGTATTAAATGGGGATTTAGGATTGACATTGTTTGTTAATTTCGGTTGTTGATTGAAGCAGATAATTAATTGGCGTTAGAATTAGTACTCAGGTAGCTTATGAGGAGATATCAATTTCAGGTAAGATGGGTGTTAATTATGAGTTTCATTTATGAGTTGCATGTATTAGAAGTATTTAGAAGTATTTAGAAGAGTTATTTCATTATAGGTTGTGTACTCGAGGAGGAATCGAGGAGCATCACGACATACTTAGGCGAGGTGAGACGTAATTCTAATTTAAATTCGATTCTATTCTTATACGCTTGTTTCTACTTAGCATAAATAGTATGAATACGTAGATATTTCTCATATTGAATCTGAAATATAAATGTTTATTGACATTCATGTAATGATTCTGATGATTCTGGCCAAAAGATTGATTGATTTCATTGATATAAATGTTTGAAACATGTTAAATGCGAATGTGATAAAGCAGAAATGTCGGGAAAATTGTGATAAGAAGGCATATTCTGAATCTGCAGAGATAAGCAAAGTTCAGCGAGATGAGTGATTAGGGATCTTAGTATTCCACTACATTTGAGGTTGTCGTTAAATCCAGTGTTAGAAATTTAGTATAGAGTATAGTTCGCCTACACTTTAGTGACAGTAGGGTGGCACCATTTTATATGAAGTCATCACAATTATAAATAATTTCTAAAAATGATTTGATATGAATAGATCTGGCGAAATGATTTAATGAAAATTATTCTCCTCGACATTATCTGATATGACTACTTATTATTATATTATTACATTCTACGACCTTTCGTATTGTTGATTCATTGTTACATTCTTGCAGTTTTACCAGTTTTGTAGATTTATACATGCGATTGTTTCTTGTCTTTGTCGAGAATGTTTTAGCATTCTTGTCTCACTAAATTTTAGCATGATCTTCTGATTGATAATTCGCGAAAAAGGCTTTGGGTAAAACTTCTTTTGTTGTATAATTTTTGGGAAGCTTAAAGGCTTTTGGCGCATTAAATTAATGTTAGTTCTTACATATTTATTTCTTAAAGATTTTCTTGATTTGTGATATGAATTAAGTTAAGTAGTATATGAATTGAATAGTTTAGTGATGATTTGATTAGATACACCTTTCACTTGCTTTCGTTCAGATGCAGGTTGGAGCGTGTTGATGGAAGGTGTCCAATCGAATCATTCTGATACAGATTGACACAGCATAAGGGTCATCAGGTGTGAAGATAACATTATCTAATGAAGTGGAGATTTTGATTGAAAAAATGAAGATGTAGCCTTATAAAAGGGAGCTTAAGGCTTAAAGAATTATTGAAAATGATGTTAAGGTTTGTAGAGAAAACTAAAACAAATTACCTTGAGTATAAGATAACTAACACTCCCATCAAAAATTGCTAAGAGTATGACCAACAAACTCTAAAACCATAAGAGTAAACTCAAATGTTTTATAATTGTCAAAAGATGATCATCTCATTACAAAAAGGGGACTATTTATAGCCATAATAATCATCCTTCAAAGGAAAACAAAAATCAAAATATGAAAAGAAGATGGATAACAATATTAATTCAAAGCATTAAATTGCTTTAACTATTTTATGCAATTAACGCATTTTACATGCCTCTAATTTATGCAAATCCACCACTTCACATGTAATACATAATGTTTGAACTTTAAATTCAAAATTACAAAATTTGAAGTTTTTATAGAGAAATTAAAAATTACATGATTTAAAATTATACCATAAAATAGGCTTTAGTGGGTGAGTATGCTAAGCATCCATTTTTTATGAATTATAATGGCTTTAACTTGTGATCTAGTCAATGGCCTTTAGCGGCCTTTTGTTGCTCTCATTGATCTACTCCAATGCCCTTTTAGGTGTCTTTTATAAATGGACCATATAAATTACGCATCACTTATAATGTAGGAACCTAAATTCCACTTAAATAACTTGGATCTTCCTCTCCAAATGGATAAAATATATAAAGAACCCTAAATTATAATATCTAATAATATATAAATGAACTTTTTTTAACCAACATGCTGAAAGAAAAAAATACATCCACCTATGCAATAATTTGTCAAGTGTGATAAATTTAAATTTAGCCAGAGCTCATAAAGAGTCTTATCATATCAAGTGTATCTTTGTGATCATTTTCAAAAATTTATTGCCAATGAACATAACGTCTATCCTCTAATGACGTGATTTTGCTATCAAACAACACCACAAAAAAAAAAAGTTGGTTATGACAGAGGCCCTTTAATTGAGTGATTTGCTACAAAATGACATCATTACCAAACTCTTTATTGGATAAGGTTCATTTAAATTGTCCTTTTAGTAAACATACACCTAGGTCTATAAGATCTCTTTGGACAATACAACTCATTACTATTAATAAAAATCCTTGTTAGATTAGGCCAAACACCTCCTTAGACTATGTAAGCTAGGTACCAGGATTACTCATGATAAAAAAACTATGGGATATTGTTTAAGTTCGTTATCATTTCCCCCACTATCCGTTCATGTATCAATCCCTCCAGATCCTGCATTCTGCCCACAAACTCTAACAGGTTAAAAATCATACGCCTCATTCGATCTTCTCAAACATAGAATTTCAATTACACGGGATGTAGATTAAGACTGAAGTATGCACCAGAACGAAAAAAAAGACAAACTAAATATTTATCAAGCCGGAAGGATTCCCTTACAGAATAGTCAACATCAATACTTATTCTTGTAAATTTAAGCAAATTTAGGGTGAGAGTCTAAAAATTAGTTCACAATAAGCCTAGGAAATTTTAAGAGAAAAAATAATCACATCCTAAGAGCACGACCTTTCCCCTGCAGCAAATAAAATATGATATGGCATTATAACATTAAAAAAACTTCTTACCGTTTAGCCACTCATCTTCCATTCTAGGAGGCAAGTCATGATGTAAGAGATGAGTAGCTGATGGACGATCAGATGGGCTTGGGGACATAAGACGCCGAAGAATGACTGATTGTTTTGGAAATTTTGCAACCCACGAAGTAGGAAGAACACCCTTCTGCTTCAGATCTGTCAGAATAATATGTCTCTCCATTACCGTTGCAAAGGGGTGCCACAGCTCAAAGAAAACCACTCCTAAGCTGTACATGTCAACCTGTAAATTAGAAAAAAAAAAGGGGTAACAGGAACATCAAAAACAACGAAATAGCCAGCCAATTAAACACAAAAAAGAAATGTTGCTGACTGGAAAAACATCATTTATTTCGAACAACATGGAAAACAAATGCTCCAACATTTTTCCATAACTTTTTCACAGGCGAAAAGGGTGAAGGAAATATACCTTCTCATTTATTTGTGGCCATCTCTGTTCTATCTCAGGTGCTGTATAAAAATATGTGCCAACTTGACCAGTTCCATCCATTGAAACTCCATTAGTTTCAGTGGGAAAATATTGATCAGGATCCAGCTGCTCTAGATTTAAAAACTTAGCTGAGCCCAAGGAAAACATGATTAGTTGATTTAATAGAAAATCGATGCTACTTCACCAATAATTTAACTAAAAAGAAATAAAATACAGATAAAGATCAATTGGAGATTTTAGAGGGTAAGAGAATTCAACGTAGAAAACTGCAATCAAAGTTGCAGACAAGATTTCATGCTCTACAAATGCAAATGCAGCGAAGAAATTGTTTCAACACTATAATTATCAGGAAAATAAGCTTTAAGTTTTTTATACTTGACTAAAAAAGATAAAATACATGAAAGTAATAAAACAATACACTTACCAAGGCCAAAATCCCCTATTTTAATTTCATTGCGGGCATCAAAGAATATATTACTAGGAGTCAGGTCACGATGTATGATTCCCTGGCTATGTATATGGGCTAAGCCTTCCACAATTTGGCGAAACAAATGCCATGCGTAGTCCTTGTCAAAAGAAGCACTATATGTTTCAAAATCCTGGCGTAATGTCCTTCACAAGAACACTCGATATAAGAATAAAAACAATGCAACGAAACTAGTAAGCTGAAAAAAGAATGAAGAATTAGCAGATAATATCATTAAATTTGTTAGCTGAAATCTAAAATGAATGTATGCCAGTGACATGAAAGATTCAAAAGTAACAGAGCACATCACTTAGTCTCAATCACAAAGAGTTGTCAATAAAGTAAGAACCGAATAACTGATTGTGAGCTCCAAAAATTCACACCTGACTTTTTTATGAGAGATATGTTCTAATACAATTTCAGAAGGCAAATTAGATGTGAAACAATACACAGCCCAAAAAATTTTCCCATATTTTTCAAAGAGCTTTAAGATCTGATTTCAAGTTTCTCATAGGCACAAGTCCAATGGTTATTTACCTCTCTCAATGATGTGAGAGAGCTTTTGATAAGACTAGTTAGTATATGCTGAATACTTAGCTTATAGCAACAACAATTTAATTTAAAATAGAGAAAAATATATCACCTTTAGGTTGAAAGGGAGATAGTGGGGAATAATGGTGATTTCACTGAAGATCCTATAGCTTTATTATCCCAAATTATCATGGACTCCATTCTAGTTAGTGAGAAGAGGTAATCCATCAAGGATCCCCATCAACTGCCATGAGTTACAATATCAAAAGGTTAAATCTAAGGCAATTTAAGTTGACCATAACAATAAAAAGATTCATATCAATCATATCAAGTACACTATAATTCACCACTCAGAAACTAAGCCAATAGAAAACATCTAAGGTGTCACACCCCATGACCCCTTATCCCAGATGAGCAGAATAGGATTTAATTGATTTCACGTAGACAACACGCTCTTGCGAACGAAAGCAAAAAGGTATCTAATCAAATCATCACTAAACTATTTACAATTAATATCTACTTAACTTAATTCATATCACAAATCTGGACGTAAATCTTTAAAATAAATGAAGCAAAGAACATTTAATTTAGCGCAAAAGCTCTTTAAGCTTCCCAAAACTGATTCAATAAAAAGTACTACCCACTGCCTTTTCCTCGAATTTTCAACAATATCATGCTGTTGAGACAAGAGTCTAAACAAGCTCAAGATAAAGACGGTAGAAGAACGCGGTAATGTATATGTAAATTTGCTGGTAAAACTAGGTAAACTATACTAGTGAATGCATATCAGAATCAACAATAAGTCAGAAATGTAACAATCGAATAATATCTTTGTAAGTTTCATATCAGATCAATCAATGTTGATTTTCATTTCTTTATATCAAATCATTTTCATTTTAGAAATGTCATTTATAATTCAGGTTTGACTTTCATTCATATGGTCGCCACCCACTCCCTACTAAAACAAGTAGGTAGGCGGCAACCATACTCTACATACCTACCGACATTAGACATAACACACCAACCTAAAATGCAGGGGGATCTTAAGATCCCTAATCACCATCTCGTCGAGCTATTATCTGCTATCCGTATCCTATCACAATTTTCACGACATTTCCGTTTATCACACATTCTGCATTTAACATGTTGTAAAACATTTTATACGCTCAATGATGCTACAATTTGCAAGGTCAAATACTAAACATTTGTATTCATTCGTTCAAGACATCTAATGATGTAAATCTGTCATTCATATTATATATACGAAGTCAGCAAGTAGTATGAACGGATATATAGCCTAATTTACATTAGATATAATGTCTCACCTCGATATGTCGCCGATCTCTCCTCAGTACAAACCTATAATGAAATAACTCTTCTAAATCCTTCTAATACGCGTGAAAATTCATAAGTAACTTAACCTAAAATCTTGCAATCTTACCCGGCGTTTCCTCATGTTTTGAAACATAGTGCACTCCAAAGTAATCTCCAAGAAATCTCGCCACTATTTAATTACCCGCAATCAATAAACTAAAATTAGCAAACACCGCAATCCAAATCTCCCTCATAATTCTTACCACTCACCCAAGCCAAAACGGTTCTGGAACCCTTCAAACACGCATTTCAACGCCAGGAAGGTGCTAAAAAAGAAAAGGAGGGAAAGAAATTAAGAACTTACAAAACTTCCTAAGTTTCCGACGGCCAGAACAGAATTCGCCGATCGACGGTTCACAGAGCCGAACCGATCGGTTCAGGATTTCAAACCGAGTTCTGGGACTTTCCAACCCGCGGCCTTATTTGAACATACGGCGGCGGCTTCCACCGACCGGTCGCGGATCGACCTGAGGTCAATGGCGGCGATGAAGAGAGCGGCGGTTCCGGGTGAAGCCGACGCGGAACGGATCGTCTCGCGGTCACGGAGATCTGGGAGAGAGGAATCAAGCCGGGAAGGATACGCTGCTCGGTCACGGAGCTGATCCGGCCGAGGGAAGGAAAGGAGGAGGAATCCGATCGAACGGGAGCGGTCTCGATCTCGCAGCGAAGGAAATGAAATAGTCAGCTTGGAAGGAAATAAATTACCTTCGATCGATCCACACCAACACGTCGAGGCTTAATCCCGCACGTAAGTAAAGTGAATCTACAAGAATGCTACAAATAGTTAATTAGCTTAAACAAAACTTAATTAGGAATTAATTAAATGGGATATTACATAAGGTTTGGCGATGGCCATACTTGAATAATATTATTTTCTGATGAACAACCCAATTAGAGTCTTGATTGTAACCATAACTTAGTGGGAAACTAATCAATCATTAAATATAAGAATACTTGTGCACAATGATGTTTTAATCATTTGATTAGTGTGAGAGTATAAATTTGAAATCATTCTTTGGTTGCAAATCATTTCAAACGTTTTGTGTAGATATACATCAATGAGTTTTAGTCTCATCAACTCAAATCCTTATGACAAAGGTGTAATTGATCTTAGGATTCAAATTGATGACAAAGGATCAAGGAAGAAGTTTAAGATGTTTGTAAAGGAATAAGGTATGGGAATAGCCTGAGATGTCTTTTTGAAATAAAAAGCATGGCAACTTGCTTTTTGGAGGGTTGGCGAGAAGAAGGGTCAACTACTTGTGGAAGGGGAAACACATGACGAGGATGATCCAACACCCGAACTCAATCTAGATACAAGATATACAACTTGAAAGAGCATGCTACAGATCTCCAAACAAAAGAACAAACAAGTCCCCAATAACATAAAATCAAATATCAAGAGTCCTACGGCAATCTTAAAGTAAAATATTAATAATAGTAGGAAAACCAAATCATAATCCTAGCCTAAACTAGGTAATTAAAAGAACCTAAATGGTCGATTTAAGGGGAGAGGTGGACTAAACCAATTCAGGTTTAATGGGATCTAAGGTGAACTAGTTGGAGTAACTTCTTCTAGTAAATCAGCTGAAGTATCTTCATGAACATCATCAACTAGCCATTCATCATCTGATGGTACATCATTGCATACTAAGGGGTCTTTCTCAGATGCCTTTCTTCAATTATTTATCCTTTAATCTCTTGCTATACATAATGTATACCAAAAAATTCATCTTGAATGTTGCCAGACTATTTCTTCCTTTGTTCTGCACTTGATTATATATACTCCAATTTTGTTCAATGTCAGGTGACGAACAAATAAGCCCAAGTAATTTGAGGTGAATCATTATAGGCCTAAAGTGGCATCACCCAAACAGAATCCATCATTCAACTATTATTGAGAAAATAAAGTTAAAATAGGTATTAAGCAATAGCAACAAATTTTATCAAGTTTAGAACTCTAACTAAAGAAACTATAAAAATTACCTTGGGATTGCTTTTTGATAGCAATTTTAACTTGTTGTGATCCAAAGAAACATTCCTTATTCCTAAATGCAACAAGGTGTAAGTTTGTCCTTACCCTCTCAGCTGCATTTTTAATCAACTTATCCATGAAATGGTATAATCTAATTTGATCTCAAGATTAGTTGACTTATTCTAAACATGCTAAAATTGAGAATTCAGATAATATCTAGCGACATGTAAATAACAACAAAGCTAAAGCTATCATTTTTATCATTAATCTCCTAAATTTCTTTATAAGTTGATTCCTCTCCTCCCAAATTTTGTGCAATCTCCTTACCTCATCCATAACATGATAATGAAGCTCGGGGCTGGGTTCTTCTCTACATCTACCATCCTCACAACTTGAACAAAAGACTTGACTGTCATAATAGTATAACACATACTGATTCAAAATCATTCATTCAATACAATTTCTTTTATTTCTCTTCATTCTGGCTTACCAGCCTAAGCACAACTCAAACACTAAATAAAAGTGAATATAGCCTCTAAAGGTTGTTTCACATCTAAAATGCTTTGCAAAGTCAAGCAAAGAGAAATTTAATAATAGTGAGTCGTATGAGCTCATTCTTTGTAAGCTTTCTTAGTAATGCAAGCATCCAACTGTAGTTGTAAATAAATTTACTAATCTTTTTTATTTTGATCAAAGCATTCTTATGTTGAGGCAAGTCATCAAATCTCTTAAACATAAAATCTATATATGTGTTGCACATGGTGTCTAGTACATATGTTTCATCTTCTCCATCAATTTATAACCAGGAGCTCTATAAGTACTAGCATTATCAATGATAACTTGCTCAATTAAGTGCTCTCCAATCTCCTCAATTACTCCATTCAAAATGCCAAAAGATAATCTGCCTTTTTCACCTTATCTAATACATCCACAGACTTCAAAATATTATGTCATATAGGTTATTAACTAATATATTAATCAAGCTTTTGTTCTTCAAATCTAACTATCCATCAAACACAGTGGTAACTCCTATCTGAGCACATGTTCTCCTAATCTCCTCAATTTTTTTCAGTGTTAGTCAACACTTCCTTCAATATCCAAATCCTCAATTCATACATAATAAAAGGTCTAAGCCCTCAATTATAAAATCCTATAGAACAAACCATATTAATGTAAGCTGAAAATGCCCTCACATTGAATGGAATGACATTTTCAAAGAAAAATTTCCCAATATCCATGCATACATGTCTCCTCACCTCTCTTGCATGCTCAACAAAAATATGATGGGTTACTCTCGCTCCATCATCCTTGTCATCTACCACATTCACCATCTATTGATCCATAGATCCGTGTGCACCTCTATTAGATTATAGTAGCAACGATGATGAAGAATCCTTGCACTATGCTTCCTACTAAAATATGAGCCTACATCCACCCTATCATTAAATTATTGTTATGTCAGATGTTTATCATTGTTAGCTTCTTCAGTTAATCATAATTTTCTTTTTCAAGTCCTCTAAAACCTTTGCACAAAGTGCAACATTTTTATGAGAATCAAATAAATATTCTTTCGTCATAGTCGCACCTCCTTTCACAACCTTATCATAATAATTATATTTCAAATATACATAAATCTTCTCCCCACCATCAATATCAACTTCACACTATACTTCCATATGGTCCATCCTATGCTCTGTTGTCCTCATCTCTTGTCCTCTAACCATATTACAAAATCGTAAAAATATTTTTAAATTAACTAAATCAACAACTAAGATGAAAAAAATCCTAACAGACCAAACAACAAAAAAATTCCAAGAAAGAAGACTATTACCTTACTAAACCATAATAGTAAAAAAAAATACAAAGAAATGTATGCTTTTGTAGTCGTGGCAGCAAGCGGTGGCGTCAGAGGCAGAGAGCGGCAGCAACGAATGACTCAACTAAAGGTGGCAAACGATTGGATTGCAGCTATGAGAGATCGAGGCAAAACAATAGCAAGTTGAGGCTCTTGGTTTAGGTTCTAAGGAGAGTGGAATTCGATTTTGAAGGGGTGGGGTTAGTTGTTTAATTAGAAAATTAAATCTAATTAGTGAGATCTATGCCAACCCAAATTGCATTGAGGCACACCTGGTGAAGCGCACACCTCACCCATGGTGATATGAAGCGGGCACCTCATGGCACCAAATTGCACAGAGATGTGCCTTTTATTGCAAAATTTTAAACTATGGTACAAAGTGTATCATATTAGAGAAACAAGCAACCACACCATGATTGAATCTTTATTTTATTTTGTTTAAGACAAACCCACAATAGGATCCATGTTGACATCCACCCATGGTAACCACGTATAAGGAGTTGAGTATATAAGCACATATTTCACCTCAGGTTTTAGCCATGTGACACCCATCCACCTCATCATATTTTTAGTAAGCCAAAAACTTGTTTTGGTGGTTGCAATTGAGAGAAAAAGTGCAGTGGATATTGGAAGAAACAAATTAGAATATATATATATATATATATATATATATATATATATATATATATAGAGAGAGAGAGAGAGAGAGGCATTTTCCTGTACTTATATAAACAAGTGTAATATAGATTGTTAATTAAGTAAACTCATTTTATTCCCTTTCTCAATTATTTATTATGAAGTTATTTGTATGCAATGGATTATGGTGTTAAAAAAAAATTGGAAACAGAGAAAAGAAATTTAAAGGAATTTTGATAAGCATTTGGCAAATCATTGTAACATTATCTAATTTTTATCAGATAGTCAGCATTTGGCACTAAGTTGGAAACATTCGGATTAGTTTCATTATAAGCTAGGACGGATTGCATGGAGAGAAATCAAATTCATGTGAGGAATTGGTATGTTTATTAAACTTATGTTTATGTTAATAATTTATTAAATCAAAGAAAATCAAATGATAGTCTGTGTATTCAAGGAAGCGTCAAGCATATCACGACACTGGCTTGTACATCAATGTGAGATATGTAAATGCTAATTTAAATTCAGTTTTTTATGCTTACAACTATTCCTACTGTTGCATTGAATGTTGTATACATAATACATGAAAATTTGTCATATTTATACAAGTACAAATATTTAGTGCACAATCTATAATCATGATGAACATATGCTAGTCATATCTTGATATCATATTATATAACTGTACATACTGAAAAAACTTCCGTGCAGGTATTACTAATTACAAAATGAAATATAATACATATCATAAACTAGAAATATCATTAAAATGTTATAGGTGAACTGTTTTAAAATAACCTATATAGTAGGCAAAAATTCTGATGAGATGGACATCTAATATAGATTTTTGAATTCCCAACTCTTGACATTGAAGTTGAGCAAATCAATTGGTGTCAAGAGAACTATTTAAGTAGTCTGATGTCGATCGACTTATCACAAGCGGACCAATTGGTGACCCTTATATTATGAAAGTCAAAATTTATGCAATTATAAATAATATTTCAAAGAAAATGATTTGATATAAGATAACACTTGAATTTACTGAACACATGTTGTACATATAACTATTTATACTATACACCATTAAATATTACAATCTATGATTAATATTCAACTCGCATACTTGACAATGTTTCCTTAAGGCATGTTTTACTTACAGTTGTGTTTAAACATGTTTCAATTACATATGCACATTATTTCTGAAGTCTTGTCCTGGGATTATTTTAGCTTTACTTATCACACTGGGCTTTAGCTTGTAATATTATATGATGACATTTTAAGCAGGAACGGGAATGGTAGTACTTAGTCAAGCTTTTTGAATTGCAAAATTTTGATGTACAATATTGGGTGTACAATTTTTCGAAGACTATAAAGATTTTTTGAGTATGTATGAAATTTTATTTTGATGCTTTTTGTAGCTATGTGCTTATGTTAGAAAATAAATTTATACACTTTCCAATAGATAATTTAAATATGAAATGGATGTTAGAATTGTTCAAAATATAAGAGTTTGTTCGTGATAATTTTGTGAGATTCAGATTTCACCTGCTTGTTCCAAATTGACACTTGTTGAGATAAGTTAATAGAATTTGCATCTAATCGAGTCATCTAATTCTATTATACCTCAGATTAACCCTGGTATAAAGAGGGTCATTTGGGGTATGATAAAACTTTCATAAACTGAGGTCAACACATGAAACTAGCACACTTTTAGAGGACAAATCTTTGGGCTAGTTCAAGAATTATCTATTTACCATCATGTAGGTGGCCTCAATTGAGACAAAAATCTCCAGGTATATTGATTTATTAATTTATAATGTTTATGTATTTTTGAACTTTAAGTATTAAGATTTAAATTCTTAATACACCTTAGTGGTGGGAGATGCATTGTGCATTAATTCAAAATTTACAAAAAAAATGACTACTAAGATTTTAAAGTTGACTTGCAATGTTGTTGGTTATGAAAGAAATTAAAGCATATTTAAGCAAGTAAATAACATTTAAATATTAATTATGATAAAAATAACTCATATGCTTTATTTTTAAAATTATGACATTTTTTGTAGATTCGTACAAAAAATAGAAATCGATTAGTATATAAGAGATTAAATGATATTGTCATCATCAAATATAATCACATATTGAAAAGAAGAATTAATTTGAAAGATGTTATTGATCATATTTCTTTATATTATATTGTTGCCAACTGTGAGTGGTTAAGTGAGATGATGGAGGATGCAAGAGATGAGTGTTTTGATAATGAGGATCTAACCTGAAGACAAATTGAAGAAACATCAAGCAAAATTGATAGAAGATGGTCTTTAAGATTTAGTAGATCAAAATTCAAAAAACCTTCAACTAGTTCATGTCGACCTATATCGACTAATGTTCTTCTAGAAAATGATGATAAAATTGACACATTGAAATACAGAAAAAGAAGAAGAAAATTTTTGGTAAGATTGTCAGAGGTTTTGCTCCCTAGAGACCATGGGTCTAAAGGATTTGACTAGGACTATGTGACATGACCCTACACTTTTAGGTAGAGTGGCCTACTTAAGAGAATAACTATCTTGATGAGTTTGAGTTTGAATTTTTAAAAAAAGGTTTGTAAATTTTTTGAAAGTAATCACGTCTTTTTAGAGCAGAAGCATGCATGTTGAGATGAGACATGATTCAAGTTAATCTTATTTTAAGTGCATACAATATTTTTTTAATCTTAAATTGAGGCATTAATATTTTTTATTAAACCAGAAGCATATATTATTTAAAAAGAAAAACCATTCAAGTTAAAATATTCATGAGTATTTTGTAATAAAAAAGGGCACAACCTTTTTATATATAATTTTGATATTTGCATTAAGTCTGCTTGCAAATTCTTAATTGTAGATTTGATTGAGTTTGAAGTTAATTACATGTTTTCAAAGGGCCCAAGCCTATACATGTTACATACTTTATTCAAGTGGACCCAACATGTAATCTTTCTTCACCTATAAAAAGAGAAGTTGCTTAATTTCTTTTCATTTAATTCTTATTTGGCCCATGGTTCTGAAAGTTCTAAGTGTAGAGAAAAAGTTGCTTATGCTAACAAGCAAGCTACCAAGTCCCCTGTAAGTCATGTACATATTCAATTTTATTCTTTTGAAGTGACAAATATTGCATTCCAATTCTTCATTTTAATTTTTATTTGGCAATTTTCACTTGTTAGCTTTCAAATTATGTTGCATTTGTGTCTAGATAAGTTATAATTTTGTTCATTTTAAATCTCATAAATTCGACTTCAATAGTCACAAGATATCGCTTTTGCATAAGGACTTTGCTATGCCAGTTCACCATCCCAAGAAACTCGTGCATGAGCGGAGTTATACGATTGTCAAATGTCTTCAAAGCCAACCATGCCACCAAAGACATGCATAGGATACTAATACAAGAAATTTTGTGGCACAATATATTTCCAGTCATACTAATATAAGTATGCACGGGATTTAGCCATTATGTCACAAATATCACCTATAAGCTTTCCCCCTCAAATTAAGAAAAGCATGCACGAGTTTCTATAATTGCACCAAACATGTAAACAGGATTTTAGAACATAATGAAATGAATACACTTTTATACTTTTACAAGCGAGGTTGTGCAAACGGCAAACAAGGCAACAAAGTTAATGGTGAGGGGAATACATAATTTTATTTATTTATTTTATATTCCTTTTTTCCATTCCCTTTTCCAAAAATTTTATGTTCTCTTTTTTCTTTAATGGAACCAAAAAAAAGAGAAAATTGAGAGTGAGAGTAAAGAGAAAAAGATATGAACAGAGAACTAGAGAGAGGAGTGCAACAAATAAAGAAAGAGATATAGTGAGAAAGTTGTGATAAATAAGAAGAGAGGGAGAGTAAAAAAGGATTGATAAAGAATGGGAGAGAAAGAAAACAAAAATGATAGAAAGTGAGGAAGAAGGATTGAGAGAGAGAGAGAGAGAGAAAGAATGAGAAAGAAAGAAAGAGTCAGAGAGAAATTCAGGGGGGCGAAGAGGATGAATGAGAGTGTGGAATAAAGAGACTGAGAAAGGGAGAGAGAGAATGATAAAAAAAAAGAAATAGTGCGAGAGCCCACCAATGAGCAAGGAGGGGCAATGCAAAACTAAAGATTGACAATGATAGAATGATGAGCTCGTCAGCATGAACAAGGTTGGTCAATGATCTTAAGGCTTGGGTGAAGAGGTCACTAATCAAATACTGAGGTGGCAGAATTGGCATGGACTTGAAATCTCACATACTCTTCATCCACCAATACCTTGGTAGTGAGCACACATTATGACTTTTATGTCGCATGTGACTGGTCCCACCAATATCTTCATTAATAAATTCTCATTGCAATTTCCATGTTTCCTCAACACACCACTAAGCACCCATTGTGATTTCTCACTTCTTCATTGTCAAGGGTTTTGAGAATTTTCATAGGAACAATATAGCAAGGAGCCGAGTGATATGAAGAGAGAGTTGTGGGCAAGATAGGGATTCAACATGAATTGTGACTTTGTAAGGAAATTGAGGGAGATGGATAGGGAGTGGCACGAATAGTCTTTTAGTTTTAGTTTTTATAAGAAGATGCGATCAAAGAGGCATGTCTTACATTTATTCGAATAATAAAATTAAGATAATTAAGCTAAGTTGACAAACCCAATGTGAGGAAGCTTTAGTCCTACTAACTTTCATTCTTATTCACCAGTTATTATAATTTGATTACCATAATTATTATTATTATTATACATTAATAGCACATGTATATATTAATAATTATTTAATAATAACAATAACAAAATAATAATTCTTGTAATTATGATTATTATTTAGTTAACTTAAAAAATAATGAGTAATAAAATAAAATAAAATAATATTAACTACTTAATGATAAGAGATATGCATACATATAATAAATATAATACATATATATCACTTATGGTAACATACATATTGCTCTTTCAATTGTTTTATTATTCTTTAACAATTTTTTAAACAAAAATTATGATTGTTATTGTTATTGACAAATCTGCATTGACTTTTCCTTCTCAATTCCCATCTCTCATGCTAGTCAAATTTTACCCTCATCTTGCACGCAGTTAAAATTGTTCTTGTGAAATCTGACTTATTTTTGTGCACATCAATGTCATTTTCATTTTTCAAGAATTTTTCTGATATTTTTTTTCCGTGCCAAAAATAAGGTGGCACAAGGTCTCTCCTAAATATTTTTAACATTTCAAACATGCTGGCACAATCCATTTTTAGAAATAGACTCGATCCATTTTTAGAAATAGACAATGATTAAATAGATTGCATTGTACAATTGATGTATTGAATTGATCTGAACACTGAACGTCCATCGTCAATGTGCCATTTAGTTTGGGTGAGTTATAGAATAATTATCAAGGTCAATGACAATAGAAAGTAGCTAAATGTGCCTTATCTAATATCCAATTTCATTCTCAAAATTTAATCTAAAATCACTCGAATATCAATATAGGGGTGAAAATATGTGAAGCCTAACTTCATATAATGATAAGCACCCCGTTTGAATGTTTAATCAATAATGTTAAAATTATTAAAGAGTTAATCAAATTGGTCCCCATACTATTTATGGAGCATCAAAATAATCTCACAACAACAACAACAACAAGCCTTTATCCCACTATGTGGGGTACTACATGAATCTTTCTTCTCCATTGTGTCTTTATTATGTGTCAAATTCTCTTTTAATTCAAGTATACTAAGGTCATTTTTTATACATCTTAACCAAGTCTTTTTAAGTCTACCTCTACCTTTCTTAACATAAGGCAAATCTTAATGTCTCCTGGGTCATTGAGACGCTTATGTGGCCAAACCAAGGCGACTCTCTCTAATCTTATTTTGCTATTTCTCCAACTTTTTCCATACTCATTTCGCATTTTATCTCTAAGAGTAAAGCCACTCATCCACCTGAGCATCCTCATCTCTGCAACACTTAACTTAAGTCTTATACTTCTCTTTTATTGGCCACCATTCTGCACCATAAATCATTGCAGGTTTTACCACCATCTCATAAAATTTTCCCTTAAGTTTAAGCAGTATTTTTCTATCACACAAGAGGTCAGATGCATTCCTCCACTTCAACCATCCAACTTGAATTTTACTAATAATCTCAAACTAAATAAAATGACTAATTTAGTCCCTTGACTATTTGAAAATAAATCAATTCGATCTTATTGTTTGAATTTGGATGAAAATGAGTAAACATGTAATGGAGAAGGTTGGGCAATATCAAAATTATAAAATAAGTTAACATTACAATGACATTTAATATAATAAAAAATATATAGAATTCATGCCAAAAAATTTATTTGCTCAAATATCTGTAAAATATTAATCCAATTTCCTTGAATATAATTGTATTTGTAGCACACAAGAAAGAAAAATAATAAAGAAATGAGATGCTTCATAAATCTAGAAAAAAATTAAAATTCCAAAAAAAACTCCTGCTTTTAATACTTAAATAGTTAATTTGGATGGTAGAACCAAAATGGTCCCTTTTTCAAATAGTCAAAGGATTAAATTGACCCTTTTATTTAGTTTAGGACTATTTTGATCTTTCATAAATAATTGGAAAAACCAATTTAGTCCTTAACTCAAATATTAAATCAAACTATCTACATTACTCAAAAACGAAAAGATTACACATGAATCTTCTTATGTTGATATGCCTAAACAAAATTGGTTGGTTAAATAAAAACAATATAATATTTACAATGTTCATCGAGCACTACTTTTTTCAAAACAATGCTTCTAAGTACCTTTATAAAGGAGCTACTGTGACAACAACATTATTGATAAATAGAAATTTATTTAGAGTATTTGGGTATAAAATTCCTATGATATGCTTTCAATAAATCTAAGAACACACTACCCAAAGTTTATAGCCCGCTTTTGTACATCTTTATGCATATAACAAAGGTAAATTTGACCCATGGAAACTAAAATGTATGGTTGTAAATACTCAAAAAATAAAAAATGGGTATAAGTACAAGGACTCAACTAGGAAATTTTGTTAATTCTATGAATGTGACAATTTTATTTCAATTAACAAATAAGTGTACACCTTAAAATAAAATTTTCAAGGTCCTTAAAAAGATTTAAAGATAGATATGTTGCATAAGAAAATAAGAATAGATAATTAAAAAACTTAGCTCCTATCATTAAAAAAAAATGTTGCACAGATCCTTCTATTTCTTACTTCCCTTTTTAAAAGGTGCCTACTACCAAAAACTGCCTTCCTGCATGTAGAGTTTGAAAATGAGATGTTTATGAAACACTTTCCAAGATTTGATAAAACTATTAGTGGCTCTGAAGTGCTATTTGAAAAAAATGGTGTACAGTTTGAAGCAATCTCCTATAGCATGATTTAGGAGATACAAAAGGTTGTGCTAATAAAGTAATATAAGAAAGTTAAAAAAACCCTCTTTATAGACCATTCTATATTAGGATAACTAATTCCCATATTTATGTATGTGGATGACATTATTATAACATAAAATGACAGCTGAAAAGAATCTACTAGGAAAAATATTGCCATAGAATTTGAGATCAAGGAATTTGGAAAGCTTAAAAACTTCCTGGAGATCGAAGTGACATGGAATTTTTCAATAAAATATGTTAATTAGCAAAACAATTGGATCATCTATTAAACCTAATCATAGATTAGATTTAAAACAAGATGATAATGTGATAAGAAAAGAAACACATCAAAGGTTGAATTTAGATTGATTTATTCATCTTACACAAAGCCTGGTGTTGCATATGTTATTGGTGAAGTTAATTCAAATATGATCATAAGAAGAAATATTTATAAGTTGTCCATAAAATTCTCCACCATCTAAAAACCACATCAACAAGAGGGATATTGTTCAGATGCAATTGAGAAGTTAGCCTGGAAGTCAATCGAAATGAAAACTACGTTGATTCAATTAAGGATTAAGGGAAGTACTCTAGTTTCTATACCTTTTTCTGATGTAATATTGTAGCATAGGGAAGTAAGAAACAAAGAGTGATTGCAAGATCAAGTGCCAAAGTTGCATTCATGATATAACTCAAGGCATATGTGAAATTCTATGGCTTAAATAATACTCGATAATCCCAAAATCAAGTATGAAAAAACTAAAACATTACATTCCTACATGAGATCACCTTACAAATATCATGAACAAAAGATATCAGCTTCAAGATTTCAAAAGATTACTTGTAAGCTAGCAGTGTAAAAAATGTATTCTCCAACTAGAGTGGAAATCTAAAAAGCTAGATTTCCATAAGTGGAATCTCAAAATATAAAAAATATGAACTTTGATGTATCCAAAAGCTATAATTTGTTTTCTTTCTTAGTAGTCATGAATGTGAAATATATGAATTTGATTAGGATTTATGGTAGAATAATCTCTCTCCCTTTTTATTGTTTCCTCCTATAAAAACTAAGAATGGTGGTCAATCAACACAAATGACATCAAGATGAAGAAGTTTTTTCTTAACAAGAAATATCTGAGTGACAGTAATTATAAAGAGGGTTAAAGATGGAAGACTTGAATGGGTGACAAGTGAAGGCTTCTTTGGGCTTCTTTGAGAGAAATTGTATTTGAATTTGTTCAGAGTTTTCGAGGAAGATTGAATTTATGCATAGATGGTGTGGTCATTAAATGTTAAGAAAAATAATTGATGTGAACCTGTAACTTGGCCTTGAGATGAAAGTAAAGGAGTTCATATGAATAAATTAAGAGATGAAATAAGAATCCATTGGTTGGAGTTTTCTTTCCAAAATCAAAAGTTAGAATTTTGTTCTGGTGAAATCCCAAGAGACTCTTTAATAATGGTATAATCCAAACAAATATGAAAAACAAAATATTTAAATCCACCCTACCATATCAAAAGTATCATTAGATTGTACAAATTCTGGGCACAATTAAATTGAAGATGGTGTTGTATAAAAGTTATCAGAAAATACTATGGAAATAGTTTCAGTAATTCTGATTGTTGGACTATAAACGGATCAAAATTAAGATTTAATTATGTAAGACCCATCACCAAGCCAAGAAGAGATCCATTTATACATTGTTTTACAGATAAAGTTTACGGATCAGAAGAAGGAATTGTGGATTTAGACTATTCCCTTCATTGAAAGGGAGGCATGCCACAATTCAGAGTTTATTAGGGCACATATGCCAACAACTTCATATTTTAACATCCGAGGACTCATATTTGAAAGATCCAATTTTCTATTTGTATATGGTTTGCATAAATAAATTAAGAAATGTGATGTAAACTTGATAAAATAACCTCTTGGAAACACTGACAACTAGAACACTTAGGTGGGATTAACAAATTAAAAATGTCAAATAATCTGATAAATTTAGCTTAAAAAATTCCTTTTTATGTCAACTAGAATTGCAAACTTGTTTATGCCAAATTGAATCTTCTTCCACATGCAAGAAATCCACCAATAAATATTGCTGTCACATAGTATTTCCTAAAGCAGCACAATCACATTGTAATATTTAAGCAAACATATATTTGGATATCCCTTAGTGTAAACAATCTGGTAACAATTTATAGAAAATACTCAAAGCAGTAAGGATGCATACCTAGGACAATATTCCATCTGTATATACAAATATGTTGATTCAAGCCTATTATCAGGAGCACTTGCACTGGTGAAGCTTACATCACGATAAGTAGCACTAAAACTCTCCACCGTCCTTGAGTCACAAGTAGTTTCTCCATGATAATTGCTAAGGTCAGTTTCAACCCAAGCCTGGATGTGGCATAAACATAGAAACCATTAAATGGCTCAAATATGCATAAGTTGGAAAAAAGAACTCATACAAACTTGATAAATGATAGGCCCATCCAAAAAGCATTTAAGTTTCAAGTAATGAAGCAAATGAGTTAATAATCAAATTGATCCCCGAACTATTTATAGAGGATCAAAATAGTCTCAGACTAAATAATAGGGACAATTTAGTTTCTTGACTATTTGAAAATGGACAAATTTGATCATACCATTTGGATTTATAAGCAAATGAGTAGACATGCAATAAAAGGTTGGGGTAATATCGGAATTTGAAAATAAGGTAACATTACAAATGACATTAATATAATAAAAAATACATAAAATTTGCCAAAAAAATTTATTTGCTCAAAAATTTGGATGATATTAATCCAATCTCCTTGAATATGATTGTACTTACTGCACACAAGAAAAAAAAATCAATTAAAAAATATGAGATGATTCATAAATCTAGAAAAAATTAAAATTCCAAAAACATCTCTATTTTTAAAACCCCAAACAGTTAGTTTAGATAATAGGATCAAATTGATTCCTTTATTTAGTCGGGCATTATTTTGATCCTCCATAAATAATTGAGGGATCAATTTGGTCCTTAACTCTAAAGCTAATATTGCGGTTGAGATCATTCCTAAGTAAACAAGGTGTAAAAAGTGCAATAAGAGCTAACGACATAGGCAACCTGGAATTAGAGAAGATTTTCTCGACTGGATAATGTGAGATGGGAATTTGGTTGATTTGTGGACTGGCCGACAACAATGGAAGCTGAAAATTCACCTATCGTACAGTTGGTTGTGCCCAAACAGCCACACGGAAGAAGAATGGAGGCAGTCCATGGCTGGTTGGTGCATATCGGACTGTGAAAGGGCTAGAACAACAGCTGCATGACTGGAACAGAGCTACCTGGCGCAGGATAGTAGTTGGCCACCTATATACTAACAGAAATCAACCTTTATTGGAGGAAGAATTGATTCAATACCTCAACTCAATCATGTCTGACCACTTGATTGAAATGAAATTACATCCTTAAAAAAGGGGAAAACAAATAAAATAGTCTCAATGTTCAAAACAGCAAAACTAACCCTAATACAAACATAAGATACTATTTGCATTAGTTTAAACAAACCCTAATTATAAGCAATTGACCCAAGCCAGCAAAGGGAGACTAGACCAACCAATACTCTCCCAATAGATCGAGGCTCGACCCAGCATCACAGGAACACTCCACGATTATTTTCCTCACGTTGGGGAGCTATCATCTTCATCCATTGGAGCCTTTGAATCATTAGAATACTATGACAAATCAAACCACAAGGCAAATAAATATTGTAAGCATTTTCATTGATAGTTTTAATGATCCTGATTGGACCATTAGCTTGGGACTTGAGCTTCAAAAATGCACCTACAGGAAACTTCTCATTCTTCGGATTGATCAACACTAAGCCTCCTCCCATGAGGGACATGAACTTCCTCGAATATTTGCCCACTTCTGATGTTTGGAGTTTTATCGAGCAATCTCCTTCTTCACCTTCTCATATAAGTTTTGTATCTAATGGGCACTAACCTTTGCAATAGTGCTAGGCTCAATGATAAGGAGGATAAGAACCAAGACCAAGGGTGTAAGCGAGTTTCCCCTATGAATAATCTCAAAGGGAGTGCGACCTATGAATATATGGAGTGTAATTTTAGTTGTAGAAGTTCTAGTGGTAGTGTTGTGACATTAGGTGAACAAGTCATTAATAAGAGTGAGCGTTTCGGATATTTAGGCTCTATTGTTCAAAATGATGGTGAAATAGATGGAGATGTTATTAGTAGAATTCAAGTTGGATGGTTGAAGTGGAGGAATGCATCCGGCCTATCCTGATAGAAAAGTTCCACTTAAACTTAAGGAAAAATTTTATAAGATGGTGGTAAGACCTACAATGACTTATGGTGCAGAATGTTGGCCAATAAAAGAGAAGCATAAGACTAGGTTAAGTGTTACGAAGATGACGATGCTTAGGTGGATGAGTGGCTTTACTCTTAGAGATAGAATACAAAATGAGTATGTTCGGGAAAAAGTTGGAGTAGCTTTGGTGGTAGATAAGATTAGGGAGAGTCGCCTTAAATGGTTTGGCCACATAAAGCGTCACCGTCCGATGATGAGAGAGTAGATGCATTAGATTTGTCTTATGTTAAGAAAGGTTGAGGTAGACCTAAAAAGACTTGGTTAAGATATATAAAAAATGATCTTAGTATACTTGATTTAAATGAGAATTTGACACATACTAGGACACAATGGAGACGAAGGATTCATGTAAACCTAATTTAAGGCTTCTTGTTGTTGTTGTTGTTGTTGTTGAGTGCGACCTATAGACTAACTAGTGGATCTATTGTAGGCAAACTCAATCTAAAAAAGAATCAAGTTTCATTGCTTGATGTTGTTACCCACAAAGCATTTAAAGAGATTTTTCAAACTACGATTCACTATCTCTATTTGTCCATTGGTCTGAAGGTAAGCGGTTGAACTCAACTAAAGATTTATGCCCAACTTCCCTAAATAGTCTTACAAAGGTGGCTTACAAATTTTATGTCTAGATCTGAAGTAATGATCTTAAGTACACATGAAGTCAAACCACATCCTTAAAGTAGAGATTAGTTATATCTAAGGCATCCATCATCTCGTGACAACGTATCAAATGCACTATTTTGGAGAAGTCATCTATTATCATAATAGAATCTTTATTTTTTTAATCTTGTAGAAAACCTACAATGAAATTGAAGCTCACATCAACCTAAGATGACTCTAAAACCGGGAGGGGAGTGCACAAGCATGTACGCTGCCCTTGAGTTTTGGCCTTATGACACTTTATACTACTTGATGTATTTGTCAACATTCCTAATCAATCTAAGCCAAAAGAAACTATCTTTCACTAGGGAAAGAGTCTTGTCCCTACCAAAGTGTCATGTAATTCCCCTATTATAACACTCTTATAGAAAAACCTCCCTACATGAACATCTAAAAATGCAATCCATTCTAAAAAATTGTCCTGACATTCCCCTATACGTTTGCTCTATGGTACTACTCATAAGGTCTATTTTGACATCCACTCCAAATCTCCTAAAAATCTTAATCTATGGCATAGAGACATTTCAATACTTCAAATCCAACAACCATCAATTGCAAGGTAATAATCAATAAGTGGTAGACTCGGAGCATCACCTACATTGTTTTGGCTTTCCACCTTATGCTTGAGCACAAGTGAATCTAAAAGAGAAACTCCACTCATGATGCATGATTGCCCTTCAACTTCTTCTAACTGTTCAAAAACATCAATGCTTCATGATCAGTGAAGAGGGTAAATTCATTGGCCAATAAATAATGACTTTAATTATAGAGGGTTCTAATAATAGTATATAACTCTTTATCATATTTGAAGTATTTTTGCCTTAAGTCATGAGCTTCTCACTAAAAAAAACAATAAGATGTCTCTCTTTACTTAGCACATCGTCAATCCCCATATTGGATACATCACACTCCACCTCTTAAACACCTGATTAAAGTCAAGAAAGGTTAGAAGGGGGGTTTGTAACAACAATTACTTCAAGTTGTCAAAACTAATTTATGCTTCCTTTATCTGTTAGAATTTATCTAATTTGATAAGCTCAATTAATAGGGATGTTATAGAGCTAAAGTTTCTAATAAACCTCCTGTAGAATGAAGTCGACCCATGAAACTAACAAATCTGTATAAATGACGGATATCTGGGCTAGTTAACAACAGCTTCTACTTTGGCTAAGTCCATCTCTAATCCAACTGTGAAGACAATATATAACCCAAAAAAACATATTTAGAAGGTCAAGAAATGGCATTAGGATGTCCATGCAAGTGCTCATTCCTAAGGACATAAACGGCTTGTCTCAAATGCTTCAAATAATCCTCCATCAAACGATTGTGTATGAAAATATCATTAAACTATATCAACAAAAATTTTATAATAAAGGCTTAAAAGATCTAATTCATCAATCTCATGAGAGTGGTCGGAGAATTGGACGAGCCAAAAGGCATGAATATCCACTTATATAAACTATCTCTAGTCTTAAAAGTTGCCTTCCACTTGTCCATTGATCCCATTAGAATCTGATGATAATCAATGAAGAGATCTATTTTGGAGAAAATGGTTGCTCCATACAATTGACCTAGAAAATCATCCAAATGCTTGATAGTGATATTGTTCACAACTCTGCTGTCAATGCACATCTCTATGAACCATCTTTCTAGGCACAATCAAAGCAAGTACAGTACATAGACTAGTGCTCTAACGCACCAATGATCTAGACATTAGGATCTTAACATGTATATGTAGCTCCTCATGTTCTGTCGTCCACATCTAATAGACAAGTTAATTAGGGAGGACTGATCCTAGGATAAGATCTATTGCAAGAGTGGTAACCCAACTGATAGGCTATCCATCAACACATCTTAAAACTCATTTAATACTGGCTCCACTGCATCCAATATTGGCTCTTCCTTTTCAATCCCATCTAGTACTACAAGTGCTAATGCTACAGGTATCACCTTCATAATCAACAAGAAAATAACTCAAGATACTAACTTTGATTTTTTCTAATCACTAACCACTTCAGTCTCCTTCTAAGGTAAGAGTACAATATTCTTCACATCCTAAGTGCAAGTGTAGGTGTTCTTTAAACCATATTGAACTATTCATCTGTCATATTGCTAAGATTTGCCTAAAAGAATGTGGCAAACATCCATAGGCATGACGACACACCACACATATTCCAGTAAATTATCTCTAATAAAAACTTTCACTAGGCACCTCTAGTTAACACAAATATTATTTCTCTTATTCAGGCAAATCAAGGAATATGGCTTGGAGTGCCTCTATAAAGAAAGATTCAACTTTTCTACCATTCGGATAGAGGCAACATTCTCATAACTACCTCTATCAATAATAAGAGAAAGTGTGTCCCTTTAGAGCACATCAGGTGCAAAAGATATTGTGTATAAGCCATTGTTTCTCCCTTTGGGTCTCATCAAACCACAAGCATCTCTACCTCATCTATTGGTACCTAGTATTCATCCTCAAATCTGTCATCTCTTGAATCCTCATTGTTTACCTCCTCAACTGAGCCCTGCTAAGCGAAACAAATCACTCTCCTATTTAGAGAGTAAGAGGCTATATGAAAACATTTCCTAATGGGAAGAGTTTTAGGAGTGCCAGTCTTTTAGTTTTCATCTCTTCTAAAGATGGCTCCCCACCCTCCCCACCTTGTGCCTCAAATCTTATTCTCTTCTTCACATCCTTTGTGAAACTGCAAGTGTTCTTAAAAACAATATTGAATTGTGCTTCCATCGTACTACAAAGGCATGCCTAAGAGAATCTGGCAACCATCCATAAGTACTGACGACATACCACTATGAAGATTAAGAATAAATTTAAGCATTATTCTAGATAAGGGGTAATTAAAGTACACTAATAAAAATAATTTTAAGAATAAGCTACAAGATCTTAAAATTTAGATAGCAAATGAGATTAAATAAATAGCAAAAAAATGTGATTAAAGAATCAAAATGAAATGCTCTTAGTAAAAATAGTTGGTTATAAAACAAAAATATATAAGAAACCATAAAAAAATAAGAATTGTTATAAAAATTAGTTTAGATGTAAAAATTCAAGGAATTGAAAAGGATATAGAGTAACTAATACAGAGTCTAAAAAAATAATGTGATGCAAAGAATTCAGTAATTAATAATTTATATAATAGATTGGATACTAAAGAGAGTAAAAGATATATGTATAAGCTAGCCAAGCAATGAGATAGGAGAAGTAAAGATTTAGCTTAAGTGAAGTTCATCAAGAGTGAAGATTAAAAAGTACTTTTCTTAGAAGAGGATATTCAACATAGGTGGATGAGATATTTTTATGAACATTATAATGAAAATTGTTAGACTACGATAGACTTTAGTTCTCTTAGTACCTTAAATGAAAATAAAGATTTTTATTTTTATCATAGTATTAGTAAAATTGAAGTTGGAGGAGCTTTAAAAAAAATTAAGTGTGAAAAAGCAATAAGACCTGATGATATTCTAATAGAACTATGAAAATATTTAAGAGATCAAGGAAATTTTTGGCTTACTAATATTTTTAATAGTATTTTAAAGACAAAAGATGTTTGATGAGTGGAGAAAGTATTTGTTGGTTCTTATTTTTAGGAATAAAGGTGAAGCATAAGAGTGTGCAAATTATGAGGAATTAAGTTAATGTGTCATACATTAAAATTATGAAAAAGAGTAATTGAACGTAAGTTACAACATGATACAAAATTTTTTTAAAATCAGCTTGGTTTCATATCGAGTAGATCTACTATGGATGTCATAAATTTGTTGAGAATTTGATGGAGAAGTGTAGAGAGAGTAAGCAAGTATTATATATAATATTTGTTAATCTAGAAGAAGTATATGATAAAGTTCCAAGAGAAGTACTCTGAAGAGTTCAAGAAAATCAGGGAGTTAATCTTGCTTATATTCTAGTCATTAAGGATATGTATACTAGAGCTATCACTTATATTCAAACACAATGAGGTTTGGTCAAGTATTTTCCTATTTCAATTAGATTACATCAAAGATCAACTTTAAGCCCATATCTTTTTCCTTTAGTTATGGATGCTCCTGCTAAACATTTACAATATGATGTATCTTGGTGTGTGCTTTTTGCTGATGAAGTCTTGTTGATAAGACTAGTGAGGAAGTTTAAGAGAAACTTTGAATTATGGAGATAAATTTTAGAGTCTTAAGGCTTTCATTTGAGTAGATCTAAACTGAAAGCATGTAGTAGTGTAATTTTAGTTGTAAAAGATCAAATGGTGGGTTGTGACAATGTGTGATTAAGTCATTAAAAAGAGTGAACGTTTTAAATATCTCAGGTTTATTGTTCAAAGTGACGGTGAAATAGATTGGGATGTTATTAGTAGAATTCAAGTTGAATGGTTGAAGTGAAGGAATGTATCAGGCTTGTTGTGTGATAGAAAGTACCACTTAATTTTAAGGGAAAATTTTATAAGATGGTGGTGAGACCTACAATGCTTTTTGGTGCAAAATGTTGACTATAAAAGAGAAGCATAAAAGTAAGTTAAGTGTCACAAAGATGAGAATACTTGAGTGGATAGTGGCTTTACAGAGATAAATAGTGAAACGAATAAACACGTGAAAAGATTGGAGTAGCTCCAATGATAGATAAGATTAGAGAGAGTTGTCTTAGATGGTTTGGTCACATAAAATATCAATCGTCAGATGACCCAGTTAGAAGAGTAGATTTATTAGATTCGTCTTATATTAAGAAAGATAGAGGTAAACCTAAAAAAGGCTTTGGAAGTATAAAAAATGATCATTTTTTATTAGAATTAAATGATAATTTAACACTAAATAGGACACAATAGAGAAGAATAATTCATGCAGCCTACCTCAAGTAGTGGGATAAAGGCTTGATATTATTATTGTTAAAAGAATTCCACTTGGCACCTCTAGTCAACATAAATCTCATTTCACTTATTCAACTAAATCAAGGAATATGGTAAGAGTGCCTCTATAAAGAAAGATTAAACTTTTCTACCATTCGGGTAGAGACAATATTATCATAACTCCCTCCACCAATAATAAGAGAAAGTATGCACCCATCACAACACATCAGATGCGGAAGAAATTGTGTCCAAGCCATTGCTACTCTCTTTGAGTTTAGTCTATAGGACCCATCAAACCACTGCATCTCTCCTCATCTACCGATCCCTCGTATTCATCCTCCAGTTTATCATCTCCTAAATCCTCACTGTTTACCTCAATGAAGCCAACTCTGTGAAAGAAATCGCTCTCCTATTTAGGGAGTCGGAGGCAATATGCCCATAACATAGATCTTAAAATACGTCCAAGTGGGAAGTGTTAGGAGTGCCACTTTTCAACCTCTTCTTCTGAAGGTGACACAATACAAGTGCTAGCTCCATGCTTAATACAAATGACAGATCCATACATCAACGGACAGTCAAGCAAACTCATACACATCAAGATGCAGAACCTTATCATTCACACATTGACACTTATACTCATTATTAAAGTATGAGTTTGGAACACAGGTAAACACTGGAACAAGTGCTAAATGTATGCACAAATGCTTGAAACAGAAAGGCTTGCACATGAATGCAGTCAAATTACCTAGAATTAAGTGGAACCTTAATTTTGTTTCTTTCTTGTTGAACTCCAAGAATAGAAGCATTTACCTCCACGGCACCATTGTTCACTTGAGAAAGTCTGAAAACGATATAGTAAATGTTAATACTGTGAACATGTAAATGTCATGTGAATTCCTCCATATTTCCATAAAAACAGAAAAAAATGAAAAAATGAGGAAGGAATAGCTACCTCAAGAATGGAGGAGTTCGTCTTCGAAGAGCTATAGCCGCTAGAGAGAAAACTCTGGACTCAATAGGCTACCGTTGCACCAGATCCCTTCTAACACTCAAGGAAGAAGAAGGAGAGAGAGGGAGAGAAAGAGAGCTAATGTGCGTTTGGAAGAGAAGGGAGGAGAAAGAGTTGCTATAGGCCCTCGACTCCAAGAAGAGGTGCGGAGGAAAAGGCTGTGAGCGAGCGAACGATTTTTTTCAATGGTTTTGAAGGCACGGACGAGTCGAGGGATGCGGGCTGGGATATAGGCGGAGGGGTATTTTAGAAAATGACAAAATAGAAATCACGGGCCGTAGGTGGATCCCTCCGGTCGCAACTTCGTAGCCGCTGCGCCCAAGATTTGCAAACCGCAGGACAAAAGCAACCAAACAGCATCGTGTGGTGTTTTACACCGCACAATATTTTTGCAGCTATCCCACAGGCCCTTAGTCCATGTGATGATCTTATTCTTGCCCTCATGTTAGCGCATGCACCAACACAAGTAAATTGAGTTTACCACTAGTTTGACCATCCTATCATGAGGAATATCTTTGTATTCAAAGATATGCCCATCTATTTTGAGCCGCTCAATAAATTCATTTGAGTCCAAATATCCTTCAAAATCAAACAAATCAATTATCACCTCAAGATTATTATCCCCTCTCCTATATTCAATGCCAAATTGTAGCAACATTGATTCTTCATCATTGAAAATTTCTTATTTAAATTGTTTTCATCTTCTCTTTCAAGTGGTTTACTATTGTAACTATAGGTGACTTCGCCAAGTCATCTTTTTTCAAATTCAATGAGACTACATTGTAATTATAGAATCTCCCGCTGAATTTTTTTCCATAGTAAGCTCCTAAACTCCTCTTTAATTATTTGATTATTCTTCATTGGTGGCATATTATGTTTTCTCCAATAAGCTCTCAATTTTAGGTTTGACAAAGGCTACATTGTAACTATAGGTGACTTCGTCGAGTCATCTTTTTTCAAATTCAATGAGACTACATTGTAATTATAGAATCTCCCGCTGAATTTTTTTCCATAGTAAGCTCCTAAACTCCTCTTTAATTATTTGATTATTCTTCATTGGTGGTATATTATGTTTTCTCCAATAAGCTCTCAATTTTAGGTTTGACAAAGGCCAAGTTGGGGGGCGTTTGGGGCTTGATTTGGGTTGGTTGGCTGTTGGAGGGGTTTGCATGGCATTTGGATTAAGAAACTTTGGCTTTAGAAGAGAGAAAGGCATACCCTAGATAGATCTAAAGTTGGGCTAACTATAATACCAAACGACACCATTTTTAAGTAAGCAAGGTGCAAAACAAGTGAACAAGAGCTAGGAACAAAAAAAAGCTGGAATAAGAAAAGATTTCCTTGGCTGGCTGTAGTGGGAAAGGAATTTTGGTTGATTTGTGGACTGGCTGGCAACAAAGAAAGCTGAATATTCACCCATCCTGCAACTGGTTGGTCCCAAACAGCCACAAGGAAGAACATACTTGTGGCTGGTTGGAGCAGATCAAGCTATGAAAGTGCTGGAACGGCAGCTCAATGACTGTAACGGAGCTACCAAGCACAGGAATAGCAGTTGGCAGCCTGAACAGTGACAAAATCCGATCCTTGCTTGAGGAAGAATTGAATCAACACCTCGATTCAACTAAGATACAATCTCACCGCTTAATTGAAACAAAATTAGATCCTCAAACGAGGAAAAAACTGAGAGAAGAATATCTCAATCTTCTAAACAATAAAACTAACACTAGTCTAACATAAGACATTATTTATATTAGTTTAAACAAACTTAATTATAAGTAATTGACCCAGAATAATAGATGGAGGCTGGAACCGGAAGGTTCAAGACTCCCTGAACAGATCCAGGCTAAATAAGTCGGCAGGAGAAGACCCAGCTTCATAGGAACACGCCCATGTTAGAAGTATTGAAGTTTCATTTTATATAAGCACGAGATCTATTGTTATTAAGAAGTTGGGGATTGTGAAACAGGCAGTTTAGCCTAGAGATCACAAGTTTTCATCCAGAAATTGTATCCCTCATATCCAGGATCATACAGCATTCAAAAACCCTCCCCAAGCCCTATGATAACAAAATCTCTTAGTTGTGCATTTCATCTATAATAAACTACTTGATCATTAAATTGAACAAAAGAGACTAGCTACAGTGTACAAAGGGTGTGATATACTGAATGATATACTTCACATGCCAAAAACGACAGAACTGATTTGTCAATAACAATCCGCGATTAGATTTACATGTCAATGAACAATTGCGATCGGCTAAATATGATAATTATATTGCACGACATTTGCTATATCATCGATTCAATTCATGTTGTTTTATCAAAAATCAACCCCAGTTGTTTAAAACTTAACAAAAGACCCCATTTCTTAGATAAAAAACAAGAAATACAAACATATTGCCATAGAGCCTAATGTTAAGTCTAATGTTACAAAATTTCCTTTCAATTAATTAGCCCCTTACACGCACTTAAAGGGGGTAGAAAGATACATAAGATATGATTAATATTACCTCATCCTTCTGCTCCTAATCTTTGTTGTAGGAAGAGATCAATCCTACTCAAAAGGGTATATACCGGTAGATCCACCAGATTCGAATGCTTTGGCACAGAGGAAATTGAAGAGTTTCTTAAACAAAAGGGGGGAAAACTGAAAGAGAAAAATAGATTATCAAAAAGGTACAACTTTGAAATTCTTGTTCTTGAATTTCTACTCATTAAATTTTGGGTTTCTAATAAGATTGGTGTTCAATGAAAGATACAACCATAGAATTCTAAGTTTTCTACCTTTTTATACAGGAAATATCCAACAATAATCGCACTCTTAATATGGAGGAATAAAAATGAAGGAAAACTGTATACCCAAATATTTTCACTTTTGATAGAACAAAATAAATGATTTTGATCTTAAGAAATAAATAGAGAAGGGTTTGAATAGGGGGTTTAAATTTTAACTATAATTGAAGATATGTATTAAGCATAAAAAAATGATAGGAGAACAAAAAAATAATTAAGATGAATTATTAGAGATAAGAAAAAAGTATATGACAATAAAATAACATGAAAAACAAGATCAATTAGCCCACCTAACATAAACTCAGTCAAAATTGAAGAGTGACAATAAATTCTTTCTTATTACAATCCCATTTGATGAATAATATATGGAACCTCCTACCAATTGATGTGTCATCAATCAAAATGTTCCCCATCAGAAATAAGAAGAACAAAGTAAATCAAAAGCTTTTGTGTCTTCACCAATAAGAAAAGAGGAACTTTTATTGATGAGGGAACAACATTTTTTTTTAAAGGAAAAGGGATGGCATGACTATTTGAATGAACTTCTTGATCATGAATATTTGATTTTCTTAAATTCGAATGGGCCTTGAAGCTATCAGGGTGAGTAGCAAAATATATTACAGAACAAGTTATATTGGAGAAGAATGCCTTCAAATTCAATCTTATGTCAACAATCATTAACATCATAAACCAATGCATATCTCCTTATGAAGAGAAGAGATCAAATTCATTTCCACCAGGACCCTAAATAGTAGCATTATTTTACAAAGGTGTACCAAAAATTAATCCCAACGAATATAGAGTTGAAATGTAGATGTATCCAAAAAAAGCCACCAAAACAAGGGTGATAAGTGATTCCTCAGAGGCAACAAAAAAGGAAACCACTTCAGCATTCTCATCAATAAGCATTTAACATAGTACATGCAAATAATATCTACATTGAGATGACTCGGAGAGAATTTTCCAATAATAATGAGAGTGAACAATCGAATAATCTCTGCATCAATGAAAATAAGTAGAAATTTGTAATTGAAAGAGAAACCTACTTGTGTACATAAGAATCTTCAATTTAAAAAAAAATAATAATGAGCATTGTATATACCCTAGTCTCAACAAATCACCCACTACATTAAAAAAAAGTGTAAGAGTACAACCAAAAGGTAGAGAAACCTCATAAATAACTACAGCAACTGGAGCAAGAGGAGGTAAAGTGGATTACAAGAGAACATCAAAATCCAAAGAACCAAAGGTAAAAGAACCTTTGAGATGATCAAAGTGATTGGAGCAAGGGGCAGTGATGGCGATACCACATAAACACTAGAAGATTCAATTGAGCCCACAGATTGGCGTTTTGAAGCCGTTCAAACAGATTATTTTCATTTTGTTCATAAGGATATAACAGATTAATTGATAATTAATCGATATGTGTGCCCTATTCTAATCCTCCCCACAATTTTTGTGAGATTGTAAGGATGAAGAAGAATCATTTTGTTCACACTTGGTGTGTTATTTGTACTGTTATTTTTTATATAATGCAAATGCATATTTTCAAGAAATCATAGAAGCCTCAGAAAACAATTAAGTAGCAGTAGGGAGTAAAGAGAAAAATGACTAAGATAAGCAACCCAAAATAGGTGAGAAGAGTGGAAAAAATCTAGAATTGAGAAAAGAGAACATCATTCTAAGAGGAGACTAGAGTTTGGAAGAGAAAATGAGAGGTAGCTTATTGCCTCCCTAAGAGGACCAATAAAAGCCATCTGAGGCATGCACAACCACAAGAAAACGCATGAGATGCACACATCCATGCTCGAAAACAAAGATAGATTAAACATGAAAAATCATGTGCAAGATTGCACACTAGATCACATAAAGAGCGTCATAACAAGGAGAGAGCCAATATAGGTGCACACGTTGAGAGCAGAGCAAAGTGCCATGAAGAATGAAGGCTAAGGTTCACTCACACAGAGCACAGATGAAATTTAAAAGCCAAGATTTAAAAAATCACAAGATCTACCACCTACACCTTATAAAAGGGAGATGTAGCATCCACCGTGTTATTATTCAAGTGAGATAATTTGGAACATTTATAGAGAATAATAGTGATTTAGCCATCTCTAAGAGATGTACATTTTCCTTTCAAAAAATCTCATATTATTAGGGGTGTCGACACGAGATTTAATGCATAATCGCTTCATGTAAGAAATAATTTTCTAAAACTGATTCAAAGTATCTTTGACATTATCAATTTTCTGAATTTATATTTTAAATTACAATTATGGATCACAATGTAAAAATGTTTAAAAATTTGTCATGCTTCAGATATTTCTTTCATTAAAAAAACTCATGTGAGAAAGGCATATTCGCCGATGAAAAAGATAAATCAATTAGATTCAGATATATATTTTTTACTCTAGAAGATTCCTAGACATCAACGTAAGCTAAAGCAAAAGGTTAAGAAGGTTGGTATGTTTGACTAGAATAGGAACTATGAGTAGTACAAAATAATCCCTTCTAAATATGGATTTTTTATGTTTTGGATTTATTTTTCCATTTTGAAGTTGATTTTTAGCATAGAGTTGTTGGCTACTTGATCATTAGCTTCTTTGTGGCAACAACCACCATCTTCTTTACAAGAGGATCCTTTACATACACTAAAAGATGAAGACTACATGTCATTATTAGTAACAAATTAGAGGATGGACTCTATGTTGAAAGACCTATTCACTTATTAAGAGTAGAACTTTAGCTACATCAAAACAATCTTCAAAATTAGAAAGAAAAAAGAGTAAAAGAAAAGATTTTATTATTCAAGTTTATTACCTTATTATATATTAAAAAAATTATTCATAAACAAGTAAAAAATGACTATCTTGAAAAAAATCTAAAAGCCAATCATTAATTTTCAAATACCAAATTAACCACACAACAAATAAAATAAATGGAAAGTTATAGTCCATAAATTGTTATAAATGAAAAGTTGTCTATATATATATATATGCCTTTCCCGCCCTCTTTAGGATGTGAAATCATTTGCAATGCCCAAATCCTTATGGATCCGGCTAGGGCTTTGAGGATAATAGGTAAATCGAGCATCCACTTTTCTCTTGTAGTAAAATCATTCAAGGAACTACTCACAGGTAAAGAAAATTCTTTCGAATCTTCTTTAAACTTAATCCACACAATGCATATAGGTGTTCCAGCAATTATGTGTTCTAATAATAAAGTTGAAAAGCTTGAAAAGCATTATGCATTCACAATTGTTGGTAAATTTTCTTTAAAACATTCTAAGATTAAAGAAATTAGAGCTTTCTTTCATAATCTCAAGCTTCCTGGCATGTTTTCTATTGATTTAATTGATGCCAAACACGTGTTCATTCAATTAACTAATAATCTTGATTATAGTAGAGTTTTTCTTCATCATTCTTATTTCATTAAGAACTGTCAAATGTGTCTGCTTAAATGGACGCCCTTCTTTGATGTCAAAGAAGAATCCCCTATAATTCCTATTTGGATTTCTCTTTGTAATATGTGGTTACATCTAATTAATCATCAAATCTTACATGTTTGGGTTCTATCTTTGATCATCCTTTACAAATTGATCATGCTACTGCTGCCAACAAATTGATCATCCTTTACAAATTGGTAGAATTAGATGTTACAAAAAATTATCCAAAGGATATATGGCTTAGTTCTGAGTAATACAGGTATCTTTAGAAAATCGAGTTTGAAAATTTTCCTATTTTTTGTAATCATTGTAAACTCACGGTCATGTGTTATCTGAATGCTTTATAGCTCATCCCTATCTTAAAAAATTAATAAATATACTAATTTTCCTGAAAACAATAAAGGATTGGACGATCTTCATTCGTCAACATTTCAGAAATAATTCAAATATTCTGGCTGTTATTCATAACTCTAGAAAGACTATTAATACTAGGGTTATAAATAATGCTAAAAGTGTAAAGTGTAAAGGATGAATCAAATATTTGAACTAACAATGATTCTTATAATTTAAAGAATGCTGTTGGACCTTCTTGTGCAGGCCAGAATCAGTTTGTTATCCCTAATGAGAATAATCATAATAACATTTCTTTTGAAAAGGTTCTTGCTCACATTCCTTCAATTAAGATAGCTTTATTAATCATAACAAAAATGCAGTTAGTCTATCCATTTTAAATTTAGATGAAGGGAACCATAATATTAAGCAAGTTATTCTGAGTCTTGTTCATTCACATGATAATTGCTTCTTTAATAAATCCAATATTGTTCCTTTCGTGAGAACTGACATTGGAAATGTATACAAAATATCTAAAGTAATTCTTCTGATAATAATCTAGAAGATGGGGAATGTGTAGCTAGTCCAAAAATACTAACCAATTTGGGTAATGACTCTTTATCAGATGGTGAACTAATGAATAGAAAGAAGGGTTCTAAAACTTTTACAACAAGCCTTTATCCCACTATGTGGCTACATGAATGTCAAATTCTCCTTTAATTCTAATAAACTAAGGTCATTTTTTATACATCTTAACCAAGTCTTTTTAAGTCTGCCTCTACCTTTCTTAACATAAAGCAAATATAATACATCTCCTCTCCTAACCGGGTCATCGGACGGCCAATGCTTTATGTGGCCAAACCATCTAAAGCAACTCTCTCTAATCTTATTTGCCACTAGAGCTACTCCATCTAAGGCTAGTTCTAAAAATTTTTACAAAAAGAAAAAAATATATATTAAAGATATTCCACCTATTTATCCTACGGCCACTAAATCATTAAGGCTTCTATAATTTCGAATTATTAAGTTTCTTATTTGGAATGTCATGGGATTGGTTCCCTCTCTACTAGAAATAAGATTAAAAATCTTTGTCGAATGCATAGAATTTGTTTAGTAGTTGTTTTAGAACCAGTGATTTTGCCTTTTAAGATTCAATCTACTGCTAGAAGTATTAGTTTTAATAATTTTTTTTTTGATAATATTAGTAATATAATATGGATTTTATGGAAGAATAAAATTACTACTAATATTTTAGAGAATTTTTCTAAAGTTGTTAATATGCAAATTATATTTGAAAATCATTGTGCCTTTGATTATTTTGAATATGCTGCTTGTAATAGATCTAGAAGAAAGATTTTATGGGATCAACATAAAACTTTTTCTTCTACTATTAATGACTCTTGGATTGTTGGTGGGGATTCCAACACTATATTTTCCAACGATGAAAGGGTAAAGCTTTCCTAACCTTCATTCTATAGAGGACTTCTCTAACAAGATTTTAGATTGCAATCTCTTAGATATAGAATATAAGGGATCCAATTTTACTTGGAATACTTCTAAATTATGGTAAAGATTGGATTGTGACCTCCTTAACCATTCTTGAATAAATCAATAGCCTCATACCCATGTTGAACAATTAATCAAAACCCTATCTAATCATGCTCCTCTTCTGGTTTCTATTAAAAGTAACACAATTAATTATGGTTATAATAGTTGTTTTAAATTTCAAAATATGTGGCTTCAAAATAATAATTGGAAGGAATCATTACATCCTCGTAATTCTATCTTTGGTTTGATCGTGTCCTCCTTAACCATTCTTGGATAAATCAATGGTCTAATACATCTACTAAACAATTAAGCAGACCCTTATCTGATCATGCTCCTCTTCTGGTTTCTATTAAAAGTAATACTATTAATTATGGTAATAATGGTTGTTTTAACTTTCAGAATATGTGGCTTCAAAATAATAATTTCTTTGATGTAGTAAATAATTATTAGAAGGAATCATTACATCCTGATAATTTTATCTTCGGTATGAAAAGTTTGTCGTTTAACCTTAAGAGACTTGAGTAAAATATTATCTGGTGGAACAAGAGTTATTTTTAAATTTTATTTACTAATATAAAAGATATGGAGAATGATGTTTGCAATTTAGAAGAATTAGCCTTGACTGATTGTTCTAATCATCCTCTTCTTATTATGGCTAAAAGTAAACTTACACATTTTCAGGACATGGAAGAGACTTATTAGACGCAGAAAATTGCTAGGAAACATCTTAGTGATGGTGATAAAAATATAAAATATTTCCATGCTATTGTGAACCAAAAAAGTCATTAACCATATTCATAAGATTAAATTTGAAGATGGCTTGTGTAGGTGATGAGGCATTACTTTGCACTACGGTTGATCATTTAAAAAAAAAAAATTAACAAAGATTTCAACCCTGGACCTATATCTAGAACTTATAACATTCCTCCTATTATTTCTAATAAGGATAATATTAACCTTACTAATATTCCTTTAGCATAAGATATTTTAATGCTCCTAATAGCATGAATGCTAATTCAGTTGCTGGTCATGATGGCTTTACAATACACTTCCTCCAAATATGTAGGGTATAATTAAAAGTGACATTATTGATGATATTCTTGATTTCTTTAAGGGAAACCCTATTCACAAATCTTTCACTAGTATTTCTATTATTCTTATTCCTAAGAAAGAAAATCCAGAATCTTAGAATGAGTTTCAGGCTACAAGTCTTTGTACTTCTTTCAATAAATTGATTTCTAAAATCATTTAGCTTAACTTAATCATTTCTCCTAATCATAGAGGTTTTGTTAGGAGTAGATCAATCTTTGATAATATTCTTTTAGCCCAGAGCTTGTCCATGATCTTAATGTCAAAGTTAGAGGTGATAATAATATTTTTAAATTGGATATTACAAAAGCTTATGATAATATTTCTTGGAGATATCTATATAATATCCTTAAACTCTATGGTTTCTCAGATCTGTTTATAAGGTAAATTAAAAACTGTATTGAAAATATTTTGCTCTCAATTATTGTCAATGGTAAATCCCTAGATTTTTTTCTCATCTTCTCAAAAAATTCGACAAGGTGATCATTTATCTCCAGCTTTATTTATTATTGCAGCTGAATATTTATTCAAAAGTATTGATAATTTGTTTTCTAATGACTCTAATATGTATTATAGAACGAAAGGGGGGTTTTCCTATTTATTGAAGCTTTGCGGATGACTTTAAAGTCTTCTGCAATGGCTCTATAAATCACATTAAAATAGTAAAAGACTTTCTAAATATTTTCAAAAAGAAAAGTGGTTAGTTCAATAAGAGTTGCTTTATCACGCCGTCCTCGTTTACAGCTGCAAAAAATAATTGTATTAATAATATCATGAAGCTCAAAAATCAAGAATTACCTATTAAATATTTGGGGGCTACTCTTTATAAAGGTAAAAACTGTTCTTTTTTATTTGGAGCGATTCAAAACATACTTAAAAGTTATCAACATGGAAATTTTATTTTATTTTTCTTTCGGTGCCAGATTAACTCTCATTAAAAGTGATATGTGTTTGATTCCTATCTATTCATTGAAAACAATCCAGCCTACTAATTATATTATTAGTAGATTGGAGAGTTTATTTAATAATTTTTTTTGGGATTCTTCTATGTCCTCTAAACATATTCATTGAAAATCTTGGAGTAATTGTTGTGGTGTAATAGTGGAGAGGGGCTTGTGATGCAAAACTTTACATGATTCTATGAAGGCATTTTCTTGTAAATTATGGTGGAACTTCAGGAAAAATCAAAGTCTTTGGTCTCAATTTATGAAAATCAAACATTACCAGAGGAATCATCATACATATTGCTTTTAAAGTAGGAAATTCTGTTATCTGGAAGAATGGGTGGATGAACCACTTATTTTTTTTCCTAGTATTAGGTCTGATTCTTCTTTTTTTTGGTAAGACAAATGGATTGGTGATGGTTCCTTGGATACTTTATTAACTACATATTCTACTACTGCTCTTATATAGTCAGAGATTTAACCAATAATAATCTCTAAAACATACAAGAATAAATTGATTTGATTCCTTAATCTATTAATAGTAAAAATATTAAAATCTCTTTTGATCCTCTTAATACAGATAAAATTCTCTTTATGTTGTCTTATTTGGGTGATTTTTTTAAGAAGTGTAGCATTTTATTAGAGATAAGCTTCCTCCTCTTATTTTCAAATAAATTTGGAATCATGTTATTTCTGTATCATATTCTTTACTAATTTGGAGAATAATGAAAATTTTGATTTTTGTGGATTTTTACTATGAGCTAAAGGCTTTCAGTTACCATCTAAATGCCTCTATTGTTTTCATACTGATACAGTGGATCGTGTTTTCGTAAATGAAGCAATTGCTTCTAAAATTTGGATGTGGTATGATGATGTTTTTAAAATAGCTATTTTAAGGATGATTTTTCATTTTATTAACTTATTAATGAATATTTTCATCATACCAAAAAAGGGCATATTAAAATTGTTGTTGCTATCACCCTTGTTTGGTTTCTTTGGATGGAGAGGAATGATGCAAATATAATAATCATCATAATGAGTCATAGGAGAATTATTGCTAGAACTAAGGATAAATTAGATCAATGTTCAATGCAAATCTTTTATCAGAAAAAAACTTTTGAAGGTTGCAGAGATGCTGCTACTATTTTGATATCAAACTAATGATTAATGATAAGAACTTTATGCAGAGAGTGATTGTTTAGCAAAAGCCAAAGGACAATTTTATTAAGGTGAATACAGAAGGATCTATTTCTAGCCATAAATTTAGCTATGGCGGCATTTTATGGGATAACAAAGGAAATTTAATATCTGCATTTGCTTGTTCGTTAAGTCCATGTTCAGTTATTTACGCTGAACTAATGGTTATTTATCATGCTATTGATTTTTGTATTAACAGTAGTTTTTTCAAAATTTAGATTAAAGTTAATGCATTATTAATTTTGGATATAATATTATCATAAAAATTAGGCAATGCTTCTATCTTTTATTTGGTTAATGACATTAAGAAGTTTCTCTCTATTGTTTCATATAAAATTACTCATATTTTAAGGGAAAGTAATGCATGTGTAGATTATCAGGCTAGATTAGGTGCTGACTTAAATGACTTTACTATTTTTCAGCAGGAAAACTTACCAAAGAAACCGCGAAGCCTTGTAAATTTTGATAAATGTGGTATGCCTACATAAGATTTAGTCAATAACAATATAAATTGCTAGTTTGTTTTCATCTGTTTTTGCAGTTTCTTAATTTTCACTTTATCTTTCATCTATTTTGTGGTTTCTTAATTTTACCTTTATTTTCTCTCCCTGATCTGTTATATGAGAATTTACATCATTCCATTTTTGCACTAGTCTTATAATGCAACTTTCAATTATAAGTGGCAGTGAAGGCTATGAGGTATGGTTATCCTTTAGCAGGTTTTAATTCTCTTATTTAGTAGCCTTTCAATTTTGGAATGGATTGCCTGAAGCAGAAATTACCCTAAAATACAGATACTCACTTATTTGATAATGTATTTGATCCTGAGTTGGAGCTTCAATTATTGTTGATTTTAAATTTTCTGATGGATATAGTATTATCCAGAATGGGAGTATTTCTGGGTGGTTTTATGCATGTTTCAGTCTATCTTTTGCCTTGTAATATATTTATCACATATGAGTCTATTTTCATATATACTTATTTGTGGTAGCATTGTATGTAATAGATAATTTCCGTTGATTGTCCGCTATGTCCTATGTCTAAATACCTCCTTTGTCTTAATATATTCTTTTGGTGATAACTTTGAGATTTATAGAGTATGGTTGAATGTTTTATGATTTGAAGGAGGTGTTGTCAAGGAGCTTTTTAGGATACCATATTTGAAGAATTTGATCATGGCTGGAAGACAAGATAGTTCGAAGCTTCTTTCAACCAGGGAATCGATTCATTCTCTTTTAAACCTTATAAGAGATGATGGATGATTTAAGTCCTTAAAGGAGGCACAAATAAGAAGGGACTACAATTTTGAAGCAGTTAGTTTTGGATGCATGATGAAATGTCCTCAAAGCTATCTCTAAAACATGGATGAATAGTTCCAAAAAAGGATTTTAACATTTGCTCATTATTTTCATAACATTTAATTTGATATCCTTATTATTAGATGGTTTTCTATTATCTTAGGCAATTTTTATTGTTACTTAAAATCAATTCCCCAATTCCCCTAATCCTTTTAGAAATTGATTTCTTCCCCCCTTGAGCCTTTTTGGTAGGATTGGAACATTGTATTATCCCTTATCAATAAAATGGTGAGTGTTTTGTTATATATATATATATATATATATACATAAAGCATCGGTCGTCCGATGACCCAGTTAGGAGTAGATGCATTAGACTTGCCTTATGTTAAGAAAGGTAAAGATAGACCTAAAAAGATTGGTTAAGGTGTATAAAAAATGACTTTAGTATACTTGAATTAAATGAGAATTTGACACATAATAGGACACAATGGAGACGAAGGATTCATGTAGCCGACCTCACTTAGTGGGATAAAGGCTTGTTGTTGTTGTTGTGTATATATATATATATATATGTATATATATACATACATACATTGTCTGTTATACAATGTATATATATGTATGTATATGTATGTATATATATGTATGTATATGTATGTATGTATATATTTGTGTATATATACTATACATACATATATATACACATGGGATCGAAATTCATACATCTTTGAAAAAAAAAGGAAAAGTTGTTTAAGTGTGGTGATAATTTGGCGGATGAATAGTAGATAAGACACTACAGAGATTTGGTTCTCATTTGGTGAGAACTTTATATACTGGATTCAGGTTTCTATAAAGTATAATATCTCCCGTCTTGAGAGCACTTTCGATTAAGGCTAGTCGATGAATCGTTAAAGACAGTATATAATTTAGTGAGTGGAGTTTAGAACTTATGAAACTCGTTATTTTAACTTAAAACTTTTGTGGGGAGCGATGGCCGATCAAGATCCATGGTTCGTCATTAGACATGTGATCCGGTCACAATCGAGAGGTGGTCGACGACGTAGAAGGATCCTGTCGGCCACATGGGTTCACGTCGTCAAGGTGTCTTGTAGACACAGGGTGGAGTTTGTCAGGGACAAATATAAGTCAACCCAATAACAGAGCTTTTTTGCAACCAAATACATTCTACGTTCACTCAAAGAGCAAAGTCGTTGAGAACATGAGTGCGGCGTGTAAAATGTGCATATATCGCGAATACCCGGTCGGAGGCTCAGTCATGCCGTATTTATGTGGTCTGTGCTCGCGGCAAACGGACAGAGGACACGGTACATCCTTACGAGCTTTAGGAATATTTGAGTGTGAAGGTAGTTATGTATTTAATTTGGCATTAATTTCTTTATGAGCAAAGTTTTCTTAATTTGTCACAGACAAACAATTGGAGGGTGAATTAATTTTTATTTTTTATTTTTTAGTTTTTTAATTAATTTCATTTATTTTATTTCCTTTTGTTATTTTCTTTGAATTTTGATCATTTTATGATTGATTTTATTTGAATATATATGATCATTTATCATTGAAATCTTAATTATAATTATACATTTCTCGATCGTAGAATTTAATATCGATTGATAGGCATACTCATCAGGTTCTAGAGGATCGATTAAATTCATCATCTCAAAAGTATAATCCTTCAAAACCTTGTCACTCTAGTTTGAGCATAGAGGATCGGGTTTGGGACTTTTCAATTTGAATTTTAGAAAATGTTAGTTGGTTTGTATGCTTTGTATTATATGAGTTAAACCGGATATTATTAATTTGAAATTCTAATATCAAATATTTAGGTTTTGTTAACGGGACACGGTGAAGACCAAGCAAGGATTATATATTTGACTTAGTAATTACTCCGACGTAATATGGATATCGTTCTTTGAACATGGACATTAAGATGTAATGTTGAAGTTTGATGTCAATTTTGATTTTGAGTTTTGTTAACCGGTCAAGACCAACCGAAGTGTAGCATGGATCGAATAGTTAAGCAAAAGAACATTCTTCATAAGGTCATGATTTCATTTATCTTGCATATTAAAGGCATTCGAATAGAATGAGATAACACTTTAAATATCACCTTTATCATTCTTAAGCATTTTAGCATGAAGCCCTTGTCATTTGTTTTCTAAATGATATATGCATACCTTATATCTTTCCTGCATTGAGTGTCATATGGCATAATCGGTATTAAGCGAAATGAATTTGAACTTTGTAAGTAATTATTAATATCTTTATGAAGATTAGGGTAGAGCTAAAATTTAGCGTAAGCATCTTGTAATTGTTATATAATATGATGAGATAGATGAATAATCGTATCATTAATCTCTTTTTAAATCTTTTAGGCATTTACATTTTATTTATCAAAATTTTATCGGCGTCATCCGCGTAAGAAAACTTCCCAGGCCATGAGAAGGCGTGCATGGTAGGTGTCGTGAGACACCCTCGAAAGTTTTGCCCACGCCGAAAGGCGTGCATGGGTTCGTGTACGGCGTGCGTTCCTTGCGTTGGAACGGCGTGAGCAATCTTTATCATGCGGTTTCGCGTTGGAACAAGCGTGAGCAGTATCCTGGTTTCGCCGCGTTGGAGGATGTGAGCGGGAATAGCATAGAGTAATAAATTTGCATTCACATGTATATGAAATTAAAGTATAAGCATTTATATATGACACATTTCAACTCTTTTTTTTTTATTGAAAATTTGTGACCTCCGTCATCCCCATTTAAGAGTCGCGGAGAAGTAAGCCTTCCACCACGCCAAGAAAGGCGTGCGTGGTGTGTCGAGACACCGTGGTTATTTACCCCACGCGAAAGGCGTGCATGGGGTAGCATAATATAGCGGCTTTTACGAATCCCCTCGTCTTATCAAAGTTTACAAGACCTCGACTCTCCCGCGGGTTCATGAGAGGCGGCCTGCCCTCCAGAAAAGTGGGTGGAATATCTCTTTGATAGATTAGCATCTATTAGCGGATATCACATATCTGAGTATAAAGATGAAATTTACAGCCTTATCTCGTGCTTATCAAAGTTTACATATCCTCTCCCATGAGGTTCATGAAGGCCCAGCACATATACCTTGAGAAAGGCGTGCATGACGTGTCATTAGACATTTGCTTTGATATAGCATTCCTGTTAATATGATATCACATATGCAAGTATCTGAGAATGAAACTCATAGATAATAGAGGTATAATCAAATCCCTTTCATTAATTCCATTTCAACTTGCATATGAAAGAGCATGACATATATAATTCACCTAGGAAAAATTGGCAAAGTAGAAGCGAAATTCATGGAGAGCAAGAATAATATGATATTTAAAGCCACATCCTTCCTTATCAAATTTTCAAACTTAGGCTCAAATAAAAGAAATTTTCAAAAGCACCATCTTTAGATAGCAAATTTACTTGATTTCCCTTAGATAAGAAAGTTTAGCAAAGCATACTCATCCAATAACAAAATGATCGATTCCCCTTGGGAAAATATTTTCAACAAACATCTTGGCCATTAAATAGCAGATGATTGATTCCCCATAGAGAAAGAAATTTTTCAGCATGCATGGCCTTTAGACAACAAATAACAATTTTCCCCAAGATAGAAATATTTTCAACTTATGCCCATTAAACAGCAAAATAATTGATTCTTAGAGAAAGAAATTTTTCAGCAAGCATGGCCTTTAGACAGACAAGCTAACAATTTTCCCTTTAGATAGAAATATTTTCAGCAAACACATAAGGATCCATAAAAAACAGCAAACAACACAATGTTTGGGCCATACATCATCCCAAGTCATTTTTAGTAGGCTATGCATCAATAAATCCATTGAATAAAGGCAATAAGAAATGAGATTTGGGCCATACATCATCCCAAATCCCTAAAGGAAACCCATAGCATAATCAAGCATAAGACATAGCATGTTTAGCAAAAGCCTAATTTCAAGAAGCTCAAATGCATAAAACAAGCTTAGGGTTAGAGAAAACCGGAGGTGTCGATTTACTAAAGAGAGGGAAGGAGGAGTTTAGAAAGCCGTCGTCAGGCGAGGATGGGAGAAAGCCAGAAAGGAGAGTCGATATCTTAGGAATCTGCAGAAAAGAGTCAGATCAGAATCGCGTTCTGAGCCAGAAGGAGAAGTCAATCATTGCGTGCATTCTGAAAGCCGAAGGAGAATCGAATCGTCTTAGAAAGAGAATCAGAAAAGGAGAATCGGATCGTCTTAGAAGAGAATCTGAAGAAGGGAAATCGAATCATGCGTCGTGAAGAAAGCCAAGTCGAATCGTCGAGAATCTGAAATCGAAGAATCACCGAAACGGAAAGCGGGAGGCAAGGCGAGAAAACAGAAGAGTCGAAGGAATCGAAGCAGAGAAGAGAATGTCGAGCAAGCGAAACTTGATCAGGCCGGCGGCTGAGTTAAATATGAAGAAGCGTCAGCGTGCTTAGAAACGAGAAACGAAGAGGATCGTGAAAAAATGAGGGTCAATATGAGGTTTAGTTCTTTTGCCGTCAGCGAAGAGCGCATTTTCCCTTTTTTCTTTTTAGAACTTAGTTGGCATCTTGATTGGTTGAGTGGTGGGATTAGGTAGAGAATTAGTGATTAAGAATAATTAAGCGGATTAATTGCATTAATCATTTAATTCGATTTTATTACTTTGACAAACTATGATATGGGTGTCAATTTAAGTTGTTTCGGTTGTGCAACGCAATGGCGCGATCAATTTAGTGTCGGAGGCATTTGGACAACGCGGACAGTCGGTAATTAGGTTTAAATTGCGTCGCATGTCGACCCTCGCGCATCTTCTGCCGGTCGACGCGGAAGGTGTCGTTTGATAGGTTTCGACATTTTTGGCGACGAGCGATTAATTTTATGGAGGCCGTTTAGGCGTCGTCGAGCTTCCGATATCTTGATTCATGATAATTTGATTTTAATTATCCGTCGATCCTTAAATGATTCAAAATTTTACGATTAATTCATTTTAATATTTTCGGCGCATTCGTCGAATCGTCAAAATAAAAGCAATTTGATCGGTTCGGACCGATTTAAGGGATTTTAAAATACACGCATTTATTTAATTTAATGTGGCACATAGTTGTAGGTCGACAAATGCCCCAAACATGTGAATGCGTAGCGTACGGGCCGTGTTTGTTAATATGAATGACCTGCGGATCTCCGAGATTTGCTTGGATGTCCTTGAAGTTGTAATTTCAACAACTTTTGATAATACGATCGTTGCGGTTGATAGAAGTGAGTATAACTTTTAGGTTGGGCAACATTTAAATTTCATCGGTTCGTAATAGCCGTTGAGCCGTATTTGTTCTTTGTCCAATGCTTTGTGCTTGATGGACTAGATGAAGGAGATCTTTGACTTGTCATCATCAACTTGTAAAGAATTTAGAATGTCTTCGGTCCTTGGCTTTTACGCTTTGGCGGACTTGTTGAAGATTTCCTCCTAAGAGTTTGAAAACTTGTATTTTCCTCCTGTCCTGGCCTTGTGCCTTGGCGGACTTGATGGAGTTGGTGAGATAGAAATGTCTTCGGTCATGTGCTTTGTGCTTTGACGGACTTGTTGAAGATTTCATCTCGAGGTTTCGTATCTTGTGCCTCCTTTTATCACGGCTTCATGGCAGTTGATGGAGAAAGTCACGAATTATCTTAGAGATTTGTCGGCGTCTGAAATTACCCTGCCATACTTCTGCTTTTGTAGGCTTGGAAGGATACATCTTATGACAGCTCGAGCTTGTGTTGGATCGATAGCGCAAGTCATCGATCACGTCTTTGTGCTTTGGCAGACTTGATGGAGTTGATGAGATAGAAATGTCTTGATCACTGCTTTGTGGACTTGTTGAGATTTCATAGATTCGTATCTTGTGCCTCCTTTTAGGCTTCATTCTTGTGATTGATGGAGAAAGTCACGAATTATTTTAGAATTTGTCGACGTCTGAAATTACCTTACAACTTTACGCTTTTGTAGGCTTGTGAAAGGATAAATCAAGATGGCTCTCGAGCTTGTGTTGATCGATACGAAAGAATGTCACATCCTGCCATTTGATCTATGACTCCACCAGTTACATTTAGCTTTTGAACATTGGGATAACTTCTTGTCCCACTTTTGCTTGATTGGACTTGAAGAGATCTTTGCTTTATTTGATAGTTGAGATTTACATTTATCTTTGATTTTAACTTGGGGTGGGATGTTTGATTTGATCTCTTGACCTGGAGAGATTTGTTGGATTTGATCTCACTTCGTACAGCGTGTTGGTGACCTTACACAGTTGGACTTGAGCGATTGATGAAGGATTTTATCCGAGCGAGATGGGATCTCTTACTACGGCCTTTGTGGCGTGTTGAGTAAACATGACGACCGATACTTCGGCCGTGTTGAGTGTTGAGTCGACTATGACTCGAGCACTTTAGATTTGATGTGGGATGATAAATGTATATCCAACTTGGTTTGTTGAAGTTCTGGAGACTTGAAAATTTTCTTCTTTGGTCGCTTTTAAATTTGAGCATTTGAATACATAATTTTGAGTATGCATGGGGATCTCGACCAGGCACGATGTCGACGAAAGAAAAGGCCCCTGTCTTACCAGGAGCATACTTTCTTATAAAATTTTAAAAAAATGCCCTGTCCCAACAGAGATTTTTATTTTATTTTGGAAATCGTTCATTCTGAGAACAAATGATTTGAATACATAAACTTTGAGTATGCTGTGGGGATCAACGATGTCAGAAAGAAAATTTGTCAATATACTTTCTTATAAAATTTTTAAAATGCTTCAGATTTTATTTAAATCATTCTTGTATTCGGCAAGTTTCAGATGATGGGGTTGTCGCTCCACCAATATCTTCAATAAAAGGTCCTTCCGGTTCAAATTCATGATTGCGATGAGGGATGATTGGTCTTCTACCACCGGACTCTCCTTCTGCTTCGAGGCGTCTTGTATGATCGAATGCTCGGACATTCGGCGATATACAGATTTTCTTGAGCTTGGCGACCTCGTAGCGCGTCAGCTCTTCCATCATGAGCGAGCATTCTCATCTTGGGTAAGATTTTGTTGAATGGTACTCGGGCGAAGGTAGTTCAACAGTGTAGCAACTGACACCAGTGCATGGGTAGACTTTGTAGGAGTTTTGTAAGTGGTACGGTAAGCATGCTTCCACAAGTTTGGTATGCCACTTTTATTTCTTGTGAGAATTTTTCTAAGATTTGACTAGTGTTTTATTAAATGCCAGTAGCCTTTATTTCGGATTATAAATTGTGAATATATATGTGATAATCTTATGTCGACAAATTTATAAACTTTAGCGCTTTTGAAGGCGACCCATTATGCGAAATGATTCGTTGGTACCAATCATAAACGATATATTGGGTAAAGAAGTTAGTCACTTGTTTTGTAACTTCTTTAAATGGTGCGGCTTACTTGGAGAAATAATCGATTGGCTGCTTAAGATGAAGCGGTGACGGTGATGATGGCGGATCGATTGGTCGATTACATGTCCCACTCTGCGGCGAATCTTGTCGTTGGATGCAGCAGTTGGAGGCGATGAATTATGTTGTGGACGGCATTCATGGCATCTCTTGGCGTGATTGATCTGATCTTTTACCATAGGCGCGATAGTATCGGTCTTTTAATTTTGAAAGCCATTTTAGGACGATTGGTGTGCACCACAAGTCGCTTGATGGATTTCAACAATTACTGTTGGCTTCTTATTCCCAAACATCAGCACGTCGCTTTCGAAGGATCTACGATCTGATTGCCAACATAAGCGTATAATTGAAGCCTTTTCTCAGTTGTGCGGTATCGACTTATTGCTTGGCAATTTGCCTTCCTTGAAGTAGTCGACGAGGTCTCAGTCTTCCTTCTCTTCTTATAAGAATTTCATCATGTGGTTTTTTGCTTGGAGCTTTCTTCTTGAATGGTTTGAAGCTTGTCTTGTTGACTTTGAGAAATAATTTGTAAGGGAGTGTAAGGAGCAACATGGTACCTGGCGATTGTTTGATGACCCTCTTCCGGGGATCTTAAACTTATTGGCTCTAGGGACTTACGCACTAGTAGTATGTAGTCGTCGTCATTATACTCATTTCTTTAGCTAATTTAGCTAAGCAATCTAACTTTCTTTCCAGCTCTCTTCAGTCATAATGACATTGAATTTGCTTCATAAGCTCGAGAACTTCGTTTGTGATAGTAGATTCAACTTGTTGATTTTGTAAAGGCGACACTTGATTAATGAATGAGTTGAGAATCGTATAAATTTGCAATTCGGACTCCATGGAGATGGCTTCCTCACTAAACTTACTTCATATTACGTTGTTGGTTAGTTGGGTTAATTTATAAGAATGTCTCGGTATGCCTTGGTGTGATCGAATGAGGCCGTCACAAACGAGCCTTTGGAAGATTTGAGGGTTGAGTGTATCCCAATGAATGAAATCCATCAAAATACAATTCCACATTTGTTGCTTTTCATTTTCATATATGTGCATGATTTGCTCATCGGAAGATCATCGTTAAGCTGGGTATGGGATGGCGGCAAGAAAATCTGTGAATTTGCCCTTCACAGCTTTACGGGGAACATATGTAATATCAAGTAGCGGAAGAGCGAATCGTGTGCGACTGTCGGCGTTGGTCTTGTCATCGAACTTCAGCGGATCGATCCTTGAGATAAGGGTAATTTTATGAGATAGCATGTAATGGCGTAACTTTTGGGCGAAAATTAACGTCAACAATCTTCGATTGGAGGAGAATAAGCTCTATTAGTCTTATAATGTAGTATAAACATTCTCCTTTCCTTCATTATGTTGCGACAAGCACACAGAGATTCTTCGTCTTTGTACTTATGATGAGAGCTTTCACGGGATTGGGCTGCAAGAATGGGTGGATTCAGCGGATATGTTTGATCTTGTCGAAGGCCTCTTGACATTCTTAGTCCCAGAAAGGAGTATCTTTCTTCATTAATTTTGCAAAGTGCGACATCTGCGGCAGTTTGATATAAATCTTAATGAATGCGAGATGTGTCGTATGGGCGAAGTTGTGAAGACTCCTTGGAGGAGCATTTTTGACAATTGCTTTGATTTTGTTGGGATCGATTTCAATCCCACGGCGCCTGCTTTCCGTATGAGACCTCCAAAAGCCGCACTGAGAGGATTCATCTGAGATCATATTTTCTCGATTCTTTCAAAGACAATCCTTAAATCATCGATGATCTTTATGATCTATACTCTGACAACGAGGATCATCAACATAAGACTCTACTTTTGATGAATCAACTCACAAAGATTCGTGTCATACTCTTTCGTATGTAGCTCCAAAGATTCTTCAAGCCGGCAGACGACATGTAGCAATATATACCAATCTGGCCCCGAATGAGGTATGTCTCATCTTCGTGAGCCATCTGATTTGATTGTAACCGACGATCCGTCATAAATGAGAACATGTCGCGTGTTATCCACCAACAGCTCGATACGTGAAGTTTAAAGTCATCCTTCGACATGCTTTATTTAAATCTCATCGACACGACCAATTAATTCTTCTTTTCACGGGACAATATTAGCTATCCCAGATTTTTCTTCTCGAATAAAACCAGCCTTCAATGAGCTTCTTAGTTTCTCGCAATTACCGTTCTTCAACCTCCAATCTCATTCGCCAGGCTTGTTTGACCGGTGTCGTGCCCGCTTAATTACTAGTTTGTGAACCGCTATATCGGGATAAGCTCGCATTTCAAAGATATGTCCAAGCAAAGTCCCCTCAATTCACATAAGATTTTTAATTCTTCCATTTTATCTTCGTAGTAGAGCACGATGAACGCCGGCAGGATCCTCCTCGCCTCCCAAATTAACTTTTGTTCATCCATAAGAATGCCTCCCCACCATCTTCAAGTTCTTCTCACGGCTGCTTCTACTTCTTCATTATTTGTGACTAACATTAAATTCTCATCCTCATCATCACTCAACTTATTCCTCATACAGAATGTATATCCTCATGGACCGTTCGGATAAAACCAAGGCCTTTAGTAGGTTTATTTCTCTTACCAATGGTTTGAGAACCTTTGGTACCACATCATTTCAAAGAGCTTACCCTTGCTTACTGCCCACTCTAATTTATGCAGATTAGCATCTTTGAGAGTAATATTTTGGTATCCTCAGGCATATTCTTCTTCTTCGATAATCAGCACCCAATCAGATCTTCGACACCCCTCGATTTATAAAACAGCTTCCCGCCCGTGTTTTCCGTGGAGAGGAGGTACATAGGTCACCACCGACTTGTGAGTTTCGGGTGATTTCTTTAAAATGTCTGGGGAGGAGTGACACGAGTGTTCCGCTTGGATCTATGATTGTTTTAAAGTAGTGTATTGCACTTACCTTCAAAAGCGATTCAACTCATAATCGAGTCAAAATGTTCTTTTCGCGAGCTTTACTCAAGAGTCGCGACCTTTGATTTGAAGGAACACATTCTTTCTTCAAGATCACCGCCAGAGGGATGTTGTTATTGATTTTGGACTGTTTTATATCCCTGGGAATATTTGGAACAACCTTTTCCTTTATTCATTTTATCTTCTCCTTCTTCTTAACTTGTTCTTTTATGGGTTTTGAGATGCAGATTTGCTATTGTTTGTTCTTTGATTCCCCTAAATAACGGATCTTGATAAATCTTCATTTCATGACCGCAAAAGGTTGATGTCACCCACAATTTGGCATTCTTCTCCATCCTTTGTATATTTCATACATCGATGCAATGGGAGACAATGCCATACTTATGAAGCCACACCCGTGGCTCAATGAAGTATCTCAGATCGATCACATGAAATTTAGCGTGAGGTCTCCAAATTTAAGAGAAGGACGAATAATGATAGTTTTCCCCTTCTCTCATCAAAACTCAACCATGACTTTATCTCCCCCATGTTGTACATCTGAGATACCATCTAAGAGTTCTCAAATTCATAAGATTCATGAGGAACCGGATCAATTAAGATCCGCGGTATTATAATTTCATCACTTTCACCGTAAATACAGAGCAGGCTCGCATTCCAGCATTGATCATCTTCAAAATGTGATTGGCGCTCAACATGCAAGGTCTCCGTTAGACGCTCAAAAAAATATGCTTCTTTTTTCGCTTTCGAGAGCTTCAATTAAGGTATTACGAGATCTTCCATTAGAAGTGCTTCAGATACACTAAGTCGCTAAATTTTCTTAGATAATATTGTAGGATCCCTTGATGAAGGCTTTATTTGAATCCTGGATAACTTTTCATTGACTTCAATTTCTTTCCTTTATCTTTATTCATCGCTCTTTCCTCGTTGATTCAAGACTCACTCCTCAATCAGATTGATACTTATTTGCATCCAATCTTCGATAACTCATCGCCAAAGATTCCGCTTCGCCATCGATGATAGACAAGATTCGTAATCACCGCTTTATATTTTTTATGTTTCATTGATATGGTGAGCTCGATTCATCTTCATCTGGGAAATGAGTTCCTCTAAGTCATCAACTTCATGCATCATCAAGCACTCGCAGGAAGTTCTTCGCCTTCTTCCCCGCTTTCCATCGATCTCAAGATTTAAACGAATTCGCAAGCGCTGATAGTCGCTCTTGACAGATGTAATCTTCCATATTACGATCTTCGTTACGCTATGACCATCCATATATAGTAACATTTTCTACGCTTCTCTCTTTTATTTAATTTTTTTTCGTTTGGCGTGTTTCTTCTTCACTTATAGATTTGCCGTTTCAGAGATGAACTAGCTTCCCATAACTTAGTTTTATTCAACTCAAGTACGCTCAAGTGGTGATTTAATCAATACCCTGAACGCCTTCCAATCTTTCAACATTTTACGTTTTTTTAGAGATCAAGCATCCTTCATCATCGACCATTTCGCTTTTATTCTTGATAATTGAGATGATGATTACTTTGGTGGATTCTTTCTTCTGACGCACCAATACGTCCCATAATGTGAATTCCGCTATATTTTCGCTTCCACCAATCGTAGCAATCTTCAACAGGATGAAAGATCACGAATATAAGTTAGGATTATCTTGTCCAAATTTCTTTCGTGTCTTTTACACTCTAGTTGGAGACCTACTTTGAGTGCATGTTTAAACAATTTTACACTTTCCTCTTAAAAGAATACTCTTTGTTCGTTTTCTTTTGTTATCGAGTCATTCGCCTTTCGTTTGTCTTGGTCGCCGCTTTTCACCCGAAGTGTACATCATTACCTCCAGAGCTTGCCATGGAGTGATTGAACGACCGCTTGGTTTTTCGATAGACGTTTTCTTCTTTTAATACTATAAACCAACCGCTACCAGATCTTTTTTAGGGTGAAATGTGTTTTTCTTTCGCCTGATTTGCTTTTGAATTTATCTTGTCCATCTAACGATAAATTTAATTTCAATTTAGCCACTATCGCTCTGAATGTGGTAATTACGAAAGATAAGGCCATCTTATCATCGATGTTGCCCATCAATGTTGGATTGTGACGCTCTTCTTCTAATCGTTTCACATTTCATACTCATATTTCGCCAGTAATATATCGATCACTCATCTTTCTTCCTCTTCGCAAGAATCGTTGTTTTGACGCGCCAACCTTTAACCAACATATTTTCAAGTTCGCAAAAGTCTGATTGTCATTCGATAACTCAAAGATACCATTCAAAGTAGAACATCGACGAATCATGGAATAATAACGCCCCTGTTCCGCAGATGCTTTGAATCGGCTGAGCCTTGATTGGATTCTTCGCCGAGATTGAACTTTATGAACTTTTGATATGGAATTTGATCATACTCGCGGATATACACCTCCACCACTTTTCTGCCGCGCAGTATATCAGCTCGATCTTCATTCAATATAATATCAAGTTGAGAGATCGCTGCCTTCGATGTAGTTTGTATATTCTCGAGAAGCAGTTGTCGAGCCGATTTCATTTATTTTAATCTCGCCGCTGATGACCCTTTAAAGACGCGAGATCAAATTTATTAGATTGTCATGTATCACGAGGTTTGATGATATTTCTTACAGAATTCGCTGCATATTTCTCGTGATAATCGATATCAAGCCATTCAGATCATCATTTCGCTCATTTTCACATTTAACGAGCGATTTTTATCTTTTTTCATGACGAATTTCTTTGCTTCGCCAAAGCAAAGTGTTGAAAGGATTTTCTTCCTTTCTTCTTCTTCTTTCTGTTCTCTCTCAAGACTCGATGCTTCCTCTATTTCAAACATTTTGATTCTTCGGAGGAGGTACATTACGACGCCAGTTGATATTACAAGACACATGGTTTCACCACCGTGACTATATACACTACAAAATTGCTCTCTTCTTCTTCTTCGCCCTTGACATAATTTCGACGGCTTTCCGAACTGATTCCAAGTAAATCATTCTTCGCTAGCGATCATTAACCTCTTCATGGAAGATTGATTGATGACGATCCCCAGGATTCTCGCGTGTTCACCACATATCCTTATCAGCTTGGCTCCCATCATATCATCAAGGATCTGAATTCACAGATGTCACGCCATGTTTGCCCTAGAAAGTTTCTTTTGAGCTCAGCCTCTGACTGCTACCCTTCCACCGGACCTCATGATTCCCTGGACGCTCCAAGTGTCACACCCCGATGTTCACCGTACATGAATATGTCAAGGCCCCGCCATTTGAGTCATGGATGAGGTCTCCTCGAAGCGCCCCAAGATCACAATACAGATTTTCTTTTCATCGCCCCTCTCTGGCTACTGAGAACCCGCGCACTGCAGAATAAGCTTTTCTGGTGAGGAATTTAACTCGATTGTGTCCGAAGACTGTTGACCAAGAAGCCCGCTTAACCCATTTATCAAATCGACATGGTAACACTCATGGACAATTAATCTGCGACAGATTTTTGAGCAGTACCAAGATTTCTTTTTCTTTCTTGCTCCATTTGCTGACGGCTTTCAAGATCATCTCCCTGATGGTTCACCGACTGATAATTATTCGAGGACAAAAGAGACCGTACCAAGAATAACCCTTTCATTGTCCTCAGCCTTCTCAAAGACCATTAAGTGACTACGAGGGTCACAAACCTCAACCTTTTAGATTGTTTCGCATTACAGTGACGAAGTTTCAGACTTAAAGTCGAGCTCAGAACTTCATTCAAGATCCGGAACCACGCCAAATTAAATGATGAAATGCTTTCCAAGATTAATGATGTTGCTTCGCAACGACAAACCACAAAGAATACAGTTTAGAATGCCATTCTGAGGTTTAAATAAAATTAAGAATTAAAATAAGACTATCACCTTATTTCCAAAAATGTATGATAAGAAAAACATACTAATTGCACTAAATAAAATCTCAAAACTAAGACTTTATTTAAAACTTAATTTGTCATTTAACTTATTTATTTCTCATTTTATTTTCATTTTATTTTTTTTTATACTCATAATTATAATTTAGATTCACTTTAGATGAAAGAAAACCTATCTCATGAGTCGAAATCTGATCAAAATTAATTATCTTTCAAAAAAAAAAGAAGTTGTTAGGATAATTTCACGGTCTAGATAAAGATACTACCAGAGATTGCTCATTTGAGAACTTTTTATATGATTCGTGTTATAGCAGTTCTTAGTAATTACCCTCCCAATATTAGAGCACTTTCGATTAATTATAATGAATCGTTGAACAAAGATATAATCATAGTGATTTTAAGCTAAACTATAAACTCATTATTTTAACTTAAAACTTGAACATGACGCCTCGATCAAGATCCCATGTTTATGTAAGTCATGTATCTGTAATGAGAGAGAATAATAATACCAAGATCTCGTTTTAATACACATGCAGCCAAGGTCTTTTAGACCATGAGTTTTTCTATGACAAATATAGTAACCGGCTAAAGAGGCTTTTGAACCAAATACATTCTACATTTCACAAAGAGAAAGCTTAACATATAACAGGCCAGATTATTCCATATCAAAGAACCATACGAGTATTTGTGTAACCGCTTATTTATAAAGATATGCTTGAAAATCGGACAGAGTGACACGAAATGACGCTAAATATTCGAGCAAGAAGTATGATGCTGACACGGCCTGAAAAGTTTTCTTAATTTTCAAGACAACAATAAGAATAATTATTTATTTTTTTTTTTAGTTTTTAATAATTAATTTCATTTATTTTATTTTTTTTTTATTTTCAATTTTGATCATTTGATGATTTTCGATTGAATATATACGATCATTTATCATCAAATCTTAATTATAATTACTCCTTCTCGATCATATATTATCAATCGATAATCTTTTACTTTACAGATGACGCCAAATTCATCATTCAAAAAAAGATAATCCTTCAAAATGTCAGCTTGAAGGACTTTCGACTTTTCTTTCTAAGAATTTGAATTTGAAGTTTAAATGGTCACGCTCAGATTATACGACAAACTGAGATATTATTAATTTGAAATTTTATAATATCATTTTGTAGTTTAACCCTCCAAGACCAAACCGGATTAAGACTGTTCTTTATATTTGACTTAGTAATTACCCAAATATGCATACATATTTTAAAATGTACATTTGTGATGTCTGAATATGAATTGTTAATCTGACCCAAGACCAAATAAGAAAGGATAATAGTTTAAGCAAAAAAAAGAACATGCATGTCATGATTATTTATCTCAGATATTAAACATTCAACCTAATAATGAGAACACTTTATGCATTAATCGAATCATTTTACTTACATTTTAAAGCATTCTCATTTTGTTTTCTAAATGAATATGACTTATATCTTTCCACGATTGAGTGATATAAGATAATCGCCGCTAAAAATGAATTTTAACAGAATCTCATACGCTATGAAGATTCGCAAAGAATGCTAAGTAAGCATACCGAATTGTTATATACGATGAATGAGATTGCATAATAATCACATGCATGACCTTCTTTTTTCTTCTTTAAATCTTTGACATTTCACATTTTATTTATCACTTCCCCTGGCCATCCCCATGTAGTCGCCGAGACTAAGCTTCCCACCACGCCAAGAAAGGCGCATGGAATGCGTCGGAGACACCTACATTTATTACCACGCCAAGAAAGGCGCATGTATGTAATACAAAGACAGATCGCCAGGAACAACGGAGCAAGATTTATCATATCATTTCGCCACGCCTAACAACGCGGAACATTATCAATAAGTTTCCCGCCGACGAACAACGAACGGACTTATAAGATAGTAATAAATTTGATCACATATAAATTAAAGATAAAGATTTATATACGAACATTTCAACTTTTTTTTTTTATGAAAATTTGGCTAACCATCCCATGGTCGCCAAGACTGGTTTCACCACGCCAAGAAAGGCAGGTAGGTGTCGGAGACACTCGAAAGATTTACCCACCACGCCAAGGCGCATGGGTTAAGATAATATACAGAGCTTAAGAATTTTATCTCCTTATCGTTTACTCCCCGGCTTCCGCAGGCCATGAGATCGACCACCACGCCAAGAAAGCGCGTAGGTGTCGTGAGACACGCTGAAACTGATAGCAAGATTTCGCAAGATATCACATATGCAAGAGTATAAAGATGAAATTTATCAATTATCTCGCGCTTATCAAAGTTTACAAAGCTCCCCGCAGGGCCAATGAGATCGACCACGCCAAGAAAGTGCATGTGTGTGAGACACTCACAAACTGATAAAGATTTTAATATGATCACATATGTACGCAAGAATGAAACTCATGATAATAAGAGTGCATAATCAACCTTCTATTAATTTCGATTTCAACTCAGATAGAAAGAGTATGACATATATATAATTCACTTCATGAAACCAATTGAGTAAAGAAGATGAAATTCATAGAGAACAAGAATAATAGATATTTTACATCCTTCCTTATCAAATTTTCAAACTGCTCAAATAAAAGAAATTTTCAGCACAATTTAGATAAGCTACTTGATTTCCTTAGATAAGAAAGTTTAGCAAGCCTTATACTCATCCAATAACAAATGATCGATTCCGGGGAAAATATTTTCAGAAACATCTTGGCCACAAATAAAGATGATTGATTCCCAGAGAAAAGAAATTTTTCAAAGATGGCCTTTTGACAACAAGCTAACAATTTTCCCCTTAGATAGAAATATTTTCATGCTCCATTAAACAAAAAAAAATAATTGATTCTGAGAAAAGAAATTTTTCAGCAAGCATGGCTTTAGACGATAACAATTTTCCTTAGATAGAAGCAAAGGAAACACATATGATCCATAAAAACAGCAAACAACACAATGTTTGGGCCATACATCATCCCAAGTCATTTTAGTAGCTATGCATCAATAAACTGAAAGTAATAAGAAATGAGATTTGGGCCATACATCATCCCAAATCCCTAAAGGAAACAGCATAATCCCAAGATAAGACATAGCATGTTTAGCAAAAGCCCTAATTTCCAAAGAAGCTCAAATGCATAAAACAAGCTGTTAGAGAAACAACTGAGGTGTCATTTACTAAGAGAGGGAGAAGGAGGAGTTTCTAAAGGGGGAGCCGTCAGCCGAGAGTTGAAGGAGAAGAAGCCTGCATTTCACGGAGAGAAAGAGACGAGTCGCGCTTGGGAGAAGCCAAGAGAGAGAATCGCTCTGAGAAAAAAGGAGAGTCAATCGCAGCAAGAGAAGCCAAGAGGAGAGTCAATCGCAAGGCATTTAGGAGAAGTCAAGAGGAGAGTCAATCGTCAAGAGGGAATGTCAAGAGGATCGATCTAAGAGGGAATGAAGAGGAGAGTCAATCCCAGGAAGCCGAGTCGAATCGAGTCAAGAGGAAAGGAATCGGGAATGCTTGAGAGCTGAGACCGAGAGCAAAACCGAGAGGGAGCCGAGAGTCAAGGAATAAGCCGCCGAGAGAGGAATGTCGAGCAGGGAGAGCTTCGACGAGCCGAGAGCACAGAGGTCGAAGGCGAGCTCAGCCGAGAGAGCCGCAGGAACGAAGAGGATCGTGAAAAAAAAATGAGGGTCAACGCAAGGGTTTCGCTTTTGAGATCATGAACGACGATTTTCCCCAGGGCTTAGTTGGCACATCTTGATTGGTGAGGGCGATTGTAAGGGAATTAACGCGGATTAAGAGATAATTAGGATTAATCCTATTAATTAATTTTAATTGCGATTTTATTACTTTGACAAACTAGCAATATGTGTCAATTTGTTGGGCCAAACGCAATGGCTGATCAATCAGGACGGTCGTCGACAACGCCGACCGGCCGTAAATTAGGTTTAAATGCGCACGCTTTAAATTAATCGTTCGCCGCATACTTTGCCGATTGACCGAAGGTGTCGCTTGATAGTATTTGGCGACGACGACGCTGATCAATTTCGCAAACGAGGCCGTTAGACGTCGGCTTCGACTTCGATATGCGCATAATTTCATTAAATAATTTGATTTTAATTATCCGATCCTTAAATGATTAAAAATTTTCGATTAATTCATTTTAATATTTTCGACGCCGCGTCATTTCAATCGCCAAATTAAACGAATTTGACGGCTCGACCGCGATTTAAGGGATTTTAAAATACACCCATTTATTTAATTTAATGATATAGTTGTAGTCAACAATGCCCCCAACAAACATGGGCGCATGGAGCAATCGTGTTTGTTGACCTGGATCTCCAAGAGATTTGCTTTGATGTCAAGTTGTAATTTCAACAACTTTGATAATACCATCGCCTCCGATAAGTGAGTATAACTTTGTGTCGGGCAAACATTTAAATTTACCTGCACAATAGCTTGAACCTAGATTTGTTTTTGTCCAATGCTTTGTGCTTGATGGACCAGATGAAGGAGATGCTTAATTTGTCATCATCAACTGAGAGAATTTAATGTCTGCTTTACGCATAATTTGTTGAAGATTTCCTCCCAAGAGAAATTGTATTTTCCTCCGCCCGCTTTAGATGGACTTGATGGAGTTGGTGAGATAAATGTCTGGCCATGTGCTTTGTGCTGACTGACTTGTTGAAGATTTCATCTCGTGGTTTTAGATTCCTCTCCTTTTATCCCCGGCTTCATGCGACGGATTTGATGGAAAAGTCCTCAATTATCTTAGATTTGTGAAAATTACCTTCGCCCCGCTTTGTAGGCTGAAGGATTTGATGACTCTCTCGAGCTTGTGTTGGATTTTTTCCTCCCGGCTGGCTTTGGCTGACTTGATGGAGTTGATGAGATAGAAATGTCTTCGGTCCCTGCTGACTGAATTTGAAGATTTCATCTCGAGATTCAGATCTTGTGCCTCCTTTTACCCTCATTTGATTTGATGGAGGAAAGTCAATTATTTTAGATTTGTCAGCGATACAAATTACCTTCGCCTCTCGCTTTTGTATTTGCGGAAAGGATACATGTCATGACCCTGAGTTTGTGTTGGATCAATGGCAAAGAGTCATCGCCCCTGTTTTTGCACATGTAATGGACATCTCGATGACAAAACTCCCTTAGTCAAAGATTTACTTTATACTAACATTGGGCCTTCTTCTGCCCCGCTTTTGCTTGATCTACTAAAGAAGAATTTCCTTCGGTCTTTGCTTTCGCTTTGATAGACTATCAAGGAGTTGAGATTTTACATTTGTCTTTGATTCCAAACTCGCCAAGGCCTCTGAGTAAGGATATCTTTGTTTGTTGTAATTTTGAGAAATGACCTTAATGGGATAATCCGTCACTTGAACTCACCAAGTTGGAGAGATTTGGGGATTTGGATGCTCTTGTCTTTGAACTAACGCAGGAGGATCCCTTACTACGCCTTTGGGCGGTTGAGTAAGCAGCAGACTCCGTCAACACCATATTTTGGCGTGTTGAGTCAATCTTATACACCCAAGTCGCGACTGAGCAATTGATGAAGGATTTTATCCTCGCTAACGATGGGGTCTCTTACACTTTCTGATTCTGTCGGACTACCAGGCAGGACTTTATACACCAACTCGAGCTTTAGATTTAAAGTGGGATGATAAATGTATATCCAACTTGGTTAAGCTGACTTGAAAGTTTTCTTCATAAGACTTTAAATTTGAGCATTTGAATACATAATTTGATATGTGGGGATCTAAATGTCATGTCCAACCCAAAGAGAAAGTTTGTCTACCAGAACAATACTTTACTATAAAAATTTTAAAATGCCCCTGCCTAACGGGATTTTATTTATTTTGAAATGCATTCTGTACAAGAATTTCCAATGAAAACACATTTGAATACATAACTTGAGTATGTGGGGATCTCTACTAGACGATGTCAACCCAAAGAGAAAGAAAGGCCCCTGCCTTTACCGTGAACGCCAATACTTTACTATAAAATTTTAAAATGCCCCTGCCTAACAGGATTTTATTTTATTTTGAAATGCATTTGTGTTACAAGAGAATTTCCAATGAAAATTTTCATAAGTGACAATAAAGATTTTCAAATGGTGATTTGTCCAATCACACTTTCATGTTATTTCTTTAAATGCCGCGTTGATTGGCGACGTTTCTTTCACCTCAAGTCCACTAGTCGATAGTCCTCCTCGATATACCTTTTCAATAACAAAAGGTCCTTCCCAATAGTTCAAATTTACCGCCACTCGTGATGAGGATGATCTTCTCGACTGTGACCAATTCTCCTTCCCAAAAGCTCGAGATGCATCAGATGATCGAATGCTCGACATTCTCGCCGATATACTTCTAGATTTTGTCGAGCTTGAGCCGACTCGCCGTCATCAAGCTCTTCCATCCAGACGAGCATTCTCATCTTGGGTAAGATTTTGAATGGCTACTCTGAGCTAAGGTAGTTCAACCGAGTGGCAAAATCGCCGCCCCCAAACACTGTGCATGGGACTTTGTAGGAGTTTTGTAAGTGGTACCAGCCCATAACGCCTTCCACAAGTTTGGTATGCCACCCCTTTTATTTCTTGTGAGAATTTTTCTAAGCAATTTGACGTGTTTTATTAAATGCCTCACAAGCCATTTGTTTCTGATTATAAATTGAATATCGCCAATCAATCTTATGCCGATCAAGAAATTTATAAACTTTAGCTAAGTTTTTATCATTCGAAATGATTCTAGCGTACACCAAATCTATAAACAATATTATGAAAAGAAGTTAACTTGTCAAATATAACTTCTTTAAATGCGCCCACTTGAGAAATAATCTCGCTAAGATGAAGCGCGACCAAATGATGATCGGATCGATTGGTCCAATTACATCCGTCCCGCCTCAAACGGCCAAGATGCTATCGCCGGATGCAACGGATTTGACGATGAATTATGTTACCATGGACTGCATTCATGGCATCTCGGCTGATTGATACAATCTTTTACCATGACCAATAAGATCCAATTTTAATTTTGAAAGCCATTTTAGACTGATTGGTGCACCACAAAGTCCTTGATGGATTTCAACATTACTTTGTTGGCTTCTTCTATTCCCAAACATCGTAGCCACATCTGCTCAAGGATCTACGACATACGTAGTATTGCCAACATAAGCATAAGTTTTCTCAAGTCAGGTATATCGACTTATTACTTGGCAATTTGCCTTCCTTGAAGTAGACGAAGGGTCGCCTTCCTTCTCTTCTACTATAAGAATTTCATCATGTGGTTTTAGCCTTGTGTTGAGGCTTTCTTCTGAATGGTCAAGCTTGTCTGTTGAATTTGAGAAATAATTTGTAGTGGAGTGTAAGGAGCAACATGAGTCGCACCCTGATATGTGATGACCCCTCTTCCAAATGGGGATCTTAAACTTATCGCTCAGACTCGAATGACACACACTAAGATGTAATCCGCCATCCATACTGCCATTTCTTTAAATTTTAATTTAGCAATCGCTGCTATTCCTAGCTCGAGACTCGAGTCATAATGACATTCTGAATTTGCTTCATAAGCTCGAGAACTCGCTTGTGATAAGATCCAATTCAAGCTTGTTGATTTTGTAAAGGCCCAACACTGATTAATGACGAGTTGAGAATCGCCATAAATTTGCAAATTCGACTCCCATGGAAATGGCTTCCTAAACCCGCCACCAACGCTTCATATTCTCGCTTCGTTGTTGGTTCGAAGTTAATTTATAAGAATGTCTCAAGATGCCACCTTCAGATCAAGAGACCATACGGCTGAGCCTTTAGATTTGAGGGTCGAGTGTATCTAATGGACGTAAGCTCCATCAAAATACAATTCCCACATTTGTTGCTTTTCTTTTCATATATGCATGATTTGCTCATCGTGAAGATCATCGTTAAGAACGAATCACGGATGGGATGAGCGCAAGAAAATCGCGTAATTTGCCCTTCACCGCTCGGGAACATATGTAATATCAAATGTAAGAAGTTCATCGCGCGTTTACCGCCAACGCTGGTCTTGTCATCAAGAACTTCAACGGATCGATCCTCGAGATAAGGGTAATTTTATGAGATAAGATGTAATGACGAACTTTGGGCAAAGAAAAATTAACGCCAAACAATGCTTCTCAATTGAGAATAACGCTCTTCCTATTAGTCTTCGACTAATAAGATGTAGCATTCTCCTTCCTTCCTCATTATGTTTGCCAACAAAGCACCTGAGATTCCTCCAAGGTCGCCGTACAAGATGAGAGGCTTTCCGGGATCGAGCAAGAATGGGTGGATTCAACAGATATTTTGACATCGTCAAGGCCTCGACATTCTTCGCCCCACTTGAAAGGAGTATCTTTCTTCATTAATTTTGAAAGGGTCGACACCGCCTCACGATTTGATATAAATCTTCTAATGCTAGATGTCCTCAGATGGATTGACTAAGACTCCTTGAGGAGGCATTTTGACAATCGCTTGATTTTGTTGGGATCGATTTCAATCCTCCACTACAACATATCCAAGGAACTTTCCAAGAGACTAAAAAGCGCACTGAGAGGATTCATCTTGAGATCATATTTTCTCGATTCTTTCAAAGATATCCTTAAATCATCGAGATGATCTTTGCGATATACTCGACAACGATCATCAACATAAGACTTACTTTTTGATGAATCAACTGCCAAAGATTCGTGTCATAGCTCTTGGTATGTAGCCCAAAGATTCTTCAAGCAAAGGCATGACGTAGAATATATACCAATCCCCGAATGAGTATGTCTCTCATCTTCGTGAGCCATCTGATTGATTGTAACCGACGATCCGTCCATAAATGAGAACATGTCGGTTTGAAGTGTTATCCACCAGCGATACGAAGCGGAAAGTCATCCTTTGACATGCTTTAAATCCTCGCACATAATAATCTCACCATTCTTCTTTTCACTGACATATATTATCCGCCAGTATTTTTCTTCTCAATAAAACCAGCTTCAATGAGCTTCTTGGCCGAATTCGTCTTCAACCTCCAATCTCATTCGCTGAGGCTTGCTTGACTGGTGGCTTAATTACTATTTGTGAACTATATCGGGATAAGTCTGCATTTCAGATATGTCCAAGCAAAGGCCCCTCAATTCAGAGCAAGATTTTTAATTCTTCCATTTTATCTTCGTAGAGAGACCGATGAACGCAGGAGATCCTCCTCGCCCAAATTAACTTCTTTAAGTTCATCCATAAGAATGCCTCCCCACCATCTTCAAGCTCTTCCGCCGGCCCCGCTTCTACTTCTTCATTATTTGGAGACTAACATTAAGAATGAAATTCTCATCCTCATCATCACTCTCATTCCTAGTATTAACGGTATATCCACTGGACGTTGTCTTTGGATGAAAACCAGGCGCTTTGGTAGTGTGTTTATTTCTCTTACCAATGGTTTGAGAACCTTTTGAGTACCACATCATTTCAAACTTAGTCCTTTACTACTCACTGGACCCATGTTTGCGCATTAGGTTTTGCATCTTTGGAGAGTAATATTTTGGTATCCTTGTGGGTATAGCTTCTTCTTCTTCAGATAACAGCATTACCCAATCAGGATCTTCTTCTTGACACCCTGGACTTATATGCTTCACGGCGGTGTTTTCGGGAGAGGAGGTACATAGAAGGTCAGTTCTCGACTTTGTGAGTTTCTCGAGGGTGATTTCTTTAAAATGTGGGGGAGAAGGGGACTGAGTGTAGTCTCTGGCGATGGATCTATGATTGTTTTAAAGTAGGTGCATTGCACCCTACCTTCAAGCGATTGAACTCATGTCGAGTCAAAATGTTCTTTTCGGGAGCTTTACTCGAAGAGTCATGCGGACCTTTGGATTTAGAAGGAACACATTAGTCTTCTTCTTGATATCCTTTAGATGAGGGCGGTGTTATTGATTTTTTTGGATCTTTATATCTAGGAATATTTGGAACAACCTCTTTATTCATTTTCTTCTCCTTCTTCTTAACTTGTTCTTTTATGGGTTTTGAAGTAGATGCGATGTATTCTTTAGTTGTTTTGTTAGCTTTGATTCCGGAAGGAAATGGGCATCTTGATAAATCTTCATTTCATGACCATAAGGTTGCATGTCCTGTTGGCATTCTTCTCCATCCTTTGTATATTTCATACATTGATCTGATGTAGATGGGACAATGCCATACTTATGAAACCATGAATTAGGCAGGAAGGGCTCACGAATGAAATGCGCATCGATCACATGAAACTTACGTGTAGAATCTCCAAATTTAAGAGGAGGACGAATGAGATAGTTTTACATCCCTTCTCATTGAAACTTGAACCATGACTTTATCCGGATGTTGTACATCCCAGAGATATCAAGTTCTCAAATTCATAAGATTCACGGAGGCAGGGATCAAGATCTCCATGTATTATAATTTCATCACTTTTTTGTAACATCTGAGGCGATTGTGCTCTGCGGTCCAGCATTAGATCATCTTACGAAAATGTGGCGATTGGAGGCTCTTGAACAGCTGAGGTCTCCGTTAGGCGGCGTTCAAAATATGCTTGAATTTTTTTCTCTTTGAGAGCTTCAATTAAGGATTACGGAGATCTTGACATTAGAAGTGCTTATCTACACTTGAATTTTCTTAGATGGGATAGAATATTGTAGTCGATCCCACTTTTGATGAAGGCTTCTTATTTGAATCCTTAGGGATAACTTTTTCATTGACTTGATTTCTTTTCCTTTATCTTTATTCATTGGCTCTTTCCTGTTGGGATGGTACTTTCGACTCTCACTGTACTTGGCTACTTCATTTTGCGAATCTTGGATAACTCGGCTTCGCATACGCGTCGATGATAGTAGAAGATTGAATCTTGCCTTTATATTTTTTATGTTTGTTGATATGGTGAGCTCGATTCATCTTCATCGGGAAACGAGTTCTCTACAAAATTGCTTTATCAACTTTCATCATCAAGCAAGACTTCGGTGGGAAGTTCTTGACTTCTTCCCGCTTCTTCATTGATCGAAGATTTGAAAGCAATTACGCAAGCGTGATGTCGTCTTGGCGATTGTATGTAATCTTATATTATTGATGATCTTTGTGTTACGTTCGACCATCCATAATAGTAGTAACATTTTGTGCTTCTTGCTTCTTTTTTTATTTAGTTTATTTTTTGTTTGGCGGGTTTCTTAGCCTTGCGGTGTTATTTGGTAGTCTTTGTGAGATGAACTAGTCTTCCCATAACTTAGGTTTTGTCTCACTCAGCAATCTGGGTTCAGTGGTGATTTCCGAATACAGGCGCTTTATTCTTCGGCTTTTTTAGAGGCTGGCCTCATCCTTCATCATCGACTTCTCTTTGCCTTTATGATTGCTTGATATCTTGGAGATGAGGTGATTACTGGTGGATTCTTTCTTGGACGCACTGTCAGATAATGTGAATTCACCGTTTATTTTCGCTCTTTCTTTGAATATGTAGCAATCTTCAGGATGGCGGATGATATGGACAATAGTTAGGATTATCGCTTGTCCGCCTCTTGGTCTTTTACACTCGGTAGTTGGAGACTACTTTGAGTGCATGTTTAAACAATTTGGCCACACTTTCCTCTTAAAGAATACTCTTTGTTGACTTTTCTTTTAGGGTCGGGCCATTGAGTCGTCTCCTTTTGTTTGTGGCTCGCTTCTTTGCGACCTCGAGGTACATCATTACCTCAGTATGAGCTTGGGTTGTGCGGAGATTGAGCCTTGGTTTTCTTGATAGGCATAGCTTTTTTTTGTCTACGTTATAAACTTAACACTATCTTTTGTATGAGGTGAAATGTGTTTCACCTTTCTTTGAGTCTGAGCTTTTGCTCTTTTGAATTTATCTTCTTGGTGAGCGGGATAAATTTAATTTCTCAATTTAGCCACCTCAAGCGACTCTTGAAATGTGGTGAAGCCATCACAAGATAAATCTTATCATCGATGTTGCCCATCGATAGTTGGATTGCATGCTCTTCTTATTTGTTCACATTTCATACTCATATTTGTAGCGTAATATCAGTGGCTTGACTCATCTTTCTTCCTCTTCGAGCGGCGTCGTTGTCTTTTTATTGCTTCTTAACGAACATATTTTGAGTTCGCAAAAGTCTTGAGTCATTTGATAACTTCGGCATCTGAATTCCAGCGATCGAAGTTAACTCTTGACCGGCGGAATAATAAGCGATTCCACTGTGTTAGCGGGATGCTTTGAATGGGATCTTTGCTTGGGATTACCATTCCGTCGAATAGATTGAACTTTGGCATTGAATATCCACGGATATGGAATTTGATCATACTCGCGGGATATGGGCGACCTTTGCTCACCAATTTTTACTTTTTGCATAACGATCTTCTCATTCAATATAATATCAAGTTGAGAAAGTCACGGATGTAGTTTGTATTACGGGAGTTGTGACTCATTTATTTCAATCCGCCGGCTCGATTTGGACCTTGAAGCATGTGAGATCATTGGAGGATTGTCATTGGCATTCTTGGAGGCTTGATGATTATTTGGGGGGCAGTGTTGGACTGCGCATGATATTCTCTGCATTAAGCGTCATGTGATCATCTGCATCATCATTTGCTCATTTTCACATTTAAGCGGCGATTTCTTTATCTTTGGCTTTTCATCGGCGAATTTGTCTCTGCTTACGAGTGGTAGTATCGATGAAGGTGGGATTTTCTTCCTTTCTTCTTCTTCTTGTTGCTCCTCTCAAGACTTCGAGGATGCTTCTCTATTTGAACATTTTGTTGTTCTTGGTTGAGGAATTATTGTCTGCCTTTGGGTTGATATTGGCGCAGGATGGCTCGCTTTTGCACCATATACACTTGACGTCGTTGCCTCCTCTTCTTCTTCTTAGACGCAATTTGTCGGCGTCTCCGATGAACTTGATTCAGTGTGAAATCGAAATTTCTTCATTAGAGCTTGATCGAGTTAACCTCCTCTTGATGGGATGGAATTGATTGATGGCGGGATCCCACGGAGGATTCTCAAGGTGTCTAGTCATATCCTTTATCGTTGGGGGCCCTTTTTTTAGGCTCCCATCGCTGATAAATTTGAGTTTGATCGGATCAGAATTCACACAGATGTCCGCCATGCCTTTTGCACAAGCAATTTCTTTTTTGAGGCTGAGCCTCAGATCTGCTACCCTTCCCGGGACCTTTGGTGGTGGATTCACAGCGGTCCAAGTGTCACCCGATGTTCAGTGTGGGACATGAATATGTTGGCGTCACGCCATTTGAGTTTGCGGGATGAGGTCTCTTGGAGGGCATCTGCATCATTAATCAGGACTTGGTATTTTCTTTTCATCAGTCCTCTCTTGTACTTGGAGAACCGTCTGCAGATGATATAGTTCGGGTTTCCTCGAGGGGAGGGAAACGATGTTGTGTCAGAAGAATTTGTTTGGTGACAGCATTGTTCCGAAGGTTATCAAATCGATTATGGGTGACACTTTCTTGGTTCCATGATTGGTTCTGTTGTGCACAGCATTAAGTGTTGAGCATGCATTTCAATTTCTTTTCTTCTTTCCTCATAAATTAACTTGCCTCAGATGAAGAAAACATCATATCTCCGGGGAATGGTTCGGTGGATTGTATTATTGAGGGACAAAAGAGGCCGTCAGATAACATGATTGGTGTCTCGAGGGAAGCCTCTCAGCGATTGTTTCTTTTGAAGTGACCTACGACGGTAGGGTCACAACCTCAACAGATTTGGCGCGGGGCGGTTTTAACCAAGTCGAGGCTACTGCTCATTCAAGATGGTAGGAAATGCACTGGCGGATGGTAGCTCCGGTGCTTCCAGCATTAATAACAGCGTTTGCCAAACGGATGTTGGCACTTAGAAACTGGCAGTTGTGTTTTGTAATCTCACGGAGGTTTAAAGGTAAAATTAGCAATTAAAATAAACGCTATCACGCCCAAAAATGTAAGTATGATAAGAAAAACATACTAAATCGTGTAAATAAAATCTCTCAAATGACTTAAGACTTTAGAAAACTTTGAATTGTCAATTTAACTTATCATTTCTCATTTATTTTCATTTCATTTTTTTTTTTTATACTCCACGATTATAATTTAGATTTATTAAGATGGAAAGAAAAACTATCCCAGTAGTCGAGAAAGGGATCCAGAAAATTAAGCATAGACATCTTTTCGAAAAAAAAAGGAAAAGTTGTTTAAGTGTCGGTGATAATTTGAGCGGATGAATAGTAGATAAGACCTTCTAGATTTCGTTCTCATTTGGTGAGAACTTTTTATATCTGGATTGGGTTTCTATGGTATGGCTATAGTTAATTACCCTCCGTCTTGAGAGAGAGCACTTTCGATTAAAATTTAGTCGATGAATCGTTAAAGAGCAGTATATAATTGCGGTGAGTGGAGTTTAGAACTTATGAAATTTATTATTTTAACTTAAAACTTTTGTGGGGAGCGATGTGGCGCCCGATCAAGATCCATGGTTTTGTCATTGTGCGATCCAGTCCATTAGTCGAGAGGAGGTAGTCAGACGTAGAAGGATCCTTGTCGGGACATGGGTTCACGTCGTCAAGGTGTCGCTAGACACTGGGGTGGAGTTTGTCTAAGGACAAATATAATCGGCCTTAATAGGGCTTTCTTGCGAAAATCATTCTACGTTTCTTTCGAAGCAAGTCGTTAAGAACATCTGAGTCTGGTAGTGTAATAATTAGTGGCCATATCGCGTGAAACCACGGTCAGGGAGCTCAGTCGTAAATATTATATGTGTGTATATGTGAAAAGCATGAGACGGAGGACCGAGCGTCGCTACGAACTTTAGGAATATTTGAGTGTGAAGGTAGTTATGTATTTAATTTGGCGATTAATTTCTTTGTGAGCAAAGTTTTCTTAATTTGTCAGAAGAAGAAACAATTGCGGAGGGGTGAATTAATTTTTATTTTTTTTATTTTTTAGTTTTTTAATAATTAATTTCATTTATTTTATTTCCTTTTTTTGTTATTTTCTTTGAATTTTGATCATTTTATGATTGATTTTCAGATTTGAATATATATGATCATTTATCATTGAAATCTTAATTATAATTAATTACCGATCGTAGATATGTCGATTGATAGGCTATACTACTGTCAGGTTTTCTAGGATGTTAAATTCATCTCAAAAAGTATAATCCTTCAAAAGCTCTAGTTTGAGCATAGAGGATCGGGTTTGGGACTTTTCTTCAGAATTTGAATTTTAGAAGTATGTTATTGGTTGGTTATGCTTGTATTATATGACGAGTTAAACTACCGGATATTATTAATTTGAAATTCTTATAATATCAAATTTTTAGGTTTTGTTAACGGGACGTCAGAAGACAACGGGATTATGTAGCATCTGTTATATTTGACTTAGTAATTACTCCGACATGCGTATGGATATACATTCTTTGAAAATTGCATGGACATTAAGATGTCCCAATGTTGAAGTTTCGATGTCAATTTTGATTTTGAGTTTTGTTAACGGGACGGTCAGAAGACCAAGCAGGAAGTGTAGCATGGATCGAATAGTTAAACAAAAAAATTCTTGTAAGGTCATAGATTTCATTTATCTTTACATATTAAAGGGTGAATAGAATGAGATAGCACTTTAAATATCTTGAATCATTTTCTTAAGCATTTTAGCGTAGCGCTTGTCATTTGTTTTTAAATGATATATATTCTACATATCTTTTAGTCATTGAGTGTCGTATGGCATAATGTTAAAGAAATGAATTTGACTTTAAGTAAGTAATGTCATTATCTTATGAAGATTCAGTAGAGCCAAAATTTAAGCGTAGGTAAGCATCTTGTAATTGTTATATAATATGATGAATGAGATAGGCATGAATAATCATATGCATGTAATCTTTTTCTTCATCTTGGACATTTCATTTTTATTTATCAAAATTTTGGTGACCTCCGGCGTCGTCACGTAGAGCTCATAGGCTTCCCTCAGAAGATGCGTGGAGTGTCGTGAACCCGGCCGTTGTTGCGCCACGCCGAAAGGCGTGCATGGGTTCGCGTAAAATTATTCGCTGGCGTTAACAAGCGTGAGCAATCTATCTTCGGTTTATAGCGTTGGAACAAGCGTGAGCAGTCTTATCATGAAGTTTGCCGCGTTGGAACAATGTGAGCGAATCTTATAGCATGTAATAAATTTGCATTCTGTATATGAAATTAAAGTATAAGCGTTTATATATGCATTTCAACTCTTTTTTTTTATTGAAAATTTGACCTCCGTCGATCCCATTAAGGTTGCCGGGGTAAGCTCCTTACCGAAGGCGTGCATGGTAGGTGTCGTGAGACACTCGGTAAAGTTTATTTACCAATGAAAGGCGTGCATGGGGAGTTATAATATAGCACGGTTCGAATCCTTCTCCGTCTTATCAAAGTTACTGGCCCGCTCTCCGCGAGTTCTGTGAAGGCCGCCTGCGCCAAGAAGCGTGCATGGTGTCGTGAGAGCATTTGCTTTTTTTGATAGCTTCCTGTTAGCGGATATCACATATCTGAGAGTATAAAGATGAAATTTACGAACTTATCTCCGTCTTTGTCAGTTTCTAATGACCTCCGGCTCTCCCATGAGGTTCATGAGCGGCACGCCTACCTTGCGTGCATGGTGGTGTCGTGAAATTGGTGAAAAACTTTGATAGCATTCACTGTTAATATGATATCACGTATGAGTATCAGAATGAAACTCATAGATAATAGCAGTGGTATAATCAATCTTTTATTAATTTCATTTCAACTTGCATATGAAAGAGAGCATGACATATATATAATTCACTTCATAGGAAATAATTAAGTAGAAGCGTAAATTCATGGAGAAACGACAAATAATATGATATTTAAATAATACATCCTTCACTTATCAAATTTTCAAACTTAGGCTCAAATAAAAGAAATTTTCAGCAAGCAGCGTCTTTAGATAGCAAGTACTTGATTTCCCTTAGATAAGAAAGTTTAGCAAAACTTATACTCATCCGATAACAAAATGATCGATTCCCCTTAGGAAAATATTTTCAGCAAACATCTTGGTCATTAAATAGAGATGATTGATTCTATAGAGAAAAGAAATTTTTCAGCATGCATGGCCTTTAGACAACAAGCTAACAATTTTCCCCTTAGATAGAAATATTTTCAGCATGCTTATGCCCATTAAACAGCAAAAATAATTGATTCCCCCTTAGAGAAAAGAAATTTTTCAGCAAGCATGGCCTTTAGACAACAAATAACAATTTTCCCCTTTAGATAAATATTTTCAGCAAAGGAAACACATAAGGATCCATAAAAAACAGCAAACAACACAATGTTTGGGCCATACATCATCCCAAGTCATTTTTAGTAGGCTATGCATCAATAAATCCGTGAATAAAGGCAATAAGAAATGAGATTTGGGCCATACATCATCCCAAATCCCTAAAGGAAACCCTTAGCATAATCCCAAGCATAAGACATAGCATGTTTAGCAAAGCCTAATTTCAAGAAGCTCAAATGCATAAAACAAACTTAGGGTTAGAGAGAAACAACTGGAGGTGTCGATTTACTAAAGAGGGAGAAGGAGGAGTTTGAGAAGGGGCGTCGCGTCGGGCGAGTTGAAGGAGAAGAGAGCTCGTGCATTCTGGAGAAGCAGAAAAGGCGAGTCGTCGCTCTGGGAGAAAGCGAGAGAATCGAATGCAGAAGAATCAAAAAGAGTCGAATCAGCTCGTCGTTCTGAGGAAGAGGAAGTCGAATGCGATACATTCTGGGAGAAAGCAGAAGAGGAGAATCGAATCGTCGAAGAGAATCTGAGAGGAGAATCATCGTCTTAGAAGAGGGAATCAGAAGTCATCGGTCGTCGTGAGGAAGCCAGAAGTCGAATCGTCGAAGAGGAATCAGAATCGAAGAATCGACGGAGAAGCGAGGCAAAGCGAGAAATAGAAGAGAAGAGAGTCAGGAATCTTGAGCAACAGGAAGAGGAATGTCGAGGAAGAGACTTCGATCGGGCCGAAAGCCTGAGGAGGTCGAAGGAGCGTCAGCGTGCGAGAGAGAAGCGAGCGAAGAGGATCGTGAAAAATGAGGTCAACCAAGTTTTGTTCTTTTTAGCGATCCAGCAACGCATTTTCCCCCTTTTTTCTTTTAGAAGTTGGCACATCTTGATTGGTTGAGTGGGCGTAGGATTAGGTATGTCGTGATTAAGAGATAATTAGCGGATTAATCTGCATTAATCATTTTAATTGCGATTTTATTACTTTGACAAACTAGATATGGGTGTCAATTTAAGTTGTTTCGGTTATTACTTAACGATGGCGCGATCAATTTGTGATGAGGTCTTTGGAACCGGATGAAGTGAAATTAGGTTTAAATTGCGTCGTCTTAATGTCGACCCTCGCGCATACTTTGCCGATTCGGCCGGAAGGTGTCGTTTGATAGGTTTCGACATTTGGCGGCGGCGCGATTAATTTAAGCGGAGGCCGTTTAGACATCGTCGAGGCTTCACGATATCGCACAATTTCATGATAATTTGATTTTAATTATCCGTCGATCCTTAAATGATTCAAAATTTTACGATTAATTCATTTTAATATTTTGACGCATTCGTCGAATAAATCGAATAAAGCGAATTTGATCGGTTCGGACCGCGATTTAAGGGATTTTAAAATACACCTTATTTATTTAATTTAATGTGGCACATAGTTGTAGGTCAACAAATGCCCCCCAACAAACATGGTGCGGCGCGTGAAGCGGAGGTGTTTGTTATACACTAGATGACTGCGGATCTCGAGATTTGCTTGGATGTCGCAGTTGTAATTTCAACAACTTTTGATAATACCTGATCGTTGCCCGTTGATAGAAGTGAGTATAACTTTTAGGTTGGGGCAAACATTTAAATTTCATCGGTTCGACTGTAATAGCCCGTTGAACCGGTATTTGTTTTCTTTTGTCCAATGCTTTGTGCTTGATGGACTAGATGAAGGAGATGCTTTGACTTGTCATCATCAACTTGTAAAGAGAATTTAGAATGTCTTCGGTCCTTGGCTTTTACGCTTTGGCGGACTTGTTGAAGATTTCCTCCTAAGAGTTTGAAAACTTGTATTTTCCTCCTGTCCTGGCCTTGTGCCTTGGCGGACTTGATGGAGTTGGTGAGATAGAAATGTCTTCGGTGATGTGCTTTGTGCTTTGTGGACTTGTTGAAGATTTCATCTCGAGGTTTGTATCTTGTGCCTCCTTTTATCACGGCTTCATGCACTTGGAGTTGATGGAGAAAGTCACGAATTATCTTAGAGATTTGTCAGGCGATACGAAATTACCTTCTGCCCTAGCTCTCTGCTTTTGTAGGCTCGTGGAAGGATACATGCCGATGACCTAGCTCTCAGAGCTTGTGTTGGATCAATGGCAAAGGGTCATCAGTCCTGTGCTTTGTGCTTTGGCGGACTTGATGGAGTTGATGAGATAGAAATGTCTTCGGTCCTCTGCTTTGACGGACTTGTTGAAGATTTCATCTCGAGATTTCGTATCTTGTGCCTCCTTTTACCCGCTTCATGTGGTTGATGGAGAAAGTCACGATTATTTTAGAGATTTGTCGAGCGTCTGAACATACCTTTACGCTTTTGTAGGCTTGTGAAAGGATACATGAGATGACTCGAGCTTGTGTTGGATCGAATGGCAAGAGTCATCGATCACGTGCTTTGCATGTAATGGACATCTCGATGACAAAACTCCGCAGTTGACATTTAGCTCTGAACATTGGGATAGCTTCTTGGTCCCTTTTTTGCTTGATTGGACTTCTTAAGAAGAATTTCCTTGTCTTTTGTTTGATAGACTTTCTTGAAGGAGTTGAGATTTTACATTTGTCTTTGATTCCAAACTTCGGCTTAGTGCCTTCGAGTAAGGATATCTTTGTTTGTTGTAGAATTTTGAGAAATGACGCTACGACCAATAGGGATAAGTTCCCAGTCTGGATCACTTGAACTCACCAAGTTGGAGAGATTTGGGGATTTGGATGCTCTTGTCTTTGAGTAGAAGTAGGAGGATCACTTACTACGGCCTTTGTGGCGTGTTGAGTAAGCAGTCTGTCGACTTCGGTATTTTGGCGTGTTGAGTCAGACGCCTTGAGTGGACTTGAGCAATTGATGAAGGATTTTATCCTCTAACGAGATGGGGTCTCTTACTGGCTTTGTGGCGTGTTGAGTAAGAACTGTCGATATTCGGCGTATTTGGGCGTGTTGAGTCGACCTTATACCACTCGAGCCTTTAGATTTAAAGTGGGATGATAAATGTATATCCAACTTGGTTTGTTGAAGTTTGCAGACTTGAAAGTTTTCTTCCTTTGGTCAATAAGACTTTTAAATTTGAGCATTTGAATACATAATTTTGAGTATGCATGTGGGGATCTCGACCAGGCGATGTCGACCAAGAGAAAGAAAGGCCCCGTCTTACGAGGACTTTCTTATAAAATTTTAAAAAATGCCCTGTCTACGATTTTTATTTTATTTTGGAAATGCATTCTTGTGTTACTGAGAGAATTTCCAATGAAAATATTGAATACATAACTTTGAGTATGCATGTGGGGATCTCGATTTTTGTCAAGAGAAAGAAAGGTCCTGTCTTCGAATGTCAAACTTTCTTATAAAATTTTAAAATATTTTATTTTAAATCATTCGGAGAATTTTGAAAATTTAAGTGTTTGGATAAAGATTTTCAAATCAGGTTGTCACTTTTGTAATATTTAAATGGTAGTTGATTTGCTAAGCGGTGATATACTTTTGATAACAAAGGTCCTTCCCAAATTAGGCTCAAATTCTGCGATGATGAGGGATGATTGGTCTTCTCAGGACCAATTCTCCTTCAAAAGCTTCGAGGCGTCTTGTATGATCGAATGCTCACGGACATTGGCGATATACTTCTAGATTTTCTTTGAGCTTGGAGCGACCTCGTCAGCGCGTCAAGCTCTTCCATCCGTGACGAGCATTCTCATCTTGGGTAAGATTTTGTTGAATGGCTACTCGGGCGAAGGTAGTTCAAGTGTAGCGCTTGACCCACCAGTGCATGGGGGTAGACTTTGTAGGAGTTTTGTAAGTGTGCAGTGCGCCTGAGTTTGGTATGCCACTCCTTTTATTTCTTGTGAGAATTTTTTACAATTTGAGTGTTTTATTAAATGCCTCATTTGCTCTCGGATTATAAATTGGGAATATCGTCAATCTTATCACCGTCAGAATTTATAAACTTTAGCTTTTGAAGGTGACTTATCGAAATGATTCGTGGTACACCAAATCTATAAACAATATTGTGAGTAAAGAAGTTAGTCACTTTTATAACTTAACTTTAAATGGTGCGGCTTACGAGAAATAATCGTGGCTAAGATGAAGCGGTGACCGGTGATGATGGCGGATCGATTGGTCGATTACATCGTCCCCGACTCTCAAGCGGCGAATCTTGTCGTTGGATGCAACAGATTTGGAGGCTGATGAATTATGTTACCATGGACCTGGCATTCATGGCATCTCTTGGCGTGATTGATCTGATCTTTTACCATAGGCGGCCAATAGTATCCAATTCTTTTAATTTTGAAAGCCATTTTAGGACGATTGGTGTGCACCAAAGTCTTGATGGATTTCAACGATTACTGTTGGCTTCTTCTATTCCCCAGCTTGCGTAGCGTCTCGAAGGATCGATGAGTATTGCCAACGCATATAGTGAAGCCTTTTCTCAGTTGTGCGGTATCGACTTATTGCAGATTTTCTTGAAGTAGTCGGCGAAGAAGAGTCTCCGTCTTCCTTCTCTTCTTATAAGAATTTCATTGTGGTTTTGGCCTTCCAGTTGGAGCTTTCTTCTTGAATGGTTTGAAGCTTGTTGAATTTGAGAAATAATTTGTAAGGAGTGTAAGGAGCAACATGGCACACCTGGCGATTAGTGTTTGATGACCCCTCTTCCGTGAGGATCTTAAACTTATTGGCTCTAGGACTCGACGGCACACACCTTAGTAGTATGTAGTGGTATGTCATCCATTTCTTTCTAATTTAATTTAGCTAAGTCAACTTTCTTATTCAGCTCACGGAGACTCAGTCGTAATGACATTTGAATTTGCTTCATGCTTCGAGAACTTCGTTTGTGATAGTAGGCCAATTCAAGCTTGTTGATTTTGTAAGGCTTGATTAATGTGAGTTGAGAATCATAAATTTGCAAATTCGGACTCCCATGGAGATGGCTTCCTCTAACACGCCAGCTTCATACGCCGTTGTTGGTTCGTGGTTGAGTTAATTTATAAGAATGTCTCGATATGCCACCTGGTGTGATCGAATGAGGCGACCGCGAGCCTTTGGGAGATTTGAGGGTTGAGTGTATCTAATGAATGGCTCCATCAAAATACAATTCCCACATTTGTTGCTTTTCATTTTCATATATGTGCATGATTTGCTCATCAGGAAGATCATCGTTAAGCAATGAGTCAGGTATGGGATGACGGCAAGAAAATCTGCGAATTTGCCCTTCACGGGAACATATGTAATATCAAGCTAGCGAAGAACGACCCATCGTGCGCGACACATCGGCGTTGGTCTTGTCATCGAACTTCAACGGATCGATCCTTGAGATAAGGGTAATTTTATGAGATAGCATGTAATGGCGTAACTTTTGGCGGCAAAATTAACGTCAAACAATGCTTCTCAATTGGAGAACTTAAGCTCTGTAGTCTTAATGTAGTATAAACATTCTCCTTTCCTTCCTCATTATGTTGCGACAAAGCACTGAGATTCCTCAGTCTTCTGTGTACAAGATGAGAGGCTTTCACGGGATTGGCTAAGAATGGGTGGATTCAACAGATATGTTTGATCTTGTCGAAGGCCTCTTGACATTCTTAGTCCCTTGAAAGGAGTATCTTTCTTCATTAATTTTGCAAAGGCGACATCGCACGCAGATTTGATATAAATCTTAATGAATGCGAGATGTCCTATGGGCGAAGTTGGCGAAGACTCCTTGGAGGAGGCATTTTGATGCTTTGATTTTGTTGGGATCGATTTCAATCCACCGCATGACATATCGAGGAACTTTCGAAGAGAGACTCAGCGCGCAGAGGATTCATCTTGAGATCATATTTTACGATTCTTTCAAACAATCCTTAGATCATCGAGATGATCTTTGCGATTCTACTCTTGACAGAGATCATCAACATAGCACTCTACTTTTGATGAATCAATTCGTCAGATGTCATAGCCACTTTGGTATGTAGCTCAGCGTTCTTCGAAGGGCATGTAGCGTAATATATATGCAATTGGCGTCTGAATGAGGTATGTCTCATCTTGAGCCATCTTGATTGTAACGCGATCCGTCCATAAATGAGAACATGTCGTGGTTTGAAGTGTTATCCACACGGTTACACTGAGCGGAAAAGTCATCCTTTGGACATGCTTTATTTAAATCCGAAGTCGATCTGAGATCTGAATCGACCATTCTTCTTTTCACGGGGACATATTAGCTATCCGTCCGTATTTTTCTTCTCGAATAAAACCCGGCAATGAGCTTCTTGGTTTTACGCAATTACGCTTTACCTCGATCTCATTCGCTGAGGCTTGCTTGGCGGTGTCGCGTCGCTTAATTCTCTTGGTTGTGAGCTGATATCGGGGATAAGCGCGGCATTTCAGCATATGTCCAAACAAGCGGTCACGAATTCCAGCAAGATTTTTAATTCTTCCATTTTATCTTGAGAAAGTAGAGCGATGAGCGTTGGGAGGATCCTCTCGGTTCCCAAATTAACTTCTTTAAGTTCATCCATAGTAGGCCTCCCACCATCTTCAAGCTCTTGGTGGCCGGTGCCACTTCATTATTTGTAACATTAAGAGCGAAATTCTCATCCTCATCATCACTCTCGACTTATTCTGCGGCGTAGGTATATCCTGTGGACCGTTGTCTTGGATGAAACCAAGGCCTTTGGTAGTGTGTTTATTTCTCTTACCGATGGTTTGAGAACCTTTGGGTCATTTCAAAGAGCTTAGTCCTTTGCTTACTCGTTCGGCTGGACCCATGTTTCGCGTTAGGCTTTGCATTTTGGAGTAATATTTTGGTATCCTTGTGGGCATAGCTTCTTGGATAGCGCATTACCGTCGGGATCTTCTTCTTGACACCTCGGACTTATAAAGCAGGCTTCACGGCGTGTTTTCAGGGGAGGAGGTACATAGAAGGTCACCGGTTCTCGACTTTGTGAGTTTCTCGAGGGTGATTTCCTTAAAATGTCGGGGAGGAGCAGGGTATTACGAGTGTAGTCTCTTCGATGGATCTATGATTGTTTTAAAGTAGGTGCATTGCACACCTTAGCAATTCAACTCATAATCGAGTCAAAATGTTCTTTTTTGAGCTTTACTCGAAGAGTCATGGACCTTTGGATTTAGAAGGAACACATTCGTCTTCTTCTTGATATCCTTGCTAGATGAGGGCGGTGTTATTGATTTTGGACTGTTCTTTATATCCCTAGGAATATTTGGAACAACCTCTTTTCCTTTATTCATTTTATCTTCTCCCTTCTTAACTTGTTCTTTTATGGGTTTTGAAGTAGATGCGGTATTCTTTAGTTGTTTTGTTAGCTTTGATTCCGGAAGGAAATGGCGGCATCTTGATAAATCTTCATTTCAACATAAAGGTTGCATGTCGCCTGATTCTTCTCCATCCTTTGTATATTTCATACATTGATGCAATGTAGATGGGACAATGCCATACTTATGAAACCATGGTGGAGAAGGGCTCACGAATGAAATATCGCATCGATCGCATGAAATTTAGCTTACGTGTAGAGTCTCCAAATTTAAGAGGGAGGGCATGACGATAGTTTTACGTCCCTTCTTGAAACCTTGAACCATGACTTTATCTCGTCCGGATGTTGTACATAGAGAATAATCTAAGTTCTCAAATTCATAAGATTCACGCGGAGGCAGGGATCAATTAAGATCCAGGTATTATAATTTCATCACTTTCGGTATGTAACATCTGAGGAGAGGCGATTGTGCTCTGCGGTCCATTAGATCATCTTACGAAAATGTGGCGATTGGAGGCTCTTGAACATCTGAGGTCTCAGTTAGGCGGCGTTGACAAAATATGCTTAATTTTTTGCTCTTTGAGAAACTTCAATTAAGGTATTCGGAGATCTTGACATTAGAAGTGCTTACTACCTTACTTGAAATTTTCTTAGATGGGATAGAATATTGTAGTCGATCCACTTTTGATGAAACTTATTTGAATCCTTAGGGATAACTTTTCATTGACTTGATTTCTTTTCCTTTATCTTTATTCATTGGCTCTTTCCTTTGTTGAGATGGTAGCTCGACCACTCTATTTGTGCCTACTTCATTTGCATCGAATCTTGGATAACTCAATTCTTGACATCATACCATCGATGATAGAAGATTGAGAATCCTTGCAGGTTTATATTTTTTTATGTTTGTTGATATGGTGAGCTCGATTCATCTTCATCAGGAAGCGAGTTCCTCAAAACTGTCAACTTCATGCATCATCAAGCAAGACTTCGTAGGAAGTTCTTGACTTCTTCCCTCCATTGATCGAAGATTTGAAGCAGATACGCAAGCGTGATAGGTCGTCTTCGATTGTATGTAATCTTCCATATTATTGATGATCTTTAGTGTTACGTTGCGACCATCCATAATAGTAGTAACATTTTGTCTTCTTTCTTCTTTTATTTAGTTTATTTTTTTGTTTGGCGGGTTTCTTAACTTGCGGTATTTGGTGGGCAGTCTTTTGTGAGATGTAGTCTTCCCATAACTTAGGTTTTGTCTCGGCTTCAAGTGGGTTAGTGGTGATTTCCATGAATACACAGCGCAATTCATTTTCTGATCTTTTTTAGAGCGGCGCCATCCTTCATCATCGACCGACTTCTCTTTGCGCTTTATGATTGCTTGATATCGGAGATGAGGTGATTACTTTGGTGGATTCTTTCTTGGACGCGCAATCTCGTCAGATAATGTGAATTCACCGTTTTATATTTTCCTTAATCTTTGAATATGTAGCAATCTTCAACAGGATGGCCGAGCACTCGATGATATGGACAATAGTTAGGATTATCTGCTTGTCCAGCCTCTTCAGGTCTTTTACACTCTGGTAGTTGGAGACCTACTTTGAGTGCATGTTTAAACAATTTGGCCACACTTTCCCTCTTAAAAGAATACTCTTTGTTGACTTTTCTTTTAGGGTGGGGCCATTGAGTCATTCGCTCCTTTGTTTGTCTTGGTGGCTCGCCTTGAAGCGACCTCGAGTATCATTACCTCAGTATGAGCTTGGGTTGCGGAGTAATTGAGCGGCGCTTGGTTTTCTTGATAGGCAGGTAGCCTTTCTTTTGTCTACGTTATAAACTAGCACTTACGCGTATCTTTTTTTGTATGAGGTGAAATGTGTTTCACCTTTCGTCAGAGCTTTTGCTCTTTTGAATTTATCTTCTTGGCCAAGACGGGATAAATTTAATTTCTCAATTTAGCCTATCAAGCGGCTCTTGGAATGTGGTGATTGAAATGCAAAGATAAAGCGCCATCTTATCATCGATGTTGCCCATCGATAGTTGGATTGCATGCTCTTCTTGTTTTGCTCACATTTCATACTCATATTTAGCGTAATATATATAGTGGTGACTCATCTTTCTTCCTCTTCTCGGAATTAAATGTTGTCTTTTTTTTGCTATTGTGAACCTTTTAACGAACATATTTTCAAGTTCGGCAAAAGTCTTGGCCGAGTCATTCGATAACTTCGGCATACCATTGGCGGTCAAATTACTTGACGGCGGAATAATAAGCGCGCTCGTTACCCACAGTGTTCGCGGGATGCTTTGAATTGGGCGGATCTTTGGGATTACCATTCCGTCGAATAGATTAAACTTCAGCATTGAGTATCCTTTGGATATGAAATTTGATCATACTCCGCGGGATATGGGCGGCCTTTGCTCACCAATTTTACGCCGCTATAACACTCGATCTTCTCATTCAATATAATATCAAGTTGAGAGCATCGGCTTGGATGTAGTTTGTATATTCGAAGCGGGTTGTGGCTCATTTATTTCAATCCCTGACTCGATTTGGACTTGAAGCATGTGAGATCAAATTTATTGGAGGATTGTCATTGGCATTCTTTGGAGGCTTGATGATTATTTGGGGGGCAGTGTTGGACTGCCGATATTTCTCTGCATTAAGCTGCGTCATGCGATCATCTGCATCATCATTTCTCATTTTCACATTTAAGCGGCGATTTCTTTATCTTTGGCTTTCATCGGCCGAATTTGTCTGCTTACACAGTGGTAGTATCGATGAAGGTGGGATTTTCTTCCCTTTCTTCTTCTTCTTCTTGTTGCTCCTCTCACGAAGACTTCGGAGGATGCTTCTCTATTTGAACATTTTGTTGTTCTTGGTGAGGGAGTATTGTCTGGCCTTTAGGTTGATATTGGCACACCGGATGGCTCACCTGTTTTCATATACTTGATGGTTGCCTCCTCTTCTTCTTCTTCGTCCTCTTGGACAATTTAGTCGGCGTCTCCGATGAACTTAGATTCCAAGTGTGAAATCGAAATTTCTTGATTAGAGGGCTTGATCGAAGTTAACCTCCTCTTGATGGGATGGAATTGATTGATGGGGATCACGGAGGATTCTCCAAGGTCTGCCTCTTTATCGTTGGGGCCCTTTTTTTTTTAGCTCCCATGATAAATTTGAGTTGGATCTGAATTCACAGATGTCGCCATGCCTTGCCAGAAAATTTCTTTTGAGGCTGAGCCTCAGGATCTGCTTCACCCTTCCGGGACCTTTCGTGGTGGATTCTGGGCCTTGGTCCAAGTGTCACACCGATGTTCACAGGTGTGGGACATGAATATGTTGGCGTCACGCCATTTGAGTTGCGGGATGAGGTCTCCTTGGAGGATCTAGCATCATAATAACGGACCTTGGTATTTTCTTTTCATCGGTCCTCTCGCTACTTGGAGAGCAGATGCACTCGTCGGATATAGTTCGGGTTTCCCGAGGAGGCTGGAACTGATGTTGTGTCAAGAAGTTTTGAAAGACAGTAGGCATTCGTTTAACCCACTTAAGGTTATCAAATCGATTATGGGTGGAACACTCAGCTGCTTAGTTATGATTGGTTGCAGTGGCCTGAGGCATTAAGTGTTGAGCATCATTTCAGATTTCTTTTCTTCTTTGCCTCATTGCTTTCAGGATGAAGAAACGATCGTATCTCCGGGCGAAGGGTTCGTGGATTGTATTATTGAGGGACAAAAGGCGTCAGCCCGGTAACACATGATTGGTGTCTCCAGCCTCTCAGGCGATTGTTTCTTTTGAAGTGACCCTGTGATGAGGTCAACAGACGCACCGGAGATTCTTTGCGCATGGCGTCGAGGAGTTTACGCCACAAGTCGAGGCTAGCAACTTTCGTTCAGATGGTAAAATCCCACTAAAGCGGATGGTAGCTCGGTCTTCGGCATTAATGACGTTTGCCAGCGGATGTTGGCGCCTAGAAAATGATGTGATTGTGTTTTGTAATGCCATTACGGAGGTTTAAAGGTAAAATTAGCAATTAAAATAAGCACACTATCTTACTTCCAAAATGTAAGTATGATAAGAAAAACATCTAAATGTCACTAAATAAAATCTCAAATGACTTAAGACTTTATTTAGAAAACTTTGAATTTGTCAAATTTAACTTATCATTTCTCATTTTATTTTCATTTCATTTTTTTTTTTTTATACTCCACTGCAATTATAATTTAGATTTGGTAGAAGATGGAAAGAAAAACTATCCCAGTAGTCGAAATCTGTGGGATCAGAAAATATAGACATCTTTGAAAAAAAAAGGAAAGAGTTGTTTAAGTGTTGATAATTTGAGCGGATGAATAGTAGATAAGACCTACGAGATTTAGTTCTCATTTGGTGAGAACTTTTATATCTGGATTCGGGTTTCTATAGCAAGCCCACATAGTTAATTACCCTCGTCTTGAGAAAGCACTTTCGATTAAAATTTGATGATAATCGTTAAAGAAACGAGTATATAATTGCGTGAGTGGAGTTTAGAACTTATGAAACTCATTATTTTAACTTAAAACTTTTGTGGGGAGCGATGGCGATCAAGATCCATGGTTTAGTCATCCCGGTAGCGATCCGCAGTGGTCGAGAGGAGGTAGTCGGCCTGACCGAAGGATCCTTGTAACACATGGGTTCGTCGTCAAGGTGTCCTTGTAGACGCAGGGTGGAGTTGTCAAGGGATATAAGTCGGCCTTAGTATGACTTTTGCCAATCATTCTACATTTCATTTCGAAGAAGTCGTTGTTAAGAACATCTGAGGTGCGGTAGTGGCCAAGTAATTTAGTGGCCATATCGGCGAACCACCCGAGGAGAATTCGTAACGTATTATGTGGTCTTGTGCAAAACCGGACGGAGGACAGGGCCCGCGTCCTACGCTTTAGGAATATTTGAGTGTGAAGGTAGTTATGTATTTAATTTGGCGTTACTCTTTGTGAGCAAAAGTTTTCTTAATTTGTCAGAAGACAAACAATTGCGGAGGGTGAATTAATTTTATTTTTTTTATTTTTAGTTTTTTAATAATTAATTTCATTTATTTTATTTCCTTTTTTGTTATTTTTGAATTTTGATCATTTTATGATTGATTTTTGAGAATATATATGATCATTTTATCATTGAAATCTTAATTATAATTACCCTTCTCGACTTAGGCTAATATCGATTGATAGGCCTTGTCTACTCGTCAGGTTTTACAGAGGATCGGTCTAAATTCATCTCAAAAAAAAAGTATAATCCTTCAAAACCTTGTCACTCTAGTTTGAACATAGAGGATCGGGTTTGGGACTTTTCTTCTAAGAATTTGAATATGTGTTGGTATTCATGTCTTGTATTATATGAGTTAGCTAGGATATTATTAATTTGAAATTCTTATAATATCAAATTTTTAGGTTTTGTTAACTTGGGACCCAAAGACCAAACCGGGATTATGTAAGATCTGTTCTTTATATTTGACTTAGTAATTACTCCAACATGCGTATGGATATCGTTTTGAAAATTGCATGGACATTAAGATGTCTAATGTTGAAGTTTGATGTCAAATTTTGATTTTGAGTTTTGTTAACTACCGAAGACCAAACAAAGGAAAGATGGATCGAATAGTTAAGCAAAAAGAACATTGCTTCATAAGGTCATAGATTTCATTTATCTTGTATATTAAAGGCATTCAAACGAATAGAATGAGATAACACTTTAAATATGCTGAATCATTTACTTAAGCATTTTAGCATGAAGCCCTTGTCATTTGTTTTCAAATGATATATGACATGCACTTATATCTTTCCATTGAGTGTCATGTAAGATATCGCAGCAAAATGAATTTGAACTTTAAGTAAGTAATGTCATGAAGATTCAGGTAAGAACTAAGCTAAGCATAAGATAAGCATCCTGTAATTGTTATATAATATGATGAATGAGATAGGCATGAATAATCATATGCATGTACCTTCTTTTTTCTTCTTTAAATACTTAGACATTTTAATTTATTTTTTTCAGCCTCCGGCCATCCCCGATAGCCGCCGAGACTAGATTCCCACCACGCCAAGGCGGGCATGGTGTCGTGAGACACCTCAGCCGAAAGTTTATTTGCCCACCACGCCAAGAAAGGCGTGCATGGGTGCGTAACACGATATTTCGCCACGTTGGAACAACGTGAGCAAGTCTATCATATCAGTTCGCCACGGGAACAACGCGTGTACTTATCATAAAGTTTCCAGCATTGGAACAATGTGAATGTTATTATAAAGAGTAATAAATTTGCATTCACGTATGAAATTAAGCATTTATATATGACACACATTTCAACTCTTTTTTTTTATTGAAAATTTGCTCCGCCATCCCCATTTAAGGTCGCTAAGACTAAGTTTCCCACCACGAAGATGGTTGGTGTCGTGAGACACCTCGGTTATTACCACGCCAAGAAAAGGCGTGCATGGGGTTAGCATAATATACAGAGCTTTACTGAATCCTTATCTCGTTTATCAAAGTTTACCCCCTCCTAGGGTTGCCATGATCGAGCGCCCACCACGCCAAAGGTGCATGGGTGGTGTCGTGAGACACCATGAAACTGATACAAGATTTCTAAGCGAGATATCACATATGCAAGAGTATAAAGATGAAATTTACGAACCCTTATCTCGGTGATAAAAAGGCCATGGAGATCGAAGCTCCACGCCAAGAAAGAAGGTGTGCGTGAGACTCAAACTTTGATACTAGCATTTCCTTAATATGATATCACATACGCAGTATGCAAAGAATGAAACTCATGATAATAAATAAGTGGTATAATCAAATCCTTTCTATTAATTTGATTTCAACTTGTATAGAAAGACATGACATATATATAATTCACTTCAGGAAACCAATTGAGGCAAAGTAGAAGCATGAAATTCATGGAGAAACGAAATAATATGATATTTAAGCCATACATCCTTCCTTATCAAATTTTCAAACTTCCGCTCAAATAAAAGAAATTTTCAGCAAGCACCACGCCTTTTAGATAGCAAGCTACTTGATTTCCCTTAGATAAGAAAGTTTAAAGCCTTATACTCATCCAATAACAAAATGATCGATTCCCCCTTAGGGGGAAAATATTTTCAGCAAACATCTTGGTCATTAAATAGCAAGATGATTGATTCCCCCTTAGAGAAAAGAAATTTTTCAGCATGCATGGCCTTTAGACAACAAGCTAACAATTTTCCCCTTAGATAGAAATATTTTCAGCATGCTTATGCCCATTAAACAGCAAAAATAATTGATTCCCCCTTAGAGAAAAGAAATTTTTCAGCAAGCATGGCCTTTAGACAGCAAGCTAACAATTTTCCCTTTAGATAGAAATATTTTCAGCAAAGGAAACACATAAGGATCCATAAAAAAACAGCAAACAACACAATGTTTGGGCCATACATCATCCCAAGTCATTTTTAGTAGGCTATGCATCAAATGTGAATAAAGGCAATAAGAAATGAGCCATACATCATCCCAAATCCCTAAAGGAAACCCTTAGCATAATCCCAAGCATAAGACATAGCATGTTTAGCAAAAGCCCTAATTTCCAAAGAAGCTCAAATGCATAAAACAAGCTTAGAGAGAAACAACCTGAGGTGTCGATTTACTAAAGAGAGGGAGAAGGAGGAGTTTCAAAAGGGGAGCCGGAGCTGAGAGTTGAAGGAGAAGAGGGGAGCTCGTGCGTTTACGGGAGAAGCCGAAAGAGACGAGTCGTGCGCTTACGGGAGAAGCCGAAGAGGAGAGTCGAATCGTGCCGAAGAGGGAATGCCGAAAAGGAGAGTCGTCGCATGAAGTCAAGAGGAGAGTCGAATCAAGGCATACTGGGGAGAAGTCAAGAGGAGAGTCGAATCGCGTCAAGAGGGAACCGAAGAGGAGAGTCGGATCGTGCCGAAGAGGGAATGCCGAAGAGGAGAGTCAATCACCAAGGCATGAGGAAGCCTATCGAAGGGAGGGAATGAGAAGAAGGAATGCCGAACTGAGAGCCGGAGACAAAGGAAACCAGGGAGAGTCGAATGAACGCCACCAGAGAGGGAATGTCGAAGCGGCACGTGAGCTCGACGAGCCAGAGCAAAGTGTGAGGTGAACGGGAGCGCCGCTTCACCGAGAGAGCCGCAGGAACGAAGAGGATCGTGAAAAAATGAGGGTCAACGTTCTTTTGAGCGGAACGACATTTTCCCCTTTTTTTCTTTTTTAGTTAGTTGGCACATCTTGATTTTGAGTTAGGATTAGGGAATTAATGCGTGATTAAGAGATAAGATTAATCATTATTAATTTCGATTTTATTACTTTGACAAACTCGCAATATGTCAATTTGTTTCTACAAACGAATGATCAATTTCGTGACGGAGGTCGTTGACAACGACGACGGCCGTGAAATTAGGTTTAAATTGCCGTCGACTTAAATTAATCGACCGCGATACTTTCTTTCGACCACCGCGAAGGTGTCGTTTGATAGGTTTCGACATTTCGGCGACGACGACGCGATTAATTTCGCAAACGGAGGCCGTTTAGACATCGTCGAGGCTTCCGATATGCGCACAATTTCATGATAATTTGATTTTAATTATCCGTCGATCCTTAAATGATTCAAAATTTTTCGATTAATTCATTTTAATATTTTCGACGAATGCCAATCGTCAAATTAAAACGAATTTGATCGGTTCGGACCGCGATTTAAGGGATTTTAAAATACACCTTATTTATTTAATTTAATGTGGCACATAGTTGTAGGTCAACAACACATATATATACATACATATACATACATACATATATATATATATATATATACAATATATATATATATATATAAATGTATATGTATATGTGTATATGTATATATATGTGTATGTGTTAAGGAACACATCTTATTAGATGTGCTTGAATATCACGCAAAGCTGAAATATTGTGAACAAAAGAGGTGATGTCTAAAATAAAATCATATTCTCTGCTTTAAAAAGTAATACACAAAAATGTAAAAAAGATAATACCAAAATTTCCCTTAAAAATTATATCATAATCCTTGCATATCCAAAAAAAATTATCAACTTTATTTTTTCAAAATTCTATATTTTATTATGATCATTTTAATATATATATATATATATATATATAGACACACATATATACATGTTTTTTTTCTTTATAAATTAATGTAGTAATTTATTTAAATCAACCAATTTTTTAACTTTATTGTATATATAACTAATTCAATTTTCAAGTGAACTAATATTACGACCAAACTGACTCAATCCACCAAGCAGGTTATTTCCATCGAGAGTCCAAGCCAATTCCCAACTCGACCTCTTCTCTTGAATCGAACCCGAGCCACCTCCCTCCTCGTTGCTCGCAATCGACGTCGTGAATCGCACGATCCTTTTTGCATCAGCCTTGAATTCAAACACCTCATGCCTAGGGTATCTCTAACCTCACTTTCTCTCTCTACCACTAACAGTGAACCTCCCCTCTTCTTCTTTTTGAAACACTAATCAAGCTACCTCCTCTCTCGACTTAGGGCTAGTTGAGCGCCGCATTCCTCTTTCGTCTTCACCAAAAGTTGTTGGCAATGATAAGCTATTTTACTCTCACCTTCCTCATGTTATTATAGAAGTTCCATTTCTTTAATTTAGCTTTTTTTTTATCATATTATGATGTTAATATTTTATTTAGTTATTAGCTTCATGTGTGTGTTTTTAATCCTCTTTCTAGAGAATGATTACATTGTAGTTATTTATTAACTCGTGTCATAACATAGGGAAAGATATTTTATCTTAGTTTATTAAACTTTCAATATCCTGTTGTGAGTGCTTATGATTAATCAAAAATTTAAATCACTTAAGGATTTAAAGTTAATAAACTTTGTGCTACTTTGATTTGATTTTAGGGAACAAAGGTTGGAGCACTACAACCGCAGGTGAGTAACTATTACTTATTAAGGGATAAACATACCCTTTGTTATTAGGACAATAATCCTTGTTATTTATACTAAATTCTTAGATATTTCGTAGGATTGCTAGTTCTATCATTATTTTTTCCATTTGTTATATGCATATGTTAGTAGATCATCTCATCATGTTCATAACGAAATAGTGAGGGTCACTTACAATTTTATCTTTATTTACTATTGCATGACTCATGTACACTAGTCATTCTTTTGTCATTACATCATTTAATATAATATATATATATATATATATATATGCACAATTTGATATTATCGGATAGTAATAAATGATTAATGAGTTATTAGATAGACATAGTTGAGCGTACTTGATATAATAATCTTTATTCTAACATAAGAATACATGGTTGTAGATATTTCACGAACACAATCATAAAAATAGAAGTAGCATTTATTGCATTGGCATATATCATTCTTTTACTAATTCACTACAACTTTAATCAAGTTTTTGTTAGTTGTGATCATTGAATCTTTTAAATTGTTCCTGCTGCATGGTCCAATCTTTTGTTGTTTATAATTTTAATAAATAGTGATTATTTATTGAGTTTGATTCATCAAGCTCAATTGTTGTAATTTTTTTCATAACAAGTTTTAAATTGTTCATGTTGCTTCGGTTTTTTTTTTTTTGAGTTTATGTAGTAGTTTTATTTATATTTATGTTGTTAGGTTTGAGAAAAATTATTACTTGTTATTGTTTCTTTCAATTCCATATTTGGATCTTAATTTATATTATTGTTGGACATTATTTTGTTTTGTCATTGAATGTTATTTTGCTTTCTTGTTGAACTATTATATGAGCTCTATAATAATGTGAAATGTTGTTTATTTCTTTTATTATTATCAGTTTATCACTATTATTGTTGTATGTATTAATTTTGTCTTCTGAATACAAAACAAGTCTCCATATTCCTTATCACATCCCGTGTAGCTGAGATGTACCACTTTTCAGACCTGGGGTGTGACAACTAATGTCCTGTAACACATTGAAAATTTCCCCTAAACAAATATGCATTGGCAATGGGATAATAGATGATTGTGATAATAATAATTATTATTATTATTATTATATACATATATATATATATATATACACATACATACATACATACATACATACATACATACATAACCTAAGGAATTCCATTTCTTTATCCTGTAACCTATCCAAGTTGAAAACAGTAAACTTGGGCAGGGTTGTAGCTAAAGGGAAAGTGCAGAAGAAGAAAGGTTGCTTAAAATTTTACATAAAAAAGCCGATTTTTTCACATTCTCACCAACAGATAAATTTTGATTTTGAGTTGGTATGCTTAAAGATTAAAAATGAAAAAGAAATCTTTTTGAGGCAAAAATGCTATCTTGAGGTTATTTGATAAAGATTTGTATTGTTAAATCAGAGATTGATATGAAATGAGAAAATTGCTATTTACTAGGCTATTTACCAAAGAACAAAATCTTGAGGCAGGATATGTCAAAAGATTCACTCTAATGAAGGTCCTAGCTTTATGGCAAAATACTTAATGTCTAATATACAAAGCAAATTATTCGTAAGTCTCTAATGGTGGTTAATTTCTACAATTAAGTGAGCTGTTACGTATATGCTTGTAAAATTTCTCTATATCAAGCATATTAATGGCAAATAACGTTATAAGGAAGTCTATTATTTTGCATATGATCATCTATTCAAGAAAAATTCATATTATATCCACACATTTCAAGTGTCTTAGTTGTCTAATAATTTAATAAGCATAATTAAATATCTGAATGTTCATTTTTATATTTCAAGCTATCCCTTTGCTGCCATTATAGTATAGAAAGATGATAACATGTACATAAATTTCTCAGAATATTTTAAATGTCAATTATAATGATGTTAAAAATAAATAAATAAATATCCAAGAAAGTCATCTCAAATTCGATCAGTTAGCAAATAATGATGACTCGTATATGGAGAGTCAAAATTTCTTATAATTTGAGCCTTAATAGTGATCAAAAGAGGCCCCTAACTCTCAATAACGGTCATATTGGAACGGCTCAATCTTTATTGAGCGATTACTAATAACTTCTCCGTTAAAACAAGTTCACACCTTATCCATTGTTATTATGGGTCAATGGCTTAGGTAACAACTAAATGATATAAATATGTTAAACCTACACAGACATTATACAATCCTTCTAAAATTGATCAGTAAAAATGAGGAAAAAAAACAAAAGTACAAAATTTGATAATAGCATCTAGCTAACTTAGTGCATTAAATGATTTGACACTTGATAGTTATATTCCATTTTCTTGTAAAGATACATGCTAATTACTTACGATAATGTCTTAACTTAATTAACAAAGTATACCCTAATTTAAATTCTACCGCACTTAACTAGTTAATTTATGAAATATTAATACTCGTGTTAGTTCAAAAACCCAACATGAATTTTTTTATATTCTTCTAATTTAAATCCTACGTTAAAAATCATTTATTCAAAGAACCTCTAGCTTAACAGATATACTATGATTGTTGTTTCAGACAAGGGAAAGGAGCATACTGAGCCATAATCAAGTGACCTAATTTTATTCTTTTATTTAGTATTTTGAGTGAATTATTTTGGATGCCTCATAAAAGAGAAAAGTATATGCAAACTAAAATTTATATATATATATATATAATTATCTATGAGGTTAACAAAAAATATGTAGTCCATTTTGGTGATTTAAATTACAATAGCTTTCATATTAATGATTATGATGAATCCATTAGATGACTTTAAAGCGTAGGGTGCATTTTTTGATAATCTAAGCAAATTAATTTTATAATCACTTGATCGTAACTAGTAAAAGTCAGGATGAGTATTGTTGGAAAATATGTATGATTGGATTGCCCACATTTGTTATGTCCCATATTTGACTGAGAGAGATCAAAATGGTGTGTGACATAAAATCAATGAAAATCTCACAAAATATGACTGAGAGAGATCAAAATGGTGTGTGACATAAAATCAATGAAAATCTCACAAAATTGATTGGAAATTCTTAATGGCAACTTCAAGTAAGTTATAAAGGCACAACAGTAAGCAACTTGAATTACAAGAAAGCTATCATTGGGCCAACTAACACGATGTGGGTATATATTTACACAAAATTGTGTTGTTAAACCTCAAGAAAGTAGTTCTATCAGTTGAATGTAATACTAAAAAGACAAAAACGTAGCTAAAGTTACAATTGAAGATTTCTTCAACAGTGATGAGAACAGAAATTCAAGGATACTTTATCGCGGATGGATAGAAGAAACAAATGAAGAAAGACTAATATCAAAATCTATAATTTCTTATCTAAAAATGAGTCCCAAGATTACAAAAATGAAAAGCAACATAAATAGAGTTAAGTGAAAAGGAATTGCTGAGAAGAGTTGAAAGAGTATCAGAATATTAATGAAAAGCTGCCAAACTCAATGATGTCATGGGCCTTTTGGAAAGCACAACAATAAAAGAACTAAAGACTAAAAATCACCACGTAGTAAAATTTGTATATAAGAAATCCAGTATTTAGATTATCTCATCATAGTGTAACTACTTAGTTAAGGTTGATATCAAATCAAGTTTGAGTGAGCCAACTTTAACTAGAGATCAAAAATATTTAATCTAAACTAGAACAAAAGTCAAGTCAAACCAAAAATATTGATTATATGTCGATTTTTGAACTCATTCCTCTTATGTATTTGTGAATGCATATTTATGCATGTGGATATATGAGTCATGTCGATTTTTGAACTCATTTCTCTTATGTATTTGTGAATGCACATTTATGCATGTGGATATATGTGTTAACACATAGACATATGCATAAATCATATACAGAGCTGATTTTGAGTAAATCCAACTTAGTTCTAGTAAATCATCTTCAAGTCCAAGAACTCCGATTTCAATTTTACTTTTATGCCAATTGTAATTCAAGCGAGTTTCAAATTACTTGCCAACCTTATACTTAGTCGGAGACGCATGCTCCATTGACATCCCATTTATATAAATAGTTGATAAAACTACAAAGCTTCTCATAGTGCTTCTATATGAGAGCTCAATGAAAGTGTCTATAAGATATAGTGATGGATTACTTTTGAATAAAGCTTGTTGAAAAAACTTCAAAGCATATTCATCCTAATGGGCTACTTGGATGCAAGATTTAATTCAAGCAAGACTTAGTAAATCTTGTAAATCTGGATTTAGTAAATCCTGAGCCAGTTAAATCCTGAAAACTATTTGGTATGATAAAAGTTAAATCCAATTAAATCCTGACTAACTATATGGCTACTTAATTCAGGATTTAAGTCAGTTTGGCTAAATATGATTTTAATAATAATTATATGAAAGTTATATTTTATAATATTTATTTAGTATATTTGAATCTTAATTAGAGTAATTAATATTTAATTTATAACTTATTAAATTATTTAAAATAACAATTTCTATACAATCAAATTTATTTAAGTGAATAATTAGGATTAATATACCTTTTAATTAATATATTTATATTTAATTTATTTGAGAGAATATTATTAATCATAATTAATTCATAGTCTAATAAGTGAATTAAATAGTACTTTCTATTTAGTTAGTTTACATAAAAATGATATAATCATAATTAAAATATAGTTATTATAACATAATATATCAATTAATTATTAATTAAAAATCTATTAATTAATCATAAATTATTAAACCTATATCAATTATATCAAATTTCATTAAATTATAATTAATCTAATATAATATATTAGTTAATCATTATCTAAATAATTTTAAATTAAGTTAAAAATAAAACAAAATAAAAATATAAACTAGAAAAGAGAAGGGATTGATGGGATTTCAGCGTTCGAAATCGTCATCATTCTACCCCTTTCGCTCCACTGCTATCCAAGAAGAAGAAGAGAAACGTCGTGACGGTAACCCTCTTTTTTACTCCCGCTCCATGCGCTTCAGCTTGTCTAAATACCGTAAATCCGCCTACCAAAAGGAATTAGTCAATCCGGATTTAACCATGCAAAAGCGGCTTTAGCGGATTACACAAAGCCTCGGATTTAACTAGTCCAAAAACACCATTTGGCTGGATTTAAGTTAAATCCGGCTTAAATCCTGCTCAAATCCTGCAACCAAACGGCCCCTAAGAGAAGAAATAGAATAAAGCATAAATGGATGACAAGATAAACAAGATGCAATCACACAATAGGCTTAGATTCCAATGATGATTGTAGTGGCTTTCTGAAATGAAGGGTGATGCTGGAGAAGACTGTTTTGAAAGTCATATCTACAAGACTACAAGAGCCTAAATAAATTCTCTCGAGAGGTCTTATCTACCCCACATAACCCTAAATCAAAAAAAAAAAAAAAAAAAACTACCATCTACAATCAATCCCTATCTACCACAAAGAAACCTCAATCCTCTACTTATATTCCTAATCTAAGTCTCATAAAACCTTACCACCCTTGAATTGGAATAAAGATGGTTCTCTTGTTGATCCAAAAAACATGAATAAATAAGAAGTCAGTACAAAAACGATTAATTGATTTATAATTGTTTTATGAGTTTTTTGTGACCTTGGCAGTAAAAGAACCTATTAATCATATGATAAACAGTTAAAAAGTTTTGCCATTATCAATCACAGGTTACCAAGCTGAATAATATTCTATATTAATGTGAATACATTTTACGTAAGGAAGAGAAATACTGAAATTCTAGGAAATGCAAATTTACAGAGTCATGCATATAGGCACCAACCTGATAGTACCGAACAACATGTTGATGCTGCAAACGTGACAGAGTGGCAACCTCCCTGAAAACCTTGTTATCAAAGCATACATCAAAAAAATGATAAAAACAGGACAATCCTTCAAAATTATGCAAATTGGGGTATATTTTCAAGTCAGCATGAATTAAGTGAAAGCTTACAAGATAAAAGATATTCACTCCACAGATAATTATTGAAATGTCAAAACCAAGTAAATGTATATCAACAGATTCCAAATAGCACATAGTTGGAATACATTACAGGGCCAAAGAAATATGGAATTAAGGACTTTGGATCAAAGGTCGCTAAGATGGATTTATTAGAAACCATGCAACACATACAAAACTTGCATGCCACAGATACTTAATTTTAACAGCCATATGTTACTTCCAATGAAGGCCAAAAATATTAACAAAAAAAAACAATGCAGTAGATGATTCGATAGTTTTATACAATAAACAGCATGCCGAAGTTTGAACTATGAAGTACATGCAAGTAGTTGAAAACCATGCACTAGAAGAAATTCAAATTATATCAAATTTGCATAAAATTAATCATACATTCCATCCAGTGATAGGATTTGAATGGGAATAAAATCAGAAGAATCAAAACATTCATTACTACTATGTAGGATAAGTTCTACCGAAAAACCTCAAATCATTCATTTGATCATGGACAAAAATCCATGAAATCAAAGGAATATCACATTCAACTACAATTTTATTCAAAACTAAATTGATTGAGCTTTGTGCAAGCCTAAGATCCTTACTATAATATTAAAAAACTAATAGAACTGCTTAACATTTATAGACTAAATCAGTCCATAACAATCTCATACATCAGTTGCATGAAATTTGGATAGTAGTAATGCAGGAAATAAACCTAAGCCTCAAAATAGAAGATACCCAGCCATTACATGCAATGCCACAATGCATAGGAAGAAGAAATAGACCATAAAGATAGCACCACCAGTTGACCTATAAATATGTCCCATAAGTATAATTGAACATATATTGTAAAGTTGATAGGTACTAGACGAGATGACAAACGAAATTGAAGTCAAAATGTCCATATTGTAACCAAAATTGATCAAGACATCCCCTGTTTGTAAAACAAACTGCATCAAAATTAATTGAAGGTGACCCCCAACATCCATTAATGATCACTCGATGGAGAAAAATAAGGCATAAGTGTAGTTCCGCACATATCAGATTCAGGAGACCTCGAAGTCATCTAAACGAGCTCCTTTCACGAAATGGACAACGCCGATGTTGCCGAAACCGCAAAACCTATTAAATGTGACCTTAGGCAATCAATTCGATCAAGTGTGGTGTGAATGGCAAATCGCAGAATGCGACAACACTCATTCCAAACCATTGAAAGAACCAAAAGAAAGAGATTTGCAATATGCTTGGAAATATATCTATTAGCACAAATGAAATTCTTCATTGAATATTTCATAACTTAATCAATGAAGAACAAAGAGAAAGCAATTTCATATTGGCTTAAATGCAAGATCAAATACTAAAACAACATCTAATGCCACTGAATCTGAAACATAAATCTAAAAGCAGACAGAAGGCATTGATATAGATTCTAAATGAATCTTGCATGCAATATAAAGCGCTCATTTCACTCATTAAAAGTATTTTAATATATGTGCAAATAACAACAACAACAACAACAAGCCTTAATCCCACAAGGTGGGGTCGCCTACATGAATCCTTCGTCTCCATTGTGTCATATTATGTGTCAAATTCTCATTTAAATCAAGTATACTAAGATCATTTTTTATACATCTTAACCAAGTCTTTTTAGGTCTACCTCTAGCTTTCTTAACATAAGACAAATCTAATGCATCTACTCTCCTAATCGGGTCATCGACGGCCGACGCTTTATGTGGCCAAACCATCTAAGGCGACTCTCCTAATCTTATCTAACACCGAGCTACTCCAACTTTTTCCGAATATACTCATTTTGCATTCTATCTCTAAGAGTAAAGCCACTCATCCACCTAAGCATCCTCATCTCGTAACACTTAACTTAGTCTTATGCTTCTTTTATTGGCCAACATTCTCGCACCATAAGTCATCGGTCTTACCACCATCTTATAAAATTTTCCCTTAAGTTTAAGTGGAACTTTTCTATCACATAATAGGCCAGATGAATTCATCCACTTCAACCATCCAACTTGAATTATACTAATAACATCTCCATCTATTTCACCATCATTTTGAACAATAAAGCCTAAATATCTGAAACGCCACTCTTATTAATGACTTGTTCACCTAATGTCACAACACTACCACTAGAACTTCTACAACTAAAATTACACTCCATATATTCGCTTTAAATCTACTTAAACGAAAACCTTTAGACTCTAGAGTTGACCTCCATAATTCAAGTTTCTTGGACTCCTCTAGTCTTATCAACAAGAAGAATGTCATCGAAAAAAAGCATACACCAAGGTACATCTTCTTGTAAATGCCTAGTAAGAACATCCATAACTAAAGTAAAAGATAAGGGCTTAAAGCTGATCCTTGATGTAATCCAATTGAAATGGGAAAATATTTTGTCAATCCTCCTTGTGTTTGGACACAAGTAATAGCTCTAGTATACATATCCTTAATGACTTGAATATAACCAATATTAACTCCTTTCTGTTCTAGAACTCTCCAAAGAACATCTCTTAAAACTTTATCATAAGCTTTCTCTAAATCAATAAATATCATATGTAGATCCTTCTTACGTTCTCTATGCTTCTCCATCAAACCCCTTAACAAATGTATAGCATCCATAGTAGATCTACCTGACATGAAACCAAACTGATTGTGATAAACTTTTGTATCACATCGTAGCCTATGCTCAATTACTCTCTCCCATAATTTTAATGTATGCACATTAACTTAATTCCTCTATAATTTGCACACTCTTGTGCATCACCTTTATGCTTAAATATAGGAACCAACAAACTCTTTCTCCACTTATCTGACATCTTTTTAGTCTTTAAAATGACATTAAAAAGATTTGTAAGCCAAGAAATTCCTTGATCTCCTAAACATTTTCATACTTCTATTGGAATATTATCCGGTCCTACTGTTTTTTCACATTTCATTTTCTTTAAAGCTTCATTAACTTCAGATTTACTAATAAGACGATAAAAATGAAATTCTCTATTTTTGTTTAGGGTTTAATATATGTGCAAACATCCAAATAAAATAAGTTTCATGTGCACACAATATAGGGCAATCATTCATCAAACTTAAATGCTATTAAATATATGAAGTTGCTTAAATTAAATAAATTTATTGCACAAATCATAGAGCAGACTATCATCTAATTCAAATGCTTTAGAATTCGTGTAAACACTCAAATTGCATGCATTGTGAGACAATTCATGTCAATTCATTAGCATTGAAATACATAAAAGTGCATTAGAAATGCTAAATTCTTTAAAAATCCATGTAAGCACTTGAATTGAAATAACCTGCACAGGTTCCGACATAGTTTTAAATGCCTAAATTCAATGTCTGAGGATGCTTCGCGGGTTAACATAAAATAAATCTGAATTGCCTGCATATGTTTCGACCAAGTTAAACACTCAATTATAAGGTTTAAGAATGTTGTGTGGGCTGAAACCAATACTAATCTAAATTCAATCCCATTTTGGAAGTTATGTATGTGTCATGAATGATCAATAATCACTCTTCCTATAAAAATATAAGTTTTTCATATTCAAAACAATCTTAAATCCATCGATCACATATATTCCTAGATGGCCTCTCCACCCATATTATGGAAGTTGTAAGTCTCATTTGATTGGTCTAATCTTCCCTGTCATAAAAAAGGAGTTGACAAGACTGATCCTAAGATTTGAACATTCATTCTTAAGCAGGAGATTTCATCTTGAGGTTTACATAGATCCTTCAATAAGGACAATAAATAAATTTCATATTTACAATGCAAGCTCCCAACTATAATATTGAAAAGTATAATCATGTGTTAACTATAGACCCAATCCTCTATGAATAATTTGTTAATAAACAAGCAAAATTGATAAAGTCTAAATAGTGGAATGAAAATCAACTTAAATACCCCGTGATGGCCATGTTGATTGTAGCTTTCAACCGGAGGGGTTTATTGATATCAAAATCTCTTGAAATTCTAATGCTAAATTATTTCAAATTTAAATCCTAATAAATTATGAAATGATCAAAAACAATATTTTATTCAATGATACTCATCAGGTGAAATTCAATTATTTATAACTTAAAGCAAACAATTAATTCACCCATTCATAACTATTTGTCAAGGGTGAAAAATTAATAAAACTTTAGCTCATAAAAGAACAAATATCAAATCAAGTATATCATTGTATTCAAATTTAAACAATCTCATGTTAGTAAGGACATAGCTCATATCCTCTATCCGCATGATCTTGCTCCTAAATGACACCACATAAAGTAGTAATTATGACTAGAGTTCTCTGACCAGGTAGGTCGGCCTCTCAATAGCTCCACTATATTATGGTCAAAGTCGTAGCCCGTATGTTGTCCAATGAACATGTTATTTTGAGTTGTAAATCATAAGATACATATAATAGGGCTAGCACATTAAACCCTCTGTTAGCTAAGGTAGACTTAAAATTGTCTCCCTATACAAACATCAACCTAAATTTACAAGGATTACTCGGACGACAGAACCCATGATTGCTGACAAGGATCCTTCAGTCATCGACTATCTCCACTGACTAAGTAGATAACAGACCACGACAGTCCAGGATGAAGAAACCACGGGCTCTTGAACAGGCGCATCATGATGCTCCAAATCATATGTTTTAAGTTAACAAATGATGAATTTCCTTAAATTTCTAAAATTCCATTCACTGTTACTATATGTTAAGCAATTAGCGATGTAACGACTAGCCTTAATCAAAAGTTCTCTCTCACTATTGGAAAAAGTGATTAACTATAAGTGCTTCCGTCTAGAAGAAACCTAGAACTAAATCTAAAGTCCTCACAAAAATGAGAGCGAAATCTCTGAGTAGTGTCTTATTTATAATCCTCATATGCCTTCTAAAAATTACATCGGCAAAAATCCAAACTCTCCTCATCGAGAGGCCAGGTACAAAATTTCGGAGCCCACAGCACCAAGCAACAACAATAAGCTTTTATCCCACTAAGTGGGGTCAACTACAAGAATCCTTCGTCTCCATTGTGTCATATTATGTGTCAAATTCTCATTTAATTCAAGTATACTTAGGTCATTTTTTATACATATTAACCAAGTCTTTTTAGGTCTACCTCTACCTTTCTTAACATAAGACAAATCTAATGCATCTACTCTCCTAACGGGATCATCAGACGGTCGACGCTTTATGTGGCCAAACCATCTAAGGCGACTCTCTCTAATCTTATCTGCCACTGGAGCTACTCCAACTTTTTCCCAAACATACTCATTTCATATTTTATCTCTAAGAGTAAAGCCACTCATCCACCTGAGCATCCTCATCTCTCAGTACTTAACTTAATCTTATGCTTCTCCGTTATTGGCCAACATTCGCACCATAAGTCATTGGTCTTACCACCATCTTATAAAATTTTTCCTTAAGTTTAAGTGGAACTTTTCTATCACACAACGCCGATGCATTCCTCCACTTCAACCATCCAACTTGAATTTTACTAATAACATCTCCATCTATTTCACCATCATTTTGAACAATAACCTAAATATCTCAATCGCCACTCTTATTAATGACTTGTTCACCTAATGTCACAACACTACCACTAGAACTTCTACAACTAAAATTACACTCCATATATTCAATTTTAGATCTACTTAAACTAAAACCTTTAGACTCTAGAGTTGACCTCCATAATTCAAGTTTCTGGACTCTCTAGTCTTATCAATAAAAAAATGTCATCAACAAAAGCATACACCAAGGTACATCTTCCTATAAATGCTAAGAAGAACATCCATAACTAAAGCAAAAAAGATATGGGCTTAAAGTTGATCCTTGCTGTAATCCAACTGAAATAGGAAAATATTTTGTCAATCCTCCTTGTGTTTGGACACAAGTAATAGCTCTAGTATACATATCCTTAATTACTTGAATATAATCAATATTAACTCCTTTCTGTTCTAGAACTCTCCAAAGAACATCTCTTGAAACTTTATCATAAGCTTTCTCTAAATCAATAAATATCATATGTAGATCCTCCTTACTTTTTCTATGCTTCTTCATCAAACCTCTTAACTAATGTATAGCATCCATAGTAGATCTACCTGGCATGAAACCAAACTGATTGTGAAAAATTTTGGTATCACATCGTAACCTATGCTCAATTACTCTGTCCCATAATTTTAATGTATGACACATTAACTTAATTCCTCTATAATTTGCACACTCTTGCGCATCACCTTTATTCTTAAATATAGAACCAACAAACTCTTTCTCCACTCATCTCGCATCTTTTAGTCTTTAAAATAACATTAAAAGATTTGTAAGCCAAGAAATTCCTTGATCTCCTAAACATTTCCACTTCTATTAGAATATCATCGTCCTCCGCTTTTCATATTTCATTTTCTTCAAAGCTTCTAACTGGACTTACTAATATGACGATAAAAATAAAATTCTCTATTTTTATTTAGATTAAAGTTCGAAAATCAATTGTACTTTCGGATCCTTCATTGAAAAGTTTATCAAAATACCTCATCCACCTATTTTTAATATCATTTTCTAAGAAAAGACTTTATTATTTTCATCTTTAATACACCACTAACTAGTCGCTTCTCCTATCTCTTTGGTTGGCTAACTTATACATACATCTTTCACCTTCTTTAGTTTCTAATCTATTGTATAAATCACTAAAAGCTAAATTTTTTGCATCATATAATGCTTTCTTAGAATCTCTACAGGCCACTTATATCTTTCCCAATTCTCCAAGTTTTTACATTTAAACTAAGTTTTATAACAATGTTTCATATTTCTTATCTTTTCTTGCATAGTCTGACTCCACCACCAACTATTTTTATTAAAAGAAGCATTTCCTTTTGATTCTCCAAGCATTATTTAAGAACTGCTTAATTTCGCTACTTTTAATATTAGCTTTCTTATGAACATCCCAAATATTAAGCTCTTCAGAATTGCTTCTTAAAATATTTTTATTTGTGTTCTTAAGTGTCCTATCTAATCAGACAATAATTTGATTTATTTTTCCTCTTACAATCTTTCATCTTAAAATCTAAAACTAACAATCGATGGACTTAAACTTTCACTTTGAATCCTTACAATCTTTACAATCTAAACGATCTAATTTTCTTATCAAGATAATCAATCAGTATTTTATTAGATCCATTTTATAAGTAATAATATGTTCATCTCTTTCTTAAATAAAGTATTAAACTACAAAATCATGGCTAAAAATTTAATATAGTCCTACATTTTTCATTACCACTCCAAATCCATAACCACCAGAATACTTTTAAAATCTTCTACCACTCTACCAACATGTTTTCTTTTTTCTTCAAGAGGTATTTGTATTAATCCTCTAATTCATTCTAAAAATTTTCTTGAGCTTACATCCAAACCTACTTGAGGAGTATATAAACACTTATAACATTGATAATCTAAGATCAACAATCTTTAAAGCTATAATTCTATCTCCACATCTATTAATATTTATAACATTATCTTTCACACTTTTATCTATAATCACACCATTATTTCTACGACTTCTACCCGAATACCAAAGTTTAAAACCTAAACTATCAATCTCCTTGGCCTTCTCCCCAACCCATTTAGTTTCTTGATACATAAAATATTTATCTTTCTATGAACCATAATATCTATTAATTCCATTAATTTACCTGTAAGAATACCCTATATTCCAAGATCTTAACCTAATTCTAGTTTCATGGACTAACTTCTTTGCCCGCATCCGTCCAGAATGTGAGAACCCTTGCTTATTTAACACTGCACCCGGGCGCCGATGCAGTAGCCCTTGCATATTTTTCACTGTATTCAAGCCAACAGCACTAAGCAAAAGACAAAAATGCAAGAAAGAGTGAATCAAAAAATTTGCATGCGAAGGAGAACACAATTTTAGAGAAGAATAACAAACGAAAAGCAAAAATAATATAGCAATTCCACTGTCATAAAAAAAGCTGTTGGAAGAGCTGTATAAGTTTCACATTAATCTGTGTTCACAAGAGCAAGTGACAAACCAACTTCAAAAAATTATCCTGATTTTATGTGCAAAAGGATCATGTACAAATGACAATGTAATGCTAAGAACAAAGGAAAGAGCCACAAAACAAGGACAAAGAAAAAACTCTTATATCTTACACAGATTTACCATATTAGCAGTTACCTATACATTCAATAGGGAAAAGCAGAACGAAAATAAAAATGCAACTTCTATAAAATGGACTGTGCTCGGACTCTATCACAACAGAACCGCAATAAGCATGTTTTACAAATGAGAAGAATGAAATCCATTTATGCTTTATGATGAAATATAAATGAAAAAAAATTATAATCAAGTCGAATTTACCTTAAAATTTTCTCATTCAAATGTGGATTTCTATCCTTGAGTCGAATCTTTTTGACAGCATAATGCCGTCCATCAAGTTTGTTTTTGCACAGTACAACATGGCCAAAACCACCACGACCTAGCATCAAAGTCCCAAAAGACATGTAATCAAATAACAAATAAGCTTTTCTTTGTGCCAAATATTGGATAAAAAAACACGTAAAATAAATACCTTGTACGCAATTATCAGTACTTTCTTTAACTTGCAACAATTATATGGCATGTCAAGGTATTATCACTAAAACAAAAGGTACCAAAAGCTTATTAAATCACTCCTCTCTTTCATTGCAACAGATTTCTATGGAACAATTACCTAAGAATGGAGACCAATGCAAAAAAGATAAACTCATGACCCTAAATGAATGCTTTTCTGTTAAAATAAGATGCTAATTTATGATGAGTTCCATACAAATTAATTATATTCTTAAAATTTACTATAATATAATATGTAATCAGCCATTGAGCTGTTATAGGGCTCAACTCATTAGTTGATATCATTTTTAAAGAAAGCTCCTTTAAATTAAACGGGTGACAGTAAAATTTGTACACAGAAGAAGAGAAGCCTAAGAATTTAAGTATTAAAGAAAATGTGTATTTATTTTCAGTTATCTTGGTAGAGATGTATGAAATAGATGATATATGGATGATTTGGATTAGAGGAAATTTTTCTTCTTAGTGGAACTTTATAATTTGGAAAATGTATTAGAAATTTTATATTTATTACTAGAAAAGAATGAAATCACTGTCCGACCTTTGTTTCTATCTTGATATTACAACCTCTCGGGAGAGATTGTGACATGCAATCATTACAATTGTAAGAAATGAGCCCTCTTGTATACCCATTCTTAATGATCTTAGTTAATTCATTGATTCTTTTACTCAAATAATAATTGTACGGCTTCTCAATCTCTCATAAATGACTATCCACCATCATTGATATCAGAATCCAAATCAATAGTACCAACTATCTCTCCATGGTCAACAATCATTCCTTCTGGTCATCCCAAAAACTCCAACATCATGTATCACTTTTAGATCTTAACGACACCATCAAGTTTTGAAATGGCAAGCATCAAACTCCAAAATCATGTGTGTGTGTGTGTATTTACTATATGTATATGTATAGATGTATAAATATATGTGTATATATGCATATATCGTATTAACTAAAAAACAATAACTAACCGAGCAAATAAAACCGATAACAACTTTGGTATGAACCATGACACATGTCAAATCAAGCATCCACAACTTTACTCTCGATATAACGAGAGCGCAAGCTGGAGAATAAAGAAATCAAATGAGAGAGAGAGAGAGAGAGAGAGAGAGAGAGAAGAGAACAAGAGTAAGAGCAAGATGAGGATGAACTAAGAAAGGCCAAGCACGGGCATGTGCAAGCATGAGGTCAAAGCCTCACATTCATGTGTGCAAGGGAAGAATCGAGAAATCCCATGTGTAGGAAATGAAGTCAGGCACTGAGCTCGCCAAATTGAAGCTAGGCCAAGCGGAGGAGAGGACAAATCTAAGCCCTAAGCATGCCAAATAAAGGGAAAAAGAGAAAATTTTAAAAATATATGATAAAATAATAATAGTAATAATAAAAATATAATAAATAATAATGATAATAGAATAGTATAATATATAATAATTATAAAAGAATGGCAATAATAACATAATAATATTAATACAATCTAGTAAAAATAATAATTTAACTAACAAACTAATATGTGCATAATAATAATTACTTAAAAATAATCATTGATAGTAACAATCATAAAAAATAATAATATAATAATAATATCATGATAATAATCACAATAATAATAATAATAATAATAATAATAATAAATATTAATTAATATACAATAAAACTAATAATAGAAAATAATGAATGTAATATTGATAAAAGTGATAAATAGTAATATAGTAATAATAGCAGTAGAATAAAATATAATATGTAAGAATGATATAATAATACCAATATGTTAAAAATAATATAATATAAAAATAATTATGATAATAATTATGATGATAATGATAATGTTGATGGAAAGGATGATAATAATAACAAGAATAATGGTGAAGATGATGATAATATGAAAAATATTAAGCTAATTGATAATTATACACAATTATAAATTTCAAGACAGAGAAATTATACTTAGAAGAAAGGAAGCACCTAAGCATCCTTAGATGTGGGTAATTATGTTTTCTACTTATGGTAATTATTTTATTTTCTCTAGATCACAATGTATTGATTATTGTAGATGGCTTGTATTTGAATGTTGTTCAAATAATATTGCAAGTATTTTTCAAGTTTTCATATGTGCATTAAACAAAGTTTCTACTTGACACCAAACCGCTATTACAAAAGCTTAAGATGATTTTCTTTTTCTCAGCTTATGAAATTTACATATCAATGTGATTGTTATTTAAGATTAAACCTAAAAATGACCTTCTTAATGATAAGCAAAAAATATTATCAAAATGCATAATGAAAGGCATGAAATAAATATATTATATAGTGATTGCTTATATGTGTTAACATATAAAATTCACCTCTTTTATGATACATATACTCATGCACATAAATGAAAATAGAAAAAATTGGTTGCCCTTCAAAGTAGATTAAAAAAGATTACCCTCCTCCAAGGTTGGTTTGAAAAATATTATGAGACGGTGTACCTTTCAAGTATACATTTAGATAGTGACTCTTATGACAAGTGTATTATAAAGTAAGGAAAAGTAAACACTTCTTAATCTTACATTTGCAATCAAAAAATAAAGAAAAAAAGACGAAGAGAGAAGCCCTAGCCAACCTAGCAACCGTTCTCATGAGCGGAACGATTGCGGGAGCAATTAGTGTCGATCTCCAATAAGAGGAAGAGAGTGTCGGCCGGACATAGGCACATACACGAGAAAGAAAGAGAGAAGCCAAACTCGCCTCATTTGAAGCCACACCCGCCGGCCTTCCTCATCTTGCGTGTTCAAAAGCCTAGTCAACTTTCCTTGACCGACTAAAACCCTAGCCATCCTCCCTTGGTGTTCAACTAAAACCACCACACTCCTCTCACTCCCCATCACGTGCTCTAGCACCACCATCCGTACAACCCCCTTGCCTCCTGTGAAGAGAGCCGACCAATCTCCCTCTCCACCATTCTCGCGTGCATAAGAAAGCCGAGCAAGCCGCTCCCTTAGAGCTTAATTCAAGTGAAATAAACGGGTTAAATTCCAGAATTACCCCCCTCCCACTAAACTTTTAGGTGACTACAAGCAAGGGTATTTTCATCCAGAGAAAAGAAACAGGCTTTTGAGAATGCAATTTTAGGTAAATTTTGAAGTGAAAATTTTTCATAATTAATTTCTTCATCTACATATCAAATTGAAAACCTCCACCGTCGATCTTGGATTAGATGCGAGATGAAAGTCCTCCCTCTGTCGATCTTAGATCCAGAGCAAAGAAGGCGCGAGTGCGCTATTTCACAAATGCAATGTTGATAAGCAACCATTTTGTTGAAATTAAAATAACATTAACCTAAAATTTGAATTATATGAAATTAAATAAATGACAAGTCCTAAAATTCAAACACCAGTGTCCGTTGATCTTGGATTTGGCTAAGAATTTTGTAAAAGCCTCCATCATCGATCTTGGATCTGGTGCGAGATGAAATTACCTCCTTCCGTCGATCTTGAATTTGGAGTAAAAGAGAAGAGTGCGTATTGCACTAAATTTCGTAAAATATAGTAATACTAAGCCACTATGTTGCCAAAATTTGTGGACTTAAATTTTAATCAAAATTAAGAAAAATCAAACTTTAAAATTGGATTAATTACTCAAAAACATCCATTCCAATCATTTCTCAATATTAAAATAATATAATTTAATAAAAATTGTGAATTAAAGACTTAAACTTCAATGAACATAAGAATAATTCATGTTCATAGGAATGAAAAGTGTTGTCTTTCTAATAGATATAACTCCAACCCCTGACTATAAGGCAAACATCACACAAAATAATTGGCATTTTAATAGATGTAAATCCAATCTATATTTGCAAGGCAAATTTAACATTTATCCTAATCAAATTAATTCTCTAAATGAATAAATTACAAATTGGTGTTCCAATGGATATAAGCTCAATCACTAGTTCACAATACAGACTCACTCAAATCGACATTTCAAAGGGATGTAAGTCCAATATTTATTTGTAAATGCAAACATCATTCCAAACATCGGCATTCCAATGGATGTAAGCCCAATGTTTGTCTGCAAGGTAGACTTTTACCATATTTAAGAACGGCTTTCTAATAGATGTAAATCTGACCTGTGTTTGCAAAGCAAGTACCACTAATCCAAAATTGGCATTCCAATGAATGTAAGCACAATCATTGTTCGCAAAGCGCACTTCATATCAAAACTGGTATTCTAATGGATATAAGTCGAGTCTATGTTTGCAATGCAAATATCAATCGATTGGCATTCCAATGGATGTAAACCCAATCATTGTTCGCAAGACAAACTTCATATATCAAATTAACATTCTAATGGATATAAGCTCAGCCTATGTTTGCAATGCAAACATCAATCTATTGGCATTCCAATGGATGTAAGCCCTATTGTTCGCAAGGCAAACTCCACATATAAAATTATGACTTTCCAAACGGATGTAAATCCAGTCACTTATTCATCATGCGAATTTTTCTTAAACTTTGGCATTCTAAGAGATGTAAGTCTTACGTACGTCTGCAATGCAACTCTCATAAAATTGAATTATTCGGTAAACTTATAAATTAAATCTAGCATAAAGAATTCAATAAATAACTCTATTCTACTCGAGATCTCTAATACGATGCAACTCATGATTGCTAATTAGACTCCCTGGACATTACGGCAATAGCCCTCTGATGTTGGTAGACATTACTCAACAAACAGCAATCCTGAGACGACGGAATCATGAGATCTTGATCAAAACTACTCTCCTTTTTTCCTTTAAAAAATTCATCCACACCATACCACTAGACACTAATCGAGTATGCTCTCTTACTACGGCAAGAGAGACAATTAACTATGAATGATTGCATTCACAGGAAATAAATCTCAGCAATAAATAAACCCTAATATTATGTTGGAGGAAATCTAGTTTAATATAAACCAATCTACATCATGAAGATCAAACTCCCGAAACAACTTTAAATATGGCAGAGATTTTCAAAGGAGTTTTTCCTGAGCGATCATCTTACACTTTTATGAAGGTATTTTTTTAACGTTTCATGAAAAAGAGATGATATTGATAGAAACTAGCATGCAAATTATTTTCTAAAATTATTATAACTTCGAGATACAATTATCCACAGAGTTTTCCTCACTTTTTAGTTGATTATTTTTCACGAAAATCTTCAATAAGATAAATGGATGAAAGACAAATATACGTGTCAAATAAAAGGTTTACATTTGCAGATAAGTATTATAATTAATAATATTAAAAGTAATATATGTTGTGTATTATAATATGAAATATTTTATAAACTAAGGGTGCCTTTGGACCGCTAGTGTAGTGCAATGCGACGCACAAATGCATCACAAGTGTGGTTGAGAAACTACGTTCTAACCGCATTTTGGAGAAGCTGTTGTGAGAAAGCTATATTTTTCAGACGATCTGGTAATATGCAGTGGCTGGCAGAAAGATGTGATCTAAGTTTTTAAAATAAAAATAAATAAAATAATACTCATGATAGCTTTTTAGACAGTAGCTCAACAACTGCATTTTTATATCACTACAATTACCCCAAAAAACCCTAAAACAAAAAGTTTAGCTGGCCCTTTTTCATTAATGATAATGTAAGAATGTTTTAATTATCCATCCAACCATCTTTTCTTGCCTCAATACTTCAAACTCATGAGACGGGTGGTGACACAAACAAACTATATATATATATATATATATATATATATATGTGTGTGTGTGTGTGTGTGTGTGTGTGTGTATAAACTCAAATTTATGGAAGATATTAATCCCAAAGCAAATGATAATGGGACTAAGATGTGTAAAGAATATTCCTCAAAATTAAATTTAAAAAATATCGGATGAAAAATAAGCAATTAGTAAATACGTTCATTTCATGGCCAATCACCATAAAGCAAAAGACTAAGCCATAAAATCAGGCAAAAAGATCTTAGGCATTAGAATTTCATGTCAGCATTATGCATAATATTCACTACTAACATGCTAATCAACTCAAATACTTCATACATAATGGATTCAGCTAGAGGAATATACAATTATGGACCCTAGGAAAAACAATCACACCCAATTTTCATCCCTCCTAATCAAACATGAGATGAGGAGAATCCAATTAAGCACATTTTTCATTGCCCATCTAGCTTTTATAGTATCGAATAGTAGAAAGCTAGTTTATTTAAATTGTAACAAAACATAGACTTTCATAATCATCTAATAAACCCAATTTAGTTATTTATATAAAAGCATACACAATTAAATCCATCAAATAAACTACTAAACTTCTAATAAAACTTATAAACAACAAACACATCAAAAGTCTTTGATTTACATCATGCACAACCTTCTTTTATACACTCAAAATTATACATCAAAATATTAAGATGAAGAACAAAACTGGGTCACCTTACTATAGCCCAATCTACTTGATTCTCTTACATGAAATAATGATTACAGCAATATCTAATGACCTAGAAGTTCAATGGATTAAGCAATTTTAATATAGAGTTTAAAATACAATGAAAAAAAAAAAGAATAAAATACATGCTAATCATTTGAACTAAAATGAGTATTATTATTCATGAATATAACTTAATGTAGTAAACTTTAAAGATTATTGTTGATACTAAGATTATCAATGTTAAAAGTGTTTATGCTCCTCAACTAGATTTGGATGTAAGCTCAAAATAAATATTTTGGAATGAATTAGAGGGATTAATACAAAAGATACCTCTTGAAGAAAAAGTATTTAATGGAGGAGATTTAAATGGACATGTTGGTAGAGTGATAGAAGATTTTAAAAATATTCATGGTGGTTATGGATTTAGAGTGACTAATGAAGAATGTAGGACTATATTAGATTTTTTCTTAGCTTATGATTTTATAATTGCAAATAATTTATTTAAGAAAAGAGATGAACATATTATTACTTATAAAAAAGGATCAAGTAAAACACAGATTGATTATTTCTGATTAGAAAAATAGATCGTTTAGCTTGTAAATATTGTAAGTTCATTTCAAGTGAAAGTTTAAGTACCCGACATCGATTGTTAGTTTTAGATTTTAAGATGAAAGATTGTAAGAGAAAAAATAAATCAAATTAATATCTTAAGATTAGATGGAGACACTTAAAAAACATAAATAAAAATATTTTAAGAGCAAACTATAAGAATTTAGAATTTGGGATGTTCATAAGGAAGCTAATGTTTTGTGAGAAAAAGTAGGAAGTGAAATAAGCAAGTTGCTAAAAATATTCTTGAAAAATCAAAAGAAAAATCTTCCTTTAATAAAATAGTTGATGGTGGAGTCAGAGTGTGCAAGAAAAGATAAGAAATAAGAATCATCAATATAAAACTTGGTTTAGATGTAAAAACTTGGAGAATTGAGAAAGATATAAAGTGGCTGTAGAGATTCTAAAAAAGCATTATATGATGCAAAAAATTTAAAGTGATTTATCTGATAGATTAGATATATCAAGAAGGTGAAAGATGTATCTACAAGTAAGCCAACTAAAGAGATAGAAGTAAAAACCTAGTTCAAGTGAGGTATATTAAAAATGAAGATAATAAAGTGTTTTTCCTAGAAAAGGATATTGAAAATAAGTGGATGAGGTATTTTGATAAACTTTTCAATGAAGGATCTGAAAGTATGATTGATTTTAGCAACCTTAATACCCTAAATATAAATAGAGAATTTTATTTTTATCGTCGTATTAGTAAATCTGAAGTTAGAAAAGCTTTAAAGAAAATGAAATGTGAAAAAATAATAGGACCTGATGAAATTCTAATAGAAGTGTGAAAATGTTTAGGAGATCAAGGAATTTCTTGACATACAAATCTTTTTAATATTATTTTAAAGACTAGTAGATGTCAGATGAGTGGAGAAAGAGTTTGTTGGTTCCTACATTTAAGAATAAAGGTGATGCACAAGAGTGTGGAAATAATAGAGAAATTAAATTAATGTGTCATTCATTAAAATTATGGGAGAGAATAATTGAGCATAGGTTACGATGTGATACAAAAGTTTCTCACAATCAGTTTGGTTTCATGCCAGGTAAATCTACTATGGATGTTATATATTTGTTAAGAGCTTTGATGGAGAAGTATAGAGAAAGTAAGGAGGATCTACATAAAATATTTATTGATTTAGAGAAAGCTTATGATAAAGTTTCAAGATATGTTATTTGGAGAGTTCTAGAACAAAAAGGAGTTAATATTGGTTATATTCAAGTCATTAAGGATATGTATACTAGAGCTTGTTATTTATGTCCAAACACAAGAAGGATTGACAAAATATTTTCCCATTTCAGTTGGATTACATCAAGGATCAGCTTTAAGCCCTTATCTTTTTTATTTAGTTATGGATGTTCTTACTAGGCATTTAAAGGAAGATGTACCTTGGTGTATGCTTTTTGCTGATGACATTCTTCTTGTTGATGAGACTAAAGAGGGAGTCCAAGAAAAACTTGAATTATGGAGGTCAACATTAGAGTCTAAAGGTTTTCATTTAAGTAAATCTAAAACTGAATATATGAAGTGTAATTTTAGTTGTAGAAGTTCTAGTGATAATGTTGTAACATTAGGTGAACAAGCCATTAATAAGAGTGAGCAATTCAGATATTTAGGCTCTATTGTTCAAAATGATGGTGAAATAGATGGAGATGTTATTAGTAGAATTCAAGTTGGATGGTTCAAGTGGAGGAATGTATCTGCATGTTGTGTGATAGAAAAGTTTCACTTAAACATAAGAGAAAATTTTATAAGATTGTGGTAAGACCTGCAATGACTTATGGTGCAGAATGTTGGCCAATAAAAGAGAAGCATAAGACTTAGTTATGTGTTACAGAGATGAGGATGCTCAGGTGGATGAGTGGCTTTACTCTTAGAGATAAAATGCTAAATAAGTATGTTCGGAAAAGTTGGAGCGACTCAGTGAATAAGATTAGAGAGTCGCCTTGATGGTTTGGCCACATAAAGCATTGTCCAGATGACAGGAGAGTAGATGCATTAGATTTGTCTTATGTTAGGAAAGGTAGAGGTAGACCTAAAAAGACTTGGTTAAGATGTATAAAAAATGACCTTAGTATACTTTAAATGAAGACATACTTTGATGATTATTTAAGTAAACTTTAAATGAAGATATCCTTTGATGATTATTTAAGTAACAAACACAACCATAAGGAATAAATATGATTATTTACAAGACAATAAAAACAACATTATCCAATGCCCAATCATCCCATAAACTATATGGTAGCATTAAAATACTTGTTTTAGTTTCATTTTCTATTCTTCTTCTTATTTGTCATGGTCATAGAGGTGACAAATAATATTTTCCCAAGTTTGGCACATTTGAATATCATATGATTGTCACCTAGCCTGTCAACCTATTATCACCATAGATAAAGGTTGGACTTGCTCCAACATAATAATTATCAAGAACACCTTATAAGTTGGATTACTCCAACATAGCAATTATTGAGGGTCAGGAACCCCTTATGTCCATTATTGAGGTTCATCTTTAAAGATTTTTTTATCACTTCTAGAAAAGGTTATCATGATCCGCCAACTCATCACACATGACATAATAGTTTATAATCTTCCTTTTTAGCATCAATAACATAAACATTTAAAATATATTTATCAATTATATGTGCATGCTATCAAACAATCTATATCAAAAATGCATCTAAGACAATCTATCATGTGAAAATTAATATTTGGATACTTAAACAGCATAATAAATTATTAAGCCATCATGGGAGTTAAATTCTATGAAAATAACATTAAATTGTCTTGAACAAGTGATCATATATGCAACAATAGACTTATGATAGCATTATATGTCATTTACATGCTAAACAGAAATTTACCAATCAAGATACATCATAAAGTAGGGTGATCAAGTTATTAAAAAGTATGAACATTTTAGAAATCTCAGGTCTATTGTTCAAAGTGATGGCAAAATAGATGGGGATGTTATTAGTAGAATTCAAGTTAGATGGTTGAAGTGGAGGAATGCATCAAGTTTGTTATGTCATAGAAAAGTGCCACTTAAACTTAAAGAAAAAGTTTATAAGATGTGGTTATACTTGCAATGCTTTATGACTTAGAATGTTGACCAATAAAATAGAAGTATAAATATAAGTTAAGAGTTGTGAGGATGAGGATGCTCAAGTGGATGAGTGACTTTACCCTTAGAGATAAAATGTAAAATGAATGTATACATGAAAAAGTTGAAGTAGCTCCAATAACAAATAAGATTACAAAGAGTCACTTTCGATGGTTTAGTCACATAAAATGCCAACTATCCAATGATCCGGTTACGAGAGTAGATGTATCAAATTCAACCTATGTTAAAAAAGGTAGAGATAGACCCAAAAAAACTTAATTACGAAGTATTAAAATGATCTTATTTTATTAGAATTAAATGATAATTTGACACTTAATGGGATACAATAGAGAAGAACTCATGTAGTTGATCCTACATATCAAGATAAAGGCTTGTTGTAGCATACACCTTAAACTCTGATGTAGTTAAAGAAATTTAAAAATATTTGACCAAAGACTACTATGTGCACCTTATACTAAAAATAAAATAATTAAATATCTAACTACAAATATAATTCCTCAACAAAGATTTACATGCTTCTATCATTTTTAAGTCTTATCATTAGTAAACAACTTAATAAATAGCACTTTCCTTAATTTATATCCATTCCTAATTTAACAACTCAATTAAATCAAATAGTCTCAAAATAATATTTTTACTACAAAAAAGTTTTCTCCTCATTCAAACCTTTAAGCATTACAACCTTAATGCAAACTCAATTAATCAGAGGAAATACATAAATCAAAATAGCTAGAGAAAAGAATTTCAACATAGATTTGTTGATCAATGACAAAAAAACTCTATTTGTTCATATAGTACCAAGTAAGATCAGGTTAATGTTTTGAAGAAGCTTGCCCAAAAGCTCAACGATCCCCAATTCCAACCAAATTGCATTCCACCTGTTAAGGCATCCTGATGTGGAATAACCACCACAACCCTATTTGCAACATTTTAGGAACGGATGTTTTGTTATTCATGTGGTTCTTTATTATTATCCTCTTGTAGCAAATTAGCTATTCGTATAATTCTTTGTTCATCAGCACATCTGCACACAGAAGCTTTCTTCTGTGGCAGCTATCGCCATTCTTCGATGGCAGGTTTGGTGGCTTCCTCTTAACACTTCTTGAGATTTTATTGTTGTTGCATAAAATACAAGCCTAGTGATATTTCTACTCATGCAAGGTTTTGACAACGTTATTACCGGATTAAATGACTTTGATATCAGACTCTTCTGCAATTTTCTATTTGATTAGGTTGGTAAAAGTGATGCAAAAATTTAGCTTTTAGTGATTTATATAATAGATTGGATACGATAAATGGTGAAAATATATAGATAAATTAGCCAGACAAAAAGATAGAAGTAAAGATTTAGTTCAAGATTGATTGATAAGAAAAAACACCTCAAAATCTCTACCATCTTTGGAATGTTAGGGAGTTTATACTTCATGAGGCAAATTGATTTATATTCAACTAGATTTCCCGTAATATTATGCTAGGATTTATTTTGATCAGGGTTCTATTTCCTATAAACGCAAGCATCTATAGTTAATTACTTCTCTTATCGCAGTAGAAGAGCACTCTCGATAAAGGTTGGAAATATATATTAATCCCAATGTAAATCAATGTTTAGTGTGGTGGTATAGATGACTGTCTACAAGAAAAAATGAGAGTAGTCCTGATCAAGGTCCCATGATTCCGTCATCCTAGGACTATCATTGTTTCAATCTATCAACATCAGAAAGTTATTAGTCATAATGTCTAAGGAGTATGATTAGCAATCATGAGTTGTCTCATCTCAAATATCCCAAATAGACTAGAGTTGTTGTACAGATGTTATTGTGCAGTTGTTTATTTAAATATTTAAGCTAAACTTAATTTATAAGTCTACCCAATAATTCAATTTTATGAAGTCTACATTACAGAGATACTTAGGGCTTACATCCATTACAATGTCATGCTTTGAGTGATTAAAGTCTGCATTATAGACAAATATAGGATTTACATCCATTGGAATGCCATAATTTTAGAAAAGTTCACATGATGAACAAGTGACAGACTAAGCTTACATCCATTAGAATGTCATTTTTGAAGATGTAATGTTTGCATAGTAAACATAGATTAGACTTACATCTATTAGGATGCCATTAAATTAGACTTACATCTTTTAGAGAAGTTTGTATGGCAAACAAGTGACTAAGCTTACATCCATTAAAATGTCAACTAAGATATGATGTTTGCATTTGCAAACACAGATTGGACTTACATCCATTATAATGCCATTAGATTGAACTTACATCTTTTAGAATGCCAAAGTTTTAGGGAAGTTCGCATGGCGAACAAATAACTGGACTTACATCCCTTTGAGGAAGTTTGTACGGTGAACAAGTGACTGGGCTTACATCCATTTGAATGCTAGTTGAATGATATGATGTCTGCATGGAAAACATAGATTGTGTAATAACCAAAAATAATAATAATAATAATAATAATAATTAATTAATTACTTTTTACCGAATCGGCAACATCCATTCGGATCCGAATCGACGCTGTCGATACAAATTTAGAGAAAGGCCGAACACGCGAGAGACAAAAAGAAAGAGAAATAGAGGGGTCGAGAGGAAGAAGTCTCGCATGCATGTCTTATGTCTTAGGCGAGACTTTCGTCACTTATCACGATGTCGAGCGTCGCTCACCAAACCTTATGAACCTCCCGTGAGTGTGCGACCGAGGAAGAAGGGAGCTCAATCGACGTGCTTTGGAGTCGACACACTGCGAGCTTTGGAGTCGATGCCAAGAGCCGAGAGTAGGGAGAGTCGAACGCGTGGGAGCGCCCTGGGAGAAGCCGAAGTCAAGTATAGGGCACGCCGAACCCAGGCTATAAAAAGAAAAAGAGAGGTAATTTTCTTGTTTTAATAATTTGAAGAAACGCATTTATAAGTTTTCAATTACAAAATTTCAAAATCCTAAAGTACATTTTATTATACAAACTTTTACATAATATATGTTTTAATTATATCAAAAGTTATGTAAATAAATCATAAACATGTTAAAAAATTTATAAGAGCAACAACAACAACAACAACCCTTTATCCTACTATGTGGGGTCGGCTACATGAATCCTTCTTCTCCATTGTGTCCTATTATGTGTCAAATTCTCATTTAATTCTAGTAAACTAAGGTCATTGTTTATACATCTTAACTAAATATTTTTAGGTCTACCTTTACCTATCTTAATATAAGACAAATCTAATACATCTACTCTCCTAACCGGGTCATCGAACGGTCGATGCTTTATGTGACCAAACTATCTAAGGCGACTCTCTCTAATCTTATCTGCCACTAGAGCTACTCCAACTATTTCTCAAACATAATCATTTCGCATTTTATCTCTAAGAGTAAAGCTACTCATAGATTTCAAATTTATGAATGAAATACAATTATATAGACTCTAATCGTAAAATTTATGAAACCATAAACTTATGTTAATTTTCACTACCTCTAATTAAAATTGAAATCAATTTTAGACTAGTAAGAATAATAAATATTAATTGAAATTAAAACTAAGTCTATTTATATTAAATCATTTTAACACATTATGTTTCTTTATATTAAATAAAATTAATGATTTAGAAAATATTATATTGCATATTATACATGTATAAATATACTAGAAGAAAAAGTAAGCAAGCATAAGAGATAAAATAGTGTCATGTTATTATGTTAAATGAAATAAATATTAAATAAGAAGAATTATAAAAAAAATTCTTAGCGTAAATTAAATTAGAAAGAGAGAGTATTTGATTAAAATAAATAGAGTGTCGTATGTGTTAAATAAATTAATAGTTAACTCAAATGAATATGATAGTCAAAATTATTAATAATTAAATCAATTTGGTTGGAAAATAAATAATGATTTTACGATAAATATGAGTGTTAAATAACAAAAGGCACATCTTAGTAAAATAGATAAAATAATATTATTCTTTCTTGTGTATAGTACAAGTTATAATTAATGTACTAAATACTAACTATATATATGAAATACTAATTTTTTTAAGGAAAATATATAATATTAAGAGGATTTAAAATATTAAAATATTAAACTAAAATTGTAAAGTAATAATTGATTTACTATTGAATACTGACCATAAGTGCAACAATTATTTTAGGTGTCTCTCAGAACAAAACAAGCGGTCATTAAAAAAAAGATTCAAAAGAATTCATCATAAAGTGGGTAATTATGTTCATATATTTATAGATAAATTTTACTTCTTCTTATGATTGAATACATTTGTATATAGTTAGAAAATGCTCCCTATTGTAATTAATGATTTATTTTCTTACCTCTTTTATATTGAATAAATAGTCTAAATGTTAATTATATACATATTGCTATTCATATTCTTGCACGAATTTGAATGAGTTACTACTTTGCACTAACATAGACAGCTTCATAAATACATAAAATAATTAAAATATAAATTTATGTTATGAATATGTATGATAGAGGAGGGAGTTCACCCTTTTTTATACTCTTAGTAGGGGCCTTGATGTACATGCGTAAATAGAAATGGAAATAGAAATAGTTGTATGTCCTTTTGATGAGCTTGAGAAAGGTTTCTTTCTATAAAAAGTTCTTAGAGGGTGACTCCTGTAATAATTGATAAATAAGAAAACAATTTGTCTAAGAAATATTTACTTCATCTATCTCTTGCATGTTAAATTGTTCAAACACACCTTACATATTGTTCATGTTAATAATAAATTTGTCATGCATATTAATTCTGTAATCATGTTTTACTATACTATAGAAACATATTTATACACTGAAAATACTATTCAATTGCAAGTTATTTTACATTTTTCAGATAACCTTCAAAACTAAATAAAAAATAGAAGAGAGGAATATGTTTACAGTCGTTAAGAGACTTCAAGAGATAAGTACTATTTTAGTTTATGTTTTATATGACTTTAGTTTATGGATATTTATACTTGTAGACGAATTTGTTAAACATGGTTTGAATCCTTAGTTGGCTCTTATGAACTTGGAAGATATTATGTACTTTATATTTTGTTTGATGTGTTTAAGTAAAATTTTTCTTATCTATCTGACCGTCCGTTCTCACCTTGGTATTCCAAGCTCCCAGGTCAGGTTATGACAAGAGTGGTATCAGAGCCAATATTTTAAACTTGGTGATATAAATTATGATCAAAATCTAAAAACCATTAAGAAGATGATAAATGTTATAAAGAGACTTAGATTTTGTTAATTGATATATATAATGGTTATAAATAATTTGAGCTTCTGGACATATGGAATCAATTCAAGAGGATACTATGGGTGATAATAGAGAGGTACAGACTATTGAGCAGTAGAATTTAGTACAATCATCTGCACTTGCTATAGATGCATTTGCCCAAATAATTAAAGCAATGACTCAGATGATACGAAATCAGCAGACTCAAGCTAGTGGAAGTGGTGGAGTCCCTATAAATAAGTATCTAAAATTATTACAGGATATAAGGCCACCACTTTTCTCAAAAATAGGAGAACCAATAGAGGCTAAAAATTGATTGATGAGAATAGAGAAAATTATAGAAAGTTTGTCATGCTCTCTAAAAAGAAGAGTTGCATTGGTTTCATTTGCTTTTGAGGGCGAAGTTGAGAGATGGTGATGAGGGCAATTACAAGAGAAGTTTGAAAGAAGACCTTGCAATCTTATTTCATGGAAGAATTTTGTGAAGGTTTTTAGAGATTAGTTTGTACCCCTCTCAACTAGAAGATAGATGCAGGACAAGTTCATCAAATTAATACAAGGAGATCGTCCTATCATACAATATGAAGTGAATTCACTATGCTTTCAAGGTATGCACCTCAATCGATACCAATTGCAAAAGAGAAGTATCATAGATTTTTATCTGGCTTGAAGGATGTAATCTGACAACCCTTAATTCCTCTGGGTATTTGATGACTATTCTTTGTTGGTGGAGAGAGCTAGAAGGATAAAGTTATATTTTGAGGCTACTTAGAGAAGATGAGATATTCAGAAAAAGAGAAATGATGATAGGTCAAAATCCAAGAAGAATATTCAATCTAAAAAATCAAACTAAAAGAAGCTTAAGTCCATCAATATTGCCAGCAATAGCAATGTTACTACATACCCAAAATATGAAAAAACACATAAGGGAGAGTGTCTCTCAGGCACAAAGACTTGCTTTTGGTGCCATCATCCAGGACATATGGCAAGATCTTGTCCTACCTTGGGCAAGAAACTTTTAGTTGATACTAAGATAGGTGTACCACCTCCTCAAAGGTCCGTTGGTAGACAAATGATGATTGAATCCACTATATCAGTTACATCTCAGAATCAGAGCCGACAGAATACACAGCGTACATACACTCACACAGCAAGAAGCAAAAGACTCGACGGATGTCATTACAGGTATGTCTTTATTTAACTAACTTTGTCAAAAAATTTATTTTATACTAGATTCTTACACCAATTTAATTTAAGGTACTATCTCTATTAAAAATAAATCAATTAGAGTTTTTTTTTATACTGGAGCATCACATTCATTTATATCTGAGAAATGTGTGAAAATTATAGAATTGAATATTCTAGAAAGCATTATCAGTTGCAATGTCAAATGGGTCTCATATGAATACTAATAAAATCTATTGAGTGAACTTGATTATCTATGAAAGCCTAGATGCAAATTTAATAGCACTGTCGCTATCTAAATTTAATATGATTTTAGGAATGGATTAGCTATCTAAATAGCATGCTACTATAGATTGTTGCAAAAAGATAGTCAAATTCAATATCCTTGCAAAAAAAATTTCAAATTTATTAGGCATAATGGAGTATTATTCATAATGGTGTCTTGCTTAAAAGCTCAAAAGATGCTAGCAAAAAGCTATAAAAGCTTTCTTACTTAAGTTACTAATATTACCAAACAGATAAAGAAGTTAGAAGAAATACCAGTAGTGAAGGAGTATCGAGAAGTTTCTCTGGATGATCTATCAGATTTGCCTCCAGTTACAGATTAATTCAAGGCACAGAACTTGTAGCAAAAGTACCATATAGAATGACAATCAAAAAATTACAGGAGTTGAAAATTCAATTGCAAGAACTATAAGAGATGATTTTATCAGGCCTAGCACATCCCCTTGGGAAGCTCCTATATTATTTATAAAGAAGTGATTGGGCTTACATTCATTAGAATGTCAGGCTGAGTTAGACTTATATCCCTTCGAAATGCCATTGTTTAATATTTATGTTTGTTTTATAAATGTTTACATTTGGATTAAATTTATGTCTATTCAAAAGTTGATGTTAAGTATTAAAGTTTGTCTTGCAAATATGACAAGACTTTGACTTATATTCATTGGAATATCCAATTGATAGGATATTTATTTGTATTTGGATACTCGATATGCTATATTCAATCAATTTAAATGATCAACAATTGTAGAATTTCATTAAATAATCAATGACTATTAATTCTACAGGATTTGCCACACAAAGGAATTAATCTGAACTCATTAGTGTGCTAAATTCATTTAGAGTCTTAATCACTTAGGGTTAAATCTTCAAGTACTTAGTTTAAAAGCTTCTACTTAGAATTTATTATTTTAATGTGAAAATAATAAACAATGATTGTGCATTATTTTAATTTTAGAAATTATAAGTTATTTTTTATTCAATAATTCAATATTTGACTATTTTCTATTTTGATCTCAATTTTATATAAATATTTAAAATTTTAAGTTCAATAATAATTTTTACAAAAATTTCATTAAATTTCGGCAACTTAACAACTTCGCAGTGCAATATTTCATGTAATTTAGTGTGATACACACTCTTCTCCTTTACTCAAGATCCAAGATCAAGGAAAGAAGATAATTTCATCTCAAACCAAATCCAAGATTAACGGTGAGGACTTAGTAAAATTTTCGGCAGGACTCAAGATCAATGGACACAGGTCTTCTAATTTTATGACCTATATTTTAATTAATTTCAAATAATTTAATTTCAAGTTAATTATTTTTTATTTTGGCATAATGATAGCTTAATGGTGTTGTACTTTATGAAATCACGCACACTCGACTTCTTTCTTGCTCCAAATCCAAGATCAATGAAGAGAAGATTTTCATCTTTTCATCTCACACACCTCTCTCTCTCTCTCTCTCTCTCTCTCTCTCTCTCTCACTCATGTGCCTGCAAGGTAAAGGGAAAGGTACTTCCCTTTTCCTTATATTTCGATCTCTAGCTGTTCCCAATCCTCTCTTCTCACAAGTTTGCCGACGTGGAAGTGTAGGGTGCAATTAAGGTTTCAAAAATTTTCACTTTTTTTCTCTTTTTTTTTTTATCCGGTTGCAAACAAAGATGCATTAAGAATGAAAATCATAAAGTATTTTTTTAAGAAGAGGATATTGAATATAAGTGGATGAGATATTTTGATAAACTTTTAAATAAAAGTTGTGAGAATACGATTGACTACAACAACCTTAGTGCCCTAAATAAAAATAAGAAATTTTACTTTTATTGTCGTATTAATAAAATCAAAGTTGGAGAGGCCTTAAAGAAAATGAAGTACGGAAAAATAGTAGGACTCATGATATTCCAATAGAAGTGTAGAAATGCTTAAGAGATTAAGAAATTTCTTGGATGCTAATTTTTTAATATTATTTAAAGACTAAAAAGATGTAAGATGAGTAGAGAAAGTATTAATTGGCTCCTACTTTTAGGAATAGAGATGATGCACAAGAGTGTGCAAATTATTCAAGAATTAAGTTAATGTGTCATCCATTAAAATTATGAGTGAGAATAATTGATCATAGGATATGATGTGATACAAAAGATTCTTAAAACTAGTTTAGTCTCATACTGGACAGGTCTACTATGAATGCTATACATTTGTTGAGAGGTTTAATGGAGAAATATAGAGAAAGTATGGAGGATCTAAATATAATATTTGTTGATTTAGAGAAAGCATATGATAAAGTTCTAAGAGAAGTACTTTGGAAAGTTCTAATAAAGAAAGAAGTTAATATTGGCTATATTCAAGTCATTAAGGATATGTATACTAGAGTTGTTACTTGTGTTCAAACACAAGGAGGATTGACCAAACATCTTCCTATTTCAGTTGGATTACATCAAGGATCGGCTTTAAGCCCATATCTTTTTGCTTTAGTTATGAATGCTCATACTAGGCATTTACAGGAGGATGTACCTTGGTGTATGTTTTTTGCTGATGATATTCTTCTTGTGGATAAGACTAGAGAAGGAGTTCAAGAGAAACTTGAATTATGGTGGCCAACCTTAGAGTCTAAAGGATTTCATTTTAGTAGACTTAAAACTAAATATATAGAGTGTAATTTTAGTTGTAGAAGATCTAATGGTGGAGTTGTGATATTGGGTGATCAAGTCATTAAAAAGAGTGAATCTTTTATATATCTTGGGTCTATTATTCAAAGTGATGGTGAAATAGATGGGGATGTTATTAATAGAATTCAAGTTGGATGATAGAAGTAGAGGAATGCATCGAGCCTATTGTGTGATAGAAAAGTATCACTTAAATTTAAAAGAAAAATTTATAAGATGGTGGTGAGACCTACAATGCTTTTTGGTGAATGTTGGCCGATATAAGAGAAGCATAAAATTAAGTGGATAAGTGGCTTTACACTTAGAGATAAATAGTGAAATGAATATATACGTGAAAAGGTTGGAGTAGATCCAATGGCAGATAAGATTAGAGAGTTATCATAAATAGTTTGGTCACATAAAATATCAATCGTCTGATGACCCAATTAAAAGAGTAGAATTATTAGATTCAGCTTATGTTAAGAAAGGTAGAGATATACCTAAACAAGACTTAATTAAAAAGTATAAAAATGAATATTTTTTATTAAAATTAAATTAGAATTTGACAGTGTCAAATAAGACACAATGGAGAAGAAGGATTCAAGTAGTTGATCCCACATAGTGGGATAAAGGCTTGTTATTGTTGTTGTTGTTGGTAAATAGGAGATTCTATTTGGTCTTAGTAAGTATAAATGGTCACAAACTACAATAAGTTTTACTCCAAATAGAATTCTATTTTGATATAATATTTCATCAACCTCTAAGAATCAAGTCCTTGATCAAGTGAGAGACATGAAGATCCTCATGAACATGTGTGAAGCTTGATTCTTCTAAATTTGGTGACTTATTTCTTCTTTATTTTTTTCTCTAACTCTTATTTTGAATAAATGCATGATTGATTTTATTAAGTTTAATATAATATGCTTTCAATGATTTTGTAGTTTAATTGTACGATTTTATGATTCTAAATTGTGTTATTTTAGTAGAAAATTATAGAATATTCATCTGCGTTGAACTTTTTCATACTTTCAAAGATATCACAAGTAATAAATAATTATTAAAATAATAAGTTTGCAATTTGCGTTGAGTAAAAACTTCAAAAGCTCATCCTACGTCACATGCTAACGCAAGCTTCATAGCACATACCCCCTAGAAAGAAAATAACATTTCAGACTAGTTAGCATATAAAAAATTCAAAAATGACAGAAAAGAAAAGGAAAACCATGAGCCTGGCCAACATCATTTATGCACTGAACTAAACTCAGACAAGCTAACAGCAGGGATACATAAAATAAGTAAACAAAAAAGAAAACCACTAGTAACGTTCAAAAAGAAGAGATGATTAGTTGACTTTTTCAACAACAAAGTTAAACCGCCAACCAACTTATATCTATAGAGCAGAAATATCCAAAATAATAAAAGAAACATTTTCCACAAAACCAAGAGAAAGTTCAAATTACTTGAATACTTTTTTTAAATTTATAGCACTACATGATAAAAGATAAAAGTATCTAAATGAAAATGCAATGATGAATAATCAGTATAGCATATTGATATTGCCTTTAGGGGTATTCAAGTAATAAATGAAATCAACCAAGTATGCTAAGGTAATTTCTGAATAACAAAAGTAGCATCAATGTACTAGAAACAGAACATAGGCAGAGGCATTATAAAGAAAAATTAGTAAACTAAAACTTCAAAAATTCATGTACTTACCAAGAGAATGTATTTCCTCAAAATCATTCAAATAGCGGGAATTCAGATGAGATGACCTGCTATCCCCAGTAAAATTGTTGGCACATTTCCAAAATTCAGAGATTCTAGAGGAATTCTACATACGCAAGTCCAAAAGAAAATATCAGCACCACACTCCTCTTGGCCAAACAGAGAGGTGAAACAACGAAATAAGTGAATAAAAAAATAAGCTAACCATGTGATGCTCAAAAGCATGACCAAAAATCTTACTAAAAGTTGAAGGAGATCCATTACATAGACCATTGGCCCATTCTGAAATCATCTGAACCGTGCCAAATTAAATGAAGCGGGGACAACAAAACATAAGCTTATAGAAAAGGCAAGAAAATTCTTCTTCAAAGATGGTTAAGTAGATATTAAAAGATTAGCATACCCCCAAGTTGTACAACTCTGATGATATAACTGGCAAAGCATGAGAAAGTGTTCCACCAGACGAGCAAGCAACATGAAGCAAATGCACCTAAGATTAAGTGAAACAATTAAGGTCATAACAATAAGACTTCCACAAATCAAAATCATGAGAAGCACAGCTACATACCATAAGCAGATCCTTCTTCCTGCGCTGAGATTCAGACTCATCCTTCCCTGGAACAGAATATGAACTGAGAGATTTATCATCTGATTCCAAATCGTCTGATTCCTTTTGCTGCAAAAGTTCAAGATCCTGCAACCAAGCCAAGAGATGAAATGTAAACCCATATTTGCCTCTCCAAAACCAGCAGTAAACCCAAAAGTCATCCAAATCTCAATTCCTTACACCACAAATGCTTCCAGCAACATAACCCATCCCTCAAACTATAAGTCTCAACTTTCATAAACAGTAACCCTATAAACTGGCAATCCTATATGCATTTGTGCGCTCAAGTCTCCCACATCGCTATTCCTACTATCACAATCAGTCTCAACTAATAGCTCGCAAGCCCTAGTCCATCTGTGAATGCTCACTTCGGTCTAAGCATCCTTGTGCCATGCAACTTGCACGCATAACTGTTATTTGTTACTCACCCATACCTACACATTCCTTACAGATTGCACACCTAGTGTCCCATTCGAAGCCCTCAACACTCTTCATTAACTTGATCACAGTTGCACCAACTTTACCGCTTCACCCATAGATCCCATAATTCCTACATAATGTGGTTTCTCCTGTTGTTTCTTACTTGTCATTAATATGCTAACCGCATAATATCTCCACAACCACAAACCACTCCAACATTTATCTTTTTAGCGTCAATGAATCAGCTAACGAATCTCCTATCTAGACTCAAGGAGATTCTGAAGAGTAATATGTTTTAACTGCATCTCCAAATCGTTGTTTTCCAACACTCAACAAAGACACTGGTCACTCGTCGTTAACCACAACTACAACAATTATATCAAAATCTTATAACTGCAATAAGTGCAGAGCTTTCTAAAGATCAATCCCATTAAGATATGGTGTAATATATGTTGATATTAAAATATTCACACATTGACAAATCTTATAATTTTGCATGAACAACCAATTAGTAAATCTCTAATGAAAATATCCTAGACATTGTCCAATAAACTTCCATATATCATGTGAGATTTTTATATGGTGAATTGAGCATCCCACCTAAAAGTATCTTTCTTACTACTACATGCTTTTGAGCCAAGTTATTATCTATATATTTGAAAGCATTAAACCTGATCAACAATATATCAAATAATTGCTACTACTAACCCATCTACATATCACTTAGATGTCCAAATAGGTTCCACTTGCATATTGCATTATTATTATTCACAATCATACCACTCTAAAAACAAATCCAAAATAATTTTGCTGAGTACCTTATATAAAATGTTCAACTTAAGAAATAAATCACCAATACTGAATTGGTAATCATAAAATAGTAATAACTTATGAAAACAAACTTAAGAGAGACACTAATAGGCTGGAGAATAATATGGCCATGTTAAAATGGATGGTGAAAAACTTATCAACACTATTAAATGCCAAAAAATGAATCATTAACATACAAAGTGTTGTACCACAAGAAGCCAATACCTCACCTAATAATAGGGCTGATCCTGCAGTTCCTGAAGGATTTAAGACAACCTACACAGCCTACCCAAGCCAAGAAGCGTTGTCTACCTTTTAGTCATGTTCCTCTCACCAAACTTGATTAAACCTACTCTTACAATGAACAAATGGCATATTATCCCCATTATGAGAAGCATCTATTGTCACCAATAATTGCCCTACTGACAATCTTCGTGACCCTACCAGAAAAGCAACAAATGATTGCTTTCTGCACTCAGTTTGTTGATTGATGCAAGCTGAAATTCATAGCGGCAGCAGAACAGTAGAGCAGCAATAGTAGTGACAGTAATGGTAGTTTCAACCAACAACCAAAATCAGTAGCAACATCCATGCAAGCTATAACAGAGTAGCAAACAGTAGCAGTGCAGGCAACAATGGCAACAACTAAAATCAGCAGCAGCAGCAGACCTTGGAAACAGAAGGAATGATGAGCAGCTGTTGGTAATTTTTAGTAATAAAGAGCTACACCAACAGCAGGAATTTCAATCGTTGCAGTTTCCTGCTACAGTGACAAAGAACTTTAGCCATGGCTATGTAACACTAAGACAGTAACTGCAACTATTAGACAGGTGCAAGATAAGGAATGAAAAGTTCTCTTTTTGAAGAAATTTTTAAACGATTTCCTTTCAGTAGGTCAAGTCTGGCATAGGCAAGTACATCTGGATTTTATATAATCAAACTCCACAGAAAAGAAAAAACTATATCAAATAACCTAGAAAAATTCAAGCATAAAAGATAACTCCATGAAAATATACAATTCTGAATTACAAATTCAAGAAACTTAAAAATTCAAAGAGATCATTATCTGTTGTATTCTAAATTTTGATCCAACGGTCATAAGACCTTGATCTTCTTCATATGATTCAAATTAAAAATCTGATCATGCCACTAGACTCTTGGTAACCTCTTCAATCAAACTGATATGAAAATCACCATCTTTAACAATTTTCATAAGAAATTAGACTATTGAAACTTTAATGAATATAATTTCATTGATCTTTCCACAATCTGATACCAAGATTGTGATAAAAGAAATCTAAACACCTACTAGATCTTTAACGAGAACACAGGTCCCCCATTTAAAAGAATTTCACTCCTATGAAATCATAACCTCCAAATGAGAGGAAGTTATCGGTCCAGCTTCCATAGTGTATTACTAGTCTTCCATGACAACTAGGCATTCTTGCTAATGCATGATGTCTCCTTTGGCCCATATCTAGTGGTGGTAGTCTCCTACTCCAAGAGTATGACTAATTCAAAAAGTAGTTCTTGCTCTAAGAATAGATCATCCACAACAAGAAAGATTTCTAACAAGCCATTAAACATGAAAGGCTCAAAGGACTTGAATTTCAATAACAAGTGAGTACATCTTCACACATGGAAGCAGTTCTATTTCGCGAGAACTGTCTCCAATAATCCTGAGAGATTTAAGAAACTCATAACTGCTTGGCTTCAACTTCTTGCACAGATGTCATCCTTGATACAAAGATGATCGTGCCTTCCCTTGAATTTCTATAAGGAATTTTGCAGTTTCTTCTCAAACAATGTATGAAATTTAGAAATGCCTTCCAAAAATCCCTTAACTCTTCATTGATCAACTTCAATCACATCATTAGTAGAAGGAAGATGGAGAATCCAAGATCAAATGAAATATGTGGCATGTACTTTGTCAAACTTCAAATTTTGGGATGCTTATTTTTTTGAAATTTCGTAACAGATGGCACCATGATTCTATTCACCGATTGCATTTAGCCATCAGATTGTGAATGATAAGTATATAACAAAAAAATTGCATCTATATGTTCTCGAAATAGACATGCACTGTAATAATTGTACAAAAAAAGGAATGTGAGACTAAAGGATAAGACTAGCAACGGCTTCAATCCGAACTACGCCATTTGTCAGAACATATGTTGCAATCCTAGTCGAACTAGCACCACTTCAATTAACTATTTAGTGAGGGAGAGATGATGAAGGGGGCCAACCAATTGAGTGAGAAGGAAAGAAGATAGAGAGGTTCACCTGCAAAAACGACCAAGGCTAGGACATGAGCAAGTGAGCATCCAGGCTAGCAAGTGAGCAACCAGCTCATCGAGTACATGAGGCTAAGCGCAAAGCCGTGCACCAAGTAGGAGCATAGGATCAAGCCAAGACCGAATCAAGGAGGAAAACGAGATGAAACAATAATTTTTTTTTTAGTGTATGTATGAATATGTATGTATATATGTATGTATATACAATTATGGCCTTAAAAAAACAAAGATAACATTTAAATAACTCTTATAAAAAATTTAATTAAGGATGTATACTAAAAGGAGATAGTTAATATGATTAATTAATTCTAACCCAAGAAAAATTTTAAATAAAAATTTTATGAATATAAATAATAATATTAATATTAATAAATATTTCTAATAAATAAATAATAATTTTAAAATAGTAAGTGAACAAATAAAAACATATTTTAAAATAATATAATAAAAATTTACATAATTGAAAATGTATACAGTGATAATAAATATTTTAAATTCATATTACATAGGAGAAGAGAAATAATATTAAGTATTATTATAAATAATTAAGTTGAAGTGGAAGAATACATCTGGCCTATTATGTGATAGAAAAGTTCCACTTAAACATAAGGGAAAATTTTATAAGATGGTGGTAAGATGCAATGACTTATAAGAATGTTGACCAATAAAAGAGAAGCATAAGACTAAGTTAAGTGTTATAGAGATGAGGATGCTTAGGTGGATGAGTGGCTTTACTCTTAGAGATAGAATGCAAATGAGTATATTCGGGAAAAAGTTGGAGTAGCTCCAGTGGTAGATAAGATTAGAGAGAGTCACCTTGGATGGTTTGGTCACATAAAGCGTCCCGATCCGATTAGGAAAGAGATAGATTTAGATTTATGTTAAGAAAGGTAGAGGTAGACCTAAAAGACTTGGTCACAAGATGTATAAAAATGATCTTAGTATACTTGATTTAAATGAGAATTTGACATAATAGGACACAATGGAGACAAAGATTCATGTAGCCGACCCCACCTAGTGGGATTAAGGCTTGTTGTTGTTGTTTGTTGTATTATTATAAATAATTAAACACTTCATTGTCACGTCCCAAGTCTCGAATAAGAAAAGTGAAAGGTTGTGTTAGGTAGTCGACAACCAGCATAAAACTTGTTGAAAATCATGTCAAGAATCCTATAATACATTGTGTTAATGCTAGCATTCTGGAAGCGGCAGATGTACTTTAAATACAATAAAAGTGCAATGCATCAGATTGACACCCAAATGTTTTGCTAAATAAGCAAAGGTTCCCACATTATGAATGGATGAGTACAAAGAAGCTAGTTGATAAAACTCGAATTAGAATAGAAATTTGAAATATAGGTAGTCTTACAGGTAAATTAATGAAATTAATAAATATTATAGTCTACAAAAAGATAAATATCTTATGCATTCAAAATATCAAATGGGTTCAAAAAAAGGCAAAAGAAATTGATATTTTGGTAGAAATCGTACTAGAAATGGTGTAAGTGTAATTATAGATAAGAGTTTGAAAATTAATGTTGTGAAAATAAATAAAATTAGAAATAGATTTGTAGCTTTAAAAATTATTTTCGGTGCTAAAATTATTAATGTTATAAGTGCGCATGCCCCTCAAGTTGGTTTAAATGTATGCTCAAAAGTAAAATTTTGTAATGACCTACAAAATTTAATATAAAAATACCTCTTGAAGAAAGTATTTATTGAAGAAAATTTAAATGGATATGTTAATAAAGTGATAGAAGATTTTAAAATATTCACAGTAGCTATGGGTATAAAATGACTAATGAAAAAATGTACTATATTAAATTTTACTTTAGCTTATGATTTTGTAATTGTTAATACTTTATTTAAGAAAAGATATGAGCATATTATTACTTGTAAGAATGGACCTGGTAAAATGCAGATTGATTATTTTTTATAAGAAAAATAGAACGTTTACATTGTAAAGATTGTAAAGTTATTTCGGGTAAAAATTTAAGCACCTAACATCGACTACTTGTTTTAGATTTTAAGATAAAGGTTGAAAAATAAAAAATAAATCAAAATATTGCCCTCAAATCAGATGAGGGTATTTAAAAAATGCTAATAAAAATATTTTTAAGAGTAAACTACAAGATCTTAAAATTTAAGATGCTCATGAGAAAACTAATGTTATGCAAGAAAAAATAACAAGTGAGATTAAGTTGCAAAAAATTGTGCTAAGAGAATTAAAAGAAAAAACTCTTATTAATGAAAAATAGTTGGAGTCAAAATGTACAAGAAAAGAACAAAAATAAGTTATGTTATAAAAATTGATTTAAATATAAAAACTCAGAAAATTAGGGAAGATATAAAGTAGCTCATAGAGATTCTCAAAAAGTAATATGTGATGCAAAGAACTCAACATTTAATAATTTATAAAATATATTAGATACTAAAAAGAGCGAAAGATGTATATATAAGTTAGCTAAACATAGAGATAGGAGAAATAAAATTTAGTTCAAATAAAATGCATTGAGGATTAAGATCATAAAGTATTTTTTTTAAAAGAAGATATTCAATAGAAGTGGAAAATATTTTAATAGACTTTTCAATGAAGGTTGGGAGAATATGATTGATTTTAGTGATCTTAGTATCCTACATAAAAATAAAGATGTTTGTTTTTATCATCATATTTAAAAGTTGAGGTTGGAGAAGATTTAAAGAAAATAAAGTGTGTAAAAACAATAGCATCTAATGATATTCCACTAGAATAGTGAAACTGCTTAGGAGATCAAAGAATTTATTGGCTTATGAATCTTTCTAATATTATTTTAAAGACTAAAAAAGATGTCAGATGAGTGGAGAATATTGGTTCCTATTTTTAAGAATAAAAGTAATGCACAAGAGTATGCAAATTATAGAGGAATTAAATTAATGTGCCATACATTAAAATTATGAAAGAGAGAAATTGAGCATAGACTATGATGAGATACAAAAGTTTCTCAAAACTAGTTTTGATTGATGTCGAGTTGGTCTACTATGGATGTTATATATTTGTTGAGAGCGTTGTTGGAAAAATATAGAGAAAGGAGGATTTACATATGATATTTGTTGATTTAGAGAAAGCATATGATAAATTTTCAAGAGAAGTGCTTCAAAGAGTCTAAAAATAAGGGAATTAATCTTGCTTATATTCAAGTCATTAAGGATATGTATACTGAAGTTGTCACTTGTGTTCAAACACAAGGAAGATTAACCAAGTATTTTTTTTCTATTTCATTTGGATTACATCAAGGATCAGCTTTAAGTCCATATCTTTTTGCTTTAGTTATGGATATTCTTACAAGACATTTACAAGATGATGTATCTTTGTGCATGCTTTTTGCTAATGATACTTCCAAAGAGAGAGTTCAAGAAAAACTTAAATTATGGAGCTCGACCTTAGAGTCTAAAGGCTTTCATTTGAGTAGAACTAAAACTAAATACATTTAATTTTAGTTATAGAAGATCTATTGGCAAAGTGGTAATAATGGTTGATCAACTCTTTAAGAAGAGTGAACGTTTTAAATATCTTGGGTCAATTGTTTAAAGTGATGGTGATATAAATGGGGATGTTATTAGTAGAATTCAAGTTAGATGGTTGAAGTGGAAGAAAGTATCAAGTCTATTGTGTAATAGGAAAGTACCACCTAGACTTAGAAAAATTTTATAAAATGGTGGTGAGAAATGCAATGCTTTATGGCAAGATAAGGATGCTAAGGTGGATGAGTGGCATTACACTTAAAGACAAAAATGAAAAATGAATAAATACGTGATAAGGTCAGTGGCATATAAGATTAGAGAGAGTCAACTTAGAGAGCGTTTGGAACAACTTTCAAACTGCTTTACTTTTTAGAAAGCAATTAAAGCTACATTTAGCTACCAATTTTTTTGTTATTTTTCAAAAAAATTTGTGGTGAAAAGATGTTTTTGAAAATCAAAGCTATTAAAATGTAGTGGCTGTCAAAAAGCTGCTTTTTGAATTTTTCAAAAAAAAAAAATATTTATATCAGATGTTTTTCAAAAGTTATTTCCTACTGACTTTATAACTAATTTTTCAAAACCCACAACCCTAACATAGATGGTTTAGTCACATAAAACATCAGTCATTCGATCATATCCAATTAAGAGAGTAGATGTATTAGATTATGCTTATGTTAAGAAGGGTAGAAGTAAACCTAAAAAAGACTCGGTTATAAGTATAAAAAATGATTTTAATTTATTAGGATTAAATAAGAATATGACATTTAATAGAACACATTGGAGACAAAGTATTCATGTAGTCGACCATACGTAGTGGGATAAAGGCTTATTGCTATTGTTGTGGTATTATTATAAATTGTTAAGTAAGAAAATTTAAAAAAAAGAAGAGAATAATAATAATTTAGTTAAATAATACATATCTAAGTACTAGATAAATGAATAAATAACTAAATAAAATATATATATACATAAATAATAATTATGTGTATAATAATCTTACAAGTACAGAAAGCAAATCTTAAAGCAAAAGAGGCAAAAAGATATACCAATTAATGTGGTTAATTATAGTTTCTACTTATCAATTATTATTTACATACTTTTAAATCAAATACATTGCCTGTTATGCTTTTTTATATGAGAATATTGAAATTAATGCTTAAATTATTATTATAAATACTTTCAAATTTTTATATGTGCATCAATAAATGTTCTTATTTTACAATAAATTGTTAATGTAAAAGTTTAAAATGATTTTCTCTTCTCAATTTATGAAATCCTCATATTAATATGATTATTATTATTATTATTTTCTCCTCATGATTGAATTCTAATGATCTTTCTAATAAAAAGCAAAAGATATTAGTAGAAATGTGTTAAAAGGCATGAAAATGAATATGTTTGAAAATGATTACTACTGCATATTGATTAATAAAGCTCATCCATGTATGATACTAGTTGAGAACGCAATACACTCATGTACATAAATGAAAATGAAATAGGTTATAGACTATTAAAGTTAGGTTTGAAAACGTTACATTCTCCTTCGGGGTTAGTTTGGAAAAGGTTATGAGAAGATGTGCCCTTCAAGTATAAATTTATATGGTGACTCTTATGATTGATGCAATATAAAATACAAAAGCTAAGATATGGAAAATGAAATGAGAATATAAATAGTTCTTGATTCTACTTTTTTTATAAATATATTATTCATTATTGTTTCATGAAAAAAATAATATTGATTCACTAATAAAAATGAATGTCTATTATTTATTAATTTTTGAATTACTATAATTTCATAATATGATTATCCACTAAGTTGTTTAACTCACTATTTGGTTAATGAACATTTTTATGAAATTTTTCAACAATGTAAATGAATGAAAGATGAGAAGTATGTATATAGTTGAATGTTTACCTTTAGAGCTACATACTATAATTAACATTGAACGGAATATATAAGAGAATATTTTGCATTAGTGATATATTACAATATGAAATATTTACAAATTAAAAATAATAGTTTAGTTAGGCCTTTCTATTAATAATATGAGAATGTTTTAAATGTGTTTAGTCGTATGTTCCAACCTCAATACTCCAAGCTCCCGGGTCAGGTCGTGATACACACGTCACTAAGATGACTTACGTTATTCAAGAATTATGTCAATCTTCTCAGTGTTTCAAACGATCAAAGAATTTTCCTCTAGACACTTCAAAAATTACATTTCCATCAACCGCACAACTTCACAAAATAGTTGGGTGCAAAAGAATTCAACAACAATTTACCAACAAATTCTTTTGCTACACTTTCCAAAAATAGAATAGGCTCTATCCAAAGTTTTTGAAACCTAACCTTAAAAAGAAAAAGGAAAGAGAAATAGGGAAGAGAGAAAAAGATAGAGATGGAGAAGAAAGTAAATTATTAAGAGAAAAATGAATAGGTTGTTTTTACAACAAAGGCAAAGTGTGTTTATATCCACACCTCAAAGTAATTATGTAATCTAAAATTTACACAAATAACCACCAAATATAAGTGTAGAAAAATGTGTGGCAACAAAAACTCAAATTGTTCATATTTTAATGAATATTTAAATAATAAATAAATAAATAAAATAATTACAATAACAAACAAAAATTAAAAGAAACCATTCCTAGCTATCTCACCGTTTGATCCATTTAAGGGTTTTTGATTGATGCCAAGAGAACAATGTGTAGGTTCTTTCTTTCCTTTATTGTATATGAATATGAAGAAAAGATATTTCCTTAGCAATGAATGTAAGGCCTCTAATTTTCTTTACCTACTTCTTGATCCGATGGCTCTTCAACATTCTCACTCAAACTAAAACATAGCGTCTACCATTTCAAATTTAGTTAAAATATTCTTAAATGTAGAACTATTGAGCCCTTTAGTGAATAATACATCTAACTATTTTTCTTTTTGGTTGGGACATATAGAGTATGAATTAGTCAACTTTTTAGTTTTCTCTTTTATAAAATATATATCAACTTCTTCGTGTTTGGTATTTGTACAAGATTATGAATAATGTTGATAGTATATTTTGTTATCAAAATATATCCTCATATGTTTTTCTCATCTAATTTTTATCTCCTAAAAAGATTTTAATCCATTGTAGATTGCAAATCCCTTGAACAATGGCTCTAAATTCAGATTCAATGTTTGATCGCGAAACAACATGTTGCTTCTTGTTTGTTCATGTTATACATTTCCTCCCAAATGTGTGAAGTGTTCTGAAGTGGTTCTCTTATCCACTATTAGCCCTACATAATCAACGTTAACATAACCTTCAAGTTGTAAAGTATCATATTATTTATAAAAAATTCACTTTCATAAACTTGAGGTATGTAGGACTCTGCAGGTGGATTAATTGTGAGATTCATTGGGTTTGTGCACAAGCTGACTAATAAGATTTAATACAAAGGTAATATCAGAGGGCATATGTGATAGATAAATTACTTTACCAACTAACGATTGATATTGACCAATGTCCACTTATGTTCCTTCTTCATCTCTGTCTAGTTTTTGACATAATTCAATTTGAATTTCACATAGCATACAATCAATCATCTTTATTTTACTTAATAGATCTATAATATATTTTTGTTATGATAAATATTTATTATTCTCATCAAACAACTCCCACCCCCAGTTTACCAACAAATATTAACTTTCAATAGATCCTCCACCAAGATTTCTAAAAGATTCATTTCCTTCACTATTAACTCCGATAACTATTATATCATTAGCACATACAATAAGAATTGTAATTTTTCATTAATGAAGTGTTTTATGAAGAGGACATAACTTTTTTTTGTATCACATTCCATACATGACTTTTATAAATTTTTCCAATGATACTCTTAGGAATTCTTTAAGACCATAAAGTGATTTTCTCAATTTGCACATAGTATTTTTTTCATTAAAAGATCTATTGAATCTTGGTGGAGGATCCACATAGATTTCTCCTATAATATCCGCATGTAAGAAAGCATTCTTCATATTATACTATTGTATAAACCATCCAAGATTAGCAGCAATAGAAATTATAATGGGAACTTCATTCATCTTTATAATTAGATTAAATATTTCTTGATAGTCGATTCAATAGAATTGAGCATGTCCTAAAGCAACTAATCTCATATTATACCGCTCCAAGCTTCCATTTACTTCATATTTTAATTTAAAAAATCCATTTGCATCCCACAATTTTTTTTTTCTTCTATTAGTAGCTCAATGATACCTCAAGTATGATTTTTATCCAAAGCATTCACTTTTCTCCCAAAGCATTCTTTCAATTCTTGTTTTCTAGTGCCTCAAACTAGGGCTTCAAATGAATCAAGCATTTGACAAGCTACTTGTGGCTCGGCCTGATTAGAGCTCATTCATGATCGTTTGATTAACTAATCGAACGAGCTTAAACACTTTAGTATATACTCGATTGCTAAATGAATAAGCTTAAACATCTTCTCGTTTAGTTCATTTATGTTCATAAAAGCTCGTCAATAAGCTCATTAAGTATGGTTTCATGCTAGGTAGATCTACTATGGATGCTATACATTTGTTAAGAGGTTTGATGAAGAAGTATAGAGAAAGTAAGGAGGATCTATATATGATATTTATTGATTTAGAGAAAGCTTATGATAAAGTTTCAAGAGATGTTCTTTGGAGAGTTCTAGAACATAAAGGAGTTAATATTAGTTATATTCAAGTCATTAAGGATATGTATACTAGAGTTGTTACCTGTGTCCAAATACAAGGAGGATTGAAAAAATATTTTCCTATTTCAGTTGAATTACATCAAGGATCAGCTTTAAGCCTTTATCTTTTTGCTTTAGTTATGGATGTTCTTACTAGGCATTTTCAGGAAGATGTACCTTAGTGTATGCCTTTTGTTGATGACATTCTTCTTGTTGATAAGACTAGAGAGGGAGTCCAAGAGAAACTTGAATTATAGAGGTCAACATTAGAGTCTAAAGGTTTTCGTTTAAGTAGATCTAAAACTGAATATATGGAGTGTAATTTTAGTTGTAGAAGTTCTAGTCGTATTGTTATGACATTAGGTGAACAAGTCATTAATAAGAGTGAGCGATTCAAATATTTAGGCTCTATTATTCAAAATGATGGTGAAATAGATGGAGATGTTATTAGTAGAATTCAACTTGGATGGTTTAAGTGGAAGAATACATCTGGCCTGTTGTGTGATAGAAAAGTTCCACTTAAACTTCCAAGGGAAAATTTAAGACCTGCAATTACTTATGGTGTAGAATGTTGGCCAATAAATGAGAAGCATAAGACTAAGTTATGTGTTACATAGATGAGGATGCTTAGGTGGATGAGTGGCTTTACTCTTAGAGATAAAATGTGAAATGAGTATGTTCGGGAAAAAGTTGGAGTAGCTCCAGTGACAGATAAGATTAGAGAGAGTTTGGCCACATAAAGCGTCGACCGTCCGATGACCCGGTTAGGAGAGTAGATGCATTAGATTTGCCTTATGTTAAGAAAGGTAGAGGTAGACCTAAAAAGACTTGGTTAAGATGTATAAAAATGACCTTAGTATACTTGAATTAAATGAGAATTTGACATAATATAGGACCTGATGGACGAAGAATTCATGTGTGACCCTTAATGGGATAAAGGCTTGTTGTTGTTGTTGTTGTTGTTGTTGTTGTTGTTATTGTTGTAATAAGTTTTAATCGATATAGTTCATGTACATTTCTCAACAAGCTTCTCACGATTAAAGCTTGATTAAAGCTCATTTATTTCATTAAACGAGTTGCTCGTTAACAGGATCGATAATTCAATTTGAATTGAGCTCGTAAACAAACTCGAATCGAACTCAAGCTCGATAATAGTTAACAAGTTCAACCTTCAACACCATCCTAAAAAGCTCGATAATGGTAAACAAGCTTGAACTCGAGCGTGCAAATGCCCGGTTCAACTTGGTTCATTAGCAACCTTACCTCAAACAAAATTTAAGTTATTTTAACTTAGTTGGAGCTAATGTTTGTAAAGAAAGTTTTATGTGTAGGAGAAAATTTTGAAAAGATGTATATTAAGAAATAAGATAGAGTGGAGAATATGGGTTAATGAGTTAATTGATGATGGTTGAGCTTGAGCTTAATAGAGATTTTGGTTGAGCTTATTCCTCCTTATATGGACCTAAAGAAACATAATGTTTGGAGCTTCCATAGTTGGGATATCAAGATATAAAAGGATACTTTCATTAAAATTATCTTAAGTTTAGTTGTTCTCCCTATGAAGATGAATTTGATTGAAAAATAATAATTTGATTTTCATTAAAGGATTGTTTGGTTCACATTTGGAATGTGTAAAGAAATTCAATTAAAATGATTATAGTTGTTTGGTTGAGAAACACTAATTCATGGCTTTTTTTTGTTTGTTGGAAAAAGTAATATAAGTAAATTAAGGTTTAGACGTCAGTGGGGAGTGTGCGAACCCGCGGCAGATCTTGATGCGACGCAGCGGTGGCGGCCAGCGGCGGCTGGCCGGCGGCGGCGGTGGTGGCGGCGGCGCGGCGTCAGGCGGAGCGGCGGGCATGGCGGCACGAAGCGAGCTGGCGGCAAGGCCTTCCAGTGGCGGCGGCCGGCATCACTTATTGCGTTTGTATTTGGTCGCCCATTGGTAATTCCATCATATCTGTATTTGAAATGCGAATTTTACTTTACTTGGAACCAATCTTGAAATATTCAAAGCGTGCATTTGGAATCGATCATTCAAATGCACGCTAAACACTAAGAGTATATATTTTGAAGAGAATAATCTTTTAATGGTTGGATGATAACACTTATATCCATTTAAGTGAGGAATATCCTACAAAAATACATATGAATGCTTTAAGATCAAGTTTATCTTTATGTTGTTTGTGAATATGAGCATAAGTAATACACACAAATATTTTGTACAGATTGAGAACTTGTTGTGAAAAAATTTCCATAAGGTTCTTCAAGAAACTTTTGAAGTCAATTAATCTAAAGGGTATTCATCCACTAACTATATGGCAGTTAATACTGATTCTCTTAAATGTCTTTTTGAAACTTGATTTTGGAGAAGAATCACATTGATTTCCATAAAGTGTAGATTTTTCCTTTCCATGCCAATGAGACGTTAAGATAAAAAGATAAATGGACAAAATGTTCTTTATAAAAAAGATGATAATATCTTATTAAAATAATCACAAGCATTATCTATACGAAACATCTAGATATATGAATTCAATTAATTTTTATCATAGTAATAAAAAAGGAGAAACTAACATCAAATTTTTTATTTAATAGTATATAACCATGTCATTCAAATGCAATTATCAATAAAGGTGACAATTTATGGCTCCAAAAATGATGGATATTTTTGGAGGTTCCCAAATATCATAGTGAAGTAACATAAAAAGTAGAGGAGCTATAATCACTTTCAAAAAAAATACATATTATATAATTTTATGAGCCTTGCAATAAAAAATCTTTAATACTAACATTCATGAAAAGAGAAGGAAACATACATTATATAATTTGAAAGAGGGATGCCTCATCTAATAACAATGTTCCCATATAGTTTATACATCAAGAGTAGAGATGAAAGAACATGACAAATGATTTTTGTAATTAAGAAAATTTAGACCTTTTTTTCCTCTAGCTTTGCCCAATCTCTTTCCCTAAAGTGATGTCCTAAAATACATAATAGTTAATGAAAATAGTTATATTGCAGTTATATTATTTAATGATATTATGGATTAATAAAAGATTCACTACAAGGTAAGAGAGTAGAACATTAATGAGTAAATGTGACAAAATAGGAATATCCCCTTAACGTGTAACAACTGTTAGGGGGTCATTGACTATTCTAATTTTTCTATTATTGGAACAAAATTTATAAGTTTAAAAAAGATTGGCAAAATTTGTTACGTGATCAATAACTCTTATATATTAAGGATCCAAGTTTGACAAATATCTTAGGCACTAAAAATACAAGAATTAAAATTCATGTAAGTTTAAGAAAGCATGAAGTGAAAGTCTAGGGAGTCGAAAATTTTCTCAAGTTAGTTGATCTTCTGAGTTAAGCCTTTCTAATTTCACAAGGCAAGCTTCTCCTCTTTGTTTCCACCATAGCTTTAGGGCTTTCCATGAAGTTTCCAACATTTTTTTAATGTCCCCTTTTTCTTTGATGTAGTTATGCCACAGATTGCCCTTCAGAGAAATTTTTGTCCTTCTTTTACGGAAGAATCAATAGAAAAAAAATCATTCTTCGTGAGGTTCGATGGTTGTCATAGCCGATGTTTCAGGAATAATGTCGTATAGAATTACCATCCTTCTCTCTTCTTCAACTTATATGAGTAAGAATACTTCATTTAAAGATGATAGGTTCTCTCTGCTTAAAGTCTAACTACGAACTTGGTTAAATTCATTATTGAGTTCTACAATCATCATATCTCTTACTACATATTGTATAAGAATCACCACATCCTCATTACCTTTTATCTTGAATGCGATTAATAATCTGGATCAAGCTAATAAACCTCCACTGCATCAAAATATTCAATGACAAGGAGATTATCTTGTTTGGTTATTGAGATCTTAGTTTTGATGCCATAGATGAGAGTGGCAACTTTGAAGTTTGAGTATATTTGTTTGACAACATCCAAAATATATTTTGTCGTTATGAAAAAATATACAGCCCGCTAATTTCATATATCATGATTTTTCATAATCATTTTATGAACAAAGAATATACTTCATACCAAAGAACAAAGTTTGAGTCTTTCAACTTTAGAGAAGACTCCATAAGATGGTGGATTTTTCACTTCCTCTTCAAAAATATTTTCATAATTTGAGACTACATTAAATAGTTTCTTTTATTCAACTGATATTAGGCATGTAACCCCTAGAGATCTCCTTTTATCTAATTTTCACCATTCATGATAGTTGATTCCATCGAAAAGAAATCAGATATAGTAAAGAAGAATAAACAATAAAAACAAAAATTGAAAAATTAAAACTATAACTTGGCTCTTATACCACAGAAGAAAGATGTGGCCAGGAAAGCTTGGATTATTTATAATTTTAATACATATTTATAGACAAAACTAAATAATAAATAAATAAATAATTATAATAATAAACACAATTAAAAAAATTCACCCATAACTATCCCCAACCTTTAATCCACTTAGGAATTGCAGATTGATGCGAAAAAGTAATCCATGAGCTTTTTCTTTCCTTTTTTTAATGAAATATTAGAGAAAGATGCGGCTAGGAAAGCTTGGATCATGTATTCTTTTAATGGTATTTAGCGACAAAACTAAATAGAAAAAATAAATAATTTTAATTATAAACACAATTAAAAAAATAAATAAGCTTGGATCATGATTTTCCATAATCATTTTATGAACAAAGAATATACTTCATACCAAAGAACAAAGTTTGAGTCTTTCAACTTTAGAGAAGACTCCATAAGATGGTAGATTTTTCACTTCCTCTTCAAAAAGATTTTCACAATTTGAGACTACTTTAAATAGTTTCTTTTATTCAACCGATATAAGGCATGTAACCCCTAGAGATCTTTTATCTAATTTTCACCATTCATGATAGTTGATTCCATCGAAAAGAAATCAAAGAAGAATAAACAATAAGAACAAAAATTGAAAAATTAAAACTATAACTTGGCTCTTATACCACACAGAAGAAAGATGTGGCCAAGAATGCTTGGATTATTTATTCTTTTAATACATATTTATAGACAAAACTAAATAATAAATAATTAATTAATTATAATAATAAACACAATTAAAAAAATTCACCCATAACTATCTCCACCCTTTAATCCACTTAGGAATTGCAGATTGATGCTAAAAAAGTAATCCATGAGCTTTTTCTTTCTTTTTTTTAATGAAATATTAGAGAAAGATGTGGCTAGGAAAGCTTGGATCATGTATTCTTTTAATGGATATTTATAGAAAAAACTAAATAGAAAAAATAAATAATTTTAATAATAAACACAATTAAAAAAATTCACCCCTAACTATCCCCACCCTTTAATCCACTTAGATATTGCAAATTGATGCCAAAGAAGTAATCCATGAGCTTTTTCTTTCCCTTTTTTGTAACAAAAAATGTAAGAAAGGTGTTTTCTTGTAAGCAATGAATCAATAGCCTCTATTTTACTTGTATAGCATTCACAAGCCTTCTTGAGCTGATGACTTTTCAACAATAAAAAACTAAATAATATCTTTACAAAAACAATTAAGCAAATTGAAGGCCCAATAGAATAATCTCCATCTTGGCTCTTTAATCATCATAATGCAAGAAATATTAAGATTTCTCTTGTCCAAAGAAGCAATCCATGAGCTTTTTCCCCTTTTTGTAACAAAAAATGTAAGAAAGGTGTTTTCTTGTAAGCAATGAATCAATAGCCTCTAATTTTACTTGTATAGCATTCACAAGCCTTCTTAAGCTGATGACTTTTCAACAATAAAAAACTAAATAACATCTTTACAAAAACAATTAAGCAAATTGAAGGCCCAACAGAATAATCTCCATCTTGGCTCTTTAATCATCATAATGCAAGAAATATTAAGATTTCTCTTGCACCATCCTCAAAAACTACAAGCAATGCTGGAATTTCTAAGAGAGCTAGAGCTTGTCTCAACATATCTAAGGAATTGTCATCGATTGAAATCCATACAATCTCTGAAATCCTATTGGCAACTATCTCCTTAATGAAATAAATCTTCATATCAATACACTTAGTTTCTTCGAGATATATAAAATTCTGGAAGAGAAACATGAACTTTGATTATCACAAAATGCAAACATAAGAGAAATCACTAGCTAAAATAATATAGAAATAAACCCTTTCAATAATAATGTTTCTTTTATAGTTTTAGAAGTAATAATATATTCAACTTTAGTTGCTCACAACACAACAAATAGCCACAAGTTTGAATTCCAGCTAATTATATTTCTGAACACTTTAAACACAAGTTGTAAGAGATTTTTGAGTATCACAATACATCGCAAACAAAATTTGAATCTACATATCTAGTAATAACTTCATCCACATAATTAGACTTTTTCATACCTCAACTCCAAGGCCATGGTTCCATATAAGTACCGTAGCCCACAAAAATAATCATAGCATATATGATAATGCCCATAATATTTTGGTAGGAAATCTTCTTCATATATGATCTTTAGCATCATAGCCTAATGCTTGATCCTTGTTTAACTTAAAATCTTATTCTAAAGGTGTAGAAATAGGTTTACAAGCCGGCATCTCATATCCATTTGTAATCTTTTTAATTTCTGAACCTTAAGACAAAAACAATTTTTACCTTTCATAATTTATGACACTTTCCATTCCGAAAATTGTCTTGGAAGGATCAAAATCCTTCATCTCAAACTCCTTAAGAAAATCATTCAATCTTATGATTTCTTTAAAGCTAACACTTGCAAGTAACATATCATTAGCATAAAGCAATAGATAGATAGTGCTACAGATCTCTTTAGATTTCTAATGTACACAAGAATCATAAATACTACAAGTGAAGACCATATCAAATATATACTTATCAAATCCTTTATATACATTCTTATAGATTATTTCAACCGAAACAAAAAACTTTTCAACAAAACATACCTAATTTTTTGTTCCAATTTTAACAAATTTTTTAGATAGATTCATGTAGATAGACACCTCTAATTCTTCAAACAAAAATGCGCTTAATATACATGCCAAACCATAAAATCATGGCAAGAAGAACATGTATAAATATGTGCCTTACCATTAGAGGTAAAATTTTAGCAGAGTCTACACTCTTTTTATTGTATGAATCCCCACATAATACGTCTGAGTTTAAATATTGGCTCTTCTACTTTGGAAATTCAATCCTAACAACATTTTTTTGCTAGCAATCTTATTATTTCATAGCTTGGCTGCCAACTCCCCAAGTGTTAACTGTCTTGAGAGAAATCACATTTTTCACTTGTAGCTTGCTGTCATATATTTCTTCTGCACTTCTAATCACTTCTTTATAGACATGCGATTCATTACAACAACAATAAAAAGGTTTTAACCTACTATGTGGGGTCGGCTACATGAATCCTTTTTCTCCATTGTCATATTTAGTGTCAAATTCTAATTCTCATTTAATTCTAATAAAATAAGATCAATTTTTATACCACCTAACCAAGTCTTCTTAAGTCTACCTCTACATTTCTTAACATAGGTCAAATCTAACACATCTACTCTTCTAACTAGGTCATCAAATGATCGATGTTTAGTGTGACCAACCATCTGAAGCGACTCTCTCGAATCTTATCTAGCACTGGAGCTACTCCAACCTTTTCACATAATTATTCATTTGCATTTAGTCTCTAAGTGTGAAGCCACTCATCCAGCTAACTCATCACTGCAACGCTTAATTTTATTTTTCTCTTTTATTGGCCAACATTCTACTCCATAAATCATTACAAGTCTTACCACCATCTTATAAAATTTTCCCTTACGTCTAAGTGGTACTTTTCTATCACATAGCAGGCAAGATGCATTCCTCAACTTCCACCATCTAACATGAATTCTACTAATTTCACCATCATATTAAATAATTGATATGAAATATCTAAACGTTCACTCTTTTTAATCACTTGATCGCCCAATGTCATAACCTCACCACTAGATTTTAACAACTAAAACTATACTCCATAAATTTGATTTTAGATCTACTTAAACGAAAGCCTTTAGATTCTAAGGTTGACCTCCATAACTCAAGTTTATCAAGAACTTCCTATCTAATCTTATCAACAAGAAGAATATCATCAGCAAAAAGCATACACCCATGTAAATTCACCTTTAAATGTCTAGTAAGAACATTCATAACTAATGCAAAAATATATGGGCTTAAAGTCGATTCTTGATGTAATCCAACTACAACAACAATAACAACAAGCCTTTATTCCATTACGTGGGGTCAACTACATAAATTATTTTTCTTCATTGTGTCCTATTGAGTGTCAAATTCCCATTTAATCCAATAAACTAATGTCATTTTTAATACATCCTATCCAAGTTTTCTAGGTCTACCTCTACCTTTCTTAACATAAGGCGCATCTATTGCATCTACTCTCTTAACTGAATCATCGGACGACCGACACTTTATGTGCCAAACAATCTAAGGTGATTCTCTCTAATTTTATTTGTCACTCGAGCTACTCCAACCTTATCATGTGTATATTCATTTTACATTTTATCTCTAAGAGTAAAGCCACTCATCAACCTTGATATAATCCAACTAAAATAAGAAAATACTTGATCAATCCTCCTTGTGTTTGAACACAAGTACCATCTCTAGCATACATATCCTTAATGACTTGAATATAAACAATATTAACTCTCTTTTTTTCTAGAATTCTCCAAAGCACTTCTCTTAGAACTTTATCATATGCTTTCTCTAAATCAACAAATATCATATATATATCATCCTTCGTCTCTCTATACTTCTCCATCAAACCTCTTAATAAATGTATAGCATCCATAGTATACCAACTCGGCATGAAACTAAACTGATTTCAATAATTTTTTGTATCGCGTCGTGACCTATGTTCAATTACTCTTCCATAATTTTAATGGATGGCACATCAACTTAATTCCTTTATAATTTGCACACTCTTGTGCATCACATTGATTCTTAAAAATATGAATTAACAAACTCTTTCTCCACTCATCAGACATCTTTTTAGTCTTTAAAATAATATTAAAAATATTAAGCCAAGAAATTCCTTGATTTTTTAAGCATTTTTACACTTTTATTAGAGTATTATCAGGACCTATTGCTTTTCCACACTTTATCTCCTTTAAAATCTCTTCAACTTCAATTTTACTAATACAATGATAAAAATAAAATTCTATAATTTCATTTTTAGATTAAGACCGCTAAAGTCAATTGTGCTCTCACAACCTTCATTGAAAATTTTATCAAAAATATTTCATCCACGTATGTTTAGTATCATCTTCAAAGAAAAGCACTCTGTGATTTTCATCCTTAATGCACTTAAACTAAATCTTCACTTTTCTTATCTCTTTATTTGGTTACCTTACACATAAATCTTTCACCCTAAATCACTTTGCACCATAGCCACTTTATATATCTCTCAATTCTCCAAGCTTTTACATATAAATCAATTTTTATAAAAAAAAACTTCTTAATTTTTATCTTTTCTTCCATATTTTGACTCCATCACCAATTTTTTTTTTATTAAAAGGATCTTTTTCATTTGCTTCTCTAAGCACATTTTTTGCAACTCATTTAATCAAACTTGCTACATTTTCACACATAATCCTAAGATCATGTAACTTAATCTTAAATATATTTTTATTATTATTCTTTGAGTGTCTCCATCTAATCTTAGGACAATATTTTAATTTATTTTTCATCTTCCAATACTTCACCTTAAAATCTAAAACTAACAGTCGACATTACGTACTTAAACTTCACTCGGAATGACATTGCAATCTAAACGATCTATTTTTCTTAGCAAAAAATAATTAATCTATGTTTTACTAAATTCATTCTTATAAGTTATAATATGCTCAACTCTTTTCTTAAATAAAGTATTAGCAATTATAAAATTATAAACTAAAAAAAATCCAATATGGTCTACCTTCATCATTAGTTCCTCCAAATCCATAACCAACATAGATATTTTTAAAATCTTCTCTACCAATATGTCCATTTAAATCTCCTCCAATAAATATTTTCTTCAAGCAGAATTCGTTGTATTAATCTCTCTAGGTTATTCCAAAATTTTTCTTTTAAGCATACATCCAAACCTACTTGAGAAACGTAAACACTACTAGCATAAATAATCGTAGCATCAACAACAATCTTTCCAGATCCTCAATTCATTAGCAAATAGAAAATCAACCACAAATACATAAGAAATGATATATGCTTGCTCGTGCCTTTGTGGTCTTGAACCTTACACTTAAGTCTATCCCTTGCCAAATCAAATATTCTTATTTGCGCTTCTTTAATGATTTTTTGCCAAGGCTCTTCAGGTTTTACTTCAGTAACTTAAGTCTAATTATTCCACCACAAGTCACATTTTTTTTTTCATCATCAATCTTGCTATAAACTATAGTTCTTGGAACTAAATTCATTATTTGTTGTTCATTAAAAACAACATCCCTACCTATCAAACATTTAGAATGACCTATTTACAAATATCACAACTTATATTTTTCTACATTCTTAAGATATCAAAAAAAAAATGTATTTTAAAGCTCTTAGTTATAATTTGTCTTGTCAAATATAAGTACAAGTAATTAAACCAAATACCTTTAGCCGATGTATAGTCTAATAGATACCCATTCTACCTTTCTTGTGGGATCTTGAACTTAGTAACCGATGTCAACCTATTAAACAAATTGATAGTTGTACAAATTGCTTTTGCCCAAAATATCATTATCAAACTTGTATTATTCAACATGAACCTTTTTCTTTCAAAGATGGTCATATTGTAGCATTCAACTAGCCCATTTTGTTGAGAAGTCAACCTCATTGTGAAATATCTCTTGAATTGATATGAACAAAACTCAAGACCATTATTAGGTCCCATCTTGATCTTTTTCTTAATTGAGTTTCAATTAGAATATACATTCTTTAAATTTTTCAAAAGGTAAATTTTTTTGTTTCAAAAAATAAAAAGTACTTAATTTTTTAAAAAATTTTATTTTGAAGCGATAAGCTCTAATATCATGGATTTTTCAACTACACAGTGCTAACAAAAATACAACCAATAGACTTCTTATTTCCAAAAGAACCCTGGTACAATTCTTCAATCCCTTTTAAGCTTACACGTCTTAATCTATAATGCCACAACTTAGTTTGATCAAGAAGATTACAAGACATGTTAACACATCCTTAAATCACTATTTCAATTTATAATGTACACACCACTCATACTAATGTTATTCATAATGATCAAAGAGCTATTGCACACCTTCAAGCTACCACAATCACATTTAAAATAATATAAATCTCAAGATTGTCCTCTGAATATTCATGTGGCCAATTCAGTCCTAAAGTATTATATTTGTCTAAATTAGACCCTTGACTATACAAAATTAATTTAAATGATCCCTTGTATAGAAATCATGATACAAAATTGACCCCAGTTTAATCTCTCAACAATATAAATTTTGATCCCATCCTTAAAGACTATTTTAGATCAATTTTGTATATTCGGTGGACTAAATTAAAAAAAATGTGATACTATGACACTAAATTAGCCAGATATAAATAAGGAGAACAAATTGGGATTTAACCCAATTTACAATTGTACTCATTCTGATCTAATTGACCAGGAAAATTTGAATTTTTTTAAGCTCAAAAACATATTTTAATTTAGCACTCTTTCTATGCCATCATGGAGTTGAGTAGAATGGCTACTTCAAGATTTATTGTTTCTAAAATACTTTGTGCCACTCTTTCAATGAAAGACTCGACAAATCTGTGTTTGGGAACATATGGTAAAAACATCTAGAAGTGAGTATCAACACCTTGATTGGATTAGAAGTTGAGATCTGAGATTTATACGACTTTGGTATCATCATTACCTTCCTCTATTTGCTATGGCATCCCCCCATCTCTAACCCTTATTTTCATTTTTCCTCATTAAGTGCTACTTCTTGAAATGGCCTTCTCTATAACAAAGAAAGCATTTCTTTCTTATTTTGACATTGAACTTGATTAATTGTTGAACTTCAACTCCCATTTTCTTGATCATCATACAAAGTTATCCCATCAATTGCACTATGTTGCTTAGATTCAACATTTTTTTAATTTCTTTTGAATTTAGTGCATCATTTGCTTTTGACAGGATCAAAGAATTTTTTCATGATGTATAATGTCAAAAAGATATTCACAAGTACTTCATAATGAATATTGGAGAATAAATGTTTGATCTTTACCATTTATTCTCACATCTATGCTTTCAAATCAAGGAACATACAACTAAAATCTTCCACATACTTATGGTTTGGAGTTATCCATTTCCAATGCATACAATGTCTTCCTCAAATACAAATAATTGGCCAAGATATTCTTTAGATATAAGGATTCTAACCTTTTCCGCATGTCGATAGCTGTTCTTTAATCAAGAACTTTATCTCCAATACTAAATAGAATTGCATCGTGAGCTTACCTCCTCTCACAGCCTTTTTCAGAATTGCCTTTTCATATAGAGCGACAGGCAAGTCTTTATGCACAAATGCCTTCAATTTCAGCCTCTAAAAGCTGAAATCATTTAGACTAAAAAAGTTCTCAATCTCAAACTTAACCATCAATATCTTATTAAAACTTTAATATCCTTCTTGATCATCTTGATTTAGCCTTGTTACCACTTTTAAATTAAAAACAGTAGCTAAGTTCTTGAAATTGGCATGCACAAATCACCAAGAAGACTCGCCATGTTCAAGACTCTTGCCAGTCTTCTTAATGCATCTTATTGTCAACGATTTTTTCTCTGGATTCCTCAAAAGCAGCACCCGTAATCAAGGGGGCGAAACTCCTTCGTTGGCTATCCTGCAGCCTCACGGCTTCATGAAGCAGCTGGATGTTGGAGACCTCAGCAGCAGCTTACCAACGGATTCTTCTGCTGCACTTTTCAGAGACGGAACAAGCTCTGTCCAAGGTTCTTAAAACCGAACCTGAAACAGCAAAGAGAAAGAAAGACAGGGGGTAGAGGGAAAGAGGGAGAAGAGAGCAATTTACTAGAAAAGAGAACATAATAGGTGCATTCATAGCCAGACCCCAAGGCAATTTTGTAATCTGGATTTTACATAAACCACAGCTCAAAGGAACTAAAAACAACTTTAAAAATAAAACTAAGAGGATTAAAGAAAGAAGACTAAGAACCAAGATAACAAAAAGTAATGCTCCTCTTCAATCTGGTATCCATTATGGCTCCGAAGGTCTCCTGGAGGCTAAATTTTTAAAATAAGCACCTTTAAAATCTTAATTAGCGGATTAGGCTTAAAAAAAATAAAATTTTAAACTATAATACCGCTTAACGGGCGTAAACGACGACTGCCCTAAATTTTTAAAAAAATGCGAATCGAGATCGACTGAGCCCGATCTCGTTTCATTTTATTAGCGTTAGAAGGTCGGCCGCTCGAACCACACCGCCTCCCGCCCCCATCCGGAAAACGTCCGGCCAGCTCAGCCGCCGGCAGCGTCGCCGCCGGCCGCTCCGGCGGATCTGACCGCCCGATCACCATAAAGTAAGGTTTTTTTTTTTTTTTTAATTAGTGAATAATATGTGAATGTGATTTGTATTTGTTGCATTTTATGATGTTATTAGGCAAATGTAATGTGGATTTTAGGTATTTTAGGTATTTTTTTAGGTATTTTAGGTATTTGTATGTGAATGTTGAAGGTTTTTTGTTATTTTAAAAAAAATGAATAATATGTGAATATGATTTGTATTTGTTGTATTTTATGATGTTATTAGGCAAATGTAATGTGGATTTTAGGTATTTTAGGTAATGTAGGTATTTTTTGTGTTTTTTGACTCTTTTTTTTTGTAAAATGAGAAATATGCTAATGTGATTTTGATATATTGTGTATTATTAAGTTATCATTGAGTGTATTATATGATTAACTAGTTTTAGGTTGATTTCAGGCTAATGGAATGTGAATTTTAGGTATTTGAGGTATTTTCTTAGTTTCTTGATTTTTTTTTGGTAAAATGAAGATTATGCAAATATGATGTCGATTTTTGTGTGTTATCATATGTATTATGTGAATGGTTAGTTTTAGGATCGATTTTTGTGTGTTATCATATGTATTATGTGAATAGTTATTTTAGGGTTGATTTCAGGCAAATTGTAATTGACTGATTAAGTAAAAATCTGTTTCACCCATGATGTTTATAAGTATCATTCTTTCAGTTCATCAGTACGACTATCTAGATTACGCTCTTGCAACGAATTATTTTCATCATTCCAACCAATTCATGTAGTACTCATGAATCTAGCTAATTTAAATAGTGTGTTTTTTGATTCTCGCCCGATACATATTTGATTCAAATATAAGTTCAGACATTATATGCTTAGTACTATATTATGGCGGTCAACTTAGTGTTAGTGACAATTTCTTCCTTACGTATACCGGCGGAAAGAATCGTCCTATATTAATTTCACGTCGGGCGAAAGCATGTAATAATCATGCGGTCACTAAAAATTGATTCGATAGATTAATCTCATATGTAGATTTTCTGTTGGTGCCAGTTTCATTGCTACACCATTAAATGATGACGAAGTATGTGAGTCAGTCATTAATACAGCGGATGTACAACTTGTAGTTGTATATGTGGAAATTGAGTTGAAACCATCGAATGATACCAAAGTTCATAATTATACTGAAGCTGAATTTCAGCCAACTGAAGCATATCGTTGGTAAGTTCCTTAAACTGATTATCCGAGTAATATTTCTCATTTTAGTCTTACACACTATATTCAAATGCGCAACACTGATGATGGAGATGCATCTCTTATTCATGTTCATCATATTGCCTCGACTTCTGCAAGTATAGGTGAATATCGTAGCGATCAGGTGGCTCCTCTACAAACCGAAGATGACGGCTATGAAATAATGCCTAATAATAAGTTCGTATCGATGACAGAAGGTGATATTGGAGAACAACAATATCCAAACACTAAAGCCACATCGAGAGATTACTCTAACAAAACAATCTGAAGAACACAAGAACAATGACTACATCCAGTTTGTCACGACAAGAATGGGATGAAGAACTAAATTTTGATGGCCTCCAACGATTCTATTTTCCTAAGAGAATTTCATTCCACCTAACTTGAATGTGTTTCCATGACAAAAAGCACCTCAAATTTACTATTCAGGGTTGGTCAATAACGAATAATATGAAATATGTAACTTTTGATTCTATTAAGACACGGTTCACTATACTTTGCATTCATAGCATTCCAAGAGCCAGGTGCCTACATGCTCGAGCAAGCAAGAGTGGGTGATTTCTGATTTATGTGGTACACATGTTCTCGATATTGAGCAATGGACATAGTGTGCACCTCGCATTTCATTAGTTACATCCAACCCGTATTGGGATGCCGCTAGATTTGAAACTCAAGGAAATTAGTGGTCGTATGGAATCAAAATTTAATATTAGAGTGTCCAACATGAAAGCCTGGGATGCATGCCTAGAGACAGCTTTTGATCTTATCCGGACGAATGATTCAATATTTGCTCCGCGTGTCAAAAGTCAACTACAACAAAATGAGCGTGAAGCTAGAAAATGCTACAAGAATAAATTTAACTGAATTCTAGGTGTTTACAATGTCCTCGATGTCATTTAAGGTTGAATTGCAAGAACACACTCGTTGTAGTTGTACATGCGTACCTCGCCATCGCATTCTATGGCATCACATTCTTGTGGGGCAACGCCATTTGAATCAAAGTAATACGCTTTCCCCATACTACACGCAGATGTACCACGACGTATGAAGGTCAATTTCATGTCATTCCGACTACCACCGCAGATTTGTCGTCATCAGACAATTGACCACCAACCGTTAGCGCGACTAGCGCCTGACTCGGCGATATACCAACACAATGGATGAGAACGTGAATATGTAGACTATGCAAAAATTCTGGGCATAACAAAACTACTTGTCCACGAAGGCGACCTTAGTGTTGTTATGTTAGACTGTTATTTTCTTGTGCACTTGTGTACCTAGAATGTTTTTCTCCTGTTATTGTTCCTTTCTGCACTTAGTTTTCCTGGATCTGAACATGTATTAAGGACTGTTTTCCTGTTTTATTCATGTTGGGATGCTGATCTTTGCTTTCCTATTTTTTTCATGTTTTACAGTAGAATACTACCTTCATGATGTTTGCTAGTTTATCTTTTATTCTCTTCTGTTGATGTTCCTTTCTGCACTTAGTCCTCTTGATATGAACATGTAGTCAGGACTGTTTTTACTTTTTTTTCGTATTGATGTGGGAATCTTTGTTTTTGATACTGTGTCAGACTGCACTTTACTTTTATTAGTATTTTTATCACTCTTGTTTGTTAAGTAATATTTCATGTTACTAACATGCACTTCTTAAAGTAGTTTGCTAGACAAGTGACATGGCGTCTGAGGAAGGAGGAGCAGTCAGACGTCGACATAGACACCGCACCGATGAGCCTCCCATAGACTACGGTCTTGCGCCAGCAGAGGTCCACCCCAGCATCGCCTATATAGAGAGTTGTGTTAGCACACCTATATAGAGAGTTGAATGAGGCAACTAGGCCAAAGCGAACAAACATGGCAGGATGTCTGCATCTACTTCAGGTCTGGTCATGGGAGCATATACATATTGGCAACACATCGGAGGTACCTTTCCAAAGAAAGTTGGAGGGTCCGGCGTTGGTTGCGTGTGGAATGAGGGTCACCGAGGGAGATGACACCGCTCATATTAGTATATGAGATGAGCTTGATGGTTTGCTGCAGTCGCATCGAGTCGATGGTGGGAAGGCGACGTTGATTGGGTTGTACCAGGGTTACATATCACGGGAGGCCGGACATTCTTCTTGTAGATGCGGTTCCACCTCCGCTTGACCCGGCCAAGTGGCATACGAGGTGGTATTGGTCCTGGGCCTCCTTGTACATGCTTAGGGCTCTGATCATTCCGTCTGCCAACTACTATCCTCGAGCTCCTGGAGAGAGATTGATGGTTAGTACTGAAAAACTATAAGCTATTCAAATATTTATATGTTATGCGAACTAAATTATATACTTGCCTCTACAGCGGGAGCATATCTTGGACACACAAGATATTTTCTAGCCTTATTTTGGGAGACTTGGACACCGATTTTCAGCATTCAATCAATACCTATGAGGAGTTATGCAGTAAACTACAGAAGGACATGCACATATCGATAATGATAGAGATTCGTGATGACGCCAACAGCTTCTTCAAAGACCTTCGCCTTCTCACCACATACCGTAGGATTTGACGCAGTCCATCGCCTATACCGATGTCGGTCCATACAAGCTTATATGACACCACTGCACTCTATCAAGAAGTCATGTTCGCATTCATTTCGGCCATGGCGCAGTTCTCCTATGTATCCTCACCCACCAGATACATGTCGCAGATGCACGCTAGCAGTACCCCATCCCCTTTCGCCTGTGACCATCACAGAGATAGATGTTACACCCCTCGATCTGAGCAAGCCACCCACTGCCAGACGGCGCGGTGCATCGAAGACCATCTATGAGACCGCCTCGACGACTACCGCACAAGACACTCTGTGGGAGTGACGATTTCACCGGAGGCCGCCGTTAGATGTCCTCAGTTGTCATATGTAGTTGTGGATCATCTGATAACTTGATGTACATTATCATTGTTTATATTTTATATGCATAACCGCATATCACATTACCCATTTATTCTGTTACATACCGCCGCTTAAGTAAATTGTATTTTTCGCTGAGTATCGTGAGAGGTCTTTTGGTATTGAGCCGTCGACTTACAAATTTTGGAGAATTAGATAATGGCTATGAATTTATCATGCTTTTAAACTTTTTTTTTCCAGAGTAAGTGATGATCCATCCACTGTTGCTATTTTGAATCCATATTTTTCCATAAAAACTGTTATGCAACGGTCCAAAATCACATCTCTGTGTCAACATGAAAGTCGTGAAAAATTTCGTCCTGATTCCAACGATATCAAGCTCACTGAATTTTAATAACAGACGACTTTGTACGTCCAAAATACCGCGGCAGGTCGCAATATTCAAAATTGTACCTCAGGTTTTGAATAGAAAAAGTGAAATCTGCTATGCAAGGAGACACAATCGCTGAAAGTCGTGGAGAATTTTGTGTCGATTCCAATGATACCAAGCTCACTGAATTCCGACAACGGACAACTCTGGTATGATCAAAATACCACGGCTGGTTAAAATTGTTTTTTAAAAAAAAAATTAGGCCGCCTACGTGATCAGCCGATGCAGTATATAGCCGCCTGCTTAAACCGCTGACGTGTCTATTTTAAATTTTTTTTTTTAAGCCTAATCCGCTAATTAAGATTTTAAAGGTGCTTATTTTAAAAATTTAGCCCTCCTAGGACAGGTTTACAAACTAGCTATGTGAATCAAACACAATGGAAATAGGCAACCCTAGATCGCAAATGCAACTTGTAGACAGTTGGCAGTGATGGAATGAAAAGAAAGACTTTCAGGAATTTCTAATCCATAAATTCATTTTACAAAATCTAAAACATTTAAATAAACAACTACAATAGGAATTTCCGTAATCCACAGCTACCCAAACTCCACCTAAAAAGAGTTCTTATCTAGAATACCAACCTAGATAACTTTAAACATAAAAGATAATTCTAGCTGGAATTATCCAAATCAAAAATTATAAATTAAAAAACAAGCTTATTAAAAATTTATCCATGGCAACCTGAATTTTAATCCAATGGTCCAACTTTTGAGACCTTAATTCCTTCATATAGTATCTGATTGATGGTCTAATCACATCTGTAGACTCATAGCAACATCATCTTTCTGATGGAGAGATCTAGATATCATCATTATCAGCAATTTCTATGGTAAAATTGGATCATTAAAAGTTGAATGAACACAATTTTTTTAATCACTCTTTATATTTTGCGTAAGTCATAATCATAGGCACGATCTAATTGATCAAATACTAGATTTCATCCTTAGATCAAGAACTACAAATATATAATCCTAAAAGTATTTAGGCTATATACCACAAGTTTTTGAGGTAGAAAAACATCAAAAGTTCTCATCACGCCTTTTCACCTCAGATTAGTTCTACTACGTCAATGACCACTCTCACACAAGTTGAAATTTCCATATTCTAATCAAAGTCAGCCACCATCCCTGCAAAGCCAAACATCTGAGACTTAGTCTCCAAGTTTAAGTCTGCATCACAAAAATAGAGTGTGTCAGCTAAATCAATCATTACTTTTGAGCTCACTTACTCATATGTCATCAGAAGGGGGTGTCATAACATCAAGTAATTATCTCAAATTAATTTTTTATGGATAAAAAAAATTTCGGTTCCATTGAGCTAAAAATTAGATGAATTTAAGGATGTGATATATGATAAGCCTCTTACTGAAGGCTACTCAAATTTTCAATGACATTCTCACATAGTCGTATGTTGTGATATGCATTTTGACATCCATGGTCACTTCTAAAATTTGAAAACATACTAAAATATTCATGATATGTGTATAAGGGCAAGAAATATAAATCAATCATTGATCAAAGGATTTTGATGAATATTATCTCGAAATCAATCTTGTTTAAAGCAAGTATAACAACTAAACTACATCCGGCTCATTTTCACGTGGTTTAAGTACACCAATCATTCTTATCTATTATCGAGCATTTTCTAATTCTTATTCAAATAAAATGTTAACAAAAAAAATATATTTGGGATGCTGTCAGCAGTAAGTACATTGCAATTATCCATCTAGATCATTCTTGACTCTATTACACAAATGGTGCCCATTACAACCAAGAAAGCACTTAAGTCATTAAGTTCTAGCACATGCATTCATTTGTTCTCTGTCAAAATTTCAATCTTCATCAAAGTAGACGTGTAAACCCAGATCTAACATGAAGACTACAACTAGTCAAGCTCTAAAGGAAAGCTACAACTTCTACCAACAATTCCCCTGAGTATTGAGAGTTGAACTATGCCTTTGGTTTTGATCAAATCTTCTAAGATTTCAATCATTACTACTTTTGAGTATGCCAAATCATATAAGATTTTGGTGTAGACCTCCACTACTTCGATCATACACTACTTCTAATTTATTTATTTATTTTATGAATTTCAATCTTTAAAAAAGATTTTCATTAAATTTTGTGCATTGTCTTTGCTAGTCACACATGAGACTTGTCCTCTTATTTTTGAAGATCACATAGCAGCAAGTACATTGCAATTATCCATCTAGATCATTCTTGACTCTATTACACAAATGGTACCCATTACAACCAAGAAAGCACTTATGTCATTAATTTATAGCACACACATTCATTTGTTCTCTGTCAAAATTTCAATCTTCATCAAAGTAGACGTGTAAACTCAGATCTAACATGAAGACTACAACTAGTCAAGCTCTAAAGGAAAGCTACAACTTCTACCAACAATTCCCCTGAGTATTGAGAGTTGAACTATGCCTTTGTTTTTGATCAAATCTTCTAAGATTTCAATCATTACTACTTTTGAGTATGCCAAATTATATAAGATTTTGGTGTAGACCTCCACTACTTCGATCATACACTACTTCTAATTTATTTATTTATTTTATGAATTTCAATCTTTACAAAAGATTTTCATTAAATTTTGTGCATTGTCTTTGCTAGTCACACATGAGACTTGTCCTCTTATTTTTGAAGACCACATATATAGTGTCACTATAAACCTACCACTAGTAAGTTGCCCGATAAACATCTCATAAGGGATATTCAACATGTCATAAATTTCACAAGTTTATAGATATTAAATTTGCCACATTATATTATGAACCTCACTAAGGATGTTGAGCTTAAGCATCAAGTAGATTGACTAATGTAAAAAGCATATTTAGGAGAGAGTTTGGGTCGTTGTCCTAGCACTTTTGATATTAAAGAAAGATTTTCCAAATGCATTGAAAATGATACAATCATTATTAAGTATAAGTATCTTGTACCTAGATTGGATAACATGCTTGTCTTGATATACGGCTCACTATAAATTCAAATTTTGATTTGATCCATTGTGCTATTAGATCAAGTTTTGTCCTAAAGATTTAAAGCACCTAATGGACTATATAAATAATTTATCATACATTTTGAATTGTCTAATACACCCAATACCTTCATGAGATTGATGAATTAGATATTCACATCATTCATGGCAAGTTCTTAGAGATGTAATTTAATGATATATTGGTTTATAAATCCATTAAGACAAAGCAGCTTGATCACTTGTGGTTAAGTAAAAGAATGAAAAGTTATATATCAATATTAAAAATGCACATTTATAAAATCAAAAGTCAATTTTTCAAGCTTTGTGGTGTCTTTTGAGTCCAAAAAAAAATCACGCAAAAATCAAAGCAATATTTGGCTAGCAACCCCTACTTCTATCATAGTTGTTAGTAGGGCTGCAAACAAACCAAGCCGAGCCGAGTATATGCTTGTTCGAGTTCAAGCTCGTTTATCATTATCGAGCTCGAGCTGAACTCGATTCGAGTTTTTAGAATGGTGTTCAAGCTTCAGCTCGTTTAAAAAAACCTTATTCAAGCTTGGCTTGAGTTTGTTCATGAGCTCGGTCAGATTGGACTTATCAAGCCTATTAACGAGCAACTCGTTTAATAAAATAAACGAACTTTAATCGAGCTTGTTCGCGAGCAGCTTGTTGATAAATGTATGCAAGCTATATCAATTAAAGTTTATTAAGCCTAAATATAAAATTTTAAATAATATTTTTTACGAATAAACCTTAATTGAGCCTTAATCGAGCCCCTTAATGAACTTGTTCACGAGCTTTAAAAGATATTGTTCATGAACATAAATGAACTGAACAACAAGTTGTTCAAGCTTGTTCATTTATTAATCGAGTAGTTACATAAGTGTTCAAGCTCATTCGATTAGTTAATAGAACAAATATAAATGAGCTCTAATCAAGCCGAGTGATGAATAGAATGCTCGGTTCATTTCCAACCTTAGTTGTTAGGCATGATTCATTAGAAAATTCTATTCTATTATTACCCCTTTGAAAGTCTTCAAGCAACAGAGGTACTAATTACCACATTACCAATTCTAAAACTTCATGCCTTTGGGAAGGTCCATGAGATATTATGAGGTGCATCTAGCCTTGGTTCAAGTAGTGATCTTAGCTAAAAAGATCATCAATACTCATGAAAGAAAAGCACATTCTCACATTTTAGCTTCCCAATATTAACGGCATTATTTTTTTGTCAAAAAACAATCAAAATGATATGTCATATAATCCTTCCTATACCTTAGTAATTCAAGATAGATATTATTATAAAGGTACTAAGCTTGGCACTACCAAAAAATCGCTTGGTGAACATATTTCTTGGGATGAGCATGTTAGTTGCATGGCATGGAATGTCATGTTGAACTAGATATAATTATGTATTGTTTGAATGTATATTTTATTAGCCATCCTTAAGAATGGATGTTGCTACAATCGTCAGTGTTTTTCCTGTCAAATGGGCAAAACTATTAAAAAGTACGCTAATATGTACAATACTCTTCCCATCCTTGATCCAATTCCCCCTTCTCCTATATTGATTGCACTTAAAGTTATAAGTGATCCCCCATTTAAATTCTTGTTCTTACCTATCTACATGCTTTGCTTCACTAAAGCTCCTTCCTCTTATTTGAGAATTGTGCCACCAATAGCCCACCCACCACATTCATTTGGAAATGTTGTTGGTGGATCGACTATTTCTAGTTTACATTCATGTTCATTCATCCAATGTTTAATTATTTTTATAACATAGTTACAACAACACTTCAATAAAGTAACCTTCCAAGATAAACATGCTCTCATCTTCACTAATGAGATTCCTTACTTGTAAAGCAACTTTCTTTTTCAAGTACTGACAAATTTTTTTAGGCTAACCCCACTAAATATATTTAGTAAATTTGTGTCCAATTTATATTTGGTATGCGACTACACTATTGAGCTCATTGACCCTGATCATGTTATCATAAAACGATCTTTAAAAGACTACGCCAAACTTTTCTCTTAATGCTCTTACCATGTTAGTGGCTATCTGATATGTAAGCTAAAGTGGTCCCACCATTCTAACTCACACTCCTATTTAGTTCACATTTTCACAATTTCAACTATATTACTTTAACCGATCTATTTTACTTTCTTTGAATTTTATATTTGACAAAATTATTTGCAAGTGGATGTTACAATTGTCTATCTTTCTAAACTTTTATAGCTAGAGTTTTAGTAGAATTGCACTTTACTTCTCATTTTGAAAATGAATTATGAATTAGCACAGCATCTTTGAAAAATCAGCCGACGATCACACCCTATTATTCTTCATGAAAAATTTTTGGCATAAATTCTCTAATTATTTCAATGCTCATCAGGAGTTGAGAAAATGTTACTATTAGTTGCAAGAAATACAACCAAATGTTCAAATTCGACCACCCACTCTTTTATTGGTAAAGGTCCATCTGAATTTGAAAATTTTTAAACTCTCCTTAGGATCTAGAGATAGTTATGCATATCACAGGTTGCTCTACATAGATGGGCACTTCATCATTAGGTGGTACTATCATTAAGACCAATCCTGTTTTTATTGGAACACTTCACCACCCTCCAATTTATGATTCAATGATGGTCAAGATTCTCAATAGCTTTATAATTCAATGTGAGCATTCAGAGCATTGATACTTCAACTGATAAGATTCCAAATCATATTTTATCAAATCAGGCAAGAATTAAAAAAAAAATATCTATCGCCACTCCATGTATTCACTAGGCTTCAAGCAAGACAGTCAATTAGCTTTCCTCTTTTGTAGTTTAAAAGATCCATCTGATGTTGCAACTTTTATCAGCATGTTATCCATTTTCTAGTGTTTGTATATTTACTTTTTTCTATGGCACTTCTTCATAATTTCCCTTATTACACTCGACATTTTTTGGATATAATATTATGCTTATAAAAAACATTCATATTCCCATCCCTTCTAAAATATATGTTGATTTATCTATAAACTTTATACTGCTTTATAGGACTACTAGAGGATGTGATGGTATAATAAGGGTAGTTGATTTTCCAAAATAGCTTACTTTATTTCATACTAAAAAACTATAGATCCATCTTATATAGCCAAAATTTACTTTAGAAATATATTTATATTACATGGGTTGTATAAGTCTATAAGACCATAATATCAATAGAGATATAGATTTACTTCTTATTTTTATAGATCATGTGAAGTGTTAAGTTTCACCCTTTAGTTTTTATCAACTTCCACCCCTAAAGAATAGTCAAATTGATATAGTAAATGGAAGCCTTGAAAATCTATTGACAATTTTTGTTCAAAAAAGTTTAGTCAATGGAGATTTGTATCATCCTATAGAATTTATATACAACTACACTATACATAAATCCAAATGCAAGAAATCATTTGAGATGACCCGAGAACTAAATCTTGAAAAGCCTATAGATATTGTCACTTTACAACAGCATACAATATTAATTCTATAAATAATAATATTAGGAACCATATTCCACTTAAAATTATGAAATATGTTACATAGTGAATGTTGAGAGAAGTATCCAACAGTGTGATGTAACTATATGATTCATATAAGTCCAAAATGCTTCAGACAAACTAAATATAAAAAATTGCATACACTGGCTTATGGCCCTTTTATTTCTAAATTTATCTCATGGCATAATTAAAAGTTAAATTTTTAACATTAAAGATATATCATCTTATCAAGGAACATTTGAACCATAAAAATTATGTGTTTATTCTTTTATGAGAAAGATTTCTCTTCCAACTATTGTTTTCGCAAATCCCATCATTCCAATTTCACATGTTTTTTGAATGCTGAGAATCTCATTGTTCACAATGAAGTGATATTCAATAAAAATGTTAAGCGCAGATTTGTAATTACTAGTTAGTGAAAAAAGAGATCTCCCGCAGATGATGCATCGATGACAAAGGATCAACTATAAAAGTTAACTCTTTATCTCTTTGATAACAACATGGATATTAACTCTTTAAATGAGAGTTCTTTACACCTTAAGAGAATTGATTTTTGCTTCAAAAAAGTACTTAAAAGCCCGATCAGCATAGGCCCGTTAAAAAAGTTAAATCAGGTCACAACCAATTGATCCATGCCCATTTTCCTGTCATTTTAGGCACATTTCTATTTTTAGACAAATCTTAATTTATTTTAGTTGATTTTTTTATTTATCTTATTTGGATAGTGAAAGATCTGGGTTAAAAAGTTATGGTGGGCTTAAATTTGATTTTAATAAGAAATGCATTTAATTTTTTTCTTTAATTATTTGGCCTTATCCTTAAAACATCATTTTTATAAATAGAGATTTATTAGCATGTGATTGAATAATTAATTGATTCATTGATGAATAAAAATTATTTTGAGAGGTCTACTGAGTGCTCTCTAGATCCAAATTATGTAAGAAGATGGTTCGACATTATGTACACAAATTTCTTTCTTCCCCACCATCACAAGGATAACTCAAAGTAATTACATTATTTGTAATATGTCTTCCAATTTGTGCAATAATTTATACCAAAGAAGGTGAAAGATGTATGTATAAATTAGCCAACCAAAGAGACAGGAGAAGTAAAAACCTAGTTCAAATGAGTTGTATTAAGGATGAAGATAATAAAGTATTTTTCTTAGAAAAGGATATTGAAAATAGGTGGATGAGATATTTTGATAAACTTTTCAATGAAGGATCGAATGTATCGATTGATTTTAGCAACCTTAATACCTAAACAAAAATAGAGAATTTTATTTTTATCGTCAGATTAGTAAATATGAAGTTAGAGAAGCTTTAAAGAAAATGAAATGTGAAAAGCAAGAGACCGATAATATTCCAATAGAAGTGTGGAAATGTTTAGAGATCGAATTTTTTGGCTTACAAATCTTTTAATGTTATTTTAAAGACCAAAAAAGATGTCGATGGGAGAAAGAGTTTGTTGGTTCCTATATTTAAAAATAAAGGTGATGCACAAGAGTGTGCAAATTATAAAAGAATTAAGTTAATGTGTCATACATTAAAATTATGGGAGAGAGCAATTGAGCATATGTTACGATGTGATACAAAAGTTTCTCACACTCAGTTTGGTTTCATGCCAGGTAGATCTACTATGGATGCTATACATTTGTTAAGAGGTTTGATGGAGAAGTATAAAGAAAGTAAGGAGGATTTACATATGATATTTATTGATTTAGAGAAAGCTTATGATAAAGTTTCAAGAGATGTTCTTTGGAGAGTTCTAGAACAAAAGGAGGTAATATTGGTTATATTCAAGTCATTAAGGATATGTATACTAGAGTTGTTACTTGTGTCCAAACACAAGGAAGATTGACAAAATATTTTCTCATTTCAATTGAATTTCATCAAGGAATAGCTTTAAGCCCTTATCTTTTTGCTTTAGTTATGGATGTTCTTACTAGGCATTTACAGGAAGATGTACCTTGGTGTATAATTTTTCCTGATGACATTCTTCTTGTTGATAAGACTAGAGAGGAAGTCCAAGAGAAACTTGAATTATGGAGGTCAACATTAGAGTCTAAAGGTTTTCATTTAAGTAGATCTAAAACTGAATATATGGAGTGTAATTTTAGTTGTAGAAGTTCTAGTGGTAGTGTTGTGATATTAGGTGAGCAAGTCATTAATAAGAGTGAGTGATTCAGATATTTAGGCTCTATTGTTCAAAATGATGGTGAAATGGATGGAGATGTTATTAGTAGAATTCAAGTTGGATGGTTGAAGTGGAGGAATACCGTCGTGTGATAGAAAGTTCCACTTAAACTTAAGGAAAATTTTATAAGATGGTGGTAAGACCGAATGACTTATGGTGAATGTTGGCCAATAAAAGAGAAGTATAAGACTAAGTTAAGTGTTAGAGATGAGGATGCAGGATGAGTGGCTTTACTAGAGATAAAATGCTAAATAAGTATGTACGGAAAAAAGTTGGAGTAGTTCTGGCGATAAGATTAGAGAGTCTTAGATGGTTTGGTCACAAAGCGTCCAATGACCCGTTAGGAGAGTAGATGCATTAGATTTGCCTTATGTTAAGAAAGGAGTAGACCTAAAAAAGACTTGGCTAAGATGTATAAAAAATGACCTTAGTATACTTGAATTAAATGAGAATTTGACACATAATAGGACACAATGGAGACGAAGGATTCATGTAGCCGACCCCACTTAGTGGGATAAAGGTTTATTGTTGTTGTTGTTGTTGTAATGGAGGAACATAATATGAACAATTGTTATAGCAAATCCACATAGTAGTAGTAATAACTGGCAATGGAAATTTTCATCAGTGAAGTAAAAGCATAAAGCACTATAGAAAAAGAAAGAAAGAAATGCTAATATTTTGCCTACCTCATTTTCTATGCTGTCAAAATCCTTCTCTGAAGACGCTAGCACCTGCTGTCCTTTAGAAGCACTTTGTGAATCACTACTGTCATTAATGTTGGTTTCTTTTTCAGTATCTTCTTCAGAAAGATGTAAAATGGCAGTTCTTCGTCGCATAGCACAACGTTTTGTGCAATAAATTTCAGGTTTTTCATTCTGCAATGAATGCTGAACAGAAATCCTTTCAATGTTTGCAGAAGCCAGAAAATCTGTGGGTAGATCTCTAGTTCTGTTTCCGACAAAGTGTTTTGCTTGTCCTTTAGAAAGTTTACCAGGGTTCTCATGAGCAACTCTTCCTTCAAGGCGACCACACAACATTTCATCACTGCACAAATCGCTATACAGATCAACTGAACCACAAATGGAAGGGCCATCAGAATGTAACCTACAGCCACCAAGAACTAAAGAATCCTCCTTAACTGGCTGGTCCTTTCCAACTGAAACCGGGTAAGAAACCTACCAAAGATGAATGAGAGCAGATCACAAATAGTCTACATTAATAGAATAATAGATTATTATAAGCTATGAAATCTTCAAAATATAAAATAACTTTGTGCGGGAAGAAACAATAATAAAACCATAAAACATAAAACAATTACTTCCAAATGAAGAGACCAATACCCCATGTTTCCCTCTTCTCCTAGTTAGGCTAATTTTCTTTAACGGGTATTTTACTAATTCATATCTGTGAAAACAACCCAACGGCAGGGTACATAATTTTTTAGTTGAAATGATTCAAATATGGTCTATTGTGTGATTCTGGATCATGAGTTATGTTACAAATCAAGCTCCTCGTTCAGCTCAGACTGTATTTTTGCAAAACAGCTTTCCATAATGTAGGTAAGTGCCAACATCATATCATAAAATAAATAGCTCACTTCCATATGGCAAACACATAAATAAAATAGGCAAACTTGACTGCTCAAGAATGCATCAAGTTCAAACTTCGATGTGTAACAACCCCAGGATGCATCCCAATCTACAGCCCACAAACAAACAAATTAAAGATATTCAAAATTACAGGAATGAGCAGCATTCTAGAGCATAACAAAAAAATGTGAAAAACTATCCCCTAAAATCTCATAAGAGTTGAAAGAAGCTGGCTTACAGATTCAAATGTTTGTTCTATGGGAGCAATTTCAGATAGAAATTCTTGCGCCGCCTCTACAAGATTAAAAATCATAACTCGACCTTCTCGAGAGTTAATATTTGCCTGCATGGAAGTTATCAGGGCATAAGTATTAGAAGTACAATAATAAGCTAAATGACTATCTATACATAAATTCAAATTCTTTTGGCCAAATAATGGCGGAGCCAGGAATTATTTTTAGGAGGGGAACAAACAAAATATTTTAAAAATATCCAAAACCTCTTTCATTCGGGCATCAAATCTGCAGTGGCAGTTTTAAATTTTTTTTATTAGAATAACTTTAAACAAAAAAGACAATTTATTAATGTAAAATTTGCAATTAATTGCATCTACTCTTCATATTTTAATAATATTGATAATAAATTTATTATCAATATTATTAAAATTATATTTTTCAATATATGTGACTAAAATATCATTCATCTACTGATCTCAAAATCTATTTATTAGTCTTTTTTTTTCAATATTCATTGCAGAAAAAGCACCAATTGCCACAAAAGGAGAGGTGGCGGGGTGGAACTGCCAATGCATAATCTAGGGCATGATTGGGAAAGATGCAGAAATGTTAAATTAGGTTAGATTAATATCTATTTTATATATTATATATAATATTAAATTTAGTATTCAAATTTATTCTTTCTTATTAACTAAAGAAAATATTAACTTAGATTATAAAAATAGATTTTTTTATTTATTAAAAGAAAATTATTTTTTGTTTACTTTATTGATAATTTATATATATTTAGATATAAATAACTTATAAATGCTTTAAATGTTTAGTTTTCTTTTTCTTTTTTTTATAGTGGTATAAAAATAGATTTTTTTTATTTCTTAAAAGAAAATTATTTTTTGTTTACTTTATTGATAATTTATACATATTTAGATATAAATAACTTATAAATGCTTTAAATGTTTAGTTTTCCTTTTTTTTTTATAGGGGGGCCACAATATGAATTTTTTTATAAGCTCACCGAAAAAATATAAGATATATAAGAACATCTCAAATTCTAGATGCCCCCCTACCTCCGACCATGTGGTCAGAACTAATATCCAAGTTGGCAAACAAATAATTATAGCAAATAAATCTAACAAAAATTAATGCAAAGGAAGCAAGCAACAGCTTAGAAAGGATAGCAACTATAATCATGGTTAAGACCACAATGTACTTGAAATAAAAGAAAAAAGAATAAAAGCTGGATACATGAATAGGGATATTTGGCTAACCTGATCAACAAGCAAAGAGAGCAAGCGATCAGCATCTTTCTGTGATAAACCCTTCTCTGGCACTATTTGTAACTTGGGGCACTTGTGAGGATAACCAGGCAATATTCTAAAAATTTTAAGGGTTAATTGCCGGATTATGAAAAGAACTTCAATGGTCTCAGTGAAACCAAGAAAGACCTTACTAAAAGTAGAGCTGAAAGATTGAGTTCTTCAATACACATATCAGTCCAGTAAGGTCTGGTCATTGTATTTTTCTTATAAGCACTGTGTATCATCAAGCTAGAATACATTGTAAAACAAAACTGACTGCAAATATGAAATAAAGAACCTGAGATTTATTATGAGCTGAGTATGGGTTACTTCCGATATAATTTTTATGTCTTCCTGAAAAATTGCAGCCCTAAAACAAGGGTAGAATAAGGAAATCAGACTGCCGTGAAAAATCAGACAATGAAAGGCAAATAATAGAACTAACAGACCAATGAATTAAACGGAAATAACCAAAAGCCTATTTTGTAATCAAAACCTGGTTCATAGAATAACTGCAACTTCAAAACATTTCCGGATCCTCAGGATCCTGACACAGTTAATAAACCCCAAAAAAAAGTTAAAACAATCAGTAACAAAATGATCTTATCTGTGTGGATCAGTGATCGGCCCACCTAACAAAAATTAATCATGTCCACACAAGTGTCCTGAAAGAGGACAAAATCACCAAAAAAGTTCAACTCGGTCAAAGTAACAAGATCACCTTATAGATAAGACATAACTAACTAAAACAGTTTGTGCTCGTAGAAAACTATAATCCCCCATATCTAATATAAGTTATAAATAGTCTAACATTATGTCAAGAGAAATATATGGGAAAGTAAAATAATCTTTGTTAGAAAACTCCATAATGCTCAGAATTAGGCTCATAGACATCAAAAGAACCCAAGAAAAGGGCTCATCCTTTTAGCTCATGAACACTTTCAAAACCTACAAACTTATAGAAAAAAGTTTCCTCCTACATATATGGAGTTTGTTGGCTTTGTCATTTAAAGTAGCTCAAAAGTAGACATATGAGTAATCCCTAGGGCCTTGTTGAAATAAAGCCTAAAATGTCAGCATACCCTTGTCTCTGTCACAACACAAAAATAGTTTAGTGGTTATTAAATCCAATCAATGTGGCTATGCCGGCAATAACATAGACCCCTTATTGATATCCTGCAAAAATTCAGACTCATGAAAGATACCTTCAACCACCACTTTTGAATATGAAATTAACCAAGTAATCTAAATGCATTTTACTGGCAGAATTGACTCACAAGTTCACTAAGCCTTTCGCCTATACTAGTGGTTGGACATGATATGATGCCAAAGCTGGAAGCACACAAGTCCACTAAAAATCAAGCCTGCTACAAAAGCAACATAGTAGCAGCCAGACATGGTGTGATGCCATGGCAAGGAGCCACAGAGTCAAACCAATTACAAAAGCAACAGATGTATTACAACAGTTGAACACAATGTGATACCACGATCCAAGAACCATAAGTCCACTAGAAATCTAGTACAAAAGCAATGGATCTATCATCTATAGTAGCAGATAGAAACAGTGAGGCAAATCTTATGCATGTCCATTGGACTCCAAGAAAGCTATAAAAAATGAAGTATATAATAGTGAGCAATTGCAACAATGTCTGACTAGAGAAGGTAATTTGTTATTCTTCTGTAAAATCCCCTAATAGCAACTATATAGCTACATTAACAAAGACAATAGGTTGTCGCACAAGGAGTGAAGTCCTTGCAACGTGTGACTATAGCATTTATGTTTCTAGGTTTATTAATGACTATGCTATTATAAAGCATGATCTAGTTATTTGGGCATTAGTTGTGGAGCCAATCATTTAAGATTCAATCAATAACATAGCCAAAACCCACCCCGCTCAAGAGTAACAAACAAATCAACCATATCAATGTCCAGCTACTAAAACAACCATCAACCAGGACACTCATCACTCCCATATTGATTCTGCAACCATCAAGCCTCGCTACTCTACTTCTCCTAGAGAAGTCCGCATATCTCCAACAATGAGCCACTCAAAATTTAAAGTAGAGTAAGCAAGATGACAACTAACTCATTGAGATCCACGACCCAAGAGGTTGTGCTCCACCTAAACATCAAGAGATGTCAACCATATCAATTGTCAAAGCAGAGGCCGACACAATACACAAGATTTAATCATTTGTAACAAATATCAAACATATGGAAAAAATCCTAAGATTTTAATCCCTCCTCTGTGCAAAAGATAAGCCTTTGGTGAACTATAAATACGTAAACAAATGTAATCAATAAGACCACTTTAGCTCTTAAAATTATAAATAGATTCCTTTCATTCTTTGTATTATTTGGCGACTCCTCATCTAACAAAGAGATTAAAAATAAAAGAAACAATTCTTAAAATCTCAAGTCTACTCTCAACAATCTCCTCTTTTCAAGGTTTCCTTCCTGACAATCCTTTCTCCAACATAAAACATTAATCTAAGTATTTGCAATATAACCCTTCATTAATATACATTTTCTTATTAAGCTTCTTCCTTTTTTTGCACACCTCACTCAATTCAATATTCAAACAACAAGCTAATCAACTCCACATTGTCACTCTTAAACCAAATTTGATAATAATTATTAAATTTTTCATACACATAAAAGACTATGCTTGTGACCTAAATATCTACAATTAAAAAACAAAAGCGGAATTCCCTTTCTACTACAATACAATAATTCATTTGTCAAAGAAGGTTTATGATAAACCACTTGGGAATCCAAGGCTTGTTGAAAGTCATCAAATAGATTCTATGCACATGTAGGAGTAAAACAAAAAATATATATATTAAAATTAAAATTAAAATAAAAAAAGAATGCTTATGTGGTTCATTCCAATAGGTGGCCACCTACCTAAGAATGTCTCTTCCAAATAGGAAACTTTCCAAATTTCACATCAGCTCAACTATCAAAAAAAGCTGTCATTGTTATGTAGCTGGTTCGTTTCATTCATTAACTAAACGAATACTAACGCATTTAAAACTCGAGAACGGAACAACATGAACAATCATTTGTTCGATCACGTTCTCGATTTAAATTTCGAAATAAAAAATTATATTATATTATATTATATTATTATTATTATTTATTATTATTATTATTATTATTATTATTGTATTACTATTATTTTTATTTATTACTATTATTATTATTATTATTATTATTTTATTACTATTATTTTTTATTTATTATTATTATTATTATTATTTTATTACTATTATTTTTATTTTTTATTATTATTATTATTATTTTATTACTATTATTTTTATTTTTTATTATTTTTATTTATTATTATTATTATTATTATTATTATTATTATATATATATGAACACATTTACATGTCACGATACAAGCGCTAGTGATTAAAACTTTTGTTATAAAAAATATTAGTGGTTGAATCCTCCCTCTGTAAAAAAAGTTTGTTGTGACGCGTGTTCCTCGGCTCGTTAGCTAGTTAAACGAAATGCAACACATATTATAAGCTCGATATATAAACGAGTCGAACACGAACAAAACAAATTTCAAACGAGCCGAACACGAACAAGAGTCTGTTCACTCAAGCTTGGCTCGTTTACACCCCTAAGCTCAACCCTTCCAATAGGAAACTTTCCAAATTTCACATCTGCTCAACCCTTCCATAAACCATGCCTATCCAAAACATGGAAAGAGAACACCAGAAATTCCCAACTACATGGGTTGACAATAGGTTTATTGAATCTAGGTTCGAGTTCTCCAAACAACCAAAGGAATAAATGAAAGATCAAGATACTTTGATTAACTTAGATATATAAACAACAAAAATACAATCTTAATTAAAGATGAGAAAAGACTATTTAAAAGTGTTAAGCAGGCTTTAGGCTTACAAAAGAACTGAATAGGAGACTATTCAAGCTTACCAAAAACCTGTTCAACCTCGGCTCAACATGATTCAAGCCTCTAAGAGAGTGTTGAAACTTGTTCATTTCATATTAAAGCTTGATTTGAGCTTAGCACGAGTATGATTTATCTTATGATAACCAAGCTTTTAAATGAACGGCTTATTTAGCGTTATCAAACCAAGCTTGTTAAGCCTTATCAAGCTCTTTTAAACAAGCAGCTCATTTAGCCATATTGAGCTGAGTATATTTAGTTTAAAAAAAATTAATATAAAAAATTTTAATTTTTTTTATTTTTATTTAGTCTTGATAAATATTTTAAAAATTTTCTTAAATCTTCTTAAAAGTGCATCCAAGCAAACATTACACAATGCTTAGAAGACTCCTAGCCTACACAACTAGGGTTAATTGATAAGTTGGTTTATCCTTCAAGATATATAAAGAGTGTTCTTTTACACTCCCAATACATGTGAGATTAAATAGCTTAGAGATAAACATTGAGGAATCTTCTTGGTTTGTTTGTTGTGTCCAATCAACTAGGACTAAGCAATATGAACTACATATATAAATAATATTTAAACAATATATAAATAATATGAATTAAATATATACGATATAAACAATATAAATTAAATAAATAATATATAAACTTCAACTTGAAAGCATACATATTTTCAAAAAATTTAATTTTATTTCATTATGAATTTAAACATGAACTAAATTATTATATTTAAACTTAAAAAACAATCTAACATATCCTAACTTGAATTAAATATTCAATATGACAACAAAAATACTAAAAAAATTACATAAATAATACACATAGTAGGAATACTCAAGTTTTATAGCGGCATTATTTTGAGACTTAATAAAGCTTTGCATCGAGCCTTCATCAAGCTTTTTAATGAACTTGATCACGAGTTTTAAATGATATTATTCATGATCATAAACAGGAAGTTGTTCAAGCTTAATTATTTAACAACCATGAATTCAAAAAATTATTTAAGCTTGTTCAATTAGCTAAACATACAATCACAAAAAAGCACTAATCGAGCCAAGTGACATGTAGATTGTCAAATGCTTGGCTTGGTCCATTTGTAGCCTTGGCAAGCTTAACCACTTTTAAGTGGATGGTGCTTCCATGAATTTGCAAATGTAGGTGTAATGGTGCATGCACTAACTCTTCCCCAAACTCTATTACTAGCATGAACTCCCTATATTGGTACGCCACCTATCAAATGAATACCCCTCCCTAAACCCTAGTACTAGCCTTAGAGAAAAAAATAAGTATTGGCTAGTATTTGACCTCCACAATAATCAATTTGGTGAGCATTAAGAAAAAAATGAACTAAAGATATAATGAAATTAAAAAAATATATGTAAATTAGTATTGACTAGCCTTAGACAACTATGGAGTGACCAAAAAGTTTTCATTAATAGTAAGCATTAAGTCCAAATCTTTTCATACTAGAGACAAAGATGCATACAAAATATTGAAAATTAAGCACCTTAGTATAAATTATTTATATGACCTTGTTCTAATGGATAGGATCTCTACAAAAATATATGAGAATATAGGACAACGAAAATAATTAAAAGAGCAAAAAAAGCATTAGTAAGATAACAAGGATATGTAATATAAGCCTGCACAAACTAGTAATTGTAAGTAAATATTGTTAAAAAAAAAAAGTGATATTTAATAATAATGAGTTTATATTTCTTAGATCTATAATACATAAAAATGGTATATATTAGAATATAACTTCCAAAGTGAAGGATAGATGCTTAAATGAATAAGTACCTAACAAGAACTAAACAAGAAGACGGCATTGTGGAGACTTATAGAAAAATTCATGAAAGAATAGTTAGAAAGTCTATGCTATATGCATCTGGATGGTGGTTAATAACGAAGATACTACATGCTGCTGAGAATGGTGTAAATGAGAAACTTGAAATAAATGTGGGACAAAATAAAGAATGGCACGTCAAAAATAATTATATGTAAGTATAATAGAAAGCATCATGAAGTGAAAATGAGATAGTGCTAAATAGGCAGATCATTTGAATATAGACAACAAGGCTATAAGATAAACCTAAGAATGGCAAGTAAAATTAATGTGAGAATTATGAAGGAAAAAAAGCAGAATGGAACTAGCATAGCTAGACGCAAGAGAAAATTTTAAATTAACGTCTCATGAAAATGAATGGAGAATAAGGATTTATAAATAGACCTCAAAATAATTGCTATTAAACAAATGATGATGAGAAGATTCCAATTCTCGGAGCAAAAATAGTAAAACGGCAAGGTGGGACTACTTTTCAGGGGTGCAGCTCTTCAAAAGAACAAATGACGCTTACAAAGCAGTGAGCTCTTCGGAGAACAGCTCGTTGTCCTCCCCAGGGTGAGAACAATGGTCCTTGGAAGAAGCGTTGCCCCTGTTCTTGCGACCGCTCCCACTTTTCTTCTTTTTCCTAGAATTATGACCCATGAAGTACCGCTTCCCCTACCGCCACGACAAATATCATGCTAGCAGATGCAAAATCCAAAAACCCAAAACCCTGTCAAGTCCAAATCAGGCGACCATACTGCCCAAATAAGCCATAAGCAACGGCTATTGGTAAGTTTTTGAATCGCATAAACCCTACAATTGTGAAGGTTTAAGACCGACGAAAACCCTCGAGGAAGAAGAATGCATGCCGTGAAGGATTCGAGGATTGCGTCGCGTCTTCGACGGTCTTCGATTGGAAGCCAGGTTCTGAATAATGATGAATGTGAAGCTTCTTTCTTAGATTTATATATGGATTTAAATTTAAATATATAGTCTCGATATTTCGATAATATGAGGCTTAAGTAATTTTAAACTCACTTTCTGATTAACAATAACATATATTTAATTGATTTCATTTTTTTATATTTTAGTATTATAATTTGGATAGAATTTTAATTCATATGTAAAAATAATATGACTAAAAAAAATATAATCTGTGTATGATTTTCATTTTTATAATTATATATACATTTATATGTATTTAAGATAGCAAGTGTTTAGTCAGACGTCTACCGAGAATACGACTTTAAGTAGCGAAATTCGTTTGATTACCTCACTTCCCTGGTTAACAATGGCATGTACTTGCTTGCTTCTTTCAGTTATATGTATGTGTGCTCAATTAGAAGATGAAAATCCCCTTTTGTTATAAAAAAATACATACATTCATAATCATCTAAGTCATTAAAAATACATTACATGTAAATTAGTGTTATATTCCATATGATTTATATATATATATATTTGCATGTGTTTGAATAATAATGGTATATAGTCTGGACATCCAAAAATATGAGGTTTTAAGTAATCCGAATGAGGTCATTTATTTATCTCACTTCTCTGATTAACAACGGCACGTGCTCATTTAATTTTCTTCATATATATATTTGTATTAAAATTTAGATAAAGCTTTAATTTATATGTATAAATAATTCAATCAAGTGAAATACAACTTTCAAACATATGCATCCATTATCATTTAAGTGTGCCAAAATATGTTGCATGTATAGATACATTAAAAATTGCATCATATGCATGTTATAAGTAATGGAAATGAATGATTCAACATATGCTATGTGTTAATAATTCAATTAAATTAATCTTAAGATGTCTTTCATATTGAATTGAATTACTTAAGGCTCACCTAAACTTAGGATTAATGCAAATATTTAATTAGCCATTCACTAAAAAGAGCTAAACTAAATTAATGTGCTTTAAAAAATGACTTAAGGTGGGGATAAAAGAAGCTAAGCCTCTTTCTTCTCTTTATAACACAAAGATACTAAGTGTAAGTCAAATGAAATCAAGTGAAAAATAAATTAAAATTCATAAATCAACTAAACAACTTGAAATGAAATCAACTTTATGTTAAATTAATTTTTTTCACATTTAGAAAAGCATAACTCTAATGCTAAGTTAAGACTACCACACAAAGCCTTAGCACACACATTAGAACTAAGTCACCACTTCTAGCTCTAAGTTAAAGAAATGTATGTTATGATATATATTTTATTTTATGATGTAATATTTTTAGAATGGATGTTAGAGTGTATGTTTCGTAGACTGGATGTTAGGTCGCTCTTAGCCTAATCATATTTTTTGCAAGAGATTATGCTTAAGGGGTTACTCAAAATTAAATATAAATGCTCTCTTTGCAGGTTGCTCAAACCCCTAAGCATAATCTAAGTTATGACAGATGAGCTTGGCTGCCCATGTGTGGTGCTAAGTCCAAATTATAAATATAACTGTGTTGAGATTGTATGTATGTTTAGCTAACTTTTATTTTACAAGTGTAGTTAGATTTATTTTTTCACTATGAAATGTAATTTTGTAATATGAATTAAGATTAGTATTATGGGGGACTAGGATGAGCACTCACTAGAACTTTGTCCCGGGGTGCCTTGTGGTGCCTTTGAAACAAATATAACCAAATCAAAGAAAGAGCACAATCAAATCAAAATGAAAAAGAAGGAGGATATGAAGAAATGAAGAATGAAGACTCCCATAACATGTATTCATTCTAATTGTAAAATTATTTTTTCATATTCTGGGTTGTATAAGGGTAGAGCTCGGCTACCCATCTTTTCTCTTTTTGGGATGTAGGACGGTATCCGCCCGCACTGACCTCTTATTCTTTTGTAGAAGTTTATAAAATTGATTGATTATTTGTTTAGATTATGCAATAGGATTGCCTTCTCTTTGTAGTTTCTTAATGTTTGATGCATTAATGCATGACCTGGATACAGTAGGCTCTTAGGCTAAAATAAATTTTTTATCTAACTAAACAACTCATAACTAAAGATTTAAACAACTCATAACCTCATCATAAAGCCAAGACTATATTCAATATAATTAAAAGATTTAGTAACCCCTTAGTTGTATGATGTATGTCTCACATGATGCATGCATCTTCTATCACTCTTGCTAAAAATGAGGACATATGTTTCTTACACTATAGAGATCGCTTGACCTATGAGAGCAACCCCTCATGACGGAGCTTCGCCCACTCTCTTTTGATTTAGCCAATAATCAACCTTCATCATGCATTTAGGCATAAATAAATCCTAAGCCTTTATCCAAATGAATGAGTCAAAATAAAATAAAATTTGAAAAGATTTTGCATTTGTATATTAAGTCATATGCTCATACCACTCATGCTCTAGTCTCTTAGGGAGGTGGTTTAGGACTTTAGTCTCTTTCCAAACTAAATAATAAAGCCTAGCTATCTTGCAATTAAATAAGAGTGGACTACATGGATTTAAAACATAGGAGGTGTTAACTGGCAACTACTCTAGGCGGTTGTAAGTCTAGAAGTCGGACGAGTTTATCTTCTCTTGTGGAGATGAACAATTATCTCCACCTATCGCTTAAATTTAGGTCGCGCTTTAGCTTGTGCTAAAGTTTCATAGATTTAGGATCCAAGGTAGCTAGTTTCCTTCGGAATACAAGCATAAATCCTCACCTCTTAGGCATTTCCATAATCTTGTGTCGATGGATTATAAGCCCTAACAATCTAATAAAAACTCAACTCAAAATAAATAAATTTCTTCACTATCAAATATATAAAGCTTCACCATAGGATAGATTGGAATGCTCATTAGATTTTCTAGTATCATGAGCATTTCCCACTTCCTCCCTTTGGATTCCAAAAATAAGTCTTCCACTTGGTCTCTCCCACTTGATTTTTCAAACATAACCAATTCTTTGATAGTCTAATCTTGAAATCTTTGGTGATAATAATTATCTACTTTAATCGAGAATATTCTTAAAAAATCTCATTCCTAAGATGTAATTAACTATGACGGTTTGCCTTCATAGAGAACTGAAGAACCCAGCATAAGATAAACCTTACTTTATTTTTTTCATGTAAAGTAGGAGAAAAATCTCTATTATATTTGAAGACTTATTATGCCTTAGGAGTCCTTATTAGGTGATTAGATCTATTATAGGGTGATGCCTCTATCTTTCGAGAAAGTACATCATATCTCGATGTTGTACCCGATCACTTCAATAAATATCCTCAACAATCTGCGTGGTGTCCCCCCATCCAAAAATAAACACCACACCAAATTTAAAACTTTTAAACATATAATGGTGGGTTTGGATCTTATTTAAATATAGTTCAAATTTCATAACATCATTTGAAGAATTATTTTTTTGAATATGGAGTTTTAGTCTAAATTTGAATATATTGTTCAAACATAATTGTTAATCATATTTCTTTCCTTTTTCTTTGTATTGTAACTTAGGAGGACTATTGATGTTGGAAGGGTCAGTGAATGCATTGTCATGCAAATAAACAAAGGATTAAAAATTTTATCTTTGAAGAATATATGTTATTGAAAGCTTTAAAAGTGGATCATTGGGGGAGAAGATGGTTGCTACAATACAATTTGAGCACAATAAATGTACCAAAATTCATGTTTATATGAGGTACTATATTTTGTAAAATCATAAGAGAAATTTGACTTAATATACCTCATAATAGCGAAAATTTTTAAAAAAAGCTCATGATTTGGGTTTGCCCAAAAGTTTCCTTACTATTTTTACATCATATCATATTGAAAGAAAATAACATATGATCCTTCAAACTTTGGCTTTCTTAATCACTATCATCTTTGCAAATTTGTTTGAGATTTCTTTGTTTAGATGGAAATGTACTAGTGAAGTTTGACATTTTCTTGCACATTGACACCTTTAGCATATATGTGTACTATTTTAAAATATTTTTCATTATGCATCATGCATTAATTCATTTTGAAAGAGCTCTGATGCATAGTTAAAAATGAGTATCAAGAATTATATTTAAAACTTATTATAATATGTGTGTAAATTACATATTATAATCTTATTTGAATCATCATTGAATATCATTTGAAGAATTTTTAATTTTATTCATATCATTTTGTGCAATTATTGCTTGATCTATGCATGAATATAGCTCATACATTATTTGAACATTAACTAACTGAATGCTATTGAAATATGCTCTGAACATTTTCAAATATGATTTAATCCATATTTTAACATGAGTTGAACATATTTTCACATGGTTTGAACCACAATTGTAGACATACTTTTATAATAATAAAGGTATTTGATGATCAACGAATTTTTAAAGATGAATTAAGTAAACTAGTTGGACATTCGCTTGAAAAATGGAGCAAATTATTGATGGTGCAATGAAGTAAATTTTTTTAAAGATTTTGTAGTTCTTTTCTATAAATAATAATGGTTAATAACAATGAATTTACTTTGAAACTAGACATGACATAGAACTATGGTGGTGCACAATCCATAATTTTAATTTATCTAGTTGACCTAGTTATAGATCATGATCCTATATTTTTTTAGTAAGATATTTTTATTCAATTAATATTTATTTTTCTTATAGATGCTTTTTTGATTCCAACTATATTTTAATTATAATTTTTGATGTAAAAGAGGATAATATATCATCAATCCATTCATCATTTTGCATTGATATTGGTGATGATGTAGGCTTAACTTATGTAGAAGTTAGTGATGATATGAGCATTTAACATGTAGAAGCAGGTGATGCTATAAACATAAATGCTACAAATATTGTAGACATAAAGGCTGAAGATGATAATGGCTTTAGGATGCTTCAATGATTAAAAGTCTATAGAAATTAAAACACTAGTTCGTAATCTACCTAAAAGTAGTAAATTGGTGAAGATTTCTAATTCAACATGCAAAGAACATATGATTAACACTTATCCCACATGAGTCATTGCTTAAAAGTACTTAGTTGCTAATATAATGGCATCATGCTTCCTCAGCTTAACTAAAGGTTGAACAATCTTTTGATAGGTTGAAGCATTATTACACATGTATGGAATTAAAAAGATTTTAATTTAAGGTCAAAAAATTAGATAAACATGTATAATATATCCATTGCTTTATAGAAAAATGCTCATGGAGCTTATGAGCTGAAAAGCTAGCAAACTTCAGTATATTTAAGATGAAGAGTCTTTAATTAGAATACATATGTTAGATTCTAATCACATCGACACTAATAAGCTCACCTATGACTATATAATTTATGAGAATCTTTTTGGATTTGATCTTAATATAAGGGCAAAGATGATCATGACATGTGAAGAGGGATACTGACATAACTTATTCTATGAGAATGCTTGGTAGTATTGCCATCAAGCTATCACTTAGGCAAAAGGGTCCCCTAAAACATCTTTTTAGGCTCTATCATATTATCTTGATATGCTATATTAAAAAAAAAATCAATGGTTCATGTTAATTTATAGTTTGATAGTGAATGATGTTTTAATTGTGTTTACTTCTCTATGGATGTTTGTGTTTAAAGCTTCAAGAGTTCATGTAGCTTACTATTAAGTATGGATGAAACATTTTTAAATATACACTACATAAATACTTTTCTTGTAACAGTGGCACAAGATGCCAATATTCAAATTTATCTAGTAGTAATGGTTGAGTCATAAATTAATGAGCCCTATATGTACTTTATGACTTCTAAGAGAGAGTTAAAAAACATAATGAAGAACGTAGTGTTTATTCCTAATAAACATTATATTATCATTAATATTTTATCAACCTTTTTTATAGGCATATAATTAAGCTTACACTTATCATGTCTCAATAAATATTATGACAAAGTTCAAAATCAATCGTTATTATGAAGAATACACTTGGCCTCAAAGGCTTACTAAAAAGTTGAGTTCTATAAGCATTTTTTTTTATGAAGTACATGTCAAGATTTTATATGTAGCTTCTAAATTAGAATTGAAGTTGGCTTTAAGAAGTGAGTTTGCGCTTTCTTTCTTAGAAAAATGATACAACTTGATGATAATTTGAATTTCAAATAGCTCCAACAATGTTGCCAATTGTATGCTCCCATAAAATGATTGCATTATTGGAGTTTTTATGGCTTGAATTATAGAAATTGTTATTTAATAGATGCACCATACAAAAATAATTTTGATGAAGGAAATTTAAGTAGCATTGAGAAAGCTTCTAAATAAGATCCATAATTTAATTATATATCATATTAGTCAATTTAAACTATATGTCTATAATGGTGATCTTAATAGAAATATTGATTTATTAGAGAGGACACATACATTCAAAAAATTTTGATGTTATAGACCTCTTTTAAGAATATGGAGTTGGTTGTACTTTAGAACCAAGATATTAGTTATTATAATTTATGTTTAATGTTCTACACATCATAAGCATGTTTAGTTGCATATGCCAGAAACATATATTTTTATCAAATAAGACATATGAGGCTTCAAGATGAAATAAATATAGTTGACATGTTGGCCCGACCATCAATAAAGCCAAAGAGTTGTTATTAAAAAAAAGGCCTTTATAGGTGGAAAATGATGTGATCTAATGTAGTCATAATCAATGTGTATAAGCCATAATTGAATTACTTATTTGGATAAATGCTCATTTCTTAATAACAAATTTTTCATAAGTTTTTTTTATTATAAGAACATTATAGTTGCTTTGATTTAACATAATTCTTAATGCAAGATTATTGATTAATTGTACAAGGATGAAGTACTTATCATTTTGATGTACTACAACAGTTAGTTAACACTTTGTTATATGTCTTATTATATGCTATGTTATAGTTGCAAACTTTCCACTTTGTTATGTCTTTTCACTTGTTATTCAAACATTGTTATATGAGCTATTTGAATGAGATTAAAAACACATTTGATTTACATTGAACAAGATTCAAATTATGTTCTAAATCTCTTCAAACATTATTTTAATTTTATTCTAATATTGTTTGAAAAAAAATGGGATGTTTTAATATAAAATGACTTTAGATACATTTTTTTTCAAAACATATATATATATATATATATATATATATATATATATATATATATATATATATATATATATATATATAATTTCTATATAAAGATATATACACACATAGCACACAATTCTTATACATTTTCATATATAACACATAAAATTTAATATTTATAAATATAGCATCTTTTCTATGCTTCAATAGGTAAATTTTACTTCAAAAAAATAAAAAAAATATTATATTTATTATAATAATAAAGATTGAGATGTTATATATATATATATATATATATATATATATATATATATATATATATATATATATATATATATATATATATATATATATATATGTATATATATATATATTTATATTTATATTTATATTTAGATGTTAGATATATAAATATATAAGAATTATATGGTGTAAATGCCCTTAAAAGATAATTAAATTGTGATAAATTTTGGAGCATACTTTCACAAATTGTTGGACCACTAGATCACGAGTTCCATAAATCAAATTTCCATTTTCTTAACTCTTTGTTCGGATGATTGGGTTTTGTTCATGGATGATTAGCTTGCCCGGTGCACGTCGTCTGCAAGATCCTGAACTGAAACCTGATTGCATCTGTCATGCAAATCCTTTATGTATTCATAACTACCATCATTTCACATATCATTATCAATTTATAAACTTTTAAAAATAGATTTAAATCTATTAGTGATAATAGCTACACATATAATTATGTTAAATAAATACATGCAAGCTTACATAAATAACTTTCATTTGATTCACCTAATTTTGAAAATATGAATGCATGAAGTCACATGATATACAACATTTAAAGTAATTGGGAAGGAATAATCAAACGTAAACATATGATTCATTCAACTAAATTAATTCATAAGGACAATCATGTTAAATAAAATTGTTTAAGAAAAATCAAATCTTATTATTAATATGGTTTTGGATTTGAGTTGATCTAGAAAGAAGGAAGATTATTTGCTATTTTAATCACATTCCCATGTTGGTAGACTTAATTGATTCAAGGAAAGATAATTAGATAAATTTTATGAATTAAATAAATTATATTATTGATTAAGTCACTTAACTACCCTTTTCTGTGCTTCCTTAATTTAACTAATCATTTAATTATGAGCCACAAAATGATATAAACATATGAAAAAATAAAATTGCAATGCTCCTTAGGACTCTAAAGCAATTGGCTCATAATTAAATATTAATTAGGTAAAAAAATCTAATTAAGTACTCTTATGATTTTTCCACACTCAAAATTTCCTTAAGGGTCTTTATGTTATTAAACAAAAAAGGAAGCCTTAATTTTATTTTTAATTGTTTGATGTGATTTGAATTTAATTTGATTTAATTTGGCCATTTAATTAATCAATTAATCCCTTCCTTAATTAACTCTATTAAAATGAAATGGATTTAAGAAGGAGATTAGGAAAGTGGTCCTAATCCCACTCTCTCATCCATTCACTGTTAAATAGTGATTAATAAACTTTAATTAATTAATTATTATTATTTTGAATATTAATTAATCACCTAACAAATTAAAGAGGGTAATTAAGGTTTTAATCTTTAATTTCCCCTAATAACTAGGTAATAAATTCTAATAAAATCATGAGAGATACAGGTCATCCAATTAAATGAACACACAAAGTTTGAAATCATTTTTCTCAGCAATTAGGGCTTAATTAAGCAAATTAAGTTTACATTTAGACTCTAATTAAATCTTAATTACTATTTAAAAACAAACAAAAATAATTTTAATTGATTCTCCTCTGAATTACCTTTAAAATAAGTATTTATTTATATTTTTCTGATTTTTCTATAATTTATTATGATTTTTTAAAGTTTCAGCCATTAAAATGAATTAATTAATCCTAATTAAGCCTAATCCCATCAGCGCCACGAGGAGCACTAATGTGGCGCGCTTTCCATGTGGCGCCATGAGATTTGTTATTTAAACCCATCCGACATGGCTTCTATGTGGCGGCGGCGAGCACGATTTCGTCCCTGCCATCCGATCTAAGATAGGACAACAAAGATTAAACCCACAGTTCCTAGGGATTAAAATAGGATTAAATCTAATGGGAGATCATGGCAATCCATTCCAATCACGCGGAATGGATGACGGATGATCTATCGTCTCTCACGCGATGGAAGTCTCACGCCTTCCGCCGCTAATCCGGCTTCGTTTTCGGATTGTCTCGTGATCGATCTCACACCTTCACAAGGAGGATCTTAAGAGATAAAATGGATATATTTGCATGACATGAACATTCTCTTTGAAAAGGCCAAACAAAAATTGGAAAATCTCAGTTTGCCAGAAAATTACCTCACCAGAGCTCAAGACCGATGGAAAATCTGACTGAGGTTACTTCACCTGACGAGGCAAAGCTCTATTGAGAAGATGATGCCTTGACTCCTCGTCATGGCTTTGTGGATCGAGCGTCATCAAAAAATGCATCAAAGTTACCCTATAAAGTACTTTCGGTGCTCGAATTGCTCGGGAGAAGGTTCGTTTCACTTCGCTGGAGCTTGGTGAATGTGTGAAAAGAGCTAATTTGGGATTGGTTGGGATTTTGTGAAGTTGGATGGGGTGGAAGCATGTTCTATTTTGAATGGGCTTGGCTTTTTCATCTCTAGCGATGGGAAGGCTCGGGAGGCTTGGGAAATCACTCAAGGAGTTTGTCTTATAGTGCTTGAGGTCTCTAAGGGTTCAATTTTTTTGGTTTGGATTGAATGGAGGGCTTGAGATGGACGGACGGGATCCATCTGATCATTTTCGGCCGTCCGGCCGTCGCTGGCCATCGGAGGGGATAAGAATCTCATGAGGTGGCTTGGTTTGGTTGGCCAAGGGACTATGGAGGCTGCCTTGAGTGGTCTCTATCTCAAGTGGGTTGAGCCAATGAAAGAAGGTGGGTTAACTCACCTCCCCTTGACCAAGGGCTGACCTAGCCACTTTGGATTAGGTTAGTCACCTAACTAAGAGTCCATTATTGGCTTTGGGTGGGTGTCAAATGCAAAAGAGGGCTGTTGACCCCCCATATTTGGATTTTATAAGGCTTTACCCATTGGATAATGGGTCAAATTGGGTCTAAAGTGGGTTGGGTTTGAATTGGGCTGACCCAAGGTGAGCTAAGGATGGGTCATACCAAATTTCATTGGGTTTGGGCTTGATTTAAGTGGGTTTGGCCCATGTAGGTCAAATTGGGCTAGGTTGGGTCAAGTTGATCAATTGGTCAGATTGGGTAAAACCAAGGCTTGGGTCAAGTTCAAATGAGCATTTGTAATTTTTTGGTGCAATTGGTTTGGTTCAATTTGGTTTGGATTTGGATTTGACTCATTTGAGTTCATTTGGGTCAAATGGGTCAAGTTGACCAATTTGACCAAATTGGCCATATTGACTTGGGTTAGAAATTGGTTCATGTTCAATTGATCAATTGAAGGTCAACTTGGGCTAAATAGGTCAATTGGGTTCAATCAAGACTTTGATCATGTTCAATGATCAATTGGGAATGAACTTGAGCTATTAGTTGCAATCAATTTGGGCTAGATCTTGATTTGACCTAATTGATCTTTTAGGTCAAATTGGGTCAAAGGGCTAATTAGGTTAGGTTTGGCTCAATTGATGGTCAAGTCATGTTCAAGGACTGATCTTTGGTTGATGTGAGTCATTAGTTTCAATTATTTTGGCTTAGGATGAAGTTTGGTTAATTTGGCTCATGTAGGTTAAGTGGGTCAACTTAGTCAAATGACCAAAATGACTTGGTTTGACCCAATTGATTGTAATTAATGAATCAACGATGATCAACAATCAATGTAAGAGGTTTTGGTTGGTTTGATTCAATCCAATTTGTGTTGGATTGAAAATTAGTTCAAATTGGTCCTTTAGGTCACTTTGGGTCAAGTGAGCCTAAATGGGTCAATTAACTTGATTGAGGTTTGATTTGAGTTTATTTTAGTTTGAATATTGATTTGGAGTTGGTTTATAGTTTTGGTTACAATTGATTTGGGTTTGAATGGATTTTGGCTCATTTAGGTATTTTGGATCAAGTGAGTTAACTTTGTTTAGTTTGGATTAGTTTTGGTTCAATTAGTCTTAAGTGTGATTGTAGATTTTGGTTTGGAATGGTAATTAATAGATTGAATAGACTCATGAGAAAATTAGTTGAGTTTGATTTGGATTGAAGAGATTTGGCTAAGTCCATAGGGTCATGTCATAGGACTTAGGCTTAGGTTATTTGGATTTGATTTGTGGAATTGAATTTGATTATAGATTTGATTTGAAGGGATGATTTGAGGATTGATTGAGTTATGAGAAAAATTAATTAAGTTTTATTTGTATTGAAAGAAATTTGGCTAAGTTTATAAGATCAAGTCATAGGGCTTAGTCTTAGGTTATTTGGATTTTATTTGGGGAATTGAATTTGATTGTTGGTTTAATTGAATTTGGATGAATTAAATTTGATGTTTGGTTTGAGCTAAGGGGCTAGACATGGATTTGATTGAGCTAGAGGATAGGAAGGTAACCTTAATCCCTAAAGCATGATCTAAACCTCATAGCTAATCCCCCTAAGTCTCTAGGATTAGGTTAAGTGTTCACGTAGTCGCTAGAAGTATCTTATGACTAAGAAGCTCTTACTGTGTAGAAGACCCCTAGACCTATGGTGGAAAGATTGAATCCTCACTCCAAAAGTGAGGTCAACATTAGGTTTGTACCTAAGGTTCGACCATTAACTTCAAAACTAAGGTTAAGATATGATGTTTGAATATGGTTTTAATTTAGGTTCAAATAGAACCTTAATTCAAAATTTCCAAACCTTGATAAAAAGTATTTCTAACTTAGTCTTTAATTGTTGCTTCAAGTTATGTTGGAATGAGGTTTGAGCTTTAGGATCCAAATTAATTTATTTACTATTTAAGATTGACTTGTTTAGCTATATATACTAAAGTCTAGACTTATTATTCATGTAAAGAGGCATTACTCTCCAAGAGCAATATATAGATTTGGTATGGTGATGCATAAGTGATCAATCAATTTAAAGAAAATGATCTATTTGAAAGCACCAAGTAGTTTCCTTTCAGGCACCTCCTCTTTTTTCTAAACATACAATTTTATGTGACCTAATCCATTAACTTCTATTAAGAAAGGTAGAAAATGAAGAAAATAATGATATTACTCTATCATGTTCAATGTTAGAGCATGATTGTAAATTTTAGAATTTTTGAATTTGCCTTGATCATCATCAGATGGATGATTAAGAATTACCTAGATGATAATATGAACTTCACCAACATAAGGGAAATATTAATCTTTAAAAAGGCCTTCATGGAGTGCATTATTAGAAAAGATGTGTTGAATGTAGAACTTTTAAATCATTAATAATGGCATGTTCTTTAATCATGAGGAAATTAATGATGCATACAAATATGCTAACAACAATTTAGCTAGAACAAGATTTTTTGCTTTCCTTTAAGAAAGAATATCATACGAGAAGATATTTAAGTGGCAAGAGGTCATCATAATTCATTTTGAGAGAAATTCCATAAAGGTAGAGTAAAGATATGGCAGAAGCCTTAGCCAAGAAAGAAGGCCCTAGTCAATTATATTGTTAATAGATTTTCTATATCATTATGGTGTTTACTTAATGAACTAACTTCAAAACAAAAGAAAAGTTGTGTAGAATTATTTGGATAGAAATTGCTTGAGATGTTGTATTGAAAGAGTAATAAAGTGCTCAAAAGTAAGGATTTTTTGCTACTTGTAGATGATGAAGATGTAAGTAATCTAAACTTTATTATACTTTAAAGATTAATTAAAATAGTTGTAACTACCTTTGAATGGTAGGTTGAATTAATTCTTTGTAGGTTACAATTAATCATACCTCACTGCATGAAGTTAGTTAGAAGGACTTTTTATTAATATATTAAACCACCCCCTTATCATTCTCTTCCAATTAGGGCTATGAAGTAGAAACAAATAATTGGAGAGTTTGATAACAAAGCTGAGGTGATAGAGAAAGAGTTACATGGAGAAAAAAAAAGCTAAAATGAGTTAATGCCCTTCTCCATTTAATCCATGAGTCTTCTAGTTAACTATGTGTACTCTTTATTACAATTAGAGAATTGAAGAATAATTCACTCAACTTGAAAATAAATTGTACACTTTAATTGAGTTTATGTATATAAAGAAATATGTTGATTTGCCACCCAAGATAACTATGATACTAAATCTAGTAATCACACAAACATAGATGAGGATGATATCATAAAGACCCAACAAGTTCCTCCATCTACTCATATTTTAATTAAGATGGATACACACAAAAGTTGAGATTACGTGTAACGAGGGCTTACAAATAGTTTAGATTGTGAATAAAAGGCATAAGAAGTTGATCTTTTTAAATGAAAAGTGCATAAAAAAATTTATTTTCAAAAAAGATAATGTAGAAAGAGTTTCTCGTAAGAGGAGGCTAAAGTGAAATATAAAGTATTTAGCTAGTAATTTTGTAGATCTGTCAAGCAAGAGGCCTATGTCACTGAATTTATATGCTATTTACCCTTTTTTGTCAATAGATGAAGAGTAGTTGTTCTACTTTAAAGTCAAATAATATGCATTATATATAGCTCAAAATAAAAATAGATTGGAATGAAAAGCACTAATATGGCATAATATCAATAAATGAATATGCACACAACATAGTTGGATAGTAATATTGTAATTTTAATGCTAACATGGGTGTAATATAGCGATACAATGTTCTTTAATGTTAAATAACACATAAATTAGTTTAAATCATATTGAACCAAATTTGAACTTGTTTTGAACTTTAAACTATCAAGATACTCTTATGGTTGTAGTTCTTCAAAGATTATCTAAATAGAAAAGGTTTGAACCAGTTTTAAAATTTATTTGAACTAGTTTAACTAATTTTAAACACTATTTGAATAATGGTTGGCATTGGTTTAAGTCTTATTTAAACTTGGTTCAAATATTATGTATACTTAGTTTCAATTTTAAACAATCAAATTGGTAGAACTAATTTTGAACCATATTCAAACTTATTGTTTGAACATAGCATAAAAAGATTACAAAGGCTCAATAATCATCAATAGTTGAAACAATCAATATATTATAGCATTACAATCTATTAAATGCCATTACAAAGGCTCATAAATATAATAGACTCACCAATAATAAATATTCAACAATACATTTAGAACATATCACTAAAATCTTATTCTATAACACCATTACAATAGTACACAGGCTTAGTAATCATCAATAACTAACTCAATGTATTGATGATTATACAATACATGATAGAGTTGTATAGTATTATTGATGTAACACATAATGAGGAGAATCAAAATAAAAATCCATCTATAAGAGCCATGGCAAAATCTTAAGGAAGAGAACAAAGAATAGGCTCAACTATAAGAACCCAAGCTAAAGCCCAATAAAGGGCGCATATTCTATAATATTTTAAATATATTTTTAATTTTGCTTTTTTTATTTTTTAATTTTACATCTAGAAGCTTGTATGGCTGGCCTTGATATGAAGTAAGCATTAAAAATGCGTGATTAAAATACTTCCTTCATAAATGGCCACCAACTCCTCCTTTCACACTAATTTTTTGCTCGATTTTTTTCCTCTAAATGTTTTAACACTAAAGTCTTATAATGTCTATAAATTTTTGATAAAATTCTTTATAATTTTAGTTGTTAAATGAATTATTTTATGTGAAGTATTTCTTTTTTTTTTATCTTAGTTCTTCATGGCTCAAGTTTGTATTTTCTTTGATAAGATTATGTAATAATCATTTATTTTAATATATATATATATATATATATATATATATATATATATATATATATATATATATATATATATATATATTACTTTTAAGTCATTGCTCTTAATTTTGTTAATTTTTTTACATCTTTATCATTCTCTAATACTAGCCATCACAAACTAAGATCTAGTATCATTTTTACCCATCAACATCCTTATAAACTTCACCAAAAGTAATAATATTCTCCAAATCATAATTTTATATCTTAAACTAACGATTCATAATTATTTTCATTCAATAATCCCAGAAAAAACTTATTTTTAAAGAGATTTTATAAATTAGCCCAAACTAGCTCAATTTGAGCTAATCTGGAAGTTCCACTAGAACTTTATATTAAACCCCTCAACATTTCACCAAAAACTTCAGATCTCATCATTATTCATTAAATTAAAGATTCATAGCCTTTTCTGTACATTAAGCTCATCAAAAGACTAGCACCACCATCATATCTGATCTTAGAGCAAAATTCAAAAAAAGGTAAATTTAAGTTGGAACCTTTCTACTCAAGGAATTTTCTCATGGTGAACTTGCCTCCAAGAAGCTTGTGAGTCACTCCAAAAAAATTTTAGGTTAGTCAATCTCTTATGATAGATTTACTTTATATGAATAGCTTAGATATTTAACATATTTTTTATGAATCTATGGTGTTAGTATACGATCTAATTTAGTGAGCTCCACCAAGTAACTTAATGAATATCCCTTATGTGAACTTATCAAAAAGACATTTTCTTGTGTGAAAATCTTAGAATGGCAGTGGTCTACTTTAAGCAAATTAAACCTTACCTCGATGCGAACATAACGTTATGTAACCTTTATTATTTTTTATGTTAATTGTTTATGATAAAACTAGTTGCTTATTCATTGAAACTTAAAATAATTGCAATCATAAGGACTTGAGGCTTATTTATTCTAAGTAATTTTTTATTATTTTTAAAATTGCATGCATAAAACTTGGTGTTTTAGGCTAAAAAATCCTTGATAAATAGGCCTAAACAAGTTATAAGAAGCTTGGAACTTAAGTGTCTTGGTACCTCCTCTCCTCACCTAGAAATTCTTTTAGTTTAGATTTAACTTTATTTTTTCATTTATATTTTCACTATTACTCATATATAGCCTTTTCTTCTTATCTTTCTCTTCATAATTTAAAATCATCTCTTGACAGCTAAATCAATCACCCAAGATCAAATCAAAAACTTGACTCGAATGATAGAACATCTTGGACTTTGGATACATGATAATGATGTAATAACTTAAAAAATGTTTGAAACAATGTTAACCTCACTTTTAATGAGATAAACACATTCTTCTCCTAAGTCTGTAATATCCTATCTTAGTATAGGACTTCTTCACTTAGATCCTTATGACACTTTTAATAACTAAGAAGACACTAAACTAAAGCCAAACTAAACTAGATGGAACCAAAGCCTTATAAGCCACATTAGGCTAGTGGACCCCACTTAAACCATTATGACTTAATTAATCCAAGTCAAACCAAAGTTCCTCAAATCCAAGGGCTAAATCAAACTAAATAATTCTAATATTAAATTCAACTTAGTTGAATTAAAATTAGATCATAGTTAAATCTAATTGAATCCTAATTATGCTGATCGCATTACTTAACTCAAATTAATCCAACTATATCCCATTGAATCCAAACCAATTTGAAGTAAATTCAATCAAATTAAACTTTGCAAGTGATTAGGGTCATTCATTGAGCTCAATTAATTGCAATCCTTACCCAGTTGGGACTCTTAACCTAAATTGACTCAATTAAATTTTATTGAATCAAAATCAAATTAAACCAAATAGATCATTCCAAATTATTTAAAATCATTATTTGGACTTATCCTAATAGTCATATTGGCTAAATTTGGCCAATTTAGACAATTAACCCAATTGAATCTAAATTGTCCAAAATAGATCATCATGAGCTAAAATCAATCAAACCAATTTCAAACCTAGTTGAACTTAGCTAGACCCTTCCTTAGGTCACTATCGGTTTGCTCAAGTGGGCTTGACCCATCGGGCCTAGTTTGGGTTGAACTTAATTGAACAAAACTTAAAAAATTTCTAAATAATGCCAAAATCTATAATGGGTTAGGTACCAATGAATCTTAATTCCCATAAGAGCCTATATGGGTTCATTATCTGTGGTTGGAGTGAGCCAATAAATCTCATTTATCCATTTGATAAATTAGGTTGTGATTTCAATTAGTGTCAATAGACTTTTTAGTTAGATGAACTAAGCTATCTCCTTTATCCTTGCTATGGGATAAGTCCTCACACATTATGCTATAAACTAATGGCTATTTTAATCAAGAGTTTTTTTTCCTCAAGAACACTTCTTCTAGAAATTAATTAATTATAAGGAAATACCCTTGTAGGGAACTTTTAATGCATGTTGAAACAAACCTTTTCTTGCTTACATTCATGTAGGGTGGGGGGAGAATCTCTAATACATGTAGACCTATCAGCTTTCATAGTTCTTATTAAGTGATTAAATCAATTACATGATAATATTTTAATCTTTCTATGTGGTATATTACTTTTCAATGTTGTATTTGATCACTTAAATAAAATATTATTTTTCAATCTTGTATTTGATCACTTAAATAAAAACCCCCAAAGAAATAATTCCCAAATGCTTAAACTCAATAAATAAATATAAGACTTAATGAATCTAGTATAAAAAATTAGAAATTCTACCCCACATACACTTATCATTAATAAAGAAGAAAAAATTATACTTAAATCTAGGGGATGAACAATCGATTAGATGACCACTAACCCATAGGCCAAAATGTAGAATGGGGAGACAACTATCATAAGAATACTAATTATCTAAATGATTTATTTTTAAAAAATAAAATTTAAGCACCCACTTATGATGGCATTCATGACCCAAATAATTTTTTAGATTCATTAGTTCAAATAGATGAATTCTTTTATTGACATAAAATGGATGGTTATTGAATAATAACTTTTAAAGACCTTGCTACAATTGATTTTCATGACAATGATTTGCAATTTGTTAACAAATATATCATTGGACCTAGGACAAAAATTAGAAATGAAACCCCAAACATTAAAGAAATCATTTTATTATGTTTTTTTAGTTGAACAACGAAACATTTATACTTTTATCTCAAAATCAAATAATCAAATTCAATCCAATCAAATTCATAAGTCTATTGTTAGACCCACCCCAATAATTAACATAACACTTTCATGTAAAGTTCCCACTAATGGTGATTAGATGCCTTACAATAGCTATGACTAAAGTAGAAGATTGAAGAAGAGAAGATATTTTTTGCATGTATGCTTGTGTAATGAGAAAAAAATATCAGTTAGTCATAGAATGGGGAAGTTTAATGAATGTTATTTCTACACACATAATTACAAAAGTTAAATTAAAAAATGGAACCTTACTTAGATCCTTTGCATCTTAGTTGGACCAACCATATATATCTCTCTATCACTAATAAATGTCTAGTTCCCATTAAGATTGATAGTTATAATGATCAAATTTGATGTGATGCCGTCTTTATGAATATTGCCCATATTATGTTGGGATAATCTTGGTTATATGATTTTAAAAAATTCATTATAGTAGATAAAAATATAAATGTTTTTAAACTTAAAAAAATATAATTATCAAACTTTTGTCTATTAGGTTTTTAGAGAAATTACCATCTATAGTACCTTATAAGTCAACCTCTAACCTTCTACCAAAACCTACTATTAAGAAAAGAGCCAAACAACAATTAATTATGATAGAAAATCCTATTCCTAGATATAGTTCTACTATTTCTAATTCTAAAAAGAATGGAATATGTTGAATGTATATGGATGTTGGTGATTAATAAAAAAATTACAATCATGTGTTGATTCCTTATATCTTAACTAGATGATATATTAATTTCTAAGGATTATATTTTTTGTAAAATTAATTTGGAAAGTAGTTATCATCAAATCATGTTCCAATCATGAGATAAAAACAAAACTATTTATAAGGTTCTTGATGGACTTTTATGAGTAGTTAATCATGCCTTTTGTCTCTCAAAAGCCTCAAATATATTCATGAGACTGAATAAATATAGTCTTTAAGCCTTTTATAAAAAAGAAATTTAGTTGTGTACTCTAACAACATAATAATTTTTATCCCAAACAAAGTATATCAATTGCATTATCTTAAACAAGTTTTTGAAACCATTAGAAAAGGGAAGTTCTATATTAATTTAAAAAAGAATTTATTGTTTACAAACTGAAGTGATTTTCTTATGATTCATCATTCCTAAAAGTGGAATAAACCTTGATCTTGCTAAAGTTAAAGAAATTTTAGATTGGCCAACATCTAAGAGTCTCACTCATGATAAAAGTTGTCATCTCTAGCCAATTCATAAAAAATTTTAGCACAATTATAACTCCAATCATAGATTTATAGAGGTTAGATTAATTTTGTTAGATCTTAGCTACTCAAAAAGCCTTAGATTTAGTTAAGATTTTAATGGCTTCCACCTATATTCCTATATTCTTTGATTTTTCTAAAACCTTTTAAGTGACTTATGATGCATCTAGATTGGAATTAGTAAAATACTAAGTTAGAAAAATCATCATATAGCTTTTTTAATGAAAACTTAAATGAGGAAAATTAATGATATTTGACATATGATAGAAATCTTATATTTTCATTCAATATTTAAGATACTAGTGCACCACTTTTTGCATAGGGATTTCATTCTTAACACAGATCATCACGCTCTCAAATTCATAAACACTTAATGAAAGTTAAGTCAAAGAAATGCTAAATAGATTGAATTTCTTCAAGATTATTCTTTTGTCCTCCAACATAAACCTATAGTTAAAAATAAGCTTATTGATGTCTTATCAATGATAACATTGACTATTGCTTCTTTAAAAGTTAAAATTATAAGTCTTAAACTAATTCAAGATGAGTACTCAAATTATTCTGATTGTTATTTAATCTATATTGAGCACATAGACAAACCTATTAAATAGGATAATTTTTAATATTAATGAAAATATTTATAGAGAAAAACAATGTTGCATCCTTATCCTCTCCCATAGAATTTTTAATTGTAGAATTATATTTTATAGAGGAATTGCTCATCAGTTTAGAAAAGATAAGACAAAAGGTTTAATGAAAATTTATTTAATTTTGGCCATGTCTTAAGATAAATGCTAAAAAATATGTGGCCCAATGTATGACATGTAAAAAACTAAAGCTAGAAAACAAAATTTGGCTAATATATTGCTTTAACTATTCATTATAAACCTTTTGAGGAGTTATAAATGGATTTTATCTTAGGATGCCCATGCACAACTCAAGTAAATGATAACATGTTTATATAATAGTTAATAGATTGTGTAAGATGGCCCATTTCTTACCCACCTATAAAACTAATGATATTTCCTGCATCATTAAAATATTTTTAAGAGAATTATGTGAATACAAGGCCTTCCTTTAACCATTGTGTTTGATCAAGATGCTAAGTTTATTATATCCTTTTGGAAGACATTATGAAACTTACCGGGAACCAAATTAAAATTTTGATATGCTTTTCACCCTCAAATTGATGGGCAAACTGAACTCATAAATCAAACTTTAAAAAATGAACTTAGTTGAATTGTAGGAAAAAGTTTAATAAATTGGGACTTACATTTACCAATAGTTGAATTTTCATATAATACTAGCATATCTAGATCAACAAGAACTTCTCGTTTTGAAATAATTTATGGTCATAATTCTAGAAGACTGGTTGACGTAGCTAATGTCCTATCTCATCCATTTTTTAATTATGAGTTCTCATTTACCAAAGCTTTAAAAGGCTATATGATATTATAATACAACAAATTGCTATAAGTCATAATAAAAATGCTTCTAGGATAAATCATAATTGATAAATAAATAATTTAAAGAAGGTGCCTATATTTTTATTCACATTTGTCCTGAATAATACCACACCGCTAAGTTCAAAAAATTACACCTAAGGGCTTGCAACCATTTAAAGTACTTAAAAAGATTTGATCTAATGCCTATCAATGACATTTTTAGGGACAAGGCAAACTCAAATAGACATCCCAAAAGATGAATTATTCTTTATAATAAAAAATAAAACTCAAATATTCAAAGTGTATAAAGATCACAAGGAGTTACCTAATAAAGAGAGTTGTAATGTCATAGAAACAAATAAAAAAAAACTAGTTAGAACAAATGATTAAAGCATAAGATGTTAGGATAGATGTGGTGAAAGGAGCTGAGCAACTAAAGAAGAAGAAAAAGAGGATACATGCGGCCTCTAAAAGAAGATACAAAGGCCCTCACTTCAAGGGTGGGCAAGTGAAAGTCCTACAAGTGTGGATGGTTAAATCTACACTAAAAGAATAGTTGAAGAAAGCAACAATAAAGATGTAGTGGCTGCAACAACACCTGATGCTAAAGAATACGTACGTAAAGAGGGCAAAATAGTCTTCGAGCAAGGACATTAAACCAAATGCTTGTAGGTAGGCAAGTCATTTGTCTTACTTTTATTTATCTAAGAAATCATTCATTATGTCGACACAAACATTTCTACCTTTATAGAATAACTAACTATGCCAATAACTACTCGACATCTAGGCACTAACATTAACACATGACTAGAATCCTGTCCTTTGAATTTTAAGCCTGACTGTTGATTGACATTTAATTTATTATTTTATGCAAGAAAAGAAACATGATGTGCCATGATTCCTAAAATAGACCATGAAAAAAATAAATGATATGCTTATAAATAGATACCAAGTTAAGCAGATAATCCCACATGTTTCCTATGAGATCTTATAAGTAAGGAGGAAGCGAAGGGTCTTCAAAGCACTCCAAACCTCTCAACTCTCTCTCCAATAATCTCTCTCCTCCACTTCTCCTATAAATTTAAGAAGCAAAAAAATGTTAAGGAGAGTAAATGGTTAGCCTTTAGATATCATGATATAAGAAAATTATGTTCATATGATGTAGCTAAAAGGTTTAGCAAGATGTTTTTCAAGCCTTGTTTCATTGGGAGAGGTTTTGAAGAACCTTACAGGTGCATTCAAATAATGCTTATCACAAGGAGGTGGCAAGTTTTTATGCAGCAACTCTACTCCACCTTCATCCTGGTGGTACCATTAGAATGTTGATTTTTAAACCTATTGAGAACAAAAGAATTACTGAGGAAGTCATTACTAAATGCTCAGTTAATGTTATAGAAAATTAATCAACCCATTAATTATTTAAAATTTATGATTAAGTCTTTGCCTCATTCTAATGTTATACAATGTAAAAGGTCTTATAAAACCAATATCATTAAGGCCATAATCAAAGAAAATCCTTTCATGGAATTATGATAAGGAGCAATCTCCATAGAACCCCAATTATAACATTCTCTAATGGAATCAACTATAGTAAAGCATCCCCCAAAAATATAAATACCCTCAACAAGATTACAGAACTTAGTTATTTGATTCTAAAGATTGTATCTTTGAATTACAGAATAAATAATATTAATAAGAAAATAAAAAATATTAATTAGATGATTGTAAATGTTAATGTAGAGGTATTTCAAAACAAAAATAAAAAAACAAAAATTACAAAAATAAAGTAGTTGCATGAATGATATCTTTTGAACAATCTAAATTTTATTAAGTGAATTTAATATACCTAAGCTCATTATCATCAATATCTGGAATAAAAAAATAACAAGAAGAATGAATTTACTTAATTTCACTAGCATGTCATTCACAATTCCCTAAGGTTGATTTATTAAGCTATTGGTGAGTAGAAGAGACACAGTGGTGGGCTTTACTTGCCCCAATCCTTTCTTCTTAAATACTAAGAGTGATATCAAATTTATGCTAGATCCAAGACTACACATTCTGTTTTCAAAGTATTCTCCTCCTATAGCACAAGGAATAGTATAGCTATTTGAAACTTTTCTTGTAGTTGTTAGCTTTCTATTTAGCATTGTATTGCATCCCCCACTTAATGATATTATTTCATGCTCTTCTAATTTTTCCTTTTTGGCTAAATTTTTTTTAATAACCTTCATATAGCTTAGCATATGTTCCAAACAATAAGGAAATGAAATATTATTATGAAATTTTTTTAATATGTCTAAATCTTAAAAAAAATTATTTGTTTAGCTTTCTTTAAAGTCTCTGGGTGTAAGAAAGTTATGTTTTTTAGAAATAGTTTTGATTTGGGATGCCCTTCTCTCTCCCTGATCTTCCTTTGCTATCCTTGCTTTCTTCTTCTCTACATCTCTCCCAGCCCACATATATTTTATTAGAATTATTAATTTTAGGCCTCTCTTGGCCCACAAGATCTTTCAAGTATTTCCCACTTTTTAATAAGATAGCTTTAGTACATTTTCTTAGGTTCACTTCAGTGTTGCTTAGGAGTGCCCCTAGCTAACGGGTGGACAAGTTTTTTGATAGATACCCAATCTATAATTTATGTTCTTGATTATTTTCTCTTATTTTTGTTGGGAGGCATCATGCCTCTGAAGTGTAGCATTTGTACAAGCCATAAACTGAGTGGTGGTAGCTATAAAGTGTACTAAGTCATCCCTCAATGATGTTTGCTTTTTGATGTTGAAGGGTTGAAGGTCTCATTGTAAAATAAAGTTAGATGACTAGTATCTTCCTTACTAATAAAATATAGGTGATTATTGGTAACCATCTGACAACTACTTTGTTTGAGAGTTCTTATTTAAAAAGTTGGGTGGCCCATTCACCGAAGATTTTTGTTATAGTAGGAATTATTAGCCTATTGGTTCTTTATAAAGTTCACATACTCCAAATAAGGCTATGTAATGGGGTTATTGGCTTAATATTTTGTAATATTGTAGCCTCTAACATGATTATAGTAGTAAAAGGTGGGAGAATGTGCTATAAGTGTTGTAGGAGTATTGAGTTAATTTGCTAATAAAGTAACATGTGTTATGATAACTACAATAGAATCTATTTCCTGTGATATAGTTATGAACTTCTTCAATATAATCCTTTCACCTCACCACTGTGGAGTTTTTTTATTTATACACCAAGTAAATCTTGATATTTTTTTATTTAGGTGATCAAATGCATCATTTAAGCATAATATACTATCTCAATAGATGAAAATATCATCTTATAATAAATTTGATCACTTAATAAGTACTCCTAAGGCTGATGGATTTGCATATACCCGAGATTCTTCTCTTAAAATGCATGGATAAATTTAACTAAGGTTTATTATAAACTGGGTTGGCAATTCTCTATAAGGCAAAACCCTTATAATTAATTACATCTTAAGAGAGGAAAACTCTCTTAAGAAAACTCTCGATTAAAGAATTCAACTTCTTATTTTTATGGATTTCAAACATAATTTCAAGACTATTAAATAGGAAAGTCAAATGGGATAACTCATATAGAATAGTTTATGGGTAGAAATAGAAAATGCTTTGATACCAGGAAGTCCAACAAGCACTTCAACTTATTCTATGGTTGTGCTTTATAATTTTGAAAGACAAATTCATTTTATTAAGAGTTGACATTTTAATAAAATGCTAGGAATTATATTCGAATAACACAAGACTTAAAAAAATCTAAGAGGTGACTACTTATTTTTATAGTAAACGAGAAATGGGATGCCTCTGATCTTATATCCAAAGACACTTTTGCAATAAGATAAAAAAGCTTGACTTATTCTAATAGAGAAAAATTAAGGATATATTGGATTATTTTCTTGAGATAATATGAACAGATCCTAACTCTTTTAAACTTACATCTCACCTGATAGGGTTACAAGCTAACACCACATCTATTTTAAATCCAAGAATTCAGTCTTATAAAAATTAAAGATGGTTTAGCCTATTATTAATTAGGAAAGTGGCTCAAAACTTAGACTCATTCCCTAGATCAGGACTTATATGATATGCTTCTAGCTAATGTTATAATTTTTAAAATTATATATTTTTAGACACTCAATTGCATTGATTAGGCTTGAGTATGTAAGCATGCCTACATGCATGATGAAAAAAAAATTGTAGGCTAAATCAGTGTGAGAGGTGATCTTCTTCTAATGGTGGCTATCTTAAATGGATAGACTCTCCCCCTTTTTGTACAATAGGTGAAGAACCTCATTTCAAGGAATGAAGTACAAGATGATTAATGACTATACAACACAAACTAAAAGTCCTTTTTTGTTTGTTTATGACCAAGGCTTTAAAGTGAGGTTATAAGTTATATTTAATTTTTTTATTTTGAGTTCATTAATTTAATTGGGTAGAAAAATTAAGTTTATCTTAAGAGCCACTACAAAATCAAGTTTTCACATCACATCATAAAGTCAAAGAACAAATATATGAGAAGCATGTTATTCTAGTGCGCACCTAAAATAAACACACCAAACAAACCAAACTAAAGAAAGCCTAGTACAAACAGTTTTCTCTATAAACCCCAGAAGAAAGAAAAAAATGGGTAATCTAACCTTATACAACTCAGGCTAGACATCAAAATTTTGATCTATAGGTTCTTTATTTTGCCTTTTCTCTTTAGATCATTTCTTTCACGAGGGACCTCCTTAGGCTTCATAAGAAACTGCCAACTTATGTGTATGTTCCTGTTAATCCTAAACCCTATAGATCTTAACCTGATTCTAGTATCAAATTACATTTAAAGTTTTGATAAAAAATTCTTAGCTAAACCTATAAAATATGTATTGAGATAGCACACATAAACATTATATATTTATATTTTAAACTTTAGGCTTAGTACTAGTGGGTACCAAGCCACTTGTCCTAATGGGCTATGCTTAAGAACTTAAGCAAATAACACCTACAACCAAATGAGGTTAATTTGAATTTTATTTTGGCAGTTTCTTATTAAGCATAGTCTATAGAAGATATTACTCTAATAAACCGTGCCCTAGAATCCATTCTATGAGCAAATAATCCTAATATTTAGACTAAAATAGTACATTATAAAACCAGAAGATCAATACATCACAAATAGAGCATTGGTCTAACCTAAAACTATAGTTGGTAACTTAGCAGCTTAGTCTATGCAGAGAGGCTAGTGTAGTGAGGCTGCACTGAACTTTAGTGTTTAAGTTTAAATTTGATATTAGAGTTTAGTTTAGTTTATTATTGGGTTATTTTGGTTTAATCATTTAGATGAATTTGAAATACATTTAAAGTTTTTTTAGGTTAAGGTTGATTTTTTGGTTTTAAAGTGTGAAGGAGAAAATGACTAGGATCCAATTCTATCAACACCTTAATAGGGTGAACACTCTGACAAAGGATGAGGTTCACCTTAAGGGTCTAAATAAAATATTTCTTTTATTTTAAATTAATCATAGTTTAAATTACAAATTACTTAAATTTGAATGATTTAATAGTTTTATAAAAAAACACACCATAAAGGGGTAAGTTAGAAATGACATTTGATAAACCTCTTTCTAGCATTATTTATTTTGAATATTTGTTAGTTTATAACTTAAGAAAAATATTTTGTTTTGAATTTATATTGAGTGTTTTATTACTCAAGAAGAATATGTGCATTTTTATAATTTTTCATCCATAGATATGCGTCGTTCATAGACCAAAGAAATGAGGTAAAAACTTCTTTCGGACCAGTTGCCCTACGATCTTGAGTTTCTAGACTATTTGCGTGATGGTTGTACATTATAGAAAAATTAATTTAAAATTTTATTGTTTGAAATTAAATGCATTATATGTGTTTTTAAAGTGATTTAATTAGGGATGAAATAATAACATTCGAAGAGATTAATTTAAATGACTAGTTTAATATATATTTAATTAATAATTAATTTAATTTAAGTTTATTAATTTAATATTTATTCTAGCAAAGATTTGATTATGTTCATCTTATTCTTAACATTGTTAACTCAATTAATTAATCAAGTTTGTTTAATGATTGATTTGTTTTGATTAAGCATTTACTTTGATTAAAGGTTTTAACAATGTTCATTCGAACATGTTTAATTTGATTTAATTAGGGTTTGGTGATTAATTAAAATCTAATTTGGTTAGCTTGGTTATAAAATTGATTTTGTTTAGATTTGATGAATGATTAATTAAATGTTCATAATTAGCTTAGTTAAGTGATTAATAAGATTAAAGTTTGATTATTTAAGTTAAGTTATTGACATAATTAAAGTTCAATTAATAATTATTTGTGTGCATCATTCTTAACTTAATTAAATGATCAATTTGATTAGGGGTTAATCAAGTAGTTAACTTAATCAAAAGTTTGTTAATGATCAATTAAATTAATCATACTTGATTTGATTAAATGGTTGATTCAATTAAGATTGAATCAGTGATTAAGTTAACCTTTACTATAGTAGTGATTAATGTTTATTAAAGTTTAATCAACATATAATTAAATCCACTAAAATTAACTCAATTCAATTAAGTGTTTGGCTTCATTAAAGATTAATTGAGTGATATATTTAATAAAAGGTTCATTAATGATTAATTGTCAATCATGATTAACTTTTTCAAATTTAAATTAAGGATTAGTTATGATCCGTTAATTGAAACTTGATTAATAACTTATTACACTTAAGGTGATTTAAGTTGATTGATTAACTTAACATTTGATTTAGTTCAATGTGATTAATTTAAATAGATTTTTAACTTAATCATAATTAAATTATTGATTAAATAAGTTCAATATGATTGACTTAATCAAATAATTTGTTCAATTCAAGTTCAATCAATGATTAACCAAATTTTTATAGTTTTTTCATACCTCTTAAATGAGTGTTCTATTTCATTAAAGTTTAATGAAATTTGTATTTTTTTTGTTTAATGTTAATGAGATTATGTTCTTAAGATAATTAAGATTTTAATTCAATAATTTTGTATTTTAATTAAGGATAGAGAGTTTAATTATTTTATTTAAATATCTCTCTATTAAAATAATTATTTATATTAATTAATAAAAATTTTATAATATTTTGTGATTTTCTTAAATCAATTATTCAATTAAATTGTCATGAGAATGTTAATAGAGTAATAACTTTTAGTCCAATGACCCAAACACCATGAAAATTTTATTGGAAGTGCTCATTGATATAATAAACCTACCATAAAAAGTTTTAGTTAATTAACCATGTAATTTAGGAGCAATTAGAAAGTATTATTTCTCACAAATTTTAATTTATTTCTCAAATATTTAGCAAAATTGTGGGTTTTAACTTCGGTAGATTCTTCCATAGATGTTGAATCTAGAGAAGGGTCATTCATAATTTTTACTTAAGTGGTTTATTTCTAATGAGTTATTGAAATTATAGTTCAATTAAATTAATTAATTAAAATTAAACCTTTTTAAACCCTAAACTAAGTGATTCTAAAATCTAATTAGATCAAGGATGTGTGATTAATTTCCCAAATGTCTTTAATTGTAATGAGGATGTTTTAAACCATTTTAGTATATTTTATAATTTCCTTATTTATGTATTAATTACTTTATTCAAATTGCCCTAATATAGTTAAAAAAACACAACACTCAATCTTGAGCTCTAATTTGAAATTTTTATGGTAAGTATATATTTGCTATAAATTTTTACTCTAAAAATTTTAATTCAATTGGGTTTATATTTTGAGATTAAATAAACAAATTTAAAATATTTAAATTAATTTTAAAATATTTTTTAAAATTTCATGCATTTAATTTTGTTAAATTACTCTCTTAAATATGGATCCAAAAAGAAGTTATTTGTATTTTTTAACATAATGGTTGATTTTCTATGAATTTTTGAAGATTTTATTTAATTAATTCAACCAATTGAATTTTAATGCTTTATTAAACTCTAATTAATGATTTTCATGATTTAATCAAATTCAAAGAGTTTATTTAATTTTGTTTGGGTCTTTGTTGTTATTGAAAGTGTTTTGAGTGACACTGACATATTTTTATCATTTTTATAATTTTATATTAATTATTTATCTAAATTAACTCTAAGATGTTTCAGAAAATCACAACTGTTAATCTAGTACTTTGATTGACTTATAACTTTATGATATGTAGAGATTTACAATAGGTTTCTACCTTATAAATTTCAGTTTAATTAGGTTTGTATTTTGGGAGTAATTAAAGAATTATTATTTTGATAATATCAAAATTAATCCCAAAATATTAGATAAAACTTATTGATTTTAATTTTGTTGGATTTCTCTCTAAACTATGAATTCTGGGTTGGGTTATTTCTATTTTTAGCTTAATGATTAATTTGTTGCAAAATTTTGAACTTCAACATAGTTGAGCTAATTAATTAAAGTTTAATTAAATCTTAATTTCGTGATTTTTTTTATTTTATAAGATTGGGAGGACCTAATTAATTTTCTTAAGTTTCTTGGAATTTATTAAAGTGATTTGAATCACTTGGATGGATTTCATATTTTTTATAATTTTAATTAATTATTTACTTAAAATTAGCCATTAAATTTCAAAAATTAATAACTCATAATCCAAAAGTCTATTTAACTTGAAACTTTTATGATAGGTATGGACTGACATTAGTTTCTATCCTTGAAAATTTTAGCTTACCTAGACTAATATCTTAGAAGTAATTAAAGAAATTTAATTTTTAGTTAAACTCAAATTAGTCCAAAAATATTTATTAAAATTTGAGAATTTTGGATTTGTTAGATTGTCCTTAGAATTCTATGTCCATATAGGGGCTAGTCATAGTTTTTGATTAAATGTTTTATTTTTCATAATTTTTGAAATTTTGGTTTATTTTTAATAAATTTTAAATTCAGAAAAGCCTTTGATTTTCTACTTAACCTATTGAGCACTGATTGAATGGTCCTTTATGTGTGTCGACATAGGATTGGGCCACACAATCGCTTGCATGGCTAGGGGTGAGAAAATGGATTTGTTTAAGATCGTCTGATCAAAGATCCATTGGTCTAGGTTAATTTTGGTGGTCTTAAATAGGATTTTTAATCATAATTACAGGGCTTAATCTCAACCATCATTCTAACAAAAAGAAATGGATGGTAATGGGGTTATCTTCCTTATTGCTAGTGAGAGGCGTGCAACCGTCTACCCTTAGCTTTGACATTCTAGTGATTCACGTTGGAATTTCAGGTTCTTTTGTAGAAAAGAGCGTTGGGACCATGAGAGCAATCAAATTCCATAATTTTCATTGAGTTTCACACTATTTCATTTCATCAAACATTAAAGCCTAAGTTTTGACTAAAGATTTGAAAAGTTATCGCAGCGAAGCTCGTGTTTAGGGGAGTTTTTTCATGTCAAATTCAACTCTCAATATAAGATGAAGCTCTCACATGACTTTCATCCTTTGACTCTTTATGGATCATCTTAACCATGAAAGGTCATCATGGTCCACTAGAATCTGATTAGTGTTGGTGGATTTTATGTGTGAAAGAGAGGGGAAAGCTCGATTATGGTTAGTGAGGCTCCAATAAGCTCTTTTATGTGTCCAAAGTCTATCATTTATTGAGTTCCTCTCCTACTTATTGTTAGCCAAAAATCACATTAATAGAGATATGGGTGGTGGTCAATTGATTAGGATTGGCTTCGGACTTATTTGAAGGTGTGCTGACTTCATTTCCTAAGGTAGAAGATTACTTAGAGGGCTTTCAAGTGGTTGGGTAAAGTAGACAGAGAAGTTTGGTTGTCTCCTCTATATTCCCTCTCCTCTTTTATTATTTTACCTTTTTTTGTATTATTATTTCACTTTCATTCTATCTTTCTTTTACTTTTAGTGTTTAGTTCATGACCTTGATTAAACTTTGTTAAACTTAAAATTTTGAGTTATGAAAAATACGATGTGATGACATATGGTGTTGTTGATTATGTGTTAATGTCATCTTTAAGCTGATTCAAGATTACCTCGAGTAAACATGATTGTCAAAACACATATTTGTATTGCAATCTGAAGTAACCATGGTTAAACTTAGGTTTAGTTTTGACTATTGACTCAATGGGATCCACATAGGGTAGTTTAGGCTTACTTAGATAAATTGGTCAATTTGTCTAAATTATGCCCAAGAAAGAGTTGGAGTAAGCTTATTTAACTATTTTAAGTGATTAGGGATGTTTTATTTATTAAAATTCCTATTTAATTGAATTTTGTCTTAATTGGATTAAGTGATTTAATTAGCCAAAATAGAGCTCAAATGAAATTAAGTTTGAGCTTGGTTGAGTTAGTATGATGATTTTGAGCCTTTAGGATAGCTCAATTTAATTTAATTTTTATAAATTTTGATTTGGGCCTAGTGGAGCTTACATAGGTCAATTTAGATCAAATGACCTAGTCAACCAACTTAGACCCCAATTGAATTCAATTTTGTGTTTAATTGAGTTTGAATAACAATCTTAAGTTTTTATAATAACTCAATTTGATTTAGTTTGAATTTGCATTGAATAAGGTCTAAGTGGGTTGGTTAGGTTAATTAACCTAATTATCCCATTTTGGAGTAAATTGACTTTAGATTTTAATTTAAATGTATTTCATTCGGAGTTTAGCTCAATTTTATTGAATTTGAAAATGCATGGACTCAATCCAACTGGGCTTGTTAGGTTCTAGTGGGATCCACTAGCCTGACCTAGGCTTAATATTGGGATTGATTTTAGTTTAATATTTCAATTTTGAACTTCATTTCATTTTATTGCAAGTTTTGGTTATTTCAGATTATGAATTGAGTGTTCACTTAGTCACTGAAGAAATATCTAAGTGAGGATAGTCTTAGCCTATGATTAGAAATTCTAAATACTAAGATTAAGAAGAATATTAACCTCATAAATAATGAGGTCAACAACCACTAGTAATTATTCATTACATCTTCTCCAATAAATATAGTCTAGCTAATAAAGGCGTTGTTGGATGCAACATCAATTAATGTCTATATTAGCATAACCAACTAGTTGTAAAAGGTTGTACCTACATAAACTTGGGATGGCTATGATGTGGCCATCTTCTTAGGAGGTCCATGAACCTCTCCCATGCGTCATATAGAATTTTTTCTTTTATTTGCACAAAATTTAAAATATTTATGCACTTTGTTGCTATTTTCTTGTGATAAATACTTTGATAACAACTTCTAAGTCTATATTAGTGATGAGTTGAGCTAGCTTTTGGCTTAATATCTTACTAAAAAAAATAACATCATTCTGATAGCACCATTTGACACTCCATTTATATAAAAGTCTCTAAAATTGTTTTGATATCCACTTTCTTGTCTTCAGTGGCAAGGCTTCTAAACTAGGACCTTTAAATCATTAAAGGGTGGCAAGCTTAATCTTAAAGTTATTCTCCTTCACACCTAGCTTAATGATAACATGTAGATTTCCATGCAAGGTAGGAAGTGTAGTCGCTTAATGCTTTCGCCCTTATGTCTATTCCTCCTCTATCTTCTAAATTGGTCTTTATTTTTACTGTAGTCTAGTTGGACAATGTTCTTTTTTGGAGTCTTCCAAAGTGTTCTTTCAATTTCTAGATCTTTAAAAAGTAATGTTTCACCAATAAAATAGTGCATAGATTATAGTCAATTTGCAAAAATAGCATAATAAAAAAATAAAAATTTTCCAAAGTAATATAATTTAACTTTGTATTAATATTAGCATAGCAATTCCGTAGCAAAGACACCTAAAATTTGATGCATTGTGGGATAAACCGTAATGGAAGACTACATAGTCGTTCTAAGTAATAATGTGTGGTAAAGTATCATTCCCACGAGGATTATATAATAAATATTAAAATTAGGTTGATTATTTTTTATTTAAATCTAGAATATACTCTTAAGTTTACCAAAAATCTAGCTAACTAACTAGAACATGAATTTGTATAGGTGATCATAAAAATGATTAGGCCTAGAGATGGGCATCACCAATTTTCTTTGTGGGGCTAAAATCTTAACTAGGTAAGAAGTTAATTTTTGTCAAACACCAATCATTGTGACTGGTACCCTTTTCTTAAAATCCTAGGTTCCATATTTTTCTTGTATGACCTACCTACCTTTAGGTGATAAATTTATCAAAAAAAAAAAAGATCTTAAAAAGACTATATGACTTTGTCATGATTTTCTCTAGCCTACGACATATCATCATGAAATTTTATCCATGATAAGTCCATTTCTTTACCTCTTAGTTCTAAACATATCAACTAATTTATTGATAGATAATGGCTAGTATAATCAATAAGCAATAAAACTTAAAATAAATTTGTTGTATTAAGAGGAAATAAAAAAACAAACTTTATTAAAATCAAAAGTAACATAAAAATAACATGCTTACAATCTAACCTCTAAAAAGGGGTATTTTGTTCATGAAGAAACAAAAGAGAACCATTCAATGCTTATATATGAACATTATTATAATAACTAAAGATTAAAAAAGGAAATATATAGGTGGAGAAGTTGAGATAGTCTTCATCATCGCCTTGGCTTTTTGCCTTTGAGATCTCCCTAATGGCTTTAATTTCCAAACATCTTTGAGCAGCCACCAGAAATCCTCCTCTTAGACCCTTCAAGAACTTAAGATAATGGGTTGAATAATGACTGGAGAAGTCCCTTATTTCAACCACATAAATTATTTTTGATAGGCATATCATTAAATATTCATAAAAAAAGCAAAAACAAATTGATGAATATTTAACAAAATTATAGTAGCTTCTAGACCATTATTTAGCTACTAAAATGGAGTGAATGGGTGCCAACCTTTCTATTTACATGTGCTTGAAAATTTTGGGTCTAACACCAAAGCGTTAGGATTAAGCATTTCACACTACCATGAATTGTAGTTAGGATGACGTAGAGTGCCTAGGTGCCAATAGGCGATGGCTTTTCTGTATGGTTCTTACAATTAGGTGTCTAGGCATTTAGTGATGGCATTATGGTGCCATGTTGGATACCTAAGTCTCAGGCTGAGCTCCAAGCACCTATTGAGTCCCAAATTGTATAGTTTTCTCCCAAATCTATTCTGGATAATTTTCCAAAGCTTAAAATCATGATAAAATATGTTTCAAATATATAATATAATATTAAAAAAATGTAACTTCCACCTCTATCAGCATGCCTTTATCCTTGAGCCTATTGCCACTAAAGTTTGGGCATGGAGTGATAACATGTTTAATAGTTTTCATTTTCCATCAAAAAATTATTATTTTTGGCCTTCTTGTTCTTGGATAACCTATGGAAAGGTAAAGCTAAAGGCCATCTTAAAACTATTTTGGCTATGATTATTGTTGGTATTTCATGGATGGACCAGAATGATTCCAATCATAAATATTTTAATATGAATCATTACATAATAGTAGCTGAAGTGAATGACAAAATGAAAATCTCTTATTTGTCTAAGCAATTATCTCTAAAAAGCTTTTTATGTTTTTAAATAGATTATTTATAAAGATTGGTATGTTTGATTGCTCTTCTCGTAATACATCTTAACATAAGATTATTTATTTTGCAACAATTTAGTTTGAAGCAGAAAAGTAATAGTGATAGTGATGTGGATGTTGTTCACTACAAGTAGCAATCTTCTTAGAAATTAGTAAAGTTATCAGTGCTTTTGCATGACTATCATCTCATGTATTTTTATTTATCTTAAAATGCATGCTTTAAACTATGTTATCAATCTTTATATTTCTATCAACATCTAAAAGGTGTGGCTTAAGGTGGATGACATACTTCTATACTTCTAATTCAATTTATTAATAGATCTAATGACTCTAAAGCTTTATTATCTATATGGTATTATATTTTTCATTTATCAAAAAAGAGAAGGGAATGCATGAGCTAATTAGTTTGCAAGTCAAGGACCTAAAAGTAGCTCTATTGTTGAGTGTACTTAATTACTTAAAAGTTTATATTTTACTTTTCAGTAATGTAGCTAGTACTATTTCTTGCATGCTTAAAATTGCTAATGTGTTTTATTGGCAATGCTTACTTACACTAATTGGATAGAGCTTTAAGATATTTTTGATAACCAAAGGAGGCTCACTTTGTGTTTTTCATCATCTCTTTATCTCTTTATTTCTTCATTCCCATGCAAAGTGCTTTCTACCAAAACTTAAGACTTTCAAACTATCATAAGTTTCATTTAGTTTGTTATTTACTACCACCCTATGAGTTTGGAGGATAATAGTTTATGTTTTACTCAAATTGTCTCCAGATATAGCCTTGGACTCTTTACTTGAGGGATTATCAAATTCATAAGTTGTTCTTATTTCTTTATGATGTTGGCCCTTTTCATGCATCATTATGTTGTTCCTTTATTTAACATAAAATCTTGATTGTTTTTTATTGTTATTTTTATTTTTTATTTTGGTATTTTGATTGCTTTGTGTTAAATAGTTTCATTTTTTAGTTTATTTATTTTTTAATGAGATCACTTTGTTGTTGTAGATCACATTCTATTTGGATGTTAACCATTCAATTCTATAACATATCAAATCTCCATTCATAGGTTTGGCTTTAATTAGCTTTAAGGTAGACCTCAATTGGCTTAACTCTAATTGATCCTAATAGACATGATTTGTGGTCCTACGATTGAACCACAATCAACCTAGTCCCAATGTCTTCTTAATTATATATTATTTTGGTGATTTTTAATCAAATAATAAAATCACTTAGAAGAATATCTTCCATGGAGTTTAGGTTATCAAATTTCAAGAAAATTGATCATAGTTGACCATTAGGCTAGGATAGATAGTCTAGATTACTTTAACCCTAGCTTAACCTAGTAGGGCACAAAAATGTTGCCTTATATTTAAATGCTATGATTGATCACATTAATCATGACCAACCATTTGGATAGGTTCCAATAGCTTAGATTGTGAACGCATTGACCCATATTATTCCAAATGGATATGTATGGTGCCATAAGACTAAAACCTTCAAAATGATCAAATTTAGTGCACTTAAACATTAAAAAAAAGGTAAATCATAGATGACTTGGCCCTAAAAAACCCTTGATTTGGACAAATGTTCAATGAACACATGTTAACCCAATTCATCCTTTAAGGACACTTTAACCACTTTGACCTGTTTGACCAAATTGAGCCAAGCTAGCTTTGAGAACTCTTTTAATTAGTTTACCATAGTTGACATGAGCTAGTTGTCCCTTGATTAAGATCAATTTATCAAGTTAGCTTATTTGGCTCAAGTTGACATAAGTAAAACTTTTAGGCTAACTTACTAATTTGAATAAATTGATTCAAATCAATTTTTTCAATTGTCTTAAGTGAAATCTTCATTAATGAAATAGACTCAACGCTTGATTTAATTGATTCATGTAGCTCAATTGATTCAATATGGTTTACTGGACTATTTTAACCAATATAATCATAATTGATCAAATTGGTTAGACTATTTACCTTGGACAAGCTCATTAGACACTAACCGAGACTAATTGACCCTTAATTTAACCTAATTAGCCTAATTAAATAGTGCCCTCTATTGTGAACATATATAATTAACCCATTTAAACCCATAAGAAAAAATTCACTCAATTAGCTTAATTTGTTCAAATTGATCCCTCCTTAGAGTATCATTAAGTGGTTCATATATAAGTTGACTAGTATTAACCCTCAAGCTTACGTTGGTCCCTTTGACTAAGTCAAGTCAAACTTTAGCCTATTTGATTTACCCTTAGCCTAAATAGACTTAGGACTCCAATTTGACTTAAGCATTGAATCTTAGTTTTATATTAAATGCATATGGGAAAACCATATCTCTAGTTACCTAATTGATCTTATGGTCTCACAATGCTCAAAGAAGACCTCATTTTGACCATCAAAAGATTTGTGATTAAAATGAATTAGCTTCATACTCCCTCTATTTATTAACTAACATGTTGAAAGTTATGACAACACTTAAGTGTGTGTAAAAATAATTGAAAACTAGGGTTGACTCATATAATCTTAAGCACTTATCAAGCTGTGTCATTTATAAGAGTATGATTATCTTAAGACTTATCGCTTTATTATCAATTGAAGCGATAGGCTTTATGCTACTTGCATAAGTTAAATTTTCATATAAGGTATGATTATGATTAAAATATTTTAATATTTGATAAAATTTGACTTAATAATAATAATAAATTAATCATAGTCATATTTAAGTCTTAGCTCTAATGGGATATATCTTAACTTAAAGTACTAACATCACTTTGTATGCCTATAGATGTGGTCATATGATTAATTAATTGAAATGATCAATAATCATGTATAAAATTCAATTGTTTAAACATGTATGAATATATGAATACTTGAAGATAGATGGATTCTAGATATATATAATAAAATATTCTAATTATTTAGAGTGCAACTCTAAATGAGAACCATTTATTTAGAAAGAGAAGGGATAGGGCCTAGTATAGATGTATACTTGCTAAAAAAGGTGTTCAATCATATGGTATGGCTAGACTATCAAATGACTTCATCAAAATGGCGTGACTCAAATGAGTAAGAGTTTAGCCAAAAGTGATATTTACCAAATTCAAATGGAACTTGATCTAGGGAAATGAAGTACATAAAAAGGTATTAGTGCATTCATAAGAATATAGCTATATTATGAATAGACTAAGTCATACTTATATGACTAACCCATAAAATTTTCTTAATCGAGCAGCAATAGTTGATGGAATAAGAGGTGTATTGGGTGAGATAAATAAATAAGTATAAGTCTACTTAGCCAAAGAAATTGATAAATATTAAAAAATCAATTAATAATGTAATGCTAAGCTATAAAATAAACTTGAGGGAATAGGACAATATGCATGATCTTGATAATGCAATATATTAAAAAAGTTTGAAAGATAATCAAAATATTATGATATTGTGAAGGCTAATTTTAAAAAGAGTGTTACCCACTTGGTTGACCACATGCATAGAAATTCTGTCTATATGCACAGATATAAATGAGAATATGATAAATTAATATAGAATACATAAGAAAATAATGTTAAACTCAAGTCAAAGACTATTGTTATTATGCAATGAATTACATGTTCCCTGACCAAATGCATTAATGTCATTATGGGGTGTAAGTATACCAATGCAATCTAATAACAGGATTTTTACTATTGATAAATTTTTAATCCTTATTAAATGAAATGGTCACATAAGATTTAAGGGGAGGAAGTGATCTAAAATTTTAATATATATATATATATATATATATATATATATTGTTTTCTAGAATTATAAATAGTAATAAAGCTATTAAATATTTGAATATGATGGATTTTTTATATACAAAATAATATGCGTAAATCATTTTTCTGAAATTATTAGAACATTTCATAATTTAATAATCAAAATATATATTATTTTAGATATTTTAAATAACAAATTACATAAACAAATTTTGATAAATTAATTTAAACCTTAATCATTAAGACGTACCTTTAGAATACATGCAATACCATTAGGCTACTAAGGGCAAAATGATATTTATGTAAGAAGAGATATTTTCACCCAAAATTTTTAAAATAATATTCAAATATTTTAATTAAATTTTGTAAAAATTCAAAAAATCATCTCTCATATTTGAAAACTTCTCCTAATTTATTTAAATATTTAAAAATAAAAATAGTCATTCTTTTTTATTTTAATTAATAACAAATTTTAAATAATTAAATATATTTACAATAAGCTTGGGGCACTCTCTAATTTCTATAGGTGTAGATTTTTAATTTTTTTATTTTACTTATTATGAAATTTGAATGGTAGATATATAACATAAAAAAACAATAAATTTCATATCGAGAAATTAGTAGATGTGAAAATTTAATGAAAAGTTTAAAATATTTTATTAAATTTTTTTGAAAGATTTAAAAGTTTCTAAGTTCATTTGATTTATTAAATTTTTAAAATCAATAACAATACTTTTTCTAAATTGGTGAATTTTTAGAAAGAGTTATTTTTCTCAAATTTTTATTTAAAATGAGGCTTTTGTTTAAAATTTATTTAATTTTGTTCAATAATTAATTGATAGTTAAAATTAATAGAAAATTCTTGAAAAATTAAAGGTAATTAGGATAAATTATACTTTGATTAGATTAGGGCCATTGATTCAACATTAATGTCTTTAATTTCATCTTTTTTCTTCTAGAACTCTGAAATATCCCAATAAACCAGAGCTTATTTCTCCTTCGACATTGAATCATTTGAGGAAAAGTTAATTAGAATGGCTTCAGAAACAAAGGATGACCAGCCTTGCTCATAGCTTTGCGTATTGTGATCCACATTGCTAGGAAGACTAAAGCCAAAGAGAAGAAGATGGTTTAAATTTTTTTACTTGTGTAGTGCAAAGAGCTTTAATCTTTTGATTTGTATGCCTTCAATGAGGTGGAAGAAGAAAAGTCCTCTTTGAAATTGACATGAAGCACTCTATATCAATGGGTCAGCCGACCTCTAACCGCCATTAGGGCTACTTTTGTTTTAAACATTTTTGAGGCTATGAAAGTGTGAAGAAGGATTAGTTATAATACTCTTAGTTCAAGAAAGATGAAATTTTTTTCTCTATTTGCAATGGAAACAAGTATGGCTTTTAATGGCTTCTTGATCAAGAGTTTCTATATTGAAATCGTGGTTAAACTTTGATTAACTATCCTTCCCTACTAGCTAGAAGTTTATGAACAATTGTATATAGTTAAGGAGTAGAAATAGAAGCTTATCTAGCATTGAATTGAAAGTCTACTCTAAACTTTTATAACTTCTATTTAATGAGATTTTATCCATGGTAACTGCCTAATTCCTTAGGTTAATAGCTATTAGCTAGTTCATTTTATTAATAATTATATAAGATAATTTTCTCAAAAATAATAAGAGTTTACTTGATGAAATTTCCATTATACCTCCTCCCCCATGAACTCATTCCAAATGTTGACTTATTCATTCAAATTGACCAACTTGAATTCATTAAATTGATTTAGGTGAAATAGAAATTTATTTATAAAATTCATTAATAAAATTATCATTAAGGTTTTGAATTGATTTCTATTGGATGAGTCTAAATTTTTTATAAACATAGGTGTTATCATTTATGCCCAAGAAAAATCATGTTGGCTCATTTGGCTAAATTGAGCCACATTAGGCTAAACAAGTGAATTATCAATAACATCCTTGTTGATAACCACTCTAAAAAATTTGATTAGATATCGTAATTAACCTCTACTAATAATCCACCAAAAGAGACATTAACTTTAATGAGAAAAATATTTGACTCTAACCAATTGCATTTAATCCATGGAGCATTTTGGCTTCATGGAGCTTGGATCATGTTTAGAACACTAAAATATTATGTGTATAATTAGCCCAAGTAATTTAATGTTCATGTCTAATTTAGTCAAATCAGCCCAATTAGATCAATGTGTGTTAATTAAGTTAACTTTTATTCAATTGACCCAATTAACGGATTTAATATTTACATTAGAGTAATTTTAGCATATCGACTCATTTATTGACTAATTTAAAATGGTCAATTCAAAGTCCATGTGTTTTGATCCAATATTTATATTAGCTTGGGCTTGATTTGACTATCCTAATTTTGAGATTGATCGAATAGGTATCAAGGAGTTCTATGGTTCATTTAATTCATGATTTTACTAAGAACATCTTAGAGTTGAAAGTTTAAGGTGATTAGTTAATTTAGTTAAGAAGAGTAATCACTTAGGAAAAGGTCTAAATAGGGTAAGGATCAGTTAAAAAAATTTTAGCTAACCAGAAGTCAATATCTCAGATTGATTTTAATGATGGTCAAGCAAATCTTCAAAGTTTTAAATATATACATCATTTAGTCAATGGAATAAAATAATTACAAAAAAAATTAATGCGTATATCTACTAGGGAATGACTAAGTTTAAGTGGTGAAAAATGGCTCACCCGAGGGATAGGTAGAATCAAACTTAGGATGTAAGAAAAGATTATAAATGAACCGCTTACATTAGTTCCTCTTAAGGGTTCACTAAGGCTAACCTAATAAGTTAAATTAATGTGTGTTTGGAGTGGTTGCAACCTTCTAAAAAGTGGTGGTAGAGTTGCTATAGAAGAAGTTGTTGTGTAAAAAGATATAGTGGGTATTGCAATATATATATTTTTATTTTAAAAAAGTCATACTATAGCTTTCTAGTAGTCACTGCACTTTACCTGGACAAGTTAGAAAATAAAGTTTTCCACCACATTGTATTACAAAATGCACCCACACCACATTTACCCAAATAGTAATTACTGTGCGGTGTGAAAACAATCACAACACACCATTATCCCAAACACACCTTAAGTTGGGGCTTTGTTGCATAAAGATGATATGAGATTAAATCATATTGATATTTTATTATTAAAATTTCATTTCACTAATCATAATTTGGTTGGATAATACCTTCTAATTAAAGAGTTTATATGATTTTATTGATGTCTAATTAAAACTGGCCAATACCTTTCTCTTAGAAGCTTAAGTCTCCATTAATTTTGCACAACCTACCTACCTATTAGTAATATATTTAATGAAAAAATAATCAATCTTCTTTGGATCTTAAATATGTTACACTAGTCCTTCATAATTATTTCTAATTTGCAATCTATTAACTATGATATTTCTTTCCAAGATGAATTCTTTGTCCACCAGTACAATTCAAATGAACCATGTGAACTATTAATTAGTGGCCAATAAATCAATATGCATTAAAGTGCATAAAAAAATATTTGATAATTGTGAAATTAAAAGCCTAAAACTTTAATTAAAAATTAAAACTAACATAAATCATCAAAAGATTTAGTTCATGATGAAAGAAAAGAAAATGTAACAAATATAAATAATATTATAATAAAATTTGAAAAAGAGAAGAGGGAAAAAATTAGGGAGAAGTTCCGACCTTGCCTCCTTCTTCATGTCCTAGTTATCTTGAATCTTCTTCAATCATTGCCTTTATGAGAGCCATAAAAATTATCTAAAACTCTAAGAAGATAAACATTAAACTCTAGATTTGGATCTTACAAAAGAGCCTTAATTCTTTTTAAAAATCTTTAAAAAGGGTTATAATAATTGCTCCAAGTATGAAAAGAATTTATGCTAAAATTAGGTCAAATTCAAGGTTGTTGCCCTATTGGCATTTTAACATCTAAGTATCTATCTGCTTGGTTAAGGTTTGTGGCAAACTAGTCCTTAGGTGTTGGTGCATGGGAGTTAGAATCCGAAGCTTCACCAAACTCTTTATATGGGGTTGCTAATAGGCACATAGGTGCTTAGTTATAATTTATAAGTGTTGAGTCTGGTGCCTAGATGCTAAGAGGGTGACAGCTACTAAATCTCCTTTAAATTTTTTGTTCTACTTTATAATTTGCTTAAAAAAGTCCACCTTTTAATTTTTTTTACATTAATTACTTAAATTTTGCATAACTTTTGTCACCTATAAAATTTAAATTCTAAACCATTAGTGAGGTGAAACTTTTTAAACTTGTACAGAATTAAAGCCAATTCATAATCCTAAGACGAGAAAATATATGCAACTTTCACACTTATTAATGCTTTTTAATGAAAAATAACATCATCTCTCTCTCTCTCTATGTTTATATGAAAGAAAGGCCTTTATGGATTCATGTTTTAAGCCATATCATATTTGCTCTTTCTATCCCCCACAACAATTTGATTTTGCTAGTCATAAGTAGATGACACAATTCAAATTTTTTATAACAAGTTTAGCTTATGTACTTTAGTAGTAAGAGAGTTTATTGAAGATCATAAAAGAAAATTTTATAGTTCAGAACATTGATACCAAAAATACTCATGTTCTAAGAAATAAGCATTAACCAACTGTTTGCATTTATCAAAGCATGCTAACAAAATTAATATTAATATATTTGTTCTTTTTCTTTTTAAAATACTATAGTTTTATTGTTTTGATGTAACAAAAATTGGTTCTCATTCTAGTGGTCTGCGCTTAGGAATGTTGTTGTGTATATTGCTAAAAATAAGGGTTTAAGAACACACTTACTAGAATTTGGAATAAAGTAAGAAGTGAAAATGAAAGAAGAAAAATTCGAAGAGTTTTATTATAAAAGCTTTTAAAAATAATACAAGGGGAGTGTGGTGTTTAGAATTGGTGATGCGGGGCACCACATAGATATTATGGGTTATACTTACTGAAATGATCGAGGCAACATTAAGTAATGAGATATTACCTCAAAAGGTGAAAATATCACCCTAGGATTGACTTGATCATCTAATAATGATTCCTTAGGCTGATGGGTCTATATATACCAGAGATTGTTCCCCTACTTTACATAAATAAAGTAAAGCAGAGTTTATGTTAAGCCAATTCATAAATTTCATTAGGGAAAAGCCTCTGTAATTAATTACATCTTAGAAAATGTGGATTTTCTAAGAATATTCTATATTAAAGTAGTCAATCAGTGTCTCTAAAAATTTTCAAAATTAATATCAAAGGATTAATGATCAATGGAAATTCAAATGGGAAAGCTCAAATAGGAAGGGTTATTAATATAATTTCATGAGGAAAACACTATAAATCCTAATGAGAATTTCATTCTATTCTATGGTGAGACTTTATATTTTTGAAGTAGAGAGTTATGATTATTTATATTAATATTTCATTGGAAGGTTATGACTTAGATTACATAACACAAGATTGTCGAAATGCCTAAGAGGTGAGGACTTACACTCATAGCAAACAAAAAAAAAATCAGCCTCTAAACTTATATTTAAAGTGCTCTAGCATAATCCAAGACTTGACTTAATTCTACTCTGGGAAAATGGGATATGTTGGTTCACTTCCACTAGAGAGAATGAGCTCATCTTGACTCTTCTAGACTTATGATTGTCTAGAGTGACCACCAGCTAACACCTCCTACGCTTTTAAAATAATGTGGTCAAGTCTCATGAATGCAAGATTGTTAGACTATTATTTATTAAGAATGAGTTTAAGATCTTAAACTCACTCCCTAAGAGCCTAGATTATGGTTGGTATGAAAGTATGCCTAAGACTAATGCTATAAAATATTTAAATTTTTTTTCAATTTTGACTCAGTGTTTTTTTTAGGCTTGAAAAAGTTTATGTTTATATGCATAATGAAATAAAGTTAGTGACTAAATCAAAAAGAATATGTGTTCTTTACTACAAATGAACTGCTCTTATAGGTCAAGTTTGTCCCTTATCGTGCAAGAGTGGAGACCCCCTATTTGCAAGAAATGATATAATATACATGCATAATCTTATAACATATAATAAACAAGTAAGGGGTTGCTATATCTTTTATCTTGATTAAATGCCTATGCTTCAAGGTGAGGTTATGAGTTGTCAAAATTTTAATTGGTGTTGATTAATAAGGTCTTTAAAGAGCCTACTGTATTTAATCCAAATTATCAAACATTAAAACTTTAAGAAACCTAACAAAATCAAGTCATTTCTATTGCATAATCAATATAAACAAATTAAACAATCATCATCAATAAAAGAATAAAAGGTCAGTGTAGCTGGGTACCGCCCTACACAAAAAAAAATGGATAGTCGAGCTCTACCATTACACATCCCAAATTATAATTACAATTAAATGGAACTATTAAGGTCTTTAATTTTCATCTTCATCTTTATGAATCGGGCACTCTATGCATCATAGGGCATTCCAGGTCAAGGCCTTCTATGCACTACTCATCTAAATCCTCATAGTTCTAATCATAAGCCTATTATAATTTTTTTATATGAAAATTAAAATCTAACTACACTTCCAAAACAGATGTTAGATGAACATACATACACATCAAGCAATTATATTCTATACATTAGGGCTTAGCACCCCATCTTGTATCACCAAGCCCACATGTTTTAAAGGATTATGCTTAGGAACTTAACAACACCTACAAGCAAAGGCATTTAAAATATTTTATTACAGCAGTTCCTTGAGTATAATGGCTTTTAACCTAATGTCATCCTAAGATCTAGATTACACACATAAGTTCTAACATTTAGTCTCAAATATTGCATCATAAAATAAAATATCAATCCACAATAAAGCATCATCCTAACTCAACTTTACTATTGGTGACTAAGCATTCTAGAGTGTGTGTGTTATAGTTAGTGTGGAATGACAAAACTAGGACTTAATATTTGAATTATAGTGTAAAAATGGGTGTTTAATTTTACCATTAAGTATGGTTATAATTTAAGTGATTAGAGTATTCTTAAAATAAATTTTAGATTTCATTTTATTTCTTAAATCCTAGCCTTATGTTCAACCTTTTTAATCAACTAAATAAAACATTAATAAATTTTTTATTAAGTCCTATGTTTGGATTTAACTTAAATGTTATTATAATAATATGAAAGTCATCACAAGATTAATAGATCTAAATTATAATTAATTTGGTGGTATTTTCTTGACTTTACTTCATTTCTTTTTAATATTCATTTAAAAGAATGTCTTAGTTAAAGACGTGATTAGGTTTAATCTATATATGTATCACTTAGAAATTCCACACATTAATACATGAATTGATTGATATATTTTATTTATTGATATTTAATTTAGGATTTAAAAATATATGTACATATAATGCATGTATGAGTTTTGTAGAAAATATAATTTAAGAATTCCTTATACATAAATACACACATTTGTATGTTGAATTTATACAAATATGTGTCTTTGTTAAACCAGGAAGTGTGGTAATATAAGACCCGATTGCGACTACTTGAAGTCTTGCGCTTGTTGACCTCACTTATTGAGTTTTGACTCATCCTTCCCGTCTTAGACTTAGGAACCTTCTAGGTACTTGGTTTTCTCTAATCATATGACACTTCTAGCGATTAAGGGAACACTAAACCCAACCTTAGAGACTTAGGAAGGCATACCCTAAGCTTAGGTTATGCCTTAGGACAAATAGGTTCTACCCATCCTATGGCCTAAACAAAAACCCATGCTTGTATATTCATCCAAAACCAACCTCATGCCAACACAACCAACACCAATTGAATTTTATATTATATCAAAGCTCAAAGCTTAATTAACCTAAACCTTAACCTAAGTCAATTCCACCATCATCCTATAGATCCAACCCAAACCTACCCAGTTAAAACTAAATCCAATTGATTTTTACAAAGGCACTCCAACCATTCAATACTCCATCTCAAACCCTTCCAATACTTACAATCAAATCAATTAAATCCAATTAATCCAAGTTAGCCCACTTGACCCAAAAGGTCCAAATGAGCCAAAATCCAATCAAACCCAAGCCAATTGCAATTAAAGCCATCAATCAACCCTAAATCCATCATTGAACTCTTCTTAACATCCAATTCAACCCAATCAATCCACTTGGTCCACTTGACCTAAAGTGGCCTAAATGATCAAGTTGACTCAAACTTCAATCCAACCCAAATTGGATTGAATCAACCCATCCAATCTCCTCTATAATCATTGATTATCTAATTACGATCAATTGGGTCAAACCAATTCAATCACTTGATCTAAGTTGACCTAATAACCCATATGGACCAAAATAAATCAAATCTATTCCAACCTGAATTGCTTGCAATCAATGACTCCCATCAATTATAAATTGATTATTGAACATGGCTCATCCACCAATTGGTCATAACCAAGCCAATTTGGTCTCTTGACCCAAGTTGACCTAATTTGACCTAAAAGGCCAAATTGGGCTAAATCAAATCCTAAACTTGATTGATTGAAACTAATGCCTATAATAAATTACAAATTGATTATTGAACTTGATTCAACACCAAATTGAACCCAATTTGACTAATCAAACCCAATTGACCCATTTAGCCCAAAATGACCTAAAGGGTCCAATTGAACCAAACTCTTCCCTAATCCAAATTAATTCAAACCAACACATACAATCATTGTCAAACGATCAATTGAACCTAAACCAACCCTCCACCCAAACCAATTTGGTCAATTTGACCAAATTAGTCAACTTAATCCATTTGACCCAAATGAGCCCAAGTGAACCAAATCCAAATCCACTACAAATTAAACCAAACCAATGTACCAATACATTCCAAATCATCATTTGAACACACCTAAACCCTTGGTTTGACCCAATTTGACCAACTGGTCAACCTAACCCAATTGAACTCCATTTGACCCATATGAGTCAAATTGAGCCAAACTCATTTAGACCAAGTCCAAACCCAATCAAATTGGCATGACTCATCCTTGGGTCGCCATGGGCCAGCCCAAGTGGACCCAACCCATGGTGAACTTGATTTGGGTCAAAACCCATGAACCAACCCACCCACATGGGACAAAATTCCTATTTGGATGGTTTCACATACTCCCCAAGCCATGATAGCCACCTTTGGCCATTCTTGGACACTTGGACCACTGACCCAACCTGACCCAAGGTTATTGGGTTCAGCCTTGGGTCATGTGAGCATGAACAAACCTAAGGCACCCCATTGGTTCAGTTGGAGGAAGAGGTACACTGCATGTCAGCCCATGTCACTGCCTAAGCCTCTCAAGCTCTTCCACCTCAGCAGTCCACTGCCATCTCCGGCCACCTACCCCAATCAAACGACTGTGAAAGGTTGAGCAAATCTCATCACTTGGTTCACTTGGGGAGGAAAGTATACTCCTCCCCATCCGTTGAAACTTCACACAGAGCTTCTTAGATATTTTAAGCAATCCCAAAGCTTTTCCCGATCCCCTCATGCTCTCCATCACTGGCGAGACCAACTTCCTTTCAAAATTGAGAGTACCATTTATCCAGCCTCACCTAAACTCCACTAAACTCAAATTAACTCTTCCAACACCTTCTCCTAGCTCCAGCGAGTCAAGACGAATCCATCCCTGATCGATTTGATCACCAGAAGGCACTTTAAGGGCAATTCTGTTGAGCTTAGCGATGACACTTGGTCCACAGAGGCATCGGAGGAGAGGTAGCTTGAGTTCTTCTCAACATGGCTTCATCTCTTCAAGATAAAGCTAATTCAATTGATAAACTTCTTGTCTTTAGCTCCGAGGAGCTAAAACTCAGGAAAATCATAGAAAATTCCCTAGGTATTTGTCTTTTATGAAGAAAAGTGTGATTGCATGCGATTTCCATTGTGGGATCTCCTTTGATCTCATCCCCTCATATTTTAGAGTCTATCCCGACATCCTACGAGCTTCTGTGAGCTCAGATTAAGTGGTGAAAGGCATTCGATGTATGTCCTCTGGCGTTTGGGAGATGACAGATCATCAACCGTTCATTCCACATTATTAGAATGAATGACCATAGTTTAATCTGCTAAAATACTTGATTTAATTCAAAAAGAATCACAGAATTAATCTCCACCGTCAATCTAAGATTGGACGATGAGGACGAAACCGCGTCCGTCACCGTTGACTCAGCTACCACGGGGGACCTTTTAAAATAACTTATCTTGTGGCGCCATGAGGAAAGCACTGCCATGTAAGCTCCCGCATGGTTCTGATTGTTTAGCGGATTAATTAAGAGATTAAAATATAATTAATTAGTCAAAACTTTAAAAATTTATAACTAATTGTAGAAAAATCCAAAAAAAAATATAAGTAAACCCATTATGGAAAGGGTAAATAGAGGAGAATTTAATAAAAATAAAATCCTCAATGTTTGATTAATGAATAGTGCTTAATTAGGATTTGAAGTTTATGTCATAATTAAGGCTTAATTACTTGGCCAATTAATCTCAAATTTTATGGGTGAATTCTGTGGGATGTCCCGTGCCTCCTATAATTTTCTTAGGATTTATTGGCCATGTAATTTGGAGAACCTAAAATTCTAATCCTAATTACCCTCCTTAATCAATTTAATAATTATTAAAAATGCTAAATAATAAATAAATAAGTAATTAATGATGATTAATCACTATTAATTGAATAGTGATAAGGAAAAATGATTAGGTATTCTTTCCTAATATTTCTTCAAAATGCATTTTCGTAGGAGGGTTAATTAATGTGTATGTTAATTAAAGGTTAATTAAGTAAGTTAATGGTATGATAATTCAAAATAAAAAGGATAATTGGGTCAGATAACTCAAATTGAATTCATGGGTTCTGTTTATGTGTTCAATAACATAAAGATCAATATGGAACTTATGCTTAACCCATCGGTGTGAGAAATTATATGAGTACTTAATTTAGTTCTTCATTATCCTAATTAACTCTTAAACATGAGCCTAATTCCATTAGGTCCCTTTAGGAGCATTATAAATTTTAATTTCTCAATGTCATATCATTAGGGCTCATGATTAAGTAGTTAATTAAATTAAAGGAGCATATCAAAATGAAATGAAATTAATTGCTTAATGATTTGAACTTAATCAATCCAAAAAATTTACTTAATCATTTTTCCTTAAACACATTAAGACAGTAATGTGGGATGGGGAAAAACATCAAATATCATTTCTTCTCTTTATGTTCTAATAATTCAAATCTAAAAGTAGCCTTCATAAAACTTTGGTTAGTCTTAAGGAATTTTATTTGACTTGATTGTCCTTAGGAATTAATGTGATTAAATGTATCATGTGGCAATGTTTAATTATTCCTTCTCAATCATTATAAATTCATATGCCATTTGACATAATGTATTCATTTTTCCAAATAAAAGAATGAAATGAATATGATTATATATGTATAAGTTGCATGTGTTGAATTAATCCTATTACATGGCATGACTATTATCACTAATAAATCTTAAATTATTTTTTAAATTATAAATTAATGATAAAGATTTAAATTGATCTTGGCTATGAACATTATGTGTGATGTATATTTGTTTATAGCTTAGACATGTTAAAGGATTATTTTATTTTCATAATTCATGTGATGTTTACATGTGTTTGAATATTAGTAAGTATATAGTCTGGATATCCCAAGAATACGAGGCTTTAAATAGCCCCAAGGAGGTCTTAGATTACCTCACTTTTTAATTTAACAATAGCACATACTTACTTAATTTCATTCATATGTGTATATATGCTAGAATTTGGATAGAGCTTTACTTTACATGAGTAAATAAATTTGCTAACATACAATCTTTTACATGATTTTTATTCATATATTTTTGTGAACATTTATATGTATTTAAGATAGAAAGTATATATTTTGGACATCCAGGGAACACGAGGCTTTAAGTAGCCCTAAGGAGGTCTTAGATAACCTCACTTCCCAGGTTTAATAATAACATGTACTTGCTTAAATCTTTAATACATGTGTGTGCATACTTAGATAATGAACAAAATCTCTCTTCTCTACCAAAATATATGCATTAACAATCATTTAAGTGTGCCAAAAATACATTATATGTATATGTATTTTAGGTTAAAATCATATGCATGCTATTGATGATGAAAAGGAATATGTGGTGTTTATTTTGAAGGGGGGGGGACACTTCATAGATCATGTACATATAAGTGATGCACAAAGATTGAGGTATGATGTTCTATCTTAAAAGATAGAGAAATCACCTAATAAGGACTCCTTAGGCATGATGGGTCTTCAAATATACCAGAGATTTTCCCCTACTTTACATGGATCAATAAAGTAAGGTTTATATTAAGCAGGGTTCTTAAGTTCCCTATAGAGGGAAGCCTCCATAGTTAATTACATCCTATGGAATGAGATTCCCTAAGAATACTCTCGAATAAAGTAGACAACTATTATCTCCAAAGATTTTGAGGCTAGAATATCAAAGGATTGGGCTATTTTGGAAGATCAATTGGGAAAGCTCAAGGAGAAGACTTATTTTTAGAATCCAAATGAAATAAGTAGGGAATGCTCATGATACTATGGTGAGGCTTTATATATTTGAAAGTGAAGATATTTTATTCATTTGAGTTGAAATTTTATTAGATTAATAGGGCATATAATCCATCAACACAAGATTATAGAAATGCCTAAGAGATAAGGATTTACACTTGTAGCACATAGGAAACAACTACCTTAGATCCTAAATCTATGGAGCTTTAGCATATGATAAAGCATGACTTAAATCTAAATGAAGGGTGGACATGAGGGATTATCTCCATAAGAGAGGATAAACCCATCCGACTTCTGGACTTACAACCGCCTGGAGTGGCCACCAGCTAACTTCTCCAACAATTTAAAACCATGTATTTTGGTCTTATAAATTGCAAGATAACGAGAATATTTATTTAATTTTAGAGCATGAGTGGTATGAGCATATGACTTAATCTATAAATGAAAAATCTTACAAATTTTATTTCATTTTGATAAATCATTTTGGGCAAGAAAGTTTGAGATTTCTTTATGCCTAAATGCATGATGAAAATTGATTGTTGGCTAAATCAAGAGGGAAAGAGGGTGAAGCTCCATCGCCAGGGATTGCTCTCATAGGTCAAGCGGTCCCTATTGTATAATGACGGAGGCCCTCATATTTAGCAAGAGCGATAGAAGATGCATGCATGATGTCAGGCATACAACATAGAGCTAAGGGGTTCCTAAATATTTTAATTATTTCTATTATAGCCTAGTCTTTATAACGAGGTTGTGAGTTGTTTAAAATTTTAATTATGAGTTGTCAGTTGAGTAAAAAAATTATTTTTATCCAAAGAGCCTACCGCATTCAGGCTAGACATTAAAGCATAAAATATTAAGAAACTATGAAAAGCATGCCATTTCTAATCCACAATCTAAATAAATCATCAATCAATTTTATAAACTAACGTAAAAGAATAACATATTGGTGCAGTCGAGTATCGCCATACACCCTGAAAAAAAAAGATGGGTAGCTGAGCTCTACCTTATACAACATCGAATATGAAAGAATAATTTTATAATTATAATGAATACATGCTATGGGGGGTCTTCATTCCTCACTCTTCATATCTTCTTGTCTTCCTTCTTTGATTTGGTTGACTTCAAGGCATCACAAGGCACCCCAGCGGAAAGCCTTCTAGCCACTACTCATCTTAGTCCCCCATAATACTCTTCCTAATTTCTATTGTAAAATTATATTTTTATAAGAAAAGTAAATCTAACTACACCTGCAAAATTGAGGTTAGCTAAACATACATACAATCCCAAGCAGTTATATATATAATTTGGACTTAGCACGCAACACATGTGTAACAAAGCCCACCTATCATAACTTGGATTATTATGCTTAGGGGCTTAAGAAACCTGCAAGCAAAGCATTATATTTATTTTTAAGCGACCCCTTAAGCACAATCCCCTACAAAAAATATGATTAGGCTAATAGAGACCTAACATTCAATCTACGAGTCATACACCCTAACATCCAGTCTAAAATATGATATCACAAAATAAAACATACATCACAACCTACACCATCCTAACTTAGAGCTAGAAGTGGTGACCTAATTTTAATGTGTGTGATAAGGCCTTGGGTGGTGTGTCTTAACTAAGCATTATAGTTATACTTTTCTAACTTTGAAAATTGTTTGAGTTAACATGATGGTGGGTTTCACTTCAAGTTATTTAAATGGTTTGTAAGTTTGAGTCTATATTTTGTTTTATTTCATTTGATTTACACCTAACATCTAAGTGTTATAAAGAGAAGAAGGAGGATTACCCTCTTTCATCCCTACCTTAAGCCATTTTCTAAAGCACATTAATTTAATTTAGTTTTCTTTGATGAATGGCTTATTAAATAATTTTTTAATTAATCCTAATTTTAAGTTAACCTTAAATGAACTTATCCAATATGAAAGGAATCTTAAAATTAATGTAGTTGAATTACTATTACATGAAATATGTTAAGTCATTCCTTTTCATCACATATAACAAACATATAGTTTAACACTTAGCATATTTATACATGCAATATGTTTTAGCACACTTACATGATGATGAAGGTGTATGTTTGGACTTTATATTTTATTTGATTGAATTATTTAAACATATAAAATAACACTTTATCCCAATTCTACTACAAAAATACATAAGAATGGAATCAAATAAGTACGTGTCATTATTAACCAGTGAAGTGAGATAATCAAAAGACCTCCCATGGGCTACTTAAAGTCTCATATTCCTGGGATGTCTAGACTATATACTTATTAACATTCCAAATATATGTAAATCTATAAATGAATCATAAGATAGAGGGCACTAACTTACATGCAATATATGCCAATGACTTGGATGATTATGATGCATGCAGTTTTAGTAGAAAAGGGGGTTATAATTCCTTAATTGAATACATAAATATATGTATAAAAGATATAAGCAAGTACATGTCATTGTTAACCAGGGAAGTGAGATAATCAAATGACCTCCTTGGGGCTACTTAAAGCCTCATATTCCTGGGATGTCCAGACTATATACTTTCTTTCTTAAATACATATGGATGTATAAATAACTAAAAGAAAGAGAACCATGCAAAATTGTATTTTTCTTTAGTTGAATTATCTATGTATGTGAATTAAAGGTCTACCCAAATTCTAATATAAATATACATAGGAATGAAATCAAATGGGTATGTGCCTTTGTTAACCAAGAAGTGAGGTAATCAAACAACCTATATGGGGCTACTTAAAGCCTCATATTCCCAGGATGTCTAGACTATATACCCATTCTCATTCAAACCTATGTATATCCATAGATATGGATTCAAGAAAGAAAGCTTCACTTCACATGGTTAAGTTATAAGCACATGCAACTCGTATATATTTATTTTATCATCATTACAAATGTGGTTATTCATTTATAAACTTTGGAACAACACATTTTTGAATCTAAACAGTGATAATAGCCACACATATGATAAGTTAATCCAACACATGCAAGCTTACATAAATAAACTTCATTTGATTCATTTATATTTGAAAGGATGGATGCATGAAATTAAATAACACACAACATCTAAAGTGATTAGAAAGGAATAACTAAGCATAAACACATGGTTCATTCAACCAAACTAATTTCTAAGGACAATCACATTAAATAAAACTATTTAAAGAAAATCAAAGTTCCTTATTAATTTATGATTTAGGATTTTGATTAATTTGAAAGAGGAGGAGATTTGCTTGCTATTTTAATCCCATTATCATGTTGGTGAACTTAATTGGTTTAATAAAAGGCAATTAAGTGAAGTTTATAAATTAATCTAGTTGGATCCTTAATTAAATTGATTAATTACCCTTACGTATGCTTCTTTAATTTGATTAACCACTAAATTATGAGCCACAAATGACATGAACATATGAGAAAGTAAAATTGCAATGCTCCTAAAAGGGCCTAATGTAATTGGCTCATAATTAAAGGTTAATTAAGTTAAATAACCTAATTAAGTACTTTTATGATTTTTCCACACTTATGGGCTAATCATGATTTCTTTAAGGGTCTTTATGTTATTAAACACATAAAGAGGAACCCTTAATCTCATTTCAAAATATCTAATATGATTATGATTTCAATTTGATTAATTAAGCCACTTAATCAATAAATTTAACAAATAATTAATTTCCATATTAATTAACCCTCTTTAAAATAAAATAGACTTGGGAAAGAGATTAAGAAAAAGGTCCTACTCCCACTCCCTCATCCATTCACTATAAAATAATGATTAATAAGTTTAATTAATTAATTTATTATTTTTTGGGGTGTTAATTAGTCATTAAATTGATTAAATAAGTAATTAGGGTTTAAATGATCAGTTTCCCTAATTAACTTAGCAATAAACTCCAAGAAAAGCATGGGAGGTAGGAATCATACCATTAAATCAACAGAAAGTTTAGAATTAATTGGTAATTAGAGCTTAATTAAGCTAATTAAATTACATTTAAACCCTAATTAAGCCTTAATTACTAATTAATTCTCTTTTGTTAAAATGAGTATTTATATATATTTTTCAGATTTTTCAATAATTTGTTATGATTTTTCAAAGTTTCGGCCATAGAATTAGATTAATTAAGCCTAATCCCATTGGCGCCATGCGAATCGCTGATGTGGCGCACTTTACATGTGACGCGCTATACACGTGGTGTCGTAGGATAGGTTACTTAAGGCCCAAGTCGTCGCTAACGGTCGATGGATGATTTTGTCTCGCCATCTAAGATCGGATGATGAGATTAAACCCGCAATTATTAAGGATTAAATTTGATCAAATCTAGTGGATTAATCATAGCTGTCCATTCCAATCATGTGAAATGGATGACGGGTGATCTATCATCCCCCGAGCGATAGGAGATTGACACTGTCCATCTTCTTCTGCCTAATTTGAGCTCACTAAAGCTCGGATTGGCTCAAGATTGATCCCACACCTTCACAAGAAGGATCCCAAGAGATCTATCAAATCTAGTGGATTAATCACAGCTGTCCATTCCAATCATGTGAAACGGATGACGGGTGATCTATCATCCCCCGAGCGATAGGAGATGGACACTGTCCCTCTTCTTCTGCCTAATTTGATCTCACTAAAGCTCGAATTGGCTCAAGATTGATCCCACACCTTCACAAGAAGGATCCCAAGGGATCTATCAATTGGATTTGCATGACATTCATATTCTCTTTGAGAAGGACCAAAGAAATTTTCCAAATGCATGGTTTGAAGGAATATACCTCATTGGAGCTCAAGACTGGCTGCGCAATGCTTGAGGTAGCTTCGCCTGGACAAGGCGAAGCCTGTTATAGAGCTTGCATGGTGTCTCCTCATTGTTTGCTCTATGGACCAAGCACCATCGCTTTACAAGCTGGTGTTGGTTGAAGAGGTACTTCTGGTGGTCTACGGGCTCAGGAGAAGATTCATTTCGCCTCAACAGAGCTTGGTGAACATGTGGGTGAAGTTAATTTAAATGGGGTTGAGTATTGGTGGAGTTGGACGAAGGGGTGCTTTGCCATGTTTCAGGTTGATGTATTTCAGTGACGGGAAGGGTTTGGAAGCTCAACAATTACTGGGGATTTTGAAACTAACCTTAGAAGCTCTCTAAGTTGAGTCTTTGTGAATGGACCGAATGGAGGGGGGTATACCCCCTCCTCCCTTGGATTGGATGGTAGAGACTTACTCCATCATTTTCAGTTGTTTGGCCACCATTGGTGGACGGAGGGGACAAAACTAGGCTAAGGTGGCTCAATTTGGATGGCCAAGTGCTTTGGTTGGTGGCTGAAGGTAGTCTCCATCATGCTAAGTTCAGTCAATAAGAGGAGGTTAACTCACCTCCCCTTGGCCCATGGTTGACCTAGCTAATGTGGGTTAGGTTAGCCACTTAGGTAAGGTCCTATTTTAGGTATTAGGTGGTTTCCAAATGCAAAAAGTGGGGAGTTAACTATCTAAAAGTGGGTTTGGTCTCATGTGGAGGGGTTTATCCAATGGGTAATGGTTCAAATCAGTTTCAAATTGGGTTGGGTTGGTTTTGGGCTTCGTTTGAGTGGGTTTGGGTCAATTTAGGTCAAATTGGGCTAGGATGGGTCAAGTTAACCAATTATTCAAATTTGGTCAAACGAGAGTTGAGTCAAGTTCAAATGACTATTTGAACTGTTTTGGTGTAATTGGTTTGAATTGATTTGGCTTGGATTTGGATTTGACCCCCTTGGCTTTGTATGAGTCAAATGGGTCTACTTGACCAGTTTGACCAAATTGGACAAATTGGCTTGGGTTAGGGGTTAATTTGGGTTTGATTGATTAATTTAAGATGCTTGTAGGCTTTAGTTTAAATTAATTTGGATTTGGGTGTGATTTAGGCCAAATTGACCCTTTAGGTCAATTTGGGCTAAATGGGTCAATTGGGTTCAATTGGTCAAATTGGATTTAATCAAGCCTTCATTCATATTCAATAATCAATTTAGAATGAACTTGAGCCATTGTTTACAATCAATTTGGATTGTATTTTGATTTGACCCAATTTGGCCCTTTAGGTCAAATTGGGTCAAGAGGGCCAATTGGATTTAGTTTGGCTCGATTGATGGTCAAGTCATATTTAAGGATTGATTTTAGGTTGGTATGAATCATTGGTGCCAATTAATTTGGCTTATGATAAAATTTGGCTAGTTTGGTCCATGTAGGTTAAGTGGGTTGACTTGGTCAAATGACCAAGTTGACTTGGTTTGACCGAGTTGATGACAATTGACCAATCATGGATGATTGATAATCATCATAGGAGGTTTTGGTAGGTTTGGTTCAATCAAATTTGGGTTGGATTGAGATTTGGTTCAAATAGGTCAAATTGGTTACTTTGGGTCAAGTGGACCAATTGTGCTAGTTGAATCAATTTTGGGTTGAATTAAGTTTAGTTGAGTTTATTTATGGATTTAGGATTGATTTATAGTTTTTATTATAATTTATTTGGGTTAAAATGGGTTTTATCTTATTTGAATATTTAGATTTTATTGAATTGATTTTGGCTTAGGTGATTTGATTGTAGATTTCATTTATATTTGGGATGATGATTAGGGAAATAATTGATTCATGAGAAAAGAAATTGAGTTTGATTTGGACTGAAGGAAATTTTACCTAAGTCCATGGGATTAAATCATGTGGCATAGGAAGGATTGATTTGATTTGATTTGGTTTGGTTGATTTGAATTTGAATTGTGAATTTGATTTGGATTTGGGGATGATGATTGAAGAATTAAATTGATTTTGGAAAAGTCAGTTGAATTTTGTTTAGATTGAAGGAATTTGGCCAAGTCCATGGGATTGAATCATGTGGCTTAGGAAGGATTGATTTGATTTGATTTGATTTGGTTGATTTGAAGTTCAATTATGGATTTGATTTAGGTTTGGGATGATGAATGAGAATTAAATTGATCTTGGGAAAATAGATTGAATTTGGTTTAGATTGAAGGAATTTGGCTAAGTCCATTAGAATGAATCATGTGGCTCAAAAAGGATTGATTTGGTTTGGTTGATTTGAATTTGATTGTGGATTTGATTTGGATTTGGTATGAATTGAGTTTGGGGTTTGGTTTAGCTTAAGAATGTAAGTATGGATTTGGTTAGGCTATAAGTTAAGTAAGTTTCACTAATCCTATGGCATACCCTAATCCTATGATTAACCCTTCTAAGTCCCTAGGCTTAGGTTATGTATTCACCTAATTACTATAAGTGTATTCAGCCTAAGGAGCTCTTAGTGTCTAGAAGACCCCTAGACTTATGATGGGAGGATGGAATCCTCACTCCAAAAGTGAGGTCAACAAAATGATGTAACATTATCCATGTGATAGTAATTCAATTCCTATAATCTTAAGATGCCTTTCATGTTTAAATATGATTCTTTAATATTAACCCAAATTTAGGATTAATAAAATATTGAATATATCATTCACTAAAGGAAACCAAACTATAATAATAAGCTTTCAAAAATAACTTAGGATAGGGATGAATGAGGTTAAACCCCTTTCCTCTCTTTGCAATAATTAGATGTTAAGTAAGTATTGATTGAAATAAAAGAAAATTAAAATTAAAATTCACCAATCCTTTTAATAACTTGAAATGAAACCACCCCACATGTTTTACTTAAACAATTCCAAACTTAGATGATCATAAACCTAAAGCCTATCTAAGACATACCATACTAAGCCTTATCACACGCATTAGAATACTAAGTCACCACTTCTAGCTTTAAGTTAAGACGGTGTATGTTATGATGTTGTATTTTGTTTTGAATGTAATATTTTAGACTGGATGTTAAAATTATTGATGCGTAGACTGAATGTCAGATTGCTATTAACCTAATGATGTTTTCTGCAAGAGATTATGCTAAAGGGTCCACTAAAATAATAAATAAATATAAATGCTTTTACTTGCAGGTTGGTTATCCTCCTTTGCATAATGCATATTAGGACATGTGATCTTTGGTTACCCATGTGTAGGGTGATAAGTCCAAATTTATAAAATATAAATGCTTCGTATGTATGGTTGTTTAACTAATATCTATTTTACATGTGTAGTTAAATTTCATTTTCCATAAATATGTATGTGGTGAAAAAATTATTCTTATAAGGGAGTCGCCTTTCAAATTTGTTGGCAGAAATAAAAGAGGGCACCTTTACAAAAATTCATCTTGGTAAGACACCACGCAGATTCACAGATGTACTTATTCAAGTGATCGGATACGTCATCAAGGTATAGTGTACTATCTAAAGACAAAAATCACTACCCTTTAATGGAACCAATCACCTCAATAAGGACTCCTAAGGTTGATGGGTCTGCATATGTACCAGAGATTCATCCCCTACTTTACATGGAAAAAGTAAAGTAAGGTTTATTTTAAACTGGGTTTGTTAAGTTTTCTAAAGGGGCAAGCCCCCATAGTTAATTACATCCTAAGTGCACGGGATCCTTTAGGAAAACTCTTAATTAAGGTAAATGATCATTATCTTTGAAGATTTCAATAGAAAGAACTATCAATTGATTGGTTTATTTTTGAAGATCAAACGAGATTGATCAAAAGAGGGAGTTATTATCGAAGCCAAAATGAGAATAAGTAAGAGATGCTCACGATACTAGAAAACTTAGCGAGCATTTCAAATTATCCTAAAATTGGGCTTTACATTTTAAAAATTGATTTAGTTTGTTTGAGTTACATTTTTCATTAGAAATTTAGAACTTTTGATTCCTTAACACAAGATTAAGGAAATACCTAAGAGGTGAGAAATTATGTTTTATGACCCATAAAAGGGAAAAACAATCTCAGAACCTAAATATATGGAGCTTCGACGAGGGTCATAAGCACAACCTAAATCTAAGGCGAAAAATGGGTAATTGGTTTGCCTCCACAAGAGAGCACAAATCACCCGACAGCTTGGACTTACAACCACCTCATGGTGGCCACCAACTAACTCCTCCTATGATTTTAAATACATGTAGACAAGTCTTTATGCTTAATGGAAGATAGATAGGCTATTTTTATTTAAAAAGAGAATAATTACTTAAACTCACTCCCTAAAGAGACTAGATCATGTAAGGGACATGCTTCAAATGACCTAAATCTATTGCATTTCAAACTTCATTTTATTTCATTTTTGGATAATTATTTTGACTCAAATTAATAGGATTCTTATGACTAATGCATGAGAAATCAGATTATTGGCCAAAATCAATAAGAAGTTTAGGAGGTGAGTTTCAATCACGACTCTCACAGGTCAAGCCGAGTTTTCGGGCAAAGATGGAAGCCCTCCAATCAAGAGTAAAATAAGGTGCATTTGTGCATGATATTATAAAGAAATGCTCATCTAGCTAAGGGGTTGCTAAATCTTTTATCTTGATTTTAATCCTATGTTTTAGGTGAGGTTATGTGTTGTTTAATTTTAATTTGAGTTTTTAAGTTGGGTAAAAGGTTTATTTTTCCCTAAAGAGCCTAATCCTCATCCAGGCCATACATAAAATAAGAAAGAAACTAGGAAAAGCATGCCACTTAATGCGCAAGTTAAACAAACATCATCCAATTTATAAAATTAGTGCCAAAAGAATAAAAGGCCATTATGGTCGGGCATCACTGCACAAATACAAAAATATCAAATGTGGGTAGCCGAGCTCTACCCTTATACAACCCGGATTATAAATGAATTAAATTATAATTTAAGCAAAGGAATTCATTGTTATGGGGGTCTTCAAGCTTTATTTCTTCTTTATTCTTTCTTCTTCTTTTTATTCTTTTCTTCTTTGGTTCTTCCTTTTGGATGGTTGAAAGGTGGATGCTCTAAGGCTTCACATGGTACATAAGATGAGATCTTATGACCAATGCTCATCCTAATCCCCAATAACAAATCATTCCAAAATCCTATTTATACAAATTTTATATGAAAGCGAAAAGTGGAAATCTAACTAACACTTGCAAAATAAAGGTTAGTAAAATCACACCACACAAATCCCAAGCATGTATATTGGACTTATCACCCCACATATAGGTGACTAAGTCCACCTGGCCTACGGATTATGCTAAGGGGTATAAGAACCTATAAGCAAGAGGCATTTATATTTTTACTTATGATAGCGCCCCTTTAGCACAATCCCTGACAGAAAAGAATAGTTAGACTAAGCACGTCCTACCATTCATTCTACGAGTATACATGTTACCATCTAGTCTAAAATATTCATCACAATACAAAACAAGACATCAAGCCATGCATCGACCTAACCTAAAGCTAGAAGTGGTGACTTAGGCTAATGTGTGTGCTTTAAAGGTTTGTGTGGCATGCCTAGCTTAGGATTTTGGGATTAAGTTTTCTAAGTGTAAAAGACATGTTCAACTTAGAAGGGGGGTTTTATTTAAGTTTTTTAGTGTTTTGGGTTAATTTTATTTCAGGTTTTATTTATTTAAGTGAAACCTATAATTAATTACTAAGTTATAAAGAAAGGGAAAGAGAAGAGAACTTCTCTTTCCTTCCCTAATCATTAAGTAATTTTTGAGGTAAGTTCACATTTTGATTTGATTCAGGTGAATGTTTTGATTAAATTTGCTAATTAATCCTAAGTTTAGATCAACTATAAACAAACCTATCCAAAAAGGAAGGCATTTTAAGATTGAAAAAAATGAATTAAAATTCACATAACACACATTACTTTAGTTCTTTCCCAACATATATAACATGCATATAGATGGAATCATATCTATACATATAAATGAGAATAGTTAACACTTTATGATGCATGCTAAGTAATCTAATTAAGAAAATTTAGAAGTTAAACATGTATGATTTTTCTTAAGTAGAAAAGGTTTTCCTAATCCAAAATTTCACATACATGCATGCAAGTAAAAAAGGCATAAGTGAGTACAGCACCATCGTTAACCAGAGGTGTAAGGTACAAGACCTACTTAGGGCTACTTAAAGCCTCGCAATCTTGGGGTTGTCTAGACTAATATACCACTTTCCTTAAGTACTAACATGCATATAAAAGAAATGAAATGGAAAAGGAATATGCAAAAGTTGTTTAAGAGTTTCATTTTTGTTCATGCAATTTATTCATGCAAGTGTAGGCAATCCTTCTTAGATGATGGCATAAGGATGAATAAGGTATATAATTAAGTAAGTGTTGGGTTCTTTTCAAATGAACTCTACATCTTATCACCTCTTATTCAAAACTATGCCAACATAAGAAAGGAAAGAAATGATACACTAAACATGACTTTATAATTCATCACATGCAAGCTAATAATTAAAATATGAATAGCACACTTTCAGATTTTATGTTTCATTTATAGGTTTTGAAAATACTTTAGATTTAGCAGTGATAATAGTCATTCATATTTTACTTTAGCCAACACATGCGCATTTGACATAAAGTAAACAATTTCATTTTAAAACTTTGAAAACATGAAATCATGGATGCATAAATCACATGGCATACAATCTAACATGTTGGGAAAGATCTAAAGCAATGTAATCATGTAAAAAAACTCACTTTACTTAATTCCTAAAGACATTCTTAAAGAATATGAAAACTTAGAATAAATCAAAGTGAATTTCAAAAGGATTTTGGTTTGTTTGAAGTTTGATTTAATTTTGAAAAGGTGAGATGAGTTTGTTGTTCCTAACCCATTCCTACATGTGTTTTGTATTCTTATTTAAGTTTCGGATAATTAAATCCATTTTTAAATATTGATTAGGTTAAGGTATGCATTAAGTGGCTTAATTAACCCTTACCTACACCACCTTAGAAAAATTAACTAAGTAATTATGAGCCAATGAGATGACATAAAACCCACAAAATATATAAATTTGCAATGCACCTAGTAATATAATTTGGCTCACAATTAAAAGTTAATTAAGCTAAGGGGTTTAGCTTAAGCACTTTTAAAACACCCTTTCACACTTATTAAAAAGGTTTTAATTTTCTAAATTAGACTTAGGCTATCAAACACCTAAGCATCTACCCAAGGATGATTAATTATGTTATGGAGATTTTTAGAATTTTTGGAAATTATTTAAAGGGGTAATTAATGAATTAACCCTTATTTAAGAAGGGATTTAGGAAAGAAAAAGGGGGTTTAGGGAATAACTTAGAGAAAATGCCCCAAAATTATTTTATAAAACCCCCTATTCGCTGTATCTAACTTTAATCTAACTTAATCATAGGGAAAATCCACTAATTATACCTTAATTACCCTTCATTACATGAAGGGGTAATTAGGAAATGTGCTAGCAATTTTCCTAATTAAAGCCTCAATAAATCTCAAGAAATTTAGGAGAGGTAGAGGTATCCCCTAAAATGAACCCTAGAAGTTTGATATTATTAGTGACTTAATTAGGGAATAATTAGCTAATTAACATTCTCAAATAAACCCAAATTCAAAGAAAAAGGGAAATCAAAATACATTGAAAACATTTTTAGAATATTTTAGATGGAATTATCTTTCCATAGCATTTTTCCTTTTATTTTTTTATTTTTCTTGAAAGGGTTATGATTTTTTGAAGTTATCTGAATTAATTAAGAATTAATAATAATCCCTAACTAATCTAAGCTAATACCCGCTCACGGCACGATGCGTGGCGGTGATGGTTAGTGCACTTTACACACGTCGCGCCGTGAGCCCCTTACTTAACTTGTCAAGTCAAGGGAATGGCGGCAGCGCACGCTCTTTTATCCTTAGATGTTTGATCAAAGATTAGACAACTGAGGATACACCCATGGTTTATAAAATGGATAAGGATTTAAAAATGTGGGAAAAATCTTGGTCGTCCATCCAAATAGTGCGGATGGACGGCCAGAGATTCATCCCTGTCAAGGCTTAGGAAGAATGAGATTCATCCACCTTCTTAGCTTTGATTCGAGCTCGATAGAGCTCAGATTAGGCTAAAACTTAGCCCACACCTTCATCATGCAATAGCCAACAAATCCAACAGCTAAGATCCTATGAGATTAAAGTTCACTTCACAAAGGACCAACACCTATGCAAATTAAGCTCGAAAAATCAATAACATCACCGGAGGTGATCACTAGCACTTGCCTTAGAGAAGCTTCGTCTGGTTGAGACGAAGCTTTGCTGAAGTTTTGAGCACTTGAGGTTGAGTGTAGAGCTATGGACCAACTCCTCTTCACTCCCTTTGCGGCCTTAATGGAATTGAACTCTCTCTTACCTCTAGAACTTTAGAGAAGGCGTGGGAAAACTCAACTTAGCTCCTAGATCAAGTGTGCAAGAGGAATTGAAAGGAGATTGAGTGTGGAGAAAATTCACTGTTGGATCGAGCTCCCTTGTTTTGTACTGTGCAAAACCGAATAAAGCAAGATTCAAAACCTCTTTAGGGACCTTGGAAAGGCTCTCTGATGTTTGTTAAAGCTTCCTAGGTTCTAATCGAGTGTGAATTCATTCAAATTTTAGTGGATCAGGGGGAGTATATCTCCCCCTATGGAAATCGGATGGTCGACCTCTTAGTTGTCATTTTGATCCAATTAACACCATGGGATGGGTTGTTTGGGTTGTTAGAGCAATGCACGTGGTCAGTTTGGCCAGAGGAGTGAAAGGCTAACTCATATGTGCATCTAATTGAGCTTTGGGGGGAGTTTGGAAATTGAATTTCATGATTATGGGTCGGGTTTGGTCCATGGGCTAAATGGCTTGACCCAAATACATTGGGTTGGATGCACCACTCATCACTAGGTCCCCTTGAACTTTTAGGAGAGCCTCAAGTGATTGTGATGAGTGTATGACCAAAATACCCATGGGCTAAGCCAAAATTTGTTCTATGGCCTAGGGGTAAAGTGGTCATTCTACTATTTTTTTCAATTTGGGTATGTTTGGTATGTTGAGAAAATAGGTTGGGCCAAGTTTTAATAGATTTGGAATCCATTTGATAGGGTTTGGCTCATGTTGACCCATTTAGGTCAAAATGGGTCAAGTCAAGTTGACCAATTGGTCAAATTGGGGTTGGGTCTAGTCCATATGACCATTTGAAATGTTTTGGTGCCTTTGGTTTGGTTCAATTTGGATTAGATTTGGTTTTTGGCTCATATGACTCATTTAGGTCAAATGGGTCAAGTTGACCCATTTGACCTATTTGGGTTAGGTCAAGGGTAGGTTTAAGTTTGCTTAGTCATATGGAGTGGATTGGTATCTTTATTTCAAAACAATTTGGGTTAAGTTCAATTTTGGCTCAACATGACCCCTTTAGGTCATGTTGGGTCTAAGGTCAATTAGGCTAGGTTGGATCTAGTTGGCCAATTGAGGCTTTGGTCAAGTTCCACAAGTTATTTTGGAATGGACTTGACCCATTGGTTTGAGATAATTTTTCTTAGATCAAGTTTTGACACATTTTGCCCCTTTAGGGTCAAAAAAAATGGGTCAACTTAATGGGTGGGCCAATCACAAAGTTAGGCTCAAATGTTGGCTTGGTCAAGTTCAAACATAGGTCATGAGTGAACTTAGATTATGGTGGATTTTGGCTATGTTAGGTTTCATTTTAGGTTAAGTATTGACTTAATCAACCCTTAAGTTTGACTTGATTTGACCTAATTTGATTGATTGATTATCCCATGATGATTGTTGATCATGAAGAGAAGGAAATATGAGTTTGGTTCAATTCAATTTGGATAGGATGAAAAGTTGGCTCGTAAGGCTACTTTAGGTCACTTTGGGTCAAGTGAGCCTAAGTGGGTCAAATGGCTTGGTCAAAGCTTGATTTGAAGTTGGTTGATCTTGTATATGGACTTATGATTGAAATATAAATCTATTTACAAGTGGTTTGATGTCAAATGGATTTTGATCCATTTGAAAATTTCATATTTAAAGGAAGAATATGAAAGAGTCTTGGGTTTGACTCTTGACATGGGTTTTGATTTGAGGATTGGAGTTTGGATTTATATATGGCTCATTATTATAGGATTGATTGAAGCAAGAGAGAAAATCAAGGGTTTGGCTTGATTTGAAAGTGTTTTGGCTAAGCTCAAGATTTTGGCTTGAAAGGCTTAGATTTGATTTTGAATGGATTTGAGTTTGATTTTTGGATTTGGTTTTGATTGTTTGAATATATATTTCATTTATATATGTTAATATAAATGAGAATATAAATTGATCATGAGAAAATTTCAAGAATTTGAAGGGGTTTAATCATGATTTGGGATAAATCCATTAAAGGGAATTTTTAATTAGAAATTTAATTTTTGAGTTGGATTCGATTGATCTATATTTATATTTCATTTATATATGAGAACATAATTGAGAATACAATAATGTTTTGAGAAAATCCCATGAGTTTGATGTGATTTGATCAAAGTTTAGGTTAAATCCATGAAAGAGAATTTAAATGATTTAAGGGAATTTCAAGGATTTTAAATTAGGAATTTTATTTTTGAGTTGGATTTGATTGATTTATATTTATATTTAATTTATATATGAGAATATAAATGAAAATATAAATACATTTTGAGAAAATCCCAAGGATTTGAATAGGTTTGATCAAAGTTTAGAGTTGATTTTGGCTAAGTCCTTTAATGGAAAATTAAAGGGACTTAAGAAACTTTTTATGAATTGACTTTGAATTTTAGGATTTGATTTGATGGATTTGAATTTATGTTTCATTTAAATATATGAATATAAATAAAAATATAAATGAATCATGGAAAGATCTCAAATATTTGAATAGGTTTGAATCATGATCTTGGTTAAGTCCTTAAGGGAAAATTAAGGACTTTGGCAAAATTTGGACTTAGGAATTTTTGATGGATTTTCCATCATGGGTTTCAATCAAGAGTTTCAATCATGGATTTGATTTATGTGGAGTTGACTTGATTTGGAGTTTTGACTTAAAAGAAGGAAAAATGAGGAATGGTACAAACTAAGGGTAGGCAAATTTCCTAACACCCCTAAGGCATGACCTAATCCTATGGCTAAACCCTTCTAAGTCTTCTAGGGCTAGGGTAATATCCACCTAATCACTAGATGTGTCTTAAGACTAAGGAACTCTTAAAGTCTAAAGGAATCCTATGTCTAAGATGGCGGTGTCGAGAGCTCATTCTAAAAATAAGGTCAACAATGTAATTTTATAATATGAATTGGATCAGAATATGGGGTTATGGACTTGAAGGCATGAAGCTTGGGAAGCCTTGAAATGAAACCAAATCAAAAGGAGGAAATAATAGATGAAGAATGAAGACCCCCATAGTATTTATTCAATTGTAATTGTAATATTCTTTTATAATCCGGGTTGTATAAGGGTAGAGCTCGGCTACCCAACTTCTTTTATTTTTTATGGTGTACAATGGTACCCGGCTGCACCAGCCTTTTATTCTTTTATAAAAATCTATGAATGTTTGATTTTTGTGTTTATCTTGCGCAATAGAAGTTGCATGTTCTTCATAAGTTTTTTTAAGTTTGATGATTGAATGTATGGCCTGGATGCGGTAGGCTATTTAGGATAAAACTAAATTTTCTACCCACATTGAACAACTCATAATTAAATTTTAAGTGTAACTCATAACTTTACTTTAAGGCTTAGGTTATAATCAAGATATTAAAAAGATTTAGCAACCCTTAGCTACATGTTGTATGTTCTAACATCATGCATAACATCTTATTTCGCTCTTGAATAGGGAGGGTCTCCACTCTTGCACAATAGGGGAATGATTGACCTATGAGGGCATCCTTTGTTGTAGAGAACACCTCCTCCCACTGATTTGGCCAATAACTAAATTTTATCATGCATTTAGGCATAATTTTCCTAAGCCTTTGTCTAGATCAGTGTGTCAAAAATGATATAAAAATTTATAAAAATTTGCATTTAGCCTAAGTCATGTCTTCATGCTAGTCATGATCTTGTATCTTAGGGAGAGAGTTTAAGACCATAGTTTATTTCCTAATTAAATTATAGCTTAGCTATCTTGCACTTACATAAGACCAACCTACATGATTTTGAAGCATAGAAGGTGTTAGCTAGTAGCCACTCCAGGTAGTTGTAAGTCCAAAAGAGTCGGAATGGGTTTACCCTCTATTGTGAAGGTAAACCACTATGTCTCATTTTTCGATTAGATTTAGGTTGTGCTTTTAGCTTGTGCTAAAGCATCCTAGATTTAAAATTTGAGGCTACTTGTTTCCTTTGGCTATGAGTATAAGTCCTCACCTCTTAGGCATTTCCATAATCTTGTGTTGATGGATTATAAGTCCTAATATTCTAATAAAATTTCAACTTAAATAAAAATAAACTATCTCTTTCAAACATATAAAGCCTCACCATATGATAGACTGGAGTGCTTACTAGGCATCCTAGTATCATGAGTGCTCCCTACTTATCTTCCTTTGGAACCCGAAAATAAGTCTTCCAAATTGAACTTTCCCACTTGATTTTCAAAATATTTTGTTCTTTGATAGTCTAACTTTGAAGTCTTTTGAGATATTTATTGACTACATTAATCAAGAGTGTTCTTAAGAAATTCTCATTTCTTAAGAATGTAATTAATTATGGAAGCTTGCTTCCATAGAGAACTAAAGAACCTGGCTTAAAATAAACCTTACTTTACTTTTTCAAATCTTCCATTGTAGGGTGATGTTTCTGTCTTTTGAGATGATGCATCGTGCTTTAATGTCGCACTTGATCACTTCAATAAGTACCCCCTAAGATCTGTGTAGTATCCACACAACTCCAAATTAAAACACCACAGTGCTCTTAGGGTGTCCAGACGATATACTTATTAATTCATATATATATATATATATATATATATCAATTATAAAAATTTTAAGATACTTGAAGATTTGAAAGTAGTTTAACCTTATTATGCATTTCACTCTAAACTTTAAGGTACATGCCTTTGTTGAACTATAGAAGTGAAATAATCTATCCTTAGGACTACTTAAAGTCTCACATTATGAGGATTTCAAGACTACATACCTTTCAAGCATGTAGATGATACATATAGGTATAGATTCATGTTTTAGCTATTATAATTAACTTGGATTTACAATAATAAATACTTACATTTGTTAGAAAAAATAATTTAGGATTTAGTAAAGAAAATAGCCACATTAGTAATTCAAAGCATGCAATTAATGAAATCTCATTCTATTTTTATTCTTTTTATTCTTGAAACATGTAATTAATGAAATCTCATCATAAATCTAGGACTCTTATAGACACTAAGAGCTCCTTAGTCTTAAGACACTTCTAGTGATTAAGTGAATACTTAACCTAAGCCTAAAGATTTAGAAGGTTTAGCCATAGGAATAGGTTATGCCTTAAGGACTTAGGAAAACTTGCCTACCCTATGGCCTAAACCCAACCCATGATTTTCTTTTAAAACCAAACCTCAAATTCAAATATCAATTCAAACTCCAAATCATAAATCAAATTCCAAGTCAAATGATTCAATCCCATGATCAAATCCAAATGCCAAAACTCTTCCTGAGCCCTTTGATTTTATCTTAAGGACTTAACCTTAACCAACTTCAAATCAACCCTAATTCAATTGATTTTCTCAAATATAAATTTAATCTCAAATCAAATATCAAATCATAAATCAATTCTAAACAAAACAAATCAATGTTAAATTAAATCCAAGACCAAATTTCCCTCCTAAGTCTTATGAACCACTCTCATAAGCTTAATGAAATATCATTCAGAAATATCATAAACTCAATTGATTTCCTTATAAATCAATTGTTCTTTCATTTATATTCACAAATATAAATGAAACCTACCCTCCAATGACCAAAAATAAATCAAACTAAACCAATTTTGCACTTAGTTCCTTTTGACCTACATCCTTAGGTTTGGTCAAATTTGCTCCCAAATCACTCCAAAATCAAGTGTTTTTTTCATAACTCATTTATATCTTCATTTATATTTCCAAATATAAAATAAATATAAATCTAAATAGCCAAAATAGAACCCAAATCAAATCAAAAATCTAATTCAAGCTATTTTTAGCCAATTTCTTGAACTTGGCTAAATGATACCCAAATAAATTCAAAACTAATGGATTTCTTTATGATTCAATCATTCCTTCAATCATTATTTCAAATATAAATATAAACTACAATCATCAAACCAAATCCAAGCTAACCCAAGTCAAACCCAACTTAGCCCTTTTGACTTGAAATTATCATATGAACCAAAATCCATATGGCTTCAAACCATTTGTAATTGGATTTATATTTCCATCTCAAAACCATTTATAAATACAACTAAACTTGAATCAAGCCATGATCAAGCCAATCGACCCATTTAGGTCAACTTGACCCAAAGTGATCTAAAAGATCTTTTTGAGCCAAGTTCTAATTCAACCAAAATTGGATTGAACTGAGCCCATCCAAACCTCATATCATGATCAACAATCATCCTAGGTTAACCAATTATCTTGAATTGGGTCAAACTAAGTTAACCTAGCCCATTGACCAAGTCATTCTTTAGCCCAAATGAAATATAAATTAGCCAAAACACACCATATGCCAAATTGATTGAAACTTTTGATTCAAACCAATTCATAATCAATGATTGAACATGACCAAACCCTAAATTGAGCCAAACCAAGTCCAATTGGTCATTTGACCCAAGTTAACTCAAATTGGCATAAAAAAGCCAAAATAGGTTAAATCACAATCCAACCCAAATTGATTACAACCAATGGTTCAAGTTCATTCCAAATTGATTATTGAAGTTGACCTAAGCCATTATTGAGCCCAATTTGACCAATTGGCCAACCTAATCTAAAGGGTCAAATTAGCCAAAATATAAATTAATTCTTATTAAACCAAACCAAAGTCTACAATCATTTTCAAATAGCCAATTGAACTTGACTAAACACCTAACCCAACCCAATTTAGTCAAATTGGTCAAATTAGTCAACTTGACCCATTTGACGTATATGAACCCAAATGAGCCATAATCAAATCCAAAGAAAATTGAACTAAACCAATGACACCAATACACTCCAAATAGTCATGTGAACTTGACATAGCCCTTAGTTTGACCCAATTTGACCAATTAGTCAACTTGACCCAACCAAACCCAATTTGACCTAAATAGGTCAAATCAAACCAAATCAAGTCAAATAATGAATTTGGGCTAACCCACTTTTGACCCATTTCAAATCTGCCTAAATCAAACCCATAGCCAAATAACCACTTTACTCTTGGGTCTACGGCATCCCATGAGATAAGACACTTGCACTTTTGGTTATTTTCTCCCTGGGTCACTTGGCACCCATTCATAGGTCCAGTTAGGCACCAAGGACCATGGCTGACATGACACAAGGGTTGTTGGGTCGGCCATGACTCATGGGGAGGTGAAATCACCACTCTATTCCCATTGGAGCATTTTAAACAACCAAGGTCACCCACTATTCCCATGACAGCTACCTCTCACCCTTCTTTCACTCATATGAGGCCAAGTGGAGTGATTCTCTACCCAAATTGAGCTCCCCATCACAACCATTTGATCAAAAATATGAAATCATCACCACCATCCAAGCCAAGGAAGAAGGGGGTATACCCCCCTCATTCTCACTCAAACACACACACTCACACTGGATTCAACCCTAGTAGCCAAGGAGAGACATTCCAGAGCTTCCCATTACCTTTACCAAGCTCCTCAAATTCCCCATTCTCGATTTTAAATAAAACCAAAATAGGGGAGGCCACATCTGATTGCCATTTGCTCAAACCTCCACCAAAGTGCAATTAATTTTGCACACACCATCCTTGAACCTTGACGAGCTGAAATGAATCATTTCCCAAGCTTTGCAATGGTCGGAGGGTTGAGTTCAATCAAGACCAATGGCTTACATGTCGTGGGTTGGTCTTCTGAGTAAACCACACTAAATTAATGCTCGTGCAGCTCAACAAGGCTTTATTTCTACTAAACGAAGCTTCCTCAATTGTTAGAACCGTCGATCATAAGCTCTAGTGAGGTATGCTATTAAAACTGATCCTAAGCTTAAAATAGGTTAGTAATTTATGAAGAAACTTATATCTCATGCGATCTCCACCATTAGATGTGTTTGTTGTGCTTCCCCAAAGGTGTGGGATCAATTTGATCTCCATCCATCCGATGCTTATACAAGCGGTATCGCTGCTTCGAGGAGATAGATCACTGGCCGTCCATTCTATGTGATCGAAATGGACAGTCCTGATCTGATCACACATAGAACCCCTCTTCTCTCCTTCAGAATCACATGTTTAATTGTGGCCGTTCGATCTTAGATCAGACGACACACGTAGAAAGCGTGTTTCACCACCATCCTCGTCAGCATTTGATATGACAACTTAAATAACTAATCTCATCGCATCAATCGCGAGGTGGTGCTGATAAATTAGGGGTTAATTAGGTTAAATAATATATTTTTAATGCTGAAACTTCCAAAATTCATAACTAATTGTAGAAAAATCCAAAAAAATACAAATAAGGGCTCATTTTAAAGGTATTTTAAAGGGGAATTCATTAAAATTATTATTAATTAATTATGAATAGAAATATATGATTAGTTAATGTTTAATTAAAAATTTAATTATCCTAATAACTCTTTGATTAATTATCTAATTAATTTTAAACTTTTTAGAGATGTTTTGGGGGATAATCTCTGCATCCCCTATTTTTCTTGGGATTTATTGAAAAATTAATTTGGTAAATCAATGGATTAAGCCTTAATTACTCCCCTCTCTTAATTAATTATAATTAAGCAAATGAACAGTAAATTAATCAATTAATTAAGCTTATTAACCTCTGTTAATGGTGATGAAGTTTAGGAAATGGATTGGGACCCCCTCTTCTAGTCTTTTCCTTAAGTCTTCTCCATTTCCTTTTAAATAAATAATTAATTAAAATCCATTAATTAATTAATTAATAAAATTAATCAAAATCCAAATCATACCTGAATTGTAATTAGCTAATCGAAAGGATTTATGGATTGAGACTTAGGCTCCCTTCTTTGTCTCTTTACCTAAGTCCATTTCATATTCTTGATTAAGGATAATTAAGATTTAATTAGATAATTAATAAACTTAATTAATTTGATTGAATTTGCTTCTCTAATTAACTCTTGGGTAGCTCTTTGGGTATTCAATAACCTAAAGAGAGAGCTAATGAAATTATGGCTAGCTCACATGTGTGAGAAAACTGTAAGAGTAATTAACTGAGCTCCTTAAGCTTAATTAATTAATAATTATGAGCTAATTGCATTAGGCCCCTTTCATTTCATAGGAGCATATTTCTATTTACTTTTTTATGTGGTTGCATATCATATTATCTCATAATTATTTAATTAATTACCTTAAGGTGGCGTAGATAAGAGTTAACTAATTAATTTAATCCATGCTTAACTTAACCAATTCATAAAATCAACCTAATTGCTCTTCATTAAATCAAATTAACTCACACACATGGGAATGGGATTAGGACCAGCAAACATCTTTCACATTTCATAAATCAAATCAAACATGAAATCAAAAGTGGTTTAACAAACTATAGTTTATTTTAAATAAGCTTATTTAATGTGATTGACCTTAAGAATTAGGTGGATTGAATAAGATTGTATGCTTGTGTTTCTTTATCTCTTTCCAATCATATTAAAGTGTTGTATACCATTTGATTCATGCATTCATCTCTTTTAAAATTGATCAAATAAAAAATGATTTCCTTTATGTCAATTTGCATGTGTTGAGTTAATTAAAAATAAGTGGGTCTTTTATCACTAATAAATCTCAAACATATTTTCAAAAGCTTCTTAATAAATAAGAATATGTGTTGTGACTTTAGTTATACATATATATTTGGTGCATGTGAATATAAACTTAGTGTATTAAGTGAAGTTTCTTTCTTATATTCATATGTTGATTTGTATAAGTAAGAATGTTAGCGGGTATATTAGTCTGGACATCCCAGGGACGCACAACTTTAAGTAGCCCTAAGAAGGTTCCTACCTCACTCCCTTGGTGCAGAATAATGGCAACGTACTTACTTGAGTTCATTATTATGCATCTTTGACATTAAAATTTAGATAAAGCTCTAATTCATTTACACAAATATATCAATTAAATGAATCCAACTTTTGTATAGCTTTCATTTCTAAAGTTTCTTGCACATTCATATATATTTAAGAATAATGGGTATATTAGTCTGGATATCCCTGGGGCGCATGACTTTAAGTATCCCTAAGGAGGTTCCTACCTCACTCCCTTGGTGTGAAACAATGGCGTCGTACCTACTTAAAATTCTTATATATATATATATATATATATATATATATATATATATATATATATATATATATATATATATATATATATATATATATATATATATATATATATATATATATATATATATATGTGTGTGTGTGTGTGTGTGTGTGTGTGTGTGTGTGCGTGTGTGTGTGTGTGTGTGTTAATTTAATCAAATCAATTCTAGTTTTGCATGATTCTCATTCTTATAGTTGCTTATAAATCCATATGTATCTGAGGATAGCAGGTATAGTAGTCTGGACATCCCAAGGATGCACGGCTTTAAGTAGCCCTGAGGAGGTTCCTACCTCACTCCCTTGGTGTAGAATAATGATGACGTACTTGCTTAAAACTCTTATACATTTGTGTGTACATTTGGCTAATGAATGAAAATTTCATTTTCTATTAAAAAGAAACATGCATTCATACTTTGTTCAAGTGGTTGAATTGATTAATTATGTAACTTAAAGCTCTTTGCTTATGCTTTTGCATAAAAATTTAGATAGAGCTTTAAATTAATATGATAAAGTAATTTAACTAAATGAAATATCAATTCCAAATACATTTGCTTACATTCATCATTCAAGTATGCTAAAATATAAATTTCATGTATATGTATGTTTAGGACTTAACCATATGCATGTTATATATGATGGAAAGAAATAAAAAAACATGTGTTATGTGAGTAATTCATTCCAATTAATCTTAAGATGCTTTTATTATTGAATGAATTTATTTAAAGTGAACTAAACTTAGGATTAATTAAAATATATGATAAGCATTCACTAAAGAGAATTGATTAATTAATTGGCTTTAGATGCAATTTAAGGTAGGGATGAAAGAGAGTGATCATCTCTTTTTCTCTCTTTATAACACTTAATTTTTTTGTGTAGGTCAAATGAAACAAAAGAAAATTTCAAGTAAAAGCTTGCAAATTAACTAAATAACTTAAAGTGAAACCACCCTTTAAATTGAATCTTTCTACACTTTGGAAACTATAACTCTAAAGCCTAATTAGGAAATACCACACAAGCTTTAATACACACATATTAGATTAAGTCAACACTTTTAGTTTTATATTAGGATGGTGCATGGTTTGATGTATGTTTAGTTTTATAATATATTATTTTAGACTCAATGTTAGGGTGTATGTTTCGTAGACTGGATGTTTGGCCGTTATTAGCATAATTATGTCTCTTGTAGGGGATTGTGCTTAAGGCTTCAAATTATAAATATAATTGCTTAGGTGGAATGTATGGTTAGCTAACCTTTGTTTTAGTTGTAGTTAGATTTATGTTTCCATTTTAATATAATTTTGTAATTATGAATTAAGATTAGTGCTATTATGGAATTAGGATGAGCATTGGCTAGAAGGACTATGTATTGTGTGCTAAGTGATGCCTTGAACTAAGCCAAATCAAAGAAGAAAAGAGGATAAAAGAAGAGATGATTTGAAGAAGATGAAGACCCCCATAGCATGTATTCATTCTTAATTATAATCATTTTTTTGTAATCCAGGTTGTAAGGGTAGAGTTCGGCTACCCATTTTTCTTTTAGGATTGTACGGCGGTACTCGACCGCACCGGCCTTTTATTATTTTTTTGCACTATTTTTATAAATTATTTGATGATTTGTTTACATTGTGCATTAGAAATGGCATGCCTCTTTATAGTTTTTTTATGATTAATGCTTTAATGTGAGGGCTGGATCCGATTAGGCTCTTAAGGAAAAATAAATTTTCTACCAAACTACAACTCATAATTAAATTTCTAAATAACTCATAACCTCACATAAAGCCTATGCATTAAATTAAGATAATTAAAAGATTTATCAACCCCTTAGCTGAATGGTTGAATGCATCACAACATGCATATCATATTATTTCTCTCTTGAAAATAGGAGATTTTCATCCTTGCATGATAGGGGAATGCTTGACCTATGAGGGCATCCCTTGTGGTGGAAAAATACCCCATTCTCATTGATTTAGCTAATAACCTAATTTCATCATGCATATAGGCATCAAAATTCTAAAGCCTTTGTCAAAATGAAGTGTCAAATAAGAATAAAATTTAAAAATATTTGTATTAGACTAAGTCATTACTTATACCACTCATGCTCTAATCTCTTTAGAGAGTGGGTTTAAGAAATTCAGACTCTTTCTAAATAATAACAACCTAACTATCTCGCAAATCATATGACTTACCAACATGATTTTAATGTCTTGAAGGAGTTAGCTGGCTGTCACTCCAGGCAGTTATAAGTCCAGCAGTCGAGTAGTTTATCCTCTCTTATGGAGGTAAACCATATACCCATCTCTGCTTAGATTTAGGTCGTGCTTTGGTTTTTGCCAAACCTCCTTAGATTTAGGATCTGAGGTAGATATTTTCTTCAGGTTACTAGCATAAATCCCCACGTCTTAGGCATTTTCATAATCTTATGTTGTGGGATAATAAGTCCTAACTTTCTAATAAAATATTAATTTTAATAAAATTAATCTCTTCAATTTCAAACATATAAATCCCAATTATAGGATAGTTTGGATGCTTACTATATTTCCTAGTATCATGAGCATTTCCTATTCATCTCCTTTTGGCTTCGATAGTACGTCTCTCCTTTTTTATCTATCCATATCAATTTTTCAAACATAGCCAATTTATTAATAGTCCTATCTTTGAAATATTTAGAAACAACAATTACTTACTTTAATCAAGAGTATTCCTAAAAAACTCACCTCCTTTAGGATGTAATTAACTATAAGGGCTTGTCCTCAAAGGAAACTTTAGAACTGAGTTTAAATAAACCCTGTTTTATTCATCCATGTAAAGTAGGAGAAAAATCTCTGGTGTATTCGAAGACCCACCATGCCTTTGGAGTCCTTATTAGGTAATTAGGTCCATTGTAGGGTGATGATTTCTATCTTTTGAGATAGTGCACAATTCTGATAGTGCACAATTCTTTGATATCGTACCTGATCACCTCAATAAGTATACCCTCAGATCTATGTGGTGTCCCCTATAGACATTCCAAAAATAAACACCATAACCTCATAATGGTGATTCTGAGAAATAATTAGAATAAGTGATCCTAATTAATTTCTTTAATCACCATTAACATTCTAAAATGTATTTTAAGTATCCACAATAATTTCCAAAACTTTTAAAAATTAGATATATTTATTATTTATTAAATGCACAAAATGACACTTTATGCTCTAAAAATTTGGATTTCCCAAATTACTCAACCAATTTACTTAAAATAATTGTGGGAGGCAGAGGTACCAAGGAACAATCATCCAAAGTTTCAAGTTAATTAGTCAAGTAATTAGGGCTTAATTTAGTAATTAAAAAAAATTTAAACTTTAATTAGTCATTATACAATCAATAAAAATTGGAGATTTTATTTTTCTAGAATTCGCTTCGTCTAAGCCTTTCATATAGGATTTATTTGTATTTTTAATTTTTTTATAACTAATCATAATTTTTTTGAAGTTTGTGTAATTTAATTAGACTTTTAAGCTTAATTATTCAATTTACATAGTCGTGTTGCATCAATACTAATATGGCAGCACTTTGCACATGATATTACATGGTTTGTTACTTAAAACATCCCGTGTGGCTTCCTGACTCAGTGACGAATGACACAATTTCATTTCGGCCATTTGATCCAATTCGGCTAAGAATAATACTATGATTTAAATAGGATAAAAGTAAAAAAATCTAATGTGATTAATCGTAGTCGTCCGTTCTAATCAAATCGAACGGACAACTGATGATCTATCAGCAACCGATGAAGAGAGATGAATGTCATTTGTCTCTTATTGCTCGATCCTAGCTCACCGAGCCTGTTTCATGATAAATTTGATATTAAAATGATAAAGGGATAATTCTAAGGGAATCTTATGGTTTGATTCATGCTAAACAATACTTTTCTTCATAAAGGTTCAACACCTAGGGAGGTATTCCTACAATTTAGATAAATTAACTCACTTAAGCTCAATACCAGTGATCCAATAACTGAGATAGGCTTGTTTAGTAGAGAAAAAGTCCTGTTGATGAAACCATGATTTGCCTCCCCACCAATCGATCAGTGGATCAAGCTCTATCGTAAATCTCACCAAAGTTGGTCTATGTAGGACCACCTTCCCATGCTCGAATGGAGTGTTTTTTTATTCATTTTTACTGGTTGGAGTTAGGAGAAGGTGTGGGAAGAGTTAATTTAGGGTAGGTGAAGTTTGGTGTGAGAGGCATTCGGGCTGAGGAATAGTTTGGTCTTGCTAGCAATAGGGTGCTTGAGCAGCTCTAGGAACTTGAGGGATTGGCTATGGGGTTGTAAAGAATGTGTGCATTAAGTTTGAATGGGGAAGGAAGTGTATAACCTCCACCCCAAATGAACCATCCAAAGAGGTTGGTTCATACCTTGTCAGTTGGCTGAGTAGTGGGGGTGGCATGAGATTGATGTGCTAGACTTCTCCTAATGGCTAAAAGAGTTTGGTGGTCTTGTATGACGTGGACAACCCATTGTTTGTGAACTAAAGGTTGTCCAAGGTGAATGTGACTTCACCTTCATCAATGGTTTATCTTAATAGCTTTAGGCCAGGTCTAGTTAGCATAGGTGAGCTCAAGGCATGCTAAGATGGCTGCCTAAGCCAAAGGGAGGGGTTGAACTATTTCATTTTGAGATTTTATCTTATTTGGAACCCATGATTAACTTAGTTTGGGCTGAATCGGGTCCACATTGGGTTGGGTTCACTTGGGTTGGTTAAGGGGTGGGGGGCCAAGGATGAGTCATGCTATGTTTGGTTGGGATTGGCTCGATTGAACTCTTATAGGTTAATTTGGATCTAATTTGGCTAGGTTGACCAATTGACAAAATTGGTTCAAAGGGAATATTGAATTAGATTCAAATGATGATTTAAAGCTTATTATTACAATTGATTTTGTTCAATTTGGATTGGATTTGAATTTAACCTATATGGGTTCATATAGCTAATTGGGTAAAGTTGATCAATTTTGTCAAATTAGCTAAATTTGGTTGAATGAGAGGTTGAAGCATGTTGGATGGATCACTTAAAGATGATTGAAGGTTTTGATTTGAATTTATTTGGTTTAGATTGAGTTTTGGTTCAATTTGATCCTTTAGGTCAAATTGGGCTAAATTGTTAAATTTGGTTAAGTTGGTAAAATTGGTATTAATTGATGTCTGAAAAGTGTCAATCATCAAATTAGTAAAGATTGTAGGTATTGGTTCAATCCAATTAAGCATAGATTAAGTTTTGGATCAATTTGATCCTTTAAATTAATATGGGTCAATTTGGGTCAATGAGCCAAATTGGCTCAATTGCATTCAATTATTTGCAATTGGATGATTGGTCATGATTAATAATTTGTATGGAGATGATTGTAATGATTAATTTGGTCCAATTTGGCTTGACTCAAGATTTGACTTAATTTGGACTTTTATGTCAAATTGGGTTAAGTAAGCTAGTTGATTTAATTGGATCAATTAAAATTAATTAAGGTTTAGGATGTCATCAATCATTGGTTTAAGGGTGATTAATAGCTTTAATTGAATCTAATTTTGATTGAATTGGATTTTTCTCAATTTAGGCTTTTAAGTTAACTTGGGTGAAATTAGACTAAGTGTGATGTAGCACATCAAAGGAGGAGAGGACCAATCATAAGGTCCCAAACTAAAGCTTAAACTTAAGAGGACTTTAATATACTTTATATGTGTGTATTTATGTACTATGTGTTGTATTATGTAGTAATGGTGTTATTTGATCATATTTAAGTGTTGTATTAGAGTTTTGTTCGAAAATATGTGAGTTTATGTGTTAAATTGTATATGTGTCAGTCAGGAGCTTGGGCATTGCCTTTTTAGCTCCTTGGTGCTGTGCTCCAAAAATTTTAGTGCTCAGGAATAGAGAATCTAGTGCTTAAGCACTGGTCTATGATGCCTCGACGCTGGATTGTAACACCACGGTGCTATTTCATAACGCCTCGGTGCAAAGAAATGTAGGTTCAGACATTTTTTTTTTCATTTTTTTGTAGTTTTGTCCTTAAGGGATGCATCCACTAGAGTATTTGACTTATTTAAATACCATTTTTAACCTAATGAAGAACTTTTGGCTTTGTGTCTAAAATTTGGAGTGAAAACTCTTTAGTTGGAGGTTAATGGTCGACCATCCGAGAGATTCGATGATCTATAGCTATCGTTCTACTTAGGTGAGTAGAATTTAAGACTTCTTTCACTTTGGTGAGTGGAATATCTTCATCTCTCTTCCATTGGTGACTGAAAGAGCATTGAAGCATCTCTTTCTCCACATCTACAGCAACATCCTTCGCTCCATGATCGCACTTCACCAATTTTTGGAATTAGAGTGCTCCTCATTATTTTTTGTATCAGAGCCCAAGGTTTGGAGGCATGGAGAAAGTACTTGTAAATAATCCATTTCAAATCCAAGCAAGGTCAGTTCTATATTTCAGATGTTATATGATGTTCTTTACAGAATTAGTGATTTTGCTTCAAAACACATACTAAATTCTTGTGATAAGCAATTCTATGAATGTTTTTGTTACTATAAACTAGTTGTCTCCATTTATAAAGCCTAACCTTTCTCTACTTAACCTAAATACAAGCCAATATACTTGACTAATAACTTGAGTAAAGGAGAGCTCACTAAATAGCCTAACATAATATACAAACTTTACATAAAAAATAAGATAACATCCTTAAAGATCTTATATTTTTTTTTTCTTTTTAAGTTTGCTTAATGTTTTGTAGTATCCACAAGTTACTTTGTGTTTATTGAATGCTAGTTATTTTCAAAATTTGTGCATCTCATTTGTGTTAATTTAGTTCACTTATCAAATATTCAAAAGTATCCTTGGAGCATCACATTGCATCCTTTTATTTATATCATGCCACCCAGGTCTATTAGTTTGGACCAATTAGAGGAATTAACTAGAAGAGAATATGAGATTTTTCATGATAAGTGAAAGTAAATTCATTAGGGTAGAAGACATACTCATGAACCTCACTGCACAAATTTAAACCTTGACTATTAGGCTTCAAATCGACTATTCCATGTCCATATGACTTAGAACCCGTAGGAGGGAAAAAAATTGAACTTCCTAGAAATGAAAATCCTACGAGAAGGCCAAACCTAAGGAATATCTTTAGGCAAGACCATCTCAGGGTCCATGAAATATTACATGAATCCAGGAAACAGATTAAGATAAAAGCCCAAACGTATGATGGTGTTCATGACCCTAATAAATTTTTAGTTGGTTAACCCAAATAGACTTTTTTATTTGTATTATATGGATGATTGTTAATGGACCATATTTGCTAAAATGAAATTGGTAGGGCATGCAAAAAATTATTGGAATAACATTTTAGCTAAAGAAGAGAGATACTGTAGAAACCTCATAACATAGATAGAAATAAAAGAAATTTTAAGGGCAAAATACTATCTTACAAATTATGATTATAGGTTCCACGAATAATTGACTACTCTTAAGTAAGGGACTATGTCAATAGTGAAATATATGAGCACATTTAAAGACTTCATTGCTAGAACTCAATGCACCAATCAAGAGTGGCTAGTAGCTAACAAATTTATCATTAGATTAAGAAGATATATTAGAAATGAAGCAGAGCTTCATATTCACCAAATCTTGGAGGACACCTTTCATTATATTTTACTCTTAGAAAAGTATAAGAAAGCTACATCCACATTCAAGATGAAAGCTCATGTATCTTCTAAATATATGCCTACAATATAAGCTCAGGAGCTTATCATTAGACCTAATCCTTTTACATCGAACAACCTCTCTAAAATGAACTCCATTGAAATAGCTACTAAAAATATGAAAGAGATAGTTTGTTTTAAATGTCATAAGAAGGATCAGATGCAAAATCAATCTAGAGCAAAAATCATCTTTCAAAATAAATTATAAGATTTAAAAGAAAAAGAGAATATTGAAAGATATATTATGATACACCACTATCTAATAAAAGAGTGGATCTAAATATAAATAATTCAATATTAGCTATGAGGTATATGCTTCTAGAGAAAAAGAAGACTAAATAAGGAGTATTTTATTGATGTATATTCTATGTAAGAAGAAGACGTATAAATTAGTAATAGATAGAGGGAATGTTACAAATGTTATATCAACTCATGCTATTGGTAGAACTAATCTTACAACTTAACCTCACCCATAATTATTCCAAGTCAGTTGGGTAAATCACACATCTATACCTATCACTAATATATGTCTTATTCCAATTATAAATATGTAGTTATAATTATCAAATTTAGTCTAATATTCTTTCAATGAAAATAACTCATATCTTATTAAGAAAATCATGGCTTTACGACTTGAATGCAATCCATTATGGGCATGAAAACACCTGCATATTCAAATATAATAAGAAAATAATTAAGCTATTCTCTGTAAAGCCTACTAAAAAAAAGTCAATTGCAACCCCTCATAGAATTCATCCTTCAGCTCCTTATAAACCTAATTATAAACTACAAGCCAAACCCAATCAAAGGAGGACTGTGAAACTCTAGTTGATAGTGATATCATTATCCTGCGATAGGAATGATACATCTAATATACATTCTAATACGCATGAATCTCCTAGAATTCAAATTACAACCTTAGGGTTTAGACACTTAACTAGAGAGTTCAATGACCCTACTTTTCTATTTATTTTACACCTTCAAGAAATCTTTGTAGATACTAAGGATCATAATATACCTATTGTAGTCTTAGATCTATTATTTGAATTTAATAAATTGATCTCTAAAGACTTTTCCTTTGTGCTTAAACTTAAACCAAGGATAGAAAATAAACCAGCGGTCACTCTATCTATAGTATCTCTAATGATTTTATCCTTTGAATTTTAAATAATTAGATTTAAAACTTTGAAAAAAGATTATAAATTTTAGCATTTTTATATGATATACTCAAAATATGAATCTAAGCCCATGACTTTTTATGACTCCTTTTTTATTCTAGATGGATATCTTTACAAATGCAAGTAATGTATTCCTAAAATATCTCTCAAGGAATTTCTTATCCCTAATTACATTCAAGAGGTATATTATTACATTTTAGTAAATTAAAGACCCAAACATTAATTGAACAAAGATTTTCTTAGTCATTCCTACAAAAAGATGTTGAATGAATTATAACACAATGTTACACTTGCCAAGCTAAAATTGTCAAACAAATGGTGGGTTATTACACATCATTACCTATTCTTTCTAGACAATGGGAAGATCTATTCATAGATTTCACATTAGGTTTACCTAGAATGTCTCGTGGGCATGATAATATCTTTATAATAGTAGATCCATTTTCTAAAATGGCATATTTCATACTTTATTCAAAATCAAATAATGCTTCTCACATAGCAAGATTGTTCTTTAGAGAAATTGTCAGGTTATATGAAGTCCCAATCACTATAGTTTTTTGATAGAGATGTTGTGTTTTTATCATATTTTTGGAAACCTTATAGAAACTGATGGGAACACAACTAAAATTCTCTTCTGCATTTCATCCACAAATAGAGGGATAGACAGAAGTAGTCATAGGACATTAGGAAATTTGCCAAGGTGTTTAGTTGAAAATTTTTTAGAAAATTGGGATTTAACATTACCTACATCTAAATTTATATATAATAATTTTTTTCCTAGAACAACCTACAAATCATCTTTCGAGATAATATATATATAAAACTCTAAAATGCTTATTGACCTAGCTAATACACCTACTCATGCATTTTTTATTCAACATATATATTTTCATGTGATTTTCATAGCGTTCATGATGGTATTAAAATAATTGGAAATACAGATTGCTAAGTATGTTGAACAAATGAATAAAGATAAAAAGTTTAAGGAATAGAAGGTTGGTGATTATTTGTTAATTTGTATTAGTCCTGAGAGATTTCATTCCACCAAATATAAAAAATTACAAGTGAGAGCATGTGGGCCATTCAAAATTATTAGAAAACTTGATATTAATACTTATGTTCTTGAATTACCCCCTCATATATTTTTTAGTGCTATTTTCAATGTGAAAGATCTAATATTTTTTAAAGGAGTTACTTAATCTCCAAATGTACAAAATGATATTTTTGTAGAAGGAGATAGATGTTATTTGTAGGTACTTATCTAGCCAAACTTCTTTGAGGTAAAGAACCTCATCATGGTTGAGACACACATAGATGATAGTATTAGTAAGAGATTATTAGTAAGATGGCAAGATAAGCTACCAAGTGAGGATATATGGATGACTTTGGAAGAATTACAAAGCTTTGCCCCTGAACTTCTTGAATACCTTCACAATCCTATCTCTTTGGAGAAGAGTTCTTTAAGGCCCAAGGGAGTTGATGTAGCACATAAAAAATGACTTATTACAAGGTCCCAAATCAAAGCTTAAACTCAAGAGGTCTTTTAATAGATTTTATGTGTTGTAGATTTAAGTTTCATATGTTGCATTATGTACTTATGGTTGTACTTGATCATATTTAAGTGTTGCATAGGTGTTATAGTTAAAAACATGTGAGTTCATGTGTTAATTAACATATGTATCATCTTGGCACCTAGGCACTACCTTTCTCTCACATTGGCATTACATTCTATTGATTTTAGTGTTTAGGGACTAAAAAGTTGGCACCTTGGCACTGGGATATGGGGCTTCAGCGTTGGACTGTGGCACCGTAGCACTTGTTCGTGGTGCGACGATGCTGCGAGACTATTGTTCTAATTTTTTTTTGCCAATGTTTTGGTAATTTTCTCCCAAGGGACTCATCCCTTAGAGTATTGTACTATTTAAATATCTATTCTACTTAATGGATGAAACTTTTAGCTTTTGTGTGTGTGTAGTGAAAACTCTTGTGGTTGGAGTTTAGTTGGTGGCCGTCCGAGAGATTCAGTGATCTCTCGCTATCATTTTACTTTGGTGAGTATAACTTCTTTATCTCTCTTCCACTTCGTTAAGTGAAATGATCCTTAGAGAATTTTCCTTCCACTTTGATAAGTAAAAGATCAATGAAGCCTCTCTTTTTTCACATCTATTACGACATCCTTCTCTCCATGATCGTGCTTCACCAAAGTGAGTTAATTGGGTTGATTAGATCATAATTGAGCTTAAATCAAGTTCAATGGAGGTTTAGGAGAGTTTGGGTAGGTTCAATTTTAAATGAATTTGATCAATTTTGGGTTAGCCCCTTTTAAGCACAAATTGGTAATATTAAGTCAACTTGACCAATTGGCCAAATTGAGCTTGGTTGAGTCAAATTGGGTTTGAATTACAGTGTTTAGGTTATAAATGGTCATTTAGTAAAAGCCAATTTTGTTTTGGTTTGGTTCAGGTTATAGTGATCTATATGAGTCAAATAGGTTAATTGGGCTTAGTATGGCTCATTGACTCATTAGGTCAAGGCATTTGGTTTTGGTAATTTAATTTGGTTATAATTTGTGTTAGGGTTTACTTGGTTTCAATCATAGGAGTTAGTTTGAATTTAGGGTAGGTAGGTCCCACTTAACCTAAGTCGAGATCTAACCCTAAGGGTGTATCCTATGAGTCTTCTAGGCTTAGGATTAGTGTTCACCTAGCCTCTGGAAATGTCTTAATTCTAGGAGAGCCTTAGTACCTAGATTGGATCCTATGTCTAAAGAGGTGATTATAAACCTCACCAAAAGTGAGGTCAATAAGTAGAAAGTTGATGGTGTGAACCCCTTTCTATAATATTTAACCTCATATTTATAAATTTAGGTTGATATGAAATTATTCTCATATTCATATTTTCTTCTATTAATAATAAAATTATAAATAAAAGCTTTAATTCTTAGTTGAAATCTTTATTCATTCATTAATCTGAATCATCATTTGGGATTCTGGTCCTGATGAATTCTGAATGGCTGTATTCAAATTGCCAAATTTCAAATTGACTTGGTTGGCCATCTTTTAAATGTTGACTTTGAATGAGTCTTTAAAAATCATTGACTAGACTTGAAGGATGTTGGGCCATACATATATAATCAACTAATTTTATAAATCAAAGTACTAAGTTGCATGAGAATAAGTAACAATGACCCACTTTCATTAATCAGAGCTTGCTAACCAAACAAAAATAAATATATTAAATAATTTTACTTTTTAAAATATAATAATTTTATGCTTTTGATTTGTTAAAATTAATTTGCAGCTTAGTGGGTTTGAATTTAGAAGTGTTATATATTCATTCATGTTATGTAATGATTCTCAACCATGCATATCATTTTTGCCAAGCTTATACTAGTTGTTCATAGGACCTCTTATAAATGATTTTTTTTTTGTTTAATGTAACTATGGTGATTTTGGTAATAATGAAGGGGTGAGAGAGTGCATAACTTTATTGAGGTCTTATAAATAAAGGAAGAACAATTACTAGATTTTGCCACCAAAGCTTTAAAGAAACATTGTGGAGCAGGTAGTCATTATGCCATAATTAGGTACTTTAACTTCATGTTGATGAACAATGGCCTATACAAACGTTTAATGAGTTTATGGTCTAGAAATTATACATTTTTATTTTTCATTTCGTTATGGTTATTGATGTCTAAATAGTAATTTTAAGCAAATTCGTGCCTTACCCTCATCTCGTTAAATGAAGCACCATTGTTTGTTTAAAAGAATTGGTGTAGAGATTTTATAAATGATCTAAGTAGGAATGGATTTTAGAAGTTTTGCATGAGGATAAACTTTTAATTTGTGTAAAGTTGGAGGTACATGTTTGATAAGCTTTCTATTTTCTAGAAGTTTTGTATGAGGAAGAGCTTCTAATATGTGTAAAGTTTTTTTTTTTTTTTTGTCTCTTTTAGATTTTTCCCAAGAGGGATGGGATTCTTAGTTACTTGGTCCCTTTATACAATCGATCGAAATCAATCTACCTACTAGTTAACGGTGAGTAGAAGAGTGAATATAAGTTTTTTTTTGGTACATTTGAGTGAATTAAATTGCAAACACACACATATAATGCATATGCAATGTTTGAATTTAAGACCTCTTAATTGAAATCCTATAGTTGAATTTAACATGTTTATGTAAGCATTTATCTTCCTCTCATAATTAAAGATTTATAATTCTTAACTTTGAATAATGGACTTAAAAGTAAACTTGTAGTGTTTGTGATATTCTTAATGTGAGTTGCATGTAATATAATATGTGGTGTTGTATTGAATAAGATTGAGGAATTTGGGTGTTATGAGGAGATTCACCTCCATTACACGCCAAAGGCAATGGTGTGTAGTCTTCTTTCATTAATTTTGTATTGATCCTTTGATGGGGTTGGTGTTGTTCATTGTTGAAAGTCGTAAATAAGATGAATTATTTTATCATATTTTTCTCTACATATTATATATATATATATATATATTGAGATAACATCCATACAACCAAATAGAGTTGGCTTCTTTTTAAAATTCTTGAGGTAAAAAAGATGCAAAAAAAGTTATATTGTTGGGACTATCTAGTATAAAGAGGCTTTTCTTAGAAGTTTTAAGAAGAGTTATACCTTTTATTATGTTGCTTACCCTCTTAAACTAATGATTGATCATCCCTTCAGTTAAAGTGGGAAATAATAAATAGTGTTACAAGGAGCAACAGTTCACAAACTTTGGGAATTTCTTCATAGATTGTGCTAAAATTGTTGTAAATGATGTTGAGTTAGTTAAGTTTCTTAAGAGATATTACCTTTATCATTGAGTTATTATTCACAAATACATAACTAATGAATGAGTCATCCATATGAAATTATCCCATGTCCTTAAGCCCTCAATAAATCTAAAGTAAAAAAAGTGATTGAAAAGAGCCTTATTTAGAGGGGAAAAAAATGAAAGATAAGAAATACCCTTACCTTATTCCTTGAAGGTATTATAGTGGTAGGGGGAGGGGTATTTTTATACTATAGTTTAATGAATAGTGGAAGATTGAACCACATCATCATCAAGATCAACGTTGAAGAAAAATGTCTCTCATGTGATTATAGAAAAAACATACCATATTGTCCTTATAATATTTATCAAACCATTACACCATCAAAGATAGTGAATAGTTTGATGGAAATCCTTTTCTAAAGATTTATGTACAAAGAGATTTATATGAAACCATTGGGTTTATGCTGATAATTTGAGATCTATGTTACTCTTTGAACTTGGTTTGGATGTGTTTATGATTCATGAAGTAATGTGATAATGTTGATGCGAACTATTCATTTGCCCATTATTTTATGGGGATTATAAAAGTATGAATCTATATTCTTAACAAGATAGTTGCTATTGATTAGGAGCTCCATATAATTTGAAGACACATTTTCTAATAATTAAAATTATTGAAATTTAAAATAAATACTAAAATATGATAGAGTGAAAACTAAAATTATAAGAGGTCATTTAGGATTACTTATTATCATTATTTTAATGCTATATCATAAAACAAGAATATGTTTGTTATTTTTATGCATTTATTATCTAAAAAACAAATTGAGTTAGCTATTTCTATCAATATTTCTCAATAATAATATGCGTCTTTATGAACCTAATGAATCATATTCTATGCAATAATTTAATTATACTAACATCTTAAAGAAGGAAAGAAATTTCCCTCATATTGGAACAACCAAAATTTATTTTCATAAATATAAAAAATAGCATATTACAAACCAAGTAATCCATTGTTGAGACATTTCATTAATAATGTAAACTAATTCTCATAATTGAGTGAGATAAAAGATAAAAAGATTAAAAAAAAATATAACCATACAAAAAGTCATTAACCTCATTCATAAAAGAAGCTTTATTTAGTGTAGGGACCCAAATTGGGGAAGATTTTAGCCCATGCGGACGCATTAGTATGAAAAAATCCTAAGAAATTATATTAGCTCAGAGACTAATGCAACCTACAAAATAAAAAAAGTTATGGAGAAATTGTTGGTTCTTGATCTATTATCCCAATATGGCTTATCTCAAACACTAATGACACATTTAAAAATAGTAGATAGTAGATTAACCATGATATGCTCCCATGGTGTTGAATATATTGAAGATGACAATAAAACTAAATCAAAACTTGGAGATGTGAAGATCATTCATAGACTCCTTGAGGCTAGTCTCCATTTGATTCATATGCTTATTATGAGGGAGGAACATCGACTATCTATGCCATGGAAAAAAAGAGGTGACATCAATGATATTTGAGGATTTGGACGATTTCATTGAATTAAGTTTCTTTGTGGGTTTATCAATGCAGGAGTGGAGATATTTATAGCAGAGAAATAATAAATGTGAAACCAAAAAATGCTCTTGTCGAAGAAATATACAAATTGTGTTTCTCACAGGCATGAGGCTTGTGTACTAGAATGATAAATGATATTGATAATATTGTCTCCACTATCAAAATTTTGGATAGAGATTGTTGCCAATCAAATTGCATGGGAGCCATGTGTGTTTACTTGTGAATCAAATGTGAATTGAGTTTAATTCAAGAAACATTATCTACATTCTTATTTTTTATATTTTAAAAATATTTATTATAGAAATATAAAAAAAACTAAGACTAAGTTAAGTGTTACAGAGATGAGGATGCTCAGGTGGATGAGTGGCTTTACCCTTAGAGATAGAATGCAAAATGAGTATGTTCGGAGAGTCCAAGTGGTAGATAAGATTAGGAGAGCGCCTTAGATGGTTTGGCCACATAAGCGTAGTCAACGATCTAAGGGAGAGTAGATTGATGCCTTTTGCGTAATGTAAGAGAATAAAAAAACTTGGTTAAAATGCAAAAAAAATGATCTTAAGATATCTTGAATTAAAATATACGACACAATAGAACGATTCATTTAAAATTAACCACCCACCTAATATTAATTTGTTGTTGTTGTATGTATATAAAAAAACTAACATAAAATATATTGTCCATAATTTTAATTATTTCGCTAAAAAAATAAAAGTAATCTAAAATATGATCGAAGTGCTAAAAATTTATTTGTTGAGAATTGTAGCTCATAAGTGGCTTGTATTTTTCTCATTAGTGGTTGGTATTCGGCCCATTTTAGGGGTTACAATATGCGACAATTGATAATACTTAGTATCAAATTAGGCCATCATTTTCGAAGAGAGAGAGAGAGAGAGAGAGAAAAAAACTTTATCTTGGCACTGCTGTACGTTAAACTGCGCAGAGCCAAGTTCCGGAACTTGGATAGCTGCTCGCTATCAAGGAAGCGAAGAATGACGGTAGCAGCGGGGCTAGGATATGCTCTAATATCCCTCGGCCCGGCGCTATCCATCTTCGTCTCAGTCATCGCCAAGAAACCCTTCCTCGTGCTCACGCTTCTCACCAGGTTCCTCCCCTTGGTTTGTACTTTTTGTATTTAGGTGTTGTTGAATCATACTTCCAACCAAACATTATTAAGATTCCTAGTCTTGGGTGAAAATTATCTATCAAATCATTTGATCTTGCATATTTTAATAAATTTTCAGTCTAATCCGATAGAAAATTTTAGTCATAATCACGAACTTGGGGCTGTGATTCTTGCTGCAGCACACTGTTTTGGCTTATCAGCTTGATTATTCTTTCCGGGGCATGGAGGGCTTTTCTTCCTGTTAAGTCGTCGGCATCGTGGATTTACGCGATTGTTATATTCACATCAGTTTGCTTCCAGGAAGGCGTTCGTTTTATCTTCTGGAAACTTTACAAGTAGGTCGGCTGATGCGTTTTAGCTTCTTGTGTTGCACAATCTGTTATCTTCTGATAGGAGGATTTCTGTGGAGAGAGCGGGACTCTATGTGCTTTTGTTATGATCATGATGTAAGGATTGATTTTCATAAATTTGTTAGGAAACTTGAAGAAATCTTGAATGCCTTTGCTGACCGAACATCCAAGCCTCGCCTCTTTCTTACTGATAAGATGCAAATTGGACTCGGTAAGTTGGCATTCTTAAAATCTGGATATACTACTTTGGCATTCTTATTGCTCTTGACCTTCTTTACATAATTACATCAATTTTTCATTTTTTTGTAATGTAATGGATGATTTGTCGGATTTAATGTGATCAGTTTAGTGTCTAAAACTAAGTTGCTTGCTGAACGTGGCAACTATTTTTTATTGCCACACTTGTAGTGGCTATACAGATCTTCATCTTTTTTCTTATCAAAATTGGTTGCTATAGTTTTCAGTATTTGAAGCCAATGCTATAATGACTGGTCATTTTGTGGAATTATTGTTTGCTATGGTTTTTTTTTCAATAAACAACAAAAAATACTTGATGTGAATAGGTATGAACATTGGAATAAATACTTGGATTTTAGGAGTATGATCTTTAATTGTATGCAAAGTTAATTCTCATCATTAGACCACTTTTTGATGTGAATGGGTATAAAAATTTTCATTGCCTGAATTACAAATAAATGAATGGAGTATGAGAAGGATGCTTAGATGCAGCCTTTTTCATAAGAATTGATTATTGGGCTTATTAGAGGACAACTAGATAATTTTTTTTTTTTTTAGGAATTGATGGAATGCTTCCTTATCCATGACGCAGGATGAAAAGCAAGTGGCAAAAACTTTGTAGAGTTTACTAATAAAAGGAAGATGAAAAAGTGAATCTGAGGAGAGTTACAATAGGCTGTGTTGAATCCTTAAAACACATTGGTAATTGAATCCTCAAAGTTTCAATGGAAACCAACTTTGATTTCATAAAATTCTAATTACGATTGTCGCTAAAATGATCCATTTATGAAAAGATCTCAAACCATAGAAGTTCTAGATTACTCTTGAAAAAAATGAATTGATGATGCAAAGAATTGAAATAAAATGATTAATGAACATTTATATTTTTAAACTCAAAGTACAAATAAGCTCATTAGCTCATCATCTTGATTAGTTATTATCGTACATGTCAGTAGCATCAAATGGTGTGTGCCATGGTGTATGGTGCTGTGCACCCTTGACACCATTTGCATGACATGATACAAAGGCTAAAACAACCTGCAATATTTGCATTATTCATGGGTATTGGTGTATGGTGCATTGCCCCTATGACGTGTTCTATTTTGATGGCTTCACTAATTTATTTGCAAACTTTGATAAAAGTTTTTTTGTTTATTACTCTTTTTGTTCATAAAATTATTGACATAAAATTTGATATTTGTTTTCTCTAAATTAGGATCGTGTATTACATGAACTATTGGGTATCATATTTCTTTAATGAGTTTGAGGTGTTAAATAATTAGAAAAATAAATTATACTATTTGATGATGAATATACTTATCAAATTTTTTGAGATATAGCTTGCGGAAAGTTTACTAAATTTTTTTTTTTAATTTATGTCATCAATTTCATCTTTTGGTTGAGGTGCTTAACACTTGAATCTAAGAACCTCTTTGATTATTTTTATCATGATGATGGTTGATCTTTCAAGTAAGTAGTCTTTCATACTTAGCTACATTTTTATTTATAATTTCTTAATGTTTTACACTATGTTTAAAATAGCATTTGTTGTGCTATGCTCTATGGTTTCACGGGAGGACCTTTGATGGTGTGCAATTTGCCATTGACAAGTATGATTATCATGAAAGTCTGGTTGAATGTAGAAGATAAGCAATAGCTAATCCATAAAAATTCTTTATCTTTCTTTATAGGTTGTATTAATTCTCCCATGGTTCTAAGAAAATTATCCTTTGGAGAGTAACATTAGTACTATTTGTCTAGAATAGTGAGAAAATGGTTGAATAACTCATCATAGGAAATCACACAACCACTCAAAGGTAATCTCTCTATCAAATGAAATTAAACCTTGCTTCTTTTGATGCTAAAAATTGAAGGTGCAGTAGCTGTAAAGTAAACAAAGCATGGTCATCACAAACTCCATATATTGAAGCAAAACAAATTTAGAGGCTTTATAATCATTATAAACTTCATCTATTGAAGAAAAACAGTAAGTTCTAGAGGCTTGAGAGTACATTAATTGTGTAGTAGTGTTGCAACATTAAAAGTTGGAGCAATACTAATGTTAAAAAAGCTTATGTGCAAACACATTATGTCATAGCTGTTTAAAGATGTTATCAAGCTTTATGATCTTGGCAAGTAAAGAAAATAGATATGGGTGAAAACACCATGATATGGCTAGAAAAAACTATATCATGAGCCTTTGTAAAAAATATCCAAATACTTCAATAAAATTGCATTATGGTTTCATTCCTTTTATCATATATAATAATATTGGCCAAAACTAGATTGATGAGGCGCAAAAAGTGTGCTATACTTGCACAAATTAGATTACAAACTTTATGAAAATTTCTCAAAGACTTAATAAACCTTCATTATGGTTGCATATCTTTCATCATTGATAACCATCTTCAGTCAAAACCAATAATTAACTCATGCATATGCTTATGACGCAATAAAATCATAAAGTGCATGCTTTGATAAATTCAACAAGAATTATAAGTTGGCTAATGGCTATGTCATGATGAGGAAGCCAAACAACAAAAATATATCATTAATTTTTATGAGTTATTTATAAATTTCATTAACAATAAGATCTTGATAGAATTATACATAAACAAAATAGGTGTTCTGATAATGAAGTTAACTTTTTTATGGAAAAAAATCAGATGATGTACTAATCAAAATTTAAGAGTTTTTAATCATTGATACATGAAGTAACACTTTTTTAGGTGGATCTTGATGATATATGAAGTCTTTATATTCTTTTTTATTTTTAGGGCCATTGTGGTCTCTAGGATTTTATCGTGCTCACTTTGAGGATGATGGTCATTTGGACCTCTCATAAGTACATTTCTAATGATTGAGGAGGTGCATTATGATTTTTATGATAGTACATCCTAATAAGTACATAATTTGAATATTCTTCCACTATATCTGATGTGCCTTACAAAATGAAGGTCTCTTATGAAGTGGATTACTTGTGGTTCATTATATAAATGGTGAACACTATGAGATGTTATCTTCTTCAGGATTTCTTTATTTAATGCATCAGAAAACCTTATACCTGATACTTGAACCTAACATTTAATTCAATTAGATCATAATTTGATCAATTTTATCATCTAAGTTTTTAGCTTTTCTCTCTCTTATAGGAAATTTATTTTCATGTTCTTTCTTCTTCTATTCAACTTCTTCTACTTGTTCACATGATTGCTTAATTCTTCATAATTTGTGATGGTAAGATATACAGTATGATAAAATCCGACTAAGCTGTGAAATGTCGCAAGTAGAATGATCTTATATGCAATAAAATGATTAAACAATTGCTGATTTTAAAAATCATTGCATAAAAATGCTGATTTTACTCTTTCCATTTCAGTGCATATAAGTGAAAAGATATATTCAAAATGTCTAATGATCATTTCAATTATCATCTAGGAACACAATCCATGACAGTTTAGCAAACATCAGAAAATTAGGACTGTAGATATGGCATACAATACGACCCATAGAAGTATTAGTGGTGCTTCCTAAAGCAAAAACCAATGCATGATAATGAATTTGGCCCAAAAACAGTTAAATCCGAACTTGCTAGAGCAATGGATATTTGATTTTATGCAATTGTTCCATTGGAGTGTCTTTAGATGAATGCTAGAATAAGAGGATGGATAGATATCTTTGGAGAAATGCCAACAGAAGTGGTAATTATTGCTCTGTAGAGAAAGAAGACCTCCTTTTCTATTTTATCTTAAGTTTTATTTCAGATTTTAAGAGAATGGCTTGACTGCTCGAGAAATTGCAGGGAGAGGAAAGGAGAAGACTTGGTATGCATTTGTAGTGGTGTTGGTGTACTTGTGTTGTTTTGAATTTTACGATATGGGGTTTATTTTTTGATTGGTTAGATAAATTGACAGATTTTAAGAAAAGGCTTGTGATTCATAATGAACTCGGCACCACAATATAATGCTATTATGATATCAAGTTGACTCTTACATAATCTTGTAGAATGCTATAGAACTGTAAGGATTTTTTAGGGTTTTTTGAGAGGTTTTTAAGCAATCTAAGAATTTTTCGTATGGTTGGCTTCAAAGGGTGGATAAGTCTCCATTAGAAACCATCTTTTATTTACTTAAGGCTTGATTATAATTGGCTATTGAAGGTTCTTTTGTAGGACCTCCTATTATAAATTTTTGAGAGGTTACCCATTCCAAAATTGTTGAAAAGTTGATCACAAAAAAGTGATTTACCAGAAATTACTCATCAAAACTCTAATTATGTTTCATTGCAATCAATACTTTATATGGTTTCTGCATTATGTTTTCTTGTTGCTTTCATTGGTTTTTCTCTAAAGCAAAAAAGCCTGAAGTAATCCCCAACTACTCGTATGTGGCAAATTTAGTCCCAAATTGAGATATGAAATTCCAATTAAATCTCTCAATTATACAAGATTGTTGCCAATTTAGACCTAGAGGGACCATTTGGGATCAATTTTTTATAGTAAAAAGACTAAATTGAAGAAATATGATACTTGGAGATTGAATTGATGACCACTCATGAATAGTCGGGGGAAACTTTTTATCTAAATTTAGCAATAATAGTGAGCAAATTCAATGTATACAATCATACGGAGAGGAGAATAGCAACTAGATGATATAATTCCCTTGCTGGATAACTTCATCTGATGGTTATATATGCAGAATGGTTGGTTATGATTTCCTATTTTAGCTGATCCTCGCAATAGGAAAATGGAAAAAGAGAATGAAAACTAGATATTTTTTTTTTTAGTAATAATGGTTAAGCTAGATTAGTTTGCTTTTCTTGGGAATAGTTGCAATCATGGGTATTGTAAGGAAAGAAATGGGTGGGTGATGTTTGTGGTTGGTTGGTTTGAGATATATGTTGAGTTCAAATTAGCATATTCCTTACCTCCTCGAAGTGAAAGTGAATTCTTCATGTAGGGGTTCGTTTGTAGATTTAGTTTTTATTTATAAAAAAAATTATTGATTAGTGGTTAAAGTCCAATTTTGGTGGATTGAATTGTGGAGTTTGTTTGACTCATCCAAAACCTTAAAAAACCTCTAATTTTTGGTCTCCTTACTATTTTGGATAAATTTGGATAAAAACTTATCATTTTCTACCCATTTAACATATTATGTGGCATCAATTAAGATTTCACGTTGGTACTCTAGGTTTCATTGCCTCTTTAAGCTTGTATGAAATCTCTTGGGCTTAATTTGATATGGCTAAACTTCAATTTTATTTGGTTGCTAATTTTAGTTTCAGTTAAGATGAATTAGGATTTTAAGAGCCTCTTGGATCAACAACTCAAGGTTTTTGATGTTTGAATTAGAATTGAAATTTGTAATTTGAACTCGATTTGAATGTGTCTCGATGAGAAATTTAAGATGTGGTGGAAGAGATTTTAGTAGATGAGATTGTAAAGAGAGAGAAAGAGAGAATGCATGTGTTGGAGGGATATGGTCTTTGGTGGAAAGGAGGGTAGCTCTAGATCAAGTTGTTTTTCATGACACTTAGGTTAGAGGGAAGCGGTTGAATAAAAGAAGACACGCAAATGTGAAATTTGAAGAACCATGTTGTAATACCTTAATTTTTACTAAGTTCCCATGACATTTAGGAGTCAAATACCAAAGGGTTCTTCGATATCTTGTAATATGAACACTTTTGAATTAACATGAGATAGCAAGCAGGATGGTGAAAATTATGCAGAAATAGTTGATAAAAGGAAGAAGTGGAAAGAGTCGAAAAAAATGTTAAAAAGATGCATGGTTCAATGCTCATAGCTGGTTGTTGAGCCCTTAAAAAATGATTGAATTTTGAATCCTTAAAGCATGATAGAAGGTGAATCCTCAAAGCTTCAAAGGGTGGATAAGTCTCCATTAGAAACCAACTTTCATTTACTTAAGGCTTGATTATAATTGGCCATTGAAGGTTCTTTCGTAGGACCTCCTATTATAAATTTTCGAAGATAGCCATGACAAATATGCTAATAACATGAAGAAACAAATGATTTTAATTAAATTTTAAATGAGATAAAGTGTGAATTTCCTTATTAAGTCACCAATTTCATCATCACAACAATTTGATCTAATGATAGAAGCTAGGTTATTATAGATATTTTTAAATTCTTAGATGTTCTTCATATGCTTCATCAACTTATGTTTTTGTTTTCTAACTTTAAAAAAGTTTACAAGTAATATCTTGTAAGATGCCTTTTGATATTAAATAGTAGGATGGTAGTTCTAATTATGCTTTTTAATTGAGCTAACTTAATCATGATGCATTGTAATTTAGGGTCTAAGTTTTCTCATGTGGATTTATATATAATATCAGATTTAGTTGTAACCAGATAACATAACAATTATGTAATTTTTGCTAGACATAAGCTATTAACCTTAAACTATTATTTACTACACTTGATGAAAATGATAAATTTTCAATCAAGACATTTTTATGGTCTAATTTAAAATAATGATAGAAAAGTTAGGTATCATGAAAATTACATACATAATTGAAATTTCGCACAAAAGAAATAATTCCAAAATGCAACAAATATAACAAAAGTCAATGTCACTTTCAAGTTATGGCAACAAAATAAATAAAAAATAAATAATAATAATTAGGAGGATGCGAAAGAAGGAAAAGGCTGAAAGTAATAAAAAATAAAGTCCCACTTACATTTATACAAGGAGATAGTTTCTTCTAGTGTTTCAAATCCATAAAGGAGAAAAATTTGTACGTCCAAAGCAATATTTTAATCACTACAAATTATTTGACTTTTCTAAACAGCTCTATTTATTAGCCTATTAGAATGAAAAATAAGAATGTAAAAATTAATTTAAGAAAGCTCAATTTTCTAGTTGGTTTTGGATAAACTGAAGTTAGCTACATTTGAAAAGTAATAGTGCAATTTATATACATTATGTAATTTTTTTATTTCATAAATGACTAGCAATAAGCATAATTAAAATCATATAATTACAAAAGCAATGTGTTACTTTTATATACTTATAAGGCATGGTTAAAATCAATTAGCTCTTTACCTGAATGGAGAAACGATTTTTAATTTATTAATACTTAACCAATTTTATCCAAAATTTTGAATCACTAATTGATCCAATAATTGGAAACCAAATATTTTAATATGTAAACCAATAATTTTAAAATCAAACCAAATCATTCAAAAAAATTTTAGTTCTATCCGTTTTTTCTCGGTAATAACCAAATAATTCACATCCTAGCAAGAACTCCAATGAGTCACCAAGTAGAAGAAAATCTTATGTAAAATAGGGTATTGAATAGAAGGGTTAAACTAGATGGAGGGAACTAAGATGTAATGAGTAAATCGAGGAAGCAAAAATAATTGCAAAAATATAAAGTTGAGGAGTTACATGTCCATTAAGTAAGGGAATTGCAAAAACCAAAAAACATATAAAGGAGGCTTTGAAACAAATCAAATCATTATATATGATTGTTTGACAATATAAAAGATGTATTGGATATTAAATTAGGAGGGATGAAAAAAATTTAGAAGAATTCAAGACATCAGTTGATGGTTATGAAGTTAGATCTTATACAATACAAATATGTTTGTTATAATAAATTTTTAAGATATCTATTTTTATATTCATTTCTCACAATTCATTTTTAAGAAATTATATACTTATCAGTTAATTTTAATTTCTTAAAAATTCTTGAGAAAACTTTTTTTGATTTAGATGGATCATGATATTATTGCCTTCCATGAATTCTACACATCTTTTATTTACATCTATAATATGCTTATAATTGTTATGATTAATTGACACGAGTGTTATTCGTGAATACAGTCAGGCTCCCGCCAACCCTAGCCTTGGTCGGTCCAAAGGGACTCTTGAACCAATTGGTTCATGTTCCTTATTGCTGCAGGTTCAATTTTCCTTTGGTTTATTTTTGCTTAACTTAATATAAATAGTCTTGTATGTGTATTAGGGTTTAATTTGTTATTTTACAGTTTAGAATACTGTTGATCTCTATTTTCTCTTTGTAGATAATGTAATCCCCTTTAATCAAGTGGTGAGTCTTCATCTTATTTGTGATGGGATTGAGAATCCTATTTAATCACTGAGAATCGCTTCACATTGCTGTTCAACTATCTTCCCGCCTAACCACTATTGATAACTGTTGGTTCTTGTACCTAATAGCCAATTTTTCTCTTCTAGCCACCCAGCTAGCCACCCAATTGCCTCACTTGTTGCAGATCTTGACCACCTTAGTGCTATCCAGTATCGTCTATTCTACAACCTCCATTCCAACCCCTTCTACAATTGACTGGCCAATTTCTTCTCCAATTCTAGGTTTTTACTCTCTCTAGCTACTGTAGTTACCTTGCACATCTTGTCATCTCGAGAACAATGTCACTTGATATTAGGCCTACATTAGCCTTAGATCTATCTTGGGTCATACCTTTCCCTTCCAAATACAATCCAATTAACCTAAATCTCTCCCCTCTCCAACATTTGACAAACCCAATCCCTATCCAAACTCTATTCGGTTAGCCTCAAAAACCCACCTACAACCCTTACCCAAACCTAAAAAGCTCATTTTTTTTTCACCTAGATGAAATCCTATTGGAGGAAATCCATCATGCTACCAAGAAGGAATCTTAAAAGATGAGTTTAAGAGCTCATTATGGAAGAAATGCTGTGGAAAAACCTACAACTATGATGTAGGCTTGCTAAATTTGAAAGAAGGCCACATAAGGAAGTTATCAATAGCTACAATGGTGATCAACTGAAGAGACGATGAGGAGATCCATGAAGTTCTAGTAATGAAGAACCAATGTCATGATGATTTGACATTGGGCATAGGAGAAGAGATAATAATCTTGAGGTAAAGATTAATTTGCCAAACTTTGAAGGAAGCATGGATCTAGTTGATTTTATTAAGTGGCTTCAAACCATGAAGCAAATTTTTGAATACAAAGACATTCCCCAAGATAGGATAGTTAAATTAGTAGTCATCAAACTCTAGAAGAACACTTCTCTACGATGGTACAACTAGAAGCATATGTGCCAGTGTGAGGGGAAAAACAAGATTACCGTGCGGTCTAAGATGAAGAAAGAGTTGTTGTGCAACCGATTGGATATTTTCTTGAAGTTCCATAACTTGCAATAAAGAGACATGATTGTGGAGAAGTACATTTCAGAATTTGAGCTACTCATGCTAAATATGAGTTAGTGGAGCTAGAGGAGAAAATCATAGCTTGGTACTAGGAAGTCTAAGATCATCCATCAACAATGTTGTGTAATTATAGCCTTATTGATTTTTGATTGATGCACAAATCTTAGCTTTGAAAGTGGAGATGCAACACAAGAACATCAAGATCACCCTTCGGCCGTCATATAAGACCATGGAGTAGAGCACCTTCAAGGTGTAAAATCAATCTCACGTGAGGGGAAATCAACCTCATATAGGAAGATCTAAAAGACTAGCACTCATAACACTCTTTTAGCCATAAAGTATTTTTAAGTGTCATGGTTATGGACATATAGTTTCCAACTTTCTAAATGGGAGAGTAATTTCCTTCACTAAGTAGGGCCTAATTAAGGAGGTGGATCATGATGATTCAAGAGATGATAGACACAAGAATGGGTACTAACTGCCAGTAGATAAGGGCGAGATTCTTATGGTAGATTGAGCTTAAGAGGGAGCAATAGTGGCTTAAGAACGACATCTTCCGCACCCGTTGTACCATGAAGGAGAAGACGTGCAACCTTATCATTGATGGAGGTAGTTATATTATTTTTAGTCATATAGTGAAAAATAGAGTCTTTCTACACAAAGGCACTTTCAACCATATTCCCTAACTTGATTGAAGAAGGAAAATGAAATTTGTGTTGACAAGAGGCTCTTGATGGAGTTCTTTATTGGAGATAAACTATATGAGCAAGTATGGTGTGACGCTGTATCTATGGATGCTTGCCACATCCTCTTAGGCCAAATTTGGCAATATGACAAAATGATAGTTTATGATAGTTACAAGAACACCTACACATCATAAAGGATGGGAAATGCATTTACTGTTGCATTAGAAAGAAACTAAGGTGATTAGTGAGTAGTTAAAGCTGGAGTTTATAATATATCGAGCTTTTTTTCTACTGACCATGAAGGAGGCATTACTGACATTAACACTAGCGGTTAGAAGGGACTAAGATGGAAGAGCCAATATCAAATACAGTGTAATCTTTGATGAAGGAGTTCTAGAACATTTTGATTGATAATCTATCACCTGAGCTACCTATAGGGATATACAACACACAAGAAATCTTATTTAGGATTGATTCTTCCCATCCGACCTACCTACTGGTTGCGACCAACTGAATATGAGTAGTTAGTTATAAAGACAAGTTGAGGGCTTGATATCCAGAGGATTGATGTGCGAGAGTATTAATCCATGTATTGTACCTACCTTGATCATATTTGAGAGGGATGATTTGTGAGTATTTGTATTGGCAGTAGAGTTGTGAACAAGATCACTATAAATATAGATTCCTTGGATGACTTATTGGATCAATTGCATAAAGCGACCACCTCTTTCAAAATAGATCTTTGCATCGACTATCATTAGATTTGGATGAGGCCTGAGGATTAGTGGAAGAAATCTTTTAAGATTAAAGATGATTTATATGAGTGTACAGTCATATGTTTTACCTTGTTCAATGCCCTAATTAGTTTTATGAGGCTGATGAATCAGATTTTTTGAGCTTTTATTGAAAAATTTGTGATTATATATTTTGATGATATTCTAATATATAGCCTTTTGGTGGAAAGACTATTTGGAGTATTTGTGACAAGTCTTTGAAGTCATTTGTAAGGAGTAGTTGTATGGACATCCTCAGTAGTGTCACTTCATAACCTCTCATATATATTTTTGGGACATTATCTTGGCAGAAGTTATTGTGAACTTGCCCAGACTGCAGACCTTCATGCATATTTGCTAGTTTCGTGGACTGACTCTTTTGTGGTCAGAGGAGGCACAAATTAGCTTTGATACACTAAAGTAGATGGTTACATTGACTCTTGTTCTGGGTCTTTCTGACTTCAATTAGATGTTTAAGGTGGAGTGTGATGTCTTTAATATGAGGATTGGAGCCATGTTGAGTCAGGGAGGACTCATTGCTATTTTCAATGAGAAGCTAAGTGACTAAAGGTAGAAATATTTTACATATGATATGGAGTTTTATACTATTATGAGGGCCTTCAGTTATTGAATTCACTATTTGTTGGCCAATGAATTTATCTTTTTCATTGATCACGAAGTCTTGAGGTTTCTAAACAACCAAAATAAGTTGATGGGTCGGCATACATTGTTGGTGGAGTTTCTCTCTTTCATTCATTCTATAGTCATGCATATGGTTAGGATCCAAAATAAGATAATTGATGTTCTGAGTCACTTACCACTTAGTGATTATTACCTTGTAGTTGAAGGCTATTGGATTTGAAGTGCTGAAGGATCTCTATACGAATGATGATGATTTTAAAGAGGTTTGGAGTAGATGTCAGGAAAGACCTTATGAGTAATATTATAAAGCCAATGTTCACTCATGGAGGCTATTCTATAGGAGTTCCACAATGGGTGGATGGCAGGACATTTTGGTAGATACATTACTCTTTCCCAACTGAAAAAATTTCTCTTAGCTCAGGTTGACTAGGGATGTTGAGAGGCATATCAAATAATATAGAGCGTGCTAGATAGCCAAGACTTGAGAGTAGAATACATGCATATACACTCACTTTTCTATTCTAAAGTTACTCTAGGTAGATATGAGTATGAATTTCGTTATGCCATAGACTTAATGAAATGAGGACTTTGTTAGCGTAGCAGTATATCATTTTTCTAAGATGACACATTTTATATCATGCTACAAGATGATGGATGCATCACATGTAGTTGATCTCTACTCTAAGTAGTTTGACTTCATGATGTGTAATAACCATCACTCAGATTGAGACATGAAATTTGTAAATTGCTTTTGGAGGACTTTATGTTAAGTTGGGTACAAAATTTCAGTTCAGTTTAATGGTTCATCCATAGATTGATGGATAGATGGAGGTGGTGAATCATAGTTTGAGGAACCTTATTTGATGTTTCGTGAGAAGAAATATCAAACATTGGGATTTGATTTTTCCCCAGGTCGAGTTTGCCTTTAACAATCCACTAGTCAGTTTACAGGTCGCACCACCATTTAGATTATCTACGGGAGAAACCCGTTCACACCTTTGGAGTTAGTTCCTATTCTCCTTGTCATGATTTGGCTTAGAAGTTTGAAAAATTAAGACAGGAGTGACGATTGGATGAAAAAGATCTTAATTTAACATTTGTAAAATAATACTAAACACAAAAGTCACAAATTCATAAAGAGCCACTACACATCCATAACATGTCTCAAACTACATTTATTTGAATTTAAAATTACATAAAATATAAGATTTTTCAAATAACTATCACCAGATGTCTCCCGACAATCGTAAACAAAGTCTCTTCTATTATCCATTTAATTTATTGGAGGATCGCCAGAAAATTTTGCAACAATTAATATATAAGTTAACAACTCAGTGGGTAAATGTGTTTTTAAATTTCAATAATTTAAGAAACAAAAAATAGCATGCATTAACAATTCTTGTAGCAGTTGGACATGAAAAGTAAAGTGAAATATACATTACTTAAATTATATAATTAACTTTATCATTCTATATTTTATATTCATCACATGAGTCATTGTCTAAAAAAAAACTTTTCCAAACCTATGTAATGAACCATTTTCATCGTCACTTTCATTTTTATTTTCATTGTCATTTATGTGCATGGCTATGTTGCGTCTCCAATCAGTGTCATAAGTTTGTGAACTTTATCCTCAACATGCACATTTTAGCATATATTATATTCATTTTGATCACTTTTTATAACATCTACATCATGCATTTATGAAACTGTATATATAGATTTCAAGGCATTTGAATGGTGTATATCTACGAGAAACATGTGTAATAACAATCATGAATGACATTGAAATTATCTATTCAATATGAAGAGTAAATAAATGCATTAATAAACTATATTGAAGAGACTTTGCAGTCATATCTATATGTAATTAAATGCATCCGACCTAGAGAAAGAATTTAATTATTATAATAAAGAAATATAGTTATCCACTTTAACGTGAAGCTTTTTAAGTCACCTTTTCTTTGAAAATTGCTTCTTTAATTGATACACCTATAATAAGAGCATTACTTTGATCAACATTTGAATGTGTTTTTATATCTATATTATTGAAATATTTCTTTCACACATTATATTTTTATATTTTTCATCTAATTTAATTGGATTCTATTATTTGTAGCCAAACTAATTTAAATAAACAATGACTATCATTTTTACTTTGTTTAAAATCTAGTTTATATAGCACACAACAGACCTTATTTATCCTAATCAATGTTTACTCTTTCTAAATTAATTTGGTTTAAGAATTTTAATAATTATTTCTAATTAACATTTATTTCATCCTAAATGTAATAGTATATCGATATTTAAATTCTCATTTTTGCCTTATTTTAATTTCTAATTTTTCATATCTACTTGCAAAATCACATACAATGTTCCCTCTGTTTTCTAAATTTACTTAATATAAATATAATACATAGTCAAATAGTATTTCTATGAAAATCTTTAACCTTAAGTTTTCATATATCAATAGAATAATGAAGGTTTTGTTTCTTTAACTTACTAATTAATTTCATTAAATCTTTTTTTCTTCAAAATTTGTTACTCTTACTAATTTATGATGAATTGTGTATTAAAATAGACTTAGTTTTTTTTTTAAATTTTGGCAATTACAATCTTATATAGATGCCTTTCATTGAGTTGGAGATAAAATTGCATCAAAGATCTTACTGATAATCATGCATAAATAAATTTTTTTCATTAATTTACTCTATCTTGCAACACTCCTAATCAAATCAAAATTCTCTCAACATAAAATTATAATTTTAAAATTAATCTAATAATATTCACTAATTTAGAAAAGCAAGATATCAAATAAATAAAATTTTCCTTTAGAATATAATCATTTCTATATAAAAATATCTGAATTAAAATCTAAAGTTTAGATTAAAAAAAAAAAGATAGAAAGCCTTAATTTATTTAAGGGGCATTTACATACATAGCACACAATTCTTATATATTTGTATATCTAACACCCAATTATAAATATTTACATATATAGCACCTAAATATTTATTATTACAACAAAAATAGCACTTTTCTTAATTTTTTGAAGTAAAATTCACCTTATAGGAAAGGTGCTATATTTATAAATATCAATTTTTAGGTGTTAGATATGTGAATGCATAAGAATTTTGTGCTATGTATGTAAATTTCCCTTTATTTAAATGCATATTTTCTCCCTAACCTCTGAGTTTGATGTGACTTATTGCTGTGCTCAAGCCATTGCCACTCGTTTCCTCATGCGGGTGCGAGAGGAACACATTTTTTATTCCCCGTCCTCTTCGGTCTACTTCAACATTCACTAGAACGCGAACAAGTGTGTTCTCTCTTTAGGTTGTGACGTAGGATTGAGCTTGGCATTGTGCTTGCGGCCTTCTTTGGCGCTAGTAGAGATAAGCTCGCCTTGATCCTTGACAGGACGTCCACCGATGATGTTGATCTTTGAAATCTCCCTTTGTGTGAACTTTCCTCACTCCCAATCTCTGTCTCTTTTTTTTGTTTTGCCCCACGCCTGTGGCTATTTTACATGAATTGGCGGCATCAATTTTATGTGAATTGATGTTGTTGATTCACTATTGTATTTTTTATGTTTATTACACTCCTAACCATTGAGCCTAGTATTTATGCAGAGGATAATGTCAAGGAGATACAAGATTTTCATGAGCAAGTGAAGAAAAAAATTACTTAATAGTACATTAGATATCAGAAATAGGCAAATTAGCGTAAGAAGGCTTTGAAATTCAAGAAAGGTGACTTACTGTGGATTATGCTAAAGAAGGGGAGATTTCTTATTGTTGCATTTGGAAAGCTTAAGCTAAGGTTGATGGTTTGTTCAAGTTTGTCAAATGGATCAATGATAATGCCTACAAGATTGACTGTAATATCTCTTCCACCTTTAATGTGGCTGATTTGTCAGCATATTATGAAGATTTAAAGGCTCCAATAGATGAAAGTAACGTCTTCCCAACCTAGGAAAAATGACATGAGTGTTTCTCTTGAATAAGATCCAACTCTTACTGATCCTAATGCCCTTGCCAATCTAAAGGGATCTTCGAATCAGCTGGTCATGGTTATTTCTGTTGCGGGCTTAGTTTTCTTATAGTTAAAGATTTGCTCAACTTAATATAAATAGTCTCTTATGTGTATTAGAGTTTAATTTTGGTGTTTTAAAGTCTAGAACATTATTGTTCTGTTTTCCCCTTGTGGATACTTAATCTCCTTTAGTGAAGTGGTGATTCTATCTTCTGATTGGGATAATTCTATCATTAGGAATCATTCCACATCGCTGTCCAACCATCTTCCTTCCTTCCCACTGTTATTAACTGCTATTTCCACCACCCACCTGACAGCTAGTTTCTCCTGTCCAACAGCAGAGCCAGCCACCCAACTGTCTCCCTTGCTGCAAATCTCGATCACCCTAATATTGTTTAGTGCTGTCTTGTCATGCAGCCTCTGTTCCAACACCTGCAACAACTGACCTACTAATTTCTTCTCCAATTTCTGGTTCCTACTTTTTCTAGCTCTTGTATTTACCTTAACACCTTCTCGCGCCAAGGACGATTTCACTAATTACGAGCATTCATGGAATATTTTCATTTAAATAATGCATATGAATAATAGGCAATTCAGTAAAATATGATGCATGTCTGGATAATGACAAAATTATTCTCCAATGTATGCACTATGTATAATTCTAAAAGAGGCAAAAAGACAATGAAAATTGAAGTTAATATTTATAAAGTTTTGCTAAGTGCTCTTTTAATACGTTGTTTGAGTCCAATATGCATATATTATCTTAGTGGTTAACCTTTTGAATAAAAACAATTCAATTGGTATGCACCTTGGAATTTAACCAGACATAATGAATTACATGTCTTTTAGTTTAACCATATATATTGAGTTTTAAATTTTGAAGTTCCTTGAAAGATTTATTTATATATTGACAAAATTTAAATTTGCAAATAAGATTATTTTTATGAATTTATAACTCAAGAAATGAACTTAAAAATTGAAATAGATAGCATTTTAATTTTTTGATATCGACAGACAAATTTTTAAGACAGAATGAGCTTTATATTTTAAGCTTCTTGCAAGATGTTTCCACTTATAAATTCATTAGCATGTTTACACTTTACCTTTCTTAATAACAACAACAACAAGCCTTTATCCCACTAAGTGGGGTCGGTTACCTGAATCCTTCATCTCCATTGTATCATATTATATGCCAAATTCTCATTTAATTCAAGTATACTAAGGTCATTTTGTATACATCTTAACCAAGTCTTTTTTAGGTCTACCTCTACTTTTCTTAACATAAAGCAAATTGAATGCATCTACTCTCCTAACCGGGTTATCGGACAGCCGATGCTTTATATGGCCAAATCATCTAAGGCGGCTCTCTCTAATCTTATCTGCCACTGGAGCTACTCCAACCTTTTCCTGAACATACTCATTTTGCATTTTATCTCTAAGAGTAAAGCCACTTATCCACCTGAGCATCCTCATCTCTGCAACACTTAACTTAGTCTTATGCTTCTCCTTTATTTGGCCAACATTCTCCACTATAAATCATTGCAGGTCTTACCGCCATCTTATAAAATTTTTCCTTAAGTTTAAGCGACACTTTTCTATCACACAACAAATGCATTCTCCTCCATCCAACTTGAATTCTACTAATAACTTCTCCATCTTTTTCACCATCATTTTGAACAATAGAGTCTAAATATCTGAACCGCTCTCTCTTTTTAATGACTTGTTTACCTAATGTCATAACACTACCACTAGAACTTCTACAACTAAAATTACACTCCATATATTCAGTTTTAGATTTAAACCTCCATAATTCATAATTCCTCTCTTAGACTCTTATCAACAAGAAGAATGTCAATATGAATTTATTTTGTCAACATTAATGGATTATTTCTCAAACAATACATTACAAATTGCTCATTTGATTTAGCCATTTTAATATGTATATGTTACAGTATGATCGATCCAGGAGAATACTTTGCTGAACCTAGCAGCTTAAAAGTTTTTTTGACTTTGGCAACAAAAAAGGCTTATCTTTGCGTCTAAAATTTTTCCAATAATATGGAATACGATTAGAAGACAAATGCCTTTTTCCTATACTTATTTTATGAAACTGGAATCGTATTATTTTCACTAAATTGTTTTAGCTTTGGTACCTAAAATCCAATTAAAGTTCTTTTTTTATTCCTGTGGTTTTGTACGTTGCTGAGGGAAAAATGGAGTCTATTTGAGTTAATGCTATGCTATAGGCTTAATCGTCTCTCTTCCATCTTGAGCTGATGTTTGTTGGTTAATCTAGAAACTCGTTCTCCATTTTTGTTACGTTGAAACTGTTAGGAAAAGAAAAAGGCAATGCATACTAAATTGGTAAACAGATTAAAAGTTTCAATTGGGCCAACAGTTTAGATGTGAATATTTCTAAATCCATTTTTTTATCTAGGTTTTCTGTGAAATTTGGTGAAAGCCTGGTCCATTAGTTGTATCGTGTTGATTCTGTAATGTTGTACATATTTCTTGATGCTTGCAAACTTCCTTTCACACCCCCTGAAATAGCGTTATGGTTGCATATGACAATTTTAGGATGACTGGCTTATTGTTTATTCTTGCAATTTCAAGAACAGTTTAAATTCTCACTGCTAAGATTACTTTTGTACAGCTGGTGGTTTAGGCCATGGTGTGGCCCATGTTGTCTTTTTTTGTCTTAGCCTTCTAACTCCAGCATTTGGCCGAGCAACTTATTATGTGGAGAGGTGCTCGCATATACCTTTTTTCCTTATTTCTGGTAAGCAACAGTTTCTTTTCTTTATTATCATGACAAATCTATTCAGTTCTATAATAGGCTATAAGTCACAAGACACACATCGGGCTATCACTTCCTGTCCTTTATCTTGCATTACTTATGCAAAAACTTTTCTGTAAGCGTGTTTGGAAGTTGAATTAGATTGAGTGCCTCCTTGTTCTATATCCTCAGTGCAGAGTTGATCAAGAGTCCTGATTTTGCAGGTTACTACCTTAATGTTGCATCATAAATGCTGCAACTTCAATTCCATTTTAGGCAAGGCAATTCAGTTTTTATTTTTTTTATCAAAATTTGCATGCTAGAAATTACGTGGCCAGGAATGCAACATAAATATCTGTTCTTGTATCTAGGGTTGACCAAGCGAGTTGTTAATGACATTGTGTATTATGCTTTTCAGATTATTTAGTGCTGTGTTAGTTTTGGATACTTCGGAATATCATATGAAAGTGATGTAGCCATTTCAAATTAGCACGATAGTTATAGTCGATGGGTTGCAATTGTACTTGGTTTTATGTTTCTTGATAGCACTTTGATCATCTTGTTTTGGTTGTTAGGTGGTTATGTAGTTAGCTAGATGCCATCTCTTTTTTTTTTAATTTTTTTTTATTTGTTTGTTTCATCGCATATAAGATTATAGTGGAAATAATTTTACTTCTTGCACTGCTTCCTCTTACCCCATCCCCTTTTACTTTGGATTGGACATATTACGTTGGTGAAATAACCAACTCAAAATATAACTTCTTTTTTTTCTTATTGGATTAATTTATCATTGTTTCTTCTTTCTTGATGATTAAATTTACTAGTGTTTCTTGAGGACTTCTAACATTTAGTTGCGCGTTTGTGTCTACCACCAGCATATGTATGTTGACATTGCACCTTCTGTATGTTGAAGTACATTTAACTGAAGGAATTATGGCATTTTGTTTGAAAAAACCTTTTGAGCTTACACAGTTGTTGGCCCGTCAAATTTGTTAAATTTTTTAGAATTACATGTTCAATTTCCAATGAATGAGACAATTCTGACCATAACCTAACTTGCTTCTGTTTTTGTGCAGCTATTATTTCTTTTGCATTTTTGGTAATACATACTTTTTCGATGGTCATTGCTTTCAATGGATATGAAGAAAGGAGAAGATCTGATCAATTTTTTGTTCCTGTTAGTCATATGGTTGCTGCTATAATGGTTAGTGATTGTTTACTTTGCTTAATTTACTGTTGAAGTTATTTGAAAGTTCCTTTCTGAAGAAGCATCAATTACTTAGAAATTCATTTCACTGACACACCTACATTTTAGCACTTATTTGACACTCAATAATTTGGTTCATATGAATACAATATGATTTATGGCATTATTTGTTAGAATATGTCAGTAGTTTTTGAAGTCTTACTAACTTTGAGCAAGCAGACAAATAATATTGTACTAACACATACAACAACAACAAGAACTTTTATCTCACGTGAGGTTGACTATATGAATCCTTTTTATCCATTATGTTCTATTAAATGTCATATTCTCATTTAACTCTAATGAAATAAGGTCATTTTTTATACTTCCTAACCAAGTCTTTTTAGATCTATGTTTGCCTTTTTTAACATAGGTCGAATTTAATATATTTACTCTCCTAATTAGGTCATCGATGTTTTGACCAAACCATTTGAGGTTATTCTCTCTAATCTTATCTCTACTCAATACCAATATATATATATATATATATATATATATATATATATATATATATATATATATATATATATATATATATATATATATATATATATATATTTTTCATCAACCACTCATCCATGCATCCATATCATTGTATACTTAAACATAACTTTATATTTCTCTTTTACTAGCCAAGATTCAGCACTATAAAGTATTGCAGGCCTCAACACCATTTTATAAAATTTTTTCTTAAGTCTAAGTGACACTTATCAATCACACAACAAGCTCGATGCATTTCTCCACCCATCCAACTTGAATTCTACTTATGACATCCCCATCTATTTCACCATCACTTTGAATAATAGACTTGAGATATCTAAAACATTCACTCTTTTTATTGATTTGTTCATAGTCCTGCCAATAGATCTATTACTACTAATGTTACACTCAATGTATTCAGTTTTAGATCTACTAAAATGAAAGCCTTTAGACTCTAAGGTTGAGGAAGGAAACAAAGAACATCAACGGAGAAAACATACAACTAAGTGCCCTTTATCTTTACGATTTAGGTATGTTGGACTATGAGTGTATGACAACAACAACAACAACAACAACAACATTAGATAGCTGATGTTTTATGTGACCAAATCATCTAAAAAAACTCTTTTAAATCTTATCTGTCATTGGAACTACTCCAACTCAATCATGTATATATTTATTTCTCATTTTGTCTCTAATTGTAAAGCCACTCATCCACCTGAGAATCTTCAATCTTTGTAACACTTTACTTACTTTTATGCTTCTCTTTTATTGGCCAACATTATGCACCATAAAGCATAATAGGTCTCACCATTTTCTTATAAATTTTCCCTCGAGTCTAAGCAGTACTTTGTTATTTAATTTGAATTCTACTAATAACATCCCCATCTATATTAGCATCACGTTAAACAATAGATCCGAGATATCTAAAATGTTCACTTTTTTTAATGACTTGATCACCCATTGTCACTACTCCGCCATTAGATTTTCAACAACTAAAGTTACACTCCATGTATTCGATTTTAGATCTACTCAAACGAAAGCCTTTAAACTCTAAGGTTGACCTCCATAATTTAAGTTTTTCTTGAACTCTCTCTCTAGTTTTATCAGCAAGAAGAATATCATCAACAAAACTCACATACTAAGGTACATCTCTTGTAAATGTCTAGTAAGAACATTCTTAACTAGAGCAAAATGATATAGGTTTAAAGCCATTCCTTGATGTAATCCAACTGAAATAGGAAAATACTTTATCAATCCTCCTCGTGTTTGAACACAAGTGACAACTCCAGTTTACATATCTTTAGTGTCTTGAGTTTAAGCAATATTAACTTCTTTCTTTTTTGGAACTCTCCAAAGCACTTCTCTTAGAACTTTATCATAAGCTTTCTCTAGATCAACAAATATCATATGTAGTTCTTCCTTACTCTCGCTATACTTCTCCATCAAATCTTTCAACAAATGTATAACATCTATAGTAGACCTACCCGACATAATTCAAAATTGATTTTTGAGAAACTTTTGTATTATGTCTTAGTCTATACTCAATTACACTCTCTTAATTTTAATGTATGACACATTAACTTAATTCCTTTATAATTTGCTCACTCTTGTGTATCACTTTTATTCGCAAAAATAGGAACCAACAAACTCTTTCTCTATTCATCTGACATTTTTTTAGTCTTTAAAATAATATTAAAAAGATTCGTAAGTCAAAAAATTCTTTAATCTCTTAAGCATTTTCACACTTCTATTGAAATGTCATCAGATCCTATTTCTTTTTTACACATTATTTTCTTTAAAACTTTTCCAATCTTTGTTTTATTAAGACGATAATAAAAACTAAAGTAATTATTTTTTATTTAGGGTACTAAGATCATGCTAAAACTACTATCATATTCTTACAACCTTCATTGAAAAATCTATCAAAATATTTTATCCACATATATTGAATATCCTCTTTTAAGAAAAACACTTTATGATCTTCATCCTTAATACATTTCGCTTAAACTAAATCTTTCCAACTCTTATTTTTTTACTTATCTTTTTACTTGGCTAATTTATACATATTTTTCGCCATCTTTAGAATCTAATCTATTATATAAATCAATCTTTGAATTTTTTGAATCAGATATGTTTTTCTAATCTCTATATTCTTATATCTTTTCCAATTTTCTATGTTTTTATATCTAAATTAATATTTATAACAAAACTGCTTAATTTTAATTTTTTCTTGCACATTTGACTCCACCACTAACTATTTTTATTGTAGAAGTTTTTTTATTTGTTCTCTAAGCTTTTTTTTTTTGTAACTTGCTTAATCTCTCTTGCTACTTTTTTTATATAACATTAGCTTTATCATAAACATTCTACATTTTAACATTTTGTAGCTTTAAATATCTCTGTCTAATCCTAAGGCAATATTTTGATTTATTTTTTATCTTTCAAATCCAAAATTAGTTGTCGATACTTGGTGCTTAAACTTTCACAAGGAATGATCTTACAATATTTACAATAGAAACGATATTTCTTATAAGAAAATAGTCAATCTGCATTTTATTAGGTCCGTTCTTATAAGTGATAATATGCTTCTCTTTTTTTAAATAAAATATTAGCAATTATAAAATTATAAGCTAAAGCAAGATCCAATATATTTGTATTTTTTTATTAGTCACTTCATACCCATAGCTAGGGTTTAAGACCAAATTGATCCCTTAACTATTTATGAACGATTAATTTAGTCCTAGACTAAATAGGAGGAGGACCAATTTGGTCTCTTGACTATTTGATTAAGGACCAAGTTGATCTTTCCGTGGTGCGGTGCATGAATGAAAATGAGAAGAAGATAGAGTTTATTAGTTATCTACTTATTTTTAGTTTTTGTTATTCCGAAAATGTCTTTTAGTATTCATTATTTCTCAACAGCTTTTCGTTAAATTCCAAACGGAAGGACCAACTTGGTCCCTGATCAAATAGTTAAGGGACCAAATTTGTCCTCTTGTTTAGTCTGGGGATTAAATTGGTCCTTCATAAATAGTTGAGGGACCAATTTGGTCTTAAACCCTCCATAGCCACCATGAATACTTTTAAAATCTTCTACCACTATATCAACATATTCATTTAAATCTCTTTCAATAAACAATCTTTCGTCAAGAGGTATCCTTTGTATTAATTATTTTAGGTCATTTCAAATTTTTTTTTGAGCATACATCCAACATTACTTGAGAGAAATAAGCACTTATAATAGTAATAATTTTTGCATTGTCAACGATCTTTAAATCTATAGTTCTATCTCCAATTTTATTATTTTTTACAACATTATCTTTCAAACCCTTATTTATAATTACACTTGCATCATTTCTAGTACAACTTTTACCAGAATACTAAAATTTAAAACTTAAACTATCAATTGCTTTTGCCTTCTTCCCACAATAATTCTATTTATTAATTTCCACACTATTATCTTTTAAATCCTTATTTATAATTAGACCTACGCCATTTTTAGTATAACTTATACTAGAAAATCAAAATTTAAAACCTAAATTATCATCTCTTTTACCTTCTCCCTAACTCATTTCTTGAATCCATATTATAATTATCTTCATATGAACTGAAATATCTATTAATTTCATTAATTTACCTATAAGAGTAATTATATTTTAAGTTCCTATCTTAATTTTTGTTTTATGGATAGTTTCTTTGCCTACATCCGTCCATAATGTGAGAACTATTATTTAACACTACACTCGGGTGTTGATGCAGTGCCCCTTATACATTTTTCACTACATTTACGCCATACAATGCGTTGCTTTCAGGGGATGTCTTATTGACACAAAATTATATTAAAGGATTCATGTCATGATTTTTCAACAAAATTTACACTGGTTGTTAGCTATCTAATGCAACCCTCTACTTTTCTCATCCAGGACTTGGATCTGGCAATGGTTGTGTTAAAATGGTAATAAAGTTATTTGCTTAGGTTAGTTTCCTAATCTTAATCCGTGGTTTTGCTGGTGCCTTCGCTCTTGGAACAAACAAGAATTTCACTTTCTACCGACTAAAACCTTTTCAAGAGCAACTTTACTGGTCAATCTCTTTTTCTCATACATTTCTTTGAAACTTTTCTGGTAACACTTGATAGGCCTGTTTCTGTTGAATGCGATGATGTTCCTTCCATTTCTACTGGCCTGATTCCACTGAAACTAGTTAATGCAATCTGGAAATAAACTGTTTGATATTCTTTTTTCAGTTTTCAGCTTCGGCTAACATCAGCATGTCTTTATTATGATTGAGGATGTCGTTTTTTATTATGTACACAGACAAATATGTTTTGTTGGCTGATTTTCCTCTTTGTTTGTTTGCTCGTCTTAATGATTGTGTCAATGCATCTCATTTATCTGAGTGCTGTAATTGAACATTCTATGATATGAATTCTCTCTATTAGACTCTGATCAATCTCGCACCTGGAGGCTGTACTATTGGTGTTCCTCTGCTCTGCGTCTCTGCAGCTGTGACTCTGCAGTATTGTTGGATGATGGTTTGTGGAAGGCTGAGAGAGAACTAAGATGGGAGAAAAATTTTAGCGCCTAGCAGTGTTATAAACCCCAGGTACCTCTATCAACTGTGATGTTTTTGGTGAAGTCATTTTCATTGAAGGAATGAAATCTCTTAAGAATAAACAAGCAGTCATTATAGGGGAATCCTATCGTCTCATTCTGGGGATATTTAAGCATTAGAATGGAAACGGCTACTCAACATTTTTCTGTCGTTATTACTGTACCTGCTTTTATTTGGTCGCTTTTCTGATGACCAACCACACATAATATATAAGATTGTTTTTGCTTCGGGTGCATGAAATGATGATTATGGCTGTGGAGTTTTATTGTTCTTCATTTTCTTCTTTTTTTTTTTTTTTTTTGATGAGCATCAATTTTAATACTTTTAAAATTTATTTTAAGATTTTGAGGGCTTAGCCCAATTGCATTACTCAAAATAGGAATTATAAAAAGATGTTTGTAAACGAAAGAAGGAAAACCTGGAAGAAATACAGCATAAAAACAAAAGAAAATTTTTGGATACATAGAAGAGACAACTAGTAGGACCCAGAGAAACAAAAAATCTGAATAAGATCAAGCTGAAATAAAAAACTCCACAGGTTGCCGTGAGGCCATCCGGTGGGAAAGCAAAACTTGATCAGCATCAGCATCATGTATACTCAGATGTACCATATGGTTCAGATGGACAAAAGACTCATCATCGTCTGAATGATCTAGCTGAAAGAGAAGAGCATCGGATAGAAGCAGAGGTTCTCATTAGAATGTAATATTTGAAGCTCCCGTAAGGGAATTATGAAACATTGAAGTCCAGATTCTCCCAAAATTTAGTTTTAGCCAGAATTCCCTTCCTAATAATGAATAAGAGTGTAGAAAAACTTGAAATTTTGTATCCAAACTCCCTGGAGTTCCTTTCATGCCAGATATAATAAATCAAGCAGCCAAGAGAAAGATAATGATGTCTTTTAGATAGCTTAGGTCAATGAGGCTTGTTCTTACTGAGCTCAATTATCTGAGTTAACATCGGCTTGAGCAAAAAATTGGAGGAAAAAGGAAGGATTTTCACAAGGAGATTGAAAGTATAAGAGCATTTAAAAAATAGGTGATTTTTCATTTCAGCATCTAGAAAGCAGAAACAACTAAAACTGGGCACATATACATGCCAGCTGTTTTCAGAACATCAGAAATGCATAACCACATATATGAAACATGCTTTAAATTATATATCTTATGCCAAACTGCATAACTCCATTCCACCTTGTTAAGATTAGAATAAAAACCAGCAAGAAAATTCTTAAAAATAGGAACATAGCCATCCACAAAACTAATCAAATCTGAACAATTAGGAAAGATTTTAATTGAACTGAAAATTTGAAAAATGTTATTGCCAATCTTGCTAGCATCCCAACACCTACTGTTAGTGATAAAACAAGAAATTTTAGAGCAAGCATCAAAATTACTAGAATTGGATCTATCTTGTCCCGAAAGGTTCATAAGAGATATGCCTTTGATCCAAGGATCCCAAAGAGCATTAAAGGAGCCCTCTGCCTCAATACAGAATGAAATCTGGCCTTTGTATTTTAAAGCAATGTTATTTAGTTTATGCCAAAAAGAGCAAACCTTGCCTTCAAAAGGTTTCCATAAAGACGAGTGAAAGTTAAATTACCATTTTTTTATTAAGTTATCAGAAGATAGGATTGTTCAAAAAAGAAAAGAGTTATAAGCATGAAATGATGGCGCATGAATAGAAGGCAGACCAAGACCCCCATATTTCTTGGGTTTACAAGTTCTTTCTCAAGAAATGGGAATGATTTTATGCTGATCAACATTAACTTGATAGAAAAATTTAGAGCACAGTTCATTAATAGTTTTAATGCAAGCTTTAGGAAGTAGTAGCTTTTACCCAGTAAGCCACAAGATTCTAAATAGAGAATCTAGTCAACTGAATTTTTTCCTGCAAATAATAGTGTTTTAGCCTTCCAACAATCAAGAACATCAATGACCTTATGAATAAACTTTTGAAAATCAATTGCATGAAATTTTTTATAAGAAATTGGGAGCCCAAGATAAGTAAACTTGCATTCCTGAAGTGGAATATTAAGAAATGCACTAAGGTCAGCAGCATTATGAACACCAGTAGAGAAGCAAATCAGATTCATAGCTTGATTAATGTGAAGTCCAGAGACAATATAAAGTGAATTTAAATTATCTTTGAGCCTTTATAAATTGTTAAGGTTAGTTTTATCAAAGATAATTAGGTCATCAATATAAAGCAAGTGGGAGATATGATAATTATTATACTTGACACCTTCAAAGGAGTTGGGATTGGATATGTCATCAATTAGCCACAATGATGCATCAATATTAATACAAGATGATAACAGGTATTCCTATCGAATCTGATTACAAGATCTAAAAAACCCCTCATGAGAACTATTAATAGAAATAGAAAAGTGAACATCATTAATGCAAGATTGGATCCAATTCACGAACATATTAGGGAATCATTTAGCTTTGAGTCTTAGATAAAAGAAAATCTCTATTAACAATATCAAATGCATTTTTAATATCTTGATTAACACAAAAGACCTTTCCCAACCAAGAATAGACAAATTGTTGAAGAATGTCATTTGCTAAAACAATATTGTTTGTAAAAATCCTTTTTTGAATGAAATCCGCTTGGCTGGGATGAATAATAAAAGAAATCACTTTCTTAAACCTGTTAGCAAGAATTTTAGCAATGGTTTTATAAAAAAGTACATGGGGTATAGGTTTGAAATCATATTATTATTAACATGAGAATGCTTAGGTATGAGGATAATTCTAGAGGCTTTAATAGCACAAGAAAGATTGCGCTTGAAAATAATGCTTGATAGCTTGACATAAAGACTCTTTAATAATGTCCCAAGAGTAAATGTAAAATTCGAAGGTAAAGCTATTCAGACGTAGGCTAAACTTTTAATGAGTAGAAACAAAATGACATTTTTAATCTCTTAAGAAGACAATTAAATCTGGCAGCATATGATTGGGTATAGAATTCCCAATGGGAAAATTCATCTCACTAGCAACACTCCTGCAGTTCAGCTTGTATAAATGTTTAAAATAGGAAACAGTGGCTGTAGAAATATCAGCATGAGTACATAAACAATCATTAGGAGAAAAATTATCTTTAATGATATTTAAATTTCTTCTGCCTGTGATTTTATCATAAAGAAATCTTAAATCATCTTCACTAGATGAAAGCCATTTAAACTTAGCTCTTTAAGAAAGCCAGGAAGCCCGGGTAGAGTAAATTAATTAACCTGTTCACTTATGATTTTAACTTGCAAATTTAAAGAAGAGTTATTAAATTCAGCTTCTAGATATTGGAGAATTTTGGATTGTTTGGCTTCACGATGCTTGATATTAGTCTTAAGAAAGATATCATTAGTCCAAGATTGTATATTGAGTATTTTTTTAGCATCTTTAACTTGGAATTTAAAACATAGATAGGATTCTCGTGAACATAATTAAACTAGGCAGGTTGAATGATGAGTAAAAATTCAGCTTATTTAGTCTAGTAATTCTTGAATTTAAATCTTCTCTTTGGATAGAAATCAGGAGCAGGGAAACCATTAATAGGGAGTGTTCAGAACACCCAGGAGAGTCAATATTTTAGTAAGACAAAGGAAATATATCCAACTATTTTTCGTTAATGAGAACCCGATCCAATTTTATATGAATGGGAAACTAGGTTCTATTGTTAGACCAAGAATACGAGAGTCCAACAGAGGAGAGGTCTCTAAGACTAGCTTTAAAAATCACCCCATTAAGGTCCCAGAACTTATTATTCAGAATCACATTTGCACTTTGTTTTCATGTTGAAACCTGCAATAATTAAAATCTCCAAAAGTAATCCACGCCTTATCAATATTCCGGGAGATGTTAATTAGATCACTCCAGAGAGATCTTATACTAATAATGGAGGTCTCGACATAAATAATTGTTAGATATAATATCACGATCCGGCCCGGGAGCTTGGAATACCAAGGTGGGAACAGACAGTCAGACGGATAAAAGAAAAATTTACATAATACTTTCAATCTTAAATAAAATTTTTAATTATACAAATTCTGATTCTATAATTTAATAATTTGTTCATATATCTTAACAAAATTCATATACATATAATTTAAATATAATTCATATAACGATATAATTACATCTCGTAGCCTACTGACGATAAACATAACCTTATTCTATCAACCGCTTAATTGGGATGGTTTGCGAAAAAATTAAACAACTAATAATCAATAAAATTAGGTTGGTTGCTTTACATTATAAACAGAAGGTAGAACTAGTATGCGCATTTTGTTATCGGTATAAAGAAATTTCTCAAATAATCAAATATGAGGGGTAGATATATATAAATATTTCGTATGAACTTTACTTTTTTTATTATCATTGTTGAGTCACCCTAAAATCTCATCCAAAGGACAAGTAACCATTACTATCTGTCAATTTCATTGACCTTTTTTGTCATTTAGATTACGCTCATTCTCTAGCTCTTATAAGGGGTGAACTCCACTTTCAACATACACATTCATAGATACAATTATATAACTATCTTTATTAATTCATAACCAAGAATCAGTTAACTTTATAAAATAACGAAGTGATAATATGATTTAACATTCAGGTTATTATCCAACATAGAAAAGAAACTACATCACAATTTTTTGAAAAGCAGGAAAATAAATCACAACTTACCGTCTAATCATTATAACACGCATTTCATCACAAAGAAATTAAAGATATTTTTATCATAAATGTAAGAATATTACCCACATTAACTGGTTTTCTCATCTCCTTTTTCTTCTTAATGAAATTATGGATGAAATATTGATTTGATAAATATTAAAAATGTATTTTATTTTATTCATTTTTATTTACATACTTATGTATAGCTTGTTTTAATTGACGCTTACCTTCATCAATATTCATTGTCTATTTTCTAATTCAAATTAAATTAACAATTAATAATAATAATGATAATAATAATATTTAGTTAATTTATTTATTAAATTATGTATATTTATTTGGCTAAATATCAAGTTAATACTTAAGTTATATTTTGTATGTAACATGTAAAATTTAAATAATTAAGTTTAATTTATATTATACATAAGGAAAGGTAAAATTTAGCTCTCAATCTATTAATATAATTAATCGTACTTTTACTACATCCATTTCATTCATAAGTTTCAAATATTTGCATTTCATTTATATGTTCTCCTAAATTTAATACTTTTATTTATTATTTTTCTTAAAATGATATCTTAAACTTAAATTTAATTTATATATTCTAATTTAACTTATTTTGAAATCGATAAACCCTAAATTAAAACTTGAAATAACATTAAAATCAAAGCTAATAACATTAAATTAGATTTCAATTAAACATATAATTATATAATTTTTTTATCTTTCTCTCGGTTTTCCCGATTCGGCGGATGGATGCACGATGCTTCTTCTTTTCCTACGCGCATGCCTCTCTATACGAGAATCTTGTGGCCGGCGTCGGGAGCACTCACTCTGCGACACGCGTCGCCTTCTCCTCTCTCCCTCACTCCCTTTCTCGCATGGACTCCCTCCTCTCTCAGTTGTCAACACACGGAAGGCTCGGTTAGGGCAAGGTGAGTCTTCCCTTCTCTCTTTCTCCCTCTCTCCCTCTCTCGCGTGTTTTGGGAGTTCTATTTCGGTTTGCCGAAACCAAACTCCCCCTTTTAGACTTTTTCCAATCCACGGCTAACTGTCGCGGCGGTTGTATTTTTTTTAGCTTTCGGTTATTACAATCTCTCCCTCTTATAAAATACAATTAATCGTACTTTTACTACATTCATTTCATTCATAAGTTTCAAATGTTTGTATTTCATTTATAGGTTCTCCTAAATTTAATACTTTTATTTATTATTTTTCTTAAAATAATATCTTAAACTTAAATATAACTTTTGCTACATATTCATAATTTAACTTATTTGCTGAAATCGATAAATCCTAAGTTAAAACTTGAAATAACATTAAAATCAAAGCTAATAACATTAAAATTAGATTTCAATTAAACATATAATTATATAATTTATTTATTTACTTACCTCTCTCGGTTTGGCCCTAAGACCCGTTTAGGATGGATGGATGCCTCTTCTTTTCTTCTCACGCATGCATGCCTCTCTGTGGCGCCGAGGCTCTGACCCGGCGTCGGTGGCAATCAGCCTCTCTGAGGGCACGACTTCGCCTTCTCCCTCTCTCCCTCACTCCCTTTCTCGCGTGGACTCTCTCCTCTCAGTTGTCAACACACGGAAGGCTCGGTTAGGGCAAGCAAGGTGAGTCTTCCCTTCTCTCTTTCTCCCTCTCTTGCGTGTTTTGGGAGTTCTATTTCGGTTTGCCGAAACCGAACTCTCCCCTTTAGACTTTTTCTAATCCACGGCTAACCGTCGTGGCAGTTGTATTTTTTTTTTTTTTCCGGTTATTACATATAAGATGATATTGAATCCATAGAGAACTTTCCCATGAATAAACTAAGGTTAACAATAATGTAATGAAAAAAAACATTACAAGAGTTCCACTTAATCCATATCCTCCCATTTAGGGAATGTTGAAAGTTACTATAACTACCCTCTCGATTAAAGAGAGCGTGAGATGAAATAAACCATGGGCTACAAGACTAGAGTTAGATATTTTGTATTTAAGAATGCACAAATGATCTAAATTATGCATGTTGACAAAGTCCTTCGAGCAAGTGCGGGATCCTAAAATTTGTGCCCTGCCTCTTGATGAGGAGAGTTTGAAATTTGTCGGTCAAACTTTCAAAAGTAGACAAAATAGTAGATAAGCTACTCACATATTTCACGCTCATTTTATAATACATATAGTAGCAGCAAATGGAGTTTAAATTTAGAATTATAAAATTCACTATCTTTTAACTTAGTAAAGTTTGCCGATTCAACTTGACTGAAGGATCTTTGTTGGTAATCATTAGTTGTTTGTCTAAGGAGATCTTATAGACCTGACATGATATTTGTCTAAGGAGATAACTTCATGTCAACTTTAGCTAATAGCATTAAGGGTTCCATTTGGTGACAAATCACATGGTTAGAGGACTTTGATCGTAAGCTTTATATGTGGAGCTTACTGGCCAAACTATGTTTTCATAAGACTCAAGCCACGACCTTATTGACATGTGATTGTTAGAGAGTAAATATAACAATACACTTGACTTGACATTGGCTCTTTTGTAAACTATTTTTTTTTTAATTTGACATCTTCGACAAATAGTTACAAAAGACAGTTTGATTGAATTTTCTTTAAATTTTGGAGGATGAGTTTCATTTGACATGGCCTCTATAAATTTTGCATTTGCTTTAATATTTGATTTAGGTTAATTTGTTTTGATTCTGAGTTAAGCTTTAACATTTTAATGATGATATTCTTTCAGTTAAAATTTTCATTCAATATAGCTATCATTGGTGTGTTAGGCTTTATCAATCATGTTTATTTATTAGTAGAGGATTGAGTCTATGAATCTATCATCATGCCTTCAATTTAATGTTGAGAATTTATATTTTGGATATGAAATTTTTTTATTAATATCATTGTTGGTCATATGCAAATGTAAAATAGAAATTTCTTTTAAGGGAATGTATAATTTTTTATCAGCCTTGTCAACTCCTTTTCTTATAAAGAGGAGGATTGGAATGATTAGGTGAGATTTATGATTTCACCATATGAGTGAAGCGGTTAGTTGAAAACATATGCATGCTTTTTAAGGATTTCACATCAAATTTTAAGAATTATACTTATGAGAGATGATAAATTTAATGTAATTATCAATATGTAAAATGTTTGCATGCTTTTTAAGGCAAGATGGATTTTGAGTCTATTCAATCCTTATAAGGCGGAGGATTGCACTGATTAGGTGGAACTTATGACTTCACCATATAAGTGAAGCTACCAGTTGAAAATGTGCACACACTGATCTTTAAGAATTAAGCTTGTAAGAGATGTGTATATTTTTGACGCAATTATAAATTTGTAAAATCTTTGCACGCTTTTGGAGGTCAGATGGATTTTGAGCTTATTCAGTTCCTCAAACATTAGATATATGCTTTTAGCATAGTATCGGAGCCCATGCCGGTGTTTTTTCAATTTCACTAATTTTTCTATAGTTTAGGAGATTTGCATGCTTGTCAAGACGTTTGCAACTAGGTTTAGAATTTCTTGTAAAATGTGTGAATCACTTAATAATATTTGGGCACAACTCAACTCCATTAATTGCACGAATATGGATGTATCAATTTCAATTTCAAGTATATTATAGCCTTGTGGTATTTTCCCGTGCATCATTAATTTCATGTGGAGCTTTTGGTTGCTTGCATGCATTACAATGTGATGAATTTAGGCATAAGATAGTCTCGAGATGTGTGCAGAACTCTTCTTAAGTTGTTGGCACACATTTCATTACATTGATGTTGAATGTAAAATTTCTTAAAAATGCATGCTCAATTACCTTATGATTCTTGATTGCTTGCACATGTTTTGATGCAATCACTTGGTATTGAATTGTCTCGAGGTGTGTACATGTCTCGATCTTTTCAAATTAGCTACATGCATTTCAACATAGTGCATCTAAACATAAGGTCATCTTGATATGCATGTCAAATCTCATTTGTTTTGTGTATATGTCTACATGATATATTCAAGTTTTAAACTTGGAGCTGTCTTAAGGTGCGTACGACCATATAACTTATTTGTTTGAAAGACTACATAGATTTAAAACACCTAAGTAGGATATGAAGTCATTTCAAAATGTGTGCAACGAATTTGTTTCATTCAACTGTTGGCATATATTTTTAAGTGTTCTAGTTGAACAAATAGTTGCTTCGGAGTGCATATAAGGATTCATTTTGTTCGGACATCCTCACAAGTTTAAAGTAAGGACTTATCTCATGCGAGTGTTTGCATTTGCTTCAAATAATTCAAGTGAAATGAAAAAGGTTGCTTTATTATACATGTGAAGGTTCATTTGAGACTTCATTCGAGTTCTTATTTAACCTCGTTTTAGCTCAACTCAATAAAATTTATATTACTATTCAAATGATCATTAAGAAAATTAATTATCGTTCATTTAACAAGCCGTCAAATTGAAAGCAGTTTCATTTCAAATGCAATTTAACTTTCATTCTCATTTGAAAGCTATTCATTTTGAATCACCAATGAGTTTAATATATGTATCACTTGAATTTGAATTTGTTGCAAGTCTATTTTTCATTCAAACATTTGGAGAATTCTAACATTCAGATTTAATTTAGATTCAATACTCAATTTAAGTTTGTTTTAAATTCACTTTAAGTTCAAAATGACTTTATATAGTCTTGCTTGAGTACTCTGACGATGTAAAGTTTGATAAAATTTTGGCAGAAATTCAGCAGCTTCCCAGCATCGTCTCCACATAGAAGGCTACATCGAGTATCTTGGGCCTATCCACCCGCCTAGAAGGCACATGGGTAGTGTTTTGCAACACCATGATCACATGTCTTTGAACCTACCCGCCTAACAAGGTGCACGCAGGTTTTCAAGTACATGTACAAGTTAATTTAATTTAGGTTTCAAATTCAGGCATTAAGTTCACTTTTTTTTAGTTTATTTTGAGTCCCATGTTAGTGTAAGGTTTGACTGTACTTTAACAACCTCTAGGCGTCATCCTCATGTAAGTGGTTGTGTCAAGAGTATTGAGCTTGCTTACTACGTTAAGAAAGGTGTGTATGAGTGTGAAATGCATTATCTCACCACTCTAAAAAAGACGTGTATAAGGCCTTCGTGCCTGCACAAAAATTATAAATTTTCATTCCACGCTAAGAAAGACGTGTACGAGTACTTAATTTATTGGCAAATAATCCTTTTTCCCACTGCACCAAGAAATGCCCATATGTGGTTTTCACTTGCACAAAAAAATTTTTTTTATCGTATTGGAAAAACACACACAAGTACTTAATTTTGAAGTTTTCTCGCAATGTTGGAACAAAGTGCGATCACTTAAGTGATTTTGGCATATATTTACCTTCACATGGATTTTGAGGCGGGATGCAACATGGATTTTGAGGCAAAAGCAAGGTAGGGAGGGGAAAAGCTTTTCCTTTCTCTCTCTCTCTCTCTCTCTCTACCTTTTTTTGGTTGGTTGAATTCTAAAGAAAGAAAGTGGAGAAAAAAGAGAGGAAGAGAGAGAGAGCGAGAGAGAGAGAGGTTGAGAGGGAGTAAGAGAGCTCTTGATTGGAGAGAAATAGAATTCTCTTTGTTGAGAGATAGAATGGGAGGGGAGAGAAAGAGGAAGAGGGGAGAGTGAGGAAAGAGAGGATTTGAGAGAGTGTTATTTGGAAGGAGAGAGAGAGAGAGAGGAGGAGAGAGAGAGAGAGGAGAGGAGGAAGAGAGAGAGAGAAAGCCATGGAGGGGGTCATAAGATATCTTAAGGATTCATGAGAGAACAAAGTCAGCAAGAGGAGGATTGAGCCTGACACAACCAAAGAGGATGGTGAGACCGCCTGTCAGTCAACGATAGGGAGGATGAGCCGTGCAAGCTTGGTTGTGGGTTTGCTTGGGCATGTCGGCTGGGAGAGGCAAGTGGATGGAGTCGTTCGATTTGAGGAATAAGGGGGGCAGATGGAGAGAGCTGGGAATAGCAGGGAGTGGAGATTAGCGAGATTGTGGTCATGTGAAATATTGAGAGCGAGAGAGTAGGAATGAGGCAGGTGTGAATGGGAGAAATCAAGAGATAGGAAAGGGATGATCATGCATGGATTTGATGAGAGGTGAGGACAACACATCGTGTGATGTGGGAGTGACAGGATAGGATGTCATGGAGTTGAGCATGGCACGACAACCTCGATTTGCATGAATTTACTTCAAAATGCATGTGATTTCACCAAAATTCCTCATATGACAATCAAGATGCAATATTGCAGTCCATTTTGTGAGCAGAAGTCATTTAGATGATTTTGGCGTCGATTAAATAATTTTTTGCTCAAATTATGTGACATTGCATTTGCTTGCTCGACGCTCGCACACGCTTATTCGAATCGATCACCGAAGGTCTTATTTGATAGATTTCGACATTCAGTGATGCAATCAATTTTGTGGACAAAGGTCGTTTGGATGTCATTAAGGCTTCCTGATTTTGATATACGCGCAATAGCATCGATGACTCATCTTTTTCATCGAGTGATTATTAAATGATGCAAGAAGCCTTTATTAATCAATTTTAGCATTTCGTACATGGTGGCACAATCAATTTTTCGATCAGAGGTCATTTCAATCATTCAATGACAATTAGGGTGTTTTGACTTCGATCCACGCATCGTGGTATTTATACTCTATCGATTTTGCTGTCTATACTTGATTTGAGTTATGGGATGTATGTAGAGGTCAATAGCACTTCAAGTTACATAAACATAATAAATGAATTTAACTTAAATCACGATGTGCAAGTGTCGTTCATATGGAACCTTTTCCCCTTCGACCAGAGGCTGCTCACCTTGGTAGGTTGAGCCGTATTCAGGGCTGGTAGAGTGTTAAGCAGAAAAGATAACTCTTCTTGAGGCCCGCACCAGCACATCCGAATTACCTAATATTGTCGTTAGTCACTAACCCATGTGCAATTGAACTAAAGTCATTGGTGGAACAACAAGTTAAAGAATCACTGACACAATCACGAGGCACAACTTTAGTTCTAAAGGGTAGACCCTACCCTAAGGAATATGATTTCGTTCCCTATCCGAAATGATTTATGTCTCCCTCCTTCAAGGTGTTCGACGAGACTGGAAATCCGAGACAATATTTAGCTCACTTTCTCCCAAGCTGTTGTAATGGCGGAGGGAGCGATGCTTTATTTTTCAAATAGTTTGTTAACAGCTTAATCGGAGTTGCTTTCGACTGGTATGCATATCTGCCTAATGGTTCAGTGCACGCTTTCACTAAAGTAGAAGACATGTTTGTAAAAAGATTCATTGGAACTCAACACACATCACTGTAGATGACCTAGTGGTAGAAAAATAAAAGCCTGATGAGTCTTTAGTGGACTATATATTGAGATGGAGAATCCTTAGTTTTAAGTGTGAGCCCCAACTACAGGAGCAGCACACTGAGATTCTCCTCAGGAACATCTACGGTCCCGTCGCCTTCTTGTTGAAAAGCTTTACAATTAAAACTTTTGAAAAACTTCTAAATAAAACCTCTAGCTTATAGGAAGAAGCCCATAGGATGACTTTCTTAAATGATCACTCTTCTGTAGAACAATTAAAACTTAAGAAGCTTCTAGAAAAGAAAGCAGACAATGTCTCTGCAGTGGATAGGGGAAATGCTCTCATGCAGATACAATCGGAGCGACCTTTATCCTTTAGGCCACCACAATAGCAGGTATCATTAGGTATCATCTTCCCCTAAGAAGGTTTCAACTAGCCCTTTTTCTAAAAGAATGAACCAGACATATTCTTTCAAAAAAGAGGAGGTGTGGAATATTTTCAAAAATTTGAAAAAGAAGCCAGATTTCAAACTACCCGACCCAAAAAGGTCAGAAGAAGTTGGAAAACTAAATGACCCTAACTATTGTCTGTATCACTATATGTTGGGGCATACTATAGTAGATTGCTTCACATGTAAAGATTAGCTTAAAAGAAATTACAATAAGGGGTTGATGATCATACCAAATGTATACCTTGTGGACGTTAGAAAAGGGTCCATTAAGGTTATCATAGGTGACTCTACTTCTTCTAGCACTCCTTCAGATGAATGGGATATAGCTCTAACTTGTTCTTCTAAAAAGTATTTGATGGAAATTTTTAAAAATACTATACATGATTCGACGAAGACTCAGAGGAAGATCATCCAGATTGATCCACCGGAGTCTGGAGAACGAGTTCCACCTCTACCCATTTCAACATCTTTAGCTATGCAGAAAACTGGAGAGTGTGGTGAGGGAGGGACATCTATTGTATATGATAGAATTTTGTATGATAAAGATGGAAAGGCAAAACCTTACCTTTATCCTTTTGTAGTCATTTTGAAAAAAATGAATAAAAAGTCCACCTCCAAAGGCGTTTCATATATTCTTGTTATTTTTTATGGACATGTTGTTGAAAATAATGTAAAAGAAAAAGATAAAAAAGAAAATTCTCATGATGTGTTTTATGAACCAGAATCTGATACTGATAGTCATATGGAATACCTACAAGGCAATCCTCTTAGCATAGGATAAAATTATCAGATTATGATCAATCTCTTGAGAAGGATATTAGTGATAAGGATCATGTTGACACAACTCTTAGAGATATTATTGAAGTCAATCTCCATAGTGGAAGAGTTTAACCACCTCGCCTGCCTTCTCCTCCTAAAGACAAAGGGAAACAAATTGTGGATCAAAGTTCAAATCTAGAACCTTTGCCTAAAGAAGCAATTATTGAGCCAAGTGCTCCTAAGGTTGACTACAACATTTTAGCTCATCTTAGGAAACTTCCTACTAGGCTGAGCATTTATGACGCTCTTATTCTTTCAAAAGAAATGAGAGAGTCATTAGTACAGACATTACTTGACTTAGAGATATGTCTGACCCAGCTAGCAGCAACTTCCTCAGATGAGGCTTGCTACTTCAAGGAGATTCCAGGAGTTACTTTCTCTGATGAGGATATACTTTTAGGGACTAATGATCATAATCGTTCGCTTTGCATTTTTGTTAAAATAGAAAACATCATGTTGTCAAGATTTTGGTAGATTCAAGCGCATCAGTCAATATCATGAACTCTAGAGCATTATCATTTCTGAAGATAGATACCAAAGGACTTAGTTGACAAAATGCTATTGAGGGGTTTCAATGAAACTAGGGAGAAAGCTTTAGGTTCAATCACTATTGTTGGAAATAGAAGGATTGAAAACTGAAGTTAAATTTCATATCATAGACTCAGAGACATCCTTCAATGCCCTCTTGGGCAAACCTTGGATTCATGAGTATAGAATGGTTCCTTCTTCACTCCACTAGTGTATACAGAGTGGAATATACTATAAAAGGAGACATACAACCATTCTTTGTTCATAAAATTGAACTTTATGAAGATGCAGCTTATTAGATGCCTAAGAAGCCCAAACATTATTATGTGGAGTCCAGCTTTATTGAGGCATCAAATAATGCACCAAATGAAAAAGAGAAAAAGAAATAAAAGGAGGAAAAAGAGCCTCCAGTGATACAAATTGATTTGGAATCCTGTTCTGATGAGGATTCCAATCAAAAAGATGCTTTGATAAAGTTTGAATTATATTAGAATCATATAGTGATGAAGAACAAATCAGGGCATTAAATGATGAACCTAGGCTATCCACATTTGAAAAATTAAAGAAATATGTGGACACTTTGACTTTGACATCCATTGTTCAAAAATAAAATATTTCAATTGAAAGTCAAAGTGGCCCTTAACCTGTCAGGAGAAGTAAGAAAGTTATCAAAATTTTGCTCTGTATCTGAACCTTAAAAGCTCAGAAGCAGATGTAAAGCTTGAAGATCCACTATCAAATGAAATAATAGAATTTTATTTTGATTGGTACTCTGAGTGTGTTAAAAATTCTATGAAACATGATTTTATTGCAAATATTTGGTCTAGAGATACAACTCAACGCATGAAAAGCTTGTGGCATACTAAACATAAAAATTCAAATTCCAAAGCTGCATTGGGTTTGGTATCATTGGATCACTAGATGATGTAGAATATTATTTAATAATAAGCAATCATCTAGAATCAGATCAATTATTTGAAATTCCTTCTAACTCTTTAGAGGAATTATGCATAAAAAAAACAAATGAATCTGATGATTGCTTACTTCAAAATACTCTTCTTGGGTTTGAAGAAGAAATCAAGTCTACTATTGATGAGTTAAAGGAGGTTAACCTAAGAATTGTTGAAGACCCAAAGCTAACTTTTATAGTACTTTGCTGGGTCCAGAAGATTTTGAAGAGTTAATCACTTTACTCCTCAAATACAAAGATTGCTTTGTTTGAAGCTATGATGAAATGCTAGGTTTATCTCCGGATTTTGTCATGCACAAAGTAGAGATTAATCATGATGTAGTTCCAGTAAAGCAAGCTTCTGGGTGAATGCTCTTAGAGATTGAATAGCAAGTAATTGGTGAAGTGAAGAAACTAATTGAAGTTGGCTTTGTGCGAGAAGAATAATATCTTGATTGGCTAGCCAGTATAGTCCCTGTAAAGAAAAAGAATGGTCAAATACACATTTGCGTTGACTTTAGAGACTTGAATAAGACTTGTCCCAAAGATGAGTTCCCGTTACCAATACCAAAACTTATGGTGGACATAGCCTCTTTGCATGAGATCTTTTCATTAATGGATGGATCATATGGGTTTAATTAGATTAAGATGTCTTCAGAGGATGAAAAACATATGACGTTCAGAACTCCTATAGGGATTTTCTATTACACGGTCTAAAAAATGCCGGAGTTACATACCAGAGAGCTATGACTTGATTCATAATCAAGTCAAGTGTTATATCAATGATTTAGTTATCAAAAGCAAAATAAAAGAAGATCATTTATATGATTTACGGATCATTTTCAAACGGTTGACCTGAAAATGAACCCGTTGAAGTGTGCTTTTGGAGTAACTTCGGGAAAATTCTCAGGATTTGTAGTGCGGCATTATGGGATAGAAATTGATCTAGAAAAAAAATAAAAGTCATTATAGAACTGCCGCCACCTAGAAGTCTTACATAGTTAAGATCATTTTAGAGAAGGCTTGCATATTTAAGGAGATTCATATCAAACTTATCAGGAAGATGTCAACCATTTGCGACATTAATAAAGAAAGATTCCAAATTCATATGGGATGAAAAATGTAAAATGCATTTGAAGGCTTGAAACAATACTTGATGAATCCTCATGTTTTGGCTGCTCTAATTTCAGGAAAGCCATTGATTTTATACACTACGACTTTGGATGAATCACTTGGGGCATTATTAGCCCAAGTAAATGAAGAAGGAAAAGAAAATGCCCTTTAGCCATAGACTCATCTCAACGGAAATGAATTATCCTTCTATTAAGAAGCATTGTTTGTCCTTAGCCTTCACCGCTCAAAAATTAAGACATTACATGCTTGCTCATAGAGTCAATTTAATCTTAAGTGTGAATCCATTGCAATATCTTATGACTCGCCCAACGTTGCCTGTACATCTAGCACGTTGGTCGATGATTCTATTGCAATTTGAGATCATTTACATTCCTCTTTGTGTTGTAAAAAGACAAGTCGTAACTGATTTCTTAGCAGCACATCCCATACCCGAGTGTTACCCTTTAAATGATGATCTTCCATATGAGCAGATCATGACATTAGAAGGTGAACCTAATGTTACTTAGGAGTTGTATTTTGATGGTGCAACATCATCAAAGAAAAATAAAGAATTGAGTTCATCTATCCCAGGGAAGGCAGAGATTGGGTTAATTTTTATAACCACAGATAAAGGAATGATGCAATATTCCTATCATCTGGTCGAGCCTTGCACAAACAGCAAAGCTGAATATGAGACTCTTATAACTGGATTAGAGCTATCAATCCTTATAAATATTACAAATATAAAGATCTTTGGAGATTCTCAACTGGTTATAAATCAAGTGAGTAGAGTCTATAAGGTTTTGCATCCACAGTTCTTTAGTTATTATCAATACACGATGAAACTACTTGAGAAAATTCAATATGTAACTTTGTATATAATATCTCGTAGAGATAATTCTATAGCAGATGCTTTGGCTAAGCTTATTAATAAAATTATATGCCCAGAAAAGAATGTATTTCTATAGAGATTCAAAATTAACAAGTTTTATCTCATATAGATTTATATTACATGAATAGAAAGGTAGAAATGCAAAGGATAGCCGCTCTTGTCGAAGCTCAAGAAGAATATGATTGGATGCAACCATTCATTGACTACCTGACTAAGGGGAGGTTACTGACAAATCAAATAAAGAAATGTACCTGTCTTATGTATTAATTAATGATGTATTATATTGTTAGTCATTCGATCAAATGTGGCTATGTTGTTTAGACAAGCAGGAAGCCTATAAGATAATGACTGAGGTACACTCTAGATTGTGCTCACCAATCCGGACCCAAAATGAGATTGAAAATCAAAAGACTTGGATATTATTGGCCATCGATGTTAAATGACTAAGAAATTGCACGTCGTTGCCATCAATGCCAGATACATGGTGTATTCTTACATCAGCCTCATAATGTACTACACCCTACGATTGCCTCTTGGCCCTTTGAGAGTTGGGGGTACCGCATTATAGGATCTATTGACCTTCTTCATCAAAAGGGAATCGTTTTATATTAGTTGCAACATATTACTTTTCTAAATGGGATGAAACGGTACCACTGAAAGAAGTAAATGCATATCATGTGTTAAAATTCTTTCAGGAAAATGTTGTATATCGATTTGGTGTTCCTCGCCGAATCATATCTGACTATAGTCCATCATTCAAGTCTACAAAATTAAATCATTGTGTGGTTAGACATAAGATTGATTGGAGATATTCGACCATCTATTACCCCAGGGCAAATGGATTGGCTGAAGCATTCAATAAAATTTTAGTAAGAATTTTGAAAAAAGTACTGAATGAAAACAAACGCCAATGGCATGAAAAGTTGGTTGAAGCCTTATGTGTTTACCGGACACATACATGACACCCTATGCTTTTGTTTATAGAACTGAAGCGGTTCTTCCATTAAAAGTGCAATTGCCTTCATTAAGAATAACAGTCAACAGTATTACAACTGATCAAAATCATAAATCCAGTTGGAAGAACTTGAAAGTTTTGAAGGAAGATGCTCGAAAGCACAACAACATCTTGAACTGCACAAATTGTATAGTTCAAGCACATGATAAGTTGGTTTATCCTAGAACTTTCCAACTAGGAGACTTGGTCTTGGTTTTTAAACGACCAATCTTAGCTCGTCACAGAATCAACAACAAATTTGAGCCAATATGGGAAGGATCATTCATATTGGAAAAAGTTTATGAAGGACGTTCTTATCACTTGATTACTTATAACGATGAACGTCCAATGCCGCCAATCAATGGATGTTACCTAAAGAAATACTATATGTAACTCGTACTCTGTTTTAAAAGAATAAATGATCAATAAAAATTATGTTTCTTTTTACTACTTTTGCAATGGACATTATTTCTTTTTATGTAATGGTTGTTAAAATCTTATATAGTCTTCTTAAATGCAATCTCTTTAGGATAGGAGTAAGCCTCTTTAGGGCACCTTTCCCACACTTACCTTAAGATGGAATAAAGCCTCCCATGGCATCCTCATGTTTTCTATAAGTTTGGAGCAAGTCTTTCAAGACACCATCCCTATTATTTATAGGTTAGGAATAAGTCATTGAAGACACCTTCCCTATCAAATTAGTTATTTAGATTATGATTAAGTTATGAAGACTCCTCCTCTATTAGCCAAAAATATTGAGGATTGGAACAAGTCATTAAGACCTTTTTCCTCGTTCTTAGCTATCTAAGTTGGATTAAGTCACTGAAAGCCTCATCTTAATAGCTAATCACATAGGTGTAAGCCCATTAGAAGGCATCCTATCAAATGATAAAGTTAAGATAAAGTCATTGAGACCCCTTTTTATATCATTTAAACTATCTAGATTAGGATAAATTCACTAAGGCCCCGACTCTATTAGTCAAAATTTTAGGAATAGGATAAAGTCACTAAGACCCCTTTCCCTCATTTAAGTTATTCAGGTTGGAATTAAGCTATTAAAAACCTCTTCATGTTAGTTGAATTTCACTAGACTAGGATTTAAGTCATTATGACTCCTATTCTAGTTTCAAATGAAAGAATGTAGGAATGGAATAAGTCGTTGAAGACCCCATCCTTATAGGCTAACTAGGTTAGCAACAAGACATGAAGACCCCTTTCCTAAAAGCCAAAATCCTGAGGTTTAAGAATAAGTCAATAAGACCTCTCTTTCTCATTATAACTATTCAAGAAGACATAAAGGCATTGAAGGCTTCTTTTTAATAGTTATTTATATGAGTAGGCATCTTGTCTAAAAGAAAATTTTGAGGATCTACCTGTAGATCCCTTCCTTAGGTTGGTTAGTCATTAAAACTATCCTCTTGGCTATTTTATGTAAGAAGATATCAATCCCTAGGCTTTCTTCTTAGTTTAGCCATTGAAAACCTATATGATTCAAATCTCTGATTGTCAAGGGAAAGTCTCTTGAAGTTATCTTCTTTGGTTACCATAACTATGTTAGGATTAGATTTTTCTTTAGATCTACTCTTAATGACATCTTTATTCTTCGTAGAATTTAACGAATCTGAATATCTAGGAATGATTCATTTTAAATTAAAACAAACTTAGGCATATTTATGCCTATCTTTCACAATCAAATCAAAATATAAGTTTAAACTCAAACCAAAGACAACACTTCTACAAGCTTATCGATCCGTGCCACACATCTTCAAAAAAAAAGGAAAGAGTTGTTTAAGTGTGGTGATAATTTCGTAAGATGAATAGTAGATAAGACACTACCTGAGATTTCGCTTCTCATTTGGTGAGAACTTTTATACCGATTCGGGTTTCTATAAAGCAAGCCCCTATAGTTAATTACCCCTCCCAATACTGAGAGAGCACTTTCGATTAAGGCTAGTCAATGAATCGTTAAAGAACGAGTATATAATTGCAGTGAGTGGAGTTTAGAACTTATGAAATTTATCATTTTAACTTAAAACTTTTTGTGTGGGGAACGATGACATGATCAAGATCCCATGGTTCCATTATCCGGCCGTCTATCCTCGTCCGCTAATGAGGAGGTAGTCGACCCAACGACCAAAGATCCTTGTCAACACATGGGTTACGTCGCCCAAGGTGTCCTTGTAGACCAGGTGGAGTTTCTGGGGACAAATATAAGTCAACCTTAGCTAACATGGGCTTTTGCCCAACCAAATACATTCTACATTTCAAACCAAAGAGCAAAGTCGTTGAACATACTGGTCACTGCGGACCGTAATTTAGTGGCCATATCATGCAACCACCCCGAGGGCTCGTGTAACCGCTATTTATGTGGTGCCATATCAGCAGAAAACCACGCTGACAGAGGACCGCCACGCCCCACGCTTTGGAATATTTGAGTGAAGGTAGTTATGTATTTAATTTGACATTGGCTCTTGTGAGCAAAAGTTTTCTTAATTTGTCACCAAGACAAACAATCATGGAGGGTGAATTAATTTTATTTTTTTTATTTTTAGTTTTTAATAATTAATTTCATTTATTTTATTTCCTTTTGTTATTTTCTTTGAATTTTGATCATTTTATGATTGATTTTGATTTGAATATATATGATCATTTATCATTGAAATCTTAATTATAATTACCCTTCTCATCATATTAATATCAATCGATAGACTTGTTCACTCCCGCTTTTCTATGAGGATCGGAAATTCATCATCTCAAAAAGTATAATCCTTCAAAACCTTGTCCACTCTAGTTTGAACATGTAGGATCGGGTTTGGACTTTTCTTCTAAGAATTTGAATTTTAAGCTATGTTAGTTGGTTCATGTCTTGTATTATATGACATTAGTTTCTATATTATTAATTTGAAATTTTATAATATCAAATTTTAGGTTTTGTTAACTTGACCGGTCCAAGACCAAACCGGATTATGTAAGATCGTTCTTTTGTATTTGACTTAGTAATTACTCCAAATACGCATATGGATATCCGTTTCTTTGAAAATTGCATGGACATTAAGATGTCCAATGTTGAAGTTTCAGTATCAAATTTTGATTTTTTGAGTTTTGTTAACCCTGACGGCCCAAGACCAAACCGGATGATAGACCTATCAACTCACTATTTTCGCAGGATCGATCTAGATTAATTATTTCAAGATCAATCATTCTCCAAACCTTGTCAACTCTAGATTGTACATGAGGACGGGTTTGAGATTTTCAGATCTTGAACTTGCAAAGAATACATTAACAGATGATAGATTTATCTTTAGTCATTTCGTGACGTAATTAACTTCTAAGATTTACAAGATCATTAGATTTTAGGTTTTGTTAACGACCCTCCAAGACCAAACCGGGATATGTTTTTGCATGGATCGAATAGTTAAGCAAAAAAGAACATTGCTTCATAAGATCATAGATTTCATTTATCTTGCATATTAAAGGCATTCAAACTGAATAGAATGAGATAACACTTTAAATATGCACATAATCATTTTACTTAAGCATTTTAGCATGAAGTTGTCATTTGTTTTCTAAATGATATATGACATGCACTTATATCTTTCCATGCATTGAGTGTCATATGGCAATCCAAGAAAATGAATTTGAACTTTAAGTAAGTAATTGTCATATACATGAAGATTCGTGTAAGAACTAAGCTAAGCATAGGTAAAGATAATCAGAATTATATAATATGATGAATGAGAGACATGAATAATCATATGCATGTATCTTTTTTCTTCTTTAAATACTTAGACATTTCACATTTTATTTATCAAATTTAGCCTCCCATATCCCCAAGATAATGCCAGATTGATTCACCACGCCAAGAAGTAATGGTAGGTGTCGAGACACCTGAAGTTTATTACCACGCCAAGAAAGGCGGCATGGGTTATGCTAGAAGATTTCCTTGCCACGCAACAACGGAGCAAGTACTTATCATAATTCCCACGTTGGAACAACGAACGTACTTATCATAAGTTTCCGCCGCATTGGAACAATGTGAGCAATTTATAGCATAGAGTAATAAATTTGCATTCACATGTATATGAAATTAAAGTATAAGCATTTATATATGACACATTTCAACTCTTTTTTTATTGAAAATTCTACCTCCCGTCATCCCCGCATGGGGTCGCTGAGACCTTCCCACCACCAAGAAAGGCATGGTATGTCGGAGACACCTCTACCGAAAAGTTTATTTACCACCACGCCAAGAAAGGCATGGGGTTAGCATAATATAAGAAGCTTTACAATCCTTGTTCCGCTTTATCAAAGTTCACAAGCCTCTCCTCTCATGGGTTGCCATGAGATCGAAGCGCCACCAAAGAAAGGCATGGTGGTGTCGGAGACACCGCTGAAACTTTGATAAGCATTTCCGTAAGATATCACATATGCAAGAGTATAAGATGAAATCACCAACCCTTATTTTTGCTTATCAAAGTTTACAACTCCCCTCTCCGCAGGTTGCCATGAGATCGAGTCGCACCACGCCAAGAAAGGCGTGATGGGTGTCGAGACACCGCTAAAACTTTGATAGCTAGATTTCCGTTAATATGATATCACATATGCAAGTATGCAAGAATGAAACTCATAGATAATAGCAAGTGGTATAATCAAATCCCTTTCTATTAATTTCAGATTTCAACTTGCATATGAAAGAGGCATGACATATATATAATTCACTTCATAGGAAACCAATTGAGGCAAAGTAGAAGCATGAAATTCATAGAGAACAGCAAATAATATGATATTTAAGCCATACATCCTTCCTTATCAAATTTTCAAACTGCTCAAATAAAAGAAATTTTCAGCAAGCACCATGCCTTAGATAGCTACTTGATTTCCCCTTAGATAAGAAAGTTTAGCAAGCCTTATACTCATCCAATAACAAAATGATCGATTCCCCCTTAGGGGGAAAATATTTTCAACAAACATCTTGGCCATTAAATAGCAAGATGATTGATTCCCCCTTAGAGAAAAGAAATTTTTCAGCATGCATGGCCTTTAGACAACAAGCTAACAATTTTCCCCTTAGATAGAAATATTTTCAGCATGCTTATGCCCATTAAACAGAAAAATAATTGATTCCCTTAGAGAAAAGAAATTTTTCAGCAAGCATGGCTTTAGACAAAGAAGCTAACAATTTTCCTTTAGATAGAAATATTTTCAGCAAAGGAAACACATAAGGATCCATAAAAAAACAGCAAACAACACAATGTTTGGGCCATACATCATCCCAAGTCATTTTTAGTAGGCTATGCATCAATAAACTGAATAAAGGCAATAAGAAATGAGATTTGGGCCATACATCATCCCAAATCCCTAAAGGAAACCCTTAGCATAATCCCAAGATAAGACATAGCATGTTTAGCCCCTAATTTCCAAAGAAGCTCAAATGCATAAAACAAGCTAGGTTAGAGAGAAACAACTGAGGTGTCGATTTACTAAAGAGAGGGAGAAGGAGGAGTTTCTAAAGAGAAGCCTGAGTCAGAGTTGAAGGAGAGGGGAGCTCGTGCATTTACTGAGAAGCGAAAGAGACAGTCGCGCTACTGAGAAGTCAAGAGAGAGTAATGAAAGAGGGAATGAAAAGGAGAGTCGAATCAGCAAGGCTACTGAGAAGTCAAGAGGAGAGTCGAATCAGAATTTAGGAGAGCCGAAGAGGAGAGTCAATCGTCAAGATGCAAGAGGAGAGTCTGCTAAGAGGGAATGCAAGAGGAGAGTCAATCGCCAAGGCGTGAGAAGCCGAGAGTCAATCGCTAAGAGAATGCTGAGGGAATGCCAACGAGAGAGACCGAGAGCGAAACCGAGAGGAGCCGAGAGTCGGGAATGAACGCCACCGAGAGAGGGAATGTGAGCGACCAGAGTCAGAGGAGAGAGTGAGGTCGAACAAGGAGCGTGACCGAGAGAGAGAACTAAGAGGATCGTGAAAAATGAGGGTCAACGCAGGGTTTCGCTCTTTGAGCCGATCATGAACGACGATTTTCCTTTTTTTTTTTTCTTTTAGGCTAGTTGGCACATCTTGATTGGTTGAGGGGCGGGATTAGAAATTACGCGCGGATTAAGAGATAATTAGCTGATTAATCATTAATCATTTTAATGATTTTATTACTTTGACAAACTCTAGCAATATGGGTGTCAATTTAAGTTGTTTCAGCCAACGCAATGGCTGAATCGCGGATCGAGGTCGTTTGACAACGCCGAATGACTACGGTGAAATTAGGTTTAAATTGTGCACCGTCGCGACTTAAATTAATCGACCGCGATACTTTGCCGACGATGAAGGTGTCGCTTGATAGGTTCGACATGGCACGACGACGCTGAATTTGCAAACGGAGGTAGACATCGCAGGCTTCCGACTTCGAGCGCATAAATTTCATGATAATTTGATTTTAATCCGATCGATAATTGATTCAAAATTTTCGATTAATTCATTTTAATATTTTCGACGCCGTCAATCGTCGAAGTTAAAACGAATTTGATCGGTTCGATCGCGATTTAAGGGATTTTAAAATCCACCTTATTTATTTAATTTAATGTGGCACATAGTTGTAGGTCAACAATGCCCCAACAAACATGGTGCCGCATGGATAACGTGTTTGTTGTACACTAGTTGACTCTTTCCTCTTTCTTTATTCTTGTCATGCACTCTTTGTACCCATTATGCTATTTGAAGAAGTATCTTATCAAATTTCGCAGTTGATCCATGTTTATTCACAATGCGATTATTCTTAAATATTCATTTGTTGTATAACCCTTTCTAGAAAATGTTCCACCGGAGGAGATCATCGGTTTGGCTTCCGAGCCTACCGAGGATGTCATTTGGTCTATGATTGATTCGCGACACCCCAACAACAATGTGGACAGATAGACTAGAGGAGCACATCATGCAAGGACGCCGATACATTCAAAACTTCTTCACTCGCTCTCCCGTTCTTCCAGATTGTTCTGGAGAACCTGTGGAATTTGACAATCCTCCGTGAGTGGGTGACTACTAAGTTAAAATGCGAATACAATCCATGGATAGCACGCTGATCAAGTAAGTCATGGGCTATGTGAAATTCTTGAACCACCTAGATGTTATTGAGCGACGGGCCGGCTTACTCGCCACCGCCAATTACACCTTCATTAGAGTGGCCCCAAAACTCATCCATAGGAAGGATTCACAAAATATGTTATTCTGCGATATATCCTCCAAGTTCAAGGATATCCTAAAGCGGTGAGTATATAAGCTTTATGCTTCCATGTTTGATTTCAAAATATCCCTTCGTCATGGATAAGGGGTTTGATTGAGTCGGGACATTGAAAGTAACACTTGTTGGGTAGGTCCCAAGAATTGACCATTACTTTGAGCAATTTGCAAGCAATATCTGACTTCCTATCATGGCAATCACTTTGAGTGCATTCCTCCGCATGGAGCTCTTTTCAGAGGCGCTTCCACGACAAAAAAAAGCAGGAGATGATTTTACCTTAATCTATCTGCGTTGCTTACTCATTATCAGACACGAGCTAGGCTTCCTTCACGCATGATAAATATGCCTACGACATCCTGGATTAGCACTGAGGGAGGATGCTTACCCGTCCTCTATTGACGATCCTTTGAAATATACCGCTTTGTCATTTATCTGAGGAAATTGTCGAGCCATGCACATGAACATTTTCCCTCTCACGGGTATGGATGAAGATTTATGTTTAGGTTTTAGTTACTTGGTTATGCACTTTGTCTTGCCCACCAAAGAGGGGTTTGTTCGCCCAAGGTTCTATTAGCAAGTAAAATCTCTGGTGAACGCCTTTCCTTGGCTCCTCCCGTTCTTGCTAGAATGTTTAGAATTTTAAGAAGCATATCAAGTACACCCGAAGTCACATGATTTGATTTTGCCTTGGCAATACGTTCATGCTTGGGTTCACGTTCACGTTGGGCTTTTGCTTGTTTAGAATGTCCTTTGTATTTCTTAGAAGGGGGCTATCCCGTAGTTATGCAACTGTCACAAGCCTCTTCTACCTTGGAACGAGAAAGAATACGTTTATTTTTCTTTGCCCCACATCTAGTCACCGATAGATTTCAGCTGATTCATCAACTCGAGGTTGCCAGCCTTGCCTTAAGGGAAGTTGATATACTGTGGCGATTGACCATAGAGGTAACCCCACTTTGATTCATACTAGTCGATTTCTGTCGGCAGTGGAATATTTCATTAGCATGCGTCCCGGCTGGCTATGCTATCGATCTGGTCGCTTAGTCATCCTAGAGGGATATCAACCAAATCGAGTGGCGGCTGATTCGCAGTTTAACGCCTATAATGGGCGCCTTTCATTCTGGCGTTGTTAATGCGCTGATGGATACCCCTATCGAGACTCTTGTTTTCTCGCTTCAATTGTCCGCTTCACTTACTCGTGCTCGAATGCACTGCTCACTGGTTGCCTTTCGACACGGAGTGAGCTATACCCGCTTAACTGCGCTTATCCTTTGCCGATCTTGGAACGTGGAGCCCGCAAATACAAATAGTGCGGAGACTTGGAGCCCCTCGAGGGCAACAAGCTCGTCGTGGCAGCAGTTCTAGCAGAGGTATGATCTTCCATGTCTTTTTATTTAAACCATTATTTAATTCCTCTAAACCCCTTTTATTCCTAACATACGTATGTTTATATTTTCTGTATGATAGGTGAGAGAGGGCGTGTCGAATCAACAAATGGAATAGTACACTTCCTCGAGGGACTGAGAACCTTCCGTTAGTCATGGAGGTACCATCTTCATCTCATCGACAGACGCCCTCGTATGAAGATCCCCAAGAGCTTCAACTGACGGGTCACTAGCCCTGATTCCACGCCTCTTAACTCCAAGAAGCAAATCTTGGGCCAAGAATGTCTCAGATGGAGCCGCTTTTTGGGATTTTGGAGTGACTTTCCTAGACGGCTTGCTACTTCGATTCCATTTGAAGATTTTGAGGCCGATCTTCCTGAAACAACAGCGACAGAACCTTTCGTTCCCACCACTACTGCTCCTTTTGCGGACCTAGTTCCTTACACGAGTTTCTTTTCGCTTTACCCGTGAAACATCGGGAGAGACCAAGATTACGGTGAGGCTTCTGTCATACCTACTTACGATGAAACGGTAGTAGGTGTCATAACGCCAACTCGCCAGCCATCATTTGAAGGAGTACACCCTCATGTTGGGGCTTTAATCGTATGACACGATAATTCCCTCTCTTTTCTTTTAACATGTTACTACCTTTCCTCATCTTCCTCTATTTTCTAGAGCTTGAAGGGGCCAATTACTCTTCAGAAATTCATTGGAGGCATGCATCACATGCGGACCTACGCAATGAGCATATTTATGAAGAGAATGTGACTTTCTTACGTGAGCTGATCTCTCGGTTGGACCCTGGCTTGCCGGTATCATTCGACCGCAAGAGACGCCAACATAGTTAGACTTCCGGCTCACTTTGGATTGGGTGAAGACGAATTGCCATTGGGAGGCTTTATGTCGAGGGAATTCTAGTCCCACATGAAAACCTTGGCATAGTTCACAAAGAGTTTCATTGTCGAGTGAGAGAGCGTAGACTCGGCGAAGCGGCCGACTTTGCTCACGATGAATTAAAAGAGCTCAAGGGGTTTTAAGGGTCCTCGTGGTGAGTCTCGACATTGGGGCCCAAATTGAAAGCGCCACCGCCAAAATTCAAGCCTGAGGGAGCTCAAGCATCGGTGTCATGCAAGACGACCTGCAAGGAGCATGATAAACGAACCGACGAAAGCACAGAGGGAGCAGCTGCGATCTTGGTGATCGTCTGAGGCCGGCTCAGTCGAAATAGAGGATTTACAAACCGCCAGACGAAAGTGAGGCTCTTATTATCAGTATCTCGCCTTAGAGATCTACGCCTGCCTTGATGTATTTTCTCTTTACTTTATGTGTCATCTTGTATGTACTTGTGCAATTTTCATGAATAAAATCTAGACCAATCATGTTGTCCCATGATTTCTCTCACAGGTCTAATGATCTATTGAAAAGATGAAAATCCCATTGGTTTTATGCTTTGTGCCTTGGTGGACGTGAGATGAGAATATCTTCTCCCCTGCTTTGTGCTTGACTTGAAGATTCACCTCAACTTTGGGATTTGCATTTTCCTCCGTCTCCGGCTTTATGCCTTGATGGACTTGATGGAGTTGATGAGATAGAAATGCTTTCCTCATGCTTTGTGCTTTGACTTGTTGAAGATTTCATCTCGGATTATCTTGTATTCCTTTCCCGGCTTCATGCCTCGACGGATTTGATGGAGTAAAATCTTGAATTATCTGAGATTTGTCGCGACACGAATTACCTTCCGCTCTAGCTTTTGGGCTTGTAGAAGGATAAATGTCCACCCAGCTTTAGAGCTTGTGTTGGATCAATGAGTCATCGGCCCCTGCTTTGCACATGTAATGGACATCTTGATGACAAAACTCCTTAGTTCATTTTAGCCTTATACAACATTGGGATAGCTTCTTCGGTCCTCTGCTTTTTGCTTTATTGGACTTACTGAAGAAAAATTTCCTTCGGTCTTTGCTTTCTGCTTTGATAGACTTATTGAAGGAGTTGAGATTTTACGTTGTATTTGATTCCAAACTCAGTGCCTTCGAGTCGATATCTTTGTTGTAGAATTTTGAAAGATGACCCACCATATGGGGATAATTTCCCGCCCTGGGTCACTTGAACTCACCAAGTTGGAGAGATTTGGGGATTTGGATGCTCTTGTCTTTGAACTAATAGTAGAGGATCCCTTACTACTTTGTGGCGGTTGAGTAAGCAGACTGTCACCGACTACCATATTTTGGCTTGAATCCGACCTTATACACCCACTTGAGTCGTGGACTTGAGCAATTGATGAAGGATTTTATCCTCTACAACAGATGGGGATCTCTTACTACGGCCTTTGGGGCGTGTTGAGTAAGAAATCCACGACTACTTATTTTGCGTGTTGAGTCCCACCTTATGCACCGAGCCTTTAGATTTGAAGTGGGATGATAAATGTACATCCAACTTTGAAGTTTGCGACTTGAAAATTTTCTTCTTTGGTCAAGAAGACTTTTAAATTTGAGCATTTGAACATAATTTTGAGTATGTATGTGGGATCTCGACAGTAACGATGTCAACCCAAAGAGAAAGAAAGCCCCCTTACCAGAACGCCTGATACTTTACTATAAAACTTTAAAAAAATGCCCCCTGTCTAACAGAGAGATTTTTATTTTATTTTGGAAATGCATTCTTGTGTTACAAGAGAATTTCAAATGTCCTTTTCATAAGTGTTTGACAATAAAGATTTTCAAATACAGGATTTGTCCAATCACACTTTCATGTGTAATATTTCTTTAAATGTCGACCGTTGATTGGCATTGGTCTTTCACCTTTGAAGTCCACGAGTCGATAGCTCCTCGATATACCTTTTCACAAAAGGTCCTTCCCAATTAGGTTCAAATTTACCGCCAATTCTCACGATGAGGGATGATTGGTCTTCTCGACTGGACCAACTCTCCTTCCGAAAAGCTCGAGGGCGTCGTATGATCAATGCTCTGACATTCTCTCGATAGACTTCTAGATTTTCGAGCTTGGAGCCCGACCTGCCGCATCAAGCTCTTCCATCCGACGAGCATTCTCATCTTGGGTAAGATTTTGTTGAATGGCTACCTGAGCGGTAGTTCAACTCGAGTGTAAAATCGCTGCCCCAAACACTAGTATGTGGGGTAGACTTTGTAGGAGTTTTGTAAGTGGTACGGAAGCCCATAACGCTTCCACAAGTTTGGTATGCCACTCCCTTTATTTCTTGTGAGAATTTTTCTAAGCAATTTGACTAGTGTTTTATTAAATGCCTCCAAGCCATTTGCTCTCTGATTATAAATTGATGAATATCGCCAATCAATCTTATGCCGATCAAGAATTTATAAACTGCTTTTGAAGTGACCATTATCAAATGATTGCGTGGTACACCAAATCTATAAACATATTGTAAAGAAGTTGGTCACTTGTTCACCAGTAACTTCTTTAAATGGTGCTTCACCACTTGGAGAAATAATCGCGGTCGCTAAGATGAAGCGGTGAACCGATGATGATGATCATTGGTCCAATTACATCCGTCCCCCACTCAAACGGCCAAGATGCTATCGTTGCAACGGATTTGGAGGTCGATGAATTATGTTACCATGGACCGGCATTCATGGCATCTCTTGGCATTGATACAATCTTTTACCATGTAATAGTATCCAATTCTTTTAATTTTGAAAGCCATTTTGGACTGACGGTGCACCACAAAGTCCTTGATGGATTTCAACAATTACTTTGTTGGCTTTTCTATTCCCAAACATCGTAGCACATCGTCAAGGATCTACGATACGTAGTATTGCCAACATAAGCATATAATAAGCCTTTTCTCAAGTTGTGCTATCGACTTATTACTTGGCAATTTGCCTTCCTTGAAGTAGTCGACAAAGGGTCTCCGCCTTCCTTCTACTATAAGAATTTCATCATGTGGTTTTAGCGCCTCCAGGTTGGAGGCTCTTCTTCTGAATGGTTTGAAGCTTGTCTTGTTGACTTTGAGAAGTAATTTGTAAGGGAGTGTAAGGAGCAACATGACACTGGATTGTTTGATGACCCCTTCCAAATGGGATTTTAAACTTTGTGGACTCGACGACACACTAATTAGTATGTAGTCGCCATCCATACTGCCATTTCTTTAGCTAATTTAGCTAAGCACCGCTTGCTATTCCTAGCTCGAGACTCGAGTCATAATGACATTTGAATTTGCTTCATAAGCTCGAGAACTCGTTTGTGATAGTAGGCCAATTCAAGCTTGTTGATTTTGTAAAGGCCCAACACTTGATTAATGACGAGTTGAGAATCGCCATAAATTTGCAAATTCTGGACTCCCATGGAAATGGCTTCCTCTAAACCTGCCACCAACGCTTCATATTCTGCTTCGTTGTTGGTTCGGGGTTGAGTTAATTTATAAGAATGTCTCAATATGCCACCTTCAGGTGTGATCAAGATGAGACGCCATTGAGCCTTTGGAAGATTTGAGGGTTGAGTGTATCTAATGGACGAAGCTCCATCAAAATACAATTCCCACATTTGTTGCTTTTCTTTTTCATATATGTGCATGATTTGCTCATCGTGGAAGATCATCGTTAAGCAATGAGTCGATGGGATGAGCAAGAAAATCGCTTAATTTGCCCTTCACCGCAACATATGTAATATCAAAGAAGAACAAAATGCGCGTGCCGACCGTCAACGCTGGTCTTGTCATCAATAACTTCAACGGATCGATCTTTGAGATTTGAGTAATTTTATGACATAGCATGTAATGACGAAGCTTTGAAAAATTAACGCCAAACAATGCTTCTCAATTGGGGAATAACGCGCTTCCGCTCCTATTAGTCTTCGACTAATATAATATAGAGCATTCTCCTTTCCTTCCTCATTATGCTGCGCCAACAAAGCACCTAGAGATTCTTCTAGTGCCGCTGTGTACAATATGAGAGGCTTTCCTGGGATTGGAGCTGCAAGAATGGGTGGATTCAACAGATATCTTTTGATACTGTCGAAGGCCTCTTGACATTCTTCGTCCCACTTGAAAGGAGTATCTTTCTTCATTAATTTTGCAAAGGGTCGACACCACAGATTTGATATAAATCTTCTAATGAATGCTAGATGTCCTCAGATGGAGCTTAAGTTGAAGACTCCTTGAGGAGGCATTTCGACAATCGCTTTGATTTTGTTGGGATCGATTTCAATCCCTCACGCACACACATATCCAAGGAACTTTCCAAGAAACTCCAAAGCACTTAAGAGGATTCATCTTGAGATCATATTTTCTCGATTCTTTCAAAGACAATTTAAATCATCGAGATGATCTGCGATCTATACTTTTGACAACAGGTCATCAACATAGACACTCTTTTTGATGAATCAACTCAAAGATTCGTGTCATAGCCCTTGGTATGTAAAAGATTCTTCAAGCAATGACCGTAGCAATATATACCAATTGGCGCCCCGAATGAGGTATGTTCTCATCTTCGTGAGCCATCTTGATTTGATTGTAACTCGACGATCCATCCATAAATGAGAACATGTCGTGGTTTGAAGTGTTATCCACCAATGCTTCGAGCAGAAGCGAAAGTCATCCTTGGACATGCTTTATTTAAATCCTCAAGTATATAATGAATCAATTCTTCTTCTTTTCACAATATTAGCTATCCAGATTTTTTTCTTCTCAATAAAACCAGCTTCAATGAGCTTCTGGTTTCAATTACCGTTCTTCAACCTCCAATCTCATTCTGAGGCTTGCTTGACCGGTGTCGCATCCGGCTTAATTGCTAGTTTGTGAACCGAATATCGGGATAAGCTGGCATTTCAAAGATATGTCCGAAAGCAATCCTGAATTCACAGAGGTTTTTTAATTCTTCCACTTTATCTTCGGAAGTAGAGCACCGATGAACGCGTAGGATCCTCCTCGCCCAAATTAACTTCTTTTAAGTTCATCCATAGTACGCCTCCCCACCATCTTCAAGCTCTTCGGCTTTTCTACTTCTTCATTATTTGTGACTAACATTAAGAATGACATTCTCATCTCATCACTTAACTCAATTCTACAAATGTGTATATCCTTGTGGACCGTTGTCTTGGATAAACCAAGGCCTTTAGTAGTGTGTTTATTTCTCTTACCAATGGTTTGAGAACCTTTTGGGTACCACATCATTTCAAAGAGCTTAGTCCTTGCTTACTCGCCCACTGGACCCCATGTTTGACGATTTTGCATCTTTGGAGAGTAATATTTGGCATCCTGGGCATAGCTTCTTCTTCTTGATATTGCACCCAATCGGGATCTTCTTCTTGACACCCTGATTTATAAAACAGCTTCCCGCCCGGTTTTCCTGTGGAGAGGAGGTACATAGAAGGTCACCACCTCGACTTTGTGAGTTTCTCGAGGGTGATTTCTTTAAAATGTTGGGAGGAACAGAGTGAACAGTGTATTCTCACGTTGATGGATCTATGATTGTTTTAAAGTAGGTGCATTACCTTCAAAAGTGATTCAACTCATAATCGAGTCAAAATGTTCTTTTTCGAGAGCTTTACTCAAGAGTCATGGACCTTTGGATTTAGAAGGAACACATTCATCTTCTTCTTCAAGATCACCGCCTATGAGGGAGTTGTTATTGATTTTGGACTTTCTTTATATCCCTAGAATATTTGGAACAACCTCTTTTCCTTTATTCATTTTATCTTCTCCCTTCTTCTTAACTTGTTCTTTTATGGGTTTTGAAGTAGATGCGATTTGCTAGTTGTTTTGTTAGCTTTGATTCCCTTAGGAAATAAGGCATCTTGATAAATCTTCATTTCATGCACCGCAAAAGGTTGCATGTCGCCACAATTTGGCATTCTTCTCCATCCTTTGTATATTTCATACATTGATGCAATGTAGATGGGACAATGCCATACTTATGAAGCCATGGTCACCCGTAAGGCTCAATGAAGTATCAGATCGATCACATGAAATTTAGCTTCTGTGTAGAGGTCTCCAAATTTAAGAGGAAGGACGAATGACCCGATAGTTTTCTGTCCCTTCTCATTGAAACCTTGAACCATGACTTTATCTCGTCCCAGATGTTGTACATCTAGAGATAGCCATCTAAGAGTTCTCAAGTTCATAAGATTCACGGAGGAACCGGGATCAATTAAGATCCAGATTATAATTTCATCACTTTCAGCTGTAACATACAGAGGGCATCAGGCTCCGGCATTAGATCATCTTCAAAATGTGACGTGGAGGCTCTGAACATGCAAGGTCTCCGTTACACAAAGAAAATATGCTTCAAATTTTCCCTCTTTGAGAGCTTCAATTAAGGTATTACGAGATCTTCCGACATTAAAGTGCTTCAGATACACTAAGTCGCCGAATTTTCTTAGATAGGATAGAATATTGTAGTCGATCCCTTTTGATGAAGGCTTTTTATTTGAATCCTTAGGGATAACTCTTTCATTGACTTCAATTTCTTTTCCTTTATCTTTATTCATTGGCTCTTTCCTCTGAGATGGTAGACTCGACCACTTCTCAACTGCATTGAGCTACTTCATTTGCATCTCAATCTTCGATGACTCGCTTGTTTCAAAGATTCTGCCGCCTGCCTAATGATACTAGAAGATTCGTAATCACCAATTTTACATTTTTATGTTTGTTGATATGGTGAGCTCGATTCATCTTCATCTGGGAAATGAGTTCCTCTAAGCCGTTATCAACTTCATGCATCATCAAGCAAGACTCGAGAAGTTCTTGATCTTCCCCGCTTTCTTCAGGATCCAAGATGTAATGAATTCGCAAGCGTGATAGGTCGCTTGTCGACAGACATAATCTTCCATATTATTGATGATCGTGTTACGCTATGACCATCCATAAGTAGTATTTTGTGCATCGCTTCTTCTTTTTATTTAATTTATTTTTGTTTGGCGTGTTTAGCCTTCCAAGATTTGGCTAGCCGTCTTTCGTGAGATGAACTAGCCTTCCCATAACTTAGGTTTTGTCTCAACTCAAGTACGCTCAAGTGGTGATTTCCACACGGAACACCTTCCAATTGTTTCAACATTTTACGCCTTTTTAGAGATCGCTCGCCATCCTTCATCATCGACCTTTCTTTGCCTTTATCATTGCTTGATAAGATCGGAGATGAGTGATTACTTTGGTGGATTCTTTCTTCGACGCATACAATCGTCATAATGTGAATTCACCGTTTATATTTTCGCTCAGCCAATCTTTGAATATGTAGCAATCTTCAACAGATGGCCAAGCACCATGATAAATAATAGTTAGGATTATCGCTTGTCCGCCTCTTCAGTCTTTTACACTGGTAGTTGGAGACCTACTTTGAGTGCATGTTTAAACAATTTATACACTTTCCCTCTTAAAAGAATACTTTTGTTCGCCTTTTCTTTTAGGGTCGGGCCATTGAGTCATTCGCTCCTTGTTTGTCTTGGTCGCCGCTTCATAAGCGACCTCGAGGTACATCATTACCTCCAAGTATGAGCTTGGGTGTGGAGCGTGATCAAGGACCGCCTTGGTTTTTCTTGATAGTGTAGCCTTTCTTTGTCTACGCTTATAAACTAACCGCTTACTATATCTTGTATGAGGTGAAATGTGTTTCACCTTTCTTTGGTCTGAGCTTTTGCTCTTTGAATTTATCTCCTGCCTTGATAAATTTAATTTCTCAAATTTAGCCACCCTATCAAGCAGCTCTTGAAATGTGGTAATTGAAGCCATGCAAAGATAATGCGTCATCTTGTCGTCGATGTTGCCCATCAATTGAATTGCATGCTCTTCTTTCTAATTGTTGTTCACATTTCATACTCATACCAACGCTGCATATATCGTAATGACTCGCCTTTTCTTCCTCTTCTCAAGGGCGGTCAATCGTTGTCTTTTGATCATAATAATCTTTTAACGAACATATTTTCAAGTGCAAAAGTTTTGATCGAGTCATTTGGCAACTCGATACCATTCAGCAAATAAGTTAAACTACCAACAATCGGAATAATAATGCATCATTACCCCGTGTTACCGGATGCTTTGAATCGCGATGTGTTTGGGATTACCATTCGCCGAATAGATTGAACTTTGGCATTGAATATCCCTTTGGATATGAATTTGATCATACTCCGCGGATATGGGCACCTTTGCTCACCAATTTTTCTCGCCGCTCAGCTATATAAAATTTTGATCTTCTCATTCAATATAATATCAAGTTGAGAGCCTGTCACGGCTTCAGATATAGTTTGTATATTCTGAGAAGCAGGTTGCCGAGCTGACTCATTTATTTCAATCCTCGCCGTGCTCAATTTGGACCCTTGAAGCATGTGAGATCAAATTTATTGGAGGATTGTCATTGGCATTGGAGGCTTGATGATTATTTGGGGGACGTGTTGGACCGCCGGATATTCTCTCGCATTAATCATCATCGCCATCAGATCATTTCGCTCATTTTCATATTCAACTGAGCGATTTCTTTATCTTTGGCTTTCATCTGACGCTGAATTTGTCTCTGCGCCTCTGCCAAAGTGGTAGTATCAGTGAAGGTGGGATTTTCTTCTCTTTCTTCTTCTTCTTGTTGTTCCTCTCAAGACTCGTGAGGATGCTTCCTCTATTTGAACATTTTGTTGTTCTTCGTTGAGGGAGGAGAGACGCCCAGTTGATATCGACACTGATGGCTCACCGACTTGTTGCACCATATACACTACTTCAATTGCTCCTCTTCTTCTTCTTCGTCCTCTTGACACTAATTTCGATCGGCGTCTCCATGAACTTCCGATTCCAAGTGTGGAATCAAATTTCTTCCAGAGGGCTTGATCAAGTTAACCTCCTCTTGATGGGATGAGTTAATTGATGGCGGATCCCTGAGGATTCTCCAAGGTGTCTACCGTCAGATGTTTTATCATTTGGGGCCCTCTTTTTAGGCTCCCATCATAAATTTGAGTAGGATCTGGATTCCCATCACGATGAGTCGGATCTCGGAATTCACCGATGTCACGCCATGCCTTTGCCCTAGAGCAATTTCTTTTTGAGGCCTAGGCCTCCAGATCTGCTTACCCTTCCACCGGGACCTTTCGACGGTGGATTCCTGGACGCGCGGTCCAAGTGTCACACCCCGATGTTCACCGTGTGGGACATGAATATGTTGCCCCGCCATTTGAGTTGGGATGAGGTCTCCTTGAGGAGCAACCCCAACATCCGAGCAGGGACCTTGGTATTTTCTTTTCATAGTCCCTCTCCTCGCTACTTGGAGAACCCGATGCACTCGGCGATATAGTTTGGGTTTCTCGCAGGAGGAGAAACTGGTTGTGGGGTCAAGAAGACTGCTTGATGACCAGAGTCGCTTAACCCACTTAAGGTTATCAAACCGCATGGGTAACACTCACCACCGGTTCCATAATTGTTGTGCAGGAAGTAAGTGTTGAGTATGTAGCTCAAGATTTCTTTTTCTTCTTTGCCTCCGGCTAAGCTTGCCTCCAGATGAAGAAGCTTCATCATGCCTCCCTGGGTGAATGGTTCAGGTAGATTGCATTATTCGAGGGACAAAGAGACCGCGAATAACCCTCTTCATGATTGTTGTCTAGCCAAGCCTCAAAGACCGATGATTTCTTTTGAAATGCCCCTAAAGAAGGGGGGTCATAACTCAACAGCCTTTTAGAGATTCGCATGACGGGGGACGAGTTTGTACTGAAGTCGAGGCCTAGAACTTGCTCATTCAAGATGGTTTGGAAATCCACACTACCAAACCGGATGGTAGCGCTTCCAAAGATTGATGACGTGCCAACGGATGTTGCCACCGCCGAGTAACAAAGGATTACCAGATAGTGCCACACGGAGTTTAAAGGTAAAATTAGCAATTAAAATAAGCGCTATCACCTTACTTCCAAAATATAAATGATAAGAAAAACATACTAACACATGCATTAAATAAAATCTCAAATGACTTAAGACTTTATTTAGAAAACTTTGAAGTTGTCAAGTTTAACTTATCACTTCTCATTTCATTTTCATTTCATTTTTTTATACTCCACCAATTATAACTTAGATTTGACTAGCCAAAGATGGAAAGAGAAACTCCCCCAGTCGCCGAAATCTGTGGGATCAGAAAATTATACCGACATCTTTCGAAAAAAGGAAAGAGTTGTTTAAGTGTCGGTGATAATTTGAGAAGGCAGATGAATAGTAGATAAGACACTACCCAGAGATTTCGTTCTCATTTGGTGAGAACTTTTATACCTGGATTCGGGTTTCCTATAGCGCAAGCCTATAGTTAATTACCCTCCCAATCGAGAGAGCACTTTCGATTAAGGCTAGTGATGATCGTTAAAAAAGCAGTATATAATTGATGAGTGGAGTTTAGAACTTATGAAATTTATCATTTTAACTTAAAACTTTTGTGGGGAACGATGACGCGATCAAGATCCCATGGTTCCATCATCCGGTATGCGATCCACGGTCGTGAGGAGGAGGTAGTAATGACGTAGAAGGATCCTTGTCGCCGACAACACATGGGTTACGTCGTCCAAGGTGTCCTTGTAGACCTGGGGTGGAGTTTGTCTAAGGGGACAAATATAAGTCAACCTTAGCTAACATAGGGCTTTTTGCCCAACCAAATACATTCTACATTTCAAAGAGCAAAGTCGTTGGGAACATCTGGGCGGCCGTAATTAGTGGTGTATCGCGGCCACGGTCAGGCCGAGGTCATTTAAATTATATGTGGTGCCAGCGGCAAACCACGGAAGAGGACACGCCACGCGAGCTTTAGGAATATTTGAGTGTGAAGGTAGTTATGTATTTAATTTGACATTTCTCTTTGTGAGCAAAAGTTTTCTTAATTTGTCACCAAGACAAACAATTGCGGAGGGAATTAATTAATTTTATTTTTTTTTTTTAGTTTTTAATAATTAATTTCATTTATTTTATTTTTTTTGTTCTTTGAATTTTGATCATTTTATGATTGATTTTCATTTGAATATATATGATCATTTATCATTGAAATCTTAATTATAATTACCCTTCTATCATTAATATCAATTGATAGACCTTGTCTACTGTCAGTTTTCTGAGGATGGTCAAAATTCATCTCAAAAAAGTATAATCCTTCAAAACCTTGTCCTCTAGTTTGAACAGTAGAGGATGGGTTTGGGACTTTTCTTTCTAAGAATTTGAATTTTAGAAGCTATGTTAGTTGGTATCTTGTATTATATGACGAGTTAACTTCGGATATTATTAATTTGAAATTCTTATAATATCAAATTTTTAGGTTTTGTTAACGGGACCTCAGAAAACCCGATTATGTAGTCTTCTTTTGTATTTGACTTAGTAATTACTCCAACATGCATATGGATATCTTCTTTGAAAATTGCATGGACATTAAGATGTCAATGTTGAAGTTTCGATGTCAAATTTTGATTTTGAGTTTTGTTAACGGGACGGTCTACCAAACCAGCAGGATGATAATCACTCGACTATTTTCTGCAGAGGATCATCTGATTAATTATTTCAAGATCAATCATTCTCCAAACCTTGTCAACTCTAGATTGTACATAGAGGATGTTTGAGATTTTCTTCTTGAGATCTTGAACTTGCAAAGAATACATGATCGATAGATTTATCTTTAGTCATTTGTGAATTAACTTTAAGATTTACAATAGATCATTAGATTTTAGGTTTTGTTCGGACGTCCAAGACCAAACCGAATATGTTTTTCATGGATCGAATAGTTAAGCAAAAAAGAACATTGCTTCATAAGGTCATAGATTTCATTTATCTTGCATATTAAAGGCATTCAAACGAATAGAATGAGATAACACTTTAAATATCACCTGAATCATTTTACTTAAGCATTTTAGCATGAAGCTGTCATTTGTTTTAAATGATATATGACGTACTTATATCTTTCCATGCATTGAGTGTCATATGGCATAATCGGTAGGCAAAATGAATTTGAACTTTAAGTAAGTAATTGTCATATCTTTGAAGATTCGGGTAAGAAGCTAAGCATAGGTAAGCATCGTAATTGTTATATAATATGATGAATGAGATAGGCATGAATAATCATGCATGCCTTCTTTTCTTCTTTTTTAAATACTTAGACATTTCACATTTTATTTATCAAAATTTTTTGACCTCCGTCATCCCGCATAATCGCCGAGACTGGCGCTTGAAAGGCGTGCATGGTAGGTGGTGAGACCGGCAGTTTATTTGCGCAAAAGAAAGGCGTGCATGGGTTCGCGTAACCGATTATTTCCTTGCCGCTTGGAACAACGAGCAAAACTTATCATCGCTTCCACGCCACGTTGGAACAAACGTGAACAGTATTTATCAAGTTTCCGCGCATTGGAACAATGTGAGCGTACTTATAAGTAATAAATTTGCATTCACATGTATGAAATTAAAGTATAAGCATTTATATATGACACATTTCAACTCTTTTTTTTTATTGAAAATTTTGACCTCGTCATCCCGCATACGCCGAGACTAGGCCTTCCCACGCCAAGAAAGGCGTGCATGGTAGGTGTCGTGAGACACCTCGGCCGAAAGTTTATTTACCCACCACGCCAAGAAAGGCGTGCATGGGGGTTAGCATAATATAGCAGCAGTTTTACCTGAATCCTTGTCTCCGTGCTTATCAAAGTTTACAACAGCCTCCCGGCTCTCCCCCAGGGTTCATGAGCCAAGCCGCAAGAAAGGCGTGCATGGGTGGTGTCGTGACACCATGGCTTTGATAGCTTTCCAGCGATATCACATATGCAAGAGTATAAAGATGAAATCTACGAACCCTTATTCCGTGCTTATCAAAGTTTACAACGACCTCCGCTCTCCCCAGTTGCCATGAGGAGCACCACGCCAAGAAAGCGTGGGTGGTGTCGTGATGAGAACTTTGATAGTAGCATTCTGTTAATATGATATCACATATGCAAGTATGCAAGAATGAAACTCATAGATAATAGCAAGTGGTATAATCAAATCCTTTCTATTAATTTGATTTCAACTTGCATATGAAAGAGGCATGATATATATAATTCACTTCATAGGAAACCAATTGAGGCAAAGTAGAAGAAATTCATAGGAGAAGCAAATAATATGATATTTAAGCCATACATCCATCCTTTATCAAATTTTCAAACTTCCTCAAATAAAAGAAATTTTCAGCAAGCACCAACGTCTTTAGATAGCAAGCTACTTGATTTCCCTTAGATAAGAAAGTTTAGCAAATTATACTCATCCAATAACAAATGATCGATTCCCCTTAGGAAAATATTTTCAACAAACATCTTGGCCATTAAATAGCAAGATGATTGATTCCCCCTTAGAGAAAAGAAATTTTTCAGCATGCATGGCCTTTAGACAACAAGCTAACAATTTTCCCCTTAGATAGAAATATTTTCAGCATGCTTATGCCCATTAAACAGCAAAAATAATTGATTCCCCCTTAGAGAAAAGAAATTTTTCAGCAAGCATGGCCTTTAGGCAAACAAATAACAATTTTCCCTTTAGATAGAAATATTTTCAGCAAAGGAAACACATAAGGATCCATAAAAAAGCAAAAACAACACAATGTTTGGGCCATACATCATCCCAAGTCATTTTAGTAGGCTAAATCAATAAATCCGTGAATAAAGGCAATAAGAAATGAGATTTGGGCCATACATCATCAAATCCCTAAAGGAAACCCTTAGCATAATCCCGATAAGACATAGCATGTTTAGCAAAAGCCCTAATTTCCAAAGAAGCTCAAATGCATAAAACAAGCTTAGGGTTAGAGAAACAACCTGAGGTGTCGATTTACTAAAGAGAGGGAGAAGGAGGAGTTTCAAAGGGGGAGCCGTCGTCGGGCGAGTTGAAGGAGAAGAGGGGGGCTCGTGCATTTCTGGAGAAGCGAAGAGACGAGTCGGAGCTAGAGGGGAGGAAGTCGAATCGGTCAAGAGGAATCTAAAAGGAGAATGAATCCTCGTCGTTCTGGAGAAAGAAGAGGAGAGTCGAATCATGCGTGCATTCTGGAAAGCCAAGGAATCGAATCGTCAAGAGGGAATCAGAGGAGAGTCGGATCGTCAAGAGAATGAAGAGGAGAATCGCCGTCGTGAGCCGAGTCGAATCTCGTCAAGAGGGGAATGCCGAGAATCAAGGAATGCCGAAACGAGAGCGAGACCGAGAGCGAAACCGAGAGCCAGAGTCGAAGAATCGAACGAAGAGAAATCGAGAGCGGCAGAAGCTGATGGGGAGCGACAGAGGTAAATCGAAGAGCGTCGCGTGCTTAAACATGAGAGCGAAGAGGATCAAAAAATGAGGGTCAACGCAGGTTTCGTTCTTTTGCCGATCAGCGAGACGATTTTTTTTTCTTTTAGGCTTAGTTGGCACATCTTGATTGGTTGAGTGGGCGGGATTAGGTAGAATTGCGTGATTAAGAGATAATTAGGATTAATCTAATTAATCATTTAATTGCGATTTTATTACTTTTGACAAACCACAATATGGGTGTCAATTTAAGTTGTTTTGTTGTGCGAACGCAATGGCGCGATCAATTTGATCGGTTTAACGCAAACGGCGTCAGAAATTAGGTTTAAATTGTGCGCCGTCGCACTTAAATTAATCGACCTCATACTTTGCCGATTCGACCATGAAGGTGTAATGATAGGTTTTAGCCATTGAAAACCTATATGATTCAAATCTCGTCAAGGGAAAGTCTCTTGAAGTTATCTTCTTTGGTTACCATAACTATGTTAGGATTAGATTTTTCTTTAGATCTACTCTTAATGACATCTTTATTCTTCGTAGAATTTAATCAATATCTAGGAATGATTCATTTTAAATTAAAACAAACTTAGGCATATTTATGCCTATCTTTCACAATCAAATCAAAATATAAGTTTAAACTCGAAACCAAAGACAACACTTCTACAAGCTTATGCTTATAGTGTTAACTAGTTCGGTCAACACTAATATGTGTAGTATACTTTGAATAGTCCATTACACATATTAGGGTTTCATTTGTTGATCTCAATTTTAGATGAGGTTAATAACACTCCAAAGATAATAATTAGGATATCTAATCTTAGATTAGAAATCTTCTAATTAAGCACATATGACACTATACTTAGTGACCTAGTGCACCCTCCTTGGATTGATTTAACTTAATGGTTTTGACTTAAACTTACATCACTCCAAATTTGAAATTAATTAAGTTTAGATTAAGGTTTAATTAGGAAACTGAAACTAACTACTTTAATTAAGCTAAGAATCATAAAAACCTAAGGATGTTTAAATCAAATCCAAACAAACTCAAATAAAGTGAAATTAAAGCATGAAATCATAACATGAAATTAAATAAATCTAAATTCAAACCAAAGGCCAAAAATTGGTCAACCCTTTTGACGTGGGTTTGACCTATGTGGGTCCCACTAAGTCAAAGGTCAATCCATCAAAATTCGACCAAATGAAATCATTCCAAATGATTTGGATGATGATATGAACATATTTAAACATGAATTTAAAAGAATATATGGCCAATGTGGCCTTAATTAGGCTAATTAGATCATTTGACCTAAATGGGTTTAAATGGATTTTTATTGGGTTCAAACTTAAATCAAACTTAAATCAACTCAAATCAATTGTCCAAAATCATTTTAAAATGATTATTGAACATAAACCAACCCATCATTGGGTCCAATTTACCCAATTTGATCATTTGGCCCAAATGAACCCAAACTTAACCCATTGATCCCAATTTGGGTAAAATGGGTTCAAATTGAAATAAAGTTGAAATTAAATAAAATTAATCACTCCAAATCATCTCACATATGTGATTAAACATAATTGGAGTGTGAACATAACTGTATTGAGTTAAAAATGATCACTTGACCTAAATGGATTTACACTTACCAAATTTAACCCATGAAACCAAAATGGGCTAAATTGGATTTCAAACTTTAAATAAATGAAATTGTTTGATCTAATGCATTCTAAATGACTTGGATTAACCCAATTGAAAATTAAATGTATTATAATTGAGCCAAATGAATCATTTGACTCAATTAAGTTCAACCCAAATCCACTTAAATCAAAATGAACTACACATAAAATAAGCACCACAAACTTCAAATTCTATAAAAAAGTTTATTAGTGATTAAGTGAATATAATTTGAGCATTGATCTAAAGTTAATCCATCAAGTAAAACAATTTAGATCAAGCTTATTGAAAAATCTTTAAGTGGCATAATTCGTAATCTCCAACTAATCTCCTTGCCATGCAATTAAATTCATCTCAAGTTGAATTAGTGTTGATTCCCAACCAACATTAAGCCATTTAATCAAATCCAAGAAATATGCCATGGTAAGTCAAAGGCACATGTAGCAAATCCAATTTGCATAATTCTATTTTCTTATTTTCTACTCCACCTCTCTAGCTTAGGACAGATGTTAGAGAGGTAGTGAGCCATGGAGCTAGCTTCCAAAAGCTTCAATCACCCATAGCCGACCAAGAGAAGGAGAAATGAGCTTAATAGCCCACAGCTTCAATAGCAAAACTCAAGAAAAACATTCTCAAGCAAAATTGACCATCCCATCACCTTCCCCACCTCACGAAGACGAGCTCGATTTTCCGCCTATCCCATCGCCGCCGGGAGGACGAAGAACAACCAAGGCTAATGAAACTCAAGCCTAGCTTGGTCTAGGAGGTGATCCACAAGGAGGCAACTCAATTCCTTTTGCACACGAGCTCCCCACATCATTCCGAAGCTATTGGAGTCGATTCCACCCGGAGATCATCAAAATCAAAGTATGCCATTAATGACCTCCCCAAGCTTTCGGTTTTGGCACTTTTTGAAGGAAGTTTGATCTCAAGTGAGATCAAACTGTTTAGATGTTTATGATTTTATCCACTGATAGATTTGATATCAAAATCTTGTGATTTCAACGGTCAGATGACCAGAAATCATGTGGAAATGACAAATGGCTCTCGGCTTCCGTCGTCATCGTAGGAGACAAAATCTCTACCTTTTATAAGGAATGGACTACCGAGATCTAGCTAGATATTTGATTAAAACCCTTAAGGATGACCGCGGGTCGAATCAGAGCCGTCCGATCTTTGATCAGACAACTCGGAATTAACCAACGTATGCCGCTGTTTTGATGTGGGATCCACGTGAAACTTTGGGCTTATGGATTCCTCCTAATGAGAGGAATCCATTAAAATTAAAATTCCCAAATTATGTGGGGTTATTTTAGCCTTAATTTAGGTTTGAATAAAAATTTCAAATCTTAATTAATTTCAAACCATTGACAAAAATGAAATGAAACTTGGGAGAGTTGAAATTGATGATAAGATATATATAATAGGTAATTTTTTCATAATTTATTGAATAATAAATATTAATATTTGAAATTTCAAACTCTAAACCTTAATTTTTCATAAAATAAATTAATAAGAATTGAAATAAATTATGAAAAATGATAAAATCAACTCAAAACATCATAACACATCCTAATGAACATGAATAAATCATTGAAACCCATTGAAATTTAATAAATCACAAAATGACTTAATTAGGCCATTAATTAAATTAATTAATTCAATTAATCAACATGAACTTAAATAAATCATAATAAATATACTAGAACTCCAAAAATTAATAAATCATAATAAATATACTAGAACTCCAAAAACATTAAACCTAATTAATCAACCTAAATTATAAAGTAAGACAAATTTAATGAAGTAAAGTAAATCTAATTAAAAGAATTTAAAATTGGAAAGATATAAATCATCATAATCAATAAAGCAAGCATATGAGTGAATGAATAATAAATCAAATTAAGAAAAGATTGAATATAAAATAAATGATAAAATCTGAAATATTAATAACACAAAATTAAGCAAAAAGGAATTAAATAAAATTAAAATCATAATAATGAAAGAATTAAACTTAAAGAGAAAACCAAACTAAATCATAAAGATGTAGGAAAAATTTATGTCATCACATAGAGTTTAAGAATTTCTTATTTGGATGATCAAATGTGTCATTAAGGAATAAACATATTATCTCGGAAGATAAATATTTTTTTCTATAATGAATTAGATTATTTAATAAAAGACTTCTAAGACTAGTGGGTCTTCCATGTATTAGAGAGTTTTCTTTTGAACTATATGAAAAGTAGAATAGGGTTTATTTTAAACTGTATTCATAGTTCTATAAGGGCAAGCCCCTATAATTAATTACATTTCAAGAAGGGTTTATTCCTAAGAACACTCTCGATTAAATAAATAAGATATTATTTTTATAGTGTTTTAAGCTGGTTTTCAAAGGAATGATCTTTGGAATTTCAATTGTGATTGGTCCAAAGTGGAAAGAGTTATTTTTGGAAGCCAAATGGGATGAAGTAGGAAATACTTGTTGATACTAGAATGCACAGTAGGCACTTCGACTATCTTATCATTGAGCTTTGAATTTTGGAATTTAATTCTTCGAGTTGACATTTTCTTAGAAATTTAGGGCTTAAATTCTAGCAACACTAGACTATAGAAATACCTAGGGTTGAAGACTTACTCCAAGAATGATGGTTCCGAAGCTAAGTCTACAAGTACTTCTAACACATGTCACATGCTTGATCTAGTTCCATTTTGGGAATTATCTATCATTCCTCACACTTAAGGGAACAAACCTATCCTTGACTCTTCTGGACTTACAACTGGAGGGGATTACCACCTAAGCACATTTTTCATGATCTACGCCTTATGCATATAGAGCTCTTATCTTATCTTTCTAGGAAAGAATTCTTAGAATCCTAGACTCACTCCCTAATCCCTAAGATCATGTAGAGTATGAAATATACTAACTAATACACTTTTTTCAGATTTTATATGTTTTGACTCGATGATCATCTCAGGCCATGCGTATGAAATTTATACATACATGGTATGTAATTAGAAGAAAGTCATGGGCCAAATCAATAATGGAAGACAAACTTCCTGAAGAATTAAGTCATCTTCATAGGTCAGATACCCCTTATGTGCAATGGGTGAAGTGTCTAATTGAAGAGTTCAGAGCAACATGATTGCATGATTTTGGAGAGCTAATTATTGATAATTGATTTTAAGTTATTCCATAGGGCTTTAATTTATTTGAGATTTTGAATTTCATTTTTTTTTTTATATTTGAGTTGGTTATATTTAATTACATAGAAAATTTAAATTTTAAATTTTTTTATGAGCCTACATCCAGACATTCATCTTAAAAAACAACCATAAAGAAACCTAGAAAAGCAGGTTGATTCTATTGCACAAAATAAATCAAGCTAATTTAATTAAAGATATGTCAATGCCACGAGTATCGTTGTACACCCCGGAATAAAAGAAAATGGGCAGCTGAGCTTTGCCCTTATACAGTCTGGCCTAGAACTACAAGTCTAGATCAATGGGTCTTCTTTCCAAGATATTTCTTTCTTCAGGGATCTCCATTGGGCTACATAGGGGATCACTTCAACCATCTGCTGGTAGGGTCAGCTCCCGCTAATCCTAGACTTCATAGATCCTAACCTAATTTTAAGCTCAAATTTATATTTTAAATTCATAAAATAAATCCTAAGCCCTGCAAAATGAATGTCAGGAAAATACAAACACCACACAACAATTATATTTTACAAACATATGGGCTTAACATTAGTTGCTTGTCAAGCCCACTTGTCCCATGGGCTATGCTAAGGGACTATTCAACATTTGCAAGCAAATAACAATTTTATAGATTTATATGATGACAATCCCTTTAACACAGCCCCTACAGAAGACAAGGTTAGTTCTACAAATAACGTCATACTATTCAGACTAACGACAATCAATTTTATCCATACAGTCTAAAATAGTACACCACAAAACAATAAAAATAATTCTCATTACATCATCACAGAATATTACAGAAAATCACAGAATGACCTAACCTAAGTCTAGGATCCATAACCTATTATTCTAGTGTGAAGAAAATGAGTTGGTGTGGTAAGACATTACTAGGCTTTATTTCAATTTCAATTTTGAATTTGAGTATTTATTTATTTACCTTTGGATGGTTTCAATTTAAATAATTTAATGATTTATTGATTCTTGTTTTCATTTTAGATTCATTTGATTATGTTAAAGTGAAATTTAAAATTTCAAGAATGAAGAATAAAATAAGTTTCACTTTTGGGTGAAACCCATTCTATTCAATATCGTAAGTCTTAATAAGTTGATATATTTATTCTAAGGTAAAGATTCATCCTGAAGATCTAACTAAAATCCTAAGCATTTTAGTTGATCTTTTCTTTAAATTTAGATGATTTGAATTAGTTTAGTTTATTTTATTTTATTTTAAAATTATTTAATCTTTTTCACTTAGTGTTTTGTGTTTTGATTTCTTTAAGGTATGTTTCTTTATCAATAATATTGCAATTTAATTTTAATTAATTTTCACTTGAAGTTTAATTCATTTGTTATTATGATTTAGTTTGGTTTTCTCTTTAAGTTTAATTCTTTAATTATTATGATTTTAATTTTAGTTAATTCCTTTGGCTTAATATTCTGTTATTAATATTTCAGATTTTATCATTTATTTTATATTCAATCTTTTCTTAATTTGATTCATGATTACTTTACTCATATGTTTGCTTTATTGATTATGATGATTTATATCTTTCCAATTTTAAATTCTCTTAATTAGATTTACTTTACTTGTTCATTAAATTGATCTTACTTTTATCATTTAAGTTGATTAATTAGGTTCAATGTATATGTTGTTTGAATTCTTTTTTAGTTTAATATTCATTTTTGTTAAACTCATTTGATTTAAGTTAAATTCATTTGTTATGTTTATGTAACTTATAAGCTTTTAATCATGTTTATATGGTTATTTTATTATGAGATTTAGATTGAATCAATTATCCTTAACTTATTATTTTATTTATTAACTTAAGTTAGCACATGATGATTTTATTATCATTTATGTATGATGAATTCAAATAAAATAATCTAGTTATTTCCAATTAGCTTTAATTGAAATGATAATTTTATTGTTTTAGAAGAACTTCCCTTTCATCTTGATTTAATATATATATTCATCTTGATTATGACTTAAGGAATTTAGGAGAGATTCTCCTCTTATGCTAACTTATTCATTCCTTTTATTTATTTATTTATTTTTTGCTTAAGTCTAATGAATTCATTTATTGCTAAAGACTTAGCTTTCTAAATTTCTAATTATATAAGTTATGCATTTCATTATGTTCATTTAATTTGAATTAATATAAATCATATTAATCTAATACATTTAGGTTAATCTTTGATTTATTTTCTAGTTTGAATTGATTGTATACTAAAAATTCATTAGTTTATTTAGTTGTGAATTCCTTAGTATTAACGTTTATGTAAGCTTCATATTATTATTATTTTTATTAAACTCTAGGTTTATAATTAATCAAATCTTTGGCTTAGGGTGCGTGAAAATTTTATATTTAAGTATTATGATCTTGATATGAGTGTTTTAAATTAATTTATGAATTTTTACTGTTTATTGTAATATTCTGATTTATTATTTATCTAAATTGACCTAGAGACTTGGAAATTTGATAATCCTCAATTCATAAGTCAATTGGGTTTTAAAATTTTTATGGTAAGTGGGGTTCCTTGCCAAGTTGATTTTCCTAAAGTTTTGCTTTAATTAGATGTGTCATTAAGGTTTTAATTATTTCATTAAAACTTAAATTAGGCTTAATTTAGTGAGCCTCATTTTGGGGTTTTATTTTTCCTTGATTTCCCTCTAGAATATGCATCCAAAGAGGGTTTATTCATAATTTTTGGGATTATGGTTGATTTATTATGATTTATTTAAGTTTGTGTTGATTAATTGAATTAATTAATTCAATTAATGGCTAAATTAAGTTATTTTGTGATTTATTAAATTTCAATGGGTTTCAATGATTTATTCATGTTAAGTAGGACGTGTTATGATATTTTGAGTTGATTTAATCATTTTCTATAATTTATTTCATTTCTTATTAATTTATTTTATGAAAATTAGGGTTTAGAGTTTGAAATTTCAAATATTAAGGTTTATTATTCAATAAATTATGAAAAATTTACCTATTGTATCTTATTATCAATCTCAACTCCCCAAAGTTTCATTTCATTTTGATCAATGGTTTGGGATTAATTCATTCAAACCCAAATTAAGGCCAAAACACCCCCACATAATTTGGGAATTTTAATTTTAATTGATTCCTCTCATAAAAAGGAATTCATAGAGCCCAAGTTAGTAATTTATTTATTTATATTTAATTTTTTATGAATTTTTGAATTTTTAGGCATTTTCCTTAATTTTTAATTCGAAAAATCTGAATTTTCAGTTTAAGTGCGTCGGATCCACGTGGATTTGACGTGGCGCCATGCATGCGGCCATTGCCGGGCCACGCGGATCCACGTGGATCTCGAAACGGCCACGCATATTAATTTGAGTCGAGTCACGAGCAAAGATCGGATGGCTCTGATTCGACTCGCAGTTCTCGTTAAGAGTTTTAATCAAATATCCAGCTAGATCTCGACGGTCCGTTACTTATGGTAGAGATTTCGTCTTCCATGACGACGACAGAAGTTGAGAGCCGTCCGTCATTTTTACATGATTTTCGGCCATCCGATCATTGAAATCACACGATTTCAATACCAAATTCATCATTGGATGAAATCATGAAGATCTAAATAGTTTGATCTCACTTGAGATCAAACTTCCTTAAAAAAATGTCAAATTCAAAAGCTTGGAGAGGTCTTTAATGACATACCTTGATCTCGGCGATCTTCGGTGGTGGAATCGACTCCAATAGCTTCGGAATGATGTGGGGAGCTCGTGTGCAAAAGGAATTTAGTTGCCTCCTTGTGGATCACCTCTTAGACCAAGCTCGACTTGAGTTTCGTTGGCATTGGTTGTTCTCTAGCATCCCGACGAGAATGAGATATGGGGAAGATCGGTTCATCTTCATGCAAGGTGGGGAAGGTGATGGGATGGTCAATTTTGCTTGAGAATGTTTTTCTTGGGTTTTCTATTGAAGTTCAGAGCTATTAAGCTTGTTTCTTTTTCTCTTGGTTGGCCATGGGTGATTGAAGCTTTTGGAAGCTAGCTTTATGGCTCACTAACTCTCTAACATCTATCCTAAGCTAGAGAGGTGGAGTAGGGGATGAGAAAATAGGATTATACAAATTGGATTTGGCTTCATGTGCCTTGGACTTACCATAGCATATTCCATGGCTTTGGCTCTATTTGGATTTGATTAAATGGCTTAAAGTTGGCTGGGAATCAACACTAATTCAATTTGGGAAGGATTTGATTGCATCCCAAGGAAATTAGTTGGAGATTAGGTTCAAAATCTCTTTGAATTATGCCACTTAAAATTTTTTCAATTAGCATGATCTAAGTTGCTTTACTTGATGGATTAGCTTTAGATCAATGCTTGGATTATATTCACTTAATCACTAACGAACTTTTTAATCAAAGGTTTTATAGAATTTGAAGTTTATTGATGCTTAATTTGTGTTTTGTCCATTCTGTTTCAAGTGGATTTGGGTTGAACTTAATTGAGTCAAATGATTTATTTGGCTCAATTATAATGCATTTAATTTTCAATTAGGTTAATCCAAGCCATTTGGAATATATTAGATCAAACAATTTCATTTATTTAAAGTTTGAAATTCAATTTAGCTTATTTTGGCTTTATGGGTTAAATTTGGGTAAGTGTAAATCCATTTAGGTCAAGTGGTCATTTTTAACTCAATTAAGTTGTGTTCACACTCTAATTATGTTTAATTATATATGTGAGATAATTTGGAGTGATTAATTTAATTTAATTTTAATTTAATTTTAATTTGAACCCATTTGACCTAAATTGGGCTTAATGGGTTAAAATTAGATTCATTTGGGTCAAATGACCAAATTGGCTAAATTGGACCTAATGATGGGTTGGTTTATGTTCAATAATCATTTTTAAATGATTTTGGATAATTGATTTAGGTTGATTTGAGTTTGATTTAGGTTTGAACCCAATAAGACTTATTTAGGCCCATTTAGGTCAAATGACCTAATTAGCCTAATTAAGGCCACATTGGACTTATATTCTCTTAAATTCATGTTTAAATATGTTAATATCATCATCCAAATCATTTGGAATGATTTTATTTGGTCAAATTTTGGTGAGTTGATCGTTGATTTGGTGGGACCCACATAGGTCAAACCCATGTCAAAAGGGTTGATTGATTTTTGACCTTTGGTTTGGATTTAGGTTTATTTAATTTCATGTTATGGTTTCATACTTTTAATTTCATTTGATTTGAGTTTGTTTGGATTTAATTTGAATATCCTTAGATTTTTATGATTCTTAGCTTAATTAAGATAATTAGTTTTAGTTCCCTAATTAAATCTTAATTTAAGCTTAATTAATTCCAAATTTGGAGTGATATATATTTATGTTGGAGATTTGGGTTGAATCTAAATAAACCAATTATGTTAGATCAATCTAATGAGGGTGCACTAGGTCGTTAAGTATAATGTCCTAGGTGCTTAATTAGAAGATTTCTAATCTAAGATTATGTATCCTAATTATTTTCTTTGAGAGTGTTATTAACCTCATCGAAAAATGAGATCAATAAGCACAAACTCTTTCAATATCGTGAAAACCCCGCACGTACCAAGCAGTTAATTTTGAGAAGTACATTGAGAATTAGGATTGGAGGAATATGATTTTTCTTATTCTTTTTTTTTTTTTTGGTTTTAAGAATCTTAAGAAGATTTGGGTCAGCAAGATTCCCTTTGCTCTTCTTAAAAATAGCCTTAGGATTAAAATTCGATTAGTATAGAAGTATATTACCTTCTGAGATAACTGAAAAGGTATTATTTTGAGTCATTGAGTCACGAGGAATACTATTAGCTGCCTCAGTAAAAATAGGCTATGTGTGTATCTTTAAGAATAGCCGGATCTTGGCTAGAGTTTTCTAAAGGTTTAATAGAGTCTAATTTGTTAGAATTCAGATATGAGGAATTCTCAGCTTGAGTCGTAGTATGATGTGGGGAAGATCTTCTTTTAAGAGGAGATTGTAGAGAAAATTTATGATACCACATAAATTTTTAAGGTATTCATTTAGATAATCAAATACGTTATTAAGGGATAAATATATTATCTCGAAAGATAAATATATCACTCTATAATGGATTTGATTGCTTAATTAGGACTCCTAAAGCTAGTGGGTTTTCAATATTTCAGAGATTTTTTTTCTTAAACTACATGAAAAAGTATAATAATGTTTATTTATTACAAGTTCGTAGTTTCTTATAAGGGCAAGTCCCTATAGTTTATTACATATTAGAATGAGGGAATATACTCTCGATTAAAGAAACTAACCTTTATCTCTGTGGATTTCAAAGTTTTTTTTTTAAATGATTGTTAATTCAAGAATTCAAAGGGAAATGCTCCAAAGAGGAAGAGTTATTTTCAGAAGCCGATCAAGACTAAGTAGGAAATATATATAGATATTAGAATGCCAGTAAGCATTTCAACTATCTTATTATTAGGCTTTACATCTTTAAAATTAAATTTAATAAAATTTTGAATTGACATTTTATCATAAATCTAAGAGTTAAATTCCGACATCACAAGACTGTAGAAATGCCTAGTGTTAACTAAGTGGATAGCTATCTAGTCTTATTCTTTTCACTATTACAACATCTTAAAACTCACCAAACTCTACCAAATACTCTGGAACATAAGTAAACATCTTAAACCAACCCGCCACTACTGTTTCTTTTCATTTATACTATCTTAAGCCATTTATCATAAGAGATCTTTTCATTTGCCTTGATCTTCAGTCTGCATAACCCCACGAATGGCCTCACCACCAAATCATCTATTTTAGATCAAAAGTTAAGATCTTATGCTAATCATCTATCATAGATTTTAGCTATTTACACAACTAAAAGTTATTTTCTAAAGTGAGCTTTTAAATTAGCCCAAACTCTTCCAAGCTAGACTAATCTTGGCATTCCTATCACCAAACCCTCACCTTTTTGCCATAAACTCTAAATCATTTATTAAGACAAACATCTATTTTATTAATCCCATCAAAGAGATCTCCCTCCATCATTTATTTGTTGGATCAATTGGAAGACAAGCTATAAAGAAATTGAGTAGGGTTTGGTGGTGTTACTCTAAGAATGTAGGAATTAGGGATTGTTTGATATGTGAAGTCTCATTAACTAAACTATGTGTGAACCCTCACTAGAATTGAGCTTTTGTGTGATAGATGATGTAGTGTGGGGTAAACCTACATGCAAAAGTCCACAATCACTTCAAGTATAATAAAAATAATAATTTATTTTTTAATATGGTATATTATTTTTCATTTGCCCCCTTATACCTCCGCTTCACTTATATCTCTATGTGTTCACTTTTGTTCAAGTATATTATAGGCACAAATGGATAATAATATTAGTACACAAGCCTTATACCTCCAATTATATGCACACAAATATGACTAAACCCACCTGCAACTAGCCCTTCTGATGAAATCTACCTCGAGCTGTACAAATTTTTTACTAGCCCTTCAGATGAAATCAACTCTTTTGACACCCAAATAGCACTCTCTCTCTCTCTCTCTCTCTCTCTCTCTAAAGTCCTCTTATTCTCTCCCCTCCCTCTCTCTAACCTACTCTCAATTTTGAAAAAAAAAAGGGATTATGTAGTTGGTTGGGATATTTCTAAAAAATATATGTTTTTATTAATTAATATAAAAAGGGATATAACAATAATTATAAAATTTATTATATTTTAATTATAATTTTATATAAATTCTCTTATATAATAAGATACATCATTATAAAAATATTTAATAAATAGTATTTCCTATTTAGAACACATTGATAAAAATAGTGATTCCAAAAATCTCATTTTAAAAAAGGATGTGCTAATTTCTCAAAGAAGATAAATTCAACAAGAAATTTGTTATTTTTGTATCTATGAGACTTATAAAAATATATATAAAATATAATTAAAATAAAATTTATAATATTCTATAATGTGGTGAAGATGATTTATAAATCATACACAAAATTTCTCTAAAAAAATTACTTAAGAGTATAATAAAGTTGATTTCAACACATTGTAATTCTCTCTAAATGAAATTCACAACAAATTTGGTAACTAAAATTAACTCTAAAAATTAATGGAAAACTAATAAATATAAAAAATAAAATAAAATGTAGTTTTTTACCAAATCAAAATCAATCACTATGGGACATACTCATATGCTATTGAAGCAGTCATTACAAATGTGGGATAGCTTCTCCTTCCATTTTGTAATACTCACCCAATATTGGTTGCTCCTTAAGAACTCAAATGCACTTCTTTATAAAGAACATCGATGCTCTCAACTTGTCCAACTTAGGCATCATTGATGAAGCACTATGGATTTCCTACACTTATTCCAAAGAGGGAGAGATTGGGTGATAAGTTACACTCTGCACTCATTAAAAAAAAAAAACTATAAAGGGGAACTTCCACAAGCTATATAGTCATAAATCTTTTACTCAAAGATGAAACAGAAAGATCAAACCTGTATTGTTTGTAGCCTCTTATTCTGGTAACAGATAACCTAAAAGCCAACTTAAGTGGTCATCATTAGGCTTGTTGAGGTAACCCTTTTCTAGTAAATAAAAATTGAGCAACCTTATAGCTGAGGGCAACATTTTTATAAAACAGGTTAACTTGGCCAAAGCCGCCAAGCTAATCACCTAGCTTATTATGGGAACACTTGCCAAGGCCTTAAAAAAAAATGGGGGTATAAGATGATTGCTAATAAGGGTCACATAAGGATTCTCCATCACCCTATTTAGACCACTTTGTAGTAATTTCTTCATCCTCTTTATTAGATGAGCCAACCCTTGCTCAACATCAGGCATTAAGAGATGCTTATGATTGATGCTTTAATGCAAATTGTGGTTAACAATGTTCATAATTATTGATGAGGACAACTTGATTATTGCAAACAAGTGGAGATAATTTTGGAGATGCAAAATGGAAGAATAACTAGTAAGTGAATATCTGCCTATATTTATAAATGATTAGTAAATGTAAGAATTAGCCTCGATACAAGAGTAAAGCAAGATTATAAACAAGTTTATTATTTCTTCTTATTCTTTTTGGAACTAAACCCTTTAAAGATATAAAATAAATTCAAAAATATATATCCAACTATGCACTTTAGGATGACATAAAAGTCAAAAAGTTAATCAAAAATGAAAATGCTTGATTTTTTTAAGCAATTTTCCAACTCAAGAAGTCATTTGTCTTTGTCAAGAGAACATCCTCGCAAAACACAAACAAGACCCACTTAAATCAACAAGCCCCATGCAATGCAACACACACTAAAGAGGAGAATTCCACATATTTATTGAAAATTTTCTTATATCCCCACATTTGTGACAAATATCTCAAATTTTCCTTTTTATTATTATTTTACTGAATCAAGAGATAGCCTTTTTTTTATAACACCAAAAAACTCTATTAATAAATGATCAAAGTATTATTTTCATAAAAAGACATTGTCGATGTCCTAAGCTTTTCTTAACATCCTCTCTTATCTTCTCTTTAGCATTCTATTATCTAGGGTTCCTGCTAAAATTAAAAATAAATATAGAGCCAAGAACTATCACAAGATACTCTTCTATAAAATCAAAAAAATTGTTAATTTTAAAATTTTAAATAATTAGACTAATCCATCCAACATAATCCACTAGTGTTAAATAATCAAATGCCCAATATTATGTCAGACCATAAAAGGCTATCTAGATGTATTCAAAATAAGGCTCACATTTACAATCGATTATATGGACAACTCTCAAATTAAAGAAAAACACGACAATCCAAAATAGTGAAAATAATAACCAAAAGTATTTATTGAATACCTCTAATACCTCAATAAAATCATGATAGCTAACAAAACACATGATATGAAACTGGCCAAGAAATTCCATGTTTCTATATAACAAGAATAATAGAAACAAGAATAAAATAGTAACCAGGGTACAAAGACAATGGGATCAAGTTGATGAAAACCAACGTAGATGCACAAACACGGAGGGATCTTCTTTCACTGCTGCTTGTGATCTGATTTTCTCTTAAAAATCTACCATCTCTGTCTGAAACAATAACCTTCAGAATTCTATGTAATATGATGATTTCTTTTATGAACAATCTGACTAATTTCTTTACGGAATCAATCTATCGAATGAGCAAAAAGTCTGTTGACTTTCTTAATCTATCAATGATTATCCAAATATAATCATGCCCTTGTCTTGATTGAAAAAAACCCGTAACAAATCTATGATTATATTTTCCTATTTTCACTCTGGTATAGGCAGTGATTGAAGCATTTAGATACATATCTTGTAACATCCTTCTTCATACCAGGCCACCAAGAAAGTGTTTTCAAATCCTCATATATTTTTGTGCTTCCTGGGTGAATTGCATAACTAGAATTGTGAGCTTCAAATAAAATATCTTGAATTAGATTTACCTCTTTTAGTACCAACAATTTAAAATTACTTCTGAGCACACCCTGTTCATTAATGGTAATGTCTTTCCTTTTACTTGCTCACATTTGATCCGTTAGTTTCTGTAAATCATCACTGACTTTTTGTGCAGTTTTAATTCTATCATTCAAAGTAGGTTGAACTTCCATCTGGTATAATCTACTTGTGCTCTGCTCACTCTGTGTTCCAATTTCTAACTGAAGGGATGCTATATCTCGAATTAATTCTGCTTTCTGGGTTAACAACCAGTTGTCTTACCCGCCTGATTTTCTACTCAATGTATCGATCATATTGGCTTTTCCAGGACAATATTGTATAGAAAGATCGTAATCTTTTATTAACCCTAGCCAATGCCTCTGTCTCAAATTTAATTCTTTCTAAATAAAGATGTATTTTAAACTTTTATGATTTGTAAATATCTCACATCTTACGCCATAGAGATAGTGCCTATAAATCTTGAAAGCAAAAATGATAGCAACCAAGTCCAAATCATGTCTTGGATAGTTCTTCTCATGTGGTTTTAATTCGCCGGCATGTTGATCACTTTCTTGTCTGCGTTACACAACCCCTTTAAAGAAGCATCACTATAAATCTGAAAACCTTCTATACCTGATGGGATTGTTAATACCTGAGCAGTCATGAATAACCTTTTAAGCTCTAGAAAACTCTACTAGCAATCATCTGTCCAATCAAATTTCACATCCTTCCTCATAAGCCTGAATAAAGGTGATGCAACCTGTGAAAATTCCTGCACAAATCTTCTATAATAATGTAATAAACGAAAAAAAGAAAAAAAATAATAATAAAGAAAAAAGAAAATTTTGTAACTGCCGCGGCTAGCTGCGGAAAGAAAAAAAAAAAAGAAATTCGAGGGGGGTCGATTTGCCGAAACCGAACTTCCAAAACATGCGAGAGAGGGGAAAAGGGAAAAAGAAGAAGGAAAGTGTGCGTTAACCTAGCCGTGCGTCGTCGGCCGAGGAAGGAGAAGAGGAAACCGTGCGTCGACGTGCGTCGTCGGCCGAGGAAGAAGAAGAGGAAGGTGTGCCCTAGCCGAGTCTTACGTGTGCCGTCGGCCGAGGAAGAAGGAGGAGAGCGACGGGCTAGCCAAGTCCTGCGAGTGCCGTCGGCCGAGGAAGAAAAGGGAAGAAGCGTTGTGTGCGTGCGTGAAGAAGCCGACGGGTGGGGGAAAGCCGAGCCGTGCGTGACTAGGGCAACCCGAGAGGAAATAAGAAAGAGGTAAGTAAATAATTAATTTATATAATTATATGTTTAATGGAAATATGATTTTAATGTTATTTCAAGTTTAAATTAGGATTTATAATTATAACTTAGGGTTTATCAATTTCAGCAAATAAATTAATTTAGGTATAAGTAATATAAACTAGATGTAAATTAAAGTATTAATTTAAAATCATTTAAGAAAATTATTTTAAGAAAAATAAGAAAAGGGGAGTACAAAATTTAGGAAAACCTATAAGGGAAATGTATTTTTATATTATGAAGGAAAAATATTTATATTATCGTTAATTAGATTAGAATCATTTAAGGCGGTATGTTAATCAATTAATACAATATATAAAATCTTTAACACTTAATATTCTTATGATATAAGAATTTCAATTAAGGAAAGAAGCGTTAAAGGAAAGGAGGTTGAGAGAGCTATAAATTAAAATTGGTAATTATGTTCTTATATTTATATAAAAATATAATTTTCTTATGATGAAGCAACGTGTTTATAATATAATTATGACTTATGCTGAGTTGTGATGATTTTTTTTATTTCTTTTAAAGCGTGATGTAGTACTTTTCTTCGTGTTTGATAATAACCTAAATGTTAGATCATATGCATTATCATTTTATAAATTTCGATTTCTTAATCATGAATTAATGCGTAATGGTATATTTGTATGCTATGAATGTGTATGTTGAAGGAGTTTACCATATGTGCTTGCGTAATACTGCACAAAATGATTAAAAGAGCGATGAAATTGGCAAATAGTAATAGTAGATATTTGTTCTTTGAATAAGTATTTGATGGTGACTTTGGAAGGATGATAAAAGTAAAAGTAAAGTTTATATGATAAATGTTTATGTATCAACCCCATATCTTCGATAAATGTTTATGTATACCTACCTCCCACGGGTTTGATTGTTTGAGTAGATTTCTTTTATATACGTGACAACAAAGCGCATCATCTTGTTCTTTCTTCTTTATTACTATAGTGTAATAGATAATTATCGAATTATATTCATTTGTTAGTTGCTTAATTTTTTTTCAGGTAACCATATTAATTAAATGGCTGATAGAAGGGAAAATCATGTTTATCGCCCTAGAGGGACTTCAGGAGATAGGTAATTATGTCATTGAGTTATGTTTAAAGTGTATTTTTCTCCAGAATCTTTGTTAGAATATTTATGTATGGACAATTGTTAAATCATTTGTTGGATTGTAGTGGCTCTTGTATGATTGGAGATTTTATTTATGATTGAAAATGTTAAGAAATATTTTCTTTTATTCGTCCGACCGTCTGTTTCCGCCTTAGTATTCCAAGTTCTCGGGCCGGGTCGTGATAAGAGTGGTATCAGAGCAAAGTTTTTATATTTAGGGACATAAGTATGATCATAATCAAAGAGTCATTAGGAAGATGATAAATTTTATGAAGAGATTGATGTGATTTTAGGAATGGATTGACTATCTAAGCATTATGCTACTATAGATTGTTGTAAAAAGATAGTCAAATTCAATATTCTTAGAGAAGAAGAATTAAAATTCGTGGGGCATAAGGGAGTATTAACTATAATTCAAATTTGTGGGGCATAAGGGAGTATTAACTATGATGGTATCTTGCTTAAAAGTTCAAAGGATGCTAGTAAAAGGCTATGAAGGTTTTCTTGCTCAAATTATTGATGTTACTAAAGAGGTAAAGAAGATAGATGATGTGCTAGTAGTAAAGGAGTATCCAGAAGTCTTTCTAGATAATTTACCAGGTTTACCTCTAGTCAGAGAGATAGATTTCTCTATTGATTTAATTCAAGGTACAAAACATGTAGCAAAAGTACCATATAGAATAACAGTTAAAGAATTACAAGAGTTGAAGAATCTGAGAATTATTAGAAGAGATTTATCGCTGACATCTCTGGGAGCTCCGTATTATGTGAAGAAAAAAGATGGGAGCTTAATAAACTCACATTGAAGAATAAATATCCTTGCCAATTGATGATCTTTTGATCGGTAGAAGAGATATTTTCAAAGATTGATTTAAGATCAGGTTATCATCAGTTGAGAATCAAAGAAGAAGATATGCCAAAGACTGCATTTAGTACAATATATGGATATTATGAGTTTGTGGTGATGCCTTTTGGCTTAACAAATGCTCCAGCTGTATTTATGGATCTCATGAATAGAATCTTTAAACCCTTTTTAGATTCATTTGTGATTGTATTCATAGATGATATTCTGATTTATTCCAGAGATGAAGTAGCTCATGAAAACTATCTTCGCATTATTTTTCAAGCTCTGAAAGGAAATGAATTGTATGCAAAGTTTTTAAAGTGTGAATTTTGGTTAAATAACATCATATTCTTAGGGCACATGATTAGTATTGAAGGTGTTTCAGTAGATCAGAGTAAAGTCGAGCAATGGCACATTCTTGTCAAAAGTCAGTTTCTTAGGATTGAGGGCGGAGATTCGTTGAAGGGTTTTCCACATTTCCATGCCACTATCAAGGCTAACTCGGCAATCAAATTTGAATGATCGATCGGTGTGAAGAGGCTTTTCAAAATTGAAGAATTTTTAATAGCGAGTATTGCTATTCCATTAGGGACAGAAGGATTTCAAATTTATAGTGATGCATCATTAAGAGGCTTGGGATGTGTACTTATGCATAATGGAAAAGTGATTGTTTATGCTTCAAGGCAATTGAAAAATCATGAAAAGAATTATCCAACCCATGATTTAGAGCTAGCAGCAATGGTATTTGCATTAAAAATTTGGAGGCATTATTTATATAGAGTAAGGTGTGAAGTTTTCACTGATCATCAAAGCTTAAAATATATCTTTACTCAGAAGGAGCTAAATTTAAGGAAAAGGAGATGGTTGAAACTCATTAAAGATTATGATTTAGATATTCAATATCATCCAGGGAAGGCAAATGTAGTTGTTGATGCTTTAAGTAGAAAAATATCTGGTAGTATTTATTGGTTGATCTCTCAACATGAGGATTTGATTAAAGATTTAGAAAAATTAAAATTTTAATTATTAAATCTATAGATGATCATGTTTTATTGTTAAATCAAATGGCTATACAATCAAATTTGAAAGACAAAATACGAGATGCTCTACCTCAAGATGATGACTTTCAGAAAATTTAAGATTTATTAAAAGTAGGCCATACATAAGATTTTGAAATCGATGAAGAGGATTCTTGAGTATCATGGTAGGGTTTGCATTCCAAATGTTGAGATTTGAGGAAAGATATCTTTACATGAAGCATATCATTCAAATTATATAATCAGAGCATAGCAAAATATATCTTAAGGAAATATTTTGGTGGTGAATGAAAAGAAGTGTAAATTTATTTATAAATGTCAATCATGTTAGATGGTTAAAGATCGAAGCCAGTGGACTTTTACGGTCCTTGCCAATACGAGTGGAAATGAGATGATATTGCTATGGATTTTGTGATTGGTTTACCTAGATCCAGAAAAGGATGCGATACTATTTGGGTTATTATTGATAGGTTGACTAAATCTGCAAACTTTATATCTATCAAACAATCGATCTTTGAAAATAGCAAGAAAATATGTTGATGAAATTGTGAAGTTACATGGTGTGTCAAAATCTATAATGTCTGATCGGGATGACCGATTTACATCTAAATTATGGAAAATTCAAGAAGCTTTAGGTGCAGAAACTTCTTTTACATTTCATCCTGGTGATGGCGGTCGGAAAGAACAATTCAAACACTTGAAGATTTGCTTAGACTTTGTATCCTTGATTTTGGAGGAAATTGGGAAATTCATTTGCCTTTGATTGAGTTTTCTACAACAATTTCAAGCAAGTATTGGTATGACTCCCATGAAGCATTGTATGGAAGGAAATGCAGACACCGCTTTGTTGGGTGGACAGTGAAAGAAGAATCATTAGTGCGGATGTAGTAGATGAAAACTAAAAGATCGAGATTGATCATTGATAGATTAAAAGCTGTTCAAGATGGGCAGAGGAAATATTATGATGTTAAACATCGACCAGTAGAATTTGAAGTGGGAGAATTTGTATTTCTTAAAGTCAGCCCTATGAAAGGTATAAAACAATTTGACAAAGTTGGAAATTGAGCCCACGCTATATTGGTCCATATGAAATTTTGGAAAGAATTGAGAAAGTGACTTATAGACTGACTTTACCTTCTCACATGCAAGGAGTGCACAATGTGTTTCATATTTCTCTCCTACGAAAATATATTACTGATGAACCCAACAAGATTATTGTTGATCCTATTGATATTCAACCTGATCTCACATTTGTGGAGGAGCCAGAAAGAATTATAGATTATGATGTCAAACATCTCAAGAATAGGGAAATTCCATTTTTCCGTGTACTGTGAAAACATGGATCAGATCGAGAAGCTACGTGGGAGAAGGAATCAGAAATGCGAGAGCTTTATCCTCAATTGTTTAATTAAAGGTATGTGTATTTTATTAATGTCATTTAATTTCGAGGACGAAATTTTATAAGAGGAGAGATTGTAATAACCGAAAAAAATAATAAAGAAAAGAAAATTTTTGTACCTCTAAATGAAAGAAAAAAATGAAATTCGAGGGGTCGATTCGAAAGAACTCAAACATGCGAGAGGGAAAAGGGAAAAGAAGAAGGAAAGTGTCGCGTTAACTAGCCGTCGTCGTCGGTAGAGGAAGGAGAAGAGGAAACCGTCGCGTCGATGTACGTCGTCGTAGGAAGAAGAAGAGGAAGGCGTGCTAGAGTCTTCGTGTCGTCAGTGAGGAAGAAGGAGGAGAGCGACTCCAAGTCTGTCAGATCGAGGAAGAAAAGGGAAGAAGCGTTGTGTGCGTGCGTGAAGAAGCCGGGTGGGGAAAAGCAATGGTGGACAACCGAGGAAATAAGAAATAGGTAACTAAATAATTAATTTATATAATTATATGTTTAATGGAAATATGATTTTAATGTTATTTCAAGTTTAAATTAGGGTTTATAATTGTAACTTAGGGTTTATCGATTTCAGCAAATAAATTAATTTAGGTATAAGTAATATAAACTAGATGTAAGTTAAAGTATTAATTTAAAATCATTTAAGAAAATCATTTTAAGAAAAATAAGAAAAGGGGAGTACAAAATTTAGGAGAACTTATAAGGGAAATGCATTTTTATATTATGAAGGAAATATATTTATATTATCGTTAATTAGATTAAAATCATTTAAGGGGGTATGTTAATTAATTAATGCAACATATAAAATCTTTAACACTTAATATTCTTATGTTATAGGAATTTCAATTAAGAAAGGAAGCGTTAAAGGAAAGGAGGTTTAAGAGAAAACTGGAAATTAGAGTGGGTAATTATGTTCTTACATTTATGGTAAAAATATCTTAATTTCTTATTATGAAATACATGTTCATATGATTATGACATTTTTATGTACTGCAAGTTGTGATGATTTTTCCTGTTTCTTTCTTAAACTGTGATGTAGCTCTATTTCTTCATGTTGGATAATAACCGAATCTAGATCATATTGCGTTATCATTTTATAAAGTTCATTTGATTCTTGTGTAATTAATGTGCATAGTATAATTGTATCTATGAATGTGTATGTTGGCTGGAGTTCACCCCTTATAGTCTTGGTCATGATGTACACTATGCAAAATGATTAAAAAGGGCCAATGACAATGGTAATAGATACTTGTTCTTTGAATAAGTATTTTGATGGTGACTCTTAGAAGGATGATAAAAGTAAAAAGTAAAAGTTTATATGATAAATGTTTATGCATACCGACCCCCATATGCTACTGATAAATGTTTATGTATTCCTACCTCCCATAGGTTTGATTGTTAGAGCAGATTTTTTTTATGTACATGTGACAACAAAAATTGCATGCATACTAGTTCTTTTTTCTTGTTTACTATAGTGTAATAACATAATTGACCCACTGAATTATATTCATTTGTTAGTTGCTTAAATTTTTTTCAGGTAACCATCCTAATTAAATGGCTGATAAAAGGGAAAGTCATATTTATTGCCGTAGAAGGACTTCAGGAGATATGTAATTATGTCATGTTAAATTATGTTTAAAGTGTATTTTTCTCCTGAATCTTTGTTAGAATATTTATGTATGGACAATTGTTAAATAATTTGTTGAATTGTAGTGACTCTTGTATGATTGGAGATTTTATTATGATTGAAAATGTTAAGAAATGTTTTCTTTTATCCGTCCGACCGTCTGTTCTCGCCTTGGTATTCCAAGCTCTTGGGCTGGATCGTGACAAATAACCTGCTAAACCCAAAAAACTTCTCACTTCTAACACATTGGTCAGTCGTGGCCAGTTTACTACCGCTCTAACTTTGTTTGAATCTACAGAAATGCCTTCTCTACTAATGATATGCCCTAAGAAAGCAATATTTTTCAACCATAATTCACGTTTTCAAATAATTGGTACTCTCTCAACAGGTTTAGCACTATTTTGAGATGGTTGGCATGATCCTCCTCATTCTTGGAGTTGACCAATATATCATCAATGAATACTATCACAAATTGATCGAGATATGATTTGAAAATTCTATTCATCATATCCATAAACACTGCAAGTGCATTTGTTAATCCAAAAGGAATAACTAAGAATTCATAATGCCTGCACCTCATGCCAAATGTTGTCTTTGCAATATCACTTTCTCCCACTCTAACTTGATGATATCCTGATCTCAAATCAACTCTAGAAAACACAGAAGCTCCTTCTAACTAATCAAATAAGTCATTAATTCTAGGGAGAGAATACTTATTTTTAACAACCACTCCATTTAATTCTCTATAATCAATGCACAATCTAATGGAATCATCTTTCTTCTCAACAAACAATACTAGTGTTTTAACTATCATGGAACCAAGGAGATGAACTGGGTCTGATAAAACCCTTCTTGATTAATTCAGATAACTGACTTTTCAACTCCTGCAATTCTTTAGTAGCCATTTTGTAAGATGTTTTAACTATCGGAGTAATTCCGGGTTGCACTTCAATTGTAAACTTTATCTCTCTTTCAGGAGATAACCCAGTAAATTCCTCAGGGAATACATCAAGAAACTCATTCATAGCTAGAATAGATTTGATATCAGTAACTTCATTTTTAACTACTTCTACACTGGCTAAAAATATCAAGTCACCAGCTTTTATGGCTTTGTCAATATTGATTGAGCGTATTAAAGAGACTATCACTCCCTTTTCATAGTGAAAATAAAATGACATTTCAGTAGGTAAATCAAACTTAACCATTTTCTTCCAACACTTGATTGTAGAAAAATATTTTGTTAGCCACCATTCCTAAGATCACTTCAAATTCAATTAAAGGTAGTAAAATTAATTCAGATGAAAATTTACTACCTGTTATCACAATGTCAACAGTGCACATTTTGTTGGCTAACATATAGTCACCAGAGGGAAATAAAATTCGAACACATAAGCAAGACAAACAGATGATAGGTGCAATGTATTACAAAATAGACATAAATGAATGTGATGCACCATAATCAAAAAGCACTCTAGCAGAAAAATCTAAAATAGCTATCATACCTGTCACCACATCTGAAGATTCTTTGGCTTCTTAGGAAGATAAGGAAAAAACACGAGCTAGTATTGATTGTACACTAACTCTAGACACTGATCCTTTATCTATCTGAAATGATTTATTCATAGTAGGCTTTGTACCTTTATACACTTCGCATTTTGCTTTCTCCCCGAATATTTCTCGGACATTTTCTTTTGATATGACCCATTTTCTCACATAAATAACATCTTCCAGAATTAGCTAAGCACTTACCAGAATATGTTTTTCCGTAATTAGTGCAAACTGGTGATGATGTCTGGCCTCCTTATTGATATTGCTGCTGCCCGGATTGATGCTGTTGTTGGGATTTATGATTAAACTTTTACTTTTTAAATTGCTCGGATCTAATATCTAACTATCTCTTCTTATTGCCAGTATCCCATCTTTGTCTGACCATATTTATATCATGCTTCAACAATTTGACATTTTCTACTAATTAGGAAAATCCTTAATTCTGAGTGGAATTAAAGGCTGCCTAAATTGATCTCTCAATCCTCTGAGAAATCTATAACACTTCTCACTTGGTGTACTAATTAGCTGCAGTGCATAACAAGATAAGGATGTAAATTCTGCCTCATACTGGATCACTGTTTGTTACCCTGAGTCAGATTTATAAATTTCTCTTGTATTGCTTGTCTGGCTAAAGGTGGAATGAACCAATCTCTAAAGACTTGCTCAAACTCTTCCCAAGTAATCTGATCGATAGATCTACCTGCAAATTTTTTCAACTGTTGTCCTCTCCACCAATGTTCTGCTTCCCCTTCCAACACAAATATTGCCAAAGATACTCTTCTATCTAATGGGCATTTCATCCCATTTAAACTTTTCTCAATTCTAACAATCCAATCTTCTGCTATCTTGGCATCTACTCCTCTCTTGAATAATGGTGGCTTCAAACTCTAAAATAATTTCAACTGTTTATCAACATCACCGATCGCGGTATTGGGGTGATTCTCTACATGTAAGTGGTGATCTGAGATGTTGGTAAGTAGGTGATGTAGGTGCTACAAAAGATTGCATTTTCTCCATCATTTGCATCATCTTTTTCATCATTTGTATTTGCACCATAGTAGTACAGACATGTGCTGGTACACTTTCTGCTCTTAATGTGCTTCCCTCAGCTGGTACAATAGTTTCAGGAATTTCAGCATCTATGTTTGGTTAAGCTGATTGCCCATTTGTTCTTTCAGGCACCCTTTCAGTCATATCTGAAAATGAATATCATAACATATATTTTTCATATATATTAACATTTTTGTAGTGCATAAAATATAAGTTATGAGCTTATGTCGTGTACACCACTCACTTATTATAACTAACCCCAACTTATGCTTTGTAGAAATCAAATCATAATATATTCTTAACACCTCTAAACTAAATCATACTTCTGTAATTGATCTTTTGAATTCAAATGCTCTGATACCATTTTTTGTCACATCCCAAACGATTACCTAAGACTCATCGAAAGAGATGTAACAGAGAGAGTAAATTTAGATGACTGAATTTTTCTTAAACAACTATTCTGAAAACTTTACATACTACAGAATAGTATAAAAGATCAACACAATCGTCTAAATTCACCAATCATATCATAAGAATATTTAAAAAATAAATCTACCAAATTCATAGCAAGTGGAAATAACCCAAATTGAAACTTTTCATACAAACTACAGAGCATCTAAAACGCTGAATATCAAAACAATACTTTTAAAATTTATTGAACTTACATCCAAAACTTATTTACAATATTTCTCTTGCACAACTTTCAAAAAAGGGCTAAACTTACTCCTCCACTTTCTCCTTACCCTTCCCTCAAAACAGTTATAATCAACTGATAAGTCATATGATTTAGTAAGATAAGCAATCTAATACATATTTGAATTATAGAAGAGTAGAGCATTAATGTGCATATGGATTAAACAGTTGAAAAGAAAGATTGCGTGCATAATCAATTTGGTATATACAGTAACACAACAATTTATTCACAATTCTTCTCTGTCTGATACATGATATACACATTACTACGTAACACGTATATAGTCCAAATAGTTTTAGATTTATGTCATGTGCAATTATCATATTCATTGGTGAACATATCATAATGTAAGAATTACATAGAATTTTGTTTATTTTTATTGGAGACCCTTTTGCTCCATATCATAATATTTTAGGACTCTTTTGCCTAGCTGGGAATCCTTTTGTCTCAATTCCTGCGCATATAATATTATAACATTTGGCCAATTTCTTTATTACTAACACATGACATGTATAAGCTAAGTTGTTGTATGCCCATGTTTTTAACAGTAGGAAATATAATATGCAATATGCTTAGAAATGAACTGAAAACATATACTAATTATGGAGATACAATAAGAAGTAAAACAAATTTATCACTGAATGACATAAATATGAAACTATGCATATCTTGATTTCAAATAAAACATACAATGTAGACAATCAATATTGTATTCAATGATATTGCAGAGAAGGATAGACATATCTGTATTAAAATTTGTAAATCTTACCTAAGTGGCAAACTTCTCTCGTAAAATAACATGTTTGAAATCTCTTTCGCACTTAAATAATATTTACAGGACTTTTCCTCATACGGGTACTATTCCAAAAAGCTTGATGCTTCAAAAACTAAAATTTCAAACGACTAATCAATCACTTAGAATTTTATAATAATCCATTATAAATTATTAAAACTTACAAGTGAACGTGACAGTTGTCACCAATACTTCATGTGACAACCCTCCTTAATTATGCTTAATCCTGATTGAAAAATATAATTACAACTTTAATTAATTAGAATTTAAATTAAAACATTTAACAGCATTTAAGCTTTAATTAAAATTATATTTCTATAAATCTTTTACTATGTGTAATAATCCTTCATATTCCTTAGATTAATTTAAATATATTTATTTAATTCATCCATTTAATATTGCTATAAAATATAATTTTATATATAAATATACTCATATATCAATCAACAACTCAACGCAAACTTTAATTAAAATTTTTTTTTCTCAAAATTAACTATAAAACAATCCACAAATTTAATTATTCCAATATTTTATCATCTATATATACATATCATTACCCAATTAAATTCTTTAACACCTATTTACTATAAATATATAAAAGAAAGAAAGAAAAAATAAATAGAAACCTTCTACTTTTAGTTTTCCACGGTAAAGCCCTACTCGAGCCGCACACACAGGCGTTCCACTTGACCACAAGAAGCGACCTTAGCGAGAGTAGCCCGTGGCCTTCGCAGCCGATGCCAACGCCAACATGCCACCGCAATTTTATGGCTAATTACAGTTTAATTAAATCATAAGTATAATTAAAAAAAATTAATTATTATTTATTATATAAATGCATACCTTACAATCCACTAGTGTTAAATAATCAAATGTCCAATATAATGTCAGACGATAAAAGGCTATCTAGATGTATTCAAAATAAGGCTCACATTCACAATCGATTATATGGACAACTCTCAAATTAAAGTAAAACACGATACTCCGAAACAGTGAAAATAATAACCAAGCGTATTTATTGAATAACCTATATTACCTCAATAAATTCATGATAGCCAACAAAACACATGATATGAAACTGGCCAAGAAATTCCATGTTTCTATACAACAAGAATAAAATAGTAACCAGGGTACAAAGACAATGGGATCAAGTTGATGAAAACCAAAGCAGATGCACAAACACGGAGGGATCTTCTTTCACAGCTGCTTGCGATCTGATCTCCCCTTAAAAATCAGACAACTTGGTAAGTGTCAGTGACTAGCTGCATCCTCTGAGCAAACTTGGGGGTACCACTCCCTCTTAGAGGCATCACATTCACAACCTACAGCAATTTTACAACGTCATGTTGTTAGAATCTGGAGCATGCTTCATAATAATATGCACGGAGTTTGGTGCTGGGGCTGACAACATAGCAACATCCATGCAATAGAAGAAATCATCTAAAATGAATTATCCCAACATTTAACAATCAGATTAAATGGCCATTTATATTCTTCTAACAGATAACAATTAGAAATACTTTTGCTACCATTTATGTAATTTTATGAGAATTTAAAGAATAAAAAATCAAATTTATCTACATGAAACTATCTATTGGCATACAGCCAAACATAAAACAAGATAAAGTTTCACACATCACCTTTCCATTGATTTCAACTGCCGCCATTTTTTTTCATCAATGGATGAAAATGTCTTAATGCGAGTAAAAAGGGTTCCAATTTAAAGTATTTTTTTCCAACTTTTCACTTTCCTTTCTTTTACTACTTAGCTTCATCTCTGAGAAGCTATAGTAGTCAAGACATACAGGGAACTAGAAGTTCGGGATTCAAGGGAACAAACCTTTACATCACTAAATGTCTTTGCCGCAGTAAATCTGATGTTGATGGGGAAGAAAGCAGAGGGTTCAGCTGGTGGCACAACGAACTCCATCGATCCACTGTTAAGAATGAAAAAAAACAAAATGAAAAACCAAAGGTAATTTCTTTATGGTATTGAATTAGATAATTCATACCCTCGATTAGTGTTGTCGATAAGAAGAATCGACCACTCCAATGTAGATGACCTAGTATCATATCTGCAAAAAAAAGGTATATTAAAAGAATCAAATGCTCGAGAAAATAACTAGAATAAAAAGGAAGATTCGCCACTTAATGGCACAGAAAGGAGATTGACAGAAATTGTCAAGAAATTGATACCGATCCAGAACTAATAGTAACAAAGATGAGAGGCAACGTAAAATATATATATCTATATATATATCTATATATATATATATATATATAATAATCTTTGTTGGCAATCAAAAGCGTCAACTGATTCAATTCTTGCGTTACTGATCACCACGAAATTAATGTTTTCTACTTATTTCAGACCTTTTCACCTAATTATCAATAATTATGTATTAACATACATAAATAACCTTAAAAGAAAAATTCAGTACCTCCATTCACCATCTATCTGCAACACATTTGGTGGCTCCCGAGCTGCAGGAAGAGGAATGGAAATCACCACATTTTGCAAGTCGAACATCTCAGTGGCTTCGTACTCAATGTTAACAGAAGTCTCTTTACCAGAAACAGAAGGCCAACAATTCACTGCATGATAAATGCAAAAATAAGTAAAAGGCATTTATCAATTAGTCTTCTGATTTTAAGTTCTTCAAATAAGCTCACCAGTCAATGGCAATGAAGACTCGTTCATGCCTTGGATTCTCCACTTCATCAGGCCAACATCATTTTGACCGGTGGGGAAGGGTTTATTTGGATCCTTCAAGCCAATAATATGGTGGTTGTTGAATAATTCCTTGTTGATGTTAGGATGGGTTTTAAAGCTTAGGCCTGGCATGTCTTGGTTTTCAATCTGCAAGTAACCTGATTGTCAAGTCTATACCTCAGAAAAAAAATATATTTTTAAGCTTGAATTTAACAGACGAGGAAAACAGAAAGATGGATTTCAATAATATGCTCCTACGAATATCAAACAAAAAAAAATAAAAAAATGAAAATGGCATCTCTCTTGACAATAGCTAAACCAGCTAGAGAAAACAATCCCCACCATCAGTACTTCTCAATCTATAATTAAGAAATAACAACTCTGCCCAGTTTCCCCCCGTTATTGTCAGTATTCCATCATTTCATCTTTTCAATCAAATTTCATTTAGTTATAAATCACAATAAGTACACAAATGAAATTAGATACTTATATAGCTCAGATGATGTTAACAATAAATAAAGTTCTACTTAGCATACGAACAGTTGACATTTATCCTGTACCAACAATAAAGATCAACATATAAAATTTAGGTGAGAGTTTCATAATTTAATTTCACATTGAAGACAGTTTACAAGCAATAACATATTTCAGATAACAAGAACATAAAATTAATAATTTAAAAGAAAGCTATCAACCCGATTTCTTCATGAACACACTGACATTCAGTGTGCGTCAACAATTCTAATGAATATATTAAAGGGGGAAAAAAAAGGCAGGCACACAAACAGCAATATGCATGCATAAAAAAGGGTAACCTGAAATTGGATAAGGCCATCCTCCTGATTAAGAATCTGCAGGGAGAGTGTGCCTTGTATGTCAAAATTGTTGATGCCACCATCTCTCTTCGTTATAACATTAAGCCTTTCTTCAATGGTCAATGTGATAGGATCTGTTGGCGGAAGGGAAGATTTGGCTTGACCAACAGTAGGTGGCACATCATCAAGAATCACTTCCCCTTCAGCTTTTAGTGACTGCATAAGTTGACTTGTACGCTGGGTCTTGCCTAGTTGCATACCACGGCCTTTAGGAATAGCAGTAGTAGGTACTGCAGGACGACCTGAAAAGCCAAATCAATTTTCAGGACTCAACTAGAATTAGACCAAACAGCAATGCAGAATTAGTACCTCTTCTGAGTTGGAATTCACAGCAACCAACAAGTATTATATTATAACAAAGAGATCAAGTATAGCTAGCTAAGCCTACATTGTCAATTAACTACAAACAGTTAAAGGTTTTTATAATAAAGGAAAGTCATTCAAACTTCATCCTATATATAACTAACTATCAAGAACAACTGGAATATCCAATAAACAGTCGCCTTAGTAACAATCAAATGAATACACAGTATACTTACAAAGAAATGATTTACCACCTTGAAATAGGACCACAATGGTCCAGCCAGAAGAATGACATGAACTGACATGATTATAATGACACCGAGTTGTCTCACAGGCACAAAGAAAATGAAGATGACCACTCACACAACCTTTCCTAGGCCACACGATCACCAAACAAACAATAAAACTAATCAATTCACACATTCACAATTATTCAATTACTTAATCTTGTCCATTTTAAATTGTTTCAGCAAGAATCAACTCAAGCATAATCCTTATTCCATCCAACTAAAAATGCATAAAAAACTGGCAGGGTTGAACATACATTATATTGTATACATCATCAACACCTGGTGAATACCAGATCACTTATTCATGAGCAGACCACGACCAAAGACCACTACAAAGATTAGCCCCGTTTAGAACAACCCCAACAAAGTATGAGCCCTGATGTGGTGGGATTTTCAAGTTGAGTTTGTAATACCCCAAAATTGCAAAAAGGTATATTAAAATTTCTCCCAAAATTTTATACCACAATTTTCATATATCTTAAAAATGACCAACCACATTTTTATAAAATTCTACATTTTATTTTAATCACTTTGACATATCCAAGTATATATAAATATTTAAATGTATTACTACTTATTAATTATCTTAATACTAAAATTAATTTTCTAAAGTTTTTAATTAACATGGAACTAATTAGCTATTCATCCAAATTGATCTCACACATTTCAAGCTCATGCATTGGTTAATAAATGGAGAAGGTTGTGATGGGTTATAAGATATTTTAATTCTATTAAATATATTAATATAATTTAAGCCTTATCCTCAAATTCATCCTTATCCCCCTAACTTTGCAGAACAGCAAAAGAAGATGAGCTGGAAAAGGAGGAGAAGAAAAAATGAAGAAGACAATAAGAAAGGAAGAGAAGAAAGAAATATGTGAAATATGGTAATCTAATTTTTTACTCTCTCCACAAATCAAGTTGAGTTTGAAAGTAGAATCCAATTTTTTTTATATTTCCTCCTTAAATTCGAGTTGATTTTGAGTGATAGGTTGAAGATTTGAATTATGACAACTCTTTCTGAGGCAAAAATTTTATGTCAAAGTTAATTAATTTAGCTTTAAGTTGCAAATTAAAAAATTATAATGAATTGAGGAAATCAATATCTTTAGGTTATTTACCAAAGAACAAATCTTCAACGTGATGAAAAAAAATATCCTGAAAAAGAATTTTATAATTGAGGTGAGATATCAATAACAACACAACAACAACAACAAGGCTTAATCCCACTAGGTGGGGTCGGCTACATGAATCCTTCGTCTCCATTATGTCCTACTACAACTAAAATTACACTCCATATATTTAATTTTAGATCTACTTAAACGAAAACCTTTAGACTCTAAAGTTGACCTTCATAATTCAAGTTTTACTTGGACTCCCTCTCTAGTCTTATCAACAAGAAGAATGTCATCGAAAAGCATACACCAAGGTACATCTTCTTGTAAATGCCTCGTAAGAACATCCATAACTAAAGTAAAAAGATAAGGGCTTTATGTTGATCCTTGATGTAATCCAAGCTGAAATAGAAAATATTTTGTCAATCCTTCTTGTGTTTGGACACAAGTAACAGCTCTAGTATACATATCCTTAATGACTTGAATATAATCAATATTAACTTCTTTCTGTTCTAGAACTCTCTAAAGAACATCTCTTGAGACTTTATCATAAGCTTTCTCTAAATCAATAAATATCATATGTAGATCCTTCTTATTTTCTCTATGCTTCTCCATCAAACCTCTTAACAAATGTATAGCATCCATAGTAGATCTACTTGGCATGAAACCAAACTGATTGTGAGAAACTTTTGTATCACATCGTAACCTATGCTCAATTACTCTCTCCCATAATTTTAATGTATGACACATTAACTTAATTCCTCTATAATTTGCACACTCTTGTGCATCACCTTTATTCTTAAATATAGGAACCAACAAACTCTTTCTCCACTCATCGACATCTTTTAGTCTTTAAAATAACATTAAAAGATTTGTAAGCCAAGAAATTCCTTGATCTCTAAACATTTTCACACTTCTATTGGAATATTATCCGGTCCTCTTGTTTTTCACATTTCATTTTCTTTAAAGCTTCACTAACTTCGGTTACTAATCTGACGATAAAAATGAAATTCTCTATTTTGTTTAGTATTAAGGTTGCTAAAATCAATCGTCTTCGATTCTTCATTGAAAAGTTTATTAAAATACCTCATCCACCTATTTTCAATATCTTTTAAGAAAATCTTTTATTTTCATCTTAATACCCTTCACGAACTATGTCTTTCTTCTCCTATCTCTTTGGTTGGCTAACTTATACATACATCTTTCACCTTCTTTGATATCTAATCTATTGTATAAATCACTAAAATTTAAATTTTTCGCGTCGTATATTCTTTCTTAGAATCTCTGGTCGTTTATATCTTCTCAGTTTTCATCTAAACCAAAGTTTATATAATCTTCTTATTTCTTATCTTTTTCTTGCACACTCATTCACACTATTCTTATTAAAAGAACTTTCCGATTCATGAGCATCTTTTATTCTTAATTTCATGATATTTTTTCCCATAACGTTACTTCCTTATAAACATCCCAAACTCTAATTTCTTGTAGCTTGCTCTTAAAATATTTTTATTTGTGTTCTTTAAGTGTCCCATCTAATCCTGGGACAATAATTTAGTTTATTTTTCTCTTACAACCTTTCATCTTAAAATCTAAAACTAATTCGATGTTGGGTCTTAAAATTTCACTTGGAATGACCTTCAATCTTTCTGATCTAAAGCGATCTATTTTTCTTATCAAAAATAATCAATCGTGTTTTCTTAGATCCATTTTATAAGTAATAATATGTTCATCTCTTTTCTTAAATAAAGTATTAATTCTAAAATCATAATAAGGCAAAATCTAATATAGTCTACCTTCTTCATTATACTCTAAATCCATAACCACCATGAATCTTTTAAAATCTTACCACTCTACCGTGTCCATTTAAATCTCCCCGATAAATACTTTTCTTTTTCGGTATCTTTTGTATTAATCCCAATTCGTTCAAATTTTTCTTTTGAGCTACCTCCAAACTACTTGAGGAGCGTAAAACACTTATAACATTGATAATCTTAGTATCAATAATCTTTAAAGTATAATTCTATCTCCACATCTATTAATACTTATAACATTATCCTTCAAACTTTTATCTATGTCACACCTTTAGTTAGACTTTTCGCAATATTAAAGTTTAAAACCTAAACTATCAATCTCCTTGGCCTTCTCACCAACCCATTTAGTTTCTTGAACACATAAAATATTTATCTTTCATGAACCATAATATCTATTAATTCCATTAATTTACGTAGAGTACATATTCCAAGATCTAACCTAATTCTAGTTTCATGGACTAACTTCTTTGCTGCATCCGTGTAATGTGGGAACGCTTTTTATTTATCTGCCGGTAGATCTGACTCACAACACATTTTTTTGTATTCAAACCATACGAAACTTGGGATGCCAGCATTAACACAATGATTTAAAGGATTCATGTCATGATTATTTCGACAAATTGTATTAGTGAGATATCACTAATACAAAAAATAAATAATTCATAAGCCTAATGTCATTAGAATTTTTTTATATTTGATACCATTAACACCTAATGTTACCAATAAAATTATTATATTTCATAAAATCACCTATTTTAAATTATTTTAAAATATTTATATTAATCAAGCCTTAATATTGGTTGATATGGCACATGTTAAAATACCCAAATCTAGATTTTTAATAATCATAATTTTTTTCCTTAACACATGTTATGTAGTGTGATTGATAATAAGTGCATAGCAATACTAATATGGGCTCCGAAAATTTGTACCCCAAACTATCATGAGAGTTTTAATGAATTCCATGTCAAATTTTTAGAAAGTAGATTATTTTTATAGATAAAATACTATGCATAGATTTCATCCTTATTTTGCAAGGACTTTGATCTAATTTCAAGTTCTCATAAGTGTAAGTCCCCATAGTTAATTATTTATCACATTGATGAGAGAGAACTTTTAATTAAGATTAGTCATTAGGTGCTCAGTGTTTAGCATGTAGAAGCAGTCGTTTAAAATTTAGATTAACAAAATTTATCACCCCTAGACTAAAATAGATGGTTAGGAGAATGATGATAAATATAATCAAGATCATATGATTTCATCATCCTAGATTATCATGACTCTTGATCTACTTAATCAAAGAGATAGTTTTGATCAAAGAATTCTTGTTAGTTGTATAACTTGCATTATCCAAAGGAATCTTATAGATATGAGGTAGATGTTTGCCCAAGAGAATGATTTCAAGCAGATCTTAGCTTACAGAGGGTATTAAGCCTATCAAATTCACTCTATAATTAACTATTTAAAAAATTTAAGCCATTTTGGAACATAAGAGCTTTGGCCATGATGATAATTCCATGATGTAATTTTGTAATAAACCACCTAATTAGAGGGTCCTTATCATAGCCATTGTTTTTTTGTGATGTCATTTGATGGAAAAATCACAAGGTTAGAAAGACAAATGCCACATCCTTACTAGCATAAGACATTGAGAGTGATTATAGAAGCATACTTGACATTTGCACTTTATAAGCTGAAGTTAAACATGAGTTTATCACCATCAATAAACGGTTATAGAAGATGAATTAATTGATTTGATCTAAGTTTAAGATGACAAAATTTGACATAAATATTTCATTAGTTTTATAATTTTCTTGAATTTTTCATGTTTTTGATTGGAATTTAAGCTTGAGATGCTTTGCATTAGGCCTTAGAATATTTTAATAAAATTCTCCCTTCCAGTTGAGAATTATTTTCAACACAACCATCATAAAAGTATTTTGAATTCATTTTATCAATTTAGACCTGGTCAACTTTAATTGCTTACCAACAAAGAACTAAGTGATTTGGATATTGTTTGAATTTACTTGGGAATTTGTCAAACTACAAACTTTGTCAACTATATATATGCACGTACAGGAACAAGTCTATAGGATGAACTCACTATTTTACTTTACAAGTGAAACAAGTCATCATTTTGAAATGAATTTTCTTTGTAAGAGGCCTTGAAGTTGTATGCAAATGAAAAATAAAGATGATTAACTTTGACAATGCTAATGGCTTTGATTGCATGCGTACGTGCATGCTCGTGTTTGTGTGTATAAATACTTTGTCATACCACTAGAAGTGATTACAACCCCTATCCCTTCTTTATAAAGTGGGTAATTTTTTTTTTCAACTAGCATTCTCACCGTCAAGCATTATCACATGCATTTTTCAAAATCATAAGATCGAGTTTAGTTCGGATGATTAGTACCATTGAACTACTTTCCATGATTCATTAGGTTTTTTAAATCATGGTGATCAATGAATTTAGTCAAACTATTGATAATATCATATTGTTACCGATATGATTTCATTGGGATTTTAAATTAGGCACTTAAAAAGAGGTTCATTGCATCACTTAAACAAATCATATTGCTCACTAGGAGTGTACTACTCATACGCAGGAGTGTATTGTTTGTTCATAGGATTATGCTATCATACACAAGTTACTTCTGGTGATTGACATACAAATATGAAGCATCTGTGTAGCACATAATGTGCATCAGATTAAGTTGTTTTTTTTTATAATCATTCACGTGAATGCATACTATCTGAAATGTAATAGTTAGCTATAACAGTTGTTCACACGCATGATTTTCATTTTAAGTTTATTAGCACTCACATTTTATCTATTTGTACATCTTGATTTGTAGATTCAATTACAAATATTAAGAATTGTAATGTTTTTAGGCATTTAATCCATTACATACAAAAAATATTTGAATATATTTGGCTCAAGTAGGGCCCATAGGTGATAATTCTTCTATCAACAAATGAGGGCTGCCTTCATGTTGATCTTAAGTTCAATTCCTCCATCATGTGCTTGAACTATTTGAATGCACGAGAAAATTCATCATGCGGCTATGAGGTTATATGCGCACATACAAGCTTTCAACTTAATTCTAAGTCCCCTATAATCATGTTCATGTTTTATTTTATGTTCTTGTCCTAATCTTCATTTTATTCATCAATATTTGTATATATTTTGTAATTTAATTTCATTTTAGTATATTCTAGGTCCAAAGGATCCATTAAGTTCAGCTTGTTCAAATTTCATCATTGAAAAATTTAGTAGCATCCCAACATCTTCTCCAAGTAGAGAGTATTTAAAGGAATGCTAAGCTTTCCTGCCATATCAAAAAAGATGTATATGAGTAGTGTTGAAGACACCACGACTAAGTATTTTACTCCCACCATGCCAAATATGGATCTTTGTTTACCTATACGAAGATTTATTGCATAACACTATCACATCAAAATGACACATACGAGTACTTATTTTTATAGTACGAGTCAAATCACACTAAGAAATGCAAATATGGGAACTTCTCATTGCCCAAGAAAGGTACGTATGAATTCACTTGCATAAAAATTTGCAAGTAGCATGGGATTTTTTCACCGAATTAGCATAGGAAGGAGGAAGAAGAGTAAGATAGTGGCATCAACAAAAGGAGAAATGATAAAACGAACAGTGAGGTCGGTGTGGTCAATGTGTGATCAGATCACCACATTAGCATAGGAAGGAGGAAGAAGAGTAAGATAGTGACATCAACAAAAGGAGAAATGATAAAACGAACAATGAGGTCAGTGTGGTCGGTGTGTGACCCCACCACCCGCTCAGCGACAATTAAGTATTTCTAAAAGATGATAAAGAATGATATCAAAGATGAAGAAAGTCAAAGAATGATCATGTCACATGAAATAGGTTAATAAAAAATGATGGCCTGCTCAAAAAAGTTAAAATTATGACATTATAAGCATCATAAGAGACCAAAAGCGATTTTTAACTCTCAATTCTAAAAATTTGATAATGATACAGTCCAACCTTAAATCGAGAAAGCACAGATGATTACTATGTTAGATTTTGTTCGAACTTTAATAGTGGTTATTATAACCGACAAGCTAAATGACAATTAAACTATATGAATACAACAATCCTGTATCCTATTGTGGGGTCAGTTACATGAATCATTTTTCTCCATTGTCTTATTAAATGTCAACTTCTCATTTAATTCTAATAAAATAAGATCATTTTTATGCTACCTAACCAAGTCTTTTTAGGTCAACCACTATCTTTCTTAACATAGGTTGAATCTAATAAATCTACTCTCCTAATTAGGTCATTTAATGTCTAACGTTTTATGTGACCAAACCATCTAAGACGACTCTTTGTAATTTTATCTGACACTACAGCTACTCCAACATTTTCATATATATATCTGTTTTGCATTTTGTCTCTGTAAAGTCACTCATCCACCTATGCAACAATTATGTTTACGCTTCTCTTTTACTGGCCAACATTATGCACCATAAATCTTTGCAAGTTTTACCATCATCTTATAAAATTTTCCCTCAAGTCTAAGCAATACTTTTTTGTCACAAGCCAAATGCATTACTCCCCGTCAACCGTCCAACTTGAATTCCACTAAAAACATACCCATCTGTTTCACCATCACTTTAATCAATACACCTGAGATTTCTAAAATATTCACTCTTTTTAATGACTTGATCGCCATGATCACAATCCCATCACTAAATCTTCTACAACTAAAATTACCCGTCATGTATATAATTTTAAATTTACTTAAATGAAAGCCTTCAGACTCTAAGGTTGACCTCCATAATTCAAATTCCTCTTAAACTCTCTCTCCAACAAGAAAAATATCATTAACAAAAAGCATATACCAAGAAACATCTTCTTGTAAATGTCTAGTAAGAACATCCATATCTAAAGCAAAAAGACATGGGCTTAAAGCTAATCCTTAATGTAATTTAATTGAAATTGGAAAATACATAATCATCCTTCCTTGTGTTTGAACACATGTAACAACTTCAGTATACATATTTTTTTTAGAACTCTCCAAAAGCACTTGGAACTTTATCATCTACTTTTTCTAAATCAACAAATATCATATGCAGATCCTCCTTACTCTTATAGCTAGTAGACCTAGTCGGCATGAAACTAAACTGGTTTTGAGAAATTTTTGTATCACATCGTAACCTATGCTCAATTACTCTCTATAATTTTAATATATAGCACATTAACTTAATTATTCTATAATTTGAACACCCTTGTGCATCACCTTTATTTGAAAAAATAGGAACCAACAAACTACTCCAATCATCTAACATCTTTTTAATCTTTAAAATAATGTTAAAAGAATTAGGAAGCCAAAAAATTCCTTTATCTCTTGAGCATTTTCACACTTATATTGGAATATCATCAGATCCTCTCCTATTTTTTCACACTTCATTTTCTTTAAAACATCTCTAACTTCAATTTTACTAATGTGATGATAAAAATAAAAATCCATATTTTCATTTAAGATATTAAAGTCACTAAAGTCAATCGTATTCTTACAACCTTTATTAAAAAGTTTATTAAAATATCTCATTCACCTACATTGAATATTCTCTTCTAAGAAACATATTTTTTGATATTCATCCTTAATGCATTCCACTTAAATTAAATATTTACTTCTCCTTTCTAATTGCTTGGCTAAATTATACATACATCTTTTGCTTTATTTAGTATCAAATATATTATATAAATCACTAAATACTAAATTTTTTGTATCGTATATTGCTTTCTTAACCCCACATAGCGGGATAAAGACTTGTTGGATAATTAAATTTTCATCCAGAATGGCCTTATAATCTTCATAATCTAAATGATCTAATTTTCTTATTAGAAAATAATCAATCTATGTTTTATTAGGTTCATTCTTATAAGTGATAATATTTTTATCTTTTCTATTAAATAATGTATTATCAATTATAAAATCATAAGCTAAAGTAGAATTCAATATGATTTCACCTTCTTCATTAATCACTCCAAACTCATAAGCATCATGAATGTTGTTAAAATCTTATACCACTCTACCAACATGTCAATTTAAATATATCTTCCAATAAATACTTTCTTCAAAATATATCCTTTGTATTAATCATTCTAGGTCATGCCAATTTTTTTCTTTTAAACTTACATCTGAATCTACTTAATGGGTATAAATGTTTATAATATTAATAATCTTAACATCAACAACTATCTTTAAAGCTATAATTATATCTTCAATCCTAGTAATTTTCACAACATTATTCTTCAAAATCTTATTAATAATTACACTTACACCATTTGTACTATTTCTCGCTAATATTAGAGTTTAAAATTTTAACTATCAATATACTTAACCTTCTCCCCAACTCATTTAATTTCTTGAATACAAAAAATATTTATCTTCCTATGAATCATAATATCTATAAATTTCATTAACTTATAAAAGTACAAATATTTCAAGTTATCATCCTAATTCTAGTTTCATGGATTAGCTTTTTTGCCCACATCCGTGCATAATATGAGAACTCTTGCTTATTTAATATTACACCCAAGTGCCAATGCAATGACCCTTGCATAATTTTCATTATATTTAGATCATACAACACGTCGCTTCTAGGGAACGCCCTAACATTAATACAATGTATAAAGGATTCTTGTCATGATTTTTTGTAAAGTTCTGCATTGGTTGTTGACTACCTAATACAACCCTCCACTTATTTCATCTAGGACTTGAGCCCCGACAACGCACTATTTAAATGATATGAATGTGTCAACCAAATTGACATCATATGACACTTCTAAGACTTATATCAATATCAATGAGAAAGTAAAATAATTTCATATAAAATAGATGAGCATAATGCACTTAAGTTATTGAATATTTAAAAGATGCATTCTATTTCTTATAAAATTTTTATATTTATTGCTTATAATTTAATTCTTATTTAATTAAGTATCAAAATAGATTTTTACTTGAAATAGCACACCGAGTTAGTTATGTTTATGATCAGCAATACTCATATAATTTAGAAGAACAATAAACATTTTTTTTGTATTTTAAATTATGTACTAAAATGATTTATCCCACTAATCTTTTAACTCATCGAATATAACATTAATTTCTATTTCATACAAAAGAAATGAGATGGTGCCATAGTCATGTGACCCAAGTTTGACCTATATCATAGAGTTTTAACATATAATTTTGAATATATGAAAAAAAATAAAATATACATGATGTAAATTAAACACTACTTTTAATGTGTATTATTTTTCTTTGAAATTTATTAGAAGATAAAATTTATTTTGAAGATTTAAGTTTGTGCATGCATGCTCTTATATTGACAATTACGATGAATCATTTGGATGTCTATAGAAGTAAATAGAATATTTTATGATGATCTACGCAAATTAATTTTCTACCCTTTTGACCTGGTTTATGAAGCCAAGATAGGTGCTACTAAAAAATATAACTGACTAGATTGTCTATCTCTATTGCATGTTATGTTTGACTTAGAGGACCAAAAAATGAGACACAAAAGAGTTCGCTAAGGCTGCTACTCAGAAGTAAAACAGTCTCATACGGAAACAGCTTACATAGAATGGAGCATCATTGTATAAATGCTGCTTGGCTCTGGAACAACGGTATATGTTAGGAGAGAGGAGGGGGAGAGGACTTGTCTGATTTCTTTTAATGGCATGAAATGCTTCAAACCTCATATGTATATTTTAATAGATCCAACAACATTAGATGATATAAAAAATAAGGTTACATAAAAGTAAACCTATAATAAAAAGACAATCTAGACAGCAATGCACCTAATATTTAAGGATGGAGTTTGGTATAGCAAATTAGCCTAATTTTTATTAGAATATTTCATAACATAAGAAACACTTGACACTTTAATGCTATTAGAACGAATCAAAGTTAACGACATTATCTCAAATGAATGCAAAATAAAAACATTAATTATGCTCTAATTATCTCCAATGGAGACCAAGAAAAATAAGCCAACAGGATGACCTAATTTTCAAGATTAGCAATATCTTCATTATATTAATATTCATCACCAAGAGAAGAAACTATTGAGAATATGTATTTTAGCAAAGCATTTTGAGCTTTCTCATGCCTAATAAACATGGAAACACATCAAAATTGTGATCCAAGATCATAGCCTGTTGCTAACTGGCCTTTGAGAGCAGAAGTCAACTCTAAGGAACCTTAGGGCCAAAAAACTGGGCACAGATAAGATTCATTGGAATCGACTGGCCTATGTATGGCTAGATTAAAGTTCAATTATCGTTTCTTATATATTCTTAGCTATAGGAGTTTGGATTAATCTTTCCTTCGATTTATAAGGCAGTTGCCCGGATCCTAAAACGCTGTCAATCTTTTGGAATTTAAAAGTAGTTTCTTCCTTTAAAAAAAATTAAGTTAGGATTATTAAATATTATCTGTATCAAAATTTTATTTTTTGAATATTTGGTCCTTGACTTAGGGATCCTTATTCTAATATCAAACAAACTTTTTTATGTTGAAAAGATAATGAAGATAAAACCTAACATTACTACCAACACAAAATAAAACCCAATCATCAATCAGGAGGCCAATCCAAACTCCACACAAGTCGGGTTATCCATGCCAACAATGAATTATGGGGCTTAAGAGAAGATCAAAGGCCAAGAGATGTTTCAACTATTCATGGAACACAACAAAGGAAAACCACAATGAATTGTCATAGTACACTTATGGAGCAAGTATTGTTAATACAGATGACAAACATTCTGACAATATAAAAGATGAAGATCACTAGTTAGATGCTTGCAAGAGACTCAACTGTTTAAGAATGACGTCAAGAAAGTGTTGCCAACCTACAACAAAATAGTTGACATTAAGAAGCTTTATAGCAAGTTCAAGCATCTCAAGAACTAATTTTCTTTTTGTTGGTACAACCAAGCCCATATGAGCTTTCACAAAGCCAAAGCTATCTAACCACACCCTTAAATGGAGGAATGTGGAATCAAGGAGCTCAGATCAAACATTGATGACCTAGAGTTAGTTCAAAGCCATCATGAAGAAGTTATACCCTACCGGCCAGAGTGAGAAAGGTAGATCCAATGATAGAGGCTGAGATAAGGATTCAGATAGTCTATACAACTATATCACCAACTATATCACTGAGTTCTTGAAGCAAATTGTTTCCTTAGATGAAGTTCTCACTCAAAGAAACCTCAACCTTAATGAAAATCATTACAAGACTATATGGAAATCATGTGGTTTTATATACATACCACATAATTCTTATGTTTTACCTATCTAACATCTAAATTTGAGATTTACTTGTATAACACTTTAGTGTCACAAACACACAATCACATCAAAATATATATATATATTTCAACCAAAAAAGTTGGTATAGTGGTATTTTGGATGTGAATCAACAATTTGAGCATTAAATAAGTAAATAATGAAACAAAATAAATGATCAAAATACAATACTTGAAATATTAAAGTTATGAGTTCCTACTTTAAGGTAAAAAAAATGAACACCAGTATGTAACCAAGTTATATCCAAACCCTAATGAATGTGAAACAACATGCACACCTTTAGACTTGCTAGAAAAGGAATCCACATCTATTGAGCTAACTTCAAGTCCAGATCCACTTCCAAAGCCAGTGCCGCTATTAGAAATACTCAAATCACTGAAAATTTTTGGACCGGACATAGACATAAAGCCTCCTTTATCACCTTTGCTTTTATCAAGCTACAAAATAAGGTGAATATAATACATTTTAAATAAGGTGAACATAATACTTTCTAAAAAAGAACAAAAATATTTAAGAATGTAAAAAGCTTGAAATTTCAAACCTAAAAAAGTAAACAGTCAGAAAAAAAAGGCAATGATTGCCTAAATCTCTAAAACTGGAAGCAAAGAATTCAAAACACAATAAGAAAAGAACAGGTCCCCTTTAGGAAGAAACAAGAAAAGTAGTCTGATATAAAGCTCAAACATCATGGGCCATACCATTAAAAGGATGAGTTATGCGCATCTTACCAATTGTTAATTTAGAAACCTACAAATTCTAATAGACATTCCAAATAAACTTGTGCAGAAAATCAGAGAAAAAGTAAAACAATGACATCTAAAACCATTTTTTCATCCAAACTAGAGGCTCGTTAAACATGAGGAATTTCAGCAGCAGCTGTCAGGAAATGCGATCAGAACAAGAAGTTGGGCTTTCCAAATGGTTTGTCCACTTTTTAGTAAGCTTTGATTAATATCTTTAATCATCGACAACTGTTGCAATTAGGAATAGGAACATAAATAGGACATGGCCATACCACTAAAACCTAATCTACTTAATAATGATCTTTCTTCTCAAGGTCATTATCTTCTTCCCTCTTAATCGCACTCAGTACAACAAACAAAAGGATCAAATCAATTTGAAAAAGAAAATTAGTAATTTAAGCATCATAACATATTCCATCCATACAATTGGAACCATCTAGATTCCAATGACTGCTTAAACAGACCAAAGTGAAGGATTTGGCTCATAAATAAATGGATAGAGTAGGTTTCATAAGCAACAGAACAATTGACCTTGGATTAACAAAAGTTACCTTGTTTTTATAAATCTCACTAGCTTTTCTCTTCATGACATCCTTAGTCTCATTAATCTTACTTTGCATTACCAGCTTGTGCAGTCTCTCTTCATGACTCTCCATCTCACAATACTGCTTTACTTGTGCAACTGTCACATTTTCCTTGTAACCAAGAGAAATAGTTTCATCAAAAGCAAATATCAGCTCAAAAGCTGCCTTGCAAACTCCCTCTTCATCTAAAGAAGTTGAATATTCAGGTATCTTCAGATGGATTAAGGAATATAAAAAGTAAATCTCCAATAATTATTTGGCACTGGTACAGGTAAAAAAGTCTTTATAAAATAAAGATTTGGATATATTCATAGAAAATGGTTCGAATTAAATAACTTATGCACCAAAACTGCTAAATTACTAGGCCTGAAAATTTTAAGAACTACAAAGGATACAAGTTTGGCCAGCAAAGTTAAAGATCCAAGATCTTCAACAATGTTACTCTGCTTGTTAGTAATAAGAAGTAGATAGAGAGCTTCTATGGGCTGATACACATATCGAACATTCTCAGTCTCAACAAATGTGTGCTGCTTTCCTCCTGATCCCACCAACTTTGGGAATGCTGCAAGTAGTCCTTCAATTCTACTTCGTGACATGTCTACAAACTGTCTTGAGACAAGTGCTGCAAAAAAAGAGAGTGTAAAACAGGAATGAAAAGGTACATGAAAGGCCTAAGAAAAGAGATAGAAGACTTTTGTATTAAAAGAGGAGATAATAAAATCTTAGTTATAAATAAAAACTAAGACAAGAAGATAATTTTGAAAAATTATTAAATAAAAGGCTAAAAGAACATTTTTTTTTTTCAAATGAGATGATAAAATGAATAACAAAAGATAATATAGGTTAATAAAAAAAAAGTTAAGAAAAGCTTTAAGCCCAAAGTAGCTACTAAGGCTTTAGGAGATATGAAAGATATTATAAAAGTTTGTAAGCAAATCTTGTAATGAAATCTCAAAGCTTGAAAAGACAACAAATGATTAGAGAAGCACATTGGTATCAATAATTTCAATGTGAAAGAGGTTTTTAAGAATGTTATAATTATAAAGGAATCAAACTTATTTGTAATACTATGTATTCAAAAGATATGGTAGCAAAATATAACTTTAAAAAATTCACATCAATATAAGAGAATCAACTTATATTTGTGCCAAGAAGATCTACTATTAAAAAGGCAATTTGAAAATTAAGGAAAAAGCATAAAGAACAACAAACAAAAATATTCATATAATTTTCATCGATCCTCAGAAGACATATGATCAAGTATCATGTTAATTCATTTAGAGTACATTAAAAAAGTGTCAAAAGCACATTGATGTTTTTTAAAAAAATTGTGACTTGACTAATGCATTGCAGAGAATAGAGAAAGCATCTTCTTTTGGATTTTATTTTTATAAATTAAGAATGCATACCATTTAGTACTAAAAGAACTAAAAGAACTGATATGACTATGCATCTGGAAATATTGACTAGCATTAACAGAAAAGTACCTTAGGATTAATATAGATTATACATAAGAAAAATATAATGAAAACTTAAAGAAAAAGTTTATAACACTATAACTAGATTGATTATGCTACACAGATTTAAGTGTTGAGCAATAATGAAGAAATTTTTGATCAAGCTGATTGTGGTCAAAAGAAGAATATTGCAATGAATATGTGGTATGATTAAGAATGCTAAATTGAGAAATTATTATGTAAAAGAGATGATAAGAATAATACCTTTCAAAAATAAAATAATAAAGATAGATTTGGGTGAGACGCACCAATAAGACAAACAATTATAATTACATAGAAGAATTATGGCAAAAAAGGGGTAGATCAAAGTAAGCATGGATAATCATCGAGCAAAAATATTTTTCTAAAATAGAGATATAATATCATGCAACACCCAACAAGAATGAATGTAAAACAAGTAACTAAAATGTAGATGCCAAATAATTGGGATAAGCCAAATAGCAATAATGTCACAAAAAAAGCTCCTACACGATATGAAAATCAGCATACACATCTCTCTTTTTCTCTCACACACAAGCATGCTATAACTATGCTTCACAAAAATAAAAGCCTTCATATGTAAATCACAAGGCTATTTATAAGTATTAAAACAGAAACTAGCAATGCTCATGATCTATAACATGCAATTATGCAAAAAGGAATGGGTTAGAAAAAAAAAATTAGACATTTTAAGGACCCCCTCCCAACCCTATAAGAGTTGTAACAATGCTCATCACTATCTCCCAAGTACGCAACCAACAAAATGGCATGCTTTAAAGAATAATCAAGAAGCATATAAATAAAAGTGCAAGTATCAGCAGATATCAACTACACAGTGAACTAACCTTTTCCAGATTTGCTTACGATAGATGCTGCAAGAACCACCTGTTAACATCAAAACAATCAGTGCAGAAAACTGCTTTTTTACTTAATTTTGGGATTAGTTTCTACTACTAAGGGTTTATGGCAGAATATAATGTCACTGCAGAGAAGTAAAAAGCTGTCGAAGCAGGATTTAGCATTTCAAAATATGCCAGATCTTTTTTTTTTTGTTCAATCAAAAATAGAATATTAAAAAGGAAAAATATATCGAACAAAGAGAAGAGTTCGCGCTACCATTTTGAACAAATGAGAGAAGCCGCTAGTGATTGCACAGCTGGAGGCAGATTGTTTTGATTTCTGTCGCTCAAGACCTATCAACAAAATAAGCCTGAAAAAGAAAATCACGGAAATATCAGCAGAAAGAACAGTTTGATCTATGAAGAAAAAAAAAAGACCATACCAATAATTAAAGATAAATCCACCTCCAAAAAAGAACAGCACGCCAGGAATAAACAACAGATCAAATTTACCAGAATTATCATACATGCAGGAAGAATGGACAGAATTCCATGTAAAAGCATTACAATTGAATATATTAAATTACGCAGCCAAAAGAAAATAATTCAAGGGACATTCAAACCAATTCATCCCAAATAAACAAGATGTAGCAGTGCCTAATATATTTTAACATTCTATAGCTAAAATATCCATAAAAAACGTTGCTGATCTGTGCCGTCAATGGCAACCGAAATCTCTCATTTTCAACCCTCTGAAACGTACAAAAGTTGATTGATTAATGAAAAGGAAGTTAGATTACCTTTAGCCCCCAGATCTCGCATCGGGAAAGAAACAAGCAGAAGGTGGAAGAAAACTTGCCTGGGATTAAGGTTTTCGAATGGTTGAGCAAGGCGAGTGGGGAGAGAGACGAGCCGATGAGGCGTGAGTACCGGGGACGACGGCTAAATCTCGATGCAGCCGTAGAGACAGGGGATCAGATCGAGTTCAAGAGCCGAATAACAAGTTCTTGGCACGGAGCGCTCGGTTCGGTCAGGCAATCTGAGTTGCATATGTTACATTTGCAATAACTTACGGACAAATTTGTCACTTTTTATTATTTTTTAAAATAATTTAAATGATATCAAATAGCCAAATATGACTCTATTAGTCTCATCATATTTAAAATTAAAGATATTTATAAATCAATCATTTTAATATATATATATATATATATATATATATATATATATATATATATATATATATATATATATATATATATATATATATATATATATATATATATATATATATATATATATATAATTTAATCATTTTTTAAAAAAAAATTATTGAACTCATATATTTGCATGTCATAATCAAATTATTTAAAATTTTATAAAAATAAAAAATACGAGTTGAGCTTTTGTTATGAATGTAAATATTTTAAAGTCAATTTGAAAAATTAGGATTGAAGCTGATTAATTTATAAATATAGAAGAATAGGATGAATATATTGTAAAAGCCTTAAATTAATTTAAAATATCCAAAATTTATTTTGAATTAAATTTTATTTGATTTTTACTACAAACAATTTTTTTGGAATCTTGAAAAAAATAAATTTTTTTAACATTATTTATAATTGAATCTAAGTTAAAATCTAATTTGAACATCTTAATTTTATTCGAACTAAATTTAAACATGATTTGAATTTGTAGTTTAATCTGGTTTGAACAATTATTATCTTAAACCTAGTTCATGCTAAAAGACAAATTGAGTAATTAAAAACTTTCAAATTAAAATTTTACATTAAGCTTTTATAAAAAAATTAATGAAAAGTCAATATAAATATTAAATGAATCACAGTTGTAAATAAAAAATAAATACATAAAAATATGAGCAACAAAAAATAAAGATATATAATGCATAGAGATTTTTATATGATTTGGTCAAACACAAAAATCAGTCTACGTCCACACTTAGTCACCCTAATTAAGAATTCATAAATCAAAACAAAATTATAAAGAATCTCTCATACTCTCATACATTGGGCAAGTACAACCTAAACAAAGTACTTTCTTATGCTATGCAAGTACAATCCCAACAAATTTAAGAACAGGAAAAGAAAAGTACAAATATAAATATTTATCTCTTAATTTTAAAACAAATTTTATACTCATGCCCACTAAGTAATAACAAAGCAAATAAAAAATTGTTCAATCTATTTTACTACTTTATAATTTTAAAACATGCATTGAGATGAAATTCAAGTCAACTTCAAGTATTATTTTACTACTTTATAATTTTAAAACATGCATTGAGATGAAATTCAAGTCAACTTAAAACTAAATGTATTAAACAAATCAACTTTTAAAACACTTACACAAAGTAAAATACAAAGATTTTGATTGTAAAGAGTATGAAAGAAGATTATTATAAAAGCTTTAGGAAAGTGATCTCATAATTCCAAATCCAATCAAATTAAAAAAAAAACCATTTGAAATATGAGTGAAAATAACTTAAGAAAAACTTTAAAAATGTAAGGTGCAATTCTTTTCAATCAGACCAAACCATCAAAATCAAGAACATAAATGATTGAAATAAGTTAAAACACTCTTACTCAGATCCTTTGAATGTCTAAAATTATGAACACAAGACTTAAAGAAGATTCCTCCAAAGCTTAAAGCTAGCTTAAAGATGATTAAGAAGGTCTCCCCTTTGAGTGTGATTGAAGAGATGAGCAAGAGAGGAGAGAGAGCTTTAATACTTGAATAAAAGAGAGTACTCTAAAAAAAAATTTGCAAGAATTTGGCCAAAGCGGTTTGCAAGAGGAAAATAAATCATGAAGGTAACTCCTTAAATAGAGTTAGAACCATGAAGGGTTTGGCCAAATTAAGAGAGAAAGAGAGGAAAATTATTCAAGGAAAGAATTTAATATTGGAATATTAATGTATCTTGGATTTGAATTTGAATCAATTAAGATTCAATCTCATGTGGTTGGTAAAAGCATTGGAGGGAAGGTGATTCAAATCACTTAGCATAATTAAGCAAATACTGATTAAAGAAAGATATTAATACATATGTGGTTCATCTAAGGAAAGAGAAAGATGAGGGAAGAAATCAGGAGGGAAATCAACTAAGGAAATAATTTGATTTTGAAAATTAAAGCACATGGAATATATTTTGAAATCAATCAAATTCAAAAATGAAGGGGGCCTGTCCATTAAAGTAAAGGGAATATTTGAATGCACTTAACATAGTTAAACACTCATTAATTAATTAAGTTATAAATTAAAAAGTGGTTCAAAATAGTTTGAATTTTGAATAAATTAAAAATCAAGAGTGTCACGCCCCACATAAATAAATGTAAATTTGTATTCCAAAATTTAAAAGTCATAGAATTCTTAACACAATTTTTTGGGTCGTATAGGCATCAAAGCAAAATATTTAATAACTCATTGCAATGATAAATATTAAATTCATAGAGTCTTAATTATGAGTTCACATAATTATAAAGATAGTACAATGATATATTTAAGAAATCATTTTTGTGACTATCACAATTAAACATATATAATAAGTGATAAAGAAGACAAAGTTATCATATGCCCTACTTTTCTTAATCACATCATGTTGAGAAATTTGAAAAAAAAATTCATAAAAGATTTTGGATTAGTTATAAAACTCATTAGGATTTACATGTTAAGCTAATAAATACACATGCTTATTATAATTAAAATTTATGATTTTATACATATGTATATATTAATTCCGGCTTCTTATTTGTCCATGTAAGATAAGTCATATTAAAACTTAAGTTAAAGTGTAAAACTATAACTTGATCAAAATAGATAGCAAGCTACAAGCCATTAGGACCACATATCAAATAGATAGAGTCAGTGACTCTCACACATATATTTATATAACACGCTTGGCCGTAATGGACCATATGAAAGTAACTGGTCACATAAATTAATAAATAAATAAATAAATAAATAAATAAATATATATATATATATATATATATATATATGTATGTATATATATATTCATATATATATATTTAAAATAATATCTTTACTTAAGTTATAAAGTTGAGACAATAAAAGTATTATTATTATATTGTTATTATTATTATTATTATTATTATTATTATTATTATTATTATTATTTATACACTCAATTATACTTTAAATAAGTTCTTTAATTTTAAAGATTACTCGTACTCATAAAAATAAACATAATAAGTTTTTCTTTAATTTATAGATTATTTATGCACAAAAATATAGTACTTCTAAAAAAAGTTATTCTTTCTTAAAAATAATTAAAATTTTAAATAAATAATTGATAAAAGCTAATTCTTATTTTTTTTTGTATTATCTTCATTACTCTTATTATTTTCTTAAAATTTAATGAAATGAGAAACTTACCATACTCATTTAAAAATTATGTATGTATATAAAATAATAATAATTAAACAATATTTTTGGTCTAATTTTATCTTTAAAATATATATTAATTATTTCATATTAGAATAAATTAAAACTAAATTAATTTGAAGAAGAGAATTGTGCATAATCAGATAAACATCATAAGTAGAAAAATTGAAAGCATATCAACTAAGCTAACTTATGAAAAATGAATAAACTTAACAACATTTTACCTACCAAATTTTGATGATTGTAGAAGAAATTCTCAATTAAAGCAAGATTATGATAACTTATTTTGAAAGTTTTTTCTCTTTAGTTGTTTTTCTTTTCTTCCTTTTCTCTCATAACAATATTAATTTCTCTTCTCTCCTTACTTCACCACTAAATTAATCTCACAAAATATTTCTTACAAGAAAGAGCCATGTTTCATCTCATATTTATAGGTGAAGATGAATATGTGCATGATAAACACTTTGTTTAGATGATGGAGAAGTGGAAGTGAAAATGAACAAGTGTATAATCTTTTTATTATTCAAATTTTAGAAGTATTTGTATGTATTGCATGCACCAAGACTCATATTTGTATGAAACATTAAGACTATTTTTTTATATTCTTTATGAAGATGTTGGCATAAATTACATGCATGAAGACACATTCTTATATTCTTTATGAAGATTTACATACATTAAGATAATTTTTTTTAGAAGTATTTGCATTTGTTATGAAGATTCACATGTATGATAACATATATTTTGAAAAAGGTTTATATATTTTGAAATATTAGTATGAATTTACATGCATGGAGACCTTTTTTTTTTAGAGAATTTGTGTATTTCAAAAATTATTTGCATCATTCATGATAACTATATTAAATTTTATATATTTATGGCATTTCAATGTCAAAATAAAGACAAATTAATTTTCTCATTTGATCATAAATTATGTTAATTTAAATAAATTAAAATTCTTTCATACTCAAATAAGTTTTAATCATTAAGTTTTGATTTATATTTCTTATTTAATAGTTATAACTTAATCTTGATATTTCATACATAAACTTTTTTTATCTAATAATAAATGTTAAATATATACTCTTTAAGATAAAATTATAAAGTTTGTGTCTTGATTTTTAAATATTAAATAAATTTATTTTATATTTTAATTTATATATTCAAGATAGAGAAAAAAATTAGCTATTACTAAGAGTGCATGGGATGGCCAAAGATTACTATATCAGATTCAATCAAGAGTTAATGCAAGATGTATGAGGGATTTTCTTAATTGATTAATAAAGAATTAATAAAGAAAGCCACATAAGTTAATTGAAATAAAATAATTAAACTAAATAGCATGTGTATTTTTGCCAAGGCAATGGAGATTAATTTAAGAAGTAATTTGACTTAAAATATAATTTATTTTTAATTAAATCAATAAAGAAGGGCCATCCAAAGTATTTTCCAAAAATATAAGATACAAAATAAGAAATTATATTAAATCAATATCCATTTGAATTAAATAAATTTAATTCGAATTTAAATAAATCTAATCAAATAAAACACTTAAAGAACTAGCCAAAACATGTCTTACACAAATAAATTAAAATTGAAAATTAATCAAGGTAATTATTAATTTTAAAATTCAAATATTTAAATTCAGAATTTAAATAAATTTCAAATTTTAGAATACATTATATATGGGAAAATGATATGAATTAAATTAAATAAATCACATAAAATTCCTCATCCTAATATCTTTAAAAAAATTTGGCCATGTATGAGAAAAAATAAAAATAAAATAAAATAATTAATAGGAGAGAAAAAATAAATAATTAAAAAGAGAAAAAGAATAATTTTGATAATTAAATTCACATGTTAAAATAAGTGGATAAAAATTAAATAAATATGAAAATTAATTAAGAAGTAGAGAATGAACTTAATTCACTTTAAGATGTAATGGATAAGGCTTAGATCATTGCATGTAGTTAAATTATCCAAAAAGGATCATTTCAAGAATATTAAAAAATTGATGTAAATAAAATATAAAAAATATTTTAAAATTTAAAATCAATGGGATAAAAATATTTTAGCAATTATTTCTATATTTATGATCTATTATGCATATTATTTTGTAATTCTTAAAAAAATGACCAAACTGCCTTAATTAAGATTGATTTGACTTTCCAAATTTGATTGTGCAAGTTGAGTTTGATGAATTTTTTGAAACACTTAAAGTAATTCATTAGCATCATCCAAATATATATTTGTTATCATCAAAATCAATTAATTATGTAATGGGGGCACATGAAGTCAATAATCTCCTCCTTTTTGATGATGACAAGTATATGTTCGTAGTATATAGAGATGAAAGTACAAAGTGACCTTACATCAATCTTTTTTAAAATAAAAAATTATATTTAAATAGATAATGTAGAAAAGTCCATCAAAGTAAAAATAAGTAGCAAAGTAAAATATGTAAAAATATAAAATCAAGTAGCTCCCCCTAAATTAAAGTATGTATAACAAAGTTTGAAAAAGATGAGCATACATACTTCTTTTCTCTTTGGAAAATTCAAAAAGTATAAATATGTGAGAGCATAAAAGGAACATAATTATATAGATGGATCTAACATGCCAAACATACAACTCAAAGTACAAAACATTCTTCAAGCAAAAGTTTTGTAAAAACATCAGCAATTTGTAAATCAGTACTAACAAATTCAATATTGATATCACATTTACACACATAATCTCTAACTAAATGGTGTTTAATCTCAATATGCTTGGTTGATAAGTGTTGAATATGATTTTTAGTTAAATAAAGAATACTAGTGTTGTCATACCTAATAGGAATGTATTTTACCCTAATGTCAAAGTCTTCTAATTATTATTTTAACCAAAGAGCTTGAGCTACATAATTCAATATTGATATCACCTTTGCATACATAATCTCCAACTAAATGGTGTCTAATCTCAATATGCTTTGTCGATGAGTGTTGAATATGATTTTTAGTTAAATAAATAACACTAGTGTTGTCATACATAATAGTAATGTAATATCAAAGTCTTCTAATGATTGTTCTAACCAAAGTACCTAAGCTACACAACTTCCCATGGCTATGTACTCAGCTTCAATAGTAGAAAGAACAACAAAGTTTAATTTTCTTGAGGACTGAGACACAAGTGATGATCCTAAAAATTAACATATGTCTAATGTGTTTTTCATATCTATTTTGTAACAAGTAAAGTAAGCATCAAAATAAGAAAATAATTCACATAAAAAGGAATTTTAGGATACCACAAACCCAACTTAGAAGTTTTTATCAAAAAATAAAATATATGCTTGATTGATGTTAAATGAGATTCTTTAGGATTGGCCTGAAAGTGAGCATATAAACAACCAACAAACATAATGTCAAGCCTATTATTAACAAGGTATAAAAGTGAACCTATCATACTCCTATAAAGTTTTTGGTCAATGAATTTACCTAATTCATCTAAATGTAATTTAGTAAAGGGGCTCATTGGGAGTTTTACTAGATTTGAATCTCTTCATGTCAAACCATTCAATCAATTCATTAATGTACTTAGTTTAATATATAAAGTTACCATTTTCTTATTGTCTCACTTGAAGACCAAAGAAAAATTAAATTCTCTCATTTTACTCATTTTAAATTCATTAGACATCAAAGAAGAGAACTTAAGACACATAGATTTATTTATACTTTCAAACACGATATCATCCACATAAATTTGTACAATGATCAAGTCATCACCTATATTTTTGAGGAATAGAGAGGTATCTACTCTACCCTTTTTAAACTCATGATCAATTAGAAAACTACTCAATTTATCATGCTAAGCTCGAGAAGCCTATTTCAAATCATATAAAGCTTTTTATAAATTAAATACATAATTAGATAAATATAGGGGATTGCTTTACAAAGATATCTTGGTCAATAAAGCCATTAAAAATACACTTTTTACATCAACTTGAAAGAGTTTAAAGTTTTTAAAGTAAGCATAAGCAATGAGAAATCTAATGACCTCTAGTTTAGCTATGGGTGCAAAGGAATCCTCAAAATCTATTCCCTCAATCTGTATATACCCTTGTGCAGCTAACATAGTCTTATTTCTAACAATGCAACTTTAGTCATCTAACTTATTTCTAAATACTCAATCAATTCTAATAACATTCTTATCTTGGGGTCCAGGGACTAATTCTCAAACATCATTCCTAATGAGTTAATTTAACTTCTCTTTCATAGCTAGAATCTAATAATGATCTTTTAAAGCTTCATCAATAGATTTAGAGTCAAACTCTGATTAGAATAATAGAATGATTAATCATATCCTTAAAATATCTTATAGTTACAACATCTTGAGAAGGATCTCCTATAATCAAGTCTTTAAGATGATTCTTATTAAATATATGCTATGAGCTTTATCCAGGACCCTGTAAAAGAAAGCCTATAGGTATATGGAGGCCAACTCCGGGAGAAAGCTTATAGACTTACATCTGTCATGAGTGGTGTATCCACCGGGTGGGTCACCATCAGCATGACAATAACCAACCAACCCAAGGTACCCATCGGTTTTCGATAATCAATCTAAGAGGAAGGCTTGTGGACTTACATCTTTATAGACAAAAATGATCATCAGGATAGTTTATCGTCAGTGAGACAAATGCTATCCGACCTAGGGAGACTACCAAGTAGGGAGTCCCATGTAAGGACTAAACTTGGACTTGAAGTAGTCAGGAGGAAAGGAGCCTCTAGGGGACTTATCCTAAGCCTCAAATATACTCGACCCAATTAGTGCATGATGGCTAGCTCAAGAAGAAAGCGTGTAGGCTTACATTCTCTTAAACAAAGTCAATATGAGGTAGCTTACCGACTGCGTAGTCAGGCCTACTCAACTAACAATGCACTCGTCAATTTGCAATGGTCAAGTTAAGAAGAAAGCTTGTAGACTTACATCCTCTAGACAAGTAATCACTGGGGTGACATACTAGCAAGGTAGCATGTCAACCTGACCTAGAGCAGCTAATGAGTGAGTGCCACAAGGAGATTTATCCCACATCAAAATAACCCGAGACAAAAGATATATATTTATTTTAGGTGGTTGTGCGTAGTTTGTGTTGGTGCTGTGTTGTTAAAGGATAGGATGCCGCTTGGATTCCTTACACCTACCCTAAACACATTGTGGTAGATTCAGAAGCAAAGATATTTCTAACCAATATGAAGAGATGGAGTTTGAGATGAAAGAAATTTTATTAATAATTGATTTGAAACAAGATTTATGGATAATATTTCTTTAGGTAGAGCTTATTGATTGGAAGCATTGGGCGCTCTCCCTTACAATTTATAAGTTGATAAGATCCTCTTTGGTAGGACTTCTCTATAGCAAAAATGCCTTCCCAAGTGGGTTCAAACTTGCCTCCCATTTTTTGACGGGCAACAATTGGTCTCCTTAGAACTAAAATAAGCTCTCTTACTTGAAAAGCTCTAGAACGGACCAACTTGATATGAGCTTGAATCATTTGGCTTTGTATAACTCGAGGTTCCGGCATGCCCTGAGGCATCTCTCCTCAAAACCTTCAAGCTCTTCTAACTGTAACTTGGTGTTCTACTCCATTATGATTTTACTACCCACAACTATCCTTAATGATGGGAGTTGAACTTCTAACGGTAGAATTGCTTCAGACCAATACACTAAGAAAAATGGGGTAGATTGAGTTGGAGTCCTGTATGTGGTGCAGTAAGCCCATAAGGCTTCAACTAACTGCTCATTTCACTGCCACTTATTATCATCGAGTGTCATCTTTAATATCTGGATGAGAGTTTTATTGAAGGCTTTTGCTAAGCCATTTGCCCCGGGGTAGTAGATGGTAAAATATCTTCAATCTATGTTGTGTCTCTAGGCAAAGCTGTTGATTTTAGTGCTCTTGAATGTAGTATCATTATCAAATATAATTCATCGAGGTACCCCAAACCTATATATGATATGGTTCCTAAAAAATTGGAGCACATGCTAAGCTGTGACCTCTCTGAGTGGGATTGCCTCCTCCCACTTGGAAAAGTAGTCAGTGGCAGCTAGAATGAATCGATGACCCTTGAAAGAAGGAGGATCAATCAGACCCACTATGTCGGTACCCCAACACTCAAATGGCCATGAGGCCAATGTAGGGTGTAGAATATTGGGTGGTTGGTGTAAGACCACACAGTGCACCTGACATTGGTGGCACCTCCTTGCTACGTCCATGCAGTCTATGATCATCGAAGGCCAGTAGTATCCTAGTCTCTTAATCTTGGCTTTCATCTTTGGACCTGATTGATGCGCTCCACATAAATTTGAGTGTTCTTCGATCACGATCTTACGGGCTTCGTGTTTATCAAAAAAATATAATCACATATGATCGAAGGACCGTCGAAAGTAGGTGCCATCCATGAGAGCATAGGAAAGGGCTCTCTTCTTCACTTGATGTGCTAGTGTCTTCTCTTGAGGTAGTTTGCCTATATTTAGATAATCCATGAATGGTCGCCTCCAATCCAACTCATCATCCTTTTTGACAATGATAATCTCCCCTTCAAGAAAGAGTCTCTCGATGAGTTCAACATCAACAAGGGATAAGACTTGTCTATTTTGGACATTTATTGGTATGAACTCATCTCCCGGACATGCCAACTCTTCAGAAAGCTTGGTTAATGCATATGCTACTGTATTTTCTCCTTGAGGAATCTTATAAATGGTAACCTCTAGGATTTGAGCCAACAACTCCATGGTGTACTTGTGGTACTAATAGAGCTTAGGCTTCAGAACCTTGTAAGACCCAACAATTTGGTTGATAACTAGTTGAGAATCTCCGAAGATGTTGATACTCTGGATGCATAGTATAATGGCTAACTCTAGACTGCCAATCAGAGCCTCATATTCAGTTTCATTGTCGGTGCATGGATTGGACAAATGATATAAGAATCTCATCACATCGTGGTCCAGAGTTAGGAGAACTATTCCTACCACTGCCTTTCTTGGAAGAGTAGATCATGGTTCTTCTCCTTGAAAAGAATCCACACTATAAAAATACATCTCCCAATGGTGAATGCTAGTGTCTCCTAAGTTTATGATTTGTTCATTGGGGAGGTCATCACTAAGCAGAGAATTAGCAGGAAGTGGGTGTGCTGCTAAGAAATCTACTAGTGCTTGTCCTTTCACCGCACAGAGGGGTGCGAAAGTAATATCAAACTGCAACAAAATCATGGACCACCGCACCAACCATTTAGATAGCATTGGCTATGTCATGAGATATTACAGTGGATTGATCCTAGAGATCAGGTTCACCTTATGGGAAAGCATGTAATGCCATAGCTTTTGGGATGCAAAGATTAAAGCTAGTGTTGTCCTCACTTTTGGAGTGTGTTCTCAACTTCTCCATCTTAGATATAGGACTCCTCTAAACATTAAGAGTTCTTATTCTTGAGATACTTCTAGTGATTAGGTGAACACTTAATCTAACCCTAGAGCTTAAAAGGATTTATCATAGGATTAGGCTATGCATTAGGGATTTAAGGCAACCACTTACCCTATAACTCAAATCCAGCCCATATACACTCCTTCAAACCAATCCAAATCAAATCTCAAATCAATTCCAACTAAATTGATTTTCTCAAATCTCAAATCAATACTAACTCAATTGAATTTCTCAAATCTAAAATCAACTCCAAATTCAATTATAATCCCAAATGATTCAAATCCAAAATCAATTCCAAATCTAACTCCAATTCTAGATGATTGAAACTCATGATCAATTCCAAATCCAAAACCTTCTTAAGCCTTATGAATCACATCCATAAGCTTAGCCAAACCCTTCAAATAACCCAAAGACAACTGATTTCTTTATAAATCACTTATTCCATCATTTATATTCACAATTATAAATGAAATTGGCATATAAATCATCCAAATCAAATGAATATAAATCAAACCAAATCAAAACCTCTTTTTCAATATTTTTGAACTACCTTAGCCAAATTCATATTCAAATCACTCCTAATTCACATGATTCTCTCAATCATTTATATTCTCATTTATATTCACAAATATAAATGAAATATGAATTCAAATTTCCAAAATCAAATTAATATAAATTCAAAACTCAAATCCAAACCCAATTTATATCCTTTAAGCCAATTTCTTGGATTTAGCCAAATCATTCTCAAATCAATCCAAATCCTTGGATTTTCTCTTCAAATAATTACTCCTTCAATCACATGCCCAAATATAAACATAAACTACAATCACCAAGCCAAAATCAAACTAACCCAAGTCAAACCCATGTTCATCCTTTTGACTTGAAATTATCAAATGAACCAATACCCATTTGACTCCAAACCACTAGAAATAGGTTTATATTTCCATCATAAGTCCATATATGAGTTCAACCAAACTTAAATCAAGCCTTGATCAAGTCAATTAACCCATTTAGGCTCACTTGACCTAAAATATCCTAAAGGCCCTTTTTGAGCTAACTTCTAATCTAACCCAAATTGGATTAAACTAAGCCCATCCAACCCTCACATTGTGATCAACAATCATCCTAGAATGATCAGTCACTCAAAAACCAATCAAACCTAACCTTTGACCAAGTCAACACTTAGCTCAAATGAGACCTAAACAAGCCAAAATTCACTATGAGCTAAATTGATTGAAACCATTGATCTAAACCAATCCATAATAAATGATTGAACATGACCAAGTCATAAATTGAGCCAAACCAAGCCTAATTGGCCACTTGACCTAAGTTGACCCAAATTGGCCTAAAAAGCCAAAATATGTCAAATTATGATTTAATCCAAATTAATTACAACCAATAGCTCAAGCTTATTCCAAATCACTTGTTAAACTTGACCAAAGCTTCAATTGACCAATTAGACCCAACCTAGCCCAATTGACCATGAATCCAACTTGACCCAAAAGGTCAAATCAACTTGAAATTAAACTAAATCAAATTTGATTGAAAACTAAAGCTTGTAATATATTTTGAATGATCAACCAAGCTTGAACCAACCAATGACGTAACCCAATTGGGTCAAATGGGTCAAATTGGTCAACTTTACCCATTTGACCCAAATGAACCTAAATGAACCAAAACTAAATCTAAATCAAATTAAACCAAACCAATGGTACCCATAGGCTCCAAATGATCATTTGAACTTGATCTAACTCATGGTTTGACCCAATTCGACCAATTGGTCAACCTAACTCAATTTGACCCAACTTGACCCAAATAGGTCAAATTGAGCCAAATCAAATCAAATGAACTCCAAATCACTTGAAATTTGGCCCAACCCACTTTTAAATTAGTTCAAATATGTCCAAATCAAACTCATAGCTAAATGAACACTTTGCCCTTAGGTCAAAGGATATCCCATGACCAAATTCACTTGGAATTTAGCCATTTCTTTCCTAAGGCCACTTGCACCTATCTATTGGTCCACATCGGTACTAAGGAGGTTGGTAAATATGACCTAATGAGCTTCGATCAGCCATGACCCAAGGAAAGGCCAAACTGACCCCCCTAATCATCCTTGGACACTTAGCTCACCAAATACACTCACCATTCACATGAGTAGCCACTCTCCCTCATTCCTCCACCTAAAGAGACCCATGTGGGACATTTTTTCAGCTCAAATAGATCATCCAATCAAAGCCATTGAGCCAAAATGGCAAATCGGCCATCCGACATTCGATCCAAGGAGGGCGAGATATACCCCCCTCATTCTCAGTCAAATAAAAGAGATTCATTCCCTAGAGCTCTAGGAGTCGAAGCCAAGCATCCTAGAGCTTTCCCCAGCCATTTTTGAGCACCCTTGCTTCCCTACTCTCAATTTTACTCAAAGTCAAAATAGGGGGTGATTTTCAAATCCAATTCACTCAATCCTCAACTAAAGTCAAATTAATCTTGCACACACCATCCTTGGACCAAGGAGAGTCAAAATGAATCAAATCTCGAGCTTCCCCATGAACAGAGCTAGGAGTTCGATCGAAGCCGATTAGCTACGTGTTGTGGATTGGTCTTCTGAGCTAACTATGTCAAATTAAAACTCGTGCAGCTCAACAAGGCTTCATTTCATCCAAACAAAGCTTCCTCAATTGTTGGAAGCACCAGTGATAGCCTTCGGTGAGGTATGCCATTGCAACCGATCTTAGAGAAAATTTTGCTCGGTCATTTGTGAAGGAAATCATTATGTCATGCAATCTCCACTATTAGATGCATTGCTTATGCTTCCCTGATGCCGTGGGATGAATTTGAGTTCCATTCGAGCTCGGGTGAGTTCGGATCGAGCAAAGATCGACGGACGACATCCATCTCTCATCGCTCGGGAGGAGACAGATCACAGACCATCCATTTCGCATGATCAAATCAAACAGTCCTGATCAAACCATGCTTTAGATCCCTCTAATTTCCTCCTTAACTGTGGGATTTATCTCGACCATCCGATCTTAGATCGGATGGCCCGTAGAGAAAATACATCCACAACCAGCTGGCTTAGTCGACGGATGTGACAACTTAAATAACCAATCCCGTCACGCCACATGGAAAGCGCGCCGCGTCAACCGCCACATGGCGCGACTGGATTAGGAGTTTAATTAGGCTTAATAAATTTAATTTTAATGGTGAAACTTCCAAAATTCATAACTAATTGTAGAAAAATTGAAAAAATATAAACAAATACTTATTTTAAAGGTAATTCAGAGGAGAATAATAGAAAATTAAAATAAATTAATTTTGAATAGTGATTTTGACTCAATTTAAGTTTTATTAAAAATATAATTAAGCTAATTACTCTCAAATTACTCCAACAATTAATTCTAAACTTACTGAGATTGATTAGTGGGATGAGCTCTGCCTCGCATGATTTTCTTAAAATTTATTGCTTGATTAACTAGGGGAATGGCTTATTTCATTCTTAATCACTTTCCTAATTAATTAAATGATTAATTAGCATGTCAAACAATAATGAATTCATTAATTAAGTTGGATAATCATTATGAAATAGTGAATGAGATTAGGACCTCTCTTCCAATCTTTTCCCTTAAGTTTATTTCATTTGGATAACACTTAATCAATTTATAATTAATTAATGGCTTAATCACTTCATTAGATAGTTTAATTAATCAAACTCAAAACCAAATCATTCTAGAACTCAATCATTCAATTCTTGGGTAGATTCTTGGGTGTTCAATAACCTAAGAGAATTCTAAAGGAAATTATAATCAAACTACATGTGTAGGAGGGTTATAAAAGTACTTAATCAAACCCTTTAGCTTAATTAAATAATAATTATGAGTCAATTGCATTAGGCCCCTTCATTTCTTAGGTGCATTGCTGATTTAATTTCCATGTGGTTGCATATCATATGTTGGCTCATAATTACTTGGATAATTATGTTAAAGTGGTACAGGTAAGGGGTAATTAATGGATTTAATTCATACCTCAACCTAATCAAAACATAAAATCAACATAATTATTCTAAATTAAACTAAACCAATTCACACATGGGTGGAATGGGTTAGGACTAGCAAACCCTTCTCATATTTTCTAAGTCAAATCAAATTCAAAGATATAAATCTTCTTAAAGAATTTTTTATTCATTTTAAATGATCTTATTTTATATGATTGTTCATAAGAATTAATTAGGATAAATAAAGTCATGTACTTACATTTATTTATTTCTTTCCAATCATGCTAAATATTATTTTCCATATGAAATCATGCATTCATTTATTTTAAAAATTAATTAAAAAGATGTTTCCTTTTATGTCAAATTGCATGTGTTGGCTAAAATTAAGAATATGAGTGGCTATTATCACTATTAAATCAAAAATTATCTTTTAAAACCTATAAATCAAAGATTATGAATGAAGTGATGCATAGTTATAAATATTTATAAGCTTGCATGTGATTATAGCATAAGATGTATATTATGAAGTTCTCTTTCCTTCTCTTAATATGGATTCACATGGGATTTACAAGTGTATAGTTCATTTGAAAAGAACACAACACTTGCCTATATCTATTCCTATGCATCTCTATATTAAGACTTAGGAAAGATCTTCATATTACACATGTAAATCATACAACAAAATCAAATATAATCTCTTGCATGATTCCTTTTCCATTTGGTTCTTTTGTACATCTACATGTATCTAAGAAAAGTGGTATATCAATTTGGACATCCAGGGGTTAGGGCTTTAAGTAGTAGGTCTTGTACCTTTACAGTGTAGAAAACAATGATGCCATACTAACTTATAACTTCTATACATGTGGATGTGCATTTAGCTAATGGATGAAAAATCCCTCTTTTCTACATAACAAAGACATGCATTAATGATCGAATTAACAAATGGAATATCCAAAATTTCAAATCACATCTCTTTGCATTCATCATCAAAGTGTGCTAAGATTTGCATTGTATGTATAGGTATGCTTAGGATTATTCATATGCATGGTATATATGGTGGAAAAAAATGAATAGGTGTGTGTTATGTAATAGTAACCCACCCTAACTAATCCTAAGATGCCTTTCTTATTGAATAGGACTATTTAAAGAGAACCCAAACATAGGACCAATTAAAACACATAATAAATCATTCACTAAAGGAAATTCATTAATCAATCTACCTTAGAAATGCTTTAAGGTAAGGATGAAAGAGAGCTCTCTTCTCTTCTCTTCTCTTCATAACATTTAATCACTAAGTGTATGTTCAATCAAACCAAATCAAATCATCAATTAAAATTGACAAGTTAGCTAAATCACTTGAAATGAAACAACCATCTAAATTAAATCTTTCACACATGAAAAATTTTAACCTTAAAGCCTACCTAAGACATGCCACACAAGCCTTAAATGGCACACATATTAGGCTAAGTTACCACTTTTAGCTCTATGATAGGGCGGTGCATGGTTTGATGCATAATTTTATTTTATGGTGTAATGTTTTAGATTGGATGTTAGGGTGTATGTGCGTAGACTAGATGATAGGGCGATCTTAGCCTAATCATGCCTTCTATAGGAGATTGTGCTTAAGGGCCCGCTGTAATAAAAATAAAAAAGAATATAAGTGCTTTTGCTGTGTAGGTTGCTTAGCCCCTAAGCATAGTCCAAATTAGGATAGGTGGAGTTGGTTACCCATGTGTGGAGTGCTAAGTCTAAATTATTCATATAACTGCTTGGGTTGTGTGGTATGTTTAGCTAACATTTATTTTGCAGGTTTAGTTAGATTTACCTTTCCCATGCTGATGTAAATTTTACAATTAAGATTTGGAATGAATGTTATGGGGAATTAGGATGAACATTGATTATAAGACCAAGTATTATGTAACATGTGATGCCTTTGGAGCAACCATATTCCAATGAATCCAAAAGGAAGAAAGAAAAAAAAGTAAATCAAAATGAAGAAATAGAAATGAAGAAATGAAGAATGAAGAATGAAGACCCCCTTAACAAGAATTCCTTTTAATTGTAATTATTCATTTGTAATCCAGGTTGTATAAGGATAGAGCTCGGCTACCCACATTTCTTTTCAAGTTGTACGACGGCACCTGACCGCGCTAGCCTCTTATCCTTTTGTGCTAATTTTATAAATTGATTGATGCTATGTTTATGATTACATAATTAGGATGGCATGATTTTCTTAGTTTCTTAATTATTTGATGATTATTGAATGGCTTGTATGCGATTAGGCTCTTAGGAAAAAAATAAATTTTTCATCCAATTAATCAATTCAAAATTAAACTAAACAATTCATAACCTCACCTAAAGCCTAGGGCATAAATCAAGATAATAAAAGATTTAGCAACCCTTTAGCTGGATGTTGTATGTCTCATATCATGCATAAATCATATTATCTCACTCTTGCTAATGGAGAGCTTCCACCTTTAACAGAGAAAATAGCTTGACCTTTGAGAGGCATGGTGGAAATACACCTCATTCTTTCTGATTTTGGCCCATAACTTATTTTCTCATGCATTAGGCATATGAAATCTCATAGTCTGTGTCAAATAAAAATGTCCAAAAATTAAAATAAAACTTGACAAAATTTGCATTAGATTTAGGTCATTATTCATGCCATTCATGATTTAGTCTCCTAGGGAGTGAGTTTAAGGAGTTAATTTGTCTTCTAAGTAAATAACAACCTAACCATCTTGCAAAGCATATGACTTTCCTACATGTATTTAAAATCATATGAAGAGTTAGTTGACGGCCACCCCAGATAGTTGTAAGTCCAATAGTCGGGTGATTTATCCTCTCTTATGGATGTAAACCATATACCCACTTTTGCCTTAGATTTAGGTCACACTTTGGTTTATGTCAAGGCTCCCTAAATTTCGAATATGAGGTTACTATTTTCCTTTGGGGCTACAAACATAAATTCACACCCCTTAGGCATTTCTACAATCTTGTATTGTAGAATTGTATGCCCCATATTTCTAATTAAGATTCAACTTAAACATATAATTCTCTTCAATTTTAAAAATATAAAGCCCAACCATAGGATAGTTTGGGATGTTCACTAGGCATCTTAGTATCATGAGTATTTCCTACTCATCTCCCTTTGGTTTTAATAATAACTCCCTCCTTTTTGATCAATCCCAATTGATCTTCTAAAAATAACTAATTAATTGATAGTCCTATCTTTGAAATCTTTAGACACAATGATCATTTACCTTAATTGAGAGTATTCTTAATAAATCTCATTCCTTAGGATATAATTAACTATGGGGGCTTACCTCTGTAGGGAACTTAATGAACCTGGCTTAAAATAAACCCTACTTTACTTTTCCATATAAAATAGGGAAAAGATCTTTGGTACATTTGAAGACCCATAATGCCTTAGGAGTCCTCATTAGGTGATTAGGTCCATTATAGGGTAGTGACTTCTATCTCTCGAGATAGTACAATATTCCTTAATGTCGTATCTGATTACCCTAATGAGTACATATGTGGATCTGCATGGTGTCCCTTCATATAAACACACACAAATCTCAAACAAAAATAAACACCACAGATTTTTCTAGTGACTCTGTTAGGGAAAGTTCCTCTCCATCTTCGGTAAATGATCATTGTCTCCAAGTATCGATAGTGGATTTGTATTTCATATGAGTCTAAGACTATCTTTCTTTTCTGTTGGCACTTAGCTCATTTCATTCTTAAGCTAAGGTAGCCAACATCCTTTAGGTTTTAGGACCTCACTCCATGTAGGTCTTAAAACCCCTATTGGGTCTCCCAAAAGGTGAAAATAAAATTTAACTAAAGGAGATGACTAAAGACCTTTTTAACCTCCTTACCATCTCTATGGTAAGGTAAGGTTCATTCCACAAATGAGAAAAATAAATTATTTATAAAAATATCACTTTTCAAAAGAACTTTCCCAAAGTTTACATAATAAAATACTTGCACAAAAATTTTCACAAAATATATAACTCAACCCCATTAACAATCCTCAGGATTGTTACATGTAGGTTCTTTTCAACCCAAAATAAAAATAATCTTTCAAAAAGTACATATTTGAAAAGAGAATCCTCATTCAATATACCCAAATTTACTGAATGAAATTTCATTTCCAAATAAAATTATATCATAAAATTGAAACTCCATTCAATATATCTCATATATGTTGACGTTGGAGTTCTTCCTTTTCAAAAGCACATATTTGAAAACGAACATCTTCACTCAACATACCCAAATTTATTGAATAAAGGCTTCATTTCCAAAATAAATCATTTTATAAAATTGAAACTCCACCCAATATATTCCATATATATTAGAGTTGGAGTTTCTTTCCTTTTTTTTTCAAAAAGCACAAATTTGAAAATAAGCATCTTCATTCAATATATCCAAATTTTTGAATGGAGGTTCCATTTTCAAATAAAATATGATTGACTTCCATTTTACATACCCAAATTTGTTAAATGAAAATCTCCTTTGCAAATACCATGAAAATCAAAATACATTAGAATTCCATTTGACATACCCAAATTTTCCAAATGAGAGTTTCATTTTTCAAAAAAAAAATTGAAAATAAATTGGATTCTATTTAACACCATATTTGTTAAAGAGAAATTCCCCTTTTCAAAAATCCCATTTTCCAAATCAAAATGAAAATCAAACACATTTGGGCTTTATTTAACATACACAAATTTACTAAGTAAAGATCCTATTTTCAAAATCAAAAAAAAAAAAAAAAACACATTTGGGCTTTATTTAGCATACACAAATTTGCTAAGTAAAGATCCCATTTTCAAAATCAAAATAAAAATCAAACGCATTTGGGCTTTATTTAACATATACAAATTTGCTAAGTAAAGATCCCAATTTCAAAATCAAAATAAAAATCAAACACATTTGGACTTTATTTAGCATACACAAATTTGCTAAGTAAAGATCCCATTTTCAAAATAAAAATAAAAAATCAAACACATATGGGCTTTATTTAGCATACACAAATTTGCTAAGTAAAGATCCCATTTTCAAAAATCAAAACAAAAATCAAACACATATGGGCTTCATTTAGCATACACAAATTTGCTAATTAAAGATCCCATTTTTAAAATCAAAATAAAAATTAAATATATTAGGGCTTTATTTAGCATACACAAATTTTCTAAGTAAAGATTCTACTTCTAAATTCACACATGATATACATCATGGGTAAACAAGCAAAAAGGAAATTGTTTTCAAACATCTCATTTAGCATACCCAAATTTGCTAAATGAGTAATCCCAAAATCAAATCTAAAACAAAATTAATTGACCCTCTATTTAACATACCCAAATTTGTTAGATAAAGGGTCCCCAAACATAAAATCAAATTCAAATATGAACTGATGGAAGCATCACAAGTTTCTCCAAAATATTTGAACCCATTCAATATACACAAATTTGTTGAATGTGGATTCTAAACTCAAATGAACTCAAAATCTCTCCTTTGAGTTGTTTAAAATCTCTCCTAAATTTAATGAGCCCCACTTAACATATTCAAATTGTTAAGTGTGGGTTCAAACTCTAAATCAAATTTTTAAAAAAAGTTAGCAGAATACCAAGGCAGAAAATTTGATTTGAGTTTATTTTCAATAATTGTAGAGTTCCAGTTTAGTTTCAACTCAGTTTAGTCAGCTTTTCTCAATGCAGTAAAGTACAGATGGATTCATAGAAGTATGTGTTCACCTTCCCCTTTAGGATGGATTTGGCCTTGGATCGGGCCAGCCTCCCCCAAACTAATTTTGCTCATTTACTATATTTTGGCTGAGGATTTGAGAGAGTTAGGATTACTTGTGAGGGGGCAACCCTCACCACTGTTAGCAGGGATGTGGTGGATGGCCAGAAGCCAATCATCTATATTGAGACACCCTCGGATTATGAGTTTCCCTTGCTGAAGAGGAAGGCGATAGAGGTTCCCATTAGCTATTAGTGCTACAGTGTTCCCATCACTACCCAGTGCAGGCTAGTGCCCACTCATTGGCCTCCTCTAAGGGGAAGGCTACCCTGGCTTCAGGGATCATCTCTCCTACCTTTAAGGTAGGTTCTAGCTCCCGTACTGCTCCACCTAGCCTAACTCAGGGCCGCTATAGGAGCCGCAAGATCAAGCGACACCACATGCGCATTGCCAAGGAGATGGACACCATATCTCACATTATAGAAGAGGGTCACTCAGGGAGGTTTCTTCTTTGCTTGCTCAAAACAAGTTCCATTCCCTTTCTAGTTCTGAAGGAGAAGATGTTAGGAGGATTGCAGCATCACCTCCACCTTCAGTTCATTATGAAACACTTGTTAGAGATAGGAGAAGGTCATATGCTAGCTTTAGGATAGTTTTACACCATGTTGGTAGGGCTTATGGACGGTCAGAGTCCAGTGCCCAGTTTGATTTATGATTAGTTATTCCTCGTAGTGTAGGCAAGAGATTCATCAGGAGAGGGCCAGAGAGGCCAGGGTATCAGTTCACATCACTGGCAGAGAAATACAAAGATATGCCAGACAGTTAGCAGCCTCCACCCTCATAGATTTCCATCATCACGCTACCCGTGTCAATCGTTAGTATTGTGTTGACTGGTACCACCGTACAGAGGTAATCGGTGTTGTCTCCACCGTACCACTCCACTCCATGTCCACTATCGCCAGTTCAGGTTCCATCTTGTACAGTTCCACCCAAAGCCATGAGAGTAGCATCTAGGGAGAAAAAAGCCCCACTGGTGATCCAACTACTGCCAATGGATCTCACTTCATCTACTCCACTGATTGAGGTGAGGGCGAGTTCTCTTGCTCGACCTCCCATTTCAGTTGCGGCGAGGAAGGAGTGGTGACCCCGCAACATCATAGTCATACCACCACCACCACCACCACCTCAATCGATTATGGATATAACAATGATAGAAGGAGAAGGGGATAATTCTATTATCCCCATGGCGATAGATCCCCCCCAGGGGCAACACTCTGCCCATAATAGTTGATAGTCATGACCATGTGTCCTCCAGTGAGCATACCCCTCATAGGGTTAGCACTCCAATAGCAGGGGAGGTCATGTGTATCTCCGTCAGAGCATAATCCCACCACCTGCTAGCCGCGAGTATTTATGCTGACATAGTTAGACCACTCCTTGGATGATATCTTAACATAATATTATATTGAAAAGAAAGAAATCCTAGGGTATGATTGGGTTGGCCTCGAAGAGGAGAAGGTTAGCTTCGACCCCGATGATGATGATTTGTTGGAAGACTCTACAAAGGTACACATGGTTGATACTAGAGGTTCCCTCCTTCGGGATCATCATAGTTCGGAAGGTGTTGAAGATGATACAGCCTATTTGACCTAACACCTCCTTCAACGACTCAAGCAGAAAGATTAGCAGATTGATAATATAAAGAAGAGAGTTGAAGATTTATTAGCAGTAGTTCTAGCACTTCAGAATCAAGCTCTAGCAGTATAACCTACCATTGTGGATACTGGTTAGCTATAGTTATTACATTTCCTAAATCAACCAAAGAGTTCACCTCGAGTAAGGCAGGGCAATACTAGCTTGTATAGGAAGGTAGTGGATAGTACCTTCATACAAGAAAAATATATCAAACTCATGGTGGAACAATAAGTGAAGGAAGCGCTGGCGCAAGCCTGAGGTGTTCATTAGTTCCAAAGGGTAGACCCTACCCAGAGGAATTTGATGCTATCCTAAGGGTTTTGGGCCTCCTTCTTTCAAAAGTTTTGATTACAGTGGAAACTCGTGCCAACTTATAACACACTTCAGGGCTAGTTGTTGCAATGCTGGTGGCAGCAATGAATTATTGTTCCATCTCTTTGTCAGCAATCTATTGGGCATAGCTTTTGATCGGTACGCTGAACTTTCCAATGATATAGTGAAGACTTTTGTTGAGTTAGAGAAACTCTTTGTTAAGAGGTTTGTTGGAGCTCAGTGAAGGGTAACTGTGGCCGATCTCATTATAGCTCATCAATAACACCCCGATGAGTCTCTTGTTGATTATATTCTTAGATAACATAATTTAAGCATGAAATGCAAACCACAACTGTATGAATGACATGCTATAAAAATTCTATTAAAGAATATTCATGGCCCGGTCACCTTCATGCTTAAAGGTTTCACCATTAAGACATTTGAGAAGTTAATCAACAAGGCAGCTAGTCTACAAGGAGAAGCCAAACAGTTGCCTTTTCAAGATCAGTCATTAAAGCCAAAGACGTAGAAATCCTATGAAAAGAAGCCAGGGGCAGTAGCAGCATTGGATAAGGGGAAGCAACTGGCTAGAGATCAGTGTGAGAGACCTCAAGCTCAACAACCTTCGCTTCCACCTCCTTTACCCTCAGCCATCTTATCAGCCATTGTAGTAGCCTTCATAGACTTTGACGCCTCTTCCTTAGCCATACTCTCAGCAGCGTTATACATACTCGCCCCAAGGTAGCTATCACCCACCTACTATTTTGGAAAAATTAAAAAACCTTATTTATTTAAGAGGTAGGTAGTAGGAAAATCTTTAAGAACCTCTTAAAGGAATCTAATTTTTAGCTGCCCGAGCCTAGGAAGCTGGAGGAAGTGGGCAGGAGTAATGATCCTAACTTTTACCCTTGCCATCGCATGCTAGGCCATGTTTTGGAAGATTACTTTACATTTAAGGACTGGCTTGAGCATAGCTACAAGTCAGGTGCTATAGTTTTCCCTAAGGAATATCTAGTAGAACAACCATTCAGTTCTGTTAGGGTAATCCTTGGGGCATGTGATCCTCTCAAAATAAAAGAAGGTTGGGATATCTCTGTATCCCAAACCTCTAAAAAGATCATTTCTAAAATCAAGAAACTTTCCTTACAAGTGCCTGAGATAACTCGAACCTCCAACATCAAGGAAGGTTCGCAAGTTGCCAAAGATAACTTGGGGAAAGTAGGAGCTCAGTAGCAGCAACAGCATCCCATACTTGCCTGAGATAATCAAGTAGCGCAACCACCGATCGAGTCCAGCCTCCATTCCATATTTGTAACTACTACTTCAGCTGTCATTCCTACTTCAGCTTGTTCTTCTTCTAGTAGACATCTTGTATCAGTAGATGAGGACATCAAATACCTCACCCCACTTACTTTACCAGATTTGTATTATGTACCCCCTTTTAAATCTAAGAAATCAAGGAAAAAAACTAGTTTGAATTACATCCGTGCCACTTTGATGGGTTATTTGATTCTACTCTTTTAGAAAACTCTTCAAGTCTTAATAATTATAACAACTTCGATCATCCTTTTTTTAATTCAGAGATGGTCTTTCTTTTTCTGAATAATACGGGTTCACCGCTTGAGATAGACTTGGAATCATCTGATTCTGAGGGTCCTATAGGAGAAACTATAGGTATGTCTGAAGAGTAGGTAGAATCTTCCATTAACCTGCTATAAGAGATCATCGATGTTAACCTTCGCAGTGGTAAGGTTCTACCTCCTATGGAAGCACCTCAAGGCAAGGGAAAGTAAGTCATTGGTACCAGCGAGCAAACAGTCCCTCCACAGGATTCTCCACTCATGGATATGCTTATGGAGGATCAGCCTATAGTTGATTATAATATCCTCACTCACCTAAGAAAGTTGCCAGCTAAACTAAGCATATATGATGCCCTTATCTTATCCAAAGAGATGAGGGAGTCATTGATCAAAGATCTTCTTGATCTGGAAATATGCTTAGCTCAGCTGACTGATGTTGGAGAGGAGGCACATTATTTAAGAGAAGCCCAAGGAGTCACATTCACTGATAAAGACCTTTTTCTGAGGGATATGGAGCACAACCGTCCCCTCTACATCACAGTGGATATGGGCAGATTCAGACTTTATAGGATGTTAGTTGATCCAGGTGCATCAGAATATTATGAGCCTAAAAACCCTTGCCTATTTGAGGATTGACATCTCTGAACTCTGAGGAGATCGGATGATGTTGAGAGGATTTAATGAATAGGGTGAGAGGGCTTTAGGCTCCATAATGTTACATTTGGAAATAGGTAACTGGAAGACTGAAGCCAAGTTCTATATAATTAATTCAAATACATCATTCACTCCTTTGCTTGGCAAGCCTTGGATACACTAGAACAAGATGGTTCCATCTTCTCTTCATCAGTGCATCAAGTTCCAAAGAGATGGAATCGAATACTGTGTCAAAGGAGATGAAAAGACATTCTCAGTTAGAGAGGTCAAGATATTTGAGAATGCGACCAACTATCTTCCTCAAAATAAAAACATCTATTCTCATGAATTTGACCAAAATTCAAATACAAAAGAAAAAGAAAAAGAAAAAGAAAAGAAAAAGAAAAGAAGAAAGAAAGTACAAGTGAGAGAGAGAAAGTGACAGTGAGGAAGAGGTAAAGCTGCATGTTACATTCCATCCATAGTTCATTCCACCATACAAACATATGGGTAGGATGACTCGACCTCCACCAGGTAGAGGAAGAGGTAGATATAGAGGTAGTTCCAGAGGTGGAAGACCCCTTGGTTGGCGGCCACCCAATAGAGGCTATGTTCCAGTTCACAAGAGTACTCTTGCTATTCACATAGACTTAAAATCTAGCTTAAAGGAAAAGTCTCATGTAATTAGCACGTCAACCAACCCCTCTCAGCGGGTCTAATTAGAGGTGACACTCGAGCCAGACAGTGATGAAGACTAGGCCTCCAAGCAAAGCATAAATATATTCAAATCAGGATTATGTAAAATCATTAGGTAGTAGTTGAGAACCTTAGCTCTAACCCCACTTTCTTCTTAAAAAGTTGAGAGTTTGATAGTTAAGAAAGCCCCTAGATCTTCTAGGGATGTCAAGCCGAAGAGATTCCTATTGGGATCATCATCCTCAAGTCAAGAAGCAGATGTATAACTTGAGAACAATTCATATAAAGATTTAATGGAATTATCTTTTGATTGGCACTCGCCTTGTGTTCATAATCTTTTAAAGAAAGGTTTGATTCCTTACACATGGTCCAGGCATAGGTCAGAGTATTTTGAGAAGTTGTGGGACAACAAAGGCAAGGGATACACAATCAAGACCAGAACTAGGATTTGGTACATTGAGTCCAGTCGATGATGATGATTACTGCTTAGTTGTCACCAATCATCTGAAGTCTGATAGGTTCTTCTCAAACCATACTAACTCTTATGAGGAGGTGTGTTTAGAAACTTCAGTTGATCCTGATAATCTTTAAATCAAAGATGCACCTTTAAAATTTGAAGAAGAAATCAATTCAACCATTGACAAGCTCAAAGAAATCAACCTCGGGATAGAAGAAGATCCATGCCCCACATACATCAGTTCTCTATTGAATGAAGAAGAAACCAATGACTTGGTTAGGCTATTGACTGAGTTTAAGGACTATTTTGCTTGGAGCTATGAAGAAATGCTTAGATTATCTTCTGATTTAGTAGTCCATAAACTAGTAATAGACCCTAACGCTAACCCTATCAAGAAAGCTCCTAGTCGCATGTGATTAGAAATCGAACAACAGGTCATTTTGAAGCCAAAAAACTGATCGATGTTGGCTTTATCTGGGAAAAAAATACCTTAGTTAACTAGTGTTGTCCCAATTAAGAAGAAAAATGGACAAATTCGCATATGTGTCGATTTTAGGGACTTAAATAAGGCATGTCCTAAGGATGAATTTGCACTTCCTATACCAGAGTTAATGGTAGACATTGCCTCATTTCATGCAATATTCTTCTTCATGGATGGGTCATCTGGCTACAACCAAATTAAGATGGCCCTTGAAGAATGCTGCTTTTCGAACTTCGATCAGAATCTATTTTTATAAGGTCATGCCCATTGGCCTTAAACATGCTGGTACTACTTACTAGTAGGCCATGACTCAAATTTTTGATGAACTCATTCATCTTCAAGTAGAATGCTACATCAACGATCTAGTTGTCAAAAGTAAAGAAAAGGGAGACCATCTCTTTGACTTGAGAGTAGTTTTTGAATGATTAATACAATTCAATCTCAAAATGAACCCCCTGTAGTGTGCATTCAAAATAGCTTTAGAGAAGTTCCTTGGGTTTGTTGTCTGACACCAGCGAATAGAGATAGTCCTAGAAAAGATTGAAGCTATCTTAAAAATGCCACCCTCTAAAAGTCTAACTCAACTCAGATCATTCCAAGGGTGGTTGGCGTATTTAAGGCACTTTATATCCAATCTATCTGGGAGATGCAAGCCATTTTTAGCACTTATCAAAAAGGATGCTAAATTCAAGTGGGATGATAAGTGTCAGCATGCTTTTGAAGACATCAAACAATAATTGGTGAAGCTACCGTTCTAGCAGTCCCTATCTAGATCAAGCCACTTATCCTCTACACAGCTGCATTGGATGACTCCCTTGGTGCTTGTGGTGTTTTATTTTCATCTATGAGTAAAATGAAAACCAAATATGCTAGTTGGACACTGTGTAGATCCACAGATGTACTTATTAGAGTGATTGGGTATGATATTGAGGAATGATATACAATCTCGAGAGATATAAGTCATCATTCTATAGTGGACCTAATCACCTAATAAGGACTCTTAACGATAATGGGTCTTTAGATGTACCAGAGATTCTTCCCCTACTTTACATGGAAAAGTAAAGTAGGTTTTATTTTAAATCAGGTTTGTTAAGTTTTTTATGGAGGCAAGCCCCCATAGTTAATTACATCTTAAGGAATGAGATTCCTTAAAGAATACTCTCGATTAAGGTAAATGATCATTATCTCCAAAGATTTCAAAGATATGACTATCAATAAATTGGTTATTTTTGAAAGATCAAGTGGGATTGATCAAAAAGAGGGAGTTATTATCGAAACTAAAGGGAGATAAGTAGGGGATGCTCACGATGCAAGGAAACCTAGCGAGCATCCCAAAATATCCTATGGTTGGGCTTTATATTTTTGAAATTTGAAGAGAGTTGATTATTTAAGTTTATTTTTTATTAGAAATCTAGGGCTTACAATTATATAATACAATATCATGGAAATTCTTAAGAGGTTATGCTTGTAGTCCGCAAAGGGAAACAACAACCTTGGATCCTGAATCTAGAGAACTTTTGTGAGGGCCAAGGCATGACTTAAATCCAAGGAAAAAATGGGTATATGGTTTACCTCCACAAGAGAGGATAAACCACCCGACTATTGGACTTACAGCCGCTTGGGGGTGGCTGCCAACTAACTCGTCCTATGATTTTAAATACATGTAAGTAAGTCATATGCTTTGCAAGATAGCTAGGCTATTGATTTTTTTAGAAATGAGACTAAGTCCTTAAACACACTCCCTAAAAGACTAGGTCATGAAGGGTATGAATAATGACTTAAATCTAACACAAATTTTTGATTAAGTTTTAATTTGATTTTTTGGATAATTTATTTGACACAGGCTATGGGATTCATATGCTTAATGCATGAGAAATTGGTTATGGGCCAAAATCACCAAGAAGGAGGTATGTTTTTACCATGGCTCTCAAAGGTCAAGCCATTTTTTATGATGAAGGTGGAAGCCCTCCATTAGAAAGAGTGAAGCAAGATGTTTTTTATGCATGATGTGAAACATACAATATCCATCTAAGGGGTTGCTAATTCTTTTATTATTTTGGTTTACGTCCTAGGCTTTAGGTGAGGTAATGACTGGTTAATTTTATTTTGAGTTGATTAAATGGATGAAAATTTATTTTTCCCTAAGAGCCTAATCACATCCAGGCCATTCTTAAATCAATGAAGAAACTAAAAAAAACATGCCATTTCTAATACACAAGCTAACCAAATATCAAATAATTTTATAAAGCTAGCACAAAAGAATAAGAGGCCGATGTGGTCGGGCTCCACTCCAGAAACCCAAAAAGAAATATGGGTAGCCTAGCTCTACCCTTATATAACCAATATTACAAATGAATAATCATAATTAAAATGAATTCATGTTATTGGGTCTTCATTCTTCATTCTTCTTTTCTTCTTTTCTTCATTTCTTTCTTTCTTTGTTTCTTCACTTCTTTCTTCTTTTGATTTGACTTGGGATGTAGTTTGCTCCAAGGCTTCACATGGTACATAAGACAGTCTTATGACCAATGTTCATCCTAATTCTCCCATAACATTCAGTCAAATCTTAATTACAAAATTACATAAAAAAGGGAAAGATAAATCTAACTAAACTTGCAAAATATAGATTAGCAAAACATACCACACAACCTAAGCATGTATATGAATAAGTTGGACTTAGCACCCCACAAATGGGTAACCAAGTCCACTTGTCTTAGTTTGGATTATGCTTAGGGGTATAAGCAACCTGCACAGCAAAAGTATTTATATTTTCTTTACAAAACCCATAAGCATAATCCCTATAGAAGATAATGATTAAACTAAGATCGTCTTATCATCTAGTCTATGCACATGCACCCTAACATCTAATCTAAAAAACATTACATTACAAAAAAAAATCAGGCATCAAACCATGCATCGCTCTAACATAGAGCTAGAAATGGTGACTTAGCCTAATGTGTGCCATTTAAGGCTTGTGTGGCATGTCTTAGCTAGGCTTTAAGGTTGGAATTTTTTAAGTGTGAAGGATTCAACTTAGAGGGTGGTTTCTTTTTAAGTGATTTAGTTGATTTGTCAATTTTTATTTGATGATTTGATTTGGTTTGAATGAACCTACATTTAGTTACTAAAAGTTGTAAAGAGAAGAAAAGAGAAGAGAACTTCTCTTTCATCCCTACCTTAAGTAACTTCTAAGGTCGATTCATTAATGAATTTTTTCTTTAGTGAATGTTTTATTATGTATTTTAATTAACTCTTAGTTTAGATTTGCTCTAAATAAATCTATTCAATAAGAAAGACATCTTAGGAATAATTAAGGTGAATTACTATCTCATAACACAATAATTTATTTATTTCCAACATGTATACCATGCATATGAATAATCCTAAGCATATCTACACATATAATGCAAATTTTAGCACACTTTGATGATGAATGCTAAGAGATGTTGCTTAAGAAAATTTGGATATTCCATGAATGCATATTTTTTTGGTAAGTAGAAAAGAGAGACTCTTTTATCCATTAATCAAAATATATATTTACATGTATAAAATACATAAGTGAGTACGACACCATTATTTTCTATACCAGGGGTGTAAGGTACAAGACCTACTTGGGGCTACTTAAAGCCTCGCAACCCCAGTATATTCAGACTAATATAACACTTTTCTTAAATACATGTGAATGTACAAAAAGAAACACATGGATGAAGAATCATTCAAAATTTTTTTTATTTGATTTGATTATGTCATTTACATGTGTAATGTGAGGATCCTTCTTAAGTCATAACATGGGAGTGCATAGGAATAGATTTAGGTAGGTGTTGTGTTTTTTTCAAATGAACTATACACTTTGTAAATCCTATTCAAATCCATGTTAAGAGAAGAGAAGAAAATCACATAAGACACATCTTATGTTACAATCACATGCAAGCTTATAATACTTATAAGTAGCATACCTTCATTTATAATCTTTGATTTATAGGTTTTGAAAATAATTTTTATTTAATAGTGATAATAGCCACTCATATTCTTACTTTAGCCAAAACATGCAATTTGACATAAAGGGAAATATTTTATTTAATTGATTTTTCAAAAGGTATGAATGCATGAATTCATATGACAAACAACATTTAGCATGATTGAAAAGAAATAAAGTGATGTTAGCATATGACTTCATTCACCCTAATTAATTCTAAGGAAAATCCTATAAGATATGGTTATTCAAAGTGAATCAAAATTATTTAGATATATTTTTATTTTTTGAATTTGATTTGACTTAGGAAATGTGAAAAGAGTTTGCTGGTCCTAACCCATTTCACTCATGTGTGAATCAATTTAGTTTAATTTTTAGAACAATTAAGTTGATTTTATATTTTGTTTAAGTTAAGGTGTGAATTAAATCCATTAATTACCCCTTACCTATATCACTTTAACATAATTAAACAAATAATTATGAGCCAGCATATGATATGCAACCATATGGAAATTAAATCAATAATACACTTAAGAAAGAAAGGGGCCTTGGCTCATAATTATTGATTAATTAAGCTAAAGGGTTTAACTAAGTACTTTCATAACAATCCTGCACATGTAGTTTGCTTATGATTTCCTTTGAAGCCTCTTAGGTTATTGAACACCTAAGAATCTACCCAATAATTAAGATGATTAAGTTTTGGAATGATTTGATTTTGAATTTTGGATTAATTGAATTTATTAATGAAGTGATTAAGCCATTAATTACAATTTGATTAAATGTTTTCCAAATGGAGTGAATTTAGGGAGAAAAGATTGGAAAAGGAATCCTAATCTCATTTCTTAAGTTCATTCACTATTTCATAATGATTATCAAACTTAATTAATGAATCCATCACTATTTAATAGGTTAATTAATCACTTAATTAATTAAGGGAGTGATTAGGAGTGAATCAAGCAATTCCCTTAATTAATCCAATAATAAATTCCAAGAAAATCATGAGAGGGAGAGGTCATCCAACTAATCAACCCTAGAAAGTCTAGAATTAATTGTAAAATAATTAATGAGTAATTAACATAATTGCATTCTTAATAAAACCCAAATTGAGTGAAATCTACTATTTAAAATCAATTAAACTTAATTTTATATTATTCCCCTTTGAATTATCTTTAAAATGAACTTGAGTTTGTATTTTTTTAGATTTTTTCTATATTTAGTTATGAATTTATAAGTTTTGTAATAAAATGATAATTAAAATACCCTAATTAATTAACTAATTCTGTCGGCGCCACGTGGACTGTTGACACGGTGTGCTTTCCACGTGGTGCATGATGGGATTGATTATTTAAGTTATCACATCGCACGCCACATTAGCTGGCGATGCAACACGCTTTCCCCTGGGCTGTCGATCAAGGATCAGATGATCAGGATTAATCCTGTGATTATCAATTAAATCAAAGATCTAGTGAGATTTAATCAGGGCCATCCATCCAAAATATGCGGGATGGACAACCCATGATTCATCCTTGCCTAAGCTATAGGAGATGGAGGCCGTCCATCCTCCATGGCTTGATCCGAGCTCACCTAAGCTCGAATTAGGCAGAGATTCACCCCACAGCATCAAGTGGTGTTGGGAAGAACATCCAAAGGCTAGGGTCTAATGTGATTACAATTTCCTTTACAAAAGACCAATCAATTTTTAAAGGAGGATCAGTTTTGAGTCATACCTCACCGGAGGCTATCACCAATAATAGAGGAGGTAGCTTTGTCTAGTGGAGACAAAGCTCTGTTGAAAGTTCCAAGCCTCAATTTGAAGTGGATGTGTGGATTGACCAAGCTCCCCTTCAATAGCATGCAACTTTGATCGAAATCCCCCTTCCCATGGCTTGGATCCTTGGGAAACACTCTGGGAGGTCAACTTGCTTCCTTGATGGTGTTTGCAAAGTGAATTTGGATTTGGTGGAGAATTGAGCAAGTTGGAATTTCACCTCACCTCCCCTATTTTGGCTTTGAAGAAAATAGAGAAGGAGAAATTTGAATGAGCTTGGGAATGCTTACTGTGGTGAAAATTTTATACATTCCTGTCTTCATCTATCCCCCTTTTGAAAAAGTGGATAAATAAAAATAGAAATATATAAAATACACCTTGTTGGGACAATTAGTTTGACTCAAGCTAATAGGATTCAAATGCCTAATGAATGAGAAATGAGATTATTGGCCAAAATTAGCGAGAAGGGAGGAGGTGTGTTTCCACCATGGCTCTCAAAGGTTAAGCCAAGTTTCTCTGGCAAAGGCGGAAGCCCTCCAATGAAGAGTGAAAATAATATGGATTTGTGCATGATGTTATAAAATAAGTACTCATCCAGCTAAGAGGTTGCTAAATTCTTTAATCTTAATTTTAACCTTAGCTTTAGGTGAGGTTATGAGTTCTTTATTTTTAGTTTTGAATTGTTAGATTTGGTAGAAGATTTATTTTTCTCTAAGAGCCTAATCCACATCCAAGCCATACATAAAGAAAGGAAGAAATTAGGAAAATGATGTCACTTAATGTACAAGCTAAATAAATCATCAATCAATTTATAAAGCTAATCGCAAAAGAATAAGAGGCCATTGTGGTCGGGTACCACCACACAAACCCAAAAAAAAAAACAAATTGGGTAGCTGAGCTCTACTCTTATACAATCCGAATTACAAATAAATTAAATACAATTAAGCAAGGAATTCATTGTTATGGGGGTCTTCAAGCTTCATTTCTTCATTCTTCTTTTCTTCTTTCTTCTTTGGTTCCTTCTCTTGGATGGTTGGAAGGTGGATACTCCAAAGGCTTCACATGGTGCATAAGATGAGATCTTATGACCAATGTTCATCCTAATCCCCATAACAATCATTCCAAAATCCTAATTACAAAATTTACATGAAAAGAAAAGTAAATCTAGTTAACACCTATAAAATAATGGTTAGCTAAACAAACCAACAAAATCCCAAGCATGTATATTGGACTTATCAGCCCAGACATGTGTGACTAAGTCCACCTAGCATATTGGATTATGCTTAGGGGTATAAGCACCTACACAACAAAAGTATTTATATTTTTATTTATGACAACACCCCTTAAGCACAATCCCCTACAGAAGATAATGGTTAGACTAAGATCGCCCTATCATTCATTTTATGCACATTCATCCTAACATCCAGACTAAAATATATATCACAAAATAAAAGCATGCATCAAACCATGCACCACCCTAACCTAAAGTTAGAAGTGGTGACTTAGCATAATGTGTGTGCTTTGGAGGTTTGTGTGGTATGCTTAGCTATGACTTTAAGTTAGAATTTTCTAAGTGTGAAGCATGTTTAACTTAAAGGAGGGTTTCATTTAAGTGATTTAATTATTTTGGGTTGATTTTATTTCATGTTTGATTAGGTTCAAGTGAATCCTACAATTAATTATTAAGTTATAAAGAGAGGGAAAGAGAAGAGAACTTCTCTTTCCTTCCCTAACCTAAGTAATTTCTAAAGTGGATTCATATTTTAGTTTTATTTAGTGAATGTTTTAATTGAATGTTTTAATTAATCCTAAGTTTAGATGAACTCTAAACAAGCCCACACAAAAAGAAAGACATTTTAAGATTAAATAAAATGAACAAAATTTACAAAATATACATCACTTCATTTCTTTCCCAACATATATAACATGCATATGAATGGATCCAAAGCATATATATACAAAATGAGAATGTTTAACACACTTTATGATGCATGCTAAGTTATTCATTTAAGTAAATTTAAAAGTTTATGATGCATGATTTTCAATAAGTAGCAAAGGGGTTTCTTATCCAACTTTCACATGCACACATGAATGTATGAAAGGCATAAGTGAGTACGACGCCATTGTTAACCAGAGGTGTAAGGTATATGACCTACTTAGGGCTACTTAAAGTCTCGCAACCTCGGGGTTGTCCAGACTATTATACCACTCTCCTTAAATACAAGCATGTGTACAAAAGAAATGAATGGAAAATAAAGAATGCAAAAGTTTGTGTTAGTTGATTTAATTTTGTTTATACAATTTATATGTGCAAGCATAGGTATCCTTCTTAAGTGATAGTATAGGAATGGATAGGATATGAAATTAGGCAAGTGTTAGGTTCTTTTCAAATGAACCATGCACCTTGCCAAATCTTATTTAAAACTATACTAAAAGAGGAGACAAGGAAAACCCTACATTAAGCACATCCTTATATTTTACTCACATGCAAACTTATAAGTAAGATATAAGTAACACATTTTCAATTTTGATCATTGATTCATATATTTTTAAAATAATTTGAATTTAGTAATGATAATAGTCACTCATATTGTTACTTTAGCTAACACATGCAATTTGATATAAATGAAACATTTTCATTTTAAATTTGATTTTTGAAAAGGCATGGATGCATGAAACCACATGACATACATATTTAACATATTGGGGGAAGAGTTAAAGCAATGGAACCATGTAAACACATTCACTTCAATTAAATCCCAAAGACAATCTTATGGAATAAGAAAGCTTAAAGTGAATCAAAGTTTATTTAATATGATTTTTATTTGAATTAGAATTTAATTGAATTTTGAAAATGTGAATTGAGTTTGCTATTCTTAACCCATTCCCACATATGTTTGATATTTTTGTTCAATTTTTAGATGATTAGATTCATTTTATATTTTGATTAGGTTAAGGCATAAATTAAACATATTAATTAACCATTACCTGCACCACCTTAAACATCTTATCACAACCCGCAGGCTATAGAGCGGTTTGGTATCCAACATTCGATCAAGGATTGAACGACTAAGATTTAACTCGTGATTTTAAAAGGTTGAAATAGGATTTAAAATGTGCATTTAATCTCGGCCATCCATCCAAAATGCGTGGATGGACGGCCAGAGATCATCCTTGTTCTTCCCTGTGGAGTAATGGAGACCATCCACTTTCAAAGGGATTATAATGAAATCTTGGACACACCATCTAACCATAATGACAATCACATCTAACAGTTAAAATTTCATGCCATTAATATTTCTTTCATAAAGGACTAACACACATGGAGTTTTGTGGTAAAAAAATGTCAAACCACACTGGAGGTGATCACCGATGCTCGATTCCCATGGAGGAGCTTCATCTGATTGAGACAAAGGTGAGGTGAAAGTTTTAGCTCCTAAGGTTGAGTGGATAGCTTTATGGACCAACTCCTCTATAGCTTCCTTGTGGCTTTGATCTAGGTGATCCTTCCTCTACCTTTGGAGCTTGGGAAAAGGCTTGGGGAAGCTTTTAACCCTCTGGTGGAGTGTGCAAAGGCAATTTGGTTGAATTGGAGTGTGGAGAAAGTTTGCAAATCAATGGAGCTCCCTGTTTTCACTTGAGGAAAGCCTAGATTGGTAAATTCAAAATCCTTCTAGAAAGCTTAGGATCCCTTAGGATGGCTCCTAACACTCTCCCTTACTTAATCAAATTAGCCTCTATTGATTTCAAATGGAATTAGGGGGAGTATATCTCCCCCTGTGCAAATCGACGATCGAAGCTCTACTTGCCATTTTGATCCAATTGACCTTAGGCAATGGGTTGTTTGGTGTGTTAGAAGCTTGCACATGGTCTATTTGGGCTAGGGAGTGGAGTGCTAACCTCCAATGTGCTTCAAAATGAGTGGGAACATTATTCCCACATCACCAATTTGAGTAATGTGCTCGGTTTTGGCCTTGGGTCAAGTTGGGCTGACCCAAACCCATTGGGTTGGGTGCACCACCCTGCATAGGGTTTACTTGACCTAATAAGAAGGTATCAAGTAGATATGAAGAGGACTTGACCAAATTCCCCATGGATTTGACCAAAATTTGTTCTATGGCCTAGGGGTAGAATGGTTTTTTAGCCAATTTTTGAATTTGAACATGTTAGGTATGTTGAAAATAGGTTTGGCCAAGTTCCATTTGGATTTGGAGTTCATTTGGTATGGTTTGGCTCATGTTGACCCATTTAAGTCAAAATGGGTCAACTTGGGTCAAGTTGACCAATTGGTCAAATTGGGTCAAACTAAGGGTTGGGTCAAGATCATATGACCATTTGAAATGTTTTTTGGCTTTGGCTTGATTCAATTTGGTTTAGTTTTGAGTTTGGCTCATATGACTTCATTTAGGTCAAATGGGCAAGTTGACCAATTTGACCCATTTGACCTATTTGAGCTAGGTCATGGGTAGGTTTAGGTTTAGTTAGTCATATGAAGTGGATTAGTATCTTTATTTCCAATCAATTTTGGTTAAGTTTGAATTTGGCTCAAAATGACCCTTTAGGTCAAGTTGGGTTCAAGGTCAAGTGGGCTAGGTTAGGTCTAGTTGGCCAATTGAGGCTTTGGTCAAGTTCAACAAGTGATTTGAAATGAACTTGGCCCATTGGTTTCAATCAATTTGGCTTAGATCAAGTTTTGACACAATTTGACTTTTTTGGTCAAGTTGGGTCAACTTGGGTCAAGTGGCCAATTGGGCTAAGTTAGGCTTAAATGTTAACTTGGTTAAGTTCAAACATAGGTCATGGATGAACTTAGGTCAATGGTTTCAATCAATTTGGCCTATGGTGGAATTTGGCTATGTTAGGTTTCATTTTGGCTAAGTGTTGACTTGGTCATCCCTTAGGTTTAACTTGGTTTGACCCAATTTGATTGATTAATCATCTCATGATGATTGTTGATCATGATGAGAGGCATATGTGAGTTTGATTCAATCCAATTTAGTTAGGATTAGAATTTGGCTCATAAGGGTACTTTAGGTCACTTTAGGTCAAGTGAGCCTAAGTGGGTCAAATGGCTTGGTCAAAGCTTGATTTAAGTTTGATTGAACTTGTATATGGATTTATGATTGAAATATAAATCCATTTGCAAGTGGTTTGAAGTCAAATGAGTTTTGATTCATTTGACAATTTCATATTCAAAGGAAGAACATGAATGGATTTGGGGTTAGATTTTTGAATTGGATTTTGGTTAAGTGATTGAAGTTTGTATTTATATTTGGATTCATGATTGTAGGGTTGATGGAATCATGAAGGAAAATCAAGAGTTTAACTTGATGAAGTTGATTTGGCTAAGTTCAAGATTTTGACTTGAAAGGCTTAGGTTGGATTTTGAGTGGATTTGAGTTTGATTTTTGGAAGTGATTTTGATTGTTTGAATTTATATTTTATTCATATATGTGAATATAAATGAGAATATAAATGGGTCATGAGAAAATTTCAAGGATTTGAAGTGATTTGATCATGATATAGGCTAAGTCTTTTAAGAGGGAATTTAAAGGACTTAGGAAATTTTTGGAGTTTGGAGCTTAAATTTTGGATTTAGTTTGATTGATTTATATTTATATTTCATTTATATATATGAATTTAAATGAGAATATAAATGAGTTATGAGAAAATTCCATGAATTTGAATTGATTTGAACATGATTTAGGCTAAGTCCTTAAGGACTAAAGAAGGATTTTAAATTTGGAATTTAATTTTTGGATTTGATTTGATTGATTTGTATTTATATTTCATTTATATATGTGAATATAAATGAGAATATAAATAAGTTATGAGAAATTATCATGAGGTTGAATTGATTTAGATTTGATTTTGGATAAGTCCTTAAAAAGGAAATTAAGTGACTTAAGAGTTTTTGGAATAGAAATTTAAATTTGGAATTTAATTTTTGGATTTGATGATTGATTTATATTTATATTTCATTTATACATGTGAATATAAATGAGAATATAATTTAATTGTGAGAAAATCTCATGAGTTTGAATTGGTTTGATCATGATTTAGACTAAGTCCTTAAAGGAAGATTAAGGACTTAATAAAGATTTGGACTTAGGAATTTCATTCATGGGTTTCAATCATGGATTTCAATTATGGATTTCAATCACATGGAGTTGATTTGAGTTTGGAGAAAATCAAGTGAGATTGATTTGGAGTTTGACTTGAAGGAAAGAAGGTGAGGAGTGGTTAAAGCTAAGGGTAAGCAAATTTTCCTAACACCCCTAAGGCATGACCTATTCCTATGGCTAACTCTTCTAAGTCTCTAGGGCTAGGTTGAGTGTCCACCCAATCACTAGATGTGCCTTAAGACTAAGGAACTCTTAAAGTCTAAGAGTAGTCCTATGCCTAAGATGAAGGGGTTGAGAGCTCATTCTAAAAATGAGGTCAACACTTGCAAAGGCTTGGAGAAGCTTGGTTTTAGTTCCTAGGGCTCAATCAAATTCAAAGTGTGTGTTTTGAGTTGGAATGAGGGGGAGTATATCTCCCCCTACTTGGATTGGATGGTCAAGAGCCATCTTTCTATTTTACTTCAATTGCTTTGATTGATTGGGTTGTTTAGGCTGTTAGGGACTCCATGTGCTTTGATTTTGGCAGAGGTTTGTAGGAGAGGAAGTGCACATGTGCTAGGTGAGTGTAGGAGGTGATCCAAATGGAGAATTCCCATTGGATGGGTAGGTTTGGCCTTGGGTTGGGTCATGGCTGACCCAAACCCATTGGGTCATGTTCACCACCCTCCTTAGTGTTCATGTGGGCCACTAGGAAGATGCCAAGTGGCCATGAGAAGGAATTGGCCAAATTCTAAGTGAATATGGCCATAGGTTACCCTTTGACCCAAGGATAAAATGATCATTTGGCCTTGATTTTGATTTGGGCAGATTTGAGATGTTTCAAAAATAGGTTGGGCCAAATTTCAAAGAATTTGGAGTTGATTTTATATGATTTGGCTCAAGTAAACCTAAGTGGGTTAATTGGCTTGATCAAGGCTTGATTCAAGTTTGGTTGAACTCACATATGGACTTATGATTGAAACATAAATCCAATTGCAAGTGATTTGGAGTCAAATGGGTTTTGATTCATTTGATAATTTCAAGTCAAAAGAGTGAATATGGGTTTTACTTAGGTTAGTTTGATTTTGGTTTGATGATTGAAGTTTATGTTTATAGTTGGTTTGCGATTGAAGGATTGATTATTTTGAGAGAAAATCCAAAGGTTTGAGTTGATTTGAGAATGATTTGGTTAAGTTCAAGAATTTGACTTGAAAGGGTATATGTTGGATTTAGGTTGGATTTGGGCTTGAATTTTGAATTTAGTTTTGGTTATTTAAATTTATATTTCATTTATATTTGTGAATGTAAATTAGAATATAAATGGGTTATGAAAAAATCTTTTGAATTTGGAGTGATTTGGATTTGATTTGACGGAGTTCAAGGATTTGACTTGAAAGAGTTTAGGTTGGATTTTGGTTGGATTTAGATTTGAGTTTTGAATTAATTTTGGTTATTTGAATTTATATTTCATTTATATTTATGGATATAAATGAGAATATAAATGGTTTATAAGAAAATCTTTTGAGTTTGAAGTGATTTAGATTTGATTTGAGCTAAGTCCATAAGATGAAATCAAAATAGCTTAGGAAAGAGTTTGGATTGGATTTAAGATTTGATTTGGAATTGATTTGAGTTTGAAGTTTATTTGAACTTGAAGTTGGTTTGAATTTGAAGTTTGTTTGAATTTGAAGTTGATTTGAATTTGAAGTTGATTTGAATTTGAAGTTTGACTTGAAAGAAGGAAGTAAGAATTTGGTTCAAGCTATAGGGTAGGCAAGCTTTCCTAATATCCCTAAGGCATAACCTATTCCTATGGCTAACTCTTCTAAGTCTCTAGAGTTAGGTTAAGTGTTCATATAATCACTAGAAGTGTCTTAAGACTAAGAAACTCTTAATGTCTAGATGAGTCCTATGTTTAAGATGTAGAAGTTGAGAGCTCACTCCAAAAGTGAGGTCAACACCGCTTTGTTTTTCCAAACCAACCACGAAGGGAAGGAGAATGCTCTCTACTACCTCAGCCATCGTCTGATCCCTACTGAAGCAAACTATCCACCTATTGAGAAACATTGCTTAGCTTTTATCTTCTCATCCCAAAAGATACGATATTACTTGCTTTCTCATAAGGTAGACTTAATTTCAAGAACCAATCCACTGCTGTATCTCATGACACGGTCGACATTATCCAAACGGTTGGCACGTTGGTCCATGATTTTGTCATAATTTGACATCACATTCATACTCCTCTGTGTGGTGAAAGAAAAAGCATTGACAAATTTTTTAGCAGCATACCCACTTCCTACTAACTCTCCACTTAGTGACAATCTCCCTGACGAACAAATCTTGAACTTAGGGAAGGTTGTCAATCACTGCTGGAAGATGTATTTTGATGGTGCGGCTTCCATTCAAAAAGGATAATAACCACGATCGACTCTTCCAGGAAAGGCAGTAGTAGGAATCATCCTTTTAACTCTAGACCACGATGTGATGAGATTCTCACACCATCTCTCTGATCCATGCACCAATGATGAAGCCAAGTATGAGGCTTTGATTGTTGGTCTAGAGTTAGCTATTACAATGTGTGCCAAAAGCATCAACATCTATGGAGATTCTCAGCTGGTCATCAACCAAATAGTTGGGTCCTACAAGGTTTTAAAGATTAAGCTTAATCACTATCATGAGTACACCATGAAGCTGTGGCCCAAATCCTTGAGGTCATCATCTACAAGATTCCTCGAGGAGAGAATGTAGTAGCAGATGCTTTGGCCAAACTCACCAAGGAGTTGACATGCCCATAAAATGAGTCCATTCCAAAAAAAGTCCAAAATAGATAACTCCTATCCTTTATTGATACTGAACTCATTCAAAGATTCTTTCTAGAAGAGGAGGTTGTCATTGCCAATAAAGATGAGGAGCTAGATTGGAGGCAACCATTCATAGATTACTTGACTAGAGACAAACTATCTCAAGAGAAGTCATAAGCTCATAAGATGAAGCATAAAGCTCTCTTCTATGCTCTCATGGATGACACCTTATCTTTGATCAAATGAGGTTACACTATTTAGACAAACATGAATCCCATAAGATCGTGACTGAGGTACATTCAGGTCTATGTGGAGCGCATCAATCTGATTCAAAGATGAAGGCAAAGATCAAAAAACTAGGTTAATCCTGGCCTTCGATGATTATAGACTACATAGATGTAGCTAGGAGATGCCATCAGTGTCAAGTATACGGTGTAGTATTGCACCAATCACCCAACATTCTACACCCTACATTGGCCTCATGACCATTCGAGTGTTGGGGTGCTGACATAGTGGGCCTGATTGATCCTCCTTCTTCTAATGGTCATCAGTTTATCTTAGCTGCCACTAACTACTTTTCCAAGTGGGTGGAGGTAATCCCACTCAGAGAGATCACAGCTCAGCAGGTGCTCCAATTTTTTAGGAACCGTATCGTATGTAGGTTCGGGGTGCCTTGATGAATTATATCCATTCGAAAACACCAAGATCAATAGTTTTTCCAGGAGACACGATATAGATTGGAGATACTCCACTATCTACTATCTCAGGGCGAATGGCCTAGCAGAAGCATTCAATAAAACTCTTATCCAGATACTAAAAAGACACTCGACAATAACAAGCGACAGTGGCATGAGCAGCTAGTTGAAGCCTTGTGAGCATACCGCACCACATACAGAACTCCAACCCAATCTACCTCGTTCTCCTTGGTGTATGGGTCTGAAGTCGTTCTACCATTAGAAGTTAAACTCCCATCACTAAGGATAGCAATGGGTAGTAAAATCACTACAGAGCAGAACACCAACTTGCTGTTAGAAGAGCTTAAAGGTTTGGAGGAGAGACACCTACGGGCATACTAGAACCTCAAGTTGTATAAAGCCAAGATGACTCATGCTCAAAATAAGCTAGTCTGCCCCAGAGATTTTCAAGTTGGAGAGCTTCTTTTAGTTCTATGGAGACCGATTGTTGCCCATCGAAAGATGGGAGGCAAGTTTGAACCCACTTGGGAAGCCCCTTTTATCATAGAGAAGGCCTACCAAGGAGGATCTTATCAACTTATTGATTGTAAAGGGGAACACTGATGCTTCCAATAAATGGGCTCTATTTGAAGAAATACTATCCATGAAATCATGTTTGAAAATAATTATCTTCAAAAATTCAATTCCAATTCATCAAAATATTCCCTTCATTTGAGGCATTGTTTGCTTGTTTGCAAATCTGCCACAACATGTTTAGGGTATGTGTAAGAGAACCCAAGAGACATCCTATCCTTTATTCACAACATGAACACAAATTAAACACAATTCCCCAGTGTTGCTAGAGTAGGTGTAAGAGAACCCAAAAGGCATCCTATTTTGACTAGTACGGCTAAGTTAGGTGGAAGAGAACCCAAGCGACATTCTTTCTTGGTGGGATCACAACTGCCATTCTTGGCACCATTTCATCAACTCTTAAGCATGTTTTAGGATAGGTGTAAGAGAGCCCAAGAGGCAACATGTCCTCCTTTAACACAAACACAAACTCATATCTTTTATCTCGGGCTATTTTGATGTGGGAGTAAGCCCCCTGTTGCACTCACTCATTAGCTATTCTAGGTAGGGTTGACATGCTACCTTGCTAGTGTCACCCCAATGGTCACTTGTCTGGTGGATGTGAGTCCCTGCATTTTCTTTCTGACTTGATCATTGCAAACTGATGAGCACCTTGTTAGTTTGGTAGGCCTCACTGCGCATCCAGTAAGTTACCTCATGTTGACTTTGTTTAAGAGAATGTAAGCCTACACGCCTTCTTCTTGAATTAGCCATCATGCATTGACTAGATCAGTATATTTGAGGCTTAAGATAAGTCCCCAGTGGCGCCTTTCATCTCGACTACTTTTGAGTTGATAGAAGTCCCATAGTGGCATTCACTCAGTAGTCATCCTAGGTCGGATAACACCTATCGAGCCGAAGATAGACTATCTCTTCAATCTGTTCTATTGTAGGAGGATGTGAGTCCCGATGCTTTCTTCCTAGGCTGATTATTGCAAACTGATGGGCACCTTAGGTTGGTTGATGTTCGTTATGCTGACAGTGACTCACCCGGTGGATACACCACTCTTGGCAGATATGAGTCCTTGCACTTTCTCCTTGAGTTGTCCACCGAATACCTATGGACATTATCTTCTTTAGGGATCAGGATAAAGTCCTTAGTGGCCCCTCTCCTGTGGGAACTCTACTTAGATCACGTCCTTTGGGACCCCATTTAGACACTACTTGGGCTACTTTTGGATTAGACAGTCCTCCTTTCCTAGTAGCCACCCTTGTGGTTGGAGAATTTGTTCAACAGATGCACAGATTCTCCCTTGGACCAGTAAATCTGAAATATGTCTAGGCTGATATAAGCTCCTTCTCAGTGTGATCCCTCACAAACTAATAGGGTCCACAATAAATAAATAAATAAACAAATTTATTCGCTTGTGGATTAGGAATTCAAGCCCCCAATAGCCCCTTTCCCAAACAGGCTTCCTATCTTTAGGGTAGTGTAAATAAAACTCCCAATAAGAATGGCCTGACTACACTTGAGTTGAGATAAGTCCCCAGGTTGGCACTCTCTCAATAGTCTCCCTTAGGTCGGGTTCAATCTATTTTACCACAAACAGGTTTCCCTGATAATCATTTTGCTCTGGAAGATGTAAGTCTACTATGCATTCTTTTCTAAATCGACAGCCCACCAGGTGGGTTGACATGTTACCTACTATCTGGTCTTTTCTTCAGAAAGATGTGAGTCCCTGTGCTTTCTTTCCTAAATTGGCTGCTACAAACCAGAAGGCACCCCTTTGGTTGGATAGTTATCCCTTTCGACCGGGAAACTACATCTTTGGATTGGTAAATCTGAAGTAGGCCAAGGTTGACATGGCCCCTACTTAGTGCGGTCCATCGCAAACCAATGAGATCCATCAAATATAATTAAAATGGAATTAATTTTGAGTATCTTTGAGCTGATTTAAGTCCCCCAACATTCACTCAGTAGTTAGCCTAAGGTTAGGTTTGGTTCATTGTGTCACCAATAGATCACCCTCGTAACTGATCCCTACTTTGGAGGATGTAAGTCTGCTACGCTTTCTTCCAAGTACAACCACTGCACACCAAAAGGAAACCCATTGGGTTGGATAGTCTTACTATGTGGCTGGTAGACTACCCCTTTGGATTAGTAAATTTGAAGTAGGCTACAGGCTGGCCTACTCGATGGTCCATCAAACATAGGATCTCTAATTCAAAATTTAAAACTTTCCAACCTCCCCAATGGAGTTAAATCAAACAATCAAATCAATTAGCTTCTCCTTAGTGAGATGTAAAGCTTTCCAACCTCCCCATTGGAGTCAAATTAAACAATCAAATCAATCAGCTTCTCCTTAGTGAGATTTAAATCTTTCCAACCTCCCTAGTGGAGTCAATTCAATCCAACCTGAACCTACTCCCCTAGTGGAAGGTTCACACTTTTATCTCCAATGGATTCCAAATTCTAATCCCCGATGAATTTCACAACCTCTTATCCCCAGTGGATAACTTGAACCTTTTCCCTTAGTAGAAGGCTCACATACTCAATCCCTAGTGGATTCCACCTTCGCTCTCTTATGTCTTTGACATAAGTAGAGTTGCGTTGCACTAAGATCTTGATTCTGTCTACACCTCAGGTTTAGGAGTAGATCATTTTTATTAGTGCTTACGATCATTCGAACGTTGTTGATCATTCAATCAACATGCGTGTATGCCTTGTCGGTCACACCTATTTAGCCCTTTGTTGACCTCACTTTTGGAGTGAGTTCTTAACTTTTCCATCTTAGACATAGGACTCCTTTATACATTAAGAGTACTTTAGTCTTGAGACACTTATAGTGATTAGGTGAACACTTAACCTAACCCTAGAGACTTAGAAGGGTTTATCATAGGATTAGGCTATGCATTAGGGATTTAAGGCAACCACTTACCCTATAGCTTAAATCCAACACATATACACTCCTTCAAACCTATCCAAATCAAATCTCAAATCAATTCTAACTCAATTGATTTTATCAAATCTTAAATCTATCCCAACTTAATTGAGTTTCTCAAATCTAAAATCAACACCAACTTCAATTCCAATCCCAAATGATTCAAATCCAAAATCTATTCCAAATCTAATTCAAATTCCAGATGATTGAAACTCATGATTAATTCCAAATCAAAAACCTTCCTAAGCCTTATGAATCACATCCATAAAGCCAAACAAATCAAAAAGCCAAGTGATTTCTTTATAAATCACTTATTTCATCATTTATATTCACAACTATAAATGAAATTGGCATCCAAATCATCCAAATCAAATGAATATAAATTAAACTAAATCAAAACCCCTTTTCCAAATGTTTTGACCTACCTTAGCCAAATTCATATTCAAATCACTCCTAATTCACATGATTCTCTCAAGGATCATTTATATTCTCATTTATATTCACAAATATAAATGAAATATAAATTCAAATGGCTAAAATCAAATGAATATAAATTCAAAACTCAAATCCAAACCCAATTTATACCCTTTAAGCCAATTTCTTGGATTATGCCAAATCATTCTCAAATCAATCCAAACCCTTGGATTTTTTTTCAAACAATCACTCCTTCAATCACATGCCCAAATATAAACATAAACTACAATCACCAAACCAAAATCAAACTAACCCAAGTCAAACCCATGTTCATCCTTTTGACTTGAAATTATCAAATGAACTAAAACCCATTTGACTCCAAACAACTTACAATTAGATTTATAAGTCCATATGTGAGTTCAACCAAACTTAAATCAAGCCTTGATCAAGTCAATTATCTCATTTAGGCTCACTTGAACCAAAGCAGCCTAAAGAACCTTTTTGAGCTAAGTTCTAGCCCAACCTAAATTGGATTAACCTAAACCCATCCAAGCCTCACATTGTGATCTACAATCATCCTAGAATGATCAATCACTCAAATGGGGTTAAACTAAGTCAAACCTAGCCTTTAAACAAGTCAACACTTAGCCTAAATGAGACTTAAACAAACTAAAATTTACTATGAGCCAAATTAATTGAAACCATTGATCTAAACCAATCCATAATAATTGATTGAACATGACCAAGTCATCAATTGAGCCAAGCCAAGCCTAATTGGCCACTTGACCTAAGTTGACCCAAATTGGCCTAAAAAGCCAAAATCGGTCAAATCATAATTTAATCCAAATTGATTGTAACCAATGGCTCAAGATCATTCCAAATCACTTGTTAAACTTGACCAAAGCTTCGATTGACCAATTAGACCCAACCTACTCCAATTGACCATGAACCCAACTTGACCAAAAGGACAAATCAACTTAAAATCAGACCAAATCAGAATTGATTGAAACAAAAGCTTGCAATTTATTTCAAATGATCAACCAAGCCTAAACCAATCCATGACCTAACCTAATTGGGTCAAATGGGTCAAATGGGTCAACTTAACCCATTTGACCCAAATGAACCTAAATGAACCAAAACCAAATCTAAGCCAAATTAAACCAATCCAATGATACCCATAGGCTCCAAATGATCATTTGAACTTGACCTAACCCATGATTTGACTCAATTTGACCAATTGGTCAGCCTAACCCAATTTGACCTAACTTGACCCAAATAGGTCAAATTAAGCCAAATCAAATCAAATGAACTCCAAATCACTTGAAATTTGGCCCAACCCACTTTTAAATAATTTCAAATCTGTCCAAATCAAACTCATAACCAAATGACCACTTTGCTCTTAGGTCAAAGGGTATCCCATAACCAAATTCACTTGAAATTTGGCCATTTCTTTCCCAAGGCTACTTGACACCTATCTATTGGTCCACATGGGCACCAAGGAGGGTGGTGAACATGACCCAATGATCTTGGGTTGGCCATAACCCAAGGCAAGGCCAAACTGACCCCCAATCACCCTTGGACACTTATCTCACCAAATCCACTCACCAATCACATGGGCATCCACTCTCCCTCACTCCTCCACCTAAAATGACCATGTGGGACATTTTTTTCAGATCAAACCGATTAGCCATACCAAACCATTGTGCCAAAATAGCAAATCGGCCATCCACCATTCGATCAGAGGGGGAGATATACCCCCCCCCCCCCCTCATTCTTACTCAAATAAAATACATTCATTTCTTAGAGCTGTAGGAGCCAAAGCCAAGCATCCCAGAGCTTTCCCCAGCCATTTTCGAGCACCCTTGCTTCCCTACTCTCAATTTACTCAAAATCAAAATAAGGGAGGTGATTTCTGAATCCATTCACTCAATCCACAACCAAAGTCAAACTAATCTTGTATATATCATCCTTGGACGAAGGTGAGTCAAAATGAATCAAATCCCAAGCTTGCCCACTACTGGAGCTAGGAGTTCGATTGAAGACGACCACCTACGTGCCATGGACTGGTCTTCTGAGCTAACTACTTTAAATCAAAGCTCATGCGGCTCAACAAGGCTTCATTTTATCCAAATGAAGCTTCCTCAATCGTTAGAAGCGCCGGTGATAGCCTCCGACAGGGTATGCCATTGAAATTGACCTTAGATAAAATTTTGCTTGGTCCTTTGTGAAGGAAATTATTATGTCACACGATCTCCACCGTTACATGTATTGCTTGTGCTTCCCCGAAGGTGTGCGATGAATTTGAGCTCCATTCTAGCTCAGGTGAGCTCATATTGGGCGACAATCAATGGATGGCATCTGTCTCTCACCGCTCAGGAGGAGATAGATCACAGACCGCCCGTTCTATGTGATCGGATCAGATGGTCCTAATCAAATCGTGCTTTAGATCCATCTGATTTCCTCCTTAACCATGGGATTAATCTCGACCGCCCGATCTAAGATCGGACGGCCTGTAGAGAAAGCGCATCCGTCGCCAGCTGATTCAATCGATAGATGTGACAACTTAAACAACCAATCCTATCATGCCATGTGAAAAGTGCGCCACGTCAGCCGCCATGTGGCCCGATGGGATTAGGAGTTTAATTAGGATTAATTAATCTAATTTTAATGGTGAAACTTCCAAAATTCATAACTAATTATAGAAAAATTCAAAAAATATAAATAAATACTTATTTGAAAGGTAATTTAGAGGAGAATAATAGAAAATTAAAATCAATTAATTTTGAGTAGTAATTTTGACTCAATTTGAGTTTCATTAAAAATGTAATTAAGTTAATTACTCTATAATTACTTATTAATTCTAAACTTTTTGCGATTGATTAGTGGGATGACCTCTACCTCCCATGATTTTTTGTGGAATTTATTGCTTGATTAACTAGGGGAATGGCTTGTTTCATTCTTAATCACTTTCCTAATTAATTAAATGATTAATTAGCATGTTAAATAGTAATGAATTCATTAATTGGTTAACTAATCATTATGAAATAGTGAATGGACATAGGGAATAAGATTATGACCTCTTTTCCAATCTTTTTCCCTAAGTTTATTTCATTTGGATAACACTTGATCAATTTAACTAATTAATCCCTTAATCACTTCATCAGATAGTTTAATTAATCAAACTCAAAACCAAATCATTCCAGAACTCAATCATTCAATTCTTGGGTAGATTCTTAGGTGTTTAAAAACCTAAGAGAATTCTAAAGGAAATTATAATCAAACTACATGTATAAGATGGTTATAAAAGTACTTAATCAAACCCTTTAACTTAATTAACCAATAATTGTGAGCCAATTGCGTTAGGCCCCTTCATTTCTTAGGTGCATTATTGATTTAATTTCCATGTGGTTGCATATCATATGTTGGCTCATAATTACTTGGATAATTATGTTATAGGTAAGGGGCAATTAATGGATTTAATTCATACCTCAACCTAATCAAAACATAAAATCAACCTAATTGTTCTAAATTAAACCAAACCAATTCATGGGGAATGGGTTAGGAGAACAAACCCTTCATTTTCCTAAGTTAAATCAAATTCAAAGATAAAAATCTTAAAGAATTTTTGATTCATTTTAAATGATCTTATTTTATATGATTATCCGTAGGAATTAATTAGGGTGAATGAAGTCATGTACTTACATTCCTTTATTTCTTTTCAATCAAGCTAAATATTGTTTGACATATGAAATCATGCATTTATTTCTTTTAAAAATTAATTAAAACATGTTTCAGTTTATGTCAAATTGCATGTGTTAGCTAAAATTAAGAATATGAGTGGCTATTATCACTATTAAACCAAAAATTATCTTTTAAAATCTACAAATCAAATATTATGAATGAAGTGATGCATAGTTATAAATATTTATAAGGTTGCATGTCATTATAGCACAAGATGTGTATTATGAAGTTCTCTTTCCTTCTCTTAATATGGATTCACATGGGATTTGTAAGTGTATAGTTAATTTGAAAAGAACACAACACTTGCCCAAATCTATTACTATGCATATCTATATTAAGACTTAGGAAAGATCTTCATATTATGCGTGTAAATCATACAACCAAATCAAACATAATCTCTTGCATGATTTCTTTTCCATTTGGTTCTTTTTGTACATCTACATGTATATAAGAAAAGTGGTATATCAATTTGTACATCTCGGGGCTGCGAGGCTTTAAGTAGCCCTAAGTAGGTCTTGTACCTTATGCCCATAGTGTAGAAAATAATGGTGTCATACTTATAACTTTTATACATGTGGATGTGCATTTAGCTAATGGATGATAAATCCCTCTTTTCTACATAACATAGACATACATTAATGATTCAATTAACAAATGGAATATCCAAATTTTTAAATCACAACTCTTTGTATTCATCATCAAAGTGTGTTAAGATTTGCATTGTATGTATAAGTATGCTTAGGATTATTCATATGCATGGTATATATGGTGGAAAGGAATGAATAGGTGTATGTTATGTGATAGTAACCCATCCTAACTAATCATAAGATGCATTTCTTATTGAATATGACTATTTAAATAGAACCTAAACTTAGAACAAGTTAAAACACATAATAAATCATTCACTAAAGGAAATTCATTAATCAATCTACCTTAGAAATGCTTTAAGGTAGGGATGAAAGAGAGCTCTCTTCTCTTCTCTTCTCTTCATAACATTTAGTCACTAAGTGTATGTTCAATCAAACCAAATTAAATCATCAACTAAAATTAATAAGTCAACTAAATCACTTGAAATGAAACCACCATCTAAATAGAATCTTTCACACTTGGAAAATTTCAACCTTAAGTCCTAGCTAAGACATGCCACACAAGCCTTAAATGACATGCATATTAGGCTAAGTCACTACTTCTAGCTCTATGTTAGGGCAGTGCATGATTTGATGCATGATTTTATTTTGTGGTGTAATATTTTAGACTAGATGTTAGGGTGTGTGTGCTTTGACTAGATGATAGGGTGATCTTAGCCTAATCATGTCTTCTGCAGGTGGACTTGGTTACCCATCTGTGGAGTGCTAAGTCCAAATTATTCATATAACAACTTGGGTTGTGTGGTATGTTTAGCTAACATTTATTTTGTAGGTTTAGTTATATTTACCTTTCATATTTTGATGTAAATTTTGCAATTAAGATTTGGAATGAATGTTATAGGGGATTAGGATGAACATTGGTATAAGATCAAGTCTTATGTACCATGTGATGCCTTTGGAGCAACCATATTCCAATGAAGCCAAAAGAAAGAAAGAAAAGAAGCAAATCAAAATGAAGAAATAAAAATGAAGAAATGAAGAATGAAGAATGAAGACCCCCATAACACAAATTCTTTTTAATTGTAATTATTTATTTGTAATCCGGTTTGTATAAGGGTAGAGCTTGGCTACCCACATTTCTTTTTGGGTTGTACGGCTGTACCCGATCGAGTCGGCCTCTTATCCTTTTGTGCTAATTTTATAAATTGATTGATGTTATGTTTGTGATTGTGCAATTAGGATGGCATGATTTTCCTAGTTTCTTAAATGTTTGATGATTGTTGAATGGCTTGGATGCGATTAGGCTCTTAGGAAAAAAATAAATTTTCTATCTAATTAATCAATTCAAAATTAAACTAAATAATTCATAACCTCACCTAAAGTCTAGGACATAAATCAAGATAATAAAATATTTAGAAACCCCTTAGTTGGATATTGTATGTCTCATATCATGCATAAATCATATTGTCATGGAGAGCTTCCACCTTTGCTAGAGAAAATTGCTTGACCTTTGAGAGCCATAGTGGAAATTCACCTTCTTCTTTCTGATTTTGGCCCATAACTGATTTTCTTATGCATTAGGCATATGAAATCCCATAGCTTGTGTCAAATAAAAATGTCCAAAAATCAAAATAAAACTTGACAAAATTTTCATTAGATTTAGGTCATTATTCATGCCCTTCATGATCTAGTCTCCTAGGAGTGAGTTTAAGGACTAAGTTTCTCTTCTAAGTAAATAACAACCTAACCATATTGCAAAGCATATGACTTACCAACATGTATTTAAAATCATAGGAGGAGTTAGTTGGCGTCCACCCCAGCAGTTGTAAGTCCAATAGTTGGGTTGTTTATCCTCTCTTGTGGAGGTAAACCATATACCCACTTTTGCCTTAGATTTAGGTTGCACTTTGGCTTATGCCGAAGTCCCTAGATTTAGGATCTGAGGTTGTTATTTTCCTTTGGGGCTACAAGCATAATTCCTTACCTCTTAGGCATTTCTACATTCTTGTATTATGGAGTTGTAAGCCCTAGATTTCTAATAAAATTCAACTCAAATATATAATTCTTCTCAATTTCAAAAATATAAAGCCTAACCATAGGATAGTTTGGGATGCTCACTAGGCTTTCTAGTATCATGAGTATCTCCTATTCATCTCCCTTATGTTTATATAATAACTCTCTTCTTTTTGATCAATCCCACTTGATTTTCTAAAAATAACAGATTGATTGATAGTCCTCTCTTTGAAATCTTTGGAGATAATGATTATCTACCTTAATCGAGAGTATTCTTAAAGAATCTCATTCCTTAGGATGTAATTAACTATGGTGTCTTGCCTCCATAGGAAACTTAACGAACCCAGCTTAAAATAAATCCTACTTTACTTTTCCATGTAAAGTAGGGGAAAGATCTTGAAGACCCATCATCATGAGTCCTCATTAGGTGATTAGGTCCATTATAGGGTTGTGACTTCTATCTCTCGAGATAGTATACTATTCCTTAATGTCATATCCGATCACCCTAATGAGTACATCTACAGATCTGTGTGGTGTCTTCTCACATAAACACACGAATCTCAAACAAAAATAAAAACCACAGCTAGGTAGTGCTTTTCAATAGGTGGATAGTTTTCCTCTGCAAGGATTAAATGATGATTAAGATAGTAGAGTGCATTATCTTTCCATTCATCATTGGTTTGGGCCAACAAAGCGCTAAGGGAGTCATCTAATGCAATAGTATATTTTATGAGCGACTTGCTAGAACTGGCGGCGTCATCAAGTAGTGCTTGATGTCTTTGAAGGTATGTTAGCACTTATCATCCCACTTGAACTCAGCATCCTTTTTTACATGTGCTAAAAATGATTGACACCTTCTTTATAGGTTAGAAATGAAGCATCTTAGATACGTCAACTGCCCTTGAAATGATCTGAATTGAGTGAGACTTTTAGGGAGTGGCATTTATAATATCACCTTGATCTTCTCCAAATCAATTTCAATTCCATAGTGTCGGACAACAAACCTAAGGAATTTCTTTGAAGCTACTCTGAATGGATATTCTAGGGGATTCATTTTAAGGTTAAATTCTCTTAACTGTTCGAAAACTACTCTCAAGTCAAAGATATGGTCTTCCTTTTCTTAATTTTGACTATAAGGTCATCAACCTAACATTCAACCTGATGATGAATAAGTTCATTGAAGATCTGAGTTATGGCCCACTAATATGTTGCACTGACATTTTTAAGGCCGAAAGGCATGACCCTATAACAAAATATTTTGATCGGGGTTTGAAACATAATGTTTCTTTCATCTTCAGAGGCCATCTTTATTTGGTTATAACCAAATGAGCCATCCATGGAAGAGAAGACTGCATGAGTTGAGACAATGCCCCACAGTTCTAGTATTAGTAGTGGAAATTCATCTTTTGGACATGCCTTATTCAGATCCCTAAAATTGACGCATATGCAAATTTAGCCATTCTTTTTCTTAACCGAGATGACATTGGCTAACCATGTAGGATATTTTTCCCTAATGAAGCCAGTATCGATCAGTTTCTTGACTTCATAAATGACCTGCTATTCAATGTCTAATCATATGCGTTTAGGAGCTTGCTTGATAGGGTTAGCGCCAGGCTTTATTACTAGTTTGTGGACTACTATGTCAGGAGATAAACCAGACATCTCTTAATAACTCCATGTGAAGTAGTCCTTAAACTCAGTCAATAGCCTAACTAATTCATCAATCTCAGTATCATTCAATAAAGAACTGATGTATGTTGGATGTGGATTATCTTCAGTTCTCAAGTTGATTTCTTTGAGCTCATCGATGGTTGAACTGATCTCCTCCTAGAACTTTGGCAGTGCATCTCTGACTTTAAGATTATTTGGTTCATCTAAAGTTTCTAAACACACCTCCTCATATGAGTTAACATGATTTGAAAAAAACCTATCAGATTCCAAATGATTGGTGATGATTAAACAATGATTGTCATCATCGATTGGATCCACTATACCAAATCTTAATCCTGGTCTTGATTAAGGATATCTGCTTTAGTTTTCCCATAACCTTTCAAAGTAGTTCGATATATGTTTAGACCAAGTATCTGTGATTAATCTCTTCTTTGCTAAATTAAGAATACAAGGTGAATACCAATCAAAAGATAGTTGTATTAAATCTTTATATGAATCATCCTCAAGTTCTACATCAGCTTCCTAACTTGAGGATGATGATGCTCCCAAAAAGAACCTCTGAGTTCTCCCATCTATAGATGACTTAGGGGATTCCTTAATTACCAAACTCTCAACTTTTTAGGAAGAGAGTGGGGTTAGAGCTAAGGTTCCCAACTGACTCCTCATTATCCCATATACATACTTAGATACATTTATGCTTTGCTTTAGTGCCTAGTCTTCATCACTATCTTGCTCCAACATCACCTCAAAAGGAATCTGCTATTGAGAAGAGATGGCTGGTGTGCTAACCATATATGACTCATCCTTTGAATTTGATTATAAGTCTATGTGGATAGTAGGTATGCTCTTGGTGGCTGGGACATACCTTCTATTGGGTGGCCAATAGAGAGGCTTTCCACCTCAGAGGCTACCTATGAACTATCCTTTGCCTCTGCCTGGTGGAGGTCAAGTCATCCTACCCATGTGTTTGAATGGAGTAATGAACTATGGGTGGAATCTAATGTGAGGTTTTACATCTCCCAGGAGTCCTACCATCTCTTTATTTTCTTTTTTATTTCTTTCTTATTTCTTTTCTTTTCTTTCTTTTTGTCCTTCTTGGGGATCTTGACTAGATTCACGAGAATGGACTTGTTGGTTTTGGGGAAGAAAATAGGCTGCATCCTCATATATAATGGCCTCATGAACTATAAAGGGCTTGAGATCTCCTTTAACACAGTACTCAATTCCACCTCTTTTGAACTTCATGTACTGATGTAGAGAGGAAGGAACTATGTTGTGCTTATATATCCACTGTCTTCCAAGCAAAGCTTTAAAAAATGTATCCGAGTCTATGATATGAAACTTGGCTTCAGTCTTCCAATCATCTATCTCTACTGGCAATACTATGGAGCCTAAGGCCCTCTCGCCTTGTTCATTGAATCCTCTCAACATCATCCTCTATTTTTGGAGTTTAGAAATGTCGATCTTCAAGTAGGCAAGGGTTTTTAAACTCATAATGTTGATTAATGCACTATGGTCAACCAGAACTCTTGATAACTTGTATCTGCCAACATCCACTGTAATGTAAAGAGGGCGATTATGCTTGGTCATTCCTATAAGAAAGTCTTCATCACTAAATGTAACTCCTAAGATGTCCTTTGAGCTATGTGCCTCCTATTTAATAGCGGTCAGTTGAGCTAAGCATATCTTTAGATCAAGGAGAGCCTTGACTAGAGATTCCCTCATCTCTTTGGATAAGGCAAGGGCATCATATATACTTAACTTAATTGGAAAATTTCTAAGATGTGCTAGAATGTTGTAATCAACTCTAACTTGGTCCTCTATAAACATGTCTATGGGTGGAGCATCCTGTGGATGGGCTATCTGGTCACTAGAACCAATGACTTATTTACCCTTATCAAGAGGTGCTACCTTAGGATGTAGAATTATGCCACTGTAGGTTGACTTCAGTGACTTCTTGGAATGATAAACTTGTGGAAAGTTTTACCTTCTCATCAGGTATACCTACAACTTCTCCTATGGGATAGTGGTGTTTATTTCTCAAATTTTGGGAATTTGAAAAATAAAATTGAATGTTGAGACACCACGTAGATCTGCAGATGTGCTCATTAGGGTGATTGGGTGCGACATTGAGGAATGATGTACCATCCTACAATGGACCTAACCACCAAATAATGACTTTTAAGGACAATGGGTCTTTGAATGTACCAGAGATCTTTAAATACTTTACATGAAAAACTAAAGTAAGGTTTATTTTAAATTGGGTTTGTTAAGTTCCCTATGGAGGTAAGCCTCCATAGTTAATTACATCATAAGGAATGAGGTCCCTTAAGAATACTCTCGATTAAGGTAAATGATAGTTTGGAGCCTATGGGTATCATTGGTTTGGTTCAATTTGGTTTATGTTTATTTTTGGTTCATTTAGGTTCATTTAGGTCCAATGGGTCAAGTTGACCAATTTAACTTATTTGACCCAATTGGGTTAGGTCATGGGTTGGTTAAGGCTTGGTTGATCATTTGGAATGTTTTGCAAGCTTTGGTTTCAATCAATTTTGGTTTGGTTTGATTTCAAGTTGATTTGGCCTTTTAGCTCAAGTTGGGTTCATGGTCAATTGGGCTAGGTTGGGTCTAGTTGGCCAATTGAAGCTTTGGTCAAGTTCAACAAGTGATTTAAAATGAATTTGACCCATTGGTTGTAATCAATTTGGCTTAGATCAAGATTTGACCCATTTTGACTTAGGTCAACATGGGTCAACTTAGGTCAAGTGGCCAATTGGGCTAGGTTTGACTCAATTGATGGCCTAGTCAAGTTCAATCATTGGTTATGAATTAGTTTAGATCAATGGTTTCAATTAATTTGGCATATGGTGGATTTTTTCTAGTTTAGGTTTCATTTGGGCTAAGTGTTGACTTAATCAGAGGCTATGTTTGACTTGGTTTGACCTAGTTTGTGTGATTGATCATCTTAAAATGATTGGTGCTCATAATGTAAGGCTTAGATGGACTTAGTTAAATCCAATTTGGGTTGGATTAAAATTTGGCTCAAAAAGATCCTTTAGGTCACTTTGGGTCAAGTGAGCCTAAGTGGGTCAATTGGCTTGATCAAGGCTTGATTCAAGTTTGGTTGAACTCATATATGGACTAATGATTGTAATATAAATCCAATTGCAAGTGATTTGGAGTCGAATGGGTTTTGATTTATTTGACAATTCTAAGTTCAAAGGATGAACATGGGTTTGACTTGGGTTAGTTTAATTTTGGTTTGAAGATTATAGTTTATGTTTATATTTAGACATGTGATTGAAGGAATGATTGTTTGAAGAGAAAATCCAAGGGTTTGGATTGATTTGAGAATGGTTTGGCTAAGTTCAAGTATTTGACTTGAAAGAGTATAAGTTGGATTTTTGTTATATTTGGAATTGAGTTTTGAATTTAGTTTTGGTTATTTGAATTTATATTTCATTTATATTTATGAATATAAATGAGAACATAAATGGGTTATGAGAAAATATTTTGAGTTTGGAGCGATTTGGATTTGATTTGAGCTAAGTCCAAAATATGAGATCAAAAGGGCTTAGAAAAGATTTTGGATTTGGAATTGATAATGGTTTTCAATTATTTGAAATTGATTCATGATTTGAGTTTTGGAATTGATTTATGATTTGAGAAAATCAATTGAGTTGGAATTGATTTAAGATTTGATTTGAACTTGGTTTGAAAGAATGAAGCAAGGATTGGGTTTAAGCTATAAGGTAGGAAAATCTTCCTAATACCCTTAAAACATAACCTATTCCTATGGATAACTCTTCTAAGTCTCTAAGGTTAGGCTAAGTGTTCACCTACTCACTATAAGTGTCTTAAGACTAAGGAACTCTTAATGATTAGAGGAGTCCTATGTTTAAGATAAAGAATTTAAAAGCTCACTCCAAAAGTGAGGTCACAGGGATCCTCGGAATCAGTTGACTCCAAGTCAATCTCAAGAGGTGAACTCGAATGATTCAGAAAAGAAAAGTCTGATTTTAAATCAGAGGAGAGTGGATCAGAATGACTAGAGCTATCATTATTATTTCCTATACTTGGAGAACTTTCAAGAGGAAGAAAATCTAAAGCATCAGAAGTGGACAAGATGTAAGTGAAAGCTTTCTTCATTGATTTCCTTTTAGGTGGAGATACATGATAGAAATCTAACAAAGTAAGCAGGGTAAGGGATTTAATGCCCTTATCCATTTATGCAATGCTCATGTTGGTAGAAGAGGAGCTAGTGGAGGAAGAAGTAGCAGTTGCAACTATGGATGGAGTGCTAGACTCGGACGGTGGTTGCGCTATTGAACTATTCCAGGCAAGTAAGGTGGACTGCTGCTACTGCTGGGCTATCACCTTCTTCAAGTTATCTTTGATAACTTACAAAGCTTCCTTGATGTTGGAGGTTTGAGCTATCTCAAACACCTATAGAGAGAGTTTCTTAATCTTAGAAACTACTTTCTTAGAGGTTCATAATAAGAAAATATCCCAACATTCTTTCGTCTTGAGAGGATCGCAGGTTTCCCCAAGAATTACCCTAATAGAATTAGAAGGTTGTCCTACTAAGTATTCCTTAGGGATAACTATGGTGCCTGACTTTTAGCTATACTCAAGCCAATCTTTAAAAGTAATACAATCCTTTAAGACATGACTATTCATGTGGTGGTAGGCATAATAGTTAGGATCATCACTCTTGCCCACTTCCTCCTACCTCTTGGGCTCTGATAACTGAAAGTTAGATTTCTTTAAGAGATTTTTAAAGATTTTCCTAATTAGCTCCCTCTTGAATGAATATGGCTTATTCAATCTATCAGCAAGAGTAGGTGGGTAATAGCTACCTGGCGGTAGATAGGAATACCGTTGCTGGGTAGGCTACTGATGTTGTAGGAATGACCATTGTGGCAACTATGGTGGCTGATATGACGATCGAGGTGGTGGCAGAGGAGGTGGCAAAGGAGGCTGAGTTCGAGGGGTCTCATCTTTGGACTCGGTTGTCTTTTCATCCATTGATACAATTGCCCCGGCTTCTTCTTAAACACCTTCTGTGGCTTGGGCTGAGAAGATTGGTCAGGAAAGGATAACCGTTTGGCTTCCTCTTATAGGCTAGTCACCTTATTAACTAGTTTCTCAAAGTTCTGGATGGTAAAGCCCTAAAGCATGAAGGCAACCGGGTCATGAATATTAATGGCATGTTGTTTGGACACCTGTGGCTTGCATTTCATGCTCAGGTTGCATCACCTGAGAATATAATCGATAAGGGACTCATTGGGAACTTATGTCACTATAACAAGATTGCCTACAATCACTCGTTGATGAGCTCTATGAAACTTCTTAATGAAGAGGTGCTCTAACTCAGCAAAAGTCCCTATCAAACTGTTGGGCAGTTTGGCATACCAACCAAATGCTACCCTATTGTCTAGCAAAAAGTTTGAACAATAGTGCATTATTACCACCGGCATTATAATAATTGGCTCTAAAATGTGCAATAATATGCAGGTTCACACTGCCATCAAAGATTTTGAAGGAAGGTGGCAAAAAACCCTTAGGGTATTGAACTACATCAAATTCCTCCGGGTATGGTCTACCCTTTGGAATATGAGCTCCTCCTGGGCTTGCGCCATCGCTTCCTTCACCTACTACTCTACCATATGATTGATATCCTTCTCATGCATAGAGATGACATCTATAACCTTCCTATGAAAACTACCAGCGTCATCCTATGGGAGTGCACCTAGGATGCTCTAAGGTATGTACCAACTTTGGATGGTCGGCTATCATGGGAGAGGGCTGTGAGGCTGGGAGTTGCAATGTCGAAACTCAATCAACTCAAATCTTCTTCCCCATCTTATCAATGTGATCATCCCTCTATCTGAGCTGGTAGAGGAGGTGTTGAGTTGAGTGACAAGTGTCACCTTCCTCGAGGACAACACCTTCCTGGATAATCTGATCTTGCTGTAAGAATCCCCGTGTATCATCCATGTAGACCTCAACTGTATCATCCATCATGTCATCCTCATTAGGATCGAAGCTGACCCTATCCTCATCCTGATCTAAGTGGTCACTCCTAAGAATTTTCCTCTTATCGACAAAATAGTTCACTAATATGTCATCTATCGATCAGTATAGTATGCTTGGGCGGGATAAATACCGGTGATTGCTATGAGTCTCTGCCTCATATGACGACGCCTACTATTAGGACATCCTCATGGGAGGATCAACTGTCTTGGGGACCGTGTCTATATCCACTCCCCTCTCTATCTCTATATCTTGCGGTGGATGTGGTGCGATGATGACGCTCTTGGGTCGCCACTCCTTCCTGACCACAGCTGAGGTAGGGGATCGAATAGGGTAGCTCAATCTCACCTCAACAGGTGGAATGAATGGAGTGAGATCATTGGACCATAGCCAGATCACCGGAGGGGAAGGTCTCTCTCCGGATGGGGTCTTCTAAACCTTGGCGGGAGTGGTAGATGCTACGAGCTGAACTGGTGATGGTGGATGACGAGGGGAGCAATGTGATGGAAACATCGACTGCCCTCAACTGGGGATCTGTCTACGGCAAACTACACTGGTAAGAACAATCCTATTTGAATGACCAGCCTTAATAGGGAAATGATAAAGAAATTCAATTGTTGACCTCATTTTTAGGATGAACTCTCAACCCCTCCATCTTTGACATAAGACTTCTCTTAGACTTTAAGAGTTCCTTAATCTTAAGACACATATAGTGATTAGGTGGACACTCAACCTAACCCTAGAGACTTAGAAGAGTTAGCCATAAAACTAGGTCATACCTTTGGGGTGTTAGGAAAATTTGCCTACCCTATAGCTTGAACCAAATTCCTCACTTCCTCCCTTCAAGTCAAACTCAAATCAATTCCAACTTGATTGATTTTCTCCAAACTCATATCAACTCCAACTCTAACTCAAACCTTGAACCAATTCAATGGATTTTTCAAATCATGAATCAATTCCAAATAATTGAAACTTATGATTGAAGCCCATGATTGGATTCCAAACTCCAAAATATTTCCTAAGTCCTTTGATTCCCTCTCAGGGACTTAACTCAGATCAAATCCAAATCAATTCAAATTTAAGAAATTTTCTCACAACCAATTTATATTCTCATTTATATTCACTTATATAAATGAAATATAAATTCAAATCAATCAAACCAAATTCAAAATTCAAATCCAAACCAACAATCGTTTCTAATTCACTTTGATTCTTTCTTATGGACTTAGTCTAAATCAAATCTAAATCAATTCAAATTCAAGGAATTTTCTCATAACCCATTTATATTCTCATTTATATTCACAAATATGAATAAAATAGAAATTCAAATATCCAAAAATAAATTCAAAAATCAAATTCAAATTCAACCAAAATCCAACCTAAGCCTTTCAAGTCAAAATCTTGAACTTAGCCAAACCAATTTAAAATTAAGCCAAACCCTTGATTTTTCTTCATGATTAAATCAATCCTACAATCATGAATCCAAATATAAACATAAACTTTAAACATCAAACCAAAAATTAATTCAAACTCAAACTTAAATTCAACCTAAGCCTTTCACATCCAAATTCTTGAACTTAGCCAAATCAAAATCAAATCAAGCCAAATCCATAATTTTTCTTCATGATTCAATCAATCCTACAATCATGAATCGAAATATAAACATAAACTGCAATCATCAAACCAAAACTAAATTCAAAAATCAAACCCAAGTCAAACTCATGTTCACCCTTTTTGAACTTGAAATTGTCAAATAAATCAAAACCCATTTGACTCCAAACCACTTGCAAATGGATTTATATTTCAATCATAAGTCCATATGTGAGTTCAACGAAACTTATTTAAGCCTTGATCAAGTCAATTGCCCTACTTAGACTCACTTGACCCAAAGTGACTTAAAGTACCTCTTATGAGCCAAATTCTAATCCTACCCAAATTGGATTGAACTAAGCCTCACATTGTGATCAACAATCATCATGAGATGATCAATCACTTAAATTGAGTCAAACCAAGTCAAAGTCAACACTTAGCCAAAATGAAACCTTAACTAGCCAAAACCCACTATTGGCCAAATTGATTGAAACCATTGATCAAAACTCATTCATGAACAATGTTTGAACTTTACCAAGTCATCATTTGAGCCTAACCTATCCCAATTGGCCACTTGACCCAAGTTGACCCAACTTGACCTAAAAAGTCAAAATATGTCAAAACTTGATCTAAGCCAAATTTATTGAAACCAATGGGTCAAGTTCATTTCAAATCACTTGTTGAACTTGACCAAAGCCCCAATTGGCCAACTAGACCCAACCTAGCCCAATTGACCTTGAACCCAACTTGACCGAAAAGATCAAATTGAGCCAAATCTAAATATAAACCAAATTGATTGGAAACAAAGATACCAATCCATTTCAAATGATCAACCAAACATAAACCAACCCATATCCTAACCCAAATAGGTCAAATGGGTCAAATGGGTCAACTTGACCCATTTGACCTAAATGAAATCAAATGAACCAAATTCAAATATAAATCAAATTGAACCAAACCAATGATGCCAAAATATTTCAAATGGTCATATAAACATGATCCAACCCTTGGTTTGACCCAATTTGACCAATTGGTCAAGTTGACCCAAGTTGACCAATTTTGACCTAAATGGGTCAACATGAGCCAAATCATATCAAATCAACTCCAAATTCATTGAAACTTGGCCCAATCCATTTTCAATCATACCGAATATATTCAAATTGAAATCCAAGCAAAATGACCATTTTATCCCTAGGCCATAGGGTAACCTAAAATCAAAACCACTTGGAATTTGGTCAATTCCTTTTTATGGACACTTGACATCCTCTTAGTAGGCCAAAATGGTCACTAATGGACATGGTGCACATGACCCAATGGGTTTGGGTCAGCCCAACCTAACCTAAGCCTAAAATGGACCACCCCCATGGTCATGAGCACATGAGAATCCTTCCTCCACCTTATTCTGCACATGGCAAACTTCCCCACTACCTTCTCTAGCCAAAACTGAATGCCATGCCACTCTAAATAGCCAAAATAACCCATTGAATAGAGTGTATTGGATCAAAATGGCATAAGCACTGACGACCATCCGATTCACCTAGGGGGAGATATACTCCCCCTAATTCACTTGAATTCAACACACACACTCAATTGAGCTATTTGCAAGTCTCCTCAAGCTTCCTAGAGTGAATTATAATTCTCCATTTTTGATTTCTCTTAGACTGAAAATAGGGGAGCTCCTTCAAATTTCCAACTTACGCAATACACAAAATTAAGCCAATTCCTCTTGCAAGCTTCTTTAGAGGACTCAATCAAACTCACTCCAAGCTTTATCCAAGTTCCAAAGGTAAGGGAGGTGGTGTCTAAACCAAGGTCGAATCCATTTGAAGGAGAGCTTGGTCCATAGAAAAATTAACTCAACCAAATCACCTCAAATCTTGAATAGGGCTTCATCTCCACTAGACGAAGCTACCTCAATAGATTCGAGCACTGGTGATAGCCTCCGACGAGGTATGCCTTCAACCCAAGCTTAAAATAGAGAGTGTCTAGTCCTTTATGAAAGAAAGTTTCACCTCATGAGAATTTCACTGTTAGATCTTCTCCCTTTACTCTAGATGGTGTGGCTAAAGTTTGCCCTCAATCAGAGCTCAATCGAGCTCAGATCTTGCCATGGAAGGTGGATAGTTCCCCTTTATCGTAGGAGAGCTCAGGGACATATCATGGGCCATCCATCCACACATTTTGGATGGATGGTCATGATCAAGGTGCATAGGACCCACAAATTAATCTTAATATCACAGGCTTTATCTCAGCCGTTCAATCTCTAATCAGACGGATGAGGAGAAAGCGCATAGCGCTGTCGCTGACTCGGCGCTATGATGTGATAACTTAAGTGGAATCTTCCATCATGCCATGTGGAAAGCACATGCCATGTCAGCCTCCACGTGGCACCGACGGGATTAGCTATTTAATTAGGGATTTAATTAATTATCCTTAAAGGCTGAATCTTCATAATTGCATAACTAATTCTAAAAAAATCATAAAAATATAAAGTAAAATGCACTGTAAAAATATTCCTTAGGAGAATAATCTAAAATTATTTCTAATGGATTTTGAATAGTGAATTTTCCTCAATTAGGGTTTTAATGAAAACTTAATAACCCTAATCACTCCCTAATTTATTCATTAATTCATTTCAAATTTCTCTGGTATATTTAGTGGGATGACCTCTACCTCCCCTAATTTTCTTGGGATTTATGGATAAGCTAATTAGGTAAATCATGTAATGAATCCTTAATCACCCTCTTTATGTAATTAATGATAATTAAGCATGTGAACAGTGGTTTACCCCCTTTTTAAGTTAATTAAGCCTTGCTTAAGTGAAGAAGAGGTTTATGGAAAGGATTTGAAAAAGTTTCCCTAAGCCATTCCTTAAACTCCTTTCCTTCTTTAATCCAAACTTAATTAAAGGCTAACCCACTAATCACTACTTAATTAACTTGATAAAATTTTCAAAACATTCCAGAACTTAATCAATTCATCTTGGGTAGGTTCTTAGGTGTTCAATAATCTAAGTAGCTTAAGAAAATCAAAATCTAACTCACATGTGTGGGAAGGGTTATGAAAGTACTTAAATTAAACCCCTTAACTTAATTAATCATTAATTGTGAGCCAATTGCATTAGGCCCTTTCTTAGGTGAATTACTGATTTAAATTTTTTTGTGGTTTTATGTCATACATTGGCTCATATTTATGTGATTAAATATGTTAAAGTGTATAAATATGGGGTAATTAACACACTTAATTCACACCTTAACCTATCCAAAGCTTAAAATTGATCTAAGCACCTAAAAATTGAACTTAAATAACTCACACATGGGGGAATGGGTTAGGATCAGTGAGCTCATCTCACATTTCTCAAATTAAAATCAAAGTTAAACAAAAATCCAAACTATCCTTAAAATAAATTTGATTTACTCTAATTAATCTTATTCATAGGATTGTCTTTAGGAATTAATTAGGGTGGATGAATTTACATTGCTTTCATCACTTTTTTTCTTTCCTAACATGCTAAATGTGTATGTCATATTAAATTCATGCATTCATGCTTTTTGAAAATCAAATTAAAAATGAAATATTTCCTTTATGTCAAATTGCATGTTTTGGTTAGAGTAAGAATACGAATGGCTATTATCACTATTAAATCTAAGATTATTTTCAAAACTTATAAATCAATTATCAAAATTGAAAGGTATGCTACTTATGATTATTAATAAGCATGCATGTGAGTTAAAATATAAAGAAGTGCATATTGTGGCTTTCATTCTCCTTTTTTTAGTATAGTTTTGAATAGGATTTGGCAAAGTGTATAGTTCATTTGAAAAGAACACAACACTTGCTTAAATCCTTTACTATTCATTCCTATGTTATTACTTGAGAAGGACATCCACACTTGTACATATAAATTACATAAACAAATCAAACAAACAAACATAAACTTTTGCATCTTTCTTTTTCCATTCATTTCTTTTGTATATGCATATGTATTTAAGAAAAGTAGTATATTAGTCTGGACAAACCCGGGGTTGCAAGGCTGTAAGTAGTCCTAAATAGGTCTTGTACCTTACACCCCTGGTGCTAACAATGACGCTAGTTCTCACTTATGCCTTTCATACATATATGTGTGCATATAAAAAAATGGATAAAAGAATCCCTCTTTTTCTACTTACCAATATCATGCATCATAAAAACATTCAAATTTCTTAAAAAAATTCCTTTAGCATTCATCATCAAAGTGTGCTAAATATTTCCATTTGCATGTATAGATATGCTTAGGATTCATTCATATGCATGTTACACATGTTGGGAAAGAAATGAAATGATGTGTGTTTTGTGATAGTATTTCACTTTACTTAATCTTAAAATGCCTTTCTTTTTGAATATGTTTGTTTAGGGTAAAATCTAAACTTAGGATTAATTAAAACACATAATAAAATATTCACTAAAGAAAAATCAAATATGAATCTACCTTAGAAATTACTTACGGTAGGGAGGAAAGAGAAGTTCTCTTCTCTTTTCCTCTCTTTACAACTTAGTAATTAATTGTAATATTCACTTAAACCAAATCAAAATACAAAAATAAAATTAACCAAAGAAACTAAACCACTTACATGAAACTAACCCTCTAAGTTGAATATTTTCATACTTAGAAAACTTCAACCTTAAAGCTTAGCTAAGCATACACACACATTAGGCTAAGTCACTATTTCTATCTTTAGGTTAGGGATTTGCATGGTGTTATGTTTGCTTTTGTTTTGTGATATTTTGTTTTAGTCTGGATGTTAGGGTGCATGTTCGTAGACTGAATGGTAGGGCGACCTTAGTCTAACCATTATCTTCTGCAAGGGATTGGGCTTAAGGGGCACAGTAATAAAAAAAATATAACTGCTTTGGGTGTGCAGGTGCTTATACCCCTAAGCATAATCCAAAACAGGCCAGATGAACATGGTTACCCATGTGGGGGTGCTAAGTCCAATTTATATATATACATGCTTGGGATTGTATGGTTTGTTTGGCTAATCTATATTTTACAAGTGTTAGTTAGATTTCTTTTTTCCCATTTTTGTGTACTTTTGGAATTAGGATTTTGGAATGATTGTCATAGGGGATTAGAATGAACATTGGTCATAAGATCTCATCTTATGTACCATGTGAAGCCTTTGGAGCATCCATATTCCAACCATCCAAAAGAATGAACCAAAGAAGAAAGAAGAAAGAAGAAAGAAGAAATGAAGAATTGAAGACCCCCATAACATGAATTTCCTTAGTTAATTGTAATTAGTTCATTTGTAATCCGGGTTATATAAGGGTAGAGCTCGGCTACCCAATTTATTTTTTCAAGTTTGTGTGGTGGAAGACCACAAATGGCCTTTTATTCTTTTGCACTAGTCTTATAAATTGATTGATGTTTGTTTAACTTGCGCATTAAGATGACATCTTTTCCTAATTTATTTCTTGATTTTATGTATGACCTGGATGATATTTAGGCTCTTAGAAAAATAAATTTTCTATCCAATTAAATAACCAAAATTAGAAATAAATAACTCATAACCTCACCTAAAGCTTAGGTTATTATTGACCTCATTTTTAGGGTGAACTCTCAACCCCTCCATCTTAGACATAGGACTTCTCTTAGACTTTAAGAGTTTCTTAGTCCTAAGACACATCTAGTGATTAGGTGGACATTCAACCTAGCCCCAGAGACTTAGAAGAGTTAGCCGTCGGAATAGGTCATGCCTTTAGGGTGTTAGGAAAATTTACCTACCCTTAAATTGAACCATTCCTCACTTTCCTTCCTTCAAGTCAAACTCCAAATCAATCTTATTAGATTTTCTCCAAACTCCAATCAACTCCATATGATTGAAATCCATGATTGAAATCCATGATCAAAATCCATGAATGAAATTCCTAAGTCCAAATTTTGCCTAAGTCCTTAATCCTCTTTTAAGGACTTAGCCAAAATCATGATCTAAATCAATTCTAAACCTTTAGATTTTCTAATAATTCATTTATATTCTCATTTATATTCACATATATAAATGAAATATAAATCCAAACCAATCAAACTAAACTCAAAATTCAAACTCAATTCATGAAAATTTTCCAAGTCCTTGAAGTTTTCTCTTAAGGACTTAACCTAAATCAAATCAATTCAAATTAATGGGATTTTCTCATAACTCATTTATATTCACATATATAAATGAAATATAAATATAAATCAATCAAATCAAATCCAAAAATTAAATTCCAAATCTAAAATTCTTCTTAAGTCCTTAATTTTCCATTAAAGGACTTATCCAAAATCATGATCAAATCAACTCAAATTCATGGGATTTTCTCATAACTCATTTATATTTTCGTTTATATTCACCTATATAAATGAAATATAAATATAAATCAATCAAACCAAATTCAAAAATTCAAACCCCTACTCCAAAATTCCTAAGTCTTTTAAAATTCCCTTTTAATGGACTTGGCCTAAATCATGATCAAATCACTTCAAATCCTTGAAATTTTCTCATGATCCATTTATATTCTCATTTATATTCACATATATAAATGAAATATAAATTCAAACAATCAAAACCAATTCCAAAAATCAATCTCAAACCCACTCAAAATCCAATCTAGGCCTTTCAAGTCAAAATCTTGAACTTAGCCAAATCAACTTCAAATCAAGCCAAACTCTTGATTTATCTTCATGATTCAATCAACCTTATAATCATGAGTCCAAATATAAATACAAACTACAATCACCAAATCAAAAATCAACTCAAAAATCAAACCCTAAATCCTTTCATATTCTTCCTTCGAATATGAAATTGTCAAATGAATCAAAACCCATTTGACTTCGAATCACTTGCAAACGGGTTTATATTTCAATCATAAGTCTATATACAAGATCAATTAAACTCAAATCAAGCTTTGACCAAGCCATTTGACCCACTTAGGCTCACTTGACCCAAAGTGACCTAAAAATTTAAATTCTAATCCTAACCAAATTGGATTGAATCAAACTCACTTATGCCTCTCATGATCAACAATCATCATGGGATGATCAATCAATCAAATTGGGTCAAACCAAGTTAAACCTGGGTTGACCAAGTCAACACTTAGCCCAAAATGAAACCTAACCTTTGTAAAATCCATCATAGGCCAAATTGATTGAAACCATTGATCTAAGTTCATTCATGACCTATGTTTGAACTTGACCAAGTTAACATTTGAGCCTAACCTTGCCCAATTGGCCACTTGACCCAAGTTGACCCAACTTAACCTAAAAAGTCAAAATGTGTCAAAACTTGATCTAAGCCAAATTGATAGAAACCAATGGGTCAAGTTCATTCCAAATCACTTGTTGAACTTGACCAAAGCCTGAATTGGCCAACTAGACCTAACCTAACCTAATTGGCTTAAGACCCAATTTGATCTAAAAGGGTCAAGTTGAGATAAATTCAAACTTAACCAAAATTGATTGTAAACAAAGATACCAATCCACTCCATATGACTAACCAAACCTAAACCTACCCTTATTTCTCAAATAGGTCAACTTGACATTTATTCCAAATGAAGTCATATGAGCCAAATTCAAAACTAAACCAAATTGAACCAAAACAAAGCCATCAAAAAATTTCAAATGGTCATATGAACTTGACCCAACACTTGGACCAATTTGACCAATTGGTCAATCGACCCAAGTTTTTTTCTAAATGGGTCAACATGAGTATCAAATGAATTCCAAATCTCATGAAACTTGGCCAAACTAGTTTCTCCATACATATCCAAATTGAAAAAATCAGCCAAATGACCATTTAACCCATAGACCATAGAACAAATTATGGACTAATCCATGGGTAATTTGGTCAAGCCCTCTTCATATCAACTTGATACCTTCCTAATAGCTCAAGTGGACCTAATGAAAAGTGGTGCACCTAACCCAATGGGTTTGGGTCCGCCCAAATGGACCCAAGGCCAAACCTGATCCCCTAGCTCAAATTGGCCATTTTAAAATCCTCCTTCCACTCAATTTGATGCACATGGGAGGTTACCAATCCACTCAAGACCTCAAACCGACCATGTGCAAAGATCTAACATCCTAAACAAACCTTTCCATGTGGTCAATTGGATCAAAATGGCAAGCTAAGGCTCAACCATCCGATTGCCATAGGGGGAGATATACTCTCCATAATTCAATTTGAAATCACCATTCCCACATTCGATTGAAGCCTAGTGAGTGTCAAGAACTTCAGAGAGCCGTCCTAAGCTTTCTAAGAGGGATTTGAAAGGGCATTTTTTGATTTTCTTCCTTAAAAAAGGGGAGATCACTTAAATCCTCAACTTCCTCTATACTCAAATCCATTCCAATTCCTCTTACAGACTCTCTCAAGGGATCAAGTCAAGTGCACCCAAGCTCTCATTCAAGTTCCCAAAGCAAGGAGGGTCTCAATTGGATCAAAGTCATAAGCAAGGTGAAGTGGTATTGGTCCATAGGGAGATCCACTCAACCCCAAAACTTTCAAGGCTTCATCTCCAGACAAAGCTACCTCATGAATGGCGGTGATAACCTTCGACGAGGTATGGATTTTTCTGACCACTTAGCTTAGGAGGTGTTGTCTTTTGTGAAAGCAATTTTCATGTCATGAGAAATCCATCGTTGGATAGGATTCTCATTAGCTTTAGATGGTGTGGGTATAATCTCATTCCAATCCAAGCTCAATCAAGCTCAGATCTTCCCTTAGATCATGGACGGTCTTTATTGAGCCTAAAGGAAGAACTTGGGTGATCCTGGCCATCCATCCACGTATTTTGGATGGACAACCATGATTAATTGCACATTTGATAATTCATTTATCCCTTTAGAAATTTGGATGATCTCAGATCCTTGATCGATAGGGATCAAACCCATCGACCATCACCACCGGCGTGATGTTTAAGTGAACCCCTCACCACGTGATGCATGAAAACACCACCATTTGTGTCGTGAGTGAATTAGTTAGGGATTTAATTAAAATTAATTAATCTCATAGCCTTCAAAAATTCATCTCCCTTAATAAAATTCAGAAAAATATGAGGTAAAATTCTATGGAAAGATAATTCAACCTAGAATATTTATAAAATAATTTTAATAGATTTTGGATTATATTTTTATCTGATTTTGGGTTTTATTGGAAATATAATTTTGTTAATTAGTTCTTAATTAATCTTTTGATTAATCCCAAACTTCTTGGGTATGTTTTAGGTGATGACCTCTGCCTTCCCTAATTTTCTTGGGTTTTATTTATGGCTTAATTAGGAGAATTGCAAATATGTTTTCTAATTACCCTCCTTATGTAATTAAGGATAATTAAGGTTGGATTAGTGTTTTAATCCATTACTAAGATTGAATAAGGTTAGATCCAGTGAATATGAGGCTTAGGGAATAATTGTGGGGCATTTCCCTTAAGCTATTCCTTAAACCCCCTTTTCTTTCCTTAATCCTCTCTTAATTAAGGATTAATTCATTAATTACTCTCTTAATTAATTTTTAAAAATTCTAAAAAAACTTTCAGAACTTAATTAATCTACTTTGGGTAGATGGTTTGTGTTTAAGAGCCTAAGTTCAATTAAGGAAATCAAAACCCAATTTATATGTGTGAAGGGGTGTTTTGAAATTGCTTAAGTTAAACCCCTTAGCTTAATTAACAATTAATCATGAGCCAAATTGCATTAGGCCCTTTTATTCCTAGGTGCATTGCAAGTTTAAATTCTTTATGAATTTTTTATGTCATCTCATTGGCTCATAATTACTTGGTTAACTATGCTAAGGTGGTGTAGGCAAGGGTTAATTAACTTGCTTAATTTATACCTTAACCTAATTAATATATAAAAAGAAATCTAATCATCTAAAAATTAAACAAAAATATCAAACACATGTGGGGATGGGTTAGGAACATCAAACTCAACTCATATTTTAGATCTTATGTATGACCTGGATGTGGCTAATCCACATCCAGGCCATAACTAAGCATACCACACAAACCTTCAAAGCACACACATTAGGCTAAGTCACCACTTCTAGCTTTAGGTTAGGGCAGTGCATGATTTGATGTTTATTTTATCTTGTGATATATGTTTTAGCGTGGATGTTAGGATGTATGCTCGTAGAATGAATGGTAGGGTGATCTTAGTCTAACCATTATTCTCTGCAGGGGATTGTGCTTAAGGGGCACTGTAATACAAATATAAATTCTTTTGCTTGCAGGTGCTTATACCCCTAAGCATAATCCAATAGGCTAGGTGGACTTAGTCACCCATGTGCGGGGTGATAAGTCCAATATACAAGCTCGGGATTTATGTGGTTTATTTTAGCTAATCTCATTTTTGTAGGTGTTAGTTAGATTTCCAATCTTTTCCTTTTTCATATAAATTTGTGCAATTAGGATTTGGAATAATGATTATGGGGATCAGGATGAGCATTAGTCATAAGATCCTATCTTATGCAGCATGTGAAGTCTTGAAGCATCTACCTTCCAACCATCCAAAATCAGGAACCAAAGAAGAAAGAAGAAAAGAAGAAAGAAGAAAAGAAGAATAATGAATAAAGTTTGAAGACCCCTATAATAATGAATTCCTTGTTTAATTGTAATTTAATTCATTTATAATCCGGGTTGTATAAGGGTAAAGCTCGGCTACCCAATTTATTATTTTTGGGTTTGTGCGGTGGCACCCGACCACAAATGGCCTCTTATTCTTTCTATGATTAGCTTTATAAATTGATTGATGATTTATTTAGCTTGTGCATTAAGTGACATATTTTTTATAGTTTCTTCCTTGCTTTATGTATGGCCTGGATGTAGATTAAGCTCTTTAGAAAAGGATAAATCTTTTACCAAACTTAACAACTCAAAATTAAAAATAAAGAACTCATAACCTCACCTAAAGCTTAGGTTTAAAATCAAGATAAAAGAATTAGCAACCCCTTAGCTGGATGAGTATTTCTTTTACAATATTATGCACAACATCATCTTCACTCTTGACTAGAGGGCTTCCACCTTTGCCAGAGATACTTGGCTTGACCTTTGAGAGCCATGGTGGAAACACACCTCCTCCCTTCTCGCTGATTTTGACCAATAACTTTATTTCTCATGCATTAGGCATATGAATCCTATTAGCCCGAGTCAAAATAACTGTCTAAAATAAAAATAAAATAAAATTTGAATTGCATTAGATTTAGGTCATTTGATGCATGTCCTTACATGATCTAGTCTCTTTAGGGAGTGAGTTTAAGGACTTAGTCTCTTTCTAAACAAATAACAGCTTAGCTATCTTGCATAAGCATAAAGACTTGCCTAAATGTATTTAAAATCGTAAGAGGAGTTAGTTGGCGGCCACCCCCAGGCAGTTGTAAGTCCAAACAACTGGGTGGTTTGTCCTCTCTTATGGAGGAAAACTAATTACCCTTTTTTCACTTTAGATTTAGGTTATGCTTATGGGCCTCGCCAAAGCTCCTTAGATTTAGGTTCTGAGGTTGCTTCTCCCCTTTGTGGGCCATAAACATAATTCCTCACCTCTTAGAAATTTCCTTAATGTTGTGTTAAGGAATCATAAGTCCTAAATTTCTAATGAAAAATTCAACTCAAATAAACTAAATAATTTTCAAAAATGTAAAGCCCGACTATAGGATAGTTTGAGATGCTCGCTAAGTTTCTTAGCATCATGGGCATCTCTTACTTATATTTCTTTTGGCTTCGATAATAAATCCCCCTCTTTGATCAATCCCATTTAATCTTCAAAAATAAACCAATCGATTGATAATCCCCTTTCTTTATTTTGGGTTTCCACGAACTCTTTAAATTAAACCATGCTTTACTTTTCATGTAAAGTAGGAAGAATCTCATTATATGAAATCATCCTTAGGGTCCTTAGAGTGATTACGTCCATTAAATGGTAGTGACTTCTCTCCCCAGATAGTATTTCCTTGATGATGATCTTTATATGGATCTACATGGCATCCCAAAAGATGAATTTTTATATTGTTGCCTCTTTCTCCATAGTTTTGAAGGTGACTCTATAGAGATTTTTTTAAAACTCACAATTATAAAATAAGATAAAAGAATTAGCAACCCCTTAGCTGGATGTTATCTTACTTTTCTAACATCATGAATAAAAAGCATTATCATTTCACTCTTAATTGGAGGGCTTCCACTTTTACCAGAAAACTTGGCTTGACCTGTGAGAGCCATGGTGGAAACACATCTCCTTATCTGGCTAATTTTGGCTCAGAATCTAATTTCTCATGCTTTAGGCATATAAATCCTAAAGCCCATGTCAAATTGATTGTCCAAAATAAAAATAAAATGTAACAAACTTTGCATTAGATTTAAGTCATTAAAGCATGCCCTACATGATCTAGTCTCTTAAGGAGTGTGTTTAAGGACTTAGTATCTTTCTAAATAACAACAACTTAGCTATCTTGCAAAAGCATTTGACTTGCCTACATATATTAAAACCGTAGGAGTTAATTGGCGGCCACTGTTGACCTCATTTTTAGAATGAACTCTCAATACCTCCATCTTAGGCTTAAGACTTCCTCTTAGACTTTAAGAGTTTCTTAGTCTTTAGACACATCTAGTGATTAGGTGGACACTCCCCTAGCCCTAGAAAACTTAGAAGAGTTAGCCATAAGAATAGGTCATGCCTTAGGGGTGTTAGGAAAATTTTCTGTTTAGCTTAAATCATTCATCACTTTCCTTTTTTCAAGTCAAACTCCAAATCAACTGTATTTGATTTTCTCAAACTCAAATCAATTCCATGATTGAAATTCATGATTGAAATCCATGATCAAAGCCCATCAAAAATTCCTAAGTCCTTAACCCTTTCTTAAGGACTTAGCCAAAATCATGATTCAAACCTATTCAAATCTTTGAGATTTTCTCATGATCCATTTATATTCTCATATACAATCCCATATATAAATGAAATATAAATTCAAACCCATTAAATCAAATTCAAAATTCCAAGTCAATTCATGAAAATTTTCCTAAATTCCTTAAATTTTCCATTAAAGGGCTTAACCAAAATCAAGTCTAAACTTTGATCAAACCTATTCAAATTCATGGGATTTTCTCAAAATCAATTTATATCCTCATTTATATTCTCATATATAAATGAAATATAAATATAAATCAATCCAATCAAAGGAAAAAATTAAATTCCAAATTTAAAATGTTTGAAATTCCTTTAAATCCCTTAATTTTTCATTAATATATTTAACGTAAACTTTGATCAAATCATTTCAAATTCATGGGATTTTCTCAAAATCAATTTATAACCACATTTATGTTCTCATATATAAATGAAATATAAATATAAATCAATCAAATCCAATCCAAAAATTAAATTTCTAATTAAAAAATTCTCTTAAATCCTTTAAATTCCTTTTAATGGATTTAACCCAAATCATGATTAAACTCTTTCAAACCCTTGAAATTTTCTAAGGATCAATTTATATTCACATTTATATTCACATATATAAATGAAATATAAATTCAAACAATCAAAACCAACTGCAAAACTCAAACTCAAATCCACTCAAAATCAAGCCTTTCAAGCCAAAATCTTGAACTTAGCCAAATCAATTCAAATCAAACTCGATTTCTCTCATGGTTCAATCAATCCTACAATCATAAGCTCTTATATAAATCCAAACCTCAATCAAACAATCAAAACTCAAATAAAAAACCAAAACCAAAACTCCTTCATATTCTTCCTTTGAATATGAAATTTTCAAATGGATCAAAATCCATTTGACTTGAAACCTCTTGTAAATGGATTTATATTTCAATCATAAGTCATATAAAAGATTAATCAACTTCAAATCAAGTTTTGACCAAGCCATTTGACCCACTTAGGCTCACTTGACCCAAAGTGACCTAAAGTACCCTTATGAGCGAACTTTTGATCCTAATAAAATTGGATTGAACCAAACTCCCTCTTATCATGATCAACAATCATCATGTGATGATCAATCAATCAAATTAGGTCAAACCAAGTCAAGCCTAAGGGTTGACCAAGTCAACACTTAGCCCAAAATGAAATCTAATATAGCCAAAATCCACCATAGGCCAAATTGATTGAAACCATTGATCCAAGTTCACTCATGACATATGTTTGAACTTGACCAAGTCAACCTTTGAGCCTAACCTAGCCCATTTGGCCCACTTGACCCAAGTTGACCCATTTTGACCTAAAGGGCCAAAATGTGTCAAACTTTGATCTAAGCCAAATTGATTGAAACCAATGGGTCAAGTCCATTCCAAATCACTTATGGAACTTGACCAAAGCCTCAATTGGCCAACTAGACCCAACCTAACCCAATTGACATTAGACCCAACATGACCTAAAGGGGTCATGTTGAGCCAAAACTGAACTTAACCCAAATTGATTCGAAACAAAGATACCAATCCACTCCATATGATCAACCAAACCTAAAATACCCTTGACCTAACCCAAATAGGTCAAATGGGTCAACTTGACCCATTTGACCTAAATGAGTCATTTGAGCCAAAACCAAATCTATACCAAATTGAACCAAACTAAAGGCACCAAAATATTTCAAATGGTCATATGAACTTGATCCAACCCTTGGTTTGACCCAATTTGACCTATTGGTCAACTTGACCCAAGTTGACCCATTTTGACCTAAATGGGTCAACATGAGCCAAACCCTATCAAATGTATTCCAAATCCATTGAAACTTGGCCCAACCTATTTTCTCAACATACCAAACATACCCAAATTGAAAAAAAATAGCAAAATGACCATTTTACCCCTAGGACATAGAACAAATTATTGGTCGAGGCCATCGATATTTTGGTCATACACTCATTACAATCACTTGAGGCTTTCCTAAAACCTCAAGGGGACCTAGTGATGAGTGGTGTACCCGATCCAATGGGTTTGGGTCAACCCATTTGGCTCATGGACCAAACCCGACCACCCAGGGTCAAATTGAAATTTCAAACTCCCCCCAAAGCTCAATTGGATGCACATGGGAGTTAGCCTTCCACTCCTCTAGCCAAACTGACCATGTGCATTGCTCTAATATCCAAAATAACCCATCCTATGTGGTCAATTGGATCAAAATGACAAGCTTATTGCCACCCGTCTGATTGCCATATGGGGAGATATACCCCCCTTATCCATTGAAATTTTCATTGCCACTTGATTGATTGGAGCCTAGAGAGAGTTAGCAAACATCAGAGAGCTTTCCCAAGGCCCATAGAGAGGATTTTGATCTTGTATTTTTTGATTTTGCATAGTGCAAAATAGTGGAGCACACCTTGATTCCCAATTTTCTCTACACTTGATCTTAGCCTAATTCCTTTTACACTCATCATCCAAGGACCAATTTGAGCTTTCCCAAGCATGTAATTGAGTTCTAGAGGTAAGGGGGAGATCAATTCAATCAAAGCCACAAAGGGACTGAAGAAGAGTTAATCCATAGAGCTCTACACTCAACCTCAAGGCCTAAGAACTTCAACAGGGCTTCGTCTCCTAAAAGCTACCTCATCGATCCCGAGCATGGTGATCACCTCCGACAAGGTTAGTGGTTTTTCGACCACTTAGGCTAAGAGGTGTTGGTCCTTTTGTGAAAGAAATTTCCATTTCATGTGAATTCCACCATTGGTTTGGTTGCTTTGGTCCTTTAGATGGTGTGGGTTGAGTCTTGAATGAATCCATGAAGGATCGGGCTCGGATCTCCCCTTGGATTGTGAACGGTTCACATTTATCCTCAGGGAAGAACTCAGACCATCTCAGCCATCCATCCGTGCATTTTTAGATGGATGACTAAGATTATTATACACATTTTAGAAATAAATTCTTCTTTAAAACTGCGGGGTATCCTCAGCCATTGATCTTTTGATTGGGCAAGGATAAAATATGCCATGCATCTAATTTGACAAGTTAAGTAAAGGGGCTCACGGGCGTGTGTACATGTAACATTGCGCCATGCATCATTTTGAGCTATTAGGAGATCGTTAGGGATTATTTTTAATTCTTAATTAATTTAGAAACCTTCAAAAAATCATAACTCCTTCAAGAAAAATCAAACAAAATATAAGGAAAAATGCTATGGATAGATAATTCCATCAAGAATATTTTAGATATGTTTTCAATGTATTTTGATTTCCCTTTTTCTCTGAATTAAGGTTTCTTTAGAAATGCTAATTAGCTAATTATTCCCTAATTAAGTCACTAATTAATCTCAAACTTCTAGGGTTCATTTTAGGAGATGACCTTTGCCTCTCCTAATTTTCTTGAGATTTATTGAGCCTTGATTAAAGAAATTGCTATCTCATTCCCTAATTACCCCTTCATGTAATTAAGGGTACTTAATATGTAATTAGTGGATTTTCCCTATGATTAAGTTGGATTAAGGTTAGATTCAATGAGTAGGCATTTTTTGGAATAATTTTGGGGTATTTCCCCTAAGCTATTCCCTAAACCCCCTTTTTCTTTCCTTAATCCCCTTCTTAATTAAGGGTTAATACATTAATTATCCCTTTAAAGAATTTTCAAAAATTCTAAAAAAATCTCTAGAACTTAATTAATCTACTTTGGGTAGATGCTTAGGTGTTTGATAGCCCAAGTCTAATTAAGAAAAATAAAACCCCTTTCATAAGTGTGAAGGGGTGTTTTAAAAGTACTTAAACTAAAACCCCTTAGCTTAATTAACTTTTAATTGTGAGCCAAATTGCATTAGGCCTTTTCATTACTAGGTGCATTGCAAATTTAAATACCTTGTGGGTTTTGTCATCTCATTGGCTCATAATTACTTAGTTAATTTTTCTAAGGTGGTGTAGGTAAGGGTTAATTAAGTCACTTAATGCATACCTTAACTTAATCAATGCTTAAAATGGATTTAATTATCTAAAATTAAACAAAAAATACAAAATACATGTGGGTTAGGAATAACAACAAAATCATCTCACCTTTTCAAAATTAAATCAAACTTCAAACAAACAAAATCATTTTGAAATTCACTTTGATTTATTCTAAGTTTTCTTATTCTTTAAGAATGTCTTTAGGATTTAAAGTGAGTGAGTTTATTTGCATGATTTCATTGCTTTAGATCTTTCCCAACATGTTAAATTGTATGCCATGTGACTTATGTCCATGATTTCATGTTTTCAAACTTTTAAAATGAAATTGTTTACTTTATGTCAAATGTGCATGTGTTGGCTAAAGTAAAAAAATATGAGTATATTATCACTACTAAATCCAAAATATTTTCAAAACCTATAAATGAAACATCAAATCTGAAAGTGTGCTATTATATATTAATTATAAGCTTGCATGATTATAAAGTCATGTTTAGTGTAGCCTTTCCTTTCTTTTATGTATAGTTTTGAATAAGGGTTGGTAAGATGTAGGGTTCATTTGAAAAGAACCCAACACTTACTTATTATATACCCTATTCATCACTCATCTAAGGATTACTACATTTGCATGAATAAATTGCATAAACAAAATGAAACTATTAAACAACTTTTGCATATTCCTTTTCATTTCATTTCTTTTATATGCATGTTAGTACTTAAGGAAAGTGGTATATTAGTAGACAAACCCGAGGTTGTGAGGCTTTAGTAGCCCTAAGTAGGTCTTGTACCTTACACGGTTTAATGGCTGTACTCACTTATGCCTTTCTTACTTTCATGCATAAATGTGAAATTTTGGATAAGGAAAATCCTTTCTACTTAAGAAAAATTATGCATCTAAATCTTCTAAATTTTCTTAAATGGATTACTTAGCATACATCATAAAGTGTGTTAAGTACTCTCATTTACATGTATAGATACATCCATATGCATGCTATATATGTTGGGAAAGAATTGAAGTAATGTATGTTATGTAAATTTTGATTCATTTTTTTCAATCTTAAAAATGCCTTTCATTTTGGATAGTTTTGTTTAGAGTTGATCTAAACTTAGCATTAATTAAAAGATGTAATTAAAATATTCATCTAAATGAAATTAAAATGTGAACTTACCTTAGAAATTACTTAAGGATTAGGGAAGGAAAAAGAAGTTCTCTTCTCTTTCCCCTCTTTTCATAACTTAGTAATTAATTGTAGGTTTCACTTAAACCAAATTAAAACATGAAATAAAAATAACCCAAAACACTTAAACAACTTAAATGAAACTCCTCTAAGTTGAACATGTCTTTCACACTTAGAAAATTGAAACTAAAGTCCTAAGCATACCACACAAACCTTCAAAGCACACACATTAGCTAAGTCACCACTTCTAGCTTTAGGTTAGGTCGATGGTTGATGTTATGTTTTTTTTTATGATGAATGTTTTAGACGGATGTTAGGGTGTATGCTCATAGAATGAATGGTAGGGCGTGCTTAGTCTAACTATTCTTTTCTGGATTGTGCTAAAGGGCTATCATAAAAAATATAAATATGCTTCTTGCGGTGCTTATACCCTTAGCATAATCCATAGGCCAGGTGGACTTAGTCACCCATGTGGGGTGATAAGTCCAATATACATGCTTGGGATTTGTGTGGTGTGATTTGACTAACCTTTATTTTGCAGGTGTTAGTTAGATTTATACTTTTCCTTTTCATGTAAAAATTTGTATATTTAGGATTTTGGAATGATTTATTATGGGGATTAGGATGAGCATTGGTCATAAGATCTATCTTATGCACCATGTGAAGCCTTGGAGCATCTACCATTCAACCATCAAAAGGAAGATCAAAGAAGAAAGAAGAAAAGAAAAAAAGAAAGAAGAAGAAAGAAGAATAAAGATTGAAGACCCCCATAACAATGAATTCCTTTGTTTATATTGTAATTTAATTCATTTGTAATCAGGTTGTATAAGGGTAGAGCTTCACTACCACATTTGATATTTTTTAGTTTGTCGTGGTGCGACCATAAACGACCATTTATTCTTTTTGCACTAGTTTTATAAACTGGTTGATGTTTGTTTAACTTACGCTTTAAGTGACATACTTTTCTTAGTTTTTTCCTTACTTTATGTATGGCACGGATGTGGATTAGGCTCTTTAGAAAAAATAAATCTTTTACCCAATTCAAATTACAATTAAACAACTCATAACCTCACCTAAAGCTTAGGCTTAAAATCAAGATAAAAGAATTAGCAAACCCTTTGGATGAGCATTTCTTTATAATATCATGCACAAAATGCATCTTATTTCACTCTTGATTGGAGGGCTTCCCTTTTTGAGAACTTACTTGACCTTTGAGGGCGTGGTGGAAACTCACCTCTAAACTTCTCGATTTTGGCCAATAATCTTCTTTCTCATGCATTAGTCATAAAATCCTATTAGTCAAAATGATTGTCCAAAAAATAAAAAAATTTGATATGCATTAGATTTAGGTCATTTGAAGCTTGCCCTTACATGATCTAGTCTCTTTAGGGAGTGAGTTTAAGGACTTAGTATCTTTCTAAATAAATAATAGCCTAGCTATCTTGCATAAGCATAAAGACTTGCCTACATGTATTTAAAATTATAGAAGGAGTTAGTTGCCGGCCACCCCAGGCGGTTGTAAGTCAAACCAGTCGGGTGGTTTATCCTCTCTTGTGGAGGCAAACTAATTACCCATTTTTGTCTTAGATTTAGGTTGTGCTTCGGCCTCGCAAGCTAGATTTAGGTTAGGTTGCTTTTCCCCTTTATGGGCCATAAGCATAATTCCTCCTCTTAGGCATTTCCTTAATCTTGTGTTAAGGAATCTTAAGTCCTAAAATTCTAATGAAAAAATACAACTCAAATAAACTAAATCAATTTCTAAAATGTAAAGTAATTTTAGGATAGTTTGAGATGCTTTCGTAGGTTTCTAGCATCATGAGCATCTCCTACTTATTCCCATTTTGCTTGATAATAACTCCCTCTTTTGATCAATCCCATTTGATCTTCAAAAATATAAACAATCGATTGATAGTCCTTCCCTATTGAAATCTTAGAAGACAATCATTTACCTTAATCGAGTTTTCCTAAGATCTGTCCTTTAGGATGTAATTAACTATGAGGGCTTGCCTGTAGAACTTAATGAACCCGGTTTAAAATAAACCTACTTTACTTTTCATGTAAAGTAGGGAAGAATCTCACATAGTATATCATCCTTAGAGTCCTTATTGAGGTGATTGGTTTCATTAAAGGGTAGTGACTTCTGTCTTTCGAGATAGTACATTATACCTTGATGATGTATCTGATCACCTAAATAAGTACATCTGTGGATCTGTGTAGTGTCTTACCAAGATGAATTTTTGTAAGTGTTCCTCTTTCTTTTCTCCCCACAGATTTGAAAGGCAACTCCCTTATAGAAAATTTTCACCACAGATTTTTCTGGCGACTCTGCTGGGGATGGTTCCTCTCTCCATCTTTGGTAAATGATCATTGTCTTTGAGTATCGATAGTGGGTTTATACTTTGGTATGAATCCAAGACTATCCTTCTTTCCATTGGCACTTAGCTCATTTCATTCTTGAGTTAAGTTAGCCAACATCTTTAGGTTTTAGGACTACATTCCTTGTTGGTCTTAAAACCCCGTTGGTTTCTCCAATGGGTAAAATGAAAAGATCTAAAATAAAAGAAACATCTTAAAGACTTCCTCCTTATCATCTTCATGATAAGGAAAGGTTCATCTAAAATAATAATAAAAAGAACTTTGCTTTTCAAAAGCACCAAAATGCACTTAATAAAATATTTTTCACAAAATTTCTTCACCTTCATTTAACAATTCACATAATTGTTACATGTAGGGATTTTCCAAAATAAAAATAATAACATTTTCCAAAAGCACAAATTAACATGTTCTTTCAATTCACTTTGATGAATATTTCATTTTAAAAAAAAAAATGAACAATCATGTTTTCCAAAAATCATAATCACAATCAAAATTTTCAAAAGCACATGTGAATTTTTCTATTCAATACATTCACACTTATAGAATGGAAAGTTCATTTGTAAAGAAAATAAAAATTTTTCAAAAAGCACACATGAATACCTTCATTTAATAAACTTAAATTTATTAAATGAAGATTTCATTCGTAACTAAAATAAAATATCATTTAGGAAATCCTACTTAAATTTAAGTTGAAATTCCTCTCTTTCAAATGGCAACAACCACACATAAAAATTTTACATTTCAAAAATAAAATCAATCTCCATTCTACATACTTAAATTTGTTGAATGGAGGTCCTCTTTTCAAAATTAAAATCAACAATCATATTTCAAAAAATTTCAAACACATATTTGGAATTTCTTTTAGCATAATCAAATTTGCTAAGTAAAGTTTCAAAATCAAAATCAAAATCAATTTTCAAAATTCTAAATACATTTGGAACTTCATTTAACATACACAAATTTGTTAAGTAAGTTTCCAAAATCAAAATCAAAAATTTCAAAATTCTAAACACATTTTGGAACTTCATTTAACATACACAAATTTGTTAAGTAAGTTTTAAAATCAAAATCCAAAATTTTTTTCAAAATTCTAAACACATTTGGAACTTCATTTAACATACCCAAATTTGTTAAATCCAAATCAAAATCCAAAAATTTTCAAACATACATTTGGAACCTTTAACATACCCAAATTTGTTAAGAGTCTCCAAATCAAAAATTTCAAAATTTTCAAACAATATTTGGAACTTCATTTAACATATAAATTTGTTAAGTAAAGTTTCCAAATCAAAAAATTCAAAATTTTAAAACATATTTTGGAACTTCATACATCAAATTTGTTAAGTAAAGTTTCCAAACTCAAAACAAAATTTCTTACACACCTTTGGAACTTGTTCCCTTAGCATACCAATTTTTCTAGAAATTTTCAAAATCAAAATGAAATCAAAATTTTAAACACACCATTTGGAATTTCATTTAGCATACTCAAATTTGTTAAGTGAAATTTCCATTCCATAAAACCAAGTGGGACTTCATCTTTAGCATACCAAATTTACTAAAGTTGAATCTCCACTTTCAATCATTTCAAAAACAAAATGAAGCACCTTAGGATCCCTTTAGCATACCAAATTTACATAAAGGATCCTACCCTTTTGAAAAATCAAAATTTTCCAAATAAATGAAACACTTAGGATTTTCTTAGCATACCTAAATTTGCTAAAAATTGTATTTTCAAAGTCAAACAAAATACACTTGGATTCTTCACTAAGCATACCTAAATTTTCTAAGTAAGAATTCCAAAATTTTTCCAAAATCAAAATAAAATAAAATTTCAAAAAGAAACAATCACTTTCACTTTACTTAGCATACTTAAATTTGCTAAGTAAGTGAAAATTCAAACAACACAAAATCATTTGACCTTACTTTAACATACCCAAATTTGTTAAAGGAAGGTCCTCAAATCAAATCAAAAAATTCAAATTCAAAACAAAACCTATGGAAGCATCTTATCAAAATCTTGAATCCATAGTTCAACATACTCAAATTTGTTGAAGTTTGGATTCATACTCAAATTCCTATTTCAATCAATATTTCCAAATCTATTTGAACCCCACTTAACATTTCCAGTTGTTGGATGTGGGTTCAAATTTTCAAAATTCAAAAATTCAAAGTCTATGTAGACAGAAAACTAGTACAAGTTCATTTCTCATTGCAGATTTCTTTTTGTCAGTGTAGTTTTCAATTTCAATTTCAGTCAGTGCAATGATAGGATCATAGAAATTTGTCTTTACCTTCCCTCACGGCATGGATCTAGCCTTAGATTAGCTAACTTCCCTCATTTGGATCATACCCATTTGATCCACTTTGGCCATGGATTTGAGGGGGCCAGGATCACTTGTGAGGGCATTCCCACGGTCAGCGAGAAGAGGGTGGTGGGGCAAGCTAGTCATTAGGGTAGACTTACCTGATTGAGATCTCCTCTTGAAGAGGTAGTACCCTTTAGTGTTTTGGTACCCGAGTGAGTGTTCTCCAGTGGTAGTTCATCCTAAAGTTGCCCACGTTGCCCTGGTGTGAGCTAGCACCCTATCATATGTACCCTCCAAGGGTAAGGCTCCCTAGTTTGAGCCTTCCCACATTTGAGTATGGGTCTGCTCCTCTCATCCTACCCACATAGCAAATAAGAAGCTGTATGGTCAAATGGTTCCAATAGGATAGCGAGCTTGAGGCAACAACTAGGTGGATGGATGAACCTCCCATGATCACATCACCACTTATAGAGGTTCATCCTCTCTCGATCAGATAGAGGATGCAGAGGATATGTTATCACCTCTCGGTGGTACATCTCTAAAGATAGTTTTCAGAGTAGGAGGTGGTCACCGCCTTCTCTGTTCTACAGTGGGTGAGCATCTGATGCTCGAGTTGGTGCTGGTTTGATTTATGATCTATCCCCATAGTGTGAGGAGGTGGATGGGAGAGGGCCCGTGAGGCCATACATCATATATCCCTAGCGAGAGCGGAGGTTCAAGGTTAGTCGGTCACTTCTGGCTTTCTAGCTTGTGCTACCTTGCGATAATCTGGTATCCTCCTCATGGGACCACCATCAGAGGGTAGCTCGTACATAGAGAGTTGGTGGTGTCTCCACCCCACCACTCTACCCCATGTCCACCATCGCTAGTGCAGGTTCCAGCATCACCCATTCCATCCAAGGCCATGAAGGAAGGCGCAGGGAGAAACATACCGTTGGTGATCGGCTATGCCAAGGGATCCTACTCTCTACACCACCCATTATGGTGGGTGAGCTCTCCTTTCGACCCCCCGATAGTGGTGCGGAAGGAGTGGCGAGCATCATGGTCTTCCTCCACCCATTGGCGGATCGAGATGGTGACTACTATCAAAGATATTCCAAATGATAGTTGATGGTAGTAGTGAGGATCATTCCGGATTGTTATATTACAGATAAGTCAGGATTATCATTCTTCTAGTGAGTATAGTCCACACAGGATTGACTCCCCAACTTCAGGTGAGGTTTAATGCCTCTCAGTGCATGATAGTGATCACATCGATCAGCTCAAGCTATTTGTACCTGCATAGTTAGATCGATCCTTAGATGATATAGTTGCACACTATTTTATGGAGAAAAAGGAGATCTTAGGGTATGCATGGTCTGATGAAGAAAGAGTCAGCTTCGATCCCAATGAAGATGATCTGATGGGGGATTCAGTTGGCATATGCATGGTTGATACCAGAGGTTCTCTTCTTAGGGAGCAACATGCCATGGAAAGAGATGAGGTTGATCAAGGAGACACCAAACAATCAACCCATCACCTCCGACAATAATTAAGGCATAAAGACAAATAGATTGATAGGATGGCATAACGGTGAGGACTTGTTGGCGGTGTTTGCTTGAAGCCCTCAGTTCATCCTAGTGGTCGGTAGCTGAACTAGTGCATGTCTTAGATCGTTAAGACTCTACCTCCCATTGAGCAAGGTAGCACTAGTATGTATAGGAAGGTAGTGGAAATACCTCCATACATGAAAAGATCTAAAATCCATGGTTGAGCGGTGAAGGAAGCCTTGGCTCAAGCTGGGAGGATCATCGTTCCAAAGGGTAGACCCTACCGAGGAATTTGATGCCATCCGTATCCCAAGGGTTTGTGCCTCCTTCCTTCAAGAGCTTTGATGGTAGTGGGAATCGAGGCCATATAGCTCACCGGGGCAATTGTTGTAACACAGTGGCGATGCTTTACTGACTCTTTATCAATAGCCTAGCGGGTATTGCCATTAATTGGTATGCGCAACAGTTGATTAAACATTTCTTGAGTTAGAGAAACTCTTTCAAGAGATTTCTGGAGCTTCACAAGGGTTATTAGCGATCTCATTGTAGCCCAAACTCAGTCACTTGTTGATTATATTCTCGATGGCACTCAGTATGAAGTATGAACCACAATTATTTGAACAACATGCTATTGAGATTCTCTTAAAGAATATCCATGACCTGGTTGCCTTCATGCTTAAGGGCTTCACCATAAAGACATTTGAGAAGCTAATCAACAAGGTGGCTAGTCTACAAGGAGAGGCCAAATATTTGCCTTTTTCAGATCAGTTGTCAAAGCAGAAATCCCAAAAGGTCTATAAAAAGAAACTCAGAGTAGTAGTAGTGGTTGACAAGAAGAAGTAGCCAGCTAGAGATTAGTCCAAGAGACCATGACCTCAGCAGCCTCCACCTTCTTTGCCACCAGAGGCATTCCACCCACCTCAACCTCCACACGGCCCCAGACAGCCTCGCCATACCACGGCGGTGACATGCATATCCACTAGGTGGTATGGTCCACCTACTCTATTAGATAAGTTAAACAAACCTTATTCTTTTAAGAGGGAGGTAATCAAGATCTTTAAGAATCTCTTAAAGAAACTGATTTTACTAGAACTAAGCCGGAAGTAGTAGCAAAGTGATCAAACTTTTGCCCTTACCCGTATGCTAGGCACATTTTGGAGGATTGCTTTACATTCAAGGATTGGCTTGAACACAATTTCAAGATTGGTGGTCATTATCCCAAAGGAATACCTTGTGGAACAACCTTCCGGTTCCATTAGGGTAATCCTTTGGGGATAGTGATCTACCAAAACCAAAAAAAGGTTGGGACATCTCTTTGTCTAAAACCTCTAAGAAAATAATTCAAAGATCAAGAAGCTTTCTTGCAGTTCTGAGTCACTCAAACCTCCAACAAGGAAGGTTTAGTTCAATGCCAACTCTAGGAAAGTGGGAGCTCGGCGGTAGCGGCGGCTAGCATGTGTGCAGGATAGCCCTTAGCAAACCACAACCATGTTCGACTTACCGTGACTTCTTCCATTTCCTAGTTCTTCTATTTTTTTCTACTAGTATAACTCTTGTATCAATGGATAAGGGCATTAAATCCCTTACTCCACTCACTCTACTTGACTTCTACTTTGTACCTCCAAATACTTCCAAGAAATTGAAGAATAAAGCTGATTTGAATTACATCTGTGTCTCATCTGATGAGTTGTCTTCTTCTATTCCTAGTGATAACTCTTCAAGTCTAATAAATTATAACAATTTTGATCTTCCTCTTTTTAATTCAGAGTTGGATCTTCTAACTATGAATACTACAGGTTCACCTCTTGAGATAGACTTGGAATCATCCGATTTTGAGAGTCCCATATGAGAAGCTGTAGGTGAGCTTGAAGTGTAGGTAGAACTTGCCACCACTTTGCCTCTAGAGATTACCGAAGTCAACCTCCATAGTGGCAAGGTTCTACCTCCTAGGGTAGCACCTCTAGATAGAGGGAAACAAGCCATTAGTACTGAAGATCGAGAAGACCTTTCACATGATGCTCCACCCTTGGATATGCTTGTGGAAGAGGAAGTGAAGGTGGACTACAATCCTTTCTCATCTAAGAAAGTTGCAAGCTAAGCACATATGATGCCCTTTGTCTTATCCAAAGAGATGAGGGAATCACTAATCAAGGCCCTCCTTGATCCTGAAATATGCTTAGCTCAGCTGATCGCTATAGGTGAGGAAGCACACTATGCAAAAGAAGCCCAAGGGATCACCTTCACTGATGAAGACCTTCTATTGGGGGACTTGGAGCACAACCGTCCCCTATACATCATGACATGGATAGTTCGCACTCGCCGTGGTTCTTGGATTCTGTGCATTAGTAAACATTATGAGTCTAAAGACCCTTGCCTATTTGAAGATCGACATCTCTACTCTCCAAGGAGATAGAATGATGTTGAGAGGATTCAATGATCAAGGCGAGCAGACTTTAGGTTTTATAGTGTTACCATTGGAGATCGATGACTGGAAGACTAAAGCCAAGTTCTACATCATTGATTCGAATACTTCATTCATTGCTTTACTTGGTAGGCCTTGGATACATCAGAACAAGATCATTCCATCCTCCCTTCATTAGTGCATCAAGTTTAGAAAAGATGGAATTGAGTACTGTGTCAATGGGGATGAGAAGTCATTGTCAATTAGAGAGGTTGAGATCTATGAGGATGTGACCTATTATCTTCCTCAAAACACCCTTTCTTGTGAACTTGGACAAAATTCAAATGCAAATGCAAAAGAAAAGAAAATGAAGCAAAAGAAAAGAAAAGAAAATGAAAAGAAAAGAAAAGTCCAAGTGAGCAAGAAAGGGGAATTGAAGAAGAAGTGGATCAAGATATATCACATTCCACCCATAGTTCATTCCATCATATGGACATGTGGGTGGGATGATGGCTCAACCTCCAGGTGAGAGGGAGAAAGAGGCGTTCAGAGGTGGGAGACCCCTAGTTGGCCTTGACCAATAGAATCATGTTCAGTTCATGAGTACCCTACTATTCACATGGACTTGGAATCCGGCTCGAGGATGAGTCAATGTGATTAGTATACCACCCCTCTCGGTGGTTCCATTGGAGGTGACTTTTGATCCGGCGATGAAGATGAGGCCTCCAAGCAAAGCATTCAAATCTGGTTTATGTTAGGGTTGGGAACCTTAGCTCTTACCTCACTTACATCCCAAAAAGTTGAAGGTATTGCATTTAAGGAAGTCCTTAAGTCTTCCAATGACATGAAGCAAAAAAAGGTTCTTTTTGGGTTCATCATCCTCAAGTCCAGAGCTTGATGTAGGACTTGAGGAAGATACTTTTAAAGAATTAATGGAATTACCTTTTGACTTTTACTCACTTGTGTTCAAAATCTTATATGAAAGGTTTAGTTCCTTACACTTGGTCCAAGTACAGGTTAGAATATTTTGAAAAATTATGGAACAATACTGATAGGGAAGCACAATCAAGAGCAGGACTAGGATTTGACACGTGGGTCAGTCGATGAATTATTGCCTAGTTATTACCAACCATTTGGATAGGTTCTTCTCACACATCCCCAACTCTTATGAGAATGTGTGTTTAGAAACTTTAGATGATCCAGATGATCGCCAAGTCAAAGAGGAACCACAAGAATTTGTAGAGGAGATTCATTCAACAATAGACAAGCTAAAAGAAATCAACCTCGGGACAGAAGAAAATCCTCTCCTAACATATATCAGTTCATTGTTGAATGAAGAAGAAACCAATGACTTAGTTAGGCTATTGACTGAGTTTAAAGTCTGCTTTGCATGGAGTTATGAAGAAATGCTTGGATTATCTTCGGCATTACAAATAGCAATAGACCCCGTTACCTATTAAGCTCCTAGGCATGATTTGAAATTGAACAACATGTCATTTCGAAGTCAAGAAAGCGATCAATGGTTTCATCGGGGAAGAAAAATATCTACACGGTTAGCTAGTGTCATCTTAGTTAAGAAGAATGGCCAAATTTACATTTTGCATCAATTTTAGGGACTTAAATAAGGCATGTCCTAAGGATGAGTTTCCTCTTCCTATACGAATTAATGGTGGACATTGCCTCATCTCATGCGTATTCTCTTTCATGGATGGATCATTTTATAACAAATCAAGATGTCTCCCAAAGATGAAAGAAACACTTCTTTTTTAAATCTTATTATAGGGTCATGCCTTTCGGCCTTAAAATATGGTGCTACATACCAGCGGGCCATGACTTAGATCTTCATGAACTCATCCATCATTAAGTTGAGTGCATTGATGATCTAGTAGTCAAGAAGAAAGAAGAGACCACCTCTTTGACTTGAGAGTAGTTTTCAAATGGTTAAGATAATATAACCTCAAAATGAATCCCCAGTGTGCATTTGAGTCAGAAAATTCCTTGGGTTTATTATTGACATGGGAAAATAGATCCTGAAAAGATTAAAGCTATCTTAGAAATGCCACCTCCTAAGAGTTTAATTCAACTTAGATCCTTTCAAGGATGGTTGATGTATCTAAGATGCTTTATCTCAAACTTATCAGGGTGATGCAAACCATTCTCAACACTTGTCAAAAAGGACACCAAGTTCAATTGGGATGATAAGTGCCATCAGACATTCGAAGATATCAAAGAATACTTGGTGAAGCCCCCAGTTCTTGCAGCCCCTATCCTAGGCAGGTCATTGATCCTTTACATTATTGCATTGGACGACTCTCTCGGTGTTCTGTTGGCCCAAGCCAATGATGAGGGGAAGGAAAGCTCTCTCTAGTACCTCAACCATCGTCTGATTACTGCTGAAGTAAACTATCCACCCATTGAGAAATATTGCCTAGCTTTTATCTTTGCATCTCAGAAGCTATGACACTACATGCTTTCTCATAAGGTAAACTTAATCTCAAGAACCTATCCACTGCAATACCTCATGATAAGACCTGCTTTCTGGAAGTTTGGCTCATTGGTCCATGATACTCTAACAATTTGATATCACTTTTGTACCCCTCCATGCAGTAAAAGGTTAGACACTAGCAGATTTCTTAGCAGGACACCCACTTCCTGCTGATTCTTCGCTTAGTGACGATCTCCTTGATGAACAAATCATGAACTTAGAAGAGGCTGGCAATCGCCGATGGGAGATGTATTTTGATGGTGCTACTTCTTTTCTAAAAGGTGAAGCACCACGATCTATTCTCCAAGAAAAGACAGGGGTAGGATTAGTTCTCTTAACTCTAAACCATGATGTGATGAGATTCTCATACTATCTTTCCAACCCTTGCACCAACAATGAAGCTGAGTATGAGGCTTTGATTGCCGGTTTGGAGTTAGCCATCACTATCAACATCAAGAGCATCAACATCTTTGGGGATTCTCAATTGGTGATCAACCAGATTACTGGGTCCTACCAGGTCCTTAAACCCAAGCTTCATCATTACTATAAGTATACCATGAACCTGTTGGCCCAAATTCTTGAAGTCACTATCTACAAGGTTCCACGAGTAGAGAGCGCAATAGCAGATGCCTTGGCCAAACTTGCCAAAGAGTTGGCATGTTCGGAAGATGAGTCCATTTCAATAAGGGTCCAAAATAGACAAGTCTTATCCCTTATTGATTCGAAACTCATCGAGAGACTTTCTCTTGAAGGGGAGGTTGTCATTGCCAAAATGGACAAGGAGCTAGATTGAAGGCAACCATTCATAGATTATTTAAACACTGACAAACTACCTGAAGAGAAATCTCAAGCCCAACAGGTGAAACAGAGAGCTCTCTCCTATGCTCTCATTAATGGCACCATGTACCGCCGGTCCTTTGACCAAATGTGGTTACATTGTTTAGACAAACATGAAGCCCATGGTATTGTAATTGAGGTACACTCAGGTCTATGTGGAGTGCATCAGTTCAGTTCGAAGATAAAATCAAAGATCAAAAGACTTGGATACTACTGGCCTTCTAGGATCACAGAATGCATGGATGTAGCTAGGAGATGCCATCAGTGTCAGGTGCATGGTGTGGTCCTCCATCAACCACCCAACATTCTACACCCTACTTTGGCTTCATGGCCATTTGAGTGTTGGGATGCACATTGTAGGTCGATCCTCTTCTTCAAGGGGCATCGATTCATCTTAGTACTCGACTACTTTTCCAAGTGGGTGAAGCCATCCCACTCAGAGAGGTCACAGCTCACCATGTGCTTCAATTTTTTAGGAACCATATCATATATAGGTTCAGGGTGCCTCGATAAATTATATCTAATAATGGTACTGCATTCAAAATCATGAAGATCAATAACTTTGCCAGAAGACACAATATAGATTGGAGATACTCCACCATCTACTACCCTAGAGCTAATGGTTTAGTAGAAGCATTCAACAAAACTCTCATGCAGATACTAAAGAAGACTCTTGACGATAACAAATGATAGTGGAACGAGTAGTTGGTTGAAGCCTTGTGGGCCTACCACACCACATACCGAACTCCAACTAAGTATACCCCATTTTCCTTAGTGTATGGGTCTGAAGCTGTTCTTCCCTTAAAAGTTCAACTCCCTTCACTAAGGATAGCATTGGGTAACAAGATCATAATAGAGCAGAATGCAAAATTGCAGTTAGAGGAGCTCAAAGGTTTGGAAGAAAATCACCTACCGGCATGCCGGAACCTCGAGCTGTACAAGGCCAAAATGATTCAAGCTCACAACAAGCTGGTCTGCCCTAGGTCTTTCCAAGTAGGAGAACTTGTGTTAGTCCTAAGGAGACCAATTGTTGCTCATCAAAAGATGGGAGGCAAGTTTGAACCCACTTGGGAAGGCCCCTATGTCATAGAGAAGGCCTACCAAGGAGGATCTTATAATCTTATTGATTGTAAAGGGGAACACCTGATGCTACCAATTAATGGGCTCTATCTAAAAAAATATTACCCATGAAATAAAACTTGTTTGAAAATAATTCATTAATAAAAGAATAAAATCTAATTCCATTCATCAAATCTTCTCTTCTTTCAAAGTGTTGTTTGCTTATCTTGTGAATCCACCATGACGTGTTTAGGATAGGTGTAAGAGTCCCCCAGTGGAATCTTATCCCTCTTTCAAAACACAAGCACAATCTCTTGATGCTATTAGAATAGGTGTAAGAGAACCCGAGAGGCATCCTGTTTCGATCAGCATAACTAAGTTAGGTGTGAGAGAACCCAAAAGGCATCCTTTCTTAGTGGGAATTCTTTTTGTCATCCATGACATCATTTCATAATTCCCTAGTGTGTTTTAAGGTAGGTTTAAGAGTCCCCCAAAAGCATCATATTCCTTCTAGCACATACACACAACAAACACAAATCTTTTATCTGGAGCTACTTGATGTGAGAGCAAGTCCCCTGTGGCACTCACTCATTAGCTGCTCTAGGTCGGGTCTACATGCTATCTCACTAGTATGTCACCCCAGTGGTCTCTTATTTTGGAAGATATGAGTCCCCGCATTTTCTTCCTAACTTGATCATTGTAATTCAAAGAGCGCCTTGTTAGTATGGTGTGCTTCACTACCTAGCCAGTAAGCTACCTCATGTTGACTTTGCTTAAGAATATGTGAGTCCCCGTGCTTTCTTCTTGAACTAGCCATCATGTTCTAACTAGGTTGAGTATATTTGAGGTTTAGGGTAAGTCCCCCAGAGGCTCCTTTCCTCTTGACTACTTTTGAGTTGATCTAAGTCCCCCAGTGGCATTCACTCAGTAGTTTCCTTAGGTCTGATAGCACTTGTCAAGCCGAAGATAGACTATCTAGTAATTAGTTCCACTATAAGAGGTTGTGAGTCCCTGAGCTTTTTTCCTAGGATGATTGTTGCAAACTGACAGGCACCTTAGGTTGGTTGATGTTGCTATCTGATGACTCACCCGTGTACACCACTCTTGGCAGATATGAGTCCCCATGCTTTCTCCTTGTGTTGGACATCGAATACTTATTAAATTTATGACTAGCCATGTCATTTTCTCCAGGGTGTTGGATTAAGCCTTTACCGACCCCATCCCCTATGGGCAATCTATTTGTATCAAGTCCTTCGCAACCCCATTTAGTCACTACCCAGGTTACTTTCGGGTTGGACATTTCCCCTTTCCCAGTAGCCACCTTGTGGTTGGAAAATTTATTTAGTGGATGTACAGATTTTCCCTTGGTTTAGTAAATCTGAGATAGGTCTAGGCTGATATAAGCTCCTTCTCAATTTGATCCCTCACAAACTAACAGGGTCCATGATAAAACAAATAATTAAAATAAATAAACAAAAATTTCTCTTATGGATTAGGATTCAAGCCCCCAAAGGGCCCCTTCTCCCTAACAGGCATCCTATCTTTAGGGTTGAGATAAATCCCCTATGTGTTAGAAGAACTCCATATAGGAATTTCCTGATTACCTGAGTTGAGATAAATCCCTGAGTCGGTACTCACTCCATAGTCGCCCTTAGGTTGGGTTCAATCTATTTTTTCATAAGCAAGTTACCCCGACAATCATTTCACTTTGAAAGATATAAGACTATGACGCATTCTTTTTAGCATGATTGTCATAATCGCAAAAACCAGGTCGGTTCAATTTATTGCCCAAACGATCACCCGATCTTTTCTAGTGGAAGATGTGAGTCCCTAAGCTTTCTTCCCTTCATTTGATCATTGCAAACCGAAAGGCACTCCTTTGGTCGGATAGTTCTCATCAATCGGGAAGCTACTCCTTTGGTTTAGTAAATCTGAGATAAGTCTAGTCTTCTATAAGCTCCTTCTCAGTGTGATCCATTGTAAACTAATGAAATCCATTAAAATAAATCTAAAAATGAAATTAATCTTGACTATTCTTGAGTTGATCTAAGTCCCCAGTGGCATTCACTCAATAGTCAGCCCTAGGTCGGGTTTGATTTATTGCCCAAAGCAACTGATCACCTTAGTGGTTCCTTGTTTCTAGAAGATGTGAGTCCCATGCTTTCTTCTTAAGACTTGACCATTATATACTAAAAGGCATTTCTCCTTGGTTGGATAGTCCTACCTTGTGATTGGTAGACTATCCCTTTGGAATGGTAAATATGAGTTAGGTCTAGGCTTCCTTGGCCCCTCCTCAGTGTAGTTCATCGCAAACCTATGAGATCCATCATAATCAAAATAAATAAATCTAAAAATGAAATCAATCTTGACTATCTTTGAGCTGATCTAAGTCCCCAGTGACATTCACTCAATAGTCTAGGTTGGGTTCAATCTGTTGCCTTGCCAATAGATTACCCGAGCAACTGATTCTTACTTGGAGGATGTAAGTCTACCACGCTTTCTTCCTAGTATAGTTGCTGCATATCGAAAGACATCTCTTTTGATGGTTAGTCCTACTATGTGTTTAGTAGACTACCCCTTTGGATTGATAAATCTGAATTAGGTCTTAGCCTCCATGGCTCCTATTTACAACCCATTGCAATGGTTCTTCCAAAATTCAAACCTAACAAAAATTTAAAACAAATCCAATCACTCTCCTGAGATTTCAAATCAAATCATCTCCTTAGATGTTGAACCTTGGTTCACATCCCAATGGATTTCCCTCTTCTTGTGGTCACACCACACCTATTGAAACACTTGTTGACCACATATTTAGAATGATCTCTCAACACCTCCATCTTAGGCTTAGGACTTCCTCTCAGACTTTAAGAGTACCTTAGTCTTAAGACACATCTAGTGATTAGGTGGACACTCCCCTAGCCCTAGAGGACTTAGAAGAGTTAGCCATAGGAATAGGTCATGCCTTAGGGGTGTTACGAAAATTATCCTACCTTTTAGCTTAAACCATTCCTCACTTTCCATCTTTCAAGTCAAACTCCAAATCAACTCTATTTGATTTTCTTAAACTCAAATCAATTCCATGATTGAAATCCATGATTGAAAGCCATGATCAAAGCCCATCAAAAATTCCTAAGTCAAAATTTCCTAACTCCTTAACCCTTTCTTAAGGATATAGCCAATATCATGATTCAAACCTATTCAAATCTTTGAGATTTTCTCATGATCCATTTATATTCTAATTTACATTCCCATATATAAATGAAATATAAGTTCAAACCCATTAAATCAAATTCAAAATTCCAAATCAATTCAAATTCCTTTAATTTTCCATTAAAGGGCTTAGCCAAAATCAATTCTAAACTTTGATCAAACCTATTCAAATTCATGGGATTTTCTCAAAATCAATTTATATCCTCATTTATATTCTCATATATAAATAAAATATAAATATAAATCAATCCAATCAAAGGCAAAAATTAAATTCCAAATTTAAAATGTTTGAAATTCTCTTAAATCCTCTAATTTTTCATTAATGGATTTAACCTAAACTTTGATCAAATCATTTCAAACTCATGGGATTTTCTCAAAATAAATTTATATCCTCATTTATGTTCTCATATATAAATGAAATATAAATATAAATCAATCAAATCCAATCCAAAAATTAAATTTCTAATTAAAAAAGTTCTCTTAAATCCTTTAAATTCCATTTAATAGATTTAACCCAAATCATGATTAAACTCTTTCAAACCCTTGAAATTTTACCATGATCAATTTATATTCACATATATAAATGAAATATAAATTCAAAAAATCAAAACCAACTCCAAAACTCAAACTCAAATCCACCCAAAATCAAGTCTAAGCCTTTCAAGCCAAAATATTGAACTTAGCCAAATCAATTCAAATCATGCCAAACCCTTGATTTTCTCTCATGGTTCAATCAATCCTACAATCATGAGCTCTTATATAAATCCAAATCTCAATCAAACAATCATAACTCAAATAAAAAATCAACCCCAAAACTCCTTCATATTCTTCCTTTGAATATGAAATTTTCAAATGGATCAAAATTCATTTGGCTTCAAACCTCTTGTAAATTGATTTATATTTCAATTATAAGTCCATATACAAGATCAATCAACTTCAAATCAAGCATTGACCCAGCCATTTGACCCACTTAGGCTCACTTGACCCAAAGTGACCTAAAGTGGCCTTATGAGCCAACATTTGATCCTAACTAAATTGGATTGAACCAAACTCATATATCCCTCCTATCATGATCAACAATCATCATGGGATGATCAATCAATCAAATTGGGTCAAACCAAGTCAAACTTAAGGGTTGTTAGCCCAAAATGGAACCTAATATAGCCAAAATCCACCATAGGCCAAATTGATTGAAACCATTGATCCAAGTTCACTCATGACATATGTTTGAACTTGACCAAGTTAACCTTTGAGCCTAACCTAGCCCATTTGGCCCACTTGACACAAGTTGACCTTTTTTGACCTAAAGGGCCAAAATGTGTCAAACATTGAACTAAGAAAAATTGATTGAAACTAATGGGTCAAGTCCATCTCAAATCACTTGTGAAATTTGACCAAAGCCTCAATTGGCCAACTAGACCCAACCTAGCCCAATTGACATTAGACCTAACATGACCTAAAGGGGTCATGTTGAGATAAAATTGAACTTCACCCAAATTGATTAGAAACAAAAATACCAATCCACTTCATATGATAAACCAAACCTAAACCTACCCTTGACATAACCCAAATAGGTCAAATGGGTCAACTTGACCCATTTGACCTAAATGAGTCATATGAGCCAAAACTAAATCTATACCAAATTGAACCAAACCAAAGGCACCAAAATATTTCAAATGGTCATATGAACTTGACCAAACCCTTGGTTTGGCCCAATTTGACCTATTGGTCAACTTGACCTAAGTTGACCCATTTTGACCTAAATGGGTCAACATGAGCCAAACCCTATCAAATGGATTCCAAATCCATTGAAACTTGGCCCAACCTATTTTTTCAACATACCAAACATACTCAAATTGAAAAAAACAATAAAATGACCATTTTACCCCTAGTCCAAAGAACAAATTTTGGCCTAGCCCATGCATATTTTGGTCATACACTCATCATAATTACTTGAGGCTTTCCAAAACCTCAAGGGGACCTAGTGATGAGTGGTGCACCTAACCCAATGGATTTGAGTCAACCCATTTGGCTCATGCACCAAACCCGACATACCCTCCCCCCCAAAGCTCAATTGGATGTACATGGGAGTTATCCTTCCACTCCTCTGGCCAAACTGACCATGTGCATTGATCTAATAGCCAAAATAGCCCATCCTATGAGGTCAATTGGATCAAAATAGCAAGCTTATTATCGGTCGTCTGATTGCCATATGGGGAGATATACTCCCCCTAATCCACTAAAATTTTCATTGCCACTTGATCGTTTGAAGCCTAGAGAGAGTTAGCAGACATCAGAGAGCTTTCCCAAGGCCCCTAGAGAGGATTTTGATCTTATCTTCTTTGAATTTGTACAGTACAAAATAGGGGAGCTCACTTTGATTCCCAATTTTCTCTACACTTGATCTTAGCCAAATTCCTTCTACACTCATCATCCAAGGACCAATTCAAGCTTTCCCAAGCATCCAATTGAGTTATAGAGGCAAGGGGGAGATTAATTCAATCAAAGCCATAAAGGGAGTGAAGAGGAGTTGGTCCATAGAGCTCTACACTCAACCTCAAGGCCTAGGAACTTCCAGGGCTTATCTCCACTAGGCAAGCTACCTCATCAGAGTGGTGATCACCTCTAGTGAGGTTAATGATTTTTTGACCACTTAGGCTAAGAGGTGTTGGTCCTTTGTGAAAGAAATTTCCATGTCATGTGAAATCCACCGTTGGATTGGTCGCTTTGGTCCTTTAGATGGTGTGGGTTGAGTTTTGAATGAATCCATGAAGGATTGGGCTCAGATCTCCCCTCGGATTATGAACGGTTCACATTCATCCTCAGGGAAGAAATCAGCCTATCTCAGCCGTCCATCCACACATTTTTAGATGGACAGTTGAGATTATTAGACACATTTTAGAAATAAATTCTTCTTTTAAAACTGCAGTTGTATCCTCAACTGTCCGATCTTTGATTGGAAGGCTAAGGATAAAAGCGTGCGCCGCCATAGTCCCCTTGATTTGATAAGTTACGTAAGTGGCTCACGACATGATGCATGTAAAAGCACTCACACATGCCATGTGGTGGGGTATTAGGATTAGTTAGGGATTATTTTTAATTCTGAATAAATTTAGAAACCTATAATAAATCATAACGCCTTCAAGAAAAATTAGAAAAATATAAGAAAAAATGCTATGGATAGATAATTCCATCTAGAATATTTTAAAAATGGTTTCAATGTATTTTTATTTCCCTTTTCTCTGAATTTAGGTTTCTTTAGAAATATTAATTAGCTAATTATTCCCTAATTAAGTCACTAATTAATATCAATCTTCTAGGATTCATTTTAGGGGATGACCTCTACCTCCCCTAATTTTCTTGAGATTTATTGAGGCCTTGATTAGGGAAATTGCTAGCTCATTCCTAATTACCCCCTTCATGTAATTAAGGGTAATTAAGGTATAATTATTGGATTTTCCCTATGATTAAGTTGGATTAAGGTTAGATCCAGTGAGCAAGGGTTTTATGGAATAATTTTGGGGTATTTCCCCTAAGCTATTCCTAAACCCTCTTTTTCTCTCCTTAATCCCCTTCTTAATTAAGGGTTAATACATTAATTATCCCTTTAAATAATTTTCAAAAAATCTTAAAAAATCTCGAGAACTTAATTAATCTACCTTGGGTAGATGCTTGGTCTTTAATAGCCTAAGTCTAATTAAGGAAATTAAAACCCCTTTCAAAAGTGTGAAGGGGTGTTTTAAAAGTACTTAAGCTAAAACCTCTTAACTTAATTTACTTTTAATTGTGAGCCAAATTGCATTAGGCCTTTTTATTACTAGGTGCATTGCAAATTTAAATACCTTGTGGATTTTATGTCATCTCATTGGCTCATAATTACTTAGTTAATTTTTCTAAGGTGGTGTAGGTAAGGATTAATTAAGTCACTTAATGCATACCTTAACCTAATCAATGCTTAAAATGGATTTAATTATCTGAAAATTAAACAAAAAATACAAAATACATGTGAGAATGGGTTAGAAATAGTAAACTCATCTCACCTTTTCAAAATTAAATCAAACTTCAAACAAACAAAAATCATTTTGAAATTCACTTTGATTTGTTCTAAATTTTCTTATTTTTTAAGAATGTCTTTAGGATTTAAGTAAAGTGACTTTACTTGCATGATTACATTGCTTTAGATCTTTCCCAACATGGTAAATTGTATGCCATGTGACTTATGCATCCATGATTTCATGTTTTTAAAATTTTAAAATGAAATTGTTTACTTTATGTCAAATGTGCATGTGTTGGCTAAAGTAAAATATGAGTGGCTATTATCACTACTAAATCCAAAATATTTTCAAAAACCTATAAATAAAACATCAAATCTGAAAGTTTGCTATTCATATATTAATTTTTAGCTTGCATGTGATGAGTTATAAATTCATGTTTAGTGTAACCTTTCCTTCCTTTTGTATGTTGGTATAGTTTTGAATAAGGGTTGGTAAGATGTAGGGTTCATTTGAAAAGAACCCAACACTTAATTCTATACCTTATTCATCCGTATGCCATTATCTAAGAAGGATTGCTTACATTTGCATGAATGAATTTTATAAACAAAAATGAAACTATTAAACAACTTTTGCATATTCCTTTCCCATTTCATTTCTTTTATATGCATGTTAGTACTTAAGGAAAATAGTATATTAGTTTGGACAACCCCGAGGTTACGAGAATTTAAGTAGCTCTAAGTAGGTCTTGTACCTTACACCTTTGGTTAATAATGGTGCTGTACTCACTTATGCCTTTCTTACTTTCATGCATGTATGTAAAATTTTGGGTAAGGAAAATCCTTTCTACTTAAGAAAAATCATGCATCTAAATCTTCTAAATTTTCTTAAATGGATTACTTAGCATACATCATAAAGTGTGTTAACTACTCTCATTTGCATGTATAGATATGCTTAGGGTCCATCCATATGCATGTTATATATGTTGGGAAAGAATTGAAGTAATGCATGTTATGTGAATTCTGATTCATTTTTCTTAATCTTAAAAATACATTTCTTTTTGGATAGGTTTGTTTAGAGTTGATCTAAACTTAGCATTAATTAAAAGATGTAATTAAAATATTCATCTAAATGAAATTAAAATGTGAAATTACCTTAGAAATTACTTAAGGATTAGGGAAGGAAAGAGAAGTTCTCTTCTCTTTCCCTCTCTTCATAACTTAGTAATTAATTATAGGTTTCACTTAAACCAAATTAAAACATGAAATAAAAATAACCCAAAATACTTAAACAACTTAAATAAAACCCTCCCTTAAGTTGAACATGTCTTTCACAATTATAAAACTTGGACTTAAAATCCAAACTTAAGCATACCACACAAACCTTTAAAGCACACACATTAGTCTAAGTCACCACTTCTAGCTTTAGGTTAGGTCGGTGCATGGCTTGATGTTATGTTTTGTTTTGTGATGAATGTTTTAGACTAGATGTTAGGGTGTATGCTCGTAGAATGAATGGTTGGATGTGCTTAGTCTAACTATTCTTTTCTGTATGGGATTGTTCTAAAGGGGCGCTATCATAAATAAAAATGTAAATGCTTCTTGCTTGCGGGTGCTTATACCCCTTAGTATAATCTATAGACCAGGTCGACTTAGTGACCCATGTGTGGGGAGATGAGTCTAATATACATTCTTGGGATTTATGTGGTGTGATTTGACTAACCTTTGTTTTGCAGGTGTTAGTTAGATTTATACTTTTCCTTTTCATGTAAAAATTTATATATTTAAGATTTTAGAATGATTTGTTATGGGGGATTAGGATGAGCATTGGTCATAAGATGCTATCTTATGCACCATGTGAAGCCTTGGAGCATCTACCATGCAACCATCCAAAAGAAGATCCAAAAAAGAAAGAAAGAAAGAAGAAAAGAAAGAAAGAAGAAAGAAGAATAAAGCTTGAAGACCCCCATAACAATGAATTCCTTTTGCTTAAATTATAATTAATTCATTTGTAATTGGGTTGTATAAGTGTAGAGCTCAGCTACCCACATTTGATATTTTTGAGTTTGTGCGGTGGTGCCCGACCACAAGCGATCATTTATTCTTTTTTACTCTAGTTCAATAAATTGATTAATGTTTGTTTAACTTGCGTATTTAGTGGCATGATTTTCCTAGTTTCTTCCTTGATTTATGTATGGACTCAATGTGTATTAAGCTCTTTAGGGACAAATAAATCTTTTACCCAACCTAACAATTCAAATTAAAATTAAACAAGTCATAGCCTCACCTAAAGCTTAGGATTAAAATCAAGATAAAAGAATTCGCAACCCCTTAGCTGGATAAACATTTCTTTATAATATCATGCATAAATGCATGTTATATCACTTTTGATTGGAGGGCTTCCACCTTTGCTAGAGAACCTGGCTTAACCTTTGAGGGCCGTGGTGGAAACTCACCTCCTTAACTTCTTGTTGATTTTGGCCAATAACCCTCTTTCTCATGCATTAGTCATAAAAGTCCTATTAGCCTGAGTCAAAATTGATTGTCCAAAAATGAAATTTTATATGCATTAGATTTAGGTCATTTGAAGCATGTCCCTTTACATGATCTAGTCTCTTTAGGGAGTGAGTTTAAGGACTTAGTCTCTTTTTAAATAAAAATAACCCAACTATCTTGCATAAGCATAAAGACTTGCCTACATGTATTTAAAATCATAAGAGGAGTTAGTTGGTAGCCACCCCTAGGTGGTTGTAAGTCCAAGCTGTCATGTGGTTTGTCCTCTCTTGGGGAGACAAACCAATTACCCATTTTTCATCTTAGATTTAGGTTGTGCTTCCGGCCCTCACCGAAGCTCCCTAAATTTAGGTTCTGAGGTTGCTTTCCCTTTTATGGGCCATAAGCATAATTCCTCACCCCTTAGGCATTTTCTTAATCTTGTGTTAAAAAATCTTAAGTCCTAAAATTCTAATGAAAAATGCAACTGAAATAAACTAAACCAATTTCTAAAATGTAAAGCCCAATTTTAGGATAGTTTGAGATGCTCGCTAGGCTTCCTAGCATCATGAGCATCTCCTACTTATTCCCATTTTGGCTTCAATAATAACCCCCTTTTGATCAATCCCATTTGATCTTCAAAAACATAAACCAATCGATTGATAGTCCTTTCCTATTGAAATCTTCAAAGATAATGATCATTTACCTTAATCGAGAATTTTCTTAAGGATCCTATCCTTTAGGTTGTAATTAACTATGGGGGATTGCCCCTGTAGGGAACTTAACAAATCCAGTTTAAAATAAAGCTTTACTTTCCATGTAAAGTAGGGGAAGAATCTCTGGTACATATGCAGACTTATCCTTAGGAGTCCTTGATTTCATTAAAAGGTAGTGACTTCTATCTTTCGAAATAGTACATTATACCTTGATGACGTATCTGATCACCTGAATAAGTACATCTATAGATCTGCATGATGTCTTACCAAGATGAATTTTTGTAAGGGTTCCTCTTTCTTTTCTCCCCATAGATTTGAAAGGTGACTCCCTTATAGAAAATTTTCACCAAAGCCACCCCAAGGCGGTTGTAAGTCCAACAGTTGAGTGGTTTATCCTCTCTTGTGGAGGTAAACCAAGTACCCATTTTCACCTTAAATTTAGGTCATGCTTTTAGCCCTCACAAAAGCACCCTTGATTTAGGTTCAGGGTTTGCTACTTCCCTTTGCAGGCTACGAGCATAATCCTCACCTCTTAAGCATTTTCATGACCTTGTATCATGGAATTATAAGCCCTAGCATTCTAATAAAAATTGAACTCAAATAAATCAATTTAATTTTAAAAATGTAAAACCCCACCTTAAGATAGTTTGGGGTGCTTATTAGGCTTCCTAGTATCTTAAGCACTCTCTACTTATTTTTATTTGGCTTTGATAAGAACTCTCTCCTCTTGATCAATCCCACTTGACTTTCTAAAAATAAATAAATTAATTGATAGTCCTACCTTTCGAGATCTTTGGAGACAATGATCATTTACCATAAACGAGAGTATTCCTAAGGAATTCCGTTCGTTATGATGTAATTAACTTAATGAACTTGGTTTAAAATAAACCTTGCTTTACTTTTTTATGTAAAGTAGGGGAAGAATCTCTGGTACATTCCGAAGACCCATAGTCCTTAGGAGTCCTTATTGAGGTGATTAGGTCCATTGTAGGGTGGTGACTTCTATCTCCCAAGATAGTACACCTTTCCTCAATGCCATACCCGATCACCGTAATAAGAACATATGCAGATCTACGTCTCACCCCAAAGGTATATTTCTATTTTCATTTATCCTCTTAAAAAGGATAGATGAAGACAAGAATATTTTCACCATAGATTATTCTAGCGACTCCACTGGTGAAGGTTTCTCTCTCCATATTTGGTAAATGATCATTGTCTCCAAGTATCAATAGTGGGTTTGTACTTTTGTATGAATCCAAGATTATCTTTCTTTTCATTGGCACTTAGCTTATTTCATCCTTAAGTTAAGCTAGCCAACATCTTTAGGTTTTAGGACCTCACCTTGTGTTGGTCTTAAAACCCCGTTGGGTTTCCCAATGGATGAAAATAAAAAATTAATAAAAAGAAAATGATTAAAGACTTCCTCCTTACCATTTTTTATGGTAAGAAAAGGTTCATTATAAAAATAAAGACAAAATAAATCCTTCATAAAAGTCTTGCTTTTCAAAAGCACTTTTTCAAAATAAACTTAATAAACTATTTGCACTACATTTAACAATTTTCACAATTATTACTTGTAGAAATATTTCAAAAATAAAACCAACAATGATAACTTCCAAAAGCACAAATGAACTTCTTCACTCAATTCATTTTGATGAAGACTTCATTTTCAAAAAAAAAAAAATTCCAACAATCATAAACTTTCAAAAAAAACACAAAATTTGAAAATGGGCCTTTCCATTCAATACATCCAAATGTGTTGGATGGATGCTACAACTTCAAGCCAAAATCACAACTTTGAATTTCCACTCAACACATTCCACATGTGTTAAGTTGGAATTTTCACCTTTTCAAAAAGCACATATAAAACCTCTCCATTCAATATACCCATATTTATTGAATGGAGGTTTCATTTCCAATCAAAATCAAAAATAAATTTTCAAAAAGAACATATGAAACCTCCCCATCCAATATACCCATATTTATTGAATGGAGGTTTCATTTCCAATCAAAATCAAAAATAAATTCTCCAAAAGCACATATAAAACCTCTCCATTCAATATACCCACATCTATTGAATGGAGGTTTCATTTCAAATCAAAATCAAAATAAACTTTCAAAAAGCACATATGAACATCTCCATTCAATATACCTAAATTTATTGAATGAAGATTTCATTTCCAAATAAAATGAAATTATTTTGAAATGCCAGTTAACATATTCCATATATGATTAGGTTGGAATTTCCTCTTTCAAAAAGCAATAATCACACACGAAAATACATCTGTGAAAATTGAAACATAATTGATTTCAATCTTACATGCCCAAATTTGTTAAATGAAAATCTCTCTTTTCAAAATCAACAAAACACAACAAAAATTTTCAAAACATTTTTGGAACTTCATTTTAGCATACCACATTTTCTAAAGTGAAGTCTCCATTTTCAAAACAAAATCCAAAAACAAAAGAAACATATTGGAACTTCATTTTAGAATATCACATTTGCTAAAGTGAAGTCTCCATTATCAAAACAAAATCCAAAATAAAATTTGAAACACATTTTTGGAATTTCATTTAGCATACTCAAATTTGTTAAGTGAAGTGTCTATTTCACAAAATTCAAAACACATTGGAACTTCATTTTGGCATACCACATTTGCTAAAGTGAAGTCTCCATTTTTCAAAACAAAATTTGAAACACACTTTTGGAACTTCATTTTGATACCATATTTATAAAGTGAAGTCTCCATTTTCAAAACAAAATCCAAAAAAATAAAAGAAACACATTGGAACTTCATTCTAGCATACCATATTTTCTAAAGTGAAGCCTCCATTTTCAAGACAAAATCCAAAATAAAAGAACACATTAAGATTTCCTTAGCATACCAAAATTTGCTAAGAATCCTATTTTGAAAATCAAATAAACAAATAAAAAGAAACAAATTAGGATTTTCTTAGCATACCTATATTTGCTAAGGATCCTATTTTTTAAAATCAAAATTCTAAAAGCAAACGAAACATATTAGGATTTTTTTTAGCATACTCAAATTTGCTAAGAGTCTTATTTTCAAAAAAATTCAAAAAAATAATAATAAAATAAAATAAAACACACTTGGATTCTTCATTTTAGTATACTCAAATTTGCTAAATGAGGATTCCATTTTTCAAAATCACAAATGATTGACAAAACAAACCAAACAAAGAAAAAGAAGAAATTATTTTCAAACACCTCACTTAGCATACCCAAATTTGCTAAGTGAGCGAATTCCAAAGATCACAAATCCAAAATAAAATCAATTGACCCTTTTCTTTAACATACTTAAATTTATTAAATGAAGGGTCCTCAAAATCAAAAATCAAAATTCAAATATGAACCTATGGAAGCATCTCTCAAAAAAATATATGAAGCCATTTTTCAACATACCCAAATTTGTTGAAAGTGGTTTCTACATTCAAAAATTCCTCTTTCCAATCAAATCTCAAAATCTCTTCTAAATCTATTTGAGCTTGACTTAACACTTTCAAGATGTTGAGTATGGGTTCAAATTCTAAATTTGAATTCAAAATCAATAAAGCAAGAAAATTTGATTCAAGTTTATTTTCTACATTACAATTTCATTTAGTTTTTTCAGCATTAGTTCAATACAGTTTGATTCAATGATAGTGCAAAAGTATGTGTTCTTGTTTCCTCATGGGATGGACTTGGCCCTGGATCAAGTCAACCTTCCCTGATCTAATTATGCCCACCTCATCCACTTTGGTCAAGGCTTTGAGGGGGCCAAGATTACATGTGAGGGCACTCCCGTCATGACTATTAGCAGGAGTATGGTGACCGGGCATAAGACGGTGTGGTAAAAAATTTCTATAGAGAGTCACCTTCAAATCTATGGGGAGAAAGAAAAGGCAAGAAACTATAAAAATTTATCTTTTTAGGATGCCACATAGATCCACATATGTACTTATTCAGGTGATCGAGTATGTCATTAAGGAATAGTATACTATCTCGAAAGACAGAAGTCACTACCCTTTGATGGAGCCTAATCACCTCAATAAGGACTCCTAAGGATGATGGGTCTGCATATGTACCAGAGATTCTTCCCTACTTTACATGAAAAAGTAAAGTAGGGTTTATTTTAAATCGGGTTCATTAAGTTCCATACAGGGGCAAGCCCCCATAGTTAATTACATCCAAAGGGATGGGATCCCTTAGGAAAACTCTTGATTAAGGTAAATGATCATCGTCTTTGAAGATTTCAATAGGAAAGGACTATCAATCGATTGGTTTATGTTTGAAGATCAAATGGGATTGATCAAAAGAGGGAGTTATTATCGAAGCCAAAATGGGAGATAAGTAGGAGATGCCCACGATGCTAGGAAACCTAGCGAGCAATCTCAAACTATCTTATAGTTGAGCTTTATATTTTTGAAATTGATTTAGTTTATTTGAGTTGCATTTTTCATTAGAATTTTATGACTTATGATTCCTTAAAACAAGATTAAGGAAATTCTTAAGAGGTGAGGAATTATGCTTATGGCCCACAAAAGGGGAGAAGTAATCTCAGAACCTAAATCTAGGGAGCTTCAGTGAGGGTCGGAAGCACAACCTAAATCTAAGGAAAAAATAGGTATTTAATTTTCCCCTAGAGAGCACAAAACCACTGACTTGGACTTACAACGCACGGGTGGTCTCTAATCTCCTATGATTTTAGATATATGTAGGAAAGTCTTTATGCTTATTGAAGATAGCTAGATTGTTATTTATTTAGAAAGAGAATAAGTCCTTAAACTCACTTTAAAGAGTCTAGATCATGTAAAGGGATATACTTCAAATGTCCTAAATCTAATGCAATAAAAATTTCATTTTATTTTCATTTTGGACAAATACTTTTGACTCAAGCTAATAGGATTCATATGACTAATGCATGAGAAAGAAGATTATTGGCCAAAATCAGCGAGAACGGAGGAGGTGAGTTTTCATCATGGCTCTCAAAGGTCAAGCCAAGTTTCTATAAAAAAGGTGGAAGCCCTCCAATCAAGAGTGAAAAAAGATGCATTTGTATATGATATTATAAAATAAATGCTCCACCAATTAAGGGTTGCTCATTCTTTTATCTTAATTTTAAACTTAAGCTTTAGGTGAGGCTATGAGTTGTTAAGTTAGGTAAAAAATTTATTTTTCTTTAAAGAGCCTAATCCACATCTAGGCCATACATAAAGTAATGAAGAAACTAGAAAAGTCATGCCACTTAATGCAAAAGCTAAAAAAATCATCAATAAATTTATAAAACTAATCAAAAAAAGAATAAATGGTCATTTGTGGTCCGGCACCACCGCGCAAACCCAAAAATATCAAATATGGGTAGCTGAGGACCCTTATACAACCCGAATTACAAATGAATTAAATTACAATTAAGTAAGAAATTCATTGTTATGGGGGCCTTCAATATCTAAGCATCTACCCAAAGTAGATTATTAAGTTTTAGAACAATTTAGAATTTTTAGAATTTGTTTAAGGGGATAATTACTGAATTAACCCTTAATTAAGAGGAGATTAAGGAGAGAAAAAGGGGTTTAGGGACTAGCTTAGAGGAAATGTCCCAAATTCCATAAACCTTTTACTTATTGGATCTGACGTTAATCAACCCAAATCATAGGTTAAAATCACTAATCATTCCCTAATTATGCTTAATTACATAATGAGGGTAATTAAGGAAACCATATGCAATTATTCTAATCAAGACCTCAATAAATCCAAAGAAAATTAAGCGAGATATATGTCATCCCCTAAAACATACCCGAGAAATTTAGGATTAATCAAAGGCCTAATTAAAAAGTAATTAGTAAAATAAACTTTCTAATAAAACCCAAATTCAGAGAAAAGCATAATTCAAAACTCATCAAAATTAATTTTAAAATGTTATAGGTTTAATTATCTATCCATAAGAATTTATTTCACATTTTTCTAAATTTTCTAGAAATAGTTATAAATTTTGGAAGATCTCTAAGTGAATTAGGAATTAATTAAGCATTTTAAATAATCCCTAACTAATCCTAGCTCACGGCACGACGCATGGCAGCGGCGGTCAGCGTGCTTTACATGCATCATGCCATGAAGGGGTCACTTAAACATTACATCCCAAATAGTAGCTAGGAGAACATGTACTTTAATCCTCGACCGTCCGATCAAATATTGGATGACTAGGGATCTCCTTGCATTTTTAAATGGATAAAAGGAATTTCTAACGTGCTGAATTATCTCAGCTATCCATTTAAAATGCACAGATGGATGGCTGAGATTTCCCAAGTACTTCCCCTTGATCAACAGAGATCGTCCATGATCAAGGGAAAGATCCAAGCTTGATCTAGCATGGAATCAAACCAAATTCAACCCACACCATCTAAAGATAGAAAGTAGCAAATCCAACGGTCAAAAATTGATGGGGGTGAAAATTTCTTTCACAAAGCTCCACACCACATTGAGTTTAATGGCCAGAAAATCCCATACCTCGCTAGAGGTGATCATCGGTGCTTGATTCCCTTGGAGAAGCTTCATCTAGCTGAGACAAAGCTGTGTTGAGAGTATGAGAGCATGAGGTTGAGTGGATCAATGTATGGACCAACTACTCCATAGGTAGTTTGCAACTTTGATTGAATTGGACTCTTCCTTATTGTGGTAACTCCAATAGAACCTTAGGTACACTAGACTTAGCTCCTAGATGAAGTGTGCAAGAGCAATTGGAAGGAAAAAGAGTGATGAAGAAAGTAGGGAAAGGATTGAGCTCCCCTATTTTTGCACTATGTAAAACTGAGAAAATGTCTTTTCCAATCCTCTCTAGGAGCTTGAGAGTGCTCTATGATAATTGCACTGAGTTCTTTAGCTTCAATCGATAGAGGGCAAGTGAGAATTGAATTAGGGGGAGTATATCTCCCCCTTGAAGGATCGACCGGCCGACAATGTTCTTGCCATTTTGATCCAATTGATCATAGGATGAGGGTTGTATGATCAGTTAAGAGTGTGCACATGGTTTTTTTTGAGCCAATGAGTGGATTGCCAACCTCCCATGTGCTTGAATTTGAGCTTGAAAGGGAGTTTGAATTTTAATTTTTTGACCATAGGGTCGGGTTTGGTCTAGGGACCAAATGGGCTGACCCAAACCCATTAGGATGGATGCACCACTCATCACTAGGTCCCCTTGATCTTTTAGGAAAGCCTCAAGTGAATGTGAAGAGGGTATGACCAAATTACCCATGGGTTAAGCCAAAATTTATTCTATGGCCTAGGGATAGGATGGTCATTTTGTTATTTTTCTACTTTGGATATGTTGGGTATGTGGAGAAACTAGGTTTGGCCAAGTTTCATGAGATTTGGAATTCATTTGATAGGGTTTGGCTCATGTTGACCCATTTAAGGAAAAATGGGTCAACTTGGGTCAAGTTGACCAATAGGTCAAATTGGGTCAAACCAAGGGTTGGGTCAAGTTCATATGATCATTTGAAATATTTTGGTGGCTTTGGTTTGATTCAATTTGGTATAGTTTTTGATTTGGCTCATATGACTTTATTTAGGTCAAATGGGTCAAGTTAACCTATTTGACCCATTTGACCTATTTGAGGTAGGTCAATGGTAGGTTTAGGTTAGGTTAGTCATATGGAGTGGATTGGTATCTTTGTTTCCAATAAATTTGGGTTAAGTTTAATTTTGGCTCAACATGACCCCTTTAGGTCATGTTGGGTCTAAGGCCAATTAGGCTAGGTTGGGTCTAGTTGGCCAATTGAGGCTTTGGTCAGATTTCACAAGTGATTTGGAATGGACTTGACCCATTGGTTTCAATCAATTTGGCTTAGATCAAGTTTTGACATATTTTGACCCATTAAGTTAAAATGGGTCAACTTGGGTCAAGTGGCCAATTGGGTTACGTTCGGCTCAAATGTTGGCTTGGTCAAGTTCAAACATAAGTCATGAGTGAACTTAGATCAATGGTTTCAATCAATTTGGCCTATGGTGGAATTTGGCTATGTAAGGTTTCATTTTGGGTTTATGTGTTGACTTGGTCAACCCTTTGGTTTGACTTGATTTGACCCAATTTGATTGATTGATCATCCCATGATGATTGTTGATCATGATGACAGGGATATATGAGTTTGGTTCAATCCAATTTGGTTAGGATCAAAATTTGGCTCATAAGGGTACTTTAAGTCACTTTGGATCAAGTGAGCCTAAGTGGGTCAAATGGCTTGGTCAAAGCTTGATTTGAGCTTAGTTGATCTTGTATATGGACTCAGGATTGAAATATAAATCCATTTACAAGTGGTTTGAAGTTAAATGAGTTTTGATCCATTTGAAAATTTCATATTCAAAGGAAGAATATGAAATGATTTTGGGTTTGATTTTTGAGCTAGGTTTTGATTGAGTGATTGAAGTTTGGATTTATATATGAAATCATGATTGTAGGTTTTATTGAATCATGTGAGAAAATCAAGAGTTTGGCTTGATTTGAAATTGATTTGGCTAAGTTCAAGATTTTGACTTGAAAGGCTTAGGTTGGATTTTGAGTTGGTTTGAGTTTGATTTTTGGAATAGGTTTTGATTATTTGAATTTATATTTCATTTATTTATGTGAATATAAATGAGAATATAAATGGATCATGAGAAAATTTCAAGAATTTGAAGTGGTTTAATCATGATTTGGGCTAAGTCCATTAAGAAGGATTTAAGGGACTTATGAAAAATTTGGAGTTTAGAGTTTGAATTTTTGAATTTGGTTTGATTGATCTATATTTATATTTCATTTATATATGTGAATATAAATGAGAATATAAATGGATTATGAAAAAATCTCAAAGGTTTGAATTGGTTTGAATCATGATTTTAGTTAAGTCCGTAAGGGAAGATTAAGGACTTGGGCAAAATTTGGATTTAGGAATTTTTGATGGATTTTGATCAGGGGTTTCAATCATAGATTTCAATCATGGATTTCAATCATATGGAGTCGATTTGAATTTGGAGAAAATCAAATAGATTTGATTTGGAGTTTGACTTGAAAGAAGGAAAGTGAGGAATGGTTCAAGCTAAGGGTAGAAATTTTTTTAACACCCCTAAGGCATGACCATTCCATGGCTAACTTCTAAGACTCTATTTGAGGTTTGAGTGTCCACCTAATCAGTAGATGTGTCTTAGGACTAAAAAACTCTTAAAGTATAAGAGGAGTCTTATGTCTAAGATGGAGGGGTTGAGAGCTTATTCTAAAATGAATGACAAAGGGTGCCCAATAGGTGTGGTGTGGTGACAAGGAGCATCACATATTGTGTTGAAATGATAAACTAAGATCACAAGCAAAAAACAATCTTTCTTAACAAGGAAAAGAAAGAATCCAGAGCTTAGCAATATGGCTCTATTTATGTCCAAGACATAAGAGAGAGGGAAGAATCCACTGTGGGATAGAGTGTGAACCATGCACTAGGGAAGCTGGTTAAAGTCATCCACAAGGGAATGAAAGGTTTGATTTGATTTGAATCTCATTAAGGAGAAAAAGATTTGATTTGTTCTGCTGGGGAAGATGGTTGAATTTATTTCAATTTTGTTAGGTTTGAATTTTTAGATAAACCCGGTTGGTTTGTGATGGGTTGCACTAAGTAGGAGCCATAGAGGCTAAAACCTAACTTAGATTTACCAATCTAAAGGGGTAGTCTACTAAACACATGTAGGACTAGCCAACCAAAGGGGTGCCCTTCGATATACATCAACTGTACTAGGAAGAAAGCATAATAGACTTACATCCTCTGAGGTAGAGATTAGTTGCTGGGGTAATCTATTGGCAAGACAACAGATTGAACCCAACCTAAGGTTGGCTATTGAGTGAATGCCATTGGGGGACTTAGATCAGCTCAACGATAGTCAAGATTGGTTTTATTATTTTTTTGTTTATTTATTATGGGTCCCATAGGTTTGCGATGAATTGCACTGAGCAGGGGCCAAGGAAGCCTAGACCTAAATCAAATTTATCAATTCAAAGGGAATAGTCTACCAACCATAAGGTAGAATTATCCAACAAAGGGGAATGCCTTTTAGTATACAATGGTCAAGTCTTAAGAAGAAAGCACGTGGACTCATATCTTCTAGAAACAAGGAAACATTAGGGTGATTGGTTGCTTTGGGCAACAAATCAAACCTGACCTAGGGCTGACTATTGAGTGAATGCCACTAGGGGACTCAAATCAGCTCAAGAATAGTCAAGATTAATTTCATTTTTTAGATTTATTTATGGATTTCATTGGTTTATGATGGATCTCATTGAGAAGGAGCTTATAGAAGCCTAGATCTATCTCGGATTCATTGAAACAAAGGGAGCAGCTTCCCGACCGATGGGAGAACTATCCAACCAAGGAGTGCCTTTCGGTTTGCAATGATCAATTCAAGGGAAGAAAGCTCAGAGACTCACATCTTCCACTAGAAAAGACCACTGGGGTGATTGGTTGCTCAAACGCTCATCAAAATCTTTAGAAAGAATGCATCATCTTATTTAAATAATGGGGGTTGTGTAAATTGAACGACCTAAAGTATGGAGTGAGTAATGACCCGGGGATTTATCTCAACTTAGATAGTCAAGCAATTCCTATAGGGAGTTCTGCTGACACTGCCCTAAAGATAAGATGTCTGCTTGGAAAAAGGGGCCCTTTGGGGGCTTGAATTCCTAATCCACAAGCAAATATTTTTGTTTATTTTATCGTGGACCTTGTTAGTTTGTGAGGGATCAAATTGACATGGAGTTTATATCAGCCTAGACCTATCTTAGATTTACTAAACTAAGGGAAAATCTATGCATCCGCTAAATAAATTTTCTAACCACAGGGGTGGCTACTAGGAAAGGGGAACTGTCCAATCTAAAAGTAACCTGGTAGTGTCTAAATGGAAATGACTTGATCTAAATAGAGTGTCCACAGGGGATGGGGCCAATAAGGGCTTAATCCAACACCCTGGAGAAGATGGCATGGCTAGTCATATATCTAATAGGTATTCAGTGTCCAACTCAAGGAGAAAGCTTGGGCACTTATATCTGCCAATAGTGGTGTATTCACCAAGTGAGTCACTGTCAGCATAGCGAATGTCTACCAACCTAAGTTTCCCATCTATTTGCAATAATCAGCCTAGGAAGAATGCTCGGGGACTCACATCTTCTTATAATGGGCGGCTCAGGGACGGTTTGACCAACATGTGCTATCCAATTAGGCGACTCTTGAGTGAATGCCGCTAGGAGACTTATATCAACTCAAAAGTAGTCAAAGGAAAGGAGCCTCTGGGGGACTTATCCTAAACCTCAAACATACTCGGCATAGCTAGAGCATGATGGCTAATTCAAGAAGAAAGCACGGGGACTCACATCTTCTTAAACAAAGTCAACATGAGGTAGCTTACTGGTTGGGCAGTGAAGCCTACCATACTAACAAGCACTCATTGGTTTGCAATGGTCAAGTTAGGAAGAAAGCTCGGGAACTCACATCTTCTAAATAAATGACCACTAAGGTGACATACTAGCGAGGTAGCATATAGACCCGACCTAGAGAAACTAATGAGTGAGTGCCATAGGGGGCTTACTCTCACATCAAAATAGCTCGATACAAAATATTTGTGGTTATTATTGTGCATGTGTTAAATGAAATAGGACACCTCTAGGGGACTCTTACACCTACCTTAAAATATGCTAGAAAATTATGAAATGATGCCACAGGTGGTAACAAAAATTCCCACTAAGAAAGGATGCTGCTCGGGTTCTCTCACACCTAACTTAGTTATGCTAATCTAAATAAGATGCCTCTCAGGTTTTCTCACACCTATTCTAATAGCATCATGAGATTTTATTTGTGTTGTGAAAGAGGGATAGGATGCCACTGGGGGACTCTTACACCTATCCTAGACACGTCATGGCAGATTCACAAGATAAACAAACACTTCAAAAGAAGAGAAGATTTGATGAATGAAATTAGATTTTTGTTCTTTTTATTAATGATTATTTTGAAACATGATTTGTTTCATGGGTAATATTTCTTTAGATAGAGCCCATTAATTGGAAACATCAGGTGTTCCCATTTACAATCAGTAAGCTGATAAGATCCTCCTTGGTAGGCCTTCTCTATGACATAGGGGCCTTCCCAAGTGGGTTCAAATGTGTCTCCCATTTTTTGACGGACAACAATTGGTCTCCTTAGGACTAACACAAGTTCTCCTACCCGGAAAGACCTAGGGAAGAACAACTTGTTGTGAGCTTGAATCATTTTGGCCTTGTACAACTTGAGGTTCTAGCACGCCCGTAGGTTACTCTCCTCCAAACCTTCAAGCTCTTCTAACCACAACTTTGCATTCTGCTTTGTAGTGATCTTGTTACCCAATGCTATCCTTAGTGAAGGGAGTTAAACTTCTAAAGGGAAGAACAACTTGACCTCTGAGGAAAATGGGGTAGGAGTTGGAGTTAGAGCCCCACAAAGCTTCAACTGCGTTCCACTATCGTTTATTATCATCAAGAGTCTTCTTTAGTGTCTGGTTGAGAATTTTGTTGAATGCTTCTGCAAAGCCATTTGCTCTAGGATAGTAGATGGTGGAGTATTCCTATCTATACCATGTCTTCTGGCAAAGCGGTTGATCTTTATGCTTTTGAATGTAGTACCATTATCAGATATAATTCATTGAGACACCCCAAACCTATATACAATATGGTTTCTGAAAAACTAAAGCACATGGTGAGCTGTGACCTCTCTAAGTGGGATGGCTTCCGTCCACTTGGAAAAGTAATCAGTGGCAGCTAAGATGAATCGACGCCCCTTGGAAGAAGGAGGATTGATCAGACCTACAATGTCGGTACCCCAACACTCAAATGGCCATGAGGCCAAAGTAGAGTGTAGAATGTTGGGTGGTTGGTGGAGGACCACACCGTACACCTGACACTGATGGCATCTCCTAGCTACGTCCACGCAGTCTGTGATCATAGAAGGCCAGTAGTATCCATGTCTTTTGATCTTCGTCTTCATCTTCGGACTGGATTGATGAGCTCAACATAGACCTGAGTGTACCTCGGTTACAATGTCACGGGCTTCATGTTTGTCTCAATAATGTAATTACATTTGGTCAAAGGATCGTCGATACAGGGTGCCATCAACAAGAGCATAGGAGAGCGCTCTCTGTTTTACCTGATGGGCTTGTGACTTTTGTTGAGGTAGTTTGCCAGTGTTCAAATAATCTATGAACGGTTGCCTCCAATCTAACTCCTGTCCATTTTGGCAATAGCAACCTCCCTTTCAAGAGAAAGTCTCTTGATGAGTTTAGCATCAATAAGGGATAGGACTTCTCTATTTTGGACCCTTATTGAAATGGACTCATCTTCTGGGCATGCCAATTCTTTAGAAAGTTTTTCCAAGGCATCTGCTACTGCGTTCTCTGCTTGGGGAACCTTGTAGATGGTGGTGACTTGTTGACCTCATTTTTAGAATGAGCTCTCACCCCCTCATCTTAGGCATAAGATTCCTCTTAGACTTAAGAGTTCCTTAGTTTTAAGACACATCTAGTGATTGGGTGGACACTCAAACCTAGCCCTAGAAAACTTATAAGAGTTAACCATAAGAATAGGTCATGCCTTATGGGTGTTTGGAAAATTTCCTACCCTTAGCTTAAACCATTCCTCACTTTTCTTCTTTCAAGTCAAACTCCAAATCAATTATATCTGATTTTCTCCAAACTCAAATTAATTCTATGATTAAAATCTATGATTGAAACCATGATCAAAATCCATCAAAAATATCTAAGTCCAAATTTTTTCCTAAGTCCCTAAGCCTCCCTTAAGGACTTAACCAAAACTATGATCAAACCTATTCAAACCCATGGGATTTTCTCAAAACTTATTTATATTCTCATTTATATTCTCACATATAAATGAAATATAAATATAAATCATTTAAATCCAATTCAAAAATTAAATTCCAATTTAAAATTCCTTTAAATTCCCTTTAATGGATTTAACCTAAATCATGATCAAACTCATTCAAATTCATGGGATTTTCTGAAAACTTATTTATATCCTCATTTATATTCTCATATATAAATGAAATATAAATATAAATCAATCAAATGCAATTCAAAAATTAGATTTCAAATTAAAAATTCCTTTAAATCCTTTAAACTCCCTTTAATGGATTTAACCTAAATCATGATTAAACCACTTCAAATACTTGAAATTTTCTCATGATCATTTTATATTCTCATTTATATTCATATATAAAATTGAAATATAAATTCAAACAATCAAAACGAATTTCAAAAATCAAACTCAAATCAACTCAAAATCAAATCTAAGCCTTTCAAGTCAAAATCTTGAACTTAGTCAAATCATTTTCAAATCAAGCCAAACTCTTGATTTTCTCTCATGGTTCAATCAATCCTATAATCATGAGCTCATATATAAATCCAAACTTCAATCGTTCAATCAAAAGCCAAATCAAAAATCAAACCTAAGACCCCTTCATATTCTTTCTTTGAATATAAAATTTTCAAATGGATTTTGACCTCAGACCACTTGTAAATGGATTCATATTTCAATCATGAGTCCATATACAAGATCAACCAACTTCAAATCAAGCTTTGACCAAGCCATTTGACCCACTTAGGCTCACTTGACCCGAAGTGACCTAAAGTACCCTTATGAGCCAAATGTTGATCCTAAGCAAATTGGATTTAGCCAAACTCATATATCCCTCTCATCATGATCAACAATTATCATGGGATGATCAATCAATCAAATTGGGTCAAACTGAGTCAAACCTAAGGGTTGACCAAGTCACTTAACATAAAATGAAACCTTACATAGCCAAATTCCACCATAGGCCAAAGTGATTGAAACTTGATCAGTTCAACCATGACCTATGTTTGAACTTGACCAATAACATTTGAGCCTAACTAGCCCAATTGGCCCCAGACCCAAGTTGACCCATTTTGACCTAAGAGCCAAAATGTGTCAAAACTTGATCTAAGAAAAATTGATTGAAACCAATGGATCAAGTCCATTCCAAATCACTTGTGGAACTTGACCAAAGCCTCAATTGGCTAGACTACTAACCCAAATGAACTTAGAGCCAACATGACCTATAGGGGTCATGTTGAGCCAAAATTGAACTTAACCCAAATTGATTGAAAACTAAGATACTAATATACTCCATATGACTAACCAAACTTAAACCAACCCTTGACCTACCTCAAATAGGTCAAATGGGTCAAATAGGTCAACTTGACCCATTTGACCTAAATGAAGTCATATGAGCCAAAACCAAATATATACCAAATAGAATCAAAACAAAGCCGCAAAAACATTTAAAATAATCATATGAACTTGACCCAACCCTTGGTTTGACCCAATTTGACCAATTGGTCAACTTGACCCAAGTTGACCCATTTTGACCTAAATGGGTCAACATGATAAACCATCAAATGGATTCCAAATCCAATGAAACTTGGCCAAACTTAGTTTCTCCACATACCCAACATGTCCAAAGTGGAAAAATAGCAAAATAACCATCCTACCCCTAATACAAAATAAATTTTGGCCTAGCTCATGGGTATTTTGGTCATACCCTCTTCACAATCACTTGAGGCTTTCTTAAAAGCTCAAGAGGACTTAGTGATGAGTGGTGCACCCAACCCAATGGGTTTGGGTTAGCCCATTTGGCCCCTAGACCAAACTCGATCACTTAGCTCAAAATTGAAATTTCAAATTCCCTCTTAAGCTCAATTCAAGCACATGGAAAGTTGGCAATCTGTTCCTTGGATCAAATTGACCATGTGCACACTCAAAACAGTCAAAACAAACTCTCCAATCTCATCAATTGGATCAAAATGACAAGACCATTACTGGCCATCCGATCCTTCAAGGGGGAGATATACTCCACCTTATTCAATGAAATGTTTACCCTCTGTCGATTGAACCTAAGAAACCCAGAGTAATCATCAAAGAGCACTCCCAAGCATCTTAGAGAGGATTAGAATTCCCTATTTATCAATTTTGCATAGTGGAAAAATAAGGGAGGTAGAGTGAATAGTCAACTTCCTCCACACTTCATCTCCTTCCAATTGTTCTTGTACACTTCATCTATGAGCTAAGTTGAGTGCACCCAAGCCTCTATTGAAGTCCCCATAGTAAGGAAGGATCAAATTGGATCAAAGTCAAAGCTCAAGCTAAGTGGTGTTGGTTCATCCATTGATCTACTCAACCCCAAGGCCTAAGAATTTCAACATGCCTTTATCTCCACCAGACGAAGCTACCTCATCGATCTCGAGCACCAGTGAGGTATGAAAATTTCTAATCACTAAACTCAATATGGTGTGGAGCTTTGTGAAAGAAATTTTCACCTCATCGAATTTTGACTGTTGGATTTGCCGCTCTCTATCTTTAGATGGTGTGGGTTGATTTTGATTTTATTCCATGGTAGATCGAGCTTGGATCTTCCCCTTGATCATGGACGACCTCTGTTGATCAAGGGGAAGAACTTGGCTCATCTTAGCCTTCCATATGCGCATTTTAGATAGACGATTGAGATTATTTAACACGTTTAGATCTTATTTATCCTTTATAAACTATGGGGGAGATCCGTAATCATCTGATCTTTGATTGGATGGCAGAGAATTTAAGCGTGCACAACTGCTGCCTTTGTGAGGAGACAACATAAGTTGCCCCTTCATGGCGCGACGCGTGTAAAGTGCACTGACTGCCACCACCATGCATCACGCCATGAGCCAAGGATTAGCCAAAGATTAGTTAAGTGTATTAATTAATTCCTAATTAATCTAGAGAACTTTAAAAATGCATAACTCTTCATAGAAAATTCAAAAAAATACAAAATAAAAACTCATGGATACATAATTAAACCTAGAACATTAATTAAAAAGTTTATTTTGCTAATTACTCTTTGATTAGGCCTCTGATTAATCACAAATTTCTTGGGTAGGTTTCAAGGGATGACCTCTGCCTCCCCTAATTTTCTTGGGATCTATTGAGGGCTTGATTAGAGTAATTGCATATGGTTTCCTTAATTACCCTTCTCATGTAATTAAGCATAATTAGGGTATAATTAGTGATTCTAACCTATGATTAGGGTTGATTAAGGTCTGATCTAGTAAGTAGGAGGTTTATGGAATAATTTTCGGGCATTTCCCCTAAGCTATTCCCTAAACCCCCTCTTCTCTCCTTAATCTTTTCTTAATTTATGGTTAATTCATTAATTATCCCATTAATCAATTTTTAAAAATTCTAAAAAGTTCCAGAACTTAGTTGATCTATCTTAGGTAGATGCTTAGGTATTTAATAGCCTAAGTTCAATTAAGGAAATCAAAACCCAATTCAAATGTGTGAAAGGGTGTTTTGAAAGTACTTAAGCTAAACCCCTTAGCTTAATTAACTTTTAATTGTAAGACAAATTACAATAGGTCTTTTTATTATTAGGTGAATTACAAATTTATATTCCTTGTGAGTTTTATGTCATCTCATTGGCTCATAATTATTTAGTTAATTCTTCTAAGGTGGTGTAGATAAGGGTTAATTAAGCTACTTAATTCATAACCAACCTAATCAATGCATAAAAATGGATTTAATTATCTAAAAATTAAACAAAAATACAAAATAAATGCAGAATGGGTTAGGAACAACAAACTCATCTCACCTTTTCAAAATTAATTAAACTTCAAACTAAACAAAAATCATTTTGAAATTCAGTTTGATTTATTCTAAATTTTACTATCCTGTAAGAATGTATTTAAAATTTAAGTAAAGTGAGTTTGTTTACATGATTTCATTGCTTTGGATCTTTCTCAACATGTTAAGTTGCATGCCATGTTATTTCATGCATTCATAGTTTTGGAATTCAAATTTTAAAATGAAATTGTTTACTTTATGCCAAATTTGCATGTGTTGGCTAAAGTAGAAATATGCGTGGCTATTATCACTACTAAATCCAAATTATTTTCAGAACATATAAATCAAACACCAAATCTAAAAGTATGCTACTTATACTTTAATTATAAGCTTCCATGTGATAGTTTATAAAGTCATGTTTAGTATAGGTTTCCTTTCTTTCTTATGTTGGCATAATTTTGAATATGAGTTGGTGAGATGCAGGGTTCATTTGAAAAGATCCCAATGCTTACTTAATTCCATACCCTATTCATCCCTATGCTATCACCTAAGAAGGTTTTCCTATGTTTGCATGTATAAATTGCATAAGATAAAATGAATCCCTTAAACAACTTTTGCATATCCCTTTTCTATTTCATTTCTTTTATATACATGTTTGTACTTAAGGAAAGTGGTATATTAGTCTGGACAACCCTGAGATTATGAGGCTTTAAGTAGCCCTAAGTAGGTCTTGTATCTTACACCTCTTGTTAATAATGGCGCTATACTCACTTATGCCTTTCTTACTTTCATGTATGTATGTGAAAATTTAGATAAGGAAAACCATTTCTACTTAAGAAAAATCATGCATATTCAACTTCTAAATTTTCTTAAATGAATTACTTAGCATCTATCATAAAGTGTGTTAAATACTCTCATTTTCATGTATAGATATACTTAGGATCCATCTGTATGCATGTTATATATATTGGGGAAAGAAATGAAGTAATGTGTGTTATGTGAATTTTGGTTCATTTTATTTAATCTTAAAATGCCTTTCTTTTTGAATAGGTTTGTTTAGAGTTTATCTAAACTTAGGATTAATTAAAAGATGTAATCAAAACATCCACCTAAATGAATAAAAATATGAACCTACTTTAGAAAATTACTTAAGGTTAGGGAAGGAAAAAGAAGTTCTCTTCTCTTTCCCTCTCTTCATAACTTAGTAATTAATTGTATGTTTCATTTAAATAAAATTAAAATGTGAAATAAAACCAACCCAAAACACTTAAACAACTTAAATGAAACTCTCCTCTAAGTTGAAAATGTTCTTCACTTAAAAAATTTAAACCTAAATCCATAATTAAGCATACCACACAGGCCTTCAAAGTACACACATTCGCCTAAGTCACCACTTCTAGCATTAGGTTAAGTTGGTGCATGATTTGATGTTATGTTTTGTTTTGTGATACATCTTTTTGACTAGATGTTAGGGTGTATACTCGTAGAATTAATGGTAGGATGTTCTTAGCCTAACTATTCTTTTCTATAGGGGATTGTGCTTAAGGGGCGCTATCATAAATAAAAATATAAATGCTTTTGCTTGAAGGTGCTTTATACCCCTAAGCATAATCCATAGGCCAGTTAGACTTAGTCACCTATGTGTGGGGTGATAAGTCCAATATACATACTTGGGATTTGTGTGATGTGTTTTAGCTAACCTTTATTTTGCAGGTGTTGGTTAGATTTCCACTTTTTCTTTTCATGTAAAAATTTGTATAAATAAGATTTTAGAATGATTATTATGGGGATTAAGATGAACATTGTTCATAAGATTCTATCTTATGCACCATGTGAGGCCTTGGAGCATCTACCATCCAACCACCCAAAGGAAAGAACCAAAATAGGAAAGAAGAAAAGAAAAGAAAAAAGAAGAAGAAAGAAAGAAGAAAGAAAGAAGAATAAAGCTTGAAGACCCCCATAATAATGAATTCCTTTGATTAAATTGTAATTCAATTCATTTGTAATCCATGTTGTATAAGGGTAGAGCTCGGCTACCCATATTTTATATTTTTGGATTTGTGTGGTGGTGCCCGACCATCACGACTATTTATTCTTTTTGTGATTAGCTTTATAAATTGATTGATGATTTATTTAGTTTTTGCATTAAGTGACATGATTATCCTAGTTTCTTCCTTGCTTTATGTATGACCTAGATGTGTATTAGGCTCTTTAGGGAAAATAAATCTTTTACCCAACCTAACAACTCAAAATAAAATTAAATAACTTATAACCTCAACTAAAGCTTAGGTTTAAAATCAAGATAAAAGAATTAGCAACCCCATAGCTGGATGAGCATTTCTTTATAATATCATGCACAAATGTATCTTATTTCACTCTTGATTGGAGGGCTTCCACCTTTGCTAGAGAATCCAACTTGACCTTTGAGAGTCATTGTGAAAACTCACCTCCTCCCTTCTTGCTGATTTTGGCCAATAACCTTCTTTCTCATGCATTAGTCATAAAAATCCTATTAACTTGAGTCAAAATATTTATCCAAAATGAAAATAAAATGAAATTTTAATTGCATTAGATTTAGGTCATTTGAAGCATGCCACTTTACATGATCTAGTCTCCAGGGAGTGAGTTTAAGGACTTAGTCTATTTTTAAATAATAACAACTTAGTTATCTTGCATAAGCATAAAGACTTGCCTACATGTATTTAAAATCATAGGAGGAGTTAGTTAGTGGCCACCCCCAGGTGGTTGTAAGTCCACACTGTCGAGTGATTTGACCTCTCTTCTAGAGGCAAACCAATTACCTATTTTTGCCTTAGATTTAGGTTGTGCTTCTGGCCCTCACCGAAGCTCCCTAGATTTAGGTTCTGAGGTTACTTCTCCCCTTTTTGGGCCATAAGCATAATTCCTCACCTCTTAGGCATTTCCTTAATCTTGTATTAAGAAATCTTAAGTCCTAAATTTCTAATGAAAAATGCAACTTAAATAAATTAAATCAATTTCTAAAATGTAAAGCCCAGCAATAGGATTTAGAAATTAAGTAGGAGATGCTCGCTAGGTTTCCTAGCATCGTGGGCATCTCCTACTTACTTCCATTTTGGCTTTGATAATAACTCTCTCTTTTGATCAATCCCATTTGATCCTAAAAACAAAACCAATCGATTGATAGCCCTTCCTATTGAAATATTCAAAGGTAATGATCATTTACCTTAATCAAGAGTTTTCCTAAGGGATCCTATCCTTTAAGATGTAATTAACTTTGGGGGCTTGCCCCTGTAAGGAACTTAACGAACCTGATTTAAAATAAACCCTGTTTTACTTTCCCATGTAAAGTAGGGGAAGAATCTCTAGTACATATGTAGATCCATCATCCTTAGGAGTCCTTATTGAGGTGATTAGGTCCATTAAAGGGTAGTGACTTCTGTCTTTTGAGATAGTACACTATTTCTTTGATGATATATCTGATCACCTGAATAAGTATATCTGTGGATCTATGTGGCATCTTACTAAGATGAATTTTTGTAAGGGCTCCTCTTTCATTTCTACCCATAGATTTGAAAGGCGACTCCCTTATAGAAAATTTTCTCCATAGTGACTTCAGGAATCTAGATCAACAGCTTCATGGTATACTCATAGTAATGACGAATCTTGGGTTTGAGAACCTGGTAGGACCCGATAATTTGGTTGATGATCAACTGAGAATCCCCAAAGATATTGATCCTCTTGACACTGATAGTGATGGCTAACTCCAGACTAGCAATCAAAGCATCATACTCGGCTTCATTATTGGTGTAGGGGTTGGAAAGATAGTATGAGAATCTCATCACATCACAGTTTGGAGTTAGGAGAACTATTCCTACCCCTGCATTTGTTGGGAGAATAGATAATGGTGCTTCACCTTTAAGAAAAGAAGCAACACCATCAAAATACATCTCCCATCGGTGGTTGTCGGCCTCCCCTAAGTTCATGATTTGTTCATCAGGGAGATCATCACTAAGCAGAGAATCAACAGGAAGTGGGTGTGCTGCTAAGAAATCACTAGTGCATGTCCTTTTATCGCACGGAGGGGTACAAATGTGATATCAAATGAGAGTATCATGGACCAACAAGCCAAACATCCAAAAAGCGTTGGCCATGTCTTGAGGTACTTGTAGTGGATTGCTTGAGAGATCAAGTTCACCTTATGAGAAAGCATGTAATGTCATAGCTTTTGAGATGCAAAGATTAAAGCTAGGTAATATTTCTCAATATGTGGATAGTTTACTTATGTAGGAATTAGACAACGATTGAGGTAGTAGAGAGTGCTTTCCTTCCCCTCATCATTGGCTTGGGCCAACAGAGCATTGGGAGAGTTGTCCAATGTAGCAGTATAAAGAATGAGTGGTCTGCCCGGGATAGGGGCTGTTAGAACTAGCAGCTTCACCAAGTACTCTTTGATATCTTTGAAAGCATGCTGACACTTATCATCCCACTTGAACTTGACATCCTTTTTGACAAGTGTTGAGAATGGCTTGCATCTCCTTGATAGGTTTGAGATAAAGCATCTCAGATATGCCAGCCATCCTTGAAAGGATCAGAGTTGAGTTAAACTCTTAGGAGGTGGCATTTCTAAGATAGCTTTGATCTTTTCAGAATCTATTTCTATTCCCTGGTGTCGAACAACAAACCCAAGGAATTTTCCTGAAGCTACTCTGAAGGCACACTTCAAGGGAGTCATTTTGAGGTTATATTACCTTAATCATTCGAAAACTATTCTCACATTAAAGAGGTGGTCTTCCTTTTCTCTGCTCTTGATTACTAGATCATCAATGCTACCTCAACGTAATGATGGATGAGTTCATTGAAGATCTGAGTCATGGCCCGTTGGTATGTAGCACTAGCATTTTTAAGGCCGAAAGGCATGACCCTATAACAGAAGATTTTGATCGGGGTTCAGAAAGTAGAGTTTCTTTCATCTTTAGGAGACATCTTAATTTGGTTGTAGCCAGATGACCCATCCATGAAGGAGAACACTACATGAGATGAGGCAATGTCCACCATTAACTCTGGCATAGGAAGAGGAAACTCATCCTTAGGACATGCCTTATTTAAGTCCCTAAAATTGACGTAAATGTGAATTTGGCCATTCCTCTTCTTAATTGGGATGACACTAGCTAACCAGGTAGGATATTTTTCTTCCCTGATGAAACCAATCATCAATTTCTTGACTTTAAAATGACCTATTGTTTAATTTCTAATCGCATGCCTAGGAGCTTGCTTAATTGGGGTAACATTAGGATCTATTGCTAGCTGGACTGCTATGTGAGATAATCCATTTCTTTATAACTCCAATCAATAGCCTAACTAAGTCATTGGTTTCTTCTTCATTCAAGCAATGAACGATGTATGTCGGAATTTTCTATCCCGAGGTTTATTTCTTTAAGCTTGTCGATTGTTGAATGAATCTCCTCTTCAAATTTTGGCAATGCTTCTTTGACTTGGAGATCATCCAGATCATCTAAAGTTTCTAAACACATATTCTCATAAGAGTTGGGGACGTGTGAGAAGAACCTATCAGATTCTAAATGGTTGGTAACAACTAGGCAATAATCTTTGCCATCGACCTGACCCACTGTGTCGAATCCTAGTCCTACTCTTGATTATGCTTCCCTGCTTGTATTGTTCCATAGCTTTTTGAAGTATTCTAACCTATGCTTGGACCATGTGTGAGGAACTAAACCTTTATGTATAAGATTTTGAACACAAGGCGAGTAAAATTCAAAAGGTAATTCCATTAATTCTTTAAAAGTATCCTCCTCAAGCTCTACATCAACTTCATGGCTTGAGGATGATGATCCCAAAATGAACTTCTTCTACTTCATGTCACTAAAAAACTTAGGGACTTTCTTAACAACTAAACCTTCAACTTTCTGAGATGTAAGTGAGGTAAGAGCTAAGGTTCCCAACTGCTACCTAATAGTTTTACATAAACCAGATTTTAATAATTTGCTTTGCTTGGAGGCCTGATATTCATCTCTGTCTAGATCAAAAGTCACCTCCAATGGAACCCAGAGAGGGTTTGGTATACTAATCACATTAGACTCATCCTGAGCTAGATTCCAAGTCTATGTGAATAGTAGGTACCCTATGAACTAACATGACCCCTATTAGTCAAGGCCAACTAGGGGTCTCCACCTCTCGACCGCTTTCCTCCTTACCTCTACCTGGTGGAGGTTGAGCTATCCCGTATGTCCATATGATGGAATGAACTGTAGGTGGAATGTGATATGCAGATATATTTCTTCTTCAATTCCCCTTTCTTGTGTACTTGGAATTTTATTTTTCTTTTCATTTTCTTTTATCTTTTCTTTTGCTTCATTTTCTTTTTCTTTTGCTTTTGCATTTGAATTTTGTCCAAGTTCATGAGAAAGGGTGTTTTAAGAAAGATAGTAGGTCGATCCTCATAAATCTCAACCTCTAACTAAAAAAAAATGCTTTTCATCCCGCTGACACATACTCAATTCCATCTTTTGAACTTGATGCACCGATGAAGGGAGGATGGAATGATCTTGTCGATGTATCCAAGGCCTACCAAAAAAGCAATGAATGTATTCAAATCAATGATGTAGAACTTGGCTTCAGTCACCACGATCCAAAGGTAACACTATGGAACCTAAAGCCCGCTCACACCTTGATCATTGAATCCTCTCAACATCATCCTATCTCCTAGTGTAGAGATGTCATATTTAAATACAAGGGTCTTTAGTCATAATGTTCACCGATGCACAATCCATGAGAACCCGAAGTATGAACTTGTCCATGTCGACGTGTGAGGGGATGTGCTCCAAGTCCCCAAAAGAAGGTCTTCATCTGAAGGTGATCCCTTGGGCTTCTTTTGCATAATGTGCTTCCTCACCTAATGCTGAAGCTAAGCATATCTCAAGATCAAGGAGGGCCTTGATTAGTGATTCCCTCATCTCTTTGGATAAGATAAGGGCATCATATATGCTTAGCTTAGTAACTTTCTTAGATGAGAAAGATGTTGTAGTCCACCTTCTTGATCTTCCACAAGCATATCCAAGGGTGGAGCATCGGAAGGGCTTCGATCTTTAGTACCAATGACTTATTTCCTCTATCTTGAGGTGCTTCCTAGGAGGTAGCCCACTCTGAGAGGTTGACTTGATCTCTTGAGGAAAGGAAGGTTCTACACTTGGGGCTCACCTACAACTTCTCTATGGGACTCTCAGATCATGATTCCAAGTCTCGAGGGGTGAAACCCAAGTTGGGTATAACTCTGAATTAGAAAGGAAGATCAAATTATTATAGTTATTGACTTGAAGAGTTATCATTAGGAATAGAAGAAGACAACTTCAGAAAAGAATGATGTAATTCAAACTAGCTTTATTCTTCAATTTCTTGGAATTATTTGGAGGTACAAAGTAGAAGTCAAGTAAAGTGAGTGGGTAAGGGATTTGATGCCCTTATCGCGATACAAAGTTCTACTAGTAGAAGAAAACATAAGAGCTAGCTAAAATGGAAGAAGAAGTGTAGGCTGTGGCAGAAGGTTTGGACACAACAATGGTTGTGCTAGCAGACTATCTGAGGCATCTTTGCTTCTTCTTCTTTAGCTCCCTTTGTAGAGTTGGCACTAGCTTGCAAACCTTAACTTTAACCTACAAGGAAAGGTTCTTGATCTTCTAGATTATTTTCTTAAAGGTTTTAAACAAAGAAATATCCCAACCTTCTTTGGTTTTGGTAGGATCACATGTATCCCCAAGGATTACCCTAATGGGCGGTTGTTCCAAGATATTCTTTAGGATAACTACAACACCGGTCTTGAAACTGTGTTCAAGTTAGTCCTTGAATGTGAAGCAATCCTCTAAAATGTGGCCTAGCATATGGTGGTAAGGGAAAAAGTTTGGATCATGACTTTTGCTAACTTCCTTTGGTCTCCTAGGCTCAGGTAGCTGAAAATTAGGTTTCTTTAAGAGATTCTTAAAGATTTTCTTGATTACCTCCCTCTTAAAAGAATAAGGTTTATTTAACTTAGCTAAAAGAGTAGAGGACCATAGCTACTTGGTGACAGATATGCATTTCATTACTCTTGGTTTGTATTGAGCGATGGAGGTTGGCGGTGGAAATGCGGTGGAGAGGTATTGGAGGTTATGGTCTCTGAGACTCTAATTCTAGCTACTTCCCTTTCTGCTCACTTCTTTTCATAAACCTTCTAGCTTCTTCTTGGGCAATCTTGAAAAGGCAAGCTTTGGCCTCTCCTTGTAGACTAGCCACCTTGTTAATTAGCTTCTCAAATGTCTTGATAGTGATGCCCTTAAGCATGTAGGTGATCAGGGCATGGATATTCATCAAGAGAATCTCAATGACATGATGTTTAGATAACTGCAGTTCACACTTCATACTCAGTTACACCATCGAAGAATATAATCAATAAGTGACTCAGTGCTGTGCTACAATGAGATCACCTTTCCTTTTTGTTGAGCTCCAACAAATCTCTTGATGAAGAGTTGCTCTAACTCCAAATATCTTCTTGATGTTAGGCGGTTCAACATACCAAGCAATACCAGATCTGACAAAGAGTCTAAAGAGTAAAGTAGCACTACCACCTATGTTGCAATAACTGGCCCTGAAGTGAGCTATGTGCTGCCTTGGGTTCCCACTGTCATCAAAGCTTTTGAAGGAAGGATGCACGAAACCTTTGGGATATTGGATGCCATCGAATTCCTCAGGGTAGGGTCTACCCTTTGGAACCGATGATCCTCCTTGAGCTTGATCCAAAGCTTCCTTCACCTGCTGCTCAACAATGGATTTTATATCTTTTTCTTGTATGAAGGTACTTTCCACTACCTTCCTATCTGCTAGTGCTACCTTTTCTCAATGGGAGGTAGAGTCTGGGTCCAAGACATGCACTAACTAACAAGACTGTCATTTGTAATGGGCGGAGGGGCTTATTTAAACCTTGTTGCTAACAAGTCTTGTAATTGATGTTACATCCTATCAATCTGCTCATCCTTTTACCTTAACAAAAGTAGGAGGTGTTGGGCTGATTCTGTGGTGTCCTCTTGATCAACCTCATCACCTTCCATGGCCTGTTGTTCCCTAAGAAGAGATCCTCTAGTGTGTCATAGACTCAGTGAATCCCCATCAAGTCATCTTCATTGGGATCGAAGCTGACTCTCTCTTCATCAGACCAGGTGTACCCCAAATCTCCTTCTTCTCCATGAAATTGTGTGCAACTATCTCATCTATGGAACAATCCAACTCTAATACAAATAATTTAGGGGGTGGCCATCTCATGCCGAGAGGCGGACCTCGCTTCTCACTGGGGAGTCAATCTTGTGTGGACTGTACTCACTAGATGAATGATACTCCTGACTACTACTAGCTATAAGAGGGGTAATAATCCTAGGATGTTCCTCTACCACTGCAGTTGAACTTTCATCTAGAATATCTGTAATAACTGTCACCATCTCCACATCCGACTGTATGGGCAGAGTTGGTGAAAGAATGACCACGATGCTTCGGGGTCACCACTCTTTCCGCACCACCACTGGGGTAGAAGGTCAACCAGGAGAGCTCGACTCTACACCATAATGGGTGGTGTAGGAGGGTTAGGATCCCTTGACCGTAGCCGGATCACCAACATGGTGTACTTTTCCCTGGATGCGGCCTTCATGGCCTTAGATGGAATGGGAGATGCTAAACATGTGGTGATGGCGGTAAGTAATGGGGTGGAGACACCCGACTCTACTGCACGCCCTCACTGGTGGCTAGTCGGTGAGAAGGCTATTAGTATGGTAGGCATGGGTAGCACGCCGAGCTAGAAAATCAACCAAAGTAGAAATGGTCGACTGACGGCTGAACCTCTATCGCTCTCTACTAGTAATGTGTGATGTATGGGCCTCGTGGGCTCTCTCATGATGAATCAGCCTCCCTACACTGTGGGGGATAACAGATCAAAGGTCAAACTATGTCCCAGATTGTAAGCGTCAGTATGCTCTGCCTACCTGGCATAAAATAGATCGAAGGTTGGCGTACAACCTCTGACTCCTAGAAATTGTTGGCTACATGTGCACCACTAGAGGAGGTGATGAATGGATCCTCCTTGCATCCTCTCTATCTAATCTAGAGAGAGAGGATGGACTAGTTTTCTATAACCAATGGTGAAGTAATGATGGGAGACTCATCCATGGTTTATTGCCTCCAGCTCTCCCCATCTGGTGTGGAATCGTTTGATCATGGATTCTTGTTCCTATCTTTGCGGGTAGGATGGGAGGTGTGAGCTAGACCCATACTCAAATATTAGGGAGGCAAGCCAAAACTAGGGGAGCCTTACCCTTGGAGGTGCAGATGGTAGGGTGCTTGCCCGCTGAGCAACATGAGCAACTCAGGATGAGGGGCTGGACTGGTATTATGCTCTTGACTAAGTTTGTGATACACGCTTTCCTCTTGTGAGAAGACATCAGTCAAAGGTAAGTCTATCCGATGACCACTTACGCTCTAGTCACCTTTGTATGTGGTGGGGATTCCTCACAAGTGATCGGCCCCTCAAATCCACCAAAGTGAATCGGTATGGTCCAAATGAAGTCGGATCTAAAGCTAGATCCATGCCATGGGGAAGGTGAAGACAAATTTAACATTTCCAAAATTGTAGTGGAAACTAATGTACTTATATTGGCAAAAGAATATACAATGAAATGAACTTGTGATTTCTATCTCCATAGATTTTTTTTTTGAATTTGAAAATTTGAACCCACATCAACAACTTGGAAGTGTTAAGTGGGGTTCAAATGATTTGAAGATTGATTGAAGAGAATTTGAATATGAATCCAAACTTCAACAAATTTGTATGTTGAAATATGGATTCAAAATTTTGATAGGATGCTTCCATAGGTTCATTGTTTGTTTGAATTTGAATTTTGATTTGAGACTTTCCTTTAACAAATTTGGGTATGTTAAAGTAAGGGTCAAATTGATTTTGTTTTGTTTGATTGTTTTGGAATTTTTACTTATTTAGTAAATTTAGGAATGCTAAGTGAAGTAAAAGTGACTGTTTCTTATTGTGAATTTGTTTTGATTTTGAAATTTTTTGGAATTCTTACTTAGCAAATTTAGGTATGCTAAGTGAAGAATCCAAGTGTGTTTTGTTTGATTTTTGAAAATAGGTTTCTTAGCAAATTTAACTATGCTAAGAAAATCTAAGTGTTTCATTTTGTTTGATGTTTTGATTTTGAAAGGGTAGGATCCTTAGCAAATTTGGTATGCTAAGGGAATCTAAGTGTTTCATTTTGTTTTGATTTGTTTTGAAAGTGGAGATTCAACTTTAGCAAATTTGGTATGCTAAGATGAAGTCCCACTTGGTTTTTGAAATGGAAAAATTTAGTATGCTAAATGAAATTCCAAATGGGGTGTTCAAAATTTTGATTTCATTTTGGTTTTGAAAAATGGAAACTTCTCCTTAGCAAATGTAGTATGCTAAGAGAAGAAGTTCTAAAAGGTGTTTAAAAATTTTGGTTTTGACTTTGGAAACTTCATTTAGAAAATTTGAATATGCTAGGTGAAATTCCAAAATATATTTTGAAAAATGTTTGATTTTGGATTTGGAAACTTCACTTAGCAAATTTGAGTATGCTAAATGAAGTTCCAAATATATGTTTGAAAATTTTTTGGATTTTGAATTTGGAGATTTCACTTAACAAATTTGGGTATGTTAAATGAAGTTTCAAATATGTGTTTAATAAAATTTTTGGATTTTGAATTTGGAGACTTCACTTAACAAATTTGAGTATGTTAAATGGAATTCCAAATGTGTTTAGAAAGTTTTGAAATATGATTATTGATTTTGGATTCTTGGATTTGGAAACTTCACTTAGCAAATTTTATTATGATAAATGAAGTTCCAAATGTATGTTTTAAAAAAAAATTGAAATATGATTGTTGAAGTTTTAATGTTTTGAAAAGAGGACTTCCATTCACAAATTTAGGTATGTAGAATGGAGATCAATTTTATTTTTGAAATATGAAATTTTTGTGTGGGATTGTTATTTTTTGGAAAAAAGAGGAATTCCAACTTAAAACATATGCAACATATATTTAAGTGAGATTTCCTAAAAGATATTTATTATTATTTTAGTTGGGAATGAAATCTTCATTTAATAAACTTGAGTATATTAAATGACGATATTCATGTGTGCTTTTTAAAAATTTTAATTTTGTTTACAAATAAACTTTCCATTCAATAAGTGTGAGTGTATTAAAATAAAAAAATTCATGTGTGCTTTTGAAAACTTTATGATTATGATTTCTACTTTTGGAAAAGATGTTATTTCATTTTATTTTAAAAATGAAATATTCATCAAAGTGAATTGAAAGAAGATGTTCATTTGTGCATTTGGAAAATGTTGTTGGTTTTATTTTTTGAAAATCCTTACATGTAACAATTATGGGAATTATTAAATGAAGGTGAAAAAATTTTGTGGAAAATATTTTATTAAGTGCATTTTTGAAAATGTGCTTTTGAAAAAGCAAAGTTCTTTATGGAAGATTTATTATTTTTAGGATGAACCTTTCCTTATCATGAAAATGATAAGGAGGAAGTCTTAAAGATGTTTTTTTTTATTTAGATCTTTTCATTTTTACCCATTGGAGGACCCAATGGGGGTTTTAAGACCAACAAGGAATGCAGTCCTAAAACCTTAAGATGTTGGCTAACTCAACTCAAGAATGAAAATAAGCTATGTGCCAACAAAAAGAAGGATAGTCTTGGATTCATACCAAAGTACAAACCCACTATCGATTCTCAAAGACAACAATCATTTACCAAAGATGGAGATAGGAACCATCCCCGGAGTGAGAAAAAATCTGGTAAAAATTTCTATAGAGAGTCACCTTTAAAATTTGTGAGAAAGAAAAGGAAAGACACTATAAAATTCATCTTTTAGGATGCCACGATCCATGATATACTTATTGTGATCGATGCGTCATAAGGAATAGTGTACTATCTCAAAGAGAAGTCACTACCCTTTAATGGAACCTAATCACCTCAATAAGGACTCCTAAGGATGATGGGTCTGCATATGTACCAGAGATTCTTCCCCTACTTTACATGAAAAAGTAAAGCAGGGTTTATTTTAAATCGGGTTTGTTAAGTTTCCTATAGGGGCAAGCCCCCATAGTTAATTACATCTTAAGGGATGAGAACCCTTAGGAAAACTCTCGATTAAGGTAAATAATCTTCATCTTTGAAGATTTTAAAAGGAAAAGACTATCAATCGATTGGTTTATGTTTGAAGATCAAATGGAATTAATCAAAAGAGGGAGTTATTATCGAAGCCAAAATGGGAGATAAGTAGGAGATACCCACGATGTTAGGAAACCTAGCAAGCAATCTCAAACTATCTTATAGTTGGGCTTTACATTTTTGAAATTCATTTAGTTTGTTTGAGTTGCCTTTTTCATTAGAATTTTAGGACTTATGATTCCTTAACACAAGATTAAGGAAATGCCTAAGAGGTGAGAAATTATGCTTTTGGCTCGCAAAGGGGAGAAGCAACCTCAAAACCTAAATCTAGGGAGCTTTGGCAAGGTCCGGAAGCACTACCTAAATCTAACGTGAAAATGAGTATTTGGTTTTCCCCCATAAGAGAGGACAAACCACCTAACAGCTTGGACTTACAACCTCCTGGGGGTGGCCACCAACTAACTCCTCCTATGATTTTAAATACATGTAGGCAAGTCTTTATGATAATGCAAGATAGCTAGGTTGTTATTTATTTAGAAAGAGACTAAGTCCTTAAACTAACTCCCTAAAGAGTCTAGATCATGTAAAGGGACATACTTCCTAAATCTAAAGTAATTCAAATTTTATTTTATTTTCATTTTGGACAAATATTTTTGACTCAGGCTAATAGGATTCATATGACTAATGCATGATAAAGAAGATTATTAGCCAAAATCAATGAGAAGGGAGGAGGTGAGTTTCCACCATAGCTCTCAAATGTCAAGCCAAGTTTCTCTAGCAAAGATGAAAGCCCTCCAATCAAGAGTGAAATAAGATGCATTTGTGCATGATATTATAAAATAAATGCTCATCCAGCTAAGGGATTGCTAATTCTTTTATCTTGATTTTAAACCTAAGCTTTAGGTGAGGTTATTAGTTGTTTAATTTTAATTTGAGTTGTTAAGTTGGGCAAAAGATTTATTTTTCTCTAAAGAGCCTAATCCACATCTAGGTCATACATAAAGTAAGGAAGAAACTAAAAAATCATGCCACTTAATGCGAAAGCTAATCAAATCATCAATCAATTTATAAAGCTAATCGCAAAAAGAATAAAAGGCCATTTCGGGCACCACCGTACAAACCCAAAAATATCAAATATGGGTGACCGAGCTCTACCCTTATACAAACCAGATTACAAATGAATTAAATTACAATTAATCAAGGAATTCATTATTATGGGGACCTTCAAGCTTTATTCTTCTTTCTTCTTTCTTCTTATTTTCTTCTTTCTTCTTTTAGTTCCTTCTTTTTGGATGGTTGGAAGGTAGATGCTCCAAGGCTTCACATGGTGTATAAGATAAGATCTTCTGACCAATGTTTATCCTAATCCCCATAACAATTACTCCAAAATCCTAATTATACAAATTTTTACATGAAAATGCAAAGTAGATATCTAATTAACACCTGCAAAACAAAGGTTAGCTAAAACACACCACACAAATCCCAAGCATGTAAATTGGACTTATCAACCAACACATGGGTGACTAAGTCCACTAGGCCTATGGATTATGCGGGGTATAAAGCACAAACAAGCATTATATTTTATTTATGATAGCACCCCCACAATCCGATAAAAGATTAGTTAGACTAAGAACATCCTACCATTAATTCTATGAGCATACACCCTAACATCTAGTATAAAACATATATCACAAAATAAAATAAACATCAAACCATGCACCTACCTAACCTAAGGCTAGAAGTGGTGACTTAGGCTAATGTGTGTGCTTTGAAGGCTTGTGTGATATGCTTAGCTATGGCTTTAGGTTCAAATTTTCAAAGTGTGAAGAACATGTTAAACTTAGAGGAGGGTTTCATTTAAGTTGTTTAATCATTTTGGGTTAATTTTATTTCATGTTTTGATTTGGTTTAAGTTGATCCTACAATTAATTACTAAGTTATGAAGAGAGAGAAAGAGAAGGGAACGTCTCTTTCCTTTCCTAACCTAAGTAATTTCTAAAGTAGATTCACATTTTAGTTTTTCTTAGGTAAATGTTTTGATTAGATCTTTTAATTAATCTTAAGTTTAGATGAACTCTAAACAAACCTATTCAAAAAGAAAGGCATTTTAAGATTAAATAAAATGAATCAAAATTCACATAAAACATTACTTCATTTATTTCCCAACATATATAACATGCATATGGATGGGCCCTAAGCATATCTATACATGCAAATGAGAGTATTTAACACACTTTATGATTCACGCTAAGTAATCCACTTAAGGAAATTTAGAAGTTGAACATGCATGATTTTTCTTACGTAGAAAGGGTTTTCCTTATCCAAATTTTCACATATACACATGAAAGTAAGAAAGGCATAAGTGAGTATAGCACCATTGTTAACCAGAGGTGTAAGATACAATACCTACTTAGGGCTACTTAAAGTCTTGCAACCTCAGGGTTGTCCAGACTAATATACCACTTTCCTTAAATACAAACATATGTATAAAAGAAATGAAATGGAAAAGGAGAATGCAAAAGTTGTTTAATGGATTCATTTTTTTTATGCAATTTATACATGCAAAATTAAGTAACCCTTCTTAAGTAGTAGCATAGAGATGAATAGGATGTGGAATTAAATAAGTGTTAGGTTCTTTTCAAATGAACCCTACATCTTACCAATTCCTATTCAAATCTATACTTACATGAAAGAGAAAGGAAATCTATGCTAAGCATGCTTTTATAATCTATCACATGCAAACTCATAATTAAAATATAAGTAGCATACTTTCATATTTTGTATTTGATTTATATGTTTTGAAGATAATTTGGATTTAATAGTGATAATAGCCATTCATATTTCTACTTTAGCCAACACATAAAAATTTGACATAAAGTAAACAATTTCATTTTAAAATTTGAATTTCAAAACTATGAATGCATGATATCACATGACATATAGTTTAACATGTTGGAGAAAGATCCAAAGCAATGAAATCATGTAAACAAACTCACTTCACTTAAATCCTAATGACATTCTTATGGAATAATAAAGTTTAAAATAAATCAAAGTGATTTTCAAAGTGATTTTTGTTTAGTTTGAAGTTTGATTTAATTTTGAAAAGGTGAGATGAGTTCACTGTTCCTAACCCATTTCCACATGTGTTTGATATTTTTGTTTAATTTTTAGATAATTAGATCCATTTTTATGCATTGATTAAAGGTATGAATTAAGTAACTTAATTAACCCTTACCTACACCACTTAGAAGTAACTAAATAATTATGAGCTAATGAGATGACATAAAACCCACAAGAAATTTAAATTTGCAATGCAACTAATAAGGAAAAGGCCTAATGCAATTTGGCTCTCAATTAAAAGTTAATTAAGCTAAGAGGTTTATCTTAAGTAATTTCAAAACACCCTTTCATACTTATGAATGGGGTTTTGAATTCCTTAATTGAACTTAGGCTATTAAACACATAAGCATCTACCCAAAGTAGATTAATTAAGTTCTAGAACTTTTTAGAATTTTAGAATTTGATTAAGGAGATAATTAATGAATTAACCCTTAATTAAGAGGAGATTAAGGAGAGAAAGGGGTTTCAGGAATAGCTTAGAGGAAATGTCCCAAAAATATTCCATAAACATCCTACTTATTGGATATGACCTTAATCAACCCTAATCATAAGTTAAAATCACTAATCATACTCTAATTGTGCTTAATCCCCTAAAACATACCCAAACAATTTGGGATTAATCAAAGGCCTAATTAAAAAATAATTAGCAAAATAAACTTTCTAATAAAACCCAAAATTCAGAGAAAAACATAATTCAAAACTCATCAAAATTAATTTTATAATGTTCTAGGTTAAACAATCTATCCATTGGATTTTATTTCACATTTTTTTAAATTTTATATCAAGATTTATGAATTTTGGAAGATCTCTAAGTGAATTAGGAATTAATTAAACATTTTAAATAATCCCTAACTAATCCCACGACGATGCATACAATCAACATGCTTTACATGCCATGTCAGGAAGGGTCACTTAAATATCACATCCCAAATGATGGCTGGCGGCGCACACACTTTAATCCTCGGTCATCCTATCAAAGATCAGATGCCAAGAGATCTCCCTGCATTTTAAAATAAATAAAAGGAATTTCTAACGTGCTGAATTATCTCAGTCATCTATCTAAAATGCATAGATGAACAACTAAGATCTCCCAAGTTCTTCCCCTTGATCAATAGAGAACGTCCATGATTAAGGGGAAGATCCAAGCTCAATCTAGCATGGAATCAAACCAAATTCAACCCACACCATATAAAGATAGAGAGCGACAAATCCAACAGTCAAAAATTGATGGGGTGAAAATTTCTTTCACAAAGCTCCACACCACATTGAGTTTAATGGTTAAAAAATCCCATACCTCATCGGAGGTGATCACCGGCGCTCGATTCCCTTGAAGAAACTTCATCTGGTTGAGACGAAGCTGGGTTAAGAATATGAGCACTTGAGGTTAAGTGGATCAATGTATGGACCAACTCCTCCTTAGGTAGCTTGCAGCTTTGATCGAATTGGACTCTTCCTTGCTATGGGAACTCTAATAGAAGCTTAGGTGCACTTGACTTAGCTCCTAAATGAAGTGTGCAAGAGCAATTGGAAGGAAAAAGAGTGGTGAAGAAAGTGGGGATCGGATTGAGCTCCCTTATTATTGCACTATGCAAAAGTGAGAAAATGTCTTTTCCAATCCTCTCTAGGAAGCTTGGGAGTGTTCTCTGATGATTGCTCTGAGTTTCTCAGCTTCAATCGACAGATGGCAAGTGAGAATTGAATTGAATTAGGGGGAGTATATCTCCCCCTTGAAGGATCGGATGACCGGCAATGCTCTTTCCATTTTGATCCAATTGATCATAGGATGAGGGTTGTTTGATTATTTAGGAGTGTGCACATGGTCGGTTTGAGCCAAGGAGTGGATTGCCAACCTCCCATGTGCTTGAATTTGAGCTCGAGAGGGAGTTTGAATTTATAATTTTTGACCACAGGGTTAGGTTTGGTCTAGGGACCAAATGGGCTGACCCAAACCCATTAGGTTGGGTGCACCACTCCTCACTAGGTCTCCTTGAGCTTTTAGGAAAGCCTCAAGTGAATGTGAAGAGGGTATGACTAAATTACTCATGGGTTAAGCCAAAATTTGTTCTATGGACTAGGGGTAGGATGGTCATTTTGCTATTTTTCCACTTTGGATATGTTGGTTATGTGGAGAAACTAGGTTTGGCCAAGTTTCATGAGATTTGGAATTCATTTGATGGGTTTGGCTCATGTTGACCCATTTAGGTCAAAATGGGTCAACTTGGGTCAAGTTGACCAATAGGTCAAATTGGGTCAAACCAAGGGTTGGGTCAAGTTCATATGACTATTTGAAATATTTTGGTGGCTTTGGTTTGATTCAATTTGTTATAGTTTTGGATTTGGCTCATATGACTTCAATTAGGTTAAATGGGTCAAGTTGACCTATTTGACCCATTTGACCTATTTGAGGTAGGTCAAGGGTAGGTTTAGGTTAGGTTAGTCATATGGAGGGGATTGGTACCTTTGTTTCCAATCAATTTGGGTTAAGTTCAATTTGGCTCAACATGACCCCAGGTCATGTTGGGTCTAAAGTCAATTGGGCTAGGTTGGGTCTAGTTGGCCAATTGAGGCTTTGGTCAAGTTCCACAAGTGATTTGGAATAGACTTTACCCATTGGTTTCAATCAATTTGACATAGATCAAGTTTTGACATATTTTGACCCTTTAGGTCAAAATGGGTCAACTTGGGTCAAGTGGCCAATTGGATTAGGTTAGGCTCAAATGTTAGCTTGGTCAAGTTCAAACATAAGTCATGAGTGAACTTAGATCAATGGTTTCAATCAATTTGGCCTATGGTGAAATTTGGTTATGTTAAGGTTTCATTTTGGGTTAAGTGTTGGCTTGGTCAACCCAAAGGTTTGACTTGATTTGACTCAATTTGATTGATTGATCCTCCCATGATGATTGTTGATCATGATGAGAGGAATATATGAGTTTGGTTCAATCCAATTTGGTTAGGATCAAAATTTGGCTCATAAGGGTACTTTAGGTCACTTTGGGTCAAGTGAGCCTAAGTGGGTCAAATAGCTTGGTCAAAGCTTGATTTGAGCATAGTTGATCCTGTATATGGACTTATGATTGAAATATAAATCCATTTACAAGTGATTTGAAGTCATATGGGTTTTGATCCATTTGAAAATTTCATATTCAAAGGAAGAACATGAAAGGATTTTGGGTTTGATTTTTGAACTAGGTTTTGATTGAGTGATTGAAGTTTGGATTTATATATGAACTCAAGATTGTAGGTTTGATTGAAACATGAGAGAAAATCAAGAGTTTGGCTTGATTTGAAATTGATTTGGTTAAGTTCAAGATTTTGACTTGAAATGCTTAGGTTGGATTTCGAGTTGGTTTGAGTTTGATTTTTGGAATAGGTTTTGATTTTTGAATTTATATTTCATTTATATATGTGAATATAAATTGGAATATAGATGGATCATGAGAAAATTTCAAGAATTTGAAGTGGTTTAATCATGATTTGGGCAAAGTCCATTAGGAAGGATTTAAGGGACTTACGAAAATTTTGGAGTTTAGAGTTTGAATTTTTGAATTTGGTTTGATTGATCTATATTTATATTTCATTTATATATGTGAAAATAAATAAGAATATAAATAAATTATAAGAAATTCCCATGACTTTGAACTGGTTTGATCAATATTTAGGCTAAGTCCATTAATAAAAAATTAATGACTTAAGGATATTTTAAATTGGGAATTTAATTATTAGATTTGATTTGATTTATTTATATTTATATTTAATTTATATATGTGAATATGAATGAGAATATAAATGAGTTTTGAGAAAATCCCATGATTTTGAATTGGTTTAGAGTTGGTTTTAGCTAAGTCCATTAATAGATAATTAAGGGACTTAGAAAATTTTTAAAATGATAATTTAATTTCAGGGCTTGATTTGATTGATTTATATTTATATTTCATTTATATATGTGAATATAAATGAGAATATAAATGAGTTTTGAGAAAATCCCATGACTTTGAAATGGTTTGATCAAGGTTTAGGCTAAGTCCATTAATGAAAATTTAAGGGACTTAGAAAAATTTCATGAATTGATTTGGAATTTTGAGTTTTGGTTTGATTGATTTGAAATTATATTTCATTTATATATGTGAATATAAATGACAATATAAATGGATTATGAGAAAATCTCAAAGGTTTGAATAGGTTTGAATCATGATTTTGGTTGACTCCTAAAGGGAAGATTAAGGACTTAGGCAAAATTTGGACTTAGAAATTTTTGATGGATTTTGATCATGGGTTTCAATCATAGATTTCAATCATGGATTTCAATCATATGGAGTCACTTTGAGTTTGGAGAAAATCAAATAGAATTGATTTGGAGCTTGACTTGAAAAAAGGAAAGTGAGGAATTATTCAAGCTAAGGGTAGGAAATTTTCCTAACACCCCTAAGGCATGACCTATTCCTATGGCTAACTCTTCTAAGTATCTAGGGCTAGGTTTGAGTGCCACCTAATCACTAGATGTGTCTTAGGACTAAGGAACTCTTAAAGTCTAAGAGGAGTCCTATGTCTAAGATGGAGGGGTTGAGAGCTCATTCTAAAAATGAAGTCAATAGCTAGTCATGCAAATCGACATGCCATCTGACTCGAATATTCCCTCACTGAAGAAGAAGGCAGTGGTAGTTCCCATGCACAAGGTTAGTGTCGTGACATAGTGATAGTGTCAAGATGCCCGTTGTTCCCTCATGTCGCCCAAAGAAGCTAGCACCTCCAAGGGGAAGGCTCCCATCCCAGTGGATTGTCTCCTATTTTGAGGTTAGGTCTAGCTCACCGCCTCTACTCCCTACCAGACCCAAAGAAGAAACAAGAACCTGCATGATAAAGTAATACCACACTCGCATTGCTAGGGAGATGGAGGCAGCCCATCAGAGGAGTTGCCCACATGGTTTCCCACCGACATAGCACCCGCCCACCTCTCTCTAGTCCTGAGAGGAAGTTAGAGGATTTTGCTTCACCTCCACCATTTAGTTTCCCACCACTTGAGAGGAGGGAAGTCGAGGCCTCCATTCAGTTTTACACCGAGTAGGTGGAGGTCAAATGATCTCGAGTCCTTCAATTTGATTTGATATCCCATTCCACAGTGTGGTAGGCTTAAAGTGTGAGAGGCCTAGAGAAGCCTGCACATCAGTTCATGTCACTAGCCGGGAGGGACAAAGGCATAGCCGATAGTCAGCAGCCTCCACACTTATGGATTTTTTGTATCGACGCTCTACTCGCACCGACCATATAGATAATATCTTACTTACTGGGACTACATATCATAGGAGAGCAGCTTCTATCCCGAGAGAATCGGTGGTGCCTCCACCACATCGCTCTTCTCCCCATCCACCATCACTCATACATGTTCCAGCATCTCCTATCCTAGCTAAGGCCATGAAGGCCACATCGGGGAAGAAGAGGACCTCATTGGTGATCCGGCTACGGCCAAGAGATCCCATCTTACATTACCTCAGGTGGTGCCGAAGCTCTCCTACCTTCGCCTAGTATGGGTGAAGAAGGAATGTCGACCTCGAAGCATAATAGTCATCCCTTCACCACCACCACCGCGGTAAGATATATAGATGGTTACAACATTTGCTGAAGGAGAGGGTGATTGTTTAGCTGCACCTATGATGATAGATCCTCCTAAGAGTGCCACTCCATATAGATTCAGTGATAGTCAGGAGCATGTTTCTTCCAGTGAGTATAGCCCTCACAGAGTTAACTCTCCAGCAGGGGAGGTCCAGGGCCTCACAGTACATGATAGTGATTGCACCACCGACGCCTTAGATCTTGTGCCTGCTTCTCTAGATGATATTATAGCCAATTATCTCATGGAGAATAAAGAGATCTTAGGATATGACTGGTCCAATGAGAAGAAAGTCATCTTTGATCCAAATGAGGATGATCTATTAGAAGATTCAGCAGGGGTACACATGGTAGATACCTGGGGTTCTCTCCTCCATGAGCAGTAGACTATGGAAGGTGCTGAGGCTGAGCAGGAAGACATGCCTACTTGACCCAACACCTCCTTCAACAGATAAAATAGAAAGATGATCTAATAGATAGGATGGGGAAGCAGCTTGAAGACTTGTTAGCAGTAGTCTTAGCACTTCAGAAATAAACACTATCAGTCCATCCTACTATAGCTGAGACTAGTCAGTCAGAGTTGGTGCATGTCTTGAATCCAGGCAAGACTTTACCTCCAGTAGAGCAAGGTAGAACCAGCATGTATAGGAAGGTAGTGGATAGTACCTCCATATAATAAAAAAGATATCAAGAGCATGGTTGAGCAATAGGTGAGAGAAGCATTGGCTCAAGCCTGAGGAGGATCATTAGTTTCAAAGGGACAACCCTACCCGAAGGAATTTGATACCATCCAATATCCTAAGGGTTTCATGCCTCCTTCTTTCAAAAGCTTCAATGACAGTGGGAACCTCAGGCAGCACATTGCACATTTCAGGGCCAGTTGTTGCAACACTGGTGGTAGTGGCGCTTTGCTCTTCTGTCTCTTTGTCAGTAGCTTAACAGACATAGCCTTTGATTGGTACGCTAAACTTTCTAACAGTTTAGTGAACACTTTTACTGAGTTGGAGTAGCTCTTCATCAAGAGGTTTACTAAAGCTCATCAAAGGGTGACTGTAGGTGATCTCGTGGCTCAACAAAACCTCGGTGAGTCCCTCATTGATTACATCCTCATATGTCATAATTTGAGTATGAAATGCAAACCAGAGCTATTTAAACAACACACCATTAAGATTCTACTTAAGAATATCTATGGCCCGGTTGCATTCATGCTCAAAGGTTTCACCATCAAAACTTTTGAGAAATTAATCAATAAGGAGGCTAGCTTATAAGGAGAAGCCAAACAGTCACCTTTTCTAGACCAATCAATAAATCAAAAGCCATAGAAAGCTTTTGAGAAGAAACTTGGGGAAATGATAGCAGTAGTAAGGGGAAACAGCTGGCCAGAGAGCAATTTGAGAGACCTCGTGCTACACAGCCACCACTTCCACCTCCTCTACCACCACCGAGCCCCACACCGCCACAGCCTCCATGGCCTACCGCCTCCTCCCCACACATCATCAGTAGCGTGATACACATACCCACTCTTTTGGATAAACTTAATAAGCCTTATTCATTTAAGAGGGAGGTAATCAGAAAGATCTTTAAGAATCTCTTAAATAAGCCTAGTTTTTAGCTATCCAAACCTAGAAGGAGAAGGAAAAAAGAAATGATCCTATCATCAATGTGTCATGTTTTGGAAGATTGATTTCACATTTAAGGTTTGGCTTGAACATAGCTTCAAGACCGGTGCTATAGTCATCCCAAAGAAATACCTTGTGGAACAACCATCCAGTTCCATTAGGGTATCTTTGGGGATACTTGCAATCCTTCCAAAACCAAAGAAGGTTGGGATATCTCCTTATCCTAAATCTCTAAGAATATTGTCTCAAAAATTAAGAAACTTTCCTTACAGGTGCCTAAGCCAGCTCAAACCTTCAACATCAAGGAAGGTTTGCAAGTTGCCAGAGCCAACTCAGAGAAAGGGGGAGCTCAACAGTAGCAGTAGCATGTGCCAAGCTCAGGATAGACAAGTACGCAACCACTAACCAATGCCAGCCTTCAGTTCACCATTGCAACTACTACATCAGCGACCCCCTCTACTTTAGCTAACTCTTCTTCTAGTAGACATCTTGTATGGGCGAATGAGGGCATCAAGTCCCTCACCCCTCTTACTTTACTTGATTTCTACTATGTACCTCCTATCAAATCTAAGAAATTAAAGAATAAAGCTAGCTTGAATTATAACTATGTCACTTTTGATGGGTTGTCTAAATCTATTTCTGATGATAACTCTTCAAGTCTAAACAATAATTATAACAATTTTGATATTCCTCTTTCTGATTCAAAGTTAGATTTTCCTACTCTGAATACTACGGGTTCACCTCTTGAGATAGGCTTGGAATCATCTAATTTTGAGGGTCCCATAGGAGAAGTTGTAGGTGAGCCTGACGTGTAGGTAGAATCTTCCATTACTTTGCCACAAGAGATCATTGAAGTCAACCTCCGTAGTGGCAAGGTTCTACCTCCTAGGGCAGCACCTCAAGATAGAGAGAAACAAGTCGTTGGTTCAGAGGATCAAGAAGCCCTTCTACAGGATGCTCCACCCTTGGATATGCTTATGGAGGATCAGTACAAGGTGGACTACAATGTTCTCTCTCACCTAAGAAAGTTTCCATCAAGCCTAAGCATATATGATGCCCTTATCTTATCCAAAGAGATGAGGGAATCATTAATCAAGGCTCTCCTTGATCTTGAGATATGCTTGGCTCAGTTGATCGCTATTGGAGAGGAGGAACATTATTTCATAGAAGCTCTGGGGTTCTCTTTCACATATGAAGACCTACTTCTGAGGGACATGGAGCACAACCGTCCCCTCTACATTATAATGGACATGGGCAGATTCAGACTTTCAGTTCACATCGATCTAGGTGCATCAGTGAACATTATGAGTCTAAAGACTTGCCTATTTGAGGATCAACATCTGCACACTCTGAGGAGATCGAATGATATTGAGAGGATTCAATGAACAAGGCAAGCGGGCTTTAGGTTTCATAGTGTTACCTTTGGAGATAGGTGACTGGAAGACTGAAGCCAAGTTTTATATCATTGATTCGAATACTTCGTTCACCACTTTGCATGATAGGCCTTGGATATATTAGAACAAGATGATTCCATCCTCCCTCCATCAGTGCATCAAATTCAGGAAGGATGGGATTGAGTATTGTGTCAAAGGAGATGAAAAGCCATTTTTAGTAAGAGAGGTTGAGATATATGAGGATGCGACCTACTATTTTTCTTAAACCACCCTTTCTCGTGAACTTGGACAAAATTCAAATTCAAAAGAAAAAGAAAATAAAGAAAAAGAAAAAAATAAAAGAAAGAGAAAATAAAAATGAAAATCCAAGTGAACAAGAAAGGGAAATTGAAGAAAAATAGAGACACATATCACATTCTACCCACAGTTCATTCCATCATATGGATATGGGGTAGGATGACTCGACCTCCTCTATGCAGAGGCAGAGGCAAAAACAGAGGCAGTTCCAGAGGTAGTTCCAGAGGTGGAAGACCCCCTGGTTGATCATTAGCCAATAGGGCTATGTTCTAGTTCATAAGAGGCAGAAACATTGCTTAGCTTTGATCTTTGCATCTTAGAATCTATAAAGTGTGAACTTGATGAACCAATCCACTGTAGTATCTCATGACACGGCCAATGCTATCCAAACATTTGGCACGATGGTCCATGATCCTCTCGCTATTTGATATTACATTCATACTCATCCGTGTGGTAAAAGGACGAGCACTAGCAAATTTCTTAGTAGCACACCCACTTCCTATTGATTCTCTGCTTAATGATGATATCCCTGATGAACAAATCATAAACTTAGGGGAGGTTGACAACCATCGATGGGAGATGTATTTTGATGGTGCAGTTTCTTTTTATAAAAGGGAAACACCATGATATACTCTTCCAGGAAAGGTAGGGGTAGAAATAGTTCTCTTAACTCCATATCACAATGTGATAAGATTCTTATACTATCTTTTTAACCCCTGCACCAATAATGAAGCCAAGTATGAGGTTTTGATTATCAATCTAGAGTTAGCTATTATAGTGTGTGCCAAGAGCATCAACATCTTTGGAGATTCTTAGTTGGTCATCAATCAGATTATCCAGTCCTACAAGATTCTCAAACCCAAGCTTCATCATTACCACAAGTATACCATGAAGTTGTTGGCTGAAATCCCTGATGTCACCATCTACAAGGTTCCCCGAGCAGAGAATTCAGTAGTAGATGCTTTGACCAAACTTGCCAAAGAATTGGCATGTCCGAAAGATGAGTCCATTCCAATAAGGGTCCAAAATATACAAGTCCTATCCCTTATTGATGTTGAACTCATCAAGAGACTTTCTCTTGAAGGGTAGGTTATTATTGACTATAAGGACAAGGAGCTGGATTGATGATAATCGATCATAGATTATTTGAACACCGACAAACTACCTCAAGAAAAGTCACAAGCCCATCATGTGAAACAGAGATCTCTCTCCTATGCTCTCATTGATGGCACCCTATACAAATAGTCCTTTGATCAAATGTGGTTACATTGTTTGGATAAACATAAAGCCCATAACATTGTAACTGAGGTGCATTCAAGTCTATGTGAGTGCATCAATCCGGTCCAAAGATGAAGATCAAGATCAAGAGAGTAGGATACTACTGGCCTTCAATGATTACAGACTGCATGGATGTAGTTAGGAGATGCCATCAGTGTTAGGTACACAGTGTGGTCTTACATCAACCACCCAACATTCTACACCCTACATTGCCCTCATGGCCATTTGAGTGTTGGGGGTACTGACATTGTGGGTCCTATCGATCCTCCTTCTTCCAAGGTTCATCGGTTCATCTTAGCTGCCACCAATTACTTTTCCAAGTGGGCAGAGGTAATTCCACTCAGAGAGGTCATAGCTCAGCATGTGCTTTAATTTTTCAGGAACCATATCGTATATAGTTCGAGGTGCCTCAATGAATTATATCCAATAATGGTACTACATTCAAAATCACCAAGATCAATAGCTTCGCCAGAAGACACGGTATGGATTGGAGATACTCCACCATCTACTACCCCATAGCAAATGGCTTAGTAGAAGCATTCAACAAAATTCTCATCAAAATACTAAAGAAGACACTTGATGACAATAAGCGAGAGGGGAATGAGTAGTTGGTTGAAGCCTTGTGGGCCTACCGCACCACATACCAAACTCCAACTCAATCTACCATATTTCCTTTAGTGTATGTGTATGAAGCCATTCTACTTTTAGAAGTTCAACTCACATCACTAAGGATCATTAGGTAGCAAAATCACTACAGAGCAGAATGCAAAGTTGCAATTAGAAGAGCTCAAAGGTTTGGAGGAGAGTCACCTATGGGCATGCTAGAACCTGAAGTTATACAAGGCCATAATGATTGAAGCTCACAACAAGCTGGTCCACCCTATGTATTTCCAAGTAAGAGAACTTGTATTAGTCCTAAGGAGACCAATTGTTGCTTGTCGAAAGATGAGAGGCAAGTTTGAACCCACTTAGGAAGGCTCCTATGTCATAGAGAAGGCCTACCAAGGAGGATCTTATTAGTTCATTGATTGTAAAGGGGAACACCCGATGCTTCCAATTAATGGGCTCTATTTAAAGAAATATTACCCATAAAATATGTTTGAAACTAATTATTAATAAAAGAACAAAAATTTGATTTCATTTCATCAAAATCTTCTCTTCTTTCAAAGTGTTGTTTGCTTGTCTTGCGAATCTGCCATGATGTGTCTAGGATAGGTGTAAGAATCCCCTAGAGGCATCCTATCCCTCTTTCACAACATAAACACAATCAAACAAAATCTCTTGGCACCATTAGAATAGGTGTGAGAGAACCCAAAAGGCATCATATTTTGATTAACACAATTGAGTTAGGTGTAAGAGAACCCAAGCAGCATCCTTTCTTAGTGGGAATTCCTAGTTGCCATCCATGGAACCATTTCTTTAAATTCCTCAAGTGTGTTTAGGATAGGTGTGAGAGAACCTAAGAGGCACCCTATTCCCTTTAATACAAACACAAAAACAAACACATATCTTTTGTCTCGGGCTATTTTGATGTAAGAGTGAGCCCCTGTGGCACTCACTCATTAGCTGCTCAAGATCGAGTCTACATGTTACCTCGCTAGTATGTCACCCCAGTGGTCACTTAGTTTGGAAGATGTGAGTCCCCTCACTTTCTAACTAACTTGACTATTGCAAACCAAAGAGCACCTTGTTAGTATGGTAGACTTCGCTACCCTAGTAAGCTACTTCATGTTGATTTTGATTAAGAAGATGTGAGTCCCTGAGCTTTATTTTGAACTAATCATCATGATCTACCTAGGTTGAGTATATTTGAGGTTTAGGATAAGTCCCCCAGAGGCTCCTTTCCTCTTGACTACATTTGAGTCGATATAAGTCCTCCAGCAGCATTTGCTCAGTAATTACCCTAGGTCGGATGACACCTATCGAGTCAAAGGCAGACTATCCCAGCAATCAATTTTGCTATAGGAAGATGTGAGCCCCCGAGCTTTCTTCCTAGGTTGATTGTTGCAAACTGATGAGCACCTTAGGTTAGTTTATGTTCGCTATGCTGACAGCGGCTCACCCAATGGATACACCACTCATGGCAGATGTGAGTCCCTGTGCTTTCTCCTTAAGTTGGCTACCAAATACCTATTTGATATGACTAGCCATGTCATCTTCTCCAAGGTTTTGGATTAAGCCCTTAGTGGCCCCTCTCCCTGAGGGCATTCTATTTGGATCACGTTCTTTACGACCCCATTTAGACACTACCGAGTTATTCTTGGATTGGACAATCCCCCTTTCCTAGTAGCCACCCCTATGGTTGGAAAATTTATTCACTGAATGTGCAGATTCTCCTTTGGTTCGATAAATTTGAGATAGGTCTAGGCTGATATAAGCTCCTTCTCAGTTTGATCCCTCGCAAACCAACAGGGTCCATGTTAAAATAAACTAAACAAACAAATTAATTAATTTGCTTAAGGATTAAGAATTCAAGTCTCCAAAGGGCCCATTTTTCCAAGCAGGCATCCTATCTTTAGGGCAGTGTCAGCATAACTCCCTATAGAAATTGCTTGATTACCTGAGTTAAGATAAATACTTGGATCGGTACTCACTCTATAGTGGCCCTAAGGTCAGGTTCAATCTATTTTTCCACAAGAAGGTTACCCCGACAGTCATTCCGCTTTTGAAGATGTAAGACTATGGCACATTCTTTCTAGCATGACTGTCACAAACTGACGGGCAGCCCTAAGTCGAGATTGATTTGTTGCCCAAAGCAATCGATCACCCCAGTGGTCTTTTGTAGTGGAATATGTGAGTCCCCAAGCTTTCTTCCCTTGAATTGACATTGCAAACTGAAAGGCACTCCTTTGGTCAGATAGTTCTCCCATCAGCTGAGAAGCTACTCCCTTTGGTTCAGTAAATCTGAGATAGGTCTAAGCTAATATAAGCTCCTTCTCAGTGTGATCCATCACAAACCAATAGAATCTATCAAAATAAACAAATTAAAAAATGAAACAAATCTTGACTATTTTTTGGCTGATTTAAGTCCCCAAATGGTATTCACTCAATAGTTAGCCCTAGGTCGGGTTCGATTTGTTGCCTTGCCAACCGATCACCCCAGTGGTTCCTTATTTTAGAAATGTAAGTCCCTGTGCTTTCTTCCTAATTTGACCATTGCACACCAAAGGCATCCCTTTGATTGGTTAGTCCTACTTTGTGATTGGTAGTCTATTTCCTTTGGATTGGTAAATATGAGTTAGCCCAAGGCCACCACGGCCCCTACTAAGTGTAGTCAATCACAAACTGATGGGACCCATCAAAATAATTAAAAAATGAAACTAATCTTGACTATATTTGAGTTGATCTAAGTCCCCCAGCGGTATTCAGTCAATAGTTAGCCCTAGGTTAGGTTTGATCTGTTGCCTTGCCAATAGATCACCCCAGTAACTGGTCCCTACTTTGGAGGATGTAGGTCTACTATGCTTTCTTCTACTCATTTGCATACTAAAAGGCACCCCTTTGGTTGTCTAGTCCTATTATGTGTTTAGTAGACTACCCTTTTGGATTGGTAAATTTGAGTTAGGCCTAGGCTTCCGTGGCTCCTACTCAGTATGATCCATTGCAAACCAATAGAGCCCATCTCAAAATCCAAAATTTAAAAATCTAAAATAAATTCAACCCTCCTCCCTCAGTGGAGTCGAAAACTAAACAAAATAAATTCAACAAAATAAATCCAATCAACCTCCCCAGTGGATTCAATCAAATCAAAATAATCAAAATAAATTAAATAAATCAAACCTCTCATCCCCTTGTGGATGATTTGAACTTGTTTCCCTAGTGGAAGGTTCACATACTTTATCCCTAGTGGATTCCTCCTTCCCTCTCTTATGTTCTTGACATGAGTAGAGTCACATCGTACTAAGCTTTAGATTCCTTCTACACCTTGGGTTAGGAGTAGACCATTTATGTTAGTGCTTGTGATTGTCTAGTGTTGTTAATCATTTCGGTCAACACTAATATGTGCGGTGTTCCTTATCGACCACACCACACCTATTGGGCGCCCTTTGTTGACCTCATTTTTAGGATGAGCTCTCAACCCCTCCATCTTAGACATAGGACTTCTCTTAGACTTTAAGAGTTCCTTAGTCTTAAGGCACATCTAGTGATTAGGTGCACAGTCAACCTAGCCCTAGAGACTTAGAAGAGTTAGCCATAGGACTAGGTCATACATACCTTAGAGATGTTAGAAAAATTCGCCTACCCTATAGCTTGAACCAAATTCCTCACTTCCTTCCTTCAATTCAAACTTAAATCAATTCTAACTTGATTGATTTTCTCTGAACTCATATCAACTCCAACTCTAACTCAAACCTTGAACCAATTCAATGGATTTTCTCAAATTATGAATCAGTTCCAAATAATTGAAACTTATGATATGATTGGATTCCAAACTCCAAAATATTTCCTAAGTCCTTTGATTCTCTCTCATGGACTTTGCTCAGATCAAATCCAAATCAACTCAAATTCAAGAAATTTTCTTACAACCAATTTATATCCTCATTTATATTCACATATATAAATGAAATATAAATTCAAATCAATCAAACCAAATTCAAAATTCAAATCCAAACCAACAATCTTTTCTAAGTCACTTTGATTCTATCTTATGGACTTAGCCTAAATCAAATCTAAATCAATTCAAATTCAAGGAATTTTCTCATAACCCATTTATATTCTCATTTATATTCACAAATATAAATGAAATATAAATTCAAATATCCAAAAATAAATTCAAAAATCAAATCAAAATTTAACCAAAATCCAACCTAAGCCTTTCAAGTCAAAATCTTGAACTTAGCCAAATCAATTTCAAATCAAGTCAAACCCTTAATTTTTCTTCATGGTTCAATCAATCCTACAATAATGAATCCAAATATAAACATAAACTTTAAACATCAAACCAAAAAATTAATTCAAAACTCAAACTTAAATTCAATCAAAATTTAACCGAAGCCTTTCAAGTCCAAATTCTTGAACTTAGCCAAATCAAACTCAAATCAAGCCAAACCCTTGATTTTTCTTCATGATTCAATCAATCCTATAATCATGAATTCAAATATAAATATAAAATCCAATCATCAAACCAAAACTAAATTCAAAAATCAAACCCAAGTCAAACTCATGTTCACCCTTTTTGAACTTGAAATTATCAAATGAATCAAAACCAATTTGACTCTAAACCACTTGCAAATGGATTTATATTTCAATCATAAGTCCATATGTGAGTTCAACCAAACTTGATTCAAGCCTTGATCAAGTCAATTGACCTACTTAGGCTCACTTGACCCAAAGTGACCTAAAGTACCCCTTATGAGCCAAATTCTAATCCTACCCAAATTGGATTGAACTAAGCCCAACTAAGCCTCACATTGTGAGCAACAATCATCATGAGATGATCAATCACTCAAATTGGTTCAAACTAAGTCAAACCTAAGGGTTGGCCAAATCAACGCTTAGCCAAAATGAAACCTAAACTAGCCAAAATCCATAGGCCAAATTGATTGAAACCATTGATCAAAACTCATTCATGATCAATATTTGAACTTGACCAAGTCATCATTTGAGCCTAACCTAGCCCAATTGGCCACTTGACCCAAGTTGACCCAACTTGACCTAAAAAAGTCAAAATGTGTCAAAACTTGATCTAAGCCAAATTGATTGAAACCAATGGGTCAAGTTCATTCTAAATCACTTGTTGAACTTGACCAAAGCCCCAATTGGCCAACTAGACCCAACCTAGCCCAATTGACCTTGAACCCAACTTGACCTAAAAGGTCAAATTGAGCCAAATCCAAATATAAACCAAATTGATTGGAAACAAAGATACCAATCCATTTCAAATGATCAACCAAACATAAAAAACCCATGACCTAACCCAAATGGGTCAAATGGGTCAAATTGTTCAACTCAACCCATATGACCTAAATGAAATCAATGAACCAAATTCAAATATAAATCTAATTGAATCAAACCAATGATGCCAAAACATTTCAAATGGTCATATGAACTTGACCCAACCCTTGGTTTGACCCAATTTGACCAATTAGTCAACTTGACCCAAGTTGACCCATTTTGACCTAAATGGGTCAACATGAGCCAAATCATATCAAATCAACTCCAAATTCATTGAAACTTGGCCCAAACCATTTTTCAATCATACCAAACATATTCAAATTGAAATATAAGCCAAATGACCATTTTACCCCTAGGCCATAGGGTAACCTAAAATCAAAACCACTTGGAATTTGGTCAATTCCTTTTCATGGACACTTGGCATCCTCTTAGTGGACCAAATGATCACTAATGGACATGGTGCACATGACCCAATGGGTTTGGGTTAGCCCAACCCAACCTAAGGCTAAAACCAACCACCCCCATGGACGTGAGCACATGGGAATCCTTCCTCCACCTTATTTTGCACATGGCAAACTTCCCCACTACCTTCTCTAGCCAAATCGAATGTCATGCCACTCTAAACGTCCAAAATAACCCATTGAATAGAGTGTATTGAATCAAAATGGCATAAGCATTCACGACCATCTGATTCACCTAGGGGGAGATATAATCCCCCTAATTCCACTAGAATTCAACACACACACACACTTGATTGAGCTAAGGGAACTCAGAGCAAGCATTTGCAAGTCTCCCCAAGCTTCCTAGAGTGAATTCCAATTCTCCATTTTTGGTTTCTCTTAGACTGAAAACATGGGAGCTTCTTCAAATTTCCAACTTACTTAATACACAAAATCAAGCCAATTCCTCTTGCAAGCTTCCTAAGAGGACTCAATTGAACTCACTCCAAGCTTCATCCAAGTTCCAAAGGCAAGGGAGGTAGTGTTTAGACCAAGGCCAAATCCATTTGAAGGAGAGCTTGGTCCATAGGAAGATCCAATCAACCAAATCACCTCAAATCTTCAACAGGGCTTTGTTCTCCACCAGACGAAGCTACCTCAACGGATTCGAGCATCGGTGATAACCTCCGTGATCCAGCAGCCAGAGAGTGTCCTTGTGAAAGAAAGTTTCACCTCATGAGAATTTGACCGTTAGATCTTCTCCCCTTTACTCTTAGATGGTGTGGGTAAAGTTTGAGCTAAATTCGAACTCAATCGAGCTCGAATCTTGCAATGGAAGATGGACAGTTTCCCTTTCCCACAAGCGAGCTCAGGGACGGATCATGGGCCCTCCATCTACGTGTTTTGGATAGGTGGCCATGATCAAGATGCATAGGATCCATAGATTGATCCCTTAATACCATTGGCTTTATCTCAGTCTTCCAATCTCTGATCGGATGGATGAGGAGAAAGTGCATAGCACCGCCGTAGACGCTGTTATGATATGATAACTTAAGTGGCCTTTCCTATCATGCCATGTGGAAAGCGCATGCTGCGTCAGCCTCCACATGGCGCCGACGAGATTAGATATTTAATTAGGGATTTAATTAATTATCCTTAATGGTTGAATCTTCATAATTGCATAACTAATTCTAGAAAAATCATGAAAATACAAAGTAAAATGCATTGTAAAGATATTCCTTAGTAGAATAATCTAAAATTATTTCTAATGGATTTTGGACAGTATTTTTTTTCCTCAATTAGGGTTTTAATAAAAAATTAATAACCCTAATTATTACCTAATTATTTCATTAATTCATTTCAAATTTCTAGTATATTTAATGGGATGATAACTGTCTCCCCTTATTTTCTTGGGATTTATTGATGAGTTAATTAGGTAAATCATGTAATGAATCCTTAATCATCCTCTTTATATAATTAAGGGTAATTAAGCATGTGAACAGTGGTTTACCCCCTTTTTAAGTTAATTAAGCCTTGCTTAAGTAAAGAAGAGGTTTATGGAAAGGATTTGGAGAATTTTCCCTAAGCCATTCCCTAAACCCCTTTCCTTCCTTAATCTAAACTTAATTAAGGGCTAACCTACTAATCAACTACTTAATTAACTTGATAAAATTTTCAAAACAATCTAGAATTTAATCAATTCATCTTGAGTAGGTGCTTAGGTGTTCAAAAACTTAAGTTGCTTAAGGAAATCAAAATCCAACCCACATGTGTGGGAAGGGTTATGAAAGTACTTAAATTAAACCCCTTAACTTAATTAATCACTAAATATGAGCCAATTGCATTAGGACCTTTCTTTCCTAGGTGCATTGATGATTTAAATTCCTTGTGTGATTTTATGTCATACATTGACTCATAATTATGTGATTAAATATGTTAAAGGTGGTAAGGTAATTACACATTAATTCACACCTTAATCTAACCAAAGCAAAAAATTGATCTAATCACCTAAAAATTGAACTTAAATAACTCACACATGGGGGAATGGGTTAGGACCAGCAAACTCATCTCACATTTCTCAAATTAAAATCAAACTTAAACAAAAATCCAAAATCTCCCTAAAATAAATGTGATTTACTCTAATCTTATTCATAGGATTATCTTTAGGAATTATTTAGGGTGGATGAATTTACATTATATTCATTACTTTATTTATTTCCTAACATTCTAAATTTGTATGTCATATGAAGTTCATGCATTCATGCTTTTTGAAAATCAAATTAAAAATGAAATGTTTCCTTTATGTCAAATTGCATGTTTTGGCTAGAGTAAGAATATGAATGTCTATTATCACTATTAAATCTAAAATTATTTTTAAAACTTATAAATCAATTATCAAAACTGAAAGGCATACTACTTATGATTATTTATATGCTTGCATGTGAGTAAAAAGATAAAGATGTGCATAGTGTGGCTTTCCTTCTCTTTTCTTTTAACATAGTTTTGAATAGGATTTGGAAAAGTGTATAGTTCATTTGAAAAGAACACAACACTTGCTTAAATATTTTCCTATTCATTCCTATGTTATTACTTAAGAAGGACATCCACACTTATACATATAAATTACATAAACAAATCAAACAAAAAAATATAAACTTTTGCATCTTTCTTTTTCCATTCATTTCTTTTGTACATGTATATGTATTTAAGGAAAGTGGTATATTAGTTTGGACAACCCCAGGGTTATGAGGCTTTAAGTAGCCCTAAGTAGGTCTTGTACCTTATATCCCTGGAGCTAACAATGGCATCATACTCACTTATGCCTTTCATACATATATGTGTGCATATAAAAAATGGATAAAAGAATCCCTCTTTTTCTACTTAACAAAATCATAAATCATAAAAACATTCAAATTTCTTAAACAAATTCCCTTAGAATTCATCATCAAAGTGTGCTAAACATTTCCATTTGCATGTATAGATATGCTTAAGATTCATTCATATGCATGTTACACATGTTGGGAAAGAAATAAATGATGTGTGTTTGATAGTATTTCACTTTACTTAATCTTAAAATGCCTTTATTTTTGAATAAGTTTGTTTAGAGAAAATCTAAACTTAGGATTAATTAAAGCACATAATAAAATATTCACTAAAGAAAAATCAAATATGAATCTACCTTAGAAATTACTTAAGGTAAGGAGGAAAGAGAAGTTCTCTTCTCTTTTTCTCTCTTTACAACTTAGTAATTAATTATAGGATTCACTTAAACCAAATCAAAATACAAAAATAAAATTAACCAAAGAAACTAAACCACTTACATGAAACAAAGCCTCTAAGTTGAACATTAGAAAACTTCAACCTTAAAGCCTAGCTAAGAATACCAAACAAACTTTAAATAACACACACATTATGCTAATTCACCATTTCTAGCTTTAGGTTATGGCGGTGCATGGTTTGATGTTTGCTTTTATTTTGTAATATTTTATTTTAGTCTGGATGTTAGGGTGCATATGCGTAGACTGAATGGTAGGGTGACTTTAGTCTAACCATTATCTTCTGCAAGGGCACTGTAATAAAAAATATATAACTATTTATGCTGTGCAGGTGCTTATACCCCTAAGCATAATCCAAAATAGGCCAAGTGGACTTGGTTACCCATGTATGGGGTGCTAAGTCCAATTTATATATATACATGCTTGGGATTGTATGATTTTTTTGGCTAATGTCTATTTTGTAGGTGTTAGTTAGATTTCTTTTTTCCCATTTTCATGTACTTTTGCATTTAGGATTTTTGAATGATTATTATGGGGGATTAGGATTAACATTGGTCATAAGATCTCATCTTATGTACCATGTGAAGCTTTTGGAGCATCCACATTCCAACCATTCAAAAGAAGGAACCAAAGAAGAAAGAAGAAAGAAGAAATGAAGAATGAAGAACCCCATAACATGAATTTCCTTGCTTAATTGTAATTAATTCATTTGTAATTTGAGTTGTATAAGGGTAGAGCTTGGCTACCCAATTTATTTTTTCAGTTTTGTGCAATGGAGCCTGACCACAAATGGACTTTTATTCTTTTGCACTAGTTTTATAAATTGATTGATGTTTGTTTAACTTGCGCATTAAGATGGCACCTTTTTCTAGTTTCTTCCCTGCTTTGATGTATGGCCTAGATGATGATTAGACTCTTAGGAAAATAACTTTTTTCTAATTAAATAACCCAAATTAAAAATAAATGACTCATAACCTCACGTAAATCTTAGGTTATAAAATAATATAAAAGAATTAACAACCCCTTAACTGGATGTTGTCTTACTTTTCTAACATCATAAATAAAAAGCATATCATTTCACTCTTGATTTGAGGGCTTTCACCTTTGCCAAAGAACTTGGTTTGACCTGTGAGAGCCATGGTGGAAACACACCTCCTTATCTTGCTGATTTTATCCCATAATCTAATTTTTCATGCATTAGGCATATAATTCCTAAAGCCTGTGTCAAATTGATTGTCAAAAATAAAAATAAAATGTAACAAAATTTGCATTATATTTAAGTCATTAAAGCATGCCCTACATGATCTAGTCTTTTAGGGAGTGTGTTTAAGGACTTAGCCTCTTTCTAAATAAACAACAGCTTAGCTATCTTGCAAAAGCATTTGACTTGCCTATATATTTTAAAATCATAGGAGGAGTTAGTTAGTGGCCACCCCCAAGCAGTTGTAAGTCCAACAATCGGGTGATTTATCCTCTCTTGTGGAGGTAAACCAAATACCCATTTTTTCCTTAGATTTAGGTTGTGCTTTTATCCCTCAGCTAAAGCTCCCTAGATTTTAGTTCAGGGGTTGCTACATCCCTTTGCGGGCTATGAGCATAAATCCTCACCTCTTAGGAATTTTTGTGACCTTGTATCATGGTATTATAAGCCCTAGCATTCTAATTAAAATTCAACTCAAATAAATAAATTTAATTTCAAAAATGTAAAACCCCACCATAAGATAGTTTGGGGTGCTTACTAGGCTTCCTAGTATCTTAAGCACTCCCTACTTGTTTTCATTTGGCTTTGATAAGAACTCTCTCCTCTTGATCGATCCCACTTGACCTTCTAAAAATAAACCAATCGATTGATAATCCTACCTTTCAAAATTTTTGAAGACAACAATCATTTAACTTAATCGAGAGTATTCCTAAGGAATCTCGCTTTTAGATGTAATTAATAATAAGGGCTTGCCCCTGTATGGAACTTAACGAACCCGATTTAAAATAAACATTACTTTACTTTTCCATATAAAGTAGGGGAAGAATCTCGGGTACATTCCGAAGACCAAAAGCCCTTAGGAGTTCTTATTGAGGTGATTAGGTCTATTATAGGGTGGTGACTTCTATCTCTCGAGATAGTACACATTTCCTCAATGCCATACCTGATCACCCTAATAAGAATATTTGCAGATCTGTGTGGTATCCTAAAAGGAATATATTTCTATTTTCATTTATCATCTTCAAAAGGATAGATGAAGACATGAATATTTTCACCACATCCATCAAAGTAAAGGCTACCAACTTTCGGGCATACCTTTGTCACTCTCTCCTGCCTGCTTGGGTAGATATTTGAGCCTCCGTGGATCTCTCTCTATGGATCTGACCCCTATCACTCCTAGGGATCATGGATTGTAAGTCAAATAAGGTACCAGACTCTGAGCATCTGTAAGCTCTGCTGACCTGGCGTAAAATAATCCTAAGTTTGGTGTAGGGTCTCCTATGCTCCCTAGCCAGTGTCTCATAGTATGCTGGTGGTGGAGGAGAAGCAGTGATCCTCTGGTAATCCTCCTCTTTATCTATGGCCGAGAGGGGGTGGAACCAACTACCACTCAGAGGTGGAGAGGTCTCACAGGGAGAACCCTCCTCAGCTATATGGAAAGCAGTGTTAAGCTCTCTGGCTGCCCTGCTTAATCTTCTAATTTTTATTGTGGCACTAGGCATGAGTGAGCAGTGCAGAGAAAAAATTGGCACCTACCTCAAAAGTTGAGAAGACAATCTCAGAGGCTGAGACATCCTTCCCTTTTGGGGTGACCAATAAGGAGGAAGCAGCTCTCACTAGAGTTATGGCATGGGCAACTGAATGGGAAGGTATGGAAACTGACACTAAATGAGGTGTTGGAACCACTATGGCCTTCCTCTTCAGTGAAGAAAACTCAGAGATAGATGGGATATCCAAGCGGATGAGTGGCATCTGCCCTGCCACCTCTTCCCTACTAACAGTTTTGAGGGCTGCCCCCTCATAAGTAATACAGACCCCTAAAAGCCACGACCAAAGTAGATCAAGTTGGTGGCATCATTCATGGTGAGATTGGCCTAATCCAAGGACAAATCTACACTAGAAGGAAAAGAGAAGATGAAATTGCTAGAAGCCATGATCACTACACTGACTGGAAGTTGGACTGACTGACTGTACTGAAATTACTGCATTTGTTGAAATATAATTGAGTCAAATGCTTGCCTTGAGGTTTGCCTTCAATCATTGACTTCTATACTTAATTTGGAATTTGAACCCACACTTAACAAATTTAGGTATGCTAAGTGGGGTTCATTGAATTTTGGAGAGATTTTTGATATTTGGAGGAGAGACTTTACCATATGATTTTCATTTAGAAACCCATACTCAACCAATTTAAGTTGGTTGGATGCGATTCAAATATTTGGAGAGACTTTTAAAGATATTTGTATCATGTATCTTGTTTGAAAATTTTGATTTAGAGACGCCTCACTTAGCAAATTTCGGTATGCTAAGAAGAGATTTTGATTACATGTTTGGAGATTTTGTGAAAGTATCTTTGTTTGTGATGGTTGGTTATGTGTGTGACATATGTTGATTTAAAAATGGGGCTTCTTACTTAATAAATTTGGTATGTTAAGAAGAGGCCAAATCTATTTGATATGTGTTTGAGAATGAGACTCACTTAACAAATCTAGTATGTTAGGTGGGAGTCAAGTGTATTTTGATTTGTGTTTGTTTGCTTTTGAAAATGAGACTTCGTATGTTAAGTAGGAATCAAGTGTGATATGATTTGAAAATGGGATTCTTACTTAACAAATTTGGTATGTTAAGTAGGAATCAAATGTGATATGATTTGAAAATGAGATTCTTACTTAACAAATTTGGTATGTTAAGTAGGAATCAAGTGTGATTATGATTTGGGTTTTGAAAATGAGACTCTCACTTAACAAATTTGGTATGTTAAGTTGGAGTTAAGTGTAATTATGATTTGTTTGAAAGAGAAAAAAATCTATTTAACAAATTTTGGTATGTTAAATAGAGTTCAATTTGTATTTTTGTGAATTTTAGAAATGGGACTCTCAATCGATAAATTTGGGTATGTCACATGGAGTCCAAAATATGTCATGATTCCATGTGTGTGATCTCTTGCTTTTGAAAAGATGGAAACTTCGAATCTAGCATATGTTAAATATGTTAAGTGGAGTTTCAATTTTATGCTATGATATTATTTAAAAATAAAATCTTCATTCAACAAATTTGAGCATGTCGAATGGAGATAACTATTTTCAAAAAAGATGCTTTTTGAAAAAATGATTTTGATTTTGATTTTGAAAAGAACCTCCATGTAACAATCATGGGGATTGTTAGATGAGATTTTTTTATATGAGTTTTATGCTTTTTTTTTTAGTTTCTTATGAATTTTTTGCAAGATCTTTTGTTATGTGAATTTTGAAAAAGTGCTATTGGAAAGTGACATTTTGCAAAAGAGTTTATTTTCTTAAATATTGAAATGTACCTTGCCTCACTAAGCTAGTGGTAAGGAGGTTCTAAATTTTTGTCATCTCCTTTCTTTAGTTAATTTTATCTTTCACCTATTGGGGAACCCAATAGGGGTTTCAAGGCTTACAAGGAGTGAGGTCCTAAAACCTAGAGAATGTTGGCTAACTTTGCTTAAGAATGAAGTAATCTAAGTGCCACCAGAAGGAGAGATAGTCTTGGACTTATATGAAATACAAGTCCACTATCGATGCTTGGAGACAATAATTATCTATTAGAGATGGAGAGAGGAACCATCCCAAGCAAAGTCGCCAGAAAAATCTGTGATGTTTTTTTTTTTTTTTGTATATATGGGGGATGCCATGCATATCTGAGGGTGTACTTATTGAGGTGATCATGTACGACATCAAGGAATAGTGCACTATCTCAAAAGATAGAAATCACTATCCTATAATGGACCTAATCACCTAATAAGGACTCCTAAGGCATGATGGGTCTTGCAAGCCCCCATAGTTAGATACATCCTAAGGAAGGCGAGTTCCTTATGAATATTCTTGATTAAAGTAAATAATTATTGTCTCCAAAGATTTCAAAGATATGATTATCAATAAATTAGTTATGTTTAGAAGATCAATCAAGATGGATCAAAAAGGAGAGACTTATTATCAAAGCAAAAGGAGATGAGTAGGGGATGCTCATGATACTAGGAAACCTAGTGAGCATTCCAAACTATCCTATGGTTGAGCTTTATATGTTTGAAATTGAAGAGAATTACATGTTTGAGTTGAAATTTTATTAGAAAGCTGGGACTTATAATCACACAATACAAGATTATGGAAATGTCTAAGAGGTGAGGATTTATGCTTGTAGCCCAAGGGGAAACAACAACCTTAGATCCTAAATCTAGGGAGCTTTAGCGAGGGCCAAAGCATGTCCTAAATCTAAGGCAAAAAATGGGTATGTTGTTTACCTCCATAAAAAGGGTAAAATACCTGACTGTTGGACTTATAACCGCCTGGAGTGGTAACCAGCTAACTCCTCCTATGTCTTAAAACCATGTATTCAAGTCATATGTTTTGCAAGATGGTTAGGTTATTATTATTAGAAAGAAAACTAAGGTCCTTAAACCCACTCCCTAAGAGACTAGAGCATGAGTGGTATGAATAATGACTTAGTCTAATGCAAATTTTATCATTTTTATTTGACTTTGAACTCTTTATTTTGACAAAGGCTATAGGATTTTTATATGTCTAAATGCATGATGAAATGAGTTATGGGCTAAATCAAAAAGAAAGAGGTGTTTTCCACCATAGAGGAGATCCTCAAAGGTCAAGTTTTCCTCTATTGTACAAAGATGGAAACCCTCTCTTAGCAAAAGTAAAACAAAATGACATGTATAAAATTAAGCATACAACATCTAGTTAAGGGATTGCTAAATCTTTTCATTATCTTGAGTTAATGCTTAGGCTTTATGTGAGGTTATTAATTATTTAGAAAATTAATTATGAGATGTAGTTATGGTAGAAACTTTATTTTTACCTAAGAGCCTAAATGGATCCAGGTCATACATTAAATCACCATATATGAAGAAACTAGGAAAATACATGCCATTTTTATTACACAATTGTAAATAAAGAATCAAACAATCTATGAACCCAATGTAAAAGAATAAAAGGTCAATGCCGTCAGGTACCACCATACAATCCGAAAAGAGAAATGGGTAGCCGAGCTCTACCCTTATACAACCTAGTATATGAAAGAATAATTACAATTACAAATGAATAAATGTTATGGGGGTCTTCTTATCTTCTTTCTTCATGTCTCCTTCATTCCTCCTTTGGATTTGCATACTTCAAAGGCATCACAGGGGCCTCCCAAGACAAAGCCTTCTAGCCTCGCTCATCCTAATCCCCCATAATATTAATCCTAATTCTTAATACAAAATTACATCAAAAATAGGAAAAGTAAATCTAACTACACCTGCAAAATAAGTGTTAGCTAAACACACTATACAACCCAAGAAGTTATATGTATAATTTGGACTTAGCACCCTGCACATGGGTAACCAAGTCTACCTATCCTAATTTAGATTATGCTTAGGGGTTAAGCAACTTGTGAAAGAGAGCATTTATATTTATTTTAAGCACCCCTTAAGCACAATCTTCTATAAAAAATATAATTAAGCTAATCACGACCTAACATCTAGTCTACGAAGCATACAGCCTAACATCCAGTCTACCACAATACATCAGAAAACAAACATACATCAAATCATGCACCGCCCTAACATAAAACTAGAAAAGGTGAATTAATCTAAGGTGTGTATATTAAGGCTCGTATGGTATGCCTTAGCTAGGCTTTAAAGTTATCATTCTCTAAGTGTGAAGGATATTTAATTATAAAGGGTGATCTCACTTTAAGTTGTTTAATTAATTTGTAAGTTTTACTTAATGTTTCTTTGTTTCACTTGGCCTACACTAAATAACTAAGTGTTATAAAGAGAAGAAAACAGAGGATCACTCTCTTTCATCCCTACCTTAAATCACTTCTAAAGCAAATTAATTGAATGAATTCCCTTTAATGAATGTCTTATTACATATTTTAATTAATCCTAGGTTTATGTTCACTTTAAATAATCTCATTCAACAAGAAAGGTATCTTAAGATTAATTGGAATTAATTACTATCACATAATGCCTATTTGTTCATTTATTTCCATCATATATAGCATGCATATGATTAAGTCTTAAACATAACTATACATGTAATTTATATCTTAGCAGACTTAAATGATGAATGTAAGCAAATGTACTTGAAATTGATGTTTCTTTTAGCTGAATTATTTTGTCATATTAATTTAAAGCTCTATCTAAATTCTTACACAAAAGAATAATAAAAGAACTCTAAATCATATGACTAATCAATCCAACCACTTGAATAAAATATGAATGCATGTTTTTAATAGAAAAAATGGGTTTTCATTCATTAGCTAAATACACATTCAAATGTATAAAAGCTTTAAGTACATCACCATTATTTTTCACCAGGGGAGTGAGGTAAGAACCTCTTTGGGGCTACTTAAAGTTGTGCATCCCCAGAATATTCAGACTAATATACCCACTATTCTTAAATACATATAGATGTATAAGAAACTATAAGAATAAAAAGCCATGCAAAAGTAGAGTTTGATTTAATTGATTTAATTGATTTATTTGTGTGAATGAATTAAAGCTCTATCTAAATTCTAATGTCAAAGCGCATAAGAATGAAATCAAACAGGTACATCACCATTATTTTTCACTAGGGGAGTGAGGTAGGAACCTCCTTGGGGCTACTTAAAGTCGTGCATCCTCGGAATGTCCAGACTAATATATCCACTAACATTCTTACTTATGCAAATCAACATATGAATGAAAGAAAGGAACTTTACTTCATACTCTAACTTTATATTCACATGCACCTTCTATGTATGTATAACTAAAGTCACAATATATATTATTATTCATTAATAAACTTTTTAAAATATATTTATAATTTAATAGTGATAATAGCCACACATATTTTTAATTAAGCCAACACATGTAGGTTTGACATAAGGAAACCATTTTATTTAATTAATTTTTAAAAGAAAAGAATGCATGACTAGAAGTGGCATACAACATTTTAACATGATTAAAAAGAAATAAAGAAACACAAGCATGTAATTTCATTAAATCCAACTAATTCCTAAGGACAATCACATTAAATAATCTTATTTAAAATAAACTAAAGTTTCTTAAAGCCATTTTGATTTCATGTTTGATTTGATTTGAGGGATGTGAAAGAGGTTTGCTAATCCTAATCCCATTCCCCATATGTGTGAATTAATTTGGTTTAATGAGAAGCAATTAGGTGATTTTTATGGATTGATTAAGTTAAACATGGATGAAATCAATTAATTAACCCTTACCTATGTTACCTTAAGATAATTAATTAAAAAATTATGAGTTAATATGATATACAAATAAATTGAAAAGTAAATAGAAATGCTCCAATTAAGCTTAAAGAACTCACTTAATTACTTTTATGGTTTTCTCACACATATGAGCTAACAATAATTTCATTAGCTATATCTTTAGGTTATTGAACACTCAAAGAGCTACCCAAGAGTTAATTAGGGAAAATAAGTTTAATCAAGTTAATTAAGTTCGTTAATTATTTAATTAAATTCTAATTATCCTTAATCAATAATATGAAATGGACTTAGGGAAAGAGACAAAGAATGAAGCCTAAGTCTCAATCCCTAAATCTTTTAAATTAGTTAATTAAAGTTCAAATATGATTTGGGTTTTGATTAATTTAATTAATTAATTAATTAATGAGTTTTAATTAATTAATTTTAAAAAGGGAATGAAGAAGACTTAAGGAAAAGATTGGAAGAGGGGTCCCAATACATTTCCCTAAGTTTCTCCATTGTTAACGGAGGCTAATGAACTTAATTAATTGATTAATTCATTATTCATTTGATTAATTATCATTAATTAAGCTAAGAGAGTAATTAAGGCTTAACCAATTAATTATCCCAATCAATCAGCTAATAAATTCTAAGAAAAATGAGGGAAGTAGAGGTCATCTACCTAAACAGCTTTGGAAAGTTTGAAATTAATCAGATGATTAATTAACAAGTAATTAAATTAATTAAAATTTTAATTAAGCCTTTATTAATAAGAAATTACTATTCAAAGTTAATTAGCACTAATTTTATTAGATTCTCCTCTAAAATACCTTCAAAATGAGCCCTAATTTCATTTTTTTAGAATTTTCTATAATTAGTTATAAATTTTGAAAGTTTCAGCATTAAAAATTAATTAAACAGCCCTAATTAAGCCATAATCCTGTCGACACCACATGGCTGCTGACGTGGTGCGCTTTCCACATGGCATGATAAGATAAGTTATTTAAGTTGTCACATTCGCATGTCGAGTCAGCCGGTGGCGGACACGCTTTCCTGTGAACCATCCTATCTAAGATCAGACAGCCACGATTAAATAACGTGGTGAAGGAGAAAATAGAGGGGATCCAAGCGTGATCTAATCAAAGCCGTCCGTTCCAATCATATGGAAGATGGCCCATGATCTATCTCCTCTCGAGTGGTGAGAGATGGAGATCATCCCTTGTTCGTCTTTCAATTTGAGCTCATCCAAGTTCGAATGGAGATCAAATCAATCCCACACCATCGGGGAGGAAAAATAAGGAGATCCAACAGTGGAAATCAAATGACATGGAACTTTTTTTCACAAAGGACCAAACCATTTTCATACATGGATCAATTTTAATGGCATACCTCACCAGAGCTTATGATCAGTGATTCCAACGATTGAGGAATCTTCATTTGGTAGAGACGAAGCCCTATTAAGCTGCACGAGTTTTAATTTGAGGTGGTTTTCTCGGAAGACCAACACACGAGGCATAAGTGATCGGTCTTGGTCAAACTCCTATCTCCGGTGGCTTGGAAGCTTGAGAAAAGGCTTGAATGGCTTCGACGACACACGAGGATGGTGTGTGCAAGAGGAATTAAAGTTTGATGGAGAAATGGAAGAGTTTGGATCGAAGGCACCCACCCTTATTTTGGTTTGACGTAAAATTGAGAAAGGAGAAAATAGGGGAGCTTGGGAGCTTGGGGAATGGTTATGGGAGACTCTCCTTCCCTCTCTTTGGATCAAACAAAGTTGAATGCTTCATTTCCTGTTCGAATTCAGGGGGTATATCCCCTCAATTGCTGAGGTGGATGGACGGGATTCAATCCCATTTTCTTGTCCCGACCATCATGATCACTTGTCTCCATCCCTCCGTGGCTGCCAAGAGTGGGAATCTTGGGAGGTGACTCAAGATTTGATATTGGGGAGATCTTATTTCCTTTGTCCATGGGGTGCTCGGTTTGGAGTGAAAGGGAGGAGGTTGGGTTTCCTTTAGTCCATGGCTGATCTTAGTGAGCTTAAGGTGGGCTAGGAAGGCTAGGCTTACTCCATTTGGCAATTGGATGGCTGCCCATGTGATGGGGGAGTGGAGTTTGCCAAATGGAGGAGGAATCCTATGTGAAGAAGTTTTTCCAATGGCTAATCCACTTGGGTGGGGCCCACTTTACTTTTGGGCAAATTTTGGGCTGACATAGGGTCAATTTGGGTTAGGTTTGGTCAGTCACAAAGGTCCCATGGGTTGGTTTTGGGTGCTTTGGCTTCATTTGGTTAAATAGGTTCATATGGGTTCATGTTGGGTTGGGTTGACCAATTGGTCAAATTGGGTCAAACCAAGGCTTGGGTTAGGTTCAAATGATGATTTAGAGAGTTTTAGTTCAAGTGGTTTCAATCAATTTGGCTTAGGTTTTATTTTGGCTCATTTGGATTCAAATAGGTCAAATGGGCTAAGTTGACCAATTTGATCAATTTGACCAAATTGGGCTGGGTTAGGTGTTGATTCATGTTCAATTGGTTAATTTAAAATGATTGTAGGATTTGGTTTGATTTGATTTGGGTTTAATTTGGATTATGGCCAATTTGACCTTTTAGGTCAATTTGGGCTAGGTTGGGTCAAGTTGACCAACTGGTCAAATTGGGCTCAATTATGGCTTTGGTCAAGTTCAATAAATGATTTAGAATGAACTTCAGCCATTGGTTGCAATCAATTTGGGTTAAATCATGATTTGACCCATTTTGGCTTTTTAGGCCAATTTGGATCAACTTAGGTCAAATGGTCAATTGGACTTGGTTTGACTCAATTGAGGGTTTGATCATGTTCAATCATTGATTATGAATTGGTTTGAATCAATGGTTTCAATAAATTTGGTATATGGTGGGTTTTGGCTAGTTTAGGTTTCATTTGGGCTAGAGGTTGACTTGGTCAAAGGACCAAGTTGGCTTGGTTTGACCCAATTGAGGTGATTGATGATCCCAGGGTGATTGTTGGTTATGATATGAGGTTTGGATGGGCTTGGTTCAATCTAATTTGGGTTGAATTAGAACTTGGCTCAAAAAGGTCCTTTAGGTCACTTTGGGTCAAGTGGTTTTGTTTTGGCTTGATTCAAGTTTAGTTGAACTCACACATGAGCTTAGGATTGAAAAATAAATCCAACTACAATCAATTTGGAGTTTAATGGATTTTGACTCATTTGAGTTTTCAAGTCAAAAAGGCTAACTTGGGCTTGACTTGGGTTGATTTGAGTTTGATTTGATAATTGTAGTTTATGTTTATATTTGGATAAATGATTGAAGGAATGATTGATTCAAAAGAAAATTCATTGATTTTGGTTTGATTTGGATAAGATTTGGCCAAGTTCAAGAAATTGGCTAAAACGGCTTGAATTGGGTTTTGGTTTAATTTTGGATTTGGTTTTGGCTATTTGTATTTATATTTCATTTGTATTTGGGGATATAAATGAAGATATAAATGAGCCATGAGAAAATCACTTGAGTTTGGAGTGATTTGGAAGCAAGTTTGACCAAGCTTAAGGATGTAGGTCAAAAGGGCTTAAGTTGGGAATTGATTTAGTTTGATTTATTTTTGGTCATTCGTGGGTGGGTTTCATTTATATTTGTGAATATAAATCAATTAATAATTGATTTATAAAGAAACCAATTGATTTTGGTTCGATTTGGTTTAAGATTTGATTAAGCCTATGGAGGTAGTCCATAGGGCTTAAGAAGGGGTTTTGGCTTGGTTTGATTTGGTTTTGGCTATTTGAGTTTGGATTTCATTTATATTTGTGAATATAAATGAATGAATGATTGATTTATGAAGAAATCAATCAAGTTTGATTTGGTTTAAAGGGGGTTTTGGCTAAGCATATGAAGGTGGTTTGTATGATTTAGGAAGGGATTTTGGAATTTACATTTGATTTTGGATTTCAATCACTTGGAGTTGGATTGGATTTGGAATTTGATTTGAGATTGAATTGATATTTTATAAAATCCATTGAACTGGGGTTGATTTGAATTTGGTTAAGGCTAAGTCCATAGGATGAAATCAAAAGGCTTAGGAAGGGTTTTGGAATTTAATCATGGTGTTTTATGGAGAAATATTGAACTTGAATTTGATCATTGGATTGATTATAAGTCTTGGAAATTTGGTTTGGTATGAATTTGAGGTTTGGTTTGAGAAGGAAAGCATGAATTGGGTTTAGGCTATAGGGTAGGCAAGTTTTTCTAAGTCCCTAAGGCATAACTTCTTCTTATGGTTAACCCTCCTAAGTCTCTAGGTTTAGGTTAAGTATTCACCTAATCACCAGAAGTGTCTTAAGACTAAGGAACTGTTAGTGTCTATAAGAGTCCTAGATCTATGATGAGGAAGTTGAGAACTCACACCAAAAGTGACGTCAACAGGTTTAGATGTAGAAATAATATTTTTGTTTTTGAAAGAATCTTTTGAATGCTTACAATATATGCATGCACAAGCATAACCATAATGAAATTTAATTTTAGGCAAGCCATCAACTAAATTAAGTTTTGTACTTTTATTTAAAGAATGTATATTAATATTATTTAACTTTTTGTGCCACTACCAAATATTATTAGAAGTACATTAAAAATAAAGTAAATTCAAGTTTACATCATGTGAATTTTTTAAATTCAACGAAGTAAATTTTTTAATATCTATGGCCTATATGCAAATATTTTCTTTCTTTGTTTTAATAAAATTGAAGAAGTATTAAATTTAACATTTTAATATTTATCTTAAAATTGGCTAATTAAAATCAAATTATACTTTAAGACATCAATAAGAAAGACTTTATCTAAAGTAATTATTATTTTTAGAAATGGAGCCAATACCAATAATATTTCTTTTAGCACTAACACCATAAACCACATATCCTTCTTCACAAGATTCTAAATGAGTAAATTTATCTTTATCACATATCATATGTTTTAAAAATCTGTTATCTAAAGTACCACATTCCTTTTTTGATTTTACTTGAAGGCATTCCTTTAAAAGAAAATCAAGAGTCCTATAGAAAAATGATGCAATATATCTTGTGTTGTTTGTCTCACATTTCTTATTTAGGAAATCAAATAAAATTATATTTTTGAGATGATTGTGATTTACGTACACTCAATCAAATGATATATTACTTTTTTGTTACAAAAAGTACACCTAACATTAATATTAGTATAAGGTATATATCTAGATTATTTTAATGCATTAAATGGTAAAGCTCAACTAGATGAAGTATGAGAATGTGAGCTACAACATGTATTCAATCATGTGTTTAATAAAATATTTTCTCTTTTTGATTTTTCTACAAGCAAAAATTGATCAACTAAAGAATCATTTTCAATTCTTAATTCATTGCATTCATCTTTTAGAGATAACACATGCAATTTTAAACTTTTCTTTTATTTTTCTATAGTATTATATTTTCTCTTCAATTTTTTATATTTATTAGCTAATTCATTAAAAGCATCATCTAATCCTTCATAAGAAATTTTTTTCACATACCTCATTTGAAGTATCTATATTTGCTATGAAACATGTGTTTGCTTCTTCTTCAGAGGTGACATTACTTGACTCCTCCGAGTCTGAATTTTCCCATAGTGTTTTCTTCTTTTTCTCTTAAGGCCTTTTACTTTTTTAGCTCTTTTTCTTTTCAATATTCTTTTCTTTCTTTGAATTTTCAAAGGCAATTTATGGACAGTCTCCTCTAATATGTCCAAGCTTTTTGTAGTTGTGACAAATGATACTTTCTCACATATTCAACTTTTTATTATGTACTTTCTGAACATTAAATTTTTCATACCTTTATTTTTTTTCTTAGCATATTTTTGAGTCTTTTAGAAAGCATGACTATTTTATCGATATCCACGTCATAACTTGAATTTGTATTATCACTTTTATCTTCCACCTACAAAGATTCTTTTGGAAAGAATAATTTAGTTTTGTTTAGGATAAATCCTCTTCACGAGCTATCAAAGAACTAAGAAGCTAATCAAGTGGGTGTGAAGTTAAATCTTTAGCTTAATTTATTGTAGTTACCTTAGCATCTCATTCATTTAAAAGATGTCGTAAGGTTTTATGAATAAATGTTAGCTTTTATACTTTCTTCTAAGAGAATGCAATGTATTTATTATTTTAAGAGTATACATATCATAAATGTTTTCATTAGGTAACACATAGAACAATTCATATTCATGTATTAATATATTTATCTAAGCATCTTTAACATCATCAGTGCCTTCATGGGTAATAATTAATTTTATCTCAAATTTCTTAGCAGTGTAAGCATGAAAATTTTCATGTTATCATCAAGAAGAAAAGTATAATACAAAATTCATCTAATTCTTTTTCACAAGAAGTCCAATTATCAAAGGCTTTTCAATAGTTATACTATTTATATCTACTATGGGTGTGTGGTATTATTATGTTAACATATGTCATATATGAGCATCTTGACCATAAATAAAAGTACTAATATAATTTTTCTAATAATTAAATAATAAATTATCAAGTAGAGGTGGTCTATGTGTAGATTATCCTTCAGGTAGTACACCTATAGAAAATCCTTGTGACATAGTGAACAATTCAAGAATGTTAAGTCATAAATTGAGCTGAGGCTCTAATATTAATTGTTAAGAATTATGACACCTAAGAGGTGGGGCGAGGCAGGGGAAGTTTAATGAGTATTTAAATTTTTTTAAAATTAAAACTTAACTTAAAAGCTATTGTAGAAAGGTTAATGAAAATCCAATATAAATATTAAATGAATTACAATAATCAATAAAGATAACTGCAGAAAGTAAGAGCAATGAAAATAGTGATATGGGAGGTATAGAGATTTTTTTATGGTTTGACCAAACTCAAAAATTGGCTACCATCCACTCCTAGACAGCTTGACTAGAAATTTACTAATCAAAATAAGATTACAAAGAATCTCTCGTACTTTCCTACACTTGAAAAATATAACCCCAACAACGTACTTTCTTACATTTGGCAAGCACAACCCTAAACAAGTAATGTACTCTCTTATATAGGTAAGTACAACCCCAATAAATTTAAGGATCAAAAAAAGCATAAATATGAATATCTATATATCAATTTTAAACTAAATTTTGCACTCAATCCCATTAAACAATAACAAGACAAATAAGAAAGAGCTCAATATATTTGAGTACTTTATGATTTTAAAATTTACAACGAGATGAAATTCAAGTCAACTTAAAACCAAATGTATGAAACAAATTAGCTTTTAAAACATTTATACAAAGTAAAATACAAAGATTTTGAATATAAATAGTATAAAAAATATAAAAAACATTAAAAAAGTGCTCCTATAATTCAAAATTCAATCAAATGAAAAAGTAAACCTTTCAAATCAATTAAAATATAAGTAAAAAACTTAAGAGAAGCTTAAACAATGTAAGTTGTAATTCTTTTCAATCAAATCAAACCATCACAAATTTTGAACACAAATGATTAAAATAAGTTGAAATACTTCTACTCAAGCCCTTTGAATGCATGAGATTGTAGAAACAAGAATAGAAAAAGATTTCTCCAAATCCTAAAGCTACCCTGAAGAAGATTAAGAACGTCTCCCCTTTGAGTTTGATTAAAGAGGTGAGTAAGAGAGGAAAGAGCTTTAGCACTTGAATCAAAGAGTGTATTCTTAGAAAAAAACTTGCAAGAATTCAGTGAAAGGTGATGTTTGTAAGAAGAACATAAGTCATGAAGGAAACTCCACAAAATAGAGTTAGAATCATGAAGGGTTCAGCTAAATCAAGAGAGAAATAAAAGGAAACAATGTGAGGAAACTTATGAAAAGAATTTAATATTTGAATTTCAACATACCTTGGATTTAATTTGAATCAATTAAGATTAAATCTCATGTGGGTCAATGCATTAAAGAAAAAATGGTTCAAATCTCTTAGCATAATTAAGCAAATACTAATTAAGGAAGAGATTAGTACTTGCATGGTTTGGCGAAGGCAAGAGAAAGATGAGGGAATAAATCAAGAGGGAAATCACTTAAGATAATAATTTGATTTTGAAAACTAAAGCACATGGCTTATATTTTGATATCAATCAAATTTAATATGAATGGAGCTAGCGATGCAAGAAGAGGGAATATTTGAATGCATTTAACATAGTTAAACACAACTTAATTAATTAAGAAATCAATTAAAGAAGTGATTCAAAATAATTTGAATTTTGAATAAATTTAAAATTAAGAGTGTATGGGATGCCCAAAGATTACTACATGGGATTAAATCAAGAGTTAATGCAAGATATATGAGGTTTTTTTCTAATTCATTAATGAGGGATTAATAAAGAAAGCCACATAAATTCATTTAAATAAAATAGTTAAACTAAAAAGCATGTGGATTTCAATCATAACACTTTCTATAATTCAACCAATATCCAATCAATTTAAATCAAAGAATATTAATTCAAGAAGTAATTTTTTTAACAAAAGAAAAGAAATTTTATTTCAAACAAAATAAGAGTACAGAGACCTAAAAGGGGGAGTTTCTCAAAGCTATTACTCATAAGAGCTACAAATACCTAAAGAGAAATTCCCCAAAAAGATTAAATAAGATAAGAAAAAAAAAAAAAACAAAAGCAGCAACAAGACCAAAAATAATTGAGAGAAGAGCAACAACTACAGAGCTCCAAACCTGCAAAGAACTTGCAAGAAAAAGCTCAAAGACAAATGAGTATAATAAAGAAATAAGAGAAGGAATATAGGCTCAAGCTCAGTCAAAATCTAACTCAAGGAGCAATAATAAATGTGAGCGTCCAAACTTCATTAAGAAGGATTACAATCACAACTAATGCTACCATCCAAAGAGCTAAAGAGAAACATCAAAGCTATCACAGCCAAGAAGAAGAGTACCTTTACCATGAAAAAAAAAAAGCAAACTAACTGGAGTCTGAAGACAACATGACAGAAAAAGTAGGATAGCAAGGCATCCCAACCAACCCAGACAATCAACACCAGCAAAAAGGAAAAACACAAAACAGAAGAGACCAGCAAGCCAAGACCAAACCACTAGAAGAAAAGAACAACCACCAAACCAAAAACAACCTACCAAGTAGCAAGAACCAACCAAAGCCAACAACCCAACCAACCACCAAGGCCACCACCAGCTAGACACCCCACCATAGGAAAATAGAAGATAGCAGCAACAACAGACAACCCCCTCCAAAAATCAAACCAACAACAACAGTCCCCTGAATAAAGAAGGCACAGCTTATAAAAGCCCAGAGAACATGCAATCAACACGAACCAGAAAATAACAGAATAGAAACATCAAGCCAGCACAACAGCCCACCCAACAAAAGACAAACACCACTAGCATAAATGAACCCCACACGACCAAAGAAAATAGCAGGTCAAAACCAGATATAAAAAGGAAATCAACAGCCACCAAGAAAAAAAAACAACCAACCTAGAAGCAGAAAACCAACAAAAGCCAACAACCCAACCAACCACCAAGGCCACCAAAAAATCAAGAAGGTAAAAAAAAAAGCCCAAGCCCATAAAGAAACAACAGTAGCCATAGGAACAAGACACACAAAAATTGGTACAGGCTCAGAGAAAAGTAGAAAGAAAAAGACATAAGGCAAAGGAGATGGTTTAGGTTTAAAAAAAATGTAAATGTAACTAGAATCATCATGATAAGTCTAAGAAATCAAGAAACCAGTATATGCCTCCAACTCCTAAGGATGAACATAATTTAAGAAGTAATTTGAATTAAAACATAATTTATATTTAAATAAACCAATAAAGAGGGAAATTGTATTAAATTAAAGTTGTATTAAATCAATGCAATTTCTAAAAATAGAAGATACAAAATAGGAAATAGTATTAAATAAAAGTCCATTTAAATTCAAATTTTAATAAAATCAATTTAATTTAAATTTAATTAAATCTAATTAAATAAAAAAACTTAAGGAGTTGATCAAAACATGCCTTACACAAATAATTGAAATATAGAAATTATTCAAGACAATTATTCACGTTTAAGTTTAAATATGCAAATTCAAAATTCAAATAAATTTGAAATTCTAGAATCCATTAAATAAGGGAAAATGATATGGAATTAAATTGAATAAATCACACAAAATTCCTCATCCCAAAATCATAAAATTTTTGACCATTTTTAAAGAAAAATAAAAATAAAATAAAATTATTGATAATTGAGAAAAAAATAAATGATAAGAAAGAGAAATATGATAATTTTTATAATTGAATGAATAGTTAAATTAACATGCTAAAATAAATGGATAAAAATTAAAGGAAGCATGAAAATAAATTAATAAAAGAAAAACTCAACTCAACTCACTTTGATATACAATGAATATGACTTAAATCAATGCAAGTAGCCAAATACATGAAGGATAATTTTGAGAAAATTAAAAAATTGATGTAAATCAAATATAAAACAAATATTTAAAAATTCAAAATCTATGAGAGGAAAATGTTTTATTATATTTATGAGCTATTATTTGTCTCATTTTGCAATTTGTAGAAAATTTCCAAATTGTCGTAGTCTAGGTTGATTTGACTTTCAAGTTGAGTCTATTGAATTTCATGAAACACTTAAAATAAATCATTAGCATCATCTAAACATTAATTATATAATAGGGCTCATGAAGTTAACAATTCAAAACTAGCTCTATCAAGGTTCAAGCTTGTAGATTAAACCTAGTTTAACCATGAGTTTGAACTAGGTTTGAGCTACCAATTTTACAAATCAAACTTGAATAAGATACCAATTAAGTTCAAATCTAACTTAAATAAGGTTTAAATATGATGATTGAGTAAAACTAATCAATCATTTCTAGGTTTTGGAATTTAACATAAGCAACATATTATCAAAATGATGTGCATTAGATCATTATATAATGAATTAGTATCATTACTTTAGAAATCATATTAAATTAAAGTAATTATATCATTCTTTCAACAATAAGAAAAATAATGTAAAAAATTATCTTAAAATGCTTGACACTTTGACAAGTAAGTAAAAGGCTTTTCAATCTACATTTAACAACACTTATGTCTCTCTACATCCATATGCCACTTTGAAGGCTTTTATTCTTCTTTTGATAATTAATCTTTAGCTTCACAATAACATTTTTTTCATTATAATTTTTAACTAAATAAATATTTTTAACACATGTGGCCATTAATGCAAACTTATGTATTTTCAAAAACATATAGTCATACATGTAATAAAGTGATGAGTAAAAGAGTATTATCTTGCTGAAATTGTGATTGCCAAGTCCTAAAATTGAGTTGACTATGAATTTATCCATAATCAAAATAGAGTATCCATTCATGAAAATAAAAACATTAAAAATACTAAAAGAAAATAAAATTTTCTTTGTAGTATAAATCATGTGATATAATTAAGGAATTAAATTTCACTATGACTCTTTTTATTAATTTGGTTGTAGATATACTCAAATGATATAGATAAATTTATTATAAATATATTATCATAGATGTACCATCTTCTCGATAACCTAAGATTATTATTCTCTTTACACAACTTATGTATCTCTTGATGATAGATTCAACAAAAATAAACTTCGTTGGTTCTACATAAGGGAATGCTCCAAGGAGGAAGAGTTTTTTTTTTTTTTTTGGAAGCCAAAAGAGATTAAATAGGAAATGCTTTTAGATACTGAGATGACCGATAAGAATTTCAACTATCATACTATTGGGCTTTATATTTTTTAGATTGAATTTATGAAAGTTGTGGGTATGACATTTAATTAGAAATCTAGGACTTAAATTCTATCAGCACAAGATTATAGAAATGCCTAGTAGTTGAAGACTTATTCCAATAGGATGCTTCAAAACCTAAGTCTAAAAATGCTTCTGACATAAGTTAGAGGCTCAATTTATTCTAAGTTTTGAGAATCATCAATTCATTTTTTTACTTAAGAAAATGAAACTATCCCTAACTCTTGTGGACTTATTTTCTACTTTAAAGGGTTGTCAGCTAACACCATCTTAGCAATTTTAAAACCATGACTTCAATCTTATGAATGTAAGATGGTTGAGTTGTTGTATTTAGGAAAGAAATTCAAAATCCTAAACTCACTTCATAACCCTAAGATAATGACTTGTATGTTATATATATAATTAATGCAATAATTTTTAATTTTTATTTATTTTGACTCATAATTTTATTTGAAGGTTTTGGGTATGTAATTCATGCTTAAGATGAGATGTAGTTAAAAATGATTATGGTCCAAATCAAAACAAGAAGACACACTTTCCTAGGAAGGATGGTCATCCTCATGGGTCAGATGCCTCATTATGTGCTTGTGAAACACACAATTCAAGAAGTATGAACAATATGCCCGCATGGTTCATAAAGTCTAGTTATTTCTAGTTACTTTTAAGTTATGCATAGGGTTTAAATTAAATGAGGTTATGAGTTTTATTTTATGTTTGAGTTAATTAAATTTTAATTGGTGGAAAATTTTAGTTTTTTTAAGAGCTTTATGTATCCATGCTTCATTACAGAACACAATAATTATAAAAAGAAGCCTATGAAATGCATGCAATTCTAATGTGCATCCTAAAATAAATCAAGCCAAGTTCAAATTAAATCAAATAAGCCGGAAAAAAAATTGGACAGTCGAGCTCTCCCCTTATACAACCCATTTTAGAACTAAAATTTTGATCTATGGGGTCTTTATTAACTTCAAGATCATCCCCTTCTTCATGGACCTCCTTAGGCTCCACCGGGGACCATCAAATGGGTATAGTTAGCCTCTATTAGTTCTAAACCCCATAAATCCTGATCTAATTCTAGGCTCAAATTACATTTAAAAATTCTAAAATAAAGACCTAAACCATACAAAAAGAGACAACAGAAAAATATATGACATCAGTAGTTTATATTTCAAATATATAGGCTTAGCATCAGTGATTGCCAAGCCCACCAGTCCTGTCAAGCAATACTTAGGGACTTAAGCAACCTATGAAAAAACATCATTTATTTTATTTTATAACAACGATCCTTTTAAGTACAACCTTCTGTAAAAAATAGTGTTAGTCTAAAAAGAACACCATAACATCTATACTAGCGAGAAAATAATCCTAGCCATCCAGTCTAAAATAGTACATCATAAAATAAAATAATTTATCACATCACAATCAACACATCGGCCTAACCTAAATTCTAGGGTTGGTGACCTAGTATTATAGTTTGTTAAAGAGGGGTTTGAGTGGTATGACTATACTAGGCCTTTTTAGGTTCAAGTTTCAATTTAAATTCAAAATTTATTCAATTTTTCCATTGAATGATTTTCATTTAAATGATTTAATTGAATTTTAAATTTTATTTCAAATTTTAGATTTATTTTTATGTCAAAGTTGAATTTAAGTTTTAAAGAATGGAGAATAAAATAGATTTTATTTAAGGAAGAACCTATTCTATTCAACATCTGATTCCTAATAGAATGAAATTTTCACCCTCGGATAAGAATCCATTCTAGGGGTCAAACTAAGAACCTACATATCTTAAACCTTTTTAATTTATTTGAATAACTTAATGAATTAGATTTGATATTATTAATATTTGTTTGCTTTAGTTTGAATTTCAAGGCTTGAATTTGTTTAATTTCATGTGTTTTGATTGTTGATGTCAATTTTGGATTTATTAGATTTTAATTTGATTTAATTCAATTTTAATAATTTAATTAATGTTTAATTTCTCTCTTTGAAATAATGCTTAATTATATTCCTTAAGATTCATTTTATAAGTTTTATGTGATCTACATTTATTGAATTGGTTTTAATATTGTTTTAATTTAAAGGCTTTATATTTTCATTATATTTAAGCTTATGATTTTAAGAACTTTTTTATTTGGATTTTATTTATTTGAATTTCAATTAAGGGTTTGGTAATTTATTTTATTAAATTTGGTTATCTAATTTTGTATGTTATTAAATTTAGTTTAATAATTGCATGGTTTAGTTTAAATTTTCTTGATTTAGTTTGATTGGTTTAATTAAAATTTACTTGGTTTATTCATGGTTCAAATTCAATTTATAATTTTAATTTTAGAACTTTGTTGTTCTCCCAATATGGCATAATCAATTTTATTAAGTTTAATTTGATTGATTCTTTCTATTTGACATTTATTTTAAATTTAATGAATTTATCTTAATTTTAAATTTATTAAGCTTATGAAATTAAATGGTTAAAATTAAAGTTTCATGATCTTAGGTTTTTATTAAGTTCTATCAACTTGGAATTTTAATATTATTTGATTTTAATGATTTTAAGGTTTTTTTTATTAAGTTCAATTGATTTGAAATTTTTAATTTACATGATTAAGTCAACTAAAGAGTATTTTATAATTTTTTTTATTTTTTATTGATTACTAATCATATTTCAAGAAATTTATATCAATGAAATAATTAAAGTGTTAAACCTAAACTAAGCCATCCTAAGCTTCTAAGTTATGTTATGGATGACCTAAAAATTTATTTATTTTATTTTATTTACTTATACTTCAATTATTCATTTTTATTTAATTTACTTACTAAGGTTTCATTTAAAGATTTTATTAAATTCTTTATATTGATTTACACAATTAGCTAATTTACAATTCAATTAAATTAAGTTTTATTTCAAATTAAGTTGAGTTAGATTTTATTTTCATTAGACCCATTGTAGTTTAAGATCCACTTATTTAGTCTCATCTCTTATTAATAGATTAATATATAATCAATGTTTATTAATCTTTATTAACTTATGTGATTTATGTTGTTTGGACTAATTTTATCATTATGAGTTTTTTCTTTTTGTTTATATCAAGTTTAATTGATTTAATATTTTCATTCATATGATTTTTTAGATTTTAAAAGATACTTTATTTATTTTTAGATTTTTGTTACATAATTAAGTTTTATTTAGTATGGATTCATAATTCATTTATTTTTTTGAGTAAATTATTTTCGATTGAATTTGATTATGTTCAATGTATAATTTAGGTTGATTTGAATGATCAATTAAATAGTTATGTTTAGTTTGTTCAAATTGATATAGTTAAAGTGTATTTGGTTTATCATATTTAAATGTTTTAATTAAGTTAATGTTTGGTCATTTTAATTTATTTAAAGATAATTCAAGCTTCATAAAACTAATTTGATTGAGTAATTAATTTAGTTGAAGGTTTGATTGAATGATTTACTTAATGTTCTAGTTCAAGATTATTTTAATATGTCTTATTTGAATGATTAGCTTAATTTAACTCAATTAAATGGTTGGTTAATCTAATTAAAGTTTAATTATTTATACTTTGAGAAGGTGAACTTATAAAATTAAGATTTTGATTAATCTCATTTCAAGAAGGATGATTTAATTGTGAACCTAGTTAAAATTTAGTTATGTTCTTTTCAATTTTGGTTAACTATATTAAATATCTATTTTAATTAAGGGTTTAATTGATTTTTAATTAAGTTTAGGAGTTAATGATTAGTTAAAATATGTTTTCTTAATTATTTACCTAGTTTGAATAGCAAAATTTATAATTGATCAATGCTTAATTAATGTTAATTAGTTACATGATAAGCTTAGTTAAGATTTGACAAATGATTGTTGAATATTAATATTTAAAATTTTAATTTATTTAAAGCTTGGTTGATTATGTTGCATGGTCGATTTGATTGTAATTTAATCCATAATTATTTTAGTTTATTACAACTAATTTGAATAAAGTATGATGAATAATCAATTTGGTGTTCATGATTAATTTGATTTAGTAGAAGTAGTTGGAGTTTAATTAAAAATTATCTTGAGTTTTCTTCTCTAAATTAATTTATTTATATTGGATTTAGTTTAAGATTATTTAGGTTTAATATGATTAATTTAAATGTGTGACTAACTTAACTAAGAGATTTGAATAAATCAATTTTAGATTAATAAATGTTTTAATTAACTAGGATTATTTTGATTAAAGTTCATAATGAATTTACTTTGATTTATGTTAAGCTAGATTTAAGGTTTAGTTTTGATATGACTTATTTAAAGTAACATAGTTCAATTAAATGATAAGGTAATTTAATTTGGAGTTTCATTATTAACATAAAGAATTTTATTATGTTAATTATAGATTAATCAATATCTTAATTAATTAAGATTATTTTGATCAAAGTTGAAAATAAATTTAATTAAGAGTTTGACTTATGTTAGGCTAGATTTAAGGATTAATTTTTTTATTTAACTTAATTAAATTAATTTAATAATTAATTAATTAAAATTAATAATTAATTAATTTAATTTAATAATTAATTAATTTAATTTAATAATTAATTAATATTAATTTAAAATTACATTATTAATTTAATTAAAAGCTGATCTTAACTATAAGTTGATGAGTTTAATTTGATTAGATAATTAATTCAATTAATATTGAATTAATCATTAATCAAACCCTAACTTTATTAGATGATTTATTTGATTATGAGTTTAAGGATTATATTTAATTTGCTCAATTATCATTGAATTAAAGATTGATTAGACTTAATTTATTAAATGGTTTATTTGATTAAGAGCTTAATTAAAAACTTGATTTATTTAATGACCAACTAAATCAATCTTAATTAAATTATCAATCAAATTATCATATTAATTAAGTAATTAATTGAATCGAAAAAAATTTATTAGTCAATTGACTTAATTTGTTTGTTTGATTAACATTAGATTAGTGATTGATTAAGCTTGTCCTTAAATGTTTTAACTTTAACATGATCAAGGTTTAACTTATCAATTAATTGGATTCATGACCATCGATACAATTAAAGGTTAAACTCAATTGACAACTTAATTGAATGGCTTATTTAATGAAGGGTTGATTATTCACTACTCAAATTAATCACAATTAAATTAAAAAAAAGTCTCATTATGATCTTTTATCAGATTAGTTAGGGTTTGATTAATAGTATAATTAAAGGTTTATTAATTAATTTATTCAATTTCAAGTTTTATTAATGATAAGTTTAATTTTCTTATCAACTTTATTTAATTAATGTTTAATTTAGGTTCATTATTTCTTAATTTGACTAAATAATTAATTTGATTGAGATGTAATCATTAATCTCTAAACTCAAATTGATTGATATTTCTAAATAATGGCATACTGCATTAATTTAATTAACTTTTAATTCATAACTTAATTAATATATGGTTTAATTTTTTAAAATTAAATTTTAATTAATACTTTATTAGATTAATTAGGATTTGAATCTTATGGCCTTGTACTTTGGTTAAATTTAAATATTCTAGTAATTCAGTTCAAATGTCTTTATTATATTCTTAGTTTTATAATTTCAAACATGTTGATTATTTTTTTTCCATTTATCATGAATTTCCCTTTTTTGTATAATTAGTTGTGATTTTAATATATTTTAAGCCTTAATTAGATAATTTTGAGGTTTAATGTGATTTAGAAAATTTAAATATTTTTATTAACTATTCAGATGCTAAATAAAGTGGTTTAAGTTATTTTGATAATTTTTTTATAATTTTCTTAATTTTCAAATTAATCATTTAAAGAAATTAAACATTTGAAATTTGAAATTGATAACTTTTAATCTATATAGTATTTTGACTTGAAATTTTATGGTAAGTACTTTTAACCGCAATTTAATTTTTTGAAGTTTCACTTCAATTTGATTAGTATTTTAAGATTAATTAAGAAAATTATACTTTTATTCAAACCTAAATTAAGTCTAAAATACTAAATAAAATCTAGGGCTTCTGGGTTCATTGGATTCCTCTCGATGAAGGAAATCCAATGAGCCTTTATTTAAAATTTTTTATTTTGTATTTTATTTTCTATGATTTTTGGAAGTTTTAGATGCTTTTATGTAATTTTCAAATTTAAAAAATTTTTGAATTTTCTGTTTAACCCAGTTAGTGCTGACTTGGCATGCTTTCTCACATGTCAAAGCTTGATTGGTCCATATGTATGTTTGTGTGGCAATGAGCAGGAAACAACAGGTTAAATCGGACCGGCCGATCAAAGATCTGATGGTACAGATTAAATCCGCTGATCTAAGGGCTTGAATTAAATTCTAATACGCTTTTAATCTCTACCATCCAACCTATATAAATAAGATCGAATGACTGATACTTCTTCTTTCTTCTAATCGATGAACCAGCAACATGAACGATGAGTTCCACCCTATTCCTGCTTAATTTTTGGTGTTCCTTATCAGTAAATTCTATGTTTTTATCGTTTAGCTAGTAAGTAATGAGGAGAGTTGATTCCTATGATTAAATCTTAGATTTATGCAACATTTTCTTATAAAGCATCAACACCTATCTTTTGGCTAAAGGATTTAGAAATTACCTACCCAGAGGTAGTTTTTAGTGATTTTGATAAGTTAGAGAGCTTCATTGGGTTGAAAGGAACCTCCCCATAAAAAATCTCGAGTTGCCTCCCCACCAAACATCGTGGATACCATTTGGCCGTCACCTGCTGTCAAGTTTGAACGATTTCTTACTCACAAATGTTGGGGCACCTGAGTGAACAGTTGATCTTACTCCTCTCCTCCCCTAGAACATGTAAGAACCTTTAAATTTCCTTGAGGAGCTTGGTTTCCTTGGTTTTGAAAGTTGGTCGAGAGCTTTCTATTGGAGGGGTTTGGAATGGCCAGAATCCGGCCACAATCGGCTAGAGACCTAATGAAAGAATTGGTTGAAATCCTCTCTCTTTCTCTCTCTTTTTTTCTATCTCTCTCTCTCTCAGAATGCCTTGGAATGCATGGAATGGCTAGAATAGCTTCCCCTCCCCCCTTCCTTCCTTGGTTGAGAGCCTACATGGAGAAGAGATTAACTATGGTTGGCCTTTGGGATGGCCAACTATTGTTGGCCATCTATGGCGATTGAAGTCCTTGGAAGCTTGCTCTCAAAAGTCCAATTTGTTGGCTATGAGCTCAGCTTCATTCAATTTAGGGATGGGGAGGAGGTTTAGTGATTTAGGATTTTAGATTTTTGCCCTTTTTATTTTCTTATTATCGTTGCTTTGACTTGTCTTCTCATTGGTTAAGATTGAAATATCCATCAATGAATGAATGGATGGAATTTGTTTGGATTTAGTGTACCAAAGTCCACATTTGATTTCACATAAGGAGATTTGAGTTTGATGTGTTTTAAGCTAATTTGACCCCTTTGACCATAATGGGTCAAGTTTGGTTTTCTCCTATATGACCACTTTACGAATTTATATTAGGTTTAATTATATTTAATCAATCATTTGTGAGGATTTTGATTAATTAGTTTCATTTAATTTGAAGATTTTGGTTTGATTTCTAATTTTACCAATTTTGATCTAAATGGGTTATGCTGAGCTTAATTGAATCAAATGGTTAATTTAATTCAATCAAGATGAATTTAGGCTTGGATTATGTTTAAGTAAGTGTTTGCTATGATTTTGAGCAATTAATTTTATTTGATTTGAAGTTAATTTGAATTTATTCTCACTTTGACCCAAATTAAGCTTAATGGGTCAAATTTGGTTCACTTGGGTTAAATGATTAAATTGACCAAATTAAACCCATATTATTTTTAAATTATGTTCATTTATGAGTTTCAAATGATTTTGGATATTTTATTTGAATTAATTTCAATTTAATTTGGATTTTGGTTCAATAGATTTCATTTGGGTCTACTTGGGTTAAGTGGCCAAATCAACCCATTTGAATCCTCATTAAATTTATATTTATTTAATTTCAAACTTAAACATGTTTATTTGATGATTTGGAGCTTTTAGAATGATTTAATTTAGTCAAACATTTGTTGGTTGACTTTTGACTTGGTGTGGCCCACATAGGTCAACTCTAGGCCAAATGACTTAGTTGCCACTTTGTGCCCCCATTTGAATTTATTTTTGGATTCATTTATATTTATGCATTGATTCTGTACTTTTGGTTTGGTTAAATTTAATTTAGATTTGACTTTATTTGATTTTTTTAACTTAGATGATTTTGAGCTTAAATATTTTAATTGAGTTAATCAACCCAATTACCTCAATCCAAGCTTAATTATATTTAGATTTCTATTCAAATATGTTTGATCTAAATTTTTGTTGAGCTTTATCAAGTTTGAACTTGATTTGGATTCACCTAATCCAATTGGGTTATATTAAGTCCTAATCACTAAGATGACTTGAACTTTCACTTTAGGATATTTGAGGTTAATTTAATCTTAAGTTTAGTTTTTGATTTCAAATTTATGTTTAATTTAATTTATTATTTATTTTTGATTTATTCATACACTTTAGTCACTAAGCATAGTTCCCTAAGTTCCTAATTAAGGAACTCATAATCTAAGATTAGATTTCCTAATTACTAAGATTATAGATGATGTTAACCTCATCCAAAAATGAGGTTAATAGATTTATGTCAATTATAATATGAAGTGACTCTTTTCATGCTTCTAGTGTTTGAGCAAGTGTCATATGCCAAGTGATGAGTCCCTCTGGTAAAGTTGCCCATGTGAATTTGCAAAAAAAAGATAAAAGAATAAAAATAATAATTAATCATTAATGTCAATATTATTAACTTTGATTAAAACTTTTTGGATATTTTTGTCACATTACCATTGATTTGACCTCCCTTTTGACGCTTTTTGCATTTCATGGCTATATAAAAAGGGTTGTAGAGATCTAAAGTTGGTTGTTGGCTCCTCATAATTTTTTTTTCGTAGTGTCTCTTTAATTCTTTTTTTTACTCTTCTTATTAATCAATTGGGTGTTTATCATGACATTCAAGAGATGTCATGGAGATTGATGTTGCCAAGCTCTGATCAGGTTTCTTGAAGAAGAAGAAGAAGAAGAAGAAGAAGAAGAAGAAGAAGAAGAAGAAAATCAAAAAGGTAATTGAAGGAGAAGTCATTACATCTCCTTCTATTGAGATGAGTTCCTCAGTCTCGGTGGTACCAATTGTAGCTATAGATGTCACACTAGGCAAAGAAAGTGGTTTAAGCTCAGAGATGCAAGTGCCTCCAACATTGTTTAGGAAAGTATCACAAGAAAATAGACTATAAAGTTGTGTGCTTTGCCTTTTGTTGAGGAGATGGCTTCAAGAGTGTTGAGCATTTTTAAAGGAGAGAGAAGAGGAATGTATTCCACTTATTTGATGGCAAAATATCTTGGTACATAGGTTAACAAGGACTCTATCTTAGCAAAAATTGCTTTAGGATTGTCTCACTGAGGTATATGACTATTTATTCTATGATTTTGTTAATATTAAAAAAATAACTAAGTTACTTTGTTAGCGAGCATTCATGAGTCCATTGAGAGAGATGATGGTAGTCACCAACTTGTGTAGGTGGTTCTCTTGAGTTTATTAGTTGAATTGAACAAGCATTCATCTTACTATAGGCAAGTTGCTAGAACATCCTTTAAGTGAAGAGGAAGTGGCGGCTTCCTTTCTTAGGGATAATTATTTTGAGTAGCCTAATATTGGTTTCTTTATTTATAATTCATGATATTATTTCTCATCATACATGGGAGACTTTAATGGAAATGATTCTCACCATTGTTAATCCCCAAGGAGCCCAACCTAGAGGTGACTCAATAACTTCAATTTCTTCTTAGGAGTAGACCTCTCCTTCCATAAAAATACTTAGCAGCACCAACACTCTCTACAATCGAAGTGACAGTTTCACTCTAGTCATTTTGAATGAGTTGTTCGCAAGCTTCCCTTCATTAACTCATTGTGATAGTGGTGAGTTAGATAAGGATGAGTCCTTTCTTCTAGGGAGAGGAGATACCATGGAAGTGATACTTTTATCAAGTTTATTTCCTTATAAAAGAGAGTAATTCTCCAAGAATAAGATGCAAATTCGTTGTGAGAATTGGTGCTCAAATTGTAATGGAGGCTGGTAGTTGTGGAAGTTGAGTTGATCTCTCTTCGCCGCCATGATAATTTAAGTGGGTCATCTCATTTCATTGCATGTGCTAGCTTAAAATTTGATTATTCATTAAGAAAAGAGCACTTGCTACTAAGTGGCTTGCAAATTTAGTAGTTAGGAAATTTAATAAATAAAGTAAAAGGTGAGGGTGAGTGCTTGTAAGCCCTTTTTTATTTTAATAAATATGTTTGTTTGAATAAAATTGAGATTTTTTACTTTACTCACATATCACATTTATTTTGTAATTTAAATGGTTTTTTATGCCAAGTTTGTTGATTTCTTTGCATGGTTGTTTGAGTAAACTTACCATTATTTTTATTATGATGTGCCACACTTGAGTTTTTTTGTGGGATTTGGTAATAATTTCTTGATATTTTTGCAATAAATGTTTGATATGACACTCATATTTTTGAAAAATTTTACCCCACCTATAAATACTTTCTTCCATAGTTAGGTGAGTTGTTATTGCAGTGAACTTGTTATTTGGGTTAGTTGTTGCTCTATTATGTGAGTTTCCCTTACCCTCTTATGCAAGTTCTTTCTTGTGAGTCCTTTCTTTTTTCCAGGTTTGAATATGGCTATTTTGAAGAAGGTTTTTATCAACTTCTTAGTGAGTTTAGTGAACAAGTCATCTATCCTCTACCCAAAGGTGGAGAACTTCATCTTTTTTTTTAGTATTGTCACAATAACTACAAGTGCGAGTAAATAGGGGTGATGAATCAATGAGCACAGTGAATGATGATGAGTTGTGCATCCCATTAAATCACTTATAGTGTTTCCTTTGCTTTCTATTATACATCGAGTTATGGGAAATACTAAATTTTTATGGTGTGGTGCTTGCTTAAGTTATGTCAAACTCTATAGCAAGTATTATAAATTTTGTCATGTGCTTGAGGTAAGAGGGTTGCAGTGAAGTTTCATTCTTTTTTGCCATATCTTCTTTATTGAGGGGCATAATGAAGGCAATGTACAGTTTTTAGCAGTACACCTAAAAATAATTAGGTTGATGAATAAGATTACAAATTGGTGTTCCAAACTATGTTTCATTAAGTACTCAATTGATTGGACAGTGTCGACTGTGCCTACCCTTTTAACTACCAACAAGGTGGTGGTTCCTCAGGCGAGTCTTGTTGAAGAGGTGATGTTGAACAAGTTCACAGGCAAGTTGCTTTATATCAAGTTTTTCTCAAATATAGTATCATCCATGAGAAAATCTATTGTAAGTACTCGCCCTATGGGAATTCATCATTTTCCATTTTTACCTTATTATAAATTAACTATTTTCTTTTGTAGGCCATGATGTCTCTATCCATTTCCCAATTAACTCTAAGGTGCTTCAATTCTTTGCAAGTCTAATGCAAGAGAGGATGATGGAGGCAAGCCTACACCCACTGAGGCCACCTCTAAATGGTCAGCCAAAGAGGCAAGTGTAGTGATGCCAAGTATATCAACTCTGAAATAGTCCAAGAAAAGGTTGGTAAGTGTAGTGACTCCATGAGCTCCTAGAGCCCTGCCAAGCAAGAGGAGTGACAAGGGGAAGTAGCTGGAGTATGATCCTCAATATCCTTATGTTACACCTTAGATGTCATGGATCCGATGAATTAGGCCTGCAGGCTAGGCCACCTCATCTTCTAGGTGGAAATGCATATCATTGTTGAGAAGTTTCTTAGGAGATGACTTCATTATATTGTCATGATTATATAGACAATGGCATGGTAGTCGACTTGGGAGCCATATTGTGAATACACATCCAGGCTGAAGGCTATGATCAATGCCAAGGTAGAGTGAGAATTGCTAAAAGACTAACTACAGGCCACTAAGTGCATGATGGCCAAATTTAAAGAAGAGACAAGATGTCAAAAAAAAATAGAAAGATCGAGTAATTTTTGAGCTAACTCACTTCTCTAAATTGAATAAGCAGATGGAGGCTAAACTCTCTCACTGCACCAAGAAATTTCAGAAAAAAGAAGGTTGAGTTTACTAAATGTTTCTTCTCAAATGAGTACAAGGATATCTTAAGAAAGAAGTTGAAAGAAGGCACCCACTTTCCATTGAGAAGTTAGTCAAGCATGATCAATAGGATGCTAATTTCTTCAACTTCAATAATATGCTCACTTTATCAAAGTCATAGTTTGAGGAAAGCAGTTGGGAGGGAAGCAAGACAAAAAAAATTTGCTTTAATTTTTTGGGCTAAATGCATCTCATCGAGTGGCTTGGGACAAATGTAGCTTGTTGAGTGACTTGGGCCAACATGTTGCTCATCAAGCCATTTGGGCCAATGTAGCTTGCCAAATTACTCGAGACACTACAAATCTCTGAGTAAGGTTCTATACTTAGGCCAATACATAACTCACAGAGAGTATCCTCATAACTTTTTCAAGCATATCCCATCTTAAATGATTCAAAAAATTTTAAAGTTCTGGATGATTTATGCATGTAAATTTTTATATTTTTAGGCAAGTAAAAAATACAAATTTTTTGGCAAGTAGAATTTCATATTTATTTTATGAATATCAAAATTCATCAACATACTTTCATAAAGGATTTTTTTTCAAAAATAATAACTTATTGAAAGAAAAAAAAAAGATAAAATAGTAATGGGGTAAAACTTCTTCAGATCTATCACATTGTATGTCTAGGGCACATCTTATTTCAAGTGCATTTGTGATTGGTAGGTTTTAGTCCAACCTACTTCTTGATTATGTAGGTCCCATCCTAAGTGTCGACAAATTTGTTAAGTACATTTATAGAGTGGATGCATCTACATTTCACTCAACTTTAAATGCTTCACCTTATGTTATTATTGTAGTATTTAGCCATTTGCTTCTTTCTCTCTTCTTGTCTTAGTGATGCTTCAATGCATAGTTCCTCCAGTAGATTGAGTGCGATTTTCATGGTTTATACATTAGTTCTTTCGCATTTGGTAGTGTCATGATCAAGCTCAATAGTCTCCACAACCCTTTGGCTATGCAATTCATACTCAACTATCTGTAATGATTCTGCATCATGTGATAGGATGAATTTGGTTTGCTTGGTTACTAAGATCGGAGTCATCCTAAGAGCCCAAAGTGTAGTGGGTAGATCATTAACCCACTTTGCTTTAGTGTCTTCCACCTTTTTTTAGTAGGTTGAGAATCTTTTTATTCTTCGCTTCCACTAGGTCATTTTTCCTAAGGTGATGTACTGAGGTGAAATTGAGATGGATTCTCTAAGACTCGTAGAACTTTTTTAGTCACTTGCCACCAAATTAAGGGCCATTGTTCATAATGATCGACTATGGTGTTTATTTTTGGATGGTTTTTTGGACACCACACAGATCGCAGGGGATACTTATTGAAGTGATTGGGTATGACATTAAAGTATGATGTACTATCTCAAAAGATAGAAACATCACCCTGTAATGGACCTAATCACCTAATAAGGACTCCTAAGACATGATGGGTCTTTGTATGTGCTAGATATTCTTCCCCTATTTTATATGGAAAGGTAAAGAAGGGTTTATTTTATGTCGGGTTCCTTAGTTCCCTATGGAGGAAAGCCTCCATAGTTAATTACATCTAAGGAAATGAGATCTCCTAAGAACACTCTTGATTAAAGTAGTCAATCATTGTCTTCAAAGATTTCAAGGTTAAGACTATCAATGAATTGGCTATTTTGGACAATCAAGTGGGATTATTCAATTGGAAGACTTAATTTGGAATCCAAAGTAGAATAAGTAGAAAATGCTCATGATACTAGGAAGCCTAGTGAGCATTATAATGTACCATATGGTGAAGCTTTATATGTTTGAAAGTGAGGGGATTTATTTTGTTTGAGTTATAATTTTATTAGATTGGTAGGGCTTATTATCCATCAACACAAGATTATAAAAATATTTAAGAGGTGAGGATTTATGCTCGTGGCCCAAAGAAAATAAGCAACCTCAGATTCTAAATCTAGGGAGCTTCAACACAAGTCAAAAGCGTGACATAAATCTAAGTGGAAAGGGGATATAAGGGTCTATTCCACAAGAGAAGATAGACTCGTCTGACTCTTCTAGACTTACAACTGCCTAGAGTGGCCGCTAGTTAACACCTCCTATAATTCAAAATCATGTAGGTCGATCTTATATTATTACAAGATGGTTTAAGCTTATTATATAATTGAAAAGAGACTAGAGTCCTAAACCCACTCCCTAAGAGACTAGAGCGTGACTGGCACGAGCATATGACTTAGCCTAAATGAAAAAATCTTTTCAAATTTTATAAAATTTTGACATAATATTTTAGACAAAGGATTTGGGATTTCTTATGCCTAAATGCATGATGAAATTTGGTTATTGTCCAAATCAAAAGAGAAAGAGGGAGAAGCTCCATCATAAGGTATTGCTCTCATATGTCAAGCGGTCTCTAAAGTGCAATAGTAGAGGCCCTCATTTTGTAAGAGTGATAGAAGATGCCATGCATGATGTGAGATATATAACATTCAGCTAAGATGTTACTAAATTTTTTAGTTATCTTGATTATAACCTAACCTTTAAGATGAGGTTGTGAGTTGTTTAAAATTTTAATTATGAGTTATTAGTGGGGGTAGAAAAAATTAATTTACCCTAAGAGCCTACCGCATCCATGCCGCACATTCAAACATCAAGTGTAAGAAACTATGAAGAAAATGCAATTCTATTGTGCAATCTAAACATAACATCAATCAAATATGAATAGATTCCATAAAGGAATAAAAGGTTAGTGCGGTCAGGTACCGTCGTACACTCTAGAAGAGAGAAAATTAGGTAGCCAAGCTCTACCCTTATACAACCTGAATTACAAAAGAATAATTATAATTGAAATTGAATACATGTTATTGGGGCCTTCTTTCTTCATTTCTTCTTTCTCTTGATTTTGATTTCCTCCAAGGCATCACGAGACACCCTAGGACTAGGCCTTCTAGCCACTGCTCATCCTAACCTCCATAGCACTAATCTTAATTCTTATTATAAAATTATATTTTTAGAAAAGTAAATATAACTACACCTACAAAATAGAGGTTAGTTAAATATACATACAAACTCAAACAGTTATAGTTTATAATTTGGACTTAGCGCCCAGCACATGGGTAACCAAGCTCACCCATTGTAATATGGATTATGCTTAGGGGTATAAGCAACATGCAAGAGAACATTTATATTTATTTTTGAGCGGCCCCTTAAGTACAATCCCTTACAGAAAATAAGATTAGGATATCAATGGCCTAACATCCAGTCTATGATCCATACACCCTAACATCCAATCTAAAATAGTACATCATAAAATAAAATACATAATCATTACATACATCGTCTTAACCTAAGGCTAGAAGTGGTGACTTAGTATTCTAATGCTTCAGCTTTATGTGGTGTGTCTTAGCTAGGCATTTGAATTATATTTTTCTAAGTTTGAAATTATTTTGAAGGTAATATAATAGGTGATTTCACTTTAAGTTGTTTAGATGACTCACTCATTTTAGTTTGTATCTTGTTTTATTTCATTTGATTTATACTTAGCATCTAAGTATTGTAAGGAGAAGAGAGAGGCTTAACCTTCTTCATCTCTACCTTAAGTTGTTTCCTAAAAGCATATTTTTATGATTTAGTTTCTTTTAGTGAATGATTTATTAAATATTTTATTAATCTTAAGTTTAGGCTAACCTTAAAGAATCCTATTCAATATGAAAGGCATCTTAAGATTAATGTGGTTGAATTATCATCACATAGAATATGTTAAACCATTCCTTTTCATCACCCCTAACATGCATATGACTTAACACTAAGCATACTTATACATACAATATATTTTGGCACACTTGAATGATCATGGATGCATACATTTGGAAATTGTATTTTACTTGATTGAATTACTCATATATGTAAATTAAAGCTAACATGCATATGACTTAACACTCAGCATACTTATACATACAATATATTTTGGCACACTTGAATGATCATGGATGCATACATTTGAAAATTATATTTTACTTGATTGAATTACTCATATATGTAAATTAAATCATTCCTTTTCATCACCCCTAACATGCATATGACTTAACACTCAGCATACTTATACATACAATATATTTTGGCACACTTGAATGATCATGGATGCATATATTTGGAAATTGTATTTTACTTGATTGAATTACTCATACATTTAGGCTAACCTTAAAGAATCCTATTCAATATGAAAGGCATCTTAAGATTAATGTGGTTGAATTATCATCACATAGAACATGTTAAACCATTCCTTTTCATCACCCCTAACATGCATATGACTTAACACTCAGCATACTTATACATACAATATATTTTGGCACACTTGAATGATCATGGATGCATACATTTGGAAATTGCATTTTACTTGATTGAATTACTCATATATGTAAATTAAAGCTCAATCCAAATTCTAATACAAATATACATAAGAATGAAATAAAATAAGTATGTGCCTTTATTAACCAATGAAGTGAGATAATCAAATCTCCTCCTTGGGGATACATAAAAACTCATATTCGTGGGCTGTCCAGACTATATACTTATTATCATTCAAACACATGTAAATTCATATAAGAACTTAGGAAGAAAGCATTACCTTTACATGTAATGAATTTTTATATGCTTGAGTGATTATGGATGCATGCATTTTTTTTAGTAGAAAAGAAGATTATTATTCTTTAATTAAATACACATACACATGTATGAAAGATGTAAGCATGTACGTGTTATTATTTAAACCAAGGAAGTGAGATAATCAAACGACCTCCTTGGGGCTATTTAAAATCTCATATTTTTGGGATGTCTAGACTATATACTTGCTATCTTAAATACATGTGAATATATACACAATTACAAGAATAAAAATCATGCAAAAGATTGTGTTTTATTTTTTGGATTATTTATACATGTAATTTAAAGCTCTAACCAAATTCTAATACAAATATACATGGGAATGAAATTAAATAAGTATGTTCCTTTGTTAACCAGGGAAGTGAGATAATCAAATGACCTCCTTGGGGCTACTTAAAGCCTTGCATTCTTTGGGATGTCCAGGCTATATACTTTTTATCATTCAACCCTATGTAAATCTATATATGAACATGATAAAGAAAGCTTCAAATTCACATGATTAAGCTATAAACACAAGCAAATCCTATATGCATTTATAACTACTATCACTCCAAATATTGTTATCAACTTATAGCTTCTAAAATATAATTTTGGATTTATTAGTGATAATGGCCACACATATGATAAAATTAAGCCAACATAAGCAAGCTTACATAAGTAAACTTCAATTAATTCATTTAAATTTGAAAACATGAATGTATGATATCACATGACATGCAATATTTAAAGTGATTGAAAAGGAATAACCAAACATCTCCATATGATTCATTCAACTACACTAATTCCTAAGGACAATCACATTAAATAAAACCATTTAAGGAAAAATAAAGCTTCTTATTAATTTTAATTTAGGATTTTAATTAAACTTAAGGAGGAGAATTGATTTGAAATTTTTCATCCCATTCCTATGTTGGTGATTTCAATTTGTTTAAGGAAAGATAATTGAATGACTTTTATAGTTTAATTAAGTTGAATCATTAAACAATCCATTCAATTATCCTTTTCTATGCTTCTTTAATTTGATTAACCATTTAATCATGAGCCATAAATGATATGAACATGAAAAAAAATAAAAGTGCAATGCTCCTAAATGACCTAACGCAATTGACTAATGATTAGAGATTAATTAAGTTAAAAAATCTCATTAAGTACTCTTATGATTCCCATACTTATGGGCTAATCATAATTTCCTTAAGGGTCTTTATATTATTCAAGACATAAAGAGAAATTCTTAATTCAATTGTTGATTATTGATATGATCAACATTTTAATTTGAATTGAATTGAACATTAACTAATTAATTAATCCCTTAATTAAGCCATGTATTAATTACCTCTCTTAATGAAATGAATTGGAAAAATTAATTAGAAAAGAGGTCCCAATCACTCACCCTCATCATCCCACCATTAACTAATGATTAATGAAGTTAAATTAATTAATTTTCATTATTCAGAACCTTAATTTTTTATTAAATTAATTAAGAGAGTAATTAGGATTTGAATTTCAAATTTTTCTAATTACATAGCCAATAAATCCCAATAAAATCATGGGAGGCAAAAGTCAACCCATTAATTCAACATGTCAAGTTTGAGATTGATTGCCCAAGTAATTAGGGCTTAATTAAGCTAATTAAGAAAATATTTAAACTCTAATTAATCCTTAATCACTATTCAAAATTAAATGAAATTATTTTTATTAAATTCTCCTTAATTTTACCTTTCTAAAATGTATTTATTTATATTTTTGAATTTTTTCTACAATTAGTTATGATTTTAGGAAGTTTCAACCAATTAAAATATTTTTTAAGCTTAATTAATCCCTAATCTTATCATTGACACACTAGCCACTGATGTGGCAGCACTTTTGACTTGGAGTCGTGGGATTGGCCACTAAAATCATCTGATGCGATGCTGACATGGTGGCAGCAGACGTTCTTTCATCCCCACCGTCCAATTTAAGGTCGGACGGTGGGGATTAATCCTGTAGTTCTTATAAGATTAAATCAAGTGAAACTAGTGGATTAAATCACAACCATCCATTCCAATCATGTAGAATGGACAGTGGATGATCCTTCATCCCCCGAGCAACCGAAGACTGACACTGTTCGCCCTCCCTCGCTCAATCCGAGTTTGCCGGAGCTTGTGAGACATTGGAATCAATCCCAAAATAATCACGGAGGGGATCTAAAGGGATCCTATGGTGGGATTCGTACACAATCACACTTTCCTTTACAAAGGCCTAGAAAAAATTAAGAAAATGTTGATTTGTCAAAATTTACCTTGTCGGAGCTCAGGACTAATGGTGTACTGATCGAGGTAGCTTCATCTTGAAGAGATGAAGCTCTGATTGAGAAGCATGTGCCTTGCCTCCTTGTCGGTGACTCTGTGGATCAAACATCACTAAAAAAACTCATCGGAGTTAGGCTTGGAGTGCTCTCCGGTGCTCGAATTGATTCATTTCTCCTCGTCGAAGCTTGGTGAAGGTATGGGTAAAGTTAATTTGAAAATGGTGAAGTTTGGAGAAGGTTGGATGGAGATTAGCTTTGTCTTATTTTTAGCTTGGCATTTTCGATGATGGGGAGGCTCTGGGAACTTGGGGAATGCTCTAGGAGACTCGCCTTAAGGTGCTTGTGCTCTAAGGATGCTCAATGTGTCATTTCAAATTGAAATAAGGGGAGTATACCCTTTCCCTCCTCCAATCCTATGGCTAGGATGTTCTCTACAATTTGTAGGTGTCCAGCTGGCGTAAGCAGCCATGGGTGACAGGGAGGTGCTGAGGTGGCTCGGTTTGAGTGAGTAAGTGAGGGAAGTGGGCTGGCAAGGGATGAGGTGGCTGTCCTTGGGTTTCCTATGTATGCAAATGGGAGGAGGTGGGTTAGCTCACCTCCACTTGGCTCATGGCTGACCCAAACAGCTTTGGGTCAGGTGAGCTAGTGGTCCACATGTTTATTTGGAGCTTAGGGTGGCTACCAAGGGGAGGAGAGTGAGTTTGACCATCTAAGAATGGGTTTTGTCCCATTTGGAGGGCTTTACCCATTGGGTAATGGGTCAATTCGATTTATACTTAGGTTGGGTTGAGTTTGGGCTAACCCATGGTGACCTAAGGATGGATCATATCAAGTTTGAATGTGTTTGGGCATGGTTTGAGTGGGTTTGGCATGATTTTACCTTATAGGTTAAATTGGGCTAGGTTGGATTAGGTTGGCCAATTGGTCAAATTCCATCAAATAAAGGCTTGGGTCAAGTTCAAATGAGTATTTGGGATGTTTAAGAGCAATTGGTTTGGTTTGGTTTGCAGTAGATTTGAATTTGACTCATATGGATTCATATGGGTCAAATGGGCTAAGTTGACCAATTTGGTCAAATTGACCAAATTGACTTGAGTTAAGTATTGGTTTATGTTCAATTGTTCATTTGAAGATGATTGTAGGCTTTGATTTCAATCAATTTAGATTTAGAAATGATTTAGACCAATTTGACCCTTTAGGTCAATTTGGGCTAAATGGGTCAATTGGATTCAACTAAGGGTTTGATCATATCCAATAATCAATTTGAAATGGATTTGAGTCATTGGTTGAAATTAATTTGTATTAAAATTTGATTTGGTCCAATTTGGCCTTTTAGGTCAAATTGGGTCAAATTGGGTCAAATTGGGTCAAGAGGCCAATTGGGATTGGTTTGGCTCAATTGATGGTCAAGTCATGTTCAAGGATAAATTTGAAGTTGATTTTGAACTTATTGGTTTCAATCAATTTGAATTGGGATGAGATATGGTTCGATTTGGCTCATGTAGGCTAATTGGGTCAACTTGATCAAATGACCAAATTGACTTGGCTTGACCCAATTGATTATAATTGATCAATCAAGGGTGATCAACAATCATTGTAGGAGATTTTGGATGATTTGGTTCAATTCAATTTAGGTTGGATTGCAGTTTGGTTTAAATGGGTCATTTAGGTCACTTTGAGTCAAGTGAGCCTAATGGGTCAATTGAGTTTGATTGAGTTTGATAATTGATTTAGGATTGATTGATGGCTTTGGTTGCAATTGATTTGGGTTTACTTAGATTTTGGCTCATTTGGACATTTTAAGGTTCAAATAAGCTAACTTGGGTTAATTGAATTGATTTTGGCCAATGGGTTTGATTGGCTTGATTTTAGAATTTGAAAAGATGATTGAAGGGTTTAAGAAAATCATTTGAGTTTGGTTTGATTGAAGGAGGTTTGGGGTCAAATCCATCGGATTGAATCATAGGGTTAAGATGGGTTTGATTTTGGCTTGGAGTTTAAATATGAGATTGTATTCAATCGATATTGGTTTAATTTGAGGTTTGGTTTTGCATTGATTTGAAGTTGGTTTTGGACTTAAGGTTAGGCATAAGTCATGGGTTAGGCCATAGGGTAGGTAGGTTTCCTTAGTCCCAAGTCATAGCCTAATTCTATGGCGAATCCTCCTAAGTCCCTAGGTTTGGGTTAAGTGTTCACTTAGCCACTAGAAGTGTCCTATGACTAAGGAAGTCTTAGTGTCTAGGAGACTCTTAGATCTAAGATGATAATATTGAATCCTCACTCCAAAAGTGAGGTCAACATTGACATATGAAGTTCACACCTATAGATGAGATTAGTCCAAATAAAATTTTAAATTACGTGGGCAGTTATCCTAGATAGAAGCTTTATTTTAATTTATTTGCTAAATTAGTTAATCATGATGAGTATGAATCTTTTCTTCCCATTGGTGAATAATATGGGGCCTATCAAGTCCATTCCCTATACTATAAAGGCCAATAGATTGTGATAGGTTGTAGAGGCTATAATAGTTATAGTTGCATAAGGGCAATTATTTAGCATTGCTCACATCTCCTAATGTTTTGTGCCTTTTCTCATGGTTGACTAGAAATATTCTTGTTGTTGGATTCGATGGGCAAGTGTCCATCTAGAGTGGTTTCCACATTTTCTTGAATGTACTCTTTTGTCAATTCTTGAACACACCTCAAATTTAGTGAGATGACTGACCTCCAAAATAATGTGTCATTGATTATAACATATTGGGTGGCTTTCATTTTGAATCTTCTTGGATCATTGATGTCTTCTTCTAGCTCCTCAGTCTTCAAGTACTTTTTTATGGGGTCAACTTAGCTAGGCAATCTTTCAAGAACAATTTACATAGAGTTGCCTTCTTCTATGCTTGGTGGGTGAGTTCAAGGATGAGTAGCTCTCCAAGTATACCTACTCTTAATAGTAGGTTGGTGAGTTAGTTTTCATCCCATAAGACTTTTTATCTTGAAATATTCAAGTTTTCCAATCTCCAATTCTGGCCAAACTAACTTAAAAAAGTATACATGATGATCAAAGAAGTAAAAATCATACTTATACCCTATAATCACATATTAATTTTCAACTCAATTTTATTTGTATAATAATTAAGATTGTGTAGTACTAATGCAATGCTCATCTTTCTTTTTTATATTTTTATGAAGATTATATTGACCAACCAAACTACACTTAGGGCCTATTTAGCGCAACTTTTTTGCTGCTTTCCATTTGGGAAAAGCAGGCTCGATCGTTTGGGAGCTACTTTTATATTGTCATTTCCTAAGGCATTGTGATGGCATTTTACTTTTTCGCAATGAGGGACTCGATGCCTGGTCGGGCTCTAAAATCACGTTCAGCCTTCCACATAAAGTTTTCTTCTGAAATTATCTCCATTACTAACCTGGTATAATGAATGAAAATAATAACATTACCCTTCCATATCCCGTGTTCATCATTTTCACATTTCCTCTTCCCTTTTCTCCAACCCACGAAATATGAAGTTACTGGAGCTAGGGATTCACTGATCTGAGCATTAAATGATAAGGGACCTTTGATTCCTCTACCTGCTATTCCTTTCCCTCGTGTTGACGAGCACTATCTCCCGCCCGTTCCGTCGATCATGGCTCCAACAACGAAGAAATGTATGTCCTAGCAACAAGCCATTAAGTGCATTTCTTGATTCTTTTTAAATCACTCAATTTATGTGAATGAAGTGAAAAAGTGTTCCTGATTTATTATGATTTACAAGTGCTAACACATACTTCTTTCGATTTCTCTAGATTTGCAATTACGTCTTTCCTGGAAAAGTGTTTCAGATTTGTCTGAATGCTGTCGATTTCCCTTGGTAATTCATTTAGGTATGTTCAAATTGTGAATGAATGTACAATTGCATTTGTTTCCACTTTTCATTCTCTCAGTTTCCATTTATTTGGCTGCATTCTTTCAGTTCCCACTGTTCATTACTGTATAATTCCATATGTTGTCGGAAAGAACTATCATTCCCAATTGATGAATTTTGAATGGGTTTGAATTTTTGTTTAGTTCATCTTTTGTGGGTTTACTTTCACCACTCTCTCAGTTTTTTCCCCGAATGGTGGTGTCCCCTCTCTCATTTTCTCTGCAATGCACCATTAAGTGCATCTCTCAGCTTCTTTAATAATCGGTCAATTAATGGGAATGAAGTGAGAAATTGTTGGCATTTGTGACATACCAATTTCGATACATACTTTGCTCGATTTTCCTTGAAGTGCAGTTCTTTTCGAAAAATAGTGTGCCTGATTTTTTTGCATTCTCTTGATTTCTTTAGAAAACTTGCTAATCTATTGTTTTATGTTCAAATGTATGATATCAAAATTTACTAGAATTTAGGATTTGCATGAAGTTCGGGTTGTTACGTATGTGACACTGGTGAACCATTACTGCGGGTGGTTTACTACTTCTATATGATACATCTATTTTATATGGGCTTTTCTATAGATATTGGCAACTAGAAACTTTGTATAATGGTAACACTTTGCCAAACGTGCCCTGAATAAATGGAATATACATAAATTTTCTGTACATTTGGATAGTTTGATTATTTCTCTATAGCATTGATGTGGCTGTAAATCTTTGAGTTAGTATTAAGTACACCACTGAGGCTTTGATGTTATGTGATTCATTTGTTGTGCTCTGTGAATTAAGCAATCTTACTCCTGTTGGAGTGCATGCATTTCTCCTTGGTGGCTTGTTATTCATGACCATGAAATATACCCAAGGGTTGAGAATTATATTAATTATTTTGGCAAAGTGTTTCATTTTGACTAAAGTATTATTTGTGTCGTTACATAAGACAAAATAATAGTACGGTTGTTTATGAGCTATAAGTATGGATATTTTGATTGAAATGGTTAAATTTAAGTTGATGTCAAATTCTATATTACATATTATTGTTCTGTGAATATTATAACTTTCCAAATGGAAAAATCGAGAGATGGTGGTGTATCTGCCACATGGGAGAGGGAAATCAAGATAATATTTTGTGATGTATGTCTAAAAGAGGTGGAGTTGGGGAATATATCAATAAATCACTTCAATAAAGAAGGCTGGTAGAACATCTTACTAAATTTCCAAGAGAAAATAAGAAGACAATATGAAAAAACACTGAAGAACAAATGTGACCAACTCAAGAAAGACTGAAAATTTTGGAAGGAGCTAAAATGCAAATCTACTGGCTTAGGTTGTGATCCCATAATAAAAATAAAAGAGGCTTTAGATGATTGGTGGAAAGAAAAATTCCAAGCGAAGCAAATGATTTAATGCAACTCCTTCTATTTCATTGGAGTCTGTTGTAGATTTGGTTCTTAAACATGTAAGATGTTTTGTCTCTAAATTAGGACTCTCAATTGTAGGTTGTGCCAAATGCAAAAAAATTTAGGCTATGTGGCATTGATTTAGAGCTAGAAGAGAAGCTCGACATGATGTTTAGTGGTGTTGTAGCTACCGGTGCTCATGCTTGGGCTCCAAGTTAGGAAATTCCACATAATTTAATTATGCCTAAAGAAGCACATTCAAGCGAACTTATTGAGGGATTACTGCATGATGGCAGTGAACGCGGTGAAGGTAGTCAATCAAAATGCACATAAGGGTTAGATCAGCAGAGACAGAAAAGAAGTAAAAATAATACATCATTTATAAGAGACCAAATATCACATTTGGTTTCAACATGTGCAAGCATGACTAGTGCTAGAACCGTGCATGATAGTCTACCTATGTCAAAAGCTATTAAGATACTTGATAGCACCCTTGAAATTTTTGACGATATGTCGTTATATCTATTTTCAGCGAAACTCATTGAAGACCCCACTAAGAGAGAGGCTTTTCTGACTATAGTGTCTGAGTGAAGAGTTCATTACGTTCGCTATTTTATGAACAATAACGATGTATAAACATTCATAACTACCTGTGGTGAAAATATTTCTGCCTTCATCTATCCTTTTGAAGAGGATAAATGAAAACAAAAATATATGCCTTTAGTTGGGACACCACATAGATCCACAGATATTCTTATTAGGGTGATCGGGTACGACATTGAGGAGATGTGTACTATCTCGAAAGACAGAAGTCATCATCCTATAATGGACCTAATCACCTCAATAAGGACTGCTAAGGACAATGGGTCTGCATATGCTCTAGAGATTCTTTCCATACTTTACATGAAAAAGTAAAGTAGAGTTTATTTTAAACTGGGTTCGTTAAGTTCCCTATGGAGGAAAGCCACCATAGTTAATTACTTCCTAAGGAAAGGGATTCCTTAGGAATACTCTCAATTAAGATAAATGATCGTTGTCTCCAAAGATTTTCAATATGTAGGGTTATTAATTGATTAGTTTATTTTTGGAAAAATCAAGTGGGATCGATCAAGAGGAGGGAGTTCTTATCGAAGCCAAATGGAGGTGAGTAGGGGAAGTTTAGGATACTAGGAGGCCTAGAAAACATCTCAAACTATCTTATGGTTGGACTTTACATTTTGAATTGAATTATTTATTTGAGTTGAATTTTTATTTGAAGTTTAGGGCTTATAATTCCACAATACAAGGTTATGAAAATGCCTAAAGGTGAGGATTTATGCTTATGGACAATAGAAAGGAGAAGCAACCTCAGAACCTAAATCTAGGGAGCTTTGGTGAGGGCCAAAAGCATGACCTAAATCTAAGGTGAAAAAAGGGTATTCGATTTGCCTTCATAAGAGAGGATAAACTACCCGACTGCTTGGACTTACAACCGCCTCGAGGTGGCCATTAACTAACTCTTCAAATAATTTTAAATTCATGTAGGCAAGTCACATGTTTATGCAAGATATCTGGGCTGCTATTTATTTTAGAAAGAGACTAAGTCCTTAAACTCACTCCCTAAGAGACTAGATCATGTAAGGGCATGAAAAATGACCTAGATCTATTGCAAACAATATTACATTTTACTTTCATTTTTAGACAATCATTTGACTCAGACTTATAGGATTTATATGCCTAATGCATGAGGAATAAGATTATGGGCCAAAATCAGTGAGAAGGGGGAGGTGTGTTTCCATCATGGCTCTCAAAGGTCAATCCAAGTTCCCTAGCAAAGGCGGAAGTCCCCCAATCAAGAGTAAAATAATATGTTTTTATGCATGATATTAGAAAAGAAATGCTTATCCAGCTAAGGGGTTACTAATTCTTTTATCTTGATTTTAACTTAGGCTTTAAATAAGGTTATGAGTTGTTTATTTTTAATTTTGAGTTGATTAATTTGGTAGAAGATTTATTTTTCCCTAAGAGCCTAATCGCCATCTAGGCCATACATCGAAGAAAGGAAGAAACTAGAAAAAATATGTCATTTCTAATGCACAAGCTAAACAAAACATCAAATATTTTATAAACCTAACGCAAAAGAATAAAAGGCCAAATGTGGTCAGACACCACCGTACAAACCTGAAAATAAATTGGGTAGCTAAGCTATACTCTTATACAACCCGGATTACAAATGAATTAATTACAATTAAGCAAAGAATTCATGTTATGGGGGTCTTCATTTCTTCATTCTTCTTTTCTTCTTTCTTCTTTTGGTTCCTTATTTTGAATGATTGGAATGTGGATGCTCCAAAGGCTTCAGATGGTACATAAGACATAGTCTTATAACCAATGTTCATCCTAATCCCCTATAACAATCATTCCAAAATCCTAATTACAAAATTACATGAAAAGAAAAAAGAAAATCTAACTAAAACTTGCAAAATAGATATTAGCTAAATAGACCACACATTCCCAAGCATGTATATAAAAAAATTGGACTTAGCACCCCACACATGGGTAACCAAGTCCACCTGGCCTATTTTGGGTTATGCTTAAGGGTATAAGCAATCTGCACAGCAAAAACACTTATGTTTTTATTAAAGCACCCCTTAAGTACAATCCTCTATAAAAGACAATAATTAGAATAAATCATCCTACCATTCATTCTACGCACAAACACCCTAACATCCAAACTAAAATATCACATCACAAAATAAAAGCAAACATCAAACCATGCACCACCCTAACATAGGACTAGAAGTGGTGACTTAGCCTGATGTGTGTGTCATGTAAAGTTTGTGTGGTATGCTTAGCTAGGCTTTAAGGTTAGGATTTTCTAAGTATGAAAAGGTTCAACTTAGAAGGGTGGTCTCATTTAAGTTGTTTAGTTGATATGGGTTAATTTTAGTTGTTGATTTGATTTGGTTTGAATGAACCTACTTAATTACTAAAGGTTGTAAAGAGAGGAAAAGAGAACTTCTCTTTCCTCCCTACCTTAAGTGATTTCTAAAGTAGATTCATTAATATTTTTTATTTAATGAATATTTTATTATGTGTTTTACTTAATCATAAATTTAGATTATCTCTAAACAAACCTATTCAAAAAGAAAGATATTTTAAGATTAAGTAAAGTGAATTACTATCACAAAACACACAACATTTTATTTCTTTCCCACATGAGTATCATGCACATGGATGAATCCTAAGTATATCTATACATACAAATGGGAATGTTTAGCATGCTTTATGATGAATGCTAAGTGAGTTACTTAAGAAAATTTGAATGCTTTATGATGCCTGATTTTCATTAAGTAGAAAAGAGGTTTTCTTATCCATTTTTCAAATGCACACATGTATGCATGAAAGGCATAAGTGAGTACGACGTCATTTGTTAACCAGGGGTGTAAGGTACAAGACCTACTTAGGGTTACTTAAAGTCTCGCAACCCCGGGGTTATCCAGACTAATATACCACTTTCCTTAAATACAAGCATATGTACAAAAGAAATGAATGGAAAAGAAAGATACAAAAGTTTGTATTTATTTGTTTGATTTGTTTATGCAATTTATATGTGTAGGTGTGGATGTCCTTCTTTAAGTAATAGCATATGGATGAATAGAAATGGAGTTAGATAAGTGTTATGTTCTTTTCAAATGAACTATATACTTTGTCAAATCTTATTCAAAACTATGCTAAAAGAAAAGGGAAGGAAAAGTACACTATGCACATCTTCATATTTATATCTACATGCAAGTTTATAAATAATTATAAGTAGCACACTTTCAATTTTAGGTATTTGATTTATAGATTTTGAAAATAATTTTTAATTTAGTAGTGATAATAGCCATTCATATCTTACTTTAGTCAAAACATGCAATTTGACATAAAGAAAACTTTTAATTTTAATTTTTATTTGCAAAAGACATGAATGCATGATTTTCATATAACATACAGATTTAGCATGCTAGGATAGAAATAAAGTGATATAAGCATATAAGTTCATTCATTCAAATTAATTCTTAAAGACAATCTTATGAAGTAAGATCATTTAAAAAGAATCAAAAGTTGTTTAAAGAGACTTTCATTTTATTTTGAGTTTGATTTGAATTAGGAAAGTGTGACAGGTTTGCTAGTCCTTACACATTCCCACATGTATGTATTATTTTAGTTTAATTTTTAGGTGATTAGATTAATTTTATGCTTTGGTTAGGTTAAGGTGTAGATTAGGTTCATTAATTACCCCTTACCTATACCACTTTAACATATTTAATTAAATAATTATGAGCTAATGTGACATTAAATAACAAGAAATTTAAATCAACAATGCATCTTAAGAAAGAAAGGTACCTAATGCAATTGGCTCACAATTAATAATTAATTAAGTTAAAGGGTTTAATTTAAGTACTTTCATAACCCTTCCCACACATATGAGTTAGGTATGATTTCCTTAAGTTACTTAGGTTATTGAATACCTAAGCATCTACCCAAGAAGTATTGATTAAGTTTCTAGATTAATTTTGGTTTTGAGAATTTGATTTGATTAATTAAATAGATCATTAGTAGATTAACCCTAAATTAGATTTGGATTTAAGGAAGAAAGGGGGTTTAGGGAATAGCTTAAGAAAAATATCCTAAAATCATTCCATAAACCTCTTAATCACTTAAACAATGTTTAATTATCTTAATCAAGGAGTTAAACTACTGTTCACATGCTTAATTAACCTTAATTACATTAAGAGACTGATTAGGGGTTCATTAATTAATTTATCTAATTAATTCATTAATAAATTCTAAGAAAATTAAGGGAGGCAGAAGTCATCTCACTAAACATGCTTGAGAATTTTGGAATTAATTAATAAAGTCATTAGGGAGTAATTAGGGTTATTAAGTTTTCAAATAAACCCTAATTAAGGAAGATCTACTATTTAAATTCAATTAGAAATAGTTTTATTGGATTCTCCTCTGAATTCTCTTTAAGATGAACCTGAGTTTGTATTTTTTTTGGATTTAGGAAGTTTCAATTGATTTAAGTGATTTTTATGAAGTTTGTTAATTTATTTTATTAAAATAAATCATTTGACACTCAAAATTTAATATCTTTTAATCCAATGATCATTTTGACTTGAAATTTTTATGGTAAGTGTATTTTAATATTAATTTTAATCTTTGAAAATTTCAACTTAATATTACATATATTTTTGATTTAATTAATGAAATTTAATATTTACTAAAACTCAAATTAAGCTCAAAATATTCAATAAAATTTAGAAATTTTAGGTTTATTAGATTTCTCTCGAAAAGAGGAATCCAACAAGCCATTGTTTGCAATTTTTCGTTAAGTATTTTATTTTTTATGAATTTTTTAAAATTTTAGGTGATTTAAACTAATTTTTTAAATCATAAAATCGAATTTTCCTATTTAGCGTAGTCGAGCGTCGACATGGATACATGGCGACGCGACGATTGGACCATGGCCAGCCTTGAACCATGCGAAATGCACGATTGGCCGGTGTCACGCCGAAAGCGACTGCGGGTGCATAGGATGGCGACCCACGGTTCACTCCGGACTGTCCAAATCATATCGCGCGATCTGAGCCGTCCGATCGTGAGAACCACGCAATCAGACGGTCCAGATCGCATCAAGTGATCCAAAGGGCCGGATCGCACGATCCACGTGTGATCCAAGCCGTCCGATCCCATGAACCGCAGGATCGAACAACTGCTGCTTGGCCGCTAGCGGTGAACAATAAAATCATGGTGTGTTTTTGTAAAAATGAGAAATTCTAAGTGAAAATTTGTCCAAATGGACTTATTTTCGCATCTATTCGTACCGGAAAAATTCTATTTTCTAATTGAGATGATTTAAAATAAAAATGTGGGATTATATAGGATAAATTCTTAAAAATTGCACAAAAAATCATCACAAAATGAAAGATCCTAATACCGACTATGATTTTTTTTAAAAGTTACCTCACCGAGAATGATTTTCGGTGGCAGTGATGACTCGAGCACGCTGTTGACTGAGTGAAGAGGCCTTGGAATGAGCTTGGATCTTCTTCTTCACGTCGAAATGAAATTTCTTCCAGTGATGGTCGTTTTCTTGTCGAAATCCACTTAGTTTTGAAGTATTTCTATACAAAATGAAGTGAGGGTGATTTCCAATTCCTTTGGGAGCTCTAAGAGAGGGAGAATGAGAGGAATGGGTGTTTCCTTCAACCACTAATGCCTTAAAATCAAAAGTTGACAAATTAACTTTTTTGTTTAAAATTTTGGCTCCAAACGCATGTAATTTAAATTGTGATGATTGAGAATGAAAAAAAATCATCCTAAATGCTAAGGCATGAAAAGTGACGGTCATGAAAGACATGAATGTCCTGACCAAGGAGAGATGAGAGTCTTTCATACCAAATATTTTAATAAAAGAGGTGAGGTGATTTCATCTCCCCATGAGTCATAACTACCACAACCACTCCTTGGTCAAAAAAACCAATATCCTTGATGCCTATATGAACCATTAGATGAGTGCCATTTTATTTTTTTTGCATACATGAATTGTAATATGTTTTTTTTCTTTTATTATTTTGTTATGATTGGTGAAAATCACATGCTAAATTAGTGTGTTAATATATTTAATTTTCAATTAAATTTTTACTAAAGTATAAAATTAATTTTACAAAAATATTTTTTAAAATAAAAAATGCATTATTGCTAATACCATTAATTCATTTTCTCTTCAAGTCTTATGAAAAAAAAAAATAAAATAAAGCTTAACTTAAAATAAATCATACCATGTCTATTTCTATTGCATAGTTAAAAGCCTTCTCTTAAGGATAAATAAATTTTCACTCATTTATATCCCATAGGATAAAGTAGCTCCATTTTATACTACCTGCTTCAATTTTTAGTTCACTCACAAGATGGTTATTTTAAAATGCGCTTAGATAATGTCTAGATAAGATTTTAGCTTGCATAGGTTATTTCACTTAGCAAGCTATCCATTCTAAATGTCTTTTTAATATTTCATTCTAATAGCCTACATAATCGTCAAGTTAATTAACTTTTGTGAAGCCATTCACAGGTGACTTCCCTCTATGAGATATGTAACCGTTACCGTAACTAATGATAAATAGAGATGCGATGACACATCCCAACCATTCAACCAACTTTCAATAGAAAAAAAAAATCCATGAAATATTTTAAAAAAAAAAAGACAATCTTTTTTTTAAAAATATTCATTTCTAATCACTCAAAATAAATTAAATGTTGGCACAAATCGACCTCCATCTTTACAGCTATCATGATAATTAGGAAGGAACTGCAACCACTGTCTGTCCCCTACTAATTTTTCTCAGATAAGAATGATGGCCTGTTACTTCAAACCATTTAAGTGGAACTGCGTCTATCATTTCTCTCCCTCGCATGCCTTTCTTCTAATGTATCTTTTCTCTCTCCCGACGGTCTTTCTTCTTGTATCTCTTCCAGTTCGTCATCTCCACGTTTGCCCGCTTGCTCTTTCCAATAGGAAACCAGTTTCTTCAACCGAGCAATCTCCTTCGAGGAGATGTTCTTGCTTGGATCGTTTACAACACACCGTACCCTCGATGCATACCTGCCAAGTTACACCAAAATTGTAGGAAGATGGCTGGGCAAAAATATAACTAACGTTTACCAGAAAGGAAAAATAAAAATAAAAATACATATGTTGCAGCCTTGGATAAAAAAAAGGATGTTCCATCTGTTTAAGAAACTAGAAAACTCACATTCATTATAACCAAACAAGCCTCATGAATGGGCAGAACAACAACAACAACAACAAGCCTTAATTCCACTAGGTGAGGTCGGCTACATGAATCCTTCGTCTCCATTGTGTCCTATTATGTGTCAAATTCTCATTTAAATCAAGTATACTAAGATCATTTTTTTATCTTCTTTAAGTCTTTTAGTTCATATCTTTCTTAACATAAAGGCAAATCTAATCTCTACTCTCCTAATCTCATTGGACGATTGATGCTTTATGTGGCAAACCATCTAAGGCGACTCTCCTAATCTTATCTACCTGAGCTACTCGGCTTTTTCCCGAATATACTATTTTGCATTCTATCTCTAAGAGTAAAATACTCATCCACCTAAGCATCCTCATCTCAGAACACTTAGTCTTCTCTCTTTTATTGTGACATTCACTATAAGTCATTGCAAGTCTTACCACCATCTTATAAAATTTTCCTTAAGTTTAATTGGAACTTTTCTATCACATAATAGGCCAGATGCATTCCTCCACTTCAACCATCCAACTTAAATTCTACTAATAACATCTCCATCTATTTTCACCATCATTTTGAACAATAGAGCCTAAATATCTGAAACACTCACTCTTATTAATGACTTGATTACCTAATGTCACAACACTACCACTAGAACTTCTACAACTAAAATTACACTCCATATATTCAATTTTAGATCTACTTAAACGAAAACCTTTAGACACTAGAGTTGACCTCCATAATTCAAGTTTCCATTGGACTCCCTCTCTAGTCTTATCAACAAGAAGAATGTCATCAGCAAAAAGCATACACCAAGGTACATCTTCTTGTAAATGCCTAGTAAAAACATCCAACCAAAGTAAAAAAGATAAGGGCTTAGCTGATCCTTGATGTAATCCAATTGAAATAGGAAAATATTTTGTCAATCCTCCTTGTGTTTGGACACAAGTAATGCTCTAGTATACATATCCTTAATGACTTGAATATAACCAATATTAACTCCTTTCGTTTCTAGAACTCCAAAGAACATCTCTTGAAACTTTATCATAAGCTTTCTAAATCAATAAATATCATATGTAGATCCTCCTTACTTTCTCTATGCTTCTCAATCAAACCCCTTAACAAATGTATAGCATCCATAGTAGATCTATCCGCATGAAACCAAACTGACAGGAGAAACTTCAGTATCACATCGTAACCTATGCTCAATTACTCTCTCCCATAATTTTAATGTATGGCATCTTAATTCCTCTATAATTTGCACACTCTTGTGCATCACCTTTATTCTTAAATATAGAACCAACAAACTCTTTCTCCACTCATCTGCATCTTTTAGTCTTTAAAATGACATTAAAAAAGATTTGTAAGCCAAGAAATTCCTTGATCTCCTAAACATTTCCACACTTCTATTGGAATATTATCCGTCCTATCGCTTTTCCACATTTCATTTTCTTTAAAGCTTCACTAACTGATTTACTAATACGATAAAAATAAAATTCTCTATTTTTGTTTATTAAGGTTGCTAAAATCAATCATACTTTCGATTATTCATTGAAAAGTTTATCAAAATAACTCATCCACCTATTTTCAATATCCTTTTCTAAAAAAAGATTTTATTATTTTCATCCTTACACCTCACTAACTACTTTTACTTCTATCTCTTTCTTTGGTTGACTAACTTATACATATATCTTTCACCTTCGCAGATCTAATCTATTATATAAATCACTAAAAGTTTAAATTTTTCAGATCATATATCGCTTAATCTCTACAGGCCACTTTATATCTTTTATAATTTTCCGAGTTTCTACATCTAAACCAAGTTTTATAATAATACTTTTTATTTTTTATCTTTTCTTATACACTCTGATTCCACCACCAACTATTCTTATTAAAAGTTTTTTTGATTCTCCAAGACATCTTTAAACTGCTTAATTTCACTGCTATTTTTCCCACATAATGTTATTTTCCTCACGAACATCCCAAATTCTAATCTCTTGTAGCTCTTAAAATATTTTTTATTTTAAGTGTCCCCATCTAATTCTAACAATAATTTGATTTATTTTTCTCTCTACAACCTTTTATCTTAAAATCTAAAACTAACAACGATAGTACTTAGATTTTCACTTGAATGACCTTACAATCTTTACAATCTAAACGATATATTTTAGAAAATTTTAAACTAAACGATTAGTGATTTAATTAGTTAATTAGCGATAAAAAAAATTAACAAAGTTTCCGCCACGGGCGACCGGCGTGAAGATCCAGTTACGCCAGTCCGACCCAAGGACTTTTCCTTACGAAACCGAGAGCAAGCTCTGCTCTTTTTTTCTTCGTTTTGCTTGTGCTTGGCCAGATCTACGCTGATCCACCTGCCAGGAAGTCGCCGCCCGTGCTCCACGGCCGGAGAAGTCTCACGGCCAGAGAAGAGCTTGGAAGGTTTATTTTCACAGGTATCTCTAACCCCAAACAAGAAATGTATTTTGTATGAGTGTATTTAGTTTAGCTAATTGTTATGATATTCGAAGAGATCGCGTGATCGATGAAAATGCACAGCTTGATTTAGGAAAGCTTCATTTTGTCTAATGCCTAAGGGTTTCTTTTCAATCACTAGTTGTTCTTGACATTTTGTTTGGTTAATAGCATCATGATGAGAATATGAATCATATTCTCTATTATAGAACAAAGTATAGTCTCTCCTTGAATATGGTGGATCTAGTAACTAAATTTTTTTTATACTAGATTTATTTTATTTTATTTATTTTGTTCTCACTACTATTTGCGTAAATATTGGATTTTCTAGTTACTTATGTTTTCATCAATGTGTCTCCACTTTTTTTTTGTTTAGGAAGTGTGTATGTGTAGTTAATTTAAGGGTTTATGAGATCTGTGATCGATTTGAAAATGTGCAATTTTATTCGTGATAGTTTCATTTTACAGTTAATTTTTTTATTTAGAAATGTATGTGTAGTTTAATTTAGGGTTTGAGATCCGTGATCGATCCAAATTGTGCACAATTTTTATGTAGGAAAGATTAATTTTTGTACAATGTTCTACTTTTATTTAAATGTATGTGTAGTAGGGATGTTTTATTTTTGCTTTGAAGAGAATGATTGGTTTTGAATTTTATTTGTCATATCTAGTTGTTGGTTTGTTTAGGTGAAATATTAGGATCGAGTGATGGCTTTAATGCAGATTTTTTAGTCATCTTTGTCATATATTAATGCAGATTTTTGCATAATAGTAGCAGTCAATATCGATTTTACAAGTCGTGATGAGTTCTGGATAGTATATTTATTGTTATTTATTACGATGGTGAACTCGAGTAAGTGATGAGTTCATTCCAACATATATTGGGAGAAATCGTCCAATCCAAGTTTCACAGATTAAATTTGGAATTGAGAGAAAAATTACGAGGTCGTTGAAGTTAGATCCATCAAAATTCTCTGCTAATCTAATGGCCGCTTTCCCTTGAACCTGGATTTATCATGACACACATTACGCGATTTGTGAGACTATTATTAATGCAAAGATGCTCACGCCTCGTGTATGTTGAATTGAGTTTCTCACGCAGATGAGTTAGAACGAATGACCATCTGGTGGGATCACAGACACATAATAGTCCTCCTCAAATAAGTACTCGGGAGATATATGAGAATGGAGGAAAATGAATATTTTACCAAGACAAGTCGCTTCTGTGACCCACAAGATAATGATGTAAACCCACCACGATGTAAATGTTGAATATGAAACTATGCTAAATAAGATAAGAAGATGATGATGACGACGATTATATCGACTCGAAATGATGAGAGGCGGCGCAGAACCATCTCATACGGCCGAGATTTGATTATCGATTACTGGAGAACGAGTCATACCGGCGAGCATTTTATACATAATAATGATTATATGCGATCGTAATTCACCAAAGAATGGGATGAAGATCTTGCATTTGATGGCCCATCGATGATTCAATCTTCAAGACGAATAGCATCCCGCATCTAATTAGTGGAAGGTATGCGCTTTCATGATAAGAAAAGCAAAATTTGCTATCACGGTGCCGATTATAAACAATGAATATGTCATATATGCCTCAAATCAAGATTTATCGCGGTCGCACATGCCATTCGACCCAAAGGAGACCATGTTTATGCGTTACATGCTCGAAGAGTAGAACTGGAGAATTGGTTGGGCTCCATCACAACAGTATTCAATTCTTAATGCGGACATGCAATACAACACGCTTTATAAGTTATTTCATCAACCCCGCAATAGCATTGGATCTCAAGCCCGTGGAGATTATTGTCGATAGAGGGTTCAATATAATGAGTGCCTTATATGGCCGATGCACGACGAAAAGCGCTTAAGGCAATTTTGGCTGGGAGGAATCTTACGTAACTTTGGGAAAATTTATGCTCGGGATGATTGATGGACTGCAGTGTCGCAAAATAGCATTCAATTTGACTTCTTTTTCAGTTATGGAATTTTAAATTTTGAGTTGCTTATATGTAATGCGCAGGCCATCCTGATACGAGATCCGCATGAGCATACAGATATATGTTACGGGAGAGGAGATATGGTACCGATTAATGATTTGTTGAAGAGGGTAGTGGCACCGCCTGATCGGTCTTAGTCGCATGCCCCTCATGATTGATGTCAATATGATCCATCGCTTGTTCGTGTTGATGACGAAAGGCCGACGCTGATTGAGCGTACCACCACTCATACATCGCATGGAGCGCGACGCGCGATGAGTGGATTCAAAGATGATGATGACGGAGCCGCCGATCAACCTTAATGAGTAGGCATCGATCTTGGCTTCACTTTATATCAGCGCACCGATTCCGCCGATACATACTACCCTCGCCGGAGATCGCCTTATGGTAAGTCCATGTGAAATTACAATTGCTTCTTTACGCGTGAAACCGATATAAATTTATTTCTCTCCGCTGACCACATCCCCGAATATTGAAGATATATTTCGCTTATTTGGCAGAGAGGTGACGCAGAATTTCGAAATCCATCGACGACTATGAATAAAGCGGCGTAGATGGCGAATACGATATATCCGACGCCAGATGTGGATATGATATAGACTTATCAAAGACGCATGTGATGCACCGTCGATGGATGGGTCTATCATATACGCCGTGGTGGCACCTATCCATTCACACCACCCCACTATTCATATCGTGACGAATGTGGTCTCGATGAACCTATGATGCACCGATCCCCGCCATACGCTTCCACCGCTATTCCACATGACACCGCTTATACGCAGCATCACGGGTACTTCGTGCCATCTCAAGCTTCCGAGATACCACGTTTGGACTTGACGCGAACAACCCGGTGGCGTGGACGGTGGAGGATCCGCCATCATTTCATGCGTGATCGCCACGCCGACCACCATCTCATTACACTCTAGCGATGCAATTCCACCGGCATATCGACGACGATAGTTGTATTTTTTTTTATCACTTCATGTAGTCAGATTCTGCTTTTTTTTTATGTCCACTTATTCAAAATTACAGACAATTACATTTTGTTTGTTATCTTATTTGGTTAACTCACAACTATTTAGACTCATACCAAAAAATTAACACACTTACAATGTTTAATATTATCAAAAAATCATATGTATTCAACAAAGATTGTGTAAGATTACACAAACGAGATCCGTAATATTTTAATTTTCAACGCCAAATTTTTTACATCTCCAAAGATTTTAAACAAAAAAATACATTTTAAAAAATCTGATCCGGCCAAAAGTTATCAACATAAAAAAGTAAAATTTGTTATTATCTTTCCAACGACGCTAAACACTCCAAAATTCGAACCGATAAGTTCGATATGACCAAAAAAACGAAGTCATGATCAATATTATTATTTTTTGCAACTTTACATCTCACACATTTGCAAAAAACCGCCAACAAGCGCTTATCGAAAGCCAACACGAAAGTAGAATTTTTCATTATCTTTCCAACGACACCAACTACGCCAAATTCAAAACTATCAACTGATATGTTCAAAAAATGGTGAGCCGAATTTTTTTTTTAAAAAAAATTGTTTAGCTAAGATCGGTCCGACTCATCTCTGCCGCCTACGACCGGACCAGCCTATTTTGTTAATTTTTTTTTATCCTGCCTAATTAACTAATTAAATCACTAATCAGGTTTAGTTTAAAAATTTTGCCTATATTTTTCTTATCAGAAAATAATCAATGTGTTTTACTAGATCCATTTTTATAAGTAATAATATGTTCATCTCTTTTTTTAAATAAAGTGTTAACAACTACAAAATCATAAAGTAAAGAAAATCTAATATACCCTACCTTCTTCATTACTACTCCAAATTCATAACCACCATGAATACTTTTAAAATCTTCTACCACTCTACCAACACCATTTAAATCTCCTCCAATAAATACTTTTTCTTCAAGAGATATCAGATTAATCCTCTAAGTCATTCCAATTTTTTTTCTTACCTCCAAACCTACTGAGGAGCATGTAGACACTTATAATATAATCTTAAGATCAACAATAATCTTTAAAGTTTATAATTCTATCTCCACATCTATTAATATTTATAACATTACCCTTCAAACTTTTATCTATAATCACAACTACACTATTTCTAGCTCAACTTTTATCTAAATACCAAAGTTTAAAACCTAAACTATCAACCTCCTTAACTTTCTCCCCAACCCATTTAGTTTCTTGAACACATAAAATATTTATCTTTCTATGAACCATAATATCTATTAATTCCATTAATTTACCTATAAGAGTACCTATATTCCAAGATCCTAACCTAGTTTCATGGACTAACTTCTTTGCCCATCCGCCCATAATGGGAACTCTTGCTTATTTAACACCGCACTGCGCCGATGCAATGTTCTAGCACATTTTTCATCAGATTCAAGCCATACAAGGCCGCTCTGGGCCTAGCATTAACACAATGATTTAAATGATTCATGTCATGATTATTTCGACAAGTTTTACACTGGCTGTCGACTACCTAACGCAACCCTCCACTTTTCACATCCGGACTTGGGACCGGCAAAAGCATCTAGAAAATGAAAATGTATTCAGGTGATTTGAAGAACTTACATAAGGGAGTTGTATGTTTCTTCCAAGTTTGCTTCTGCGGGAGACACATTGACAAACATGAGTGTCTTTGCATTACCTCCGAGAGAATCACTCATAAGCATTGTCAACTTATGGTTCCTGTAAGGGATGTGTTGACCCTCAGAGCACAAGGCACTTATCACATCCCCAAGAGCAGAAAGCGATTTATTAATGCTTTGGGCTTCTTTCAACTGATTTCCCGAAGATCCAGACTTTTTTATCCTTTCTGAACCAGCAAGATCTACCAAACTAAGCTGCAAATTTGCAAAAAAACCAAATAAGCATCACCACCCTTTGTGAAGAAAACACAAAACTTAATCGATGAGCAAACAAAAGGACAAGTATTTTCCAGTAATCAGAATGACATTATTGATCATTTGACTTAAGGAAACTAATTAATTATTAAAATGAGCCGATTTCAAACAACAATGCATTGAATGTACAAAAATTAATGCTTAATTATTGACTAATTTGACTTAATAAATAACTGCAAAATATTTTTTTTAAATATCATATCAATTACGTTAAACAATCAGCCTACTGAAAGTAAAATTACTAAACAAGTACGGGCATCATCAACTCACAAGTAAACCATAGTGACACAATCCATATAAGATCAAGCCTTAGATCAGCTATTTAGCATCAGATTAATCAATTAAAACAATAGTGACACAATCCATACAAGATCAAGCTTTAGATCAACTATTTAAGATCAGATTAATCAACACTTTATCTCAACTCATTCATATTAAATACTACCTGAGATATTAACCTATTTTGTATAAATCTTTTAGTTCAGGGCAATATATTCTACCTTTAGTCTATCATCATCAATAATCCTTCAACATTAATTTTACAAGGGATTTACATACATAGCATACAAAAGACTATAATTTACATATTTGACACTAAAACTTTGTTATTTATATAAATAGCACCTAAAATATCAAAGTGAAATAAAAAATAATACTTCTATTAAAAATACTTCACTGCACATCGCCCTTAGTTGTCATTTGCATCATCACATTCGCCACCACTTGTGTAGTCACCCTTCGCTACCGCCTACACCCAATATGGTTGCACCAAGGAGCTTGCCAAGGGGAGCCAGTGCTAATAACCTACGGTGGGAAGCATGAGTGTTTGATTGGACGTGGGGATACAATCCTTAGGCTTGAAGAGAAACATATAAATAAAACCAACCTTGGGTGGGTAATAGTGGTAGAGGAATTGAAATTAGATTCTTCCTCTGCTGCAGAGTCTTCCCTCTCAAAAATGTTGGAAGAATACGACAATGACGCAACAGAAAGATGTATTGTTCAGCCCAATGTGAGATAGTAGAAGAAATTAAGACGAAGATAAAGTTTAGAGAGAGAGAGGAAGAATTGGAACCATGGCTATGTAACAAAAGAGGTGAGGAAACGAAGCGGGTCAAGTCCGGTAAGAAAGAGTGCCAGATTTAACATTAGTGGCAAAGGGCATGAGGCTGTGACAGAGTAAGGGCATTTTTTTTACAGAAGTGCTATTTTTTATTTAAATTTTGATATCTTAGATGTTATTTATGTAAATAATAAAATTGAAATGTTAAAAATATAAATTGTGTACTATGGATGTAACTAATTTTATATACAAGTCTATGTTGGAGATTAAGGAAGTGCAGAATTACAAAGGAATAGCAGATGAGTTACAAGGTAATATAAGCAGCATATGATTCATTGATTACCTTAGATGAGAGCGAGTACATATATATAGATAAGTTTGTTACATAAGCAACGGTTGAGATTAGGTTTGTTACAATCATGTGGCTGAAATATATTCGTTCTTCTACAGGTTTATGATTACTCTTGGTATGCTTAACACAGCTCTGCAAGTGACACGCCGGTGAAGTGGAGATGAACTTGGAGATGATTTCATTAAAGCAGTGCAGAGAGAGTGGTTTAGTGAGCACATCAACAAGTTGACTTGGAGCAAGAATGTAGGAGACATGAAGTTGTCCTTTGGAGGTGAGATCTCTAATGAAGTGATAATCCACTGCCACATGCTCCATTCGGCTGTGAAATAGAAAATTCTGGGCAAGATAAGTAAACACCAATGTTGTTACACAGGATGCGAGGTAGAGCTTTGGGAGTAAATCCTAGTTCAGTAAGGAAAAAAGTTATCCAGAGTAGTTCACTTGTTTGTGCAACAGCTTTATATTTGGCTTCCGTGCTTAATCGAGCTACGGTTGCTTGCTTTTTTGATATCCAGGATAACGGAGAAGAGCCCAGCATAATGAGAAAGCCAGTAGTAGATTTTCGATCATCTAAGGAGCTTGCCCAGTCTGCATCACTAAAGGCGTGATGTTGAAGATGTTTGAAAGAAGTAAGGTGAAGTCCATAGTGAGACCATGTTTCAGTTATCGCAGAATCCTTTTGACAATAGTCTGATGATCAGATGTTGGTGCACTTATGAATTGGTAGACCTTATTGATGCTATAAGAAAGATCAGATCCGGTGGTTGAGAGATACTGCAGTGAAACGTCAATTTTCCTGTAGAGAGTTGGGTAGAGGACTGCCAATAGATTTGGATAGCTTGGTGGATGATGCCATGGGACTAGTTAGTGGCTTGTAGGTGAGCATGTTTGTGCTGGTGAGGAGGTTATTGATGTAGGAGGGTTGAGAGAGATGGAAGCCTGATTTGGTTCGAGTGACTGTAATGCCCAAGAAGTGATGAAGTGGGCCGAGGTCTTTTAAAGGGAAGGCAATGGCTAGCTGATTAATAAGATGGAGAATGTCTGGAGCTGCTTATAATGAGAATGTCATCCACATACACTAGGATGAAGGTGAAATGAGTGGACGTGGTATGATGGAATAGGGAAGTGTCAAGACAGCTATTGGAAAAGCCCAATTTCTGGAGGTGAGAAGAGAGCTTGGTGTACCAAGCTTGGGGAGATTGTTTTAAACCGTATAAGGCTTAGTTGAGTTTACAGACATGATGGGGATGGTTGGGGTCTGAAAAACTTGGAGGTTGACTCATAAAAATGTGTTATTTAAGGTTCCCATGGAGAAATGCATTGTCAAAATCGAGTTGACAGACGCACCAATTATATATGGCGGCAAGAGTTAAATTAAGCAGATGGTAATAGGTTTGATTACTGTGCTGAAGGTTTCTTGGTAATCTACTCCACATTGTTGATTGAATCTACAGGCCACTAGTCAAGCTTTGTAGCAATTAATGGATCCATCTGGATTATATTTGAGACAGAAAAGCCATTTACAAGTGTCCAGATATTGTTTTTAAGGAGAGCATTAATTTCATTTGCCATAGCTTGTATCCATTGAGGGTGGTTGTTGGCTTGAATGAAGGTAGACAATATAGTAGGAGAGGAGATTGTGGAGGTGAAACAGGAGTAGGCGGAATATTTGGTGAGGTAGGTTTTGGGTTTAAGGCTGCTGGTTTTGAATCAAGTGATCATAAGATGAGATTGGCAATGGAGGAGTAGGAGAGGGTGGTGTTGGTTTGGTTGGAGAAAGGGAAGTGGGTGGCTGGGTAGGGGAATTTGTAGACGGATTGTTTGGTTGTTGGTTATTGAGAGGTGTATATGGGACAAGAATCTAAATAGGTAGAGTGTCAGTTGTGGGAAGAGAGCAGGGCAGGGAGGAAAAAGAAAAGACATGTTTATCAAAAATAACATATCGAGAAATGCAATCTCGATTTGTGATGGGATCATAGCATATGCAGGCATAATGATTGTTACTATAGCCAAGTAAAATGCAAGGGAATGATCAGGGATGTAGCTTCTTTGGAACATATGATTAAAGCCATGAGTAGCAAAGGCACCCAAAAACTTTAAGTTATATTGAAGTTGTTTATGTTAAAGTTTGGTAAAAGATGAAATGTTGTGGAGGATTTTAGTTGACAGCTGGTCAATGAGGAAGTTAGCTGTAAGAAACGCATAGGGTAAAACCAGGTGGGGAGATTAGCTTTTGTAAGCAATGTTCGACCGAGTTCAACAAGATCACATGTTTTCTTTCAGCCAAGCCATTTTGAGCTTTGTATGAGCGGCTGAAAATCTTTGTTGGATGCCCAAATGATTAAGTATAGAGGCAAATTTATTATATTCACCACTACCATCTGATTGAAAAGAAAGAATTGGCAAAGACAATAATTTCTCAATCATCTTTTGGAATTCGAGAAATACATCTAAAGTTTTAAGTTTACAAAAAAGAGGATAAAACCAAGTAAACCTAGAATACGCATCTATGAATGTAATGTAGTATCGGTGGCCGGTATGAGCAGCAATAAGTGCAAGTGCCCATATATCGGTAACAATAAGTTGGAGAGGATGGTCATATGTAGTAGAGGAAGGAGGTAGATGTAGGCGATGAGTACAAGCTTGTTGACAAGTAGAGCAGAGAGTTGGTGTTGGAGGAGAAGAGATGTAGGGTGTGTAGTATGTAGCGAAGTGTTTGGTAGCTGGGATGTCCTACTCAATCATGCCAAAGTTGGGTTGTAGGAGTTGTGTGTAGGATAGCTGCAGGAGGTGGTGGAGGAGGCTGAGGTAGGATATAGAGGCCGTTGTTACGTGTGCTATAGTGTAGTTTCTGCATAGTAGAGAAATCTTTAATGACAAAATAATGGGTATGAAATTCAAAAAATACATTGTTATCTCGAGTAAATTGGAAAATAGATAAAAGATTTTTAGTATTTGAGAAACATGAAGGATGTTAGAGAGCTAAAACCTTAAAGTATAATTTAATTTCTATAAGTCAATTATGTGATAAAAATTTGAATGAGATATTTCATATATCATATTATATTATTAAAAAAATGATAATGTTTTATTGGTAGGACATACACATAAAAACATTTATTTGATTGATTAGATAGTTCTTATGATGTGAATATAAATTTACCTTATTTTTAAAGCACTAATGATGATATTTGGCTATGGCATAGGAGAATATGTCACATAAACATGCACACACTCAATAAAAATGCTAAACTTGATTTAGTAATTGATTTGCCTAAATTTAACTTTTTTTCTGATTATATTTGTAATGCATGTATTCATAATAAGCATTTTAAACATTCATTTAAAAGAAAAATATTGTTTCCATTTTAGACATTTAGAGTTACTGCATATGAATGTATTTGAAGGTGGTAAAAATTATAGCGTTGTAATGTTGATGAATTTTCTAGATTTCATTCTTAGCTGATAAAGAAATTGATTATAAAGATTCTTTCAAAAGAGTTATGACAAGATAGCTTAGTAAAGAGTTTATAAATCATTCTATATTTTTATTTGAGATTGAACCCAAAAATATATAAAAATATTTAAAAGATAATTTTTGGATTATTACTATGGAAGAGGAGTTGAATTAATTTATTAAAAACAAAGTTTGGGAATTTGTTCTAAGACCTAAAATTAGAATGTCATTGAAACAAAAGGTCTTTATAACTAAATTAGACGATTCTAATTATATTGTTAGAAATAAGATTAGATTAGTTGCACAAGGAAATACACAGATTGAGAAATATATTTTTCAGAATCCTTTACACCGATTACAAGGCTAAAGACTATTAAGTTGCTCCTTGCTTATATTTATTATAGGGTTTAAGACTAAATTGATCCCTCAACTATTTATGAATGATCAATTTAGTCCCAGAGTAAACTGGAGGATCAATTTGGTCCCTTGACTATTTGATCAGGGATCAAGTTGGTCCTTCTGTGATGCGGTGCGTGATTGAAATTGAAAAGATGGTAGGGTTTATTAATTATCTACTTATTTTTATTTTTTGTTATTTCAAAAATGCCTTGTAGTATTCATTATTTCTTTATAATTTTCCATTAAATTTCAAACGAAAGGACCAACTTGGTCCTTTATCAAATAAAGACCAAATTCCTCCTATTTAGACTAAATCATTCATAAAAAATTGAGGGACCAATTTGATCTTAAACCCGTTTATTATATGAATTTTAAACTCTTTCAGATGGATGTTAATAATACATTCCTGAATGAATTTATTGACCAACATATCTTTGTAGAGTAACCTCCTGGATTTGAGAGTCTTGATTATCTCAATAATGTGTATAACTTCAAAAAAAAAATTATATGATTTGAAACAAACTCCTCATGTTTAATATGATAGGCTAAATATTTTTTGATAGACCATGAATTCTGAAATGATAGAATAGAGACCACATTATTTTCAAGAGCATAGATGATAATTTAATTATTGTACAAGAACATGTAAATGATATATTATTTTGAAGTATGAATAAATATTTGTGTCATAAGTTCTAATCTTTGATGTCTAAGAAGTTTGAAATGAGTATAATTGAGGAGGTCAACTTTTTCTCAGGTCTTCAAGTGAAGCAACAAAAATTTAATAATTTCATTTGTCAAACCACGTACATAAATGAATTGATTAAAATGTTTGACATGAAGAGATTCAAATCTAGTAAAACATCATGAGCCTATTTATAAAACTAGATTTAGGATAACTAAGAAAATTAGTTGATTAAAAACTTTATAGTATGATAGTTTCACTTTTATACTTCACTACTAGTAGACTTGATATTATATTTGTTTTTTGTTTATGTACTCATTTTCAAACAAATTCAAAGAATTTCATGTAATAGCAATCAAGCGAATATTTCGTTATTTGAAAACACATCTAGGTTATACTTGTGATATCCTTAAAACTATTTTTCATATGATTTGTTTGCTTATTCTAATGTTGACTTCGCTGGATGTAAAGTAGTTAAGAAAAGCACACGAGACACATATCCGTTTTTAGGATCATCACTTATTTCTTGGTCTTCTAAAAAATAAAATTTGGTGGCTTTATCCATTGCTAAGGTTACACAAGTCTTTTAGTTAAATCAACAATTAATATCACATCTCGTACATTATGATAACACTAATGGTATTAGTTTAACCAAAAATCCTATCTAACACTCATGGATCAAGCATATAAAAATTAAACACCACTTTATTAGATATCATATTATTAAAGGTAATATTAATATCAATTTCATTAGTACTGATTTACAAATTGTTAATATTTTTATAAAATCTTTGCCAAAAGAATGTTTCTATACTTTGAGACTCATACTTGGTATGTTAAATACAAATATTTAAATTGTTTCATGTTTCATTGTTATTATCTTTTGATGTTGTTAAAAGGGGGAAAGTAAGTATGCTGATTTTTTAAATTACTTTCACATGCATACATTTAGAGAGAGGGTATAAATTATTTTGATATATTCATTTTGAAAAGAGTGATACAAGATTACTTTGCATATTTATCTACACACATTACCAACATAAGTTTGTCATCATAAAAGAGGAGAGTGTTAGCTCCATGAGCCAATGACTAAATGGACTCCTAATTTGAATTTTGATGATAACAAATATATGTGTGGAATTACTAATAGTTTATTTTGAGAATTTTAGAAAATTTATCAAAATTAACAAAACTCAACAAACCAAGGTAATTTAAGTTATATCTCTTAGAGGTTTGATTGGTGTTATAGTTTTGTGCTATACCTTTTGCAAAAGAATTTGACAAATGAGATTTTGATTAAAATAAATTATTAATCATCATTTCATTATTTTATTCAATATAAATTTATTTTCGTAAATTATTAATGTCCTATTTTACTTTTACTATATCATATTTACTTTATTCAATTTATGATTATTTTAATTACAAAATTAATCTTTGTAAAATTCAATTTGGTGAAAAATTAATTTTGTAAACACATAATTTTATTTATTCCATTTTGTGCTTAATATATTTTATTTCAAGATTTTATTAAATTTATTTGGGCTTAATTTTCAAGAATATATAATTTTCTTATTTAATTAAGTTAATTGAAGTTTACTTGACAAATGTCATTTAATTAAATAACAATTCATTTAAAATTCATGGTTCATTATTTCATTTGAGTTTATCATTTATCTCATTTAAACTATTTTTAGATATTTATTTTCATTTATGTATTTTATTTTATTAATGAGATAAATAAAATTTCTTAGTTTTCTAATATAATATAGATTTTTTTGGATGAAATTTGCAATGATTTTTTTGTTTTTGTTCTATACTTCTTATTTTAATTCAAATTCCCTTCTTAATCATTTAAAATCCTTTTCCAAAAATTTCTAGCCATTTGATTTAATCACATGGATTAAATTTTCCTTGCTTTTTGCTAGGGCTACACACACACATGTGCACTTTTTTTATCGGGGACACTATTGGGATGGGGTTTAAATATCTCGCTTATTTTAAACCTAATCTCTCTCTTAAAAAAAAAAAACCTTGGTAAGCTAAAGTTCTTTCTCTCTCTTTATCTAAAAGAGTGAGCTCCAATAGCAAGATTTTCTTATTCTTCTCTAAGAGATTTTGTGTTGCTTCCTTACAAGATCCATTTGGTGCATCAAGATCACCATAAAGAGAGAGAGTTGCATGCAAAGAAGAGTTTCTTTTCTTAGGCTGAAAATTTCTTGGTAAAATTTTTCAAGCTTTAAGATCTAGTCCATATAATGTTTCCTTGAGATGTTATTTTGATTTAACAGTTCTATGTTTTTTTTTTTTGTTGATTGAGTAGTTACATAGTAAATTCCATTGCACATAAACTTTGTTACTTTCTTGTAAACATATTTTGACAGAATAGCCATTTGCTTTATTTCAATTGAATCAAATCATATTTGTTGAAATTTTTTTGTAATAATTTGTAGGAAGTGTTTTATTTTTCTACAAATATCCTTTCGGATAATTGAAATATTCATTCTTAATGTTGTTTGTAAATATATTTATCTTTAGATTTATTTTAGAAGTGTATTTTAAGCCTTTAAAATTATTACTTGTGCTACAAATATTTTCATATTTACTGTATTTTTTATTTTTAATAAAAAATTTCTAGTTTACTTAAAACAAATTTATACTAAGTATATTTAAGTATCTTATGATCTTTTGAATTGCTTTAAAGCACCATTTTGACTGAAAATCAAAATACTTATTTGCTGAAATGTATGCCCATTTGTGGGATTAATCATAAATCAAAATTTATTATCAAAACCTATAATGTCAAAGATTTAATTATTTAATTTAGCACTTATTATTCATTACAACTATTATATCTTGATTAAATAAACTTTTATCTTGCAAAAATTCTAACTTGCTGGTTTTAGAAAAAAAATTTTGGTGCAAAGTTAATCATTATATAGTAGTTATTATTTCTCTTAAAATTACAATTATCTTTTGCCGAATTTTATTTTTCTACATAATAGACTCTTGTGCATTCTTTTCAAAATCATTTTTATATTAATCTATTATTTGAATTTAAGTCAATAAATTGGTAAGATTGTTTTTTAGAAACTTGTCACTACTCATTAAAATTAAGATAGTCAATTATCTTTGTCAAATTTATTTGCAATTTATTGTGAGTTGTAAGGTGGTTATTTTGTGTTGTAAGATCACCATTTTATTTTCGGTAAATTGCTAGATTTTGTGAGATACATTATGTTTATTATTGTTGTATTTTTTTAATATTTAAAAAATTATTTTTTAGTTCAGGTGGTACTCGCCACATTATAGGAGAGTACGTGTTTGTTGTAGGAGTTGTACCTACCACTTTATAGAAAAGTATGATTTGTAAGCTATTTTTGTGATTAGTGGAATCCTAATAAGGGTTGCTAGGCAGGACATAGACCATTTGGGATTGCCGAATTTTATTTTCCAACATAATAGACTCTTGTGCATTCTTTTCAAAATCATTTTTATATTAATCTATTATTTGAATTTAAGTCAATAAATTGGTAAGATTGTTTTTAAGAAACTTGTCACTACTCATTAAAATTAAGAGTCATTTATTTTTGTCAAATTTATTTGCAATTTATTATGAGTTGTAAGGTGATTATTTTGTGTTGTAAGATCACCATTTTATTTTGGGTAAATTGCTAGATTTTGTGAGATACATTATGTTTATTATTGTTGTATTTTTTTTAATATTTAAAAACTATTTTTTTAGTTCGGGTGATACTCACCACATTGTAGGAGAGTCCGTGTTTGTTGTTGTACCTACCACTTTATAGAAAACTACGATTTGTAAGCTATTTTTGTGATTAGTGGAATCCTAATAGGGGTAGCTAGGTAGGACATAGGCCATTTGGGGTTTAGCCGAACCATGTATATAATTATCTGTCGCATGTCTCTTTTTACTTTTCTACACCTCATTTTTGTTACCTTGTGACTTCTAGTCTTATATTAATTAAAGCTGAAAGTAAATTTTCTATCAAAGTTAATTTTAATTTGTAGCTTCTAAAATTTTTTAAGACACCAAATTCTCTCAAGATGAATTATCTTATAAATGAAATATCATACATCATTTTGCTTACAATGTTACAACAACAACAACAACAAGCATTTATCTCCTGCATGGGGTTGGCTACATGAGTCATTTTCTCCAATGTGTCATATTAAGTGTCATATTCTTATTTAATCCTAATAAATTAAGGAAATTTTTATACTTCCTAACCAAGTGTTTTTAGGTCTACCTCTACCTTTCTTAAGATATGTTCAATTTAATACATCTACTCTTCCAACTAGTCATCGGATGGCTAGTGTTTCATGTGGCCAAACCATCTAAGATGACTCTCTCTAATCTTATTTGCCACTGGAGCTACTCCAACCTCATCACGTATATATTCATTCCTCATTTTATCTCAAGTGTAAAGCCACTCATCCACCTGAGCATCCTCATCTCTATAACACTTAATTTTAAGTTTCTCTTATATTGGCCAACATTCTAAGCCATAAAGCATTGCTTCTTATAAAATTTTGTCTTGAGTTTAAGCTATACTTTCCTATCACACAACAAGTTCGATGCATTCTTGTACTTCCACCATCCAACTTGAATTCTACTAATAACATACCCATCTATATCGCCATCAATTTGAACAATAGAGCCGAGATATCTAAAACATTCAAGCTTTTTAATGACTTGATCATCCATTATCACAACTTCGCTACTAGAACTTCTACAACTAAAATTGAACTCCATGTATTCAATTTTAAATGCACTCCGACAAAAGCCTTTAGACTCTATGGTTGACCTCCATACTTCAAGCTTTTCTTGAACTCTCTCGTCTTAACAACAAGAAGAATATCATCAACAAAAAGCATACACCAAGATACATCCTCTTGTAAATGTTTAGTGAGAACATCCATTACTAACGTAAAAAGATATGGGCTTAAAGTCGGTGCTTGATGTAATCCAACTAAATAAGAAAATATAAGGTCAATCCTCCTTGTGTTTGAGCACATAGCTCTAGTAGACAAATGATTGATGACTTGAATATAAGCAAAATTAACTCCTTTCTTTTCTAGAACTCTCCAAAGAACTTTTCTTGGAACTTTATCATATGCTTTTCTAATCAACAAATATTATATGTAGATCATCCATACGCTCTCTAAACTTCTCCATCAAACCTCTCAACAAATGTAGAGCATTCATAATAGACCCACCCGATAAATCCAAACTGATTTTGAGAAACCTTTGTCTCATGTCATTATCTACTCTCCTATAATCGTATTGTATAACACGTTAATTTAATTCTTCTATAATTTGCACGCTCTTGTGCATCACCTTTATCTTTAAAAATAAGAATCAACAAACTCTTTCTCCACTCATCTGACATCTTTTGTCTTTAAAATAATATTAAAAAAATTTATATGCCAAGAAATTCCTTAATCTCCTAAACATTTCAACACTTATATTGGAATATCATCAGGCGCTTTTCTAGGCCTCATTTTCTTTAAGGCCTCTCCAACCACAGTTCAACTAATATGATAATAAAAATAAAATTTCTTATTTTTAATAAGGGTACTAAGATCGATAAAGTTAATTATATTTTCACAACATTCATTGAAAAGTTTATCAAAATATCTCATCCACCTATATGAAATATCCTCTTTTAAGAAAAACACTTTATGATCTTTATTCTTAATGCATTTTACTTTAACTAAATCTTTACTTCTTTTATCTCTTTGCTTGATGAACTTATAAATACATCTTTTGCCCTTTTAGCATCTAAATCATTATATAAATCACTAAATGCCAAATTTTTTGCACCATATATTGATTTCTTAGAATCGCTACAGGCTACTTTATATATTTCTCAGATATCTGAGCTTTTACATCTAAACTAATTTTTATAACAAAACTTCTTATTTTTGATATTTTATTGCACATTTTCACTCCACCACCAACTGTTTTTCTTAGTAGAAATTTTTTCTTATTATTCTCTAAGCACATTTTTTGCGATTTGTTTAATCTCACTTATTACTTCTTCTCACATAATATTAGCTTCCTCATGAATATCCAAATTATAAGATCTTGTAATAGCATTCTTTAAATACCCACATCTAATCCTAGAGCAATGCTTTGATTTAATTTTTATTTTTCAACCATTTATCTTAAAATCTAAAACTAGCAGTTGATGATGTGCTTAAACTTTTACCCGGAATGACAATACAAACTTTACAATATAAATGATTTATTTTCTTATAAAAAAATAATCTACATTTTACTAGGTCTATTTTTATAAGTGATAATATGCTCATATCTTTTCTTAAATAAAATATTAACAATTACAAAATCATAAAGTAAAGCAAAATTTAATATAATCCTAGTTTTTTCATTAGTTATTCCATACTCATAGCCACCATGAATGTTTCTAAAATCTTATACTACTTTGCCAACATGTTCATTTAAATCTCTTCTAATAAATACATTCTTTTCAAAAGGCATCCTTTGTATTAATTCTTCTAAGTCATTGCAAAATTTTTCTTTTGAGCATACATCCAAACCTACTTGAGAAGTATAAGCACTTATAACATTAATAGTCTCAACATCAACAATAACATTTAAAACTATAATTTTATCTATATTTCTATTAAATTTCATAACATTAATTTTGAAACTCTTATCTATAATTACACCTATGCTATATTTAGTATGACTCTTACCAAAATACTAAAGTTTAAAACTTAAACTATCAATCTCCTTGGCCTTCTCCCCAACCAATTTAGTTTTTTGAATACATAAGGTATTTATCTTCTATGAACTATAATATCTATTAATTTCATTATTTACCTGTAAGAGTACCTATATTCTAAATTTCTATTTTAATTCTAGAAAATAAAAATGTGCAAGAAATATTGAAACTTTTGGAACTATCAAAATCAAACATGATGCCAAAACAAAATATTGAAACTCTTGGAACTATCAGAAATACTGAAGCTGAGGATTCCACAATGGGAGTGAAGCCAACACCAAATTTATAAACATTGACAAAAATAATCAAGATATTATCGTGCAGGTAAGCACGACAATACAACATGATCAAACAACTTCATTGATGATTAATATTCATTGAGATATTTACTAAATTAAAAAGATAACAATGAGATATAAGTTTGCTTTTCATAGTAAGTGCAGACTTACCTTTCCTCTTGCAAGAGTTTGTGTTTGACGATTAGTACTTTCAATTATGATGGACAATATCAAATGAGACCTTGAACTTTCATCATTCATTTGGGTTCCAGACACATGACGTTGCTCGGACCCCCTGATAATGACGGCCATCAAGTCTTCAAAAGTCAATATTTGTAGAATGGAGACATTTTCTATAGAAACCATCCCCTGTATTAAAATAAAAATATAAATAAATTTAACAATATCAGCAAGCATGCATAACCTTTAAAAGCTTGCTCATATTTAAAAGGTGGTTAAGCTGGAAGAAAAAAAATAGTGCATCTACATCTTTTCCATATCTGAAGAGTGAATAATGGTAGCTTTTGAATATGGAGCACTTCTACCATATGAAGAATACAAAATCAATAACATTTCAAGATAAGAGCCAAAAGAATGTTGAGGCAAATAAAAAATTTTGAAAAAGAAAAAAACAAGTAGAGAGACAAAAACCAGGATTTGCACAGAGCAATAAAATGATTTACACATGGAAGGAGATTTTGTGTGTGATGTAAAGTTTCCTTAAGAAATAGGATTTTTAATGTAGATCTAACATGCATTGCAAAAAATAAAACAATCAAAAAAATTCAATAGAAACAAGCTATAATAAAAAAAGCTATTGACTACTTTAATGAAAAATAAAAAAAATAACAGAAATCAATTATGAAAAAAAAAATTCTATGGCATAATATTAGACATTAATGACTAGTTAAGAATAAAAAAGTCAGACACATCATCGAATACTAACCTTGAAAATTTTCAGAGTTCTCCTGAGAGTATTATTTGTTTGGGGTCAAACTTTTAAAAGACAGATTAATTTTTAGGGTCAATGTTTCAAAAATAATATTAGTTTTGCAAATAAGATCCCAGCCAATAGATTTGCGAGAACTTTAAATCTGGTTTAAGTTTTCTTATAAGTGCAAACTCTACAGTTAACTGTCCCTTTTGATAATGAGAAATTTTGATTAAGATTAATGATTTAGGTTCCTTAGTTTTGTCATCTCGAGTTATCGTGATTCTCAATCTACTTAATCAAAAGAGGTAGTTAACTCAACCTAACTGAAGAATCCTTAACAACAGTCATGATTGGGTCATCTAAAAAGAACTTATAAATGAGGAGTAGATGTTTGTCTAAAGAGATGCTTTCAGGCCGAGCTTAAATGACAAAAGACTTTGTGCTTTATTAAGTGCAACTTATAATACACTGCTAAAGAGATTTAGCCATTGGTGAACACATGGGCTCTAATCAGAACCATAAATTTAAAAGTGTTACTTCATGATCAACAACCCAGCCAGAAGGCCCTAATCATAACCTTTTCTTTTTGTGGTGCTATGTGGAAGCAAAGCAATATAGTCAAAGGACATGCATCACATCCTTACTAACATTAAGCTTTTAAACTACCATACAAATACATTAGATATGATATTGGCTCTTTGTGAAATTAAACTAATTTTAAATTTATAATTCTTGATAAATAATTGTAGGCAGTGGATGAATTTTACTTTAAAATTTTAGATGATAATTTTATTTTGAAGTTTTTAAAAAAAATTTTTTAACATTTTTAGCTCACACGGTATTCTTAGAACATATATTCTAGCATTTAGGGTGTTGGCCAAGCACATTTGATTTTATAGAATTCACACATTTTTTAAAATTTGAGATAGTTTGAGTTTATTTTATGTTTGTCCGTGCAATATTCTCATACCTTACATTCAAACATTTCATACATTAGTCAGAACAAAAAACATATTTGATATTTTTACACAATTTTTAGGCCACCTATATTATATGTTCACATGATTTTTGATGTATTTGCATAATGCATTTAAACACTTTTCAAGATTTTTACATAATACGTTTAAATGGTTTGCAATATATTTGCATGTTTTTCAATACACTAGTATAATACATTTACACATATTTCAATGCACATGTTAAACTTATATACTATTTGGTGCACTTGGATGATGCATTCACATGACTTTTAGTGCATTTGTAGATGCACTTGCATGATTTTTAGTGCATTTATATGATTATCCAGTGATGTATTATGCATAAATTGAAAATATCAAAATTCATTAATTGCAAATGTATTTTATCATCACTATGCATGGAAACATTTTATTTTGTTATTTTTAATGAATGTCTTCTATCCGCTTATGTGTATATTTCATGGATCCAATGGCATATTTCATGAATTTGTATCTTTAGACAATTTTCCACATGTTAGAATCTTATTATTTTGATAAGATATATTTAGCAAGGAAACCAATCTTTATCTTGTAAGTAAAAATGGTATGATATGGTGTGATATGGATATAATACTTTTTACATTCCAAAGATATACATACAACATTTTTTTTATTTGACCTTATCATTTAAATTCCCAATTACTCTTAGAATTTGAGAGCTTGATGTGTTTTGTTAAAGAAAGAAAGTTTTATTCTTATTAGGGGCTGTTTGGTTCCAAGTAATTACGGTGTAATGTAATCCAAATACGCGCATTTCTTATTTTTCCGTGTTTGGTACGCGGTAATGTAATTACCATGTAAAATTTCATGGTATTTCGTTTTCCTCTTTATTTATTTTCAGAATGTACGCAAAACCAGCATTTAATTCACCTGAGCGGAGCGGAGCGGAATGCCCGGTTACTTCAGGCGTCGATGGGTTCTTTTACCTTGCGATATAATCCGGTAAACCGCTTCGAGTCTTGTAGAGGTGAAGAGTTCCATGTGCCATGTAGTCGAACGAGGATCATCTCCGTTTCTCCTCGATCCGATCAAGGAGACGATGTCGGAGAGCATCTCAATCTCGCTTTGAACTCATGAACGCCTTGCTCGGACATGGGATTTCTTCGCTTGATCGCCACCTTGGTGCCATCATCGAACTTCGCCGATACACCTTCCAACCCACCGACTCCAAGGGACGCCTCATCAAACTTGTTCGTGCTCGATCTCAAAGAGGAGAAATGGCAGAGGTTCGATGGCAACGACAACGAGCTCCCGTCAGAAAGTTCGCCGACGCCGCTAAATGGGAGTTTTCATACTAAAAGAGGAAGCGCCGGAAGGACCATCGCCGCCAAAGATCCTTCCCCTTCTTCTTCTTCTTCTTTCTTTTACAAAGAACAAGCGAGGAAATTTTATAATAAATTATATTATTTTAAAATATTTATAAAAACTTAATTGTTTTGAATATTTATATATATATATATATATATATATATATATATATATATATATATATATATATATATATATATATATATATATATATATATATATATATATATATATATATATATATATATCTTCCTATGAAAGCAAAATAAAAAAAAATATTTTAAAATAAATAATAGATATCATTAAAATAAATTTATTTATGAGTTATAGAGGTTTATCATATTGTTCTCTACTTTTGAAATAAATATATTATAATCTTTTTTTTTTTTAACTAAATAATAAATTTTTATTTATAAAATATTTATATTTTAATATATAATTAATTAATTTATTTAATATTTCAATGAAAAAAAATTTCACTAATTTCTAAAAAATATATAAGAGTATTCACAATACATGTATTTTACTTTACATACGCTCAATCAAACGTAAAAAATATAGTTTACATGTATTTACTTTACATAACCAAACAATGTAAAAGATTAATTCATATATTTGATTCACTTTACATCGATTCTAAATGCAGGCAACCAAACAGCCCCTTAGTGGATATGTATCGTAATTCATTGCAAGTCCTCTGTAAGTTTCTCGCATTCTCATCCAACATTGTCGACATAACATTTAAGATGATTAAAATTTACATTTAACATTTACTTCACTTTATAAATTGACCTAACTAGGAGAATAGATGTATTAGATTTGACCATTGTTAAGAAAGGTTGAGGTAGGCCTAAAATTACTTAGTTAAAAAGTATAAAAAGGGCCTTAATTTATTGGTTTGATACTTAATAAGACACAATAAAGAAGAAGGATTCATATAGCCAACATAATATAGTGAGATAAACGTTTGCTTAGGTTCTTTTATAATATGTTCACTATATATCCATTAAGTCCAAAATCTAGTCAAATTTTGATAACCTCCTAGTGTTATCTTTGCCTAAGGGGCATTTCACGAAAGGGGCATCTATGAGTGTGTTAAGCCTTCTCACCACACTTAAAAAAGCTTATATGATTAGTGTTATAGGACATTATGATTGGAGAGTCTTCAAACCCACCACATTTAAAAAAACACACATAGGCCCTTTAATCACCTATATGATAAATACAAAAACAATAGATTTTTCTCACCTCATTAAAAAAATATACATGACTAACTTAAGTTTTGTAATTTTTTCTATATTTTTACATTGCGTGTGTGATGGTGTTATACAAATTGTTTTCTCTCCTCCTTTTTTTTCTTTTTTTTTCTCTCTTCTTAGTGGATTAAGAAATAGAGAGAGAAAGAGAGTGAGAGCATAGAGAAATGGTTTTTTGTTTTCGGCTCCAGAGAGGGAAATGAAGATTGAGAGTGCTAAATGATAAAAAGAGAAGAGATAGGAAGAGAAAAAATTTCTTCAATCTGTTTAATGAGAGAAAGGAAGAGAGAACTTAAAAAAAGAAGAGGAGAGGCAAAAACTTGACAAAAGGTTTAGAATGAGAATTAAATAGGACTAGACCAAAATTCTAACAAACAACCAAAATGACAAGTTTACATTCAACAAAAAATCATTTCTAATCTATTGTGCCTTAAATCCCAAATCTCACAAGCTAATCTTATCCCTACACATGCAGTTGATCACCAATTCTTTCTTCAATGATCTCCACATGTGATTCCTTCCTATGCACATGCCACCAAGCCTGTCGATACTAACTACAAACAAAGCTCTTGGCATGCCTCGTTGCCCTACATGTGCTATCAAACTCATGGATGCCTTCTACAGTTGAGCATTCATTGTGTTTTCCTAGATTCTTCATTGTTAAGGGTTTGGGGCAAGGAGTCGGATGGTTCTAGGCTATGGAGATCAATAGTAGGGAGAAACTAAGAGAGGGCAAGATTATGAGGGTTCTAAGAGTGGGTTTGTGCACAAAAAGTGGTAATCAAATACAAGGTTGGCGATGTGGCGTGAGTTTCTTTTCTTTTTTTAATTGCATGTTAAGAAATACCTCTCAATTAAATAAAAAGGATAGAAAAGTGTTAATTCAATTGAGATACAACCATACCACTCAATCGAGCTGAAAAACAATCTCTCCAAAGAAAGCCAAAATAGAGAAAAACAATTTCTCTAATTCAAAAATGACAAAACTAAGCCACCCTAAACAAAAAAAAAACATCATATTTATATTAATTAATCAAACTCTAATCCCTAAGATAAGCGAACCAGCCCTAGATAATCTTGAACCGGCTAGTTCTGATTCAGTTTGAATCGGTTCAACAGTGGGGGTCATAGTGGGGGTCACAGCAACAAGATGAACCACCCCACCCTCCCTACATGGCACTCTCCTCGTGCTCTTTCCACGTTGCGTGTCAGCTTTAAAACAACAAAATGTTAATAGCAATAGTTATAAGCAATCCATACAAACTTAACATATTTATGAAGGGCTTGGCAGCATGACAGTCAATGCCACAGAAATAATTCATTAGAAGCCATGCTTCACACTCTTTTAGCATGGAACAGTTTCTGAACAATTTTAGGACATAAGATGCATAATGGCCCATTGACTCAGCCAGTTCAATATAAATACAATACGTGACCGAAGGAATTCCACACAAATTGCATATGCAGTCCAATCAAGAATTGTTACTCACTTTACCAAACCATCCACAAAGAGTACATGCAGTCTAGGTTACTTTATCAACAAGCAGTCCGCCAATGTATAAGCAGTCTAAGCAGACAATTATGCATAACTAAATGTGCACATATAAGCACATGGCAGAGTAATCCTTATTGATGAAAAAATGTTTAAAAATTTAATTGATATCAATCTGATTTCCAATGATTAACATGATAAATATGTCAAGTGAACGGAGAAGAGTGTGTTGTGGGTCTATATGTGATCACTCAGGAGAAACATGTTGAAATCTCCACCATCTTCAAGATGTTAGGAAGTTCATTTTTCATGAGGCAAATTGATTTTATTTAACCAATTTTTCCTTAAACTTACATTAAGGATTACTTAGATCTGAGTTCTACTTTCTTTGGATGTAAGCATCCATAACCTCTTATCATAATAGGAGCACACTATTTATTAAGGTTGAATTTAAGTGTTGATCTCTAGTATAAATTGGTACTTAGTGGCATTGTGTGGATGACTATTTGGGGTGAAAGAGAATAGTCTCGATCAGGATCCCATGGTTCCGTCATCTCAAGTCTACTATTATTCCAGTCTATCAACATCAGAGGACTATTAGCCGAAATATTCAAGGAATATGATTAGCAGACATGAGTTACCCCATCCTGTGAAACTCAAGTAGACTAGAGTTTTTGTGTAGGAATTTGTTGTGTAAATCTATTTTACAGTCATTAAATTATACCCATGTCTATTGAAAATTGAATATTAGACCTAAAATCCATCTCATGAACAATATTTGGATTTACATCGATGTAAATCCATTTAGAATGTTGTACTTTTAAATATGAAGTCTACTTTGTAGATATGAATTGGACTTACATCAATTGGAATGCCATTCATATAAACAATGTTTGCTTTGCAAATACAAGTTGGATTACATTTATTAGAAAGTAGTTTTATATAAATTTCATTTTTATGAATATGAGTTAGTATTGTATTCATGAAAGTGTCTAGGCTAATTACAGGGTCCGTCGTGCGGATAAATAATTGGGCTTACATCTATTAGAATACCATGTGCATATGTAAGAGAAGACTGCCTTGCAAATATACATTAAGCTTACATCCATTGGAATGCCTTGTTTATACAAAGTGAAATCTGCCTTATAGACATACATTGGGTTTACATCCTTTGGAAAATCAAGTTGGATTGATTATTTTATGAATACATATTAGACTTACATCCCTTTAGAATCTCGTGTTGGATTGAATCATTTTATGAATGCATACAGGACTTACATTCCTTTGGAATGCCATGTTGATTGATTCATTTATGAATGCATATTGGACTTACATCTCTTTGAAATGCCGTGCTGATTGATTCATTTTATGAATGCATATTGAACTTACATCCGTATGGAATGCCAACATTAAAATGTTGAGTCTGCCTTACAAACAACGACTGGCCTTACATCATTTGGAATGCCAAATTGAATTGGACTTACATCCATTGGAAGGCCATATTTCAAATTGTTTAACTTTATTTTATGTTTATTTAGATAAATCTTTGATTTTGATTCCTTTTATATTCAAGGTGAATCTTTAATTCCATCTCTTTTTATGTTTTGAGATGAATCTTTGATTCAATCTTATTTATATTTTGAGATGAATCTTTGATTAAAATTCATTTTATGATTAAAATGAATCTTTGATTCAATGTTTGAGATGAATCTTCGATTCAATCTTTACGGTGGTTCTTTGATTCAATCTTTGAGGAGAATATTTGATTCAATTACATTTTATGATTTGAGATAAATATTTGATTTAAATCTCATTTGAGATGAATCTTTGATTTTAATGAGATCGAACTTAGACTTATACTCAAATCAATGAAGCAACCTTATTTTATGTTTGAGATGAATTATTCATTCAATCTTGTTTTGAAGTGAATATTTGATTCAATCTTTTTTTACGCTTGAGATGAATGTTTAATTCAATCTCATTTTATGTTTAAAATAATCTTTGATTTTAATCTCATTTATGTTTGAGATAAATCTTCATTTTAATGTCATTTATGTTTGAGATAAATCTTTGATTTTTAATCTCATTTATGTTCGAGATAATTTATGTTTGAGATAAATATTTGATTTCAATCTCATTTATGTTTGAGATCAATCATTGATTTTTAATCTCATTCATGTTTGGCATGAACTTTGATTTTATTAAGATTATTTGTATTGCACTCAAACTTGTGCCTAGTCAATTGAGCAATCAATAATTGTTCATGAACAATTTTATCTGAAAAAGTTAAATTCTATATTTTTTCTATATTTTATAAAATTTGTATGCAAACGAAATAGTTCTTAACCCATTCATGTATTTTAAATTTATTAAGATGTTAAATGATTTAAATTTAAATCTTTATTTTATAATTCTGTTTAAATTGAATTATTTTAATGTGAGAGAGGGGTTCAAAATGATTTGTGAGTGATTTAACTCAAGCTGCTAGAGATAGTGCGTCGACTACATTTAATAATTTAAAATACAACTATTTTTACTTTAAATTTTGATTTACTATGAGTGATTTTGTCACATCATAAAGTCATCTCGCTCTTATTTTATGATTTTTTTAAGTACAATTTATCGCGATCGATGCTCTTCTTACTTTGGACCCAAGATCAATGGAGAGAGATATATTCATCTTACACCAGATCTAAGATCGAAGATGAAGGTCTTCAATTTCCCGCCCAAACACAAGATCGACAAACGTCGATCTTATTTTGGGCCTACAAATAAATTATTTTTAAAGAACTTTTTTGCATATTATTGTCATTATTACCTAAAAAATCAAAATTCCTTAAATACCCCCTCCCCCGTCTTCAATCTTTATTTTCACCCACAGTTTGGGCTATGGCTTGGCTAAGTCGCGCTTCGCCGATTACAAGAGCAAAGGGAGTTCGGCTAGGCTTCACGTGACAGAAGGAATTCGACCAAGGTTTCTTGTGAGCAAGAGGAGTTCAGCTAGGGCTTCACATGACTAAGGGAAGTTCGGCTAAGGCTTCGTGCGAGCAGGGGGAGTTTGACCAAGGCTTGGCTTTGACTTTGACTTCCTCACGTGACGAGGCTCTCAAATTCTCTTCTCTCTCACATAAATATAGATAAGTCTTCAGTGAGTCTAAAAATCGTTCGACAGAACATTTCTCCTCCCTTTTATAGCTGCCGACCTCCCAACTGTTCGCTCCTCTCTCCTTGTGCAGTTTCGATGATGTGGATGCGGTCGGTTGCTAGGGTTTGAACCCACCCCTCTCCCCTCTACATTTTTTTTTAGCTGCAAACAGTATTGTATTGCAGGGGAAGTGGTTGGCATACAAGGAGCTGCAAAAAGAAAAAGTTTGGTGATCATGAATACATATATTGCTGAATAACAAGACAAAAAGCTGATAAGTGAAACAAAGAAGTTGGGTGGAGCCATGAAAGAAAAAAAAAGAAGCAAACTGATTGTTGCCAACCATTGATCAATAACTACATTAAGGATCAATAAACACAATAAAAAATAATAAACTGCTTTATTCATAAAATTTCTTTAGCTCCAAAAAAGAATATAAAAGTTAATTTTAATCATGTTACTTTTTTTACACATCATGAATTATATATGAGAATGTGCAGCATGTAAAAATGACATCATTAAGATTACCTTTGAGTCTTTTTTTATCTCTAATTTTACGTGCTTGGCATTCTTCGATAACAAGAGATCAACAAGAGTATCTTGATATAATTCCACCATGTAAACCTGAAATATCACCAGAACTCACCATCACTTACTGCATAAGCAGAAGTAGGATCATCATTGTCATTATTAGCCTTATCCAAGCCAATTCGAGTTGGCCAAGGATAAAAGTTGAAATGCCTAAAATGGAATTGTAAAATAGTTTGACAGCTTAGTGTGCTTAAAAATTCTGTAATGGATCTTCAATGGAACAAAATTAGCCATAATATGGCATGTATAGGTTGATGGAAAGCACTGTTGAAGCAGCCACATTAAAGTGAACCTTTTGCACGTTAAGCATTCATTCCTAGTTCCATTTTGCTTCTTTGAACAGTGTATCAATGAATTGTCAGGTTGCTAAGTTATCAATACAAGTTCACATCAGCCTAAAAGATTATGTTGTAACAAACTTTGGATTAACATGTATTATTTTAAGGAAACTATAAATGAACGTTCAAAATAATTTAAACGCTTTACAGACTGTAGAAAAGAAAAGTTCTTTATATGTCATACAAATCAATATTAAGCTTAAGAAACTTCAACAGATTCATTGACACTGATAGACTGCGTCAATTCATGTATAGGCCCCACGCCCATAACCTATAACTGAATCGTGTATCTCCCCCTTTTTCATTTTGGTCCCATTTATAGAGAAGACGCCTAATGCTGCAAATCTAATGATCGTTATTGATGTATCAAAGAAAACAATAAACTCAATAGTTTGCCACTTAATGTTTCAATCGTTATATTTTCAATAAAAAATAAAGCAATAAACAACAATGTCCTTGTATCAAATGTAATTTCTATTAACTTTGAAGTTTGACAATGAGGGTATAAAGGACATTTACTCTCAAAACAAGGTTCTGCTCTTTAGAAGTATTGTTCCATTCAACACAAGTTTCTTGTTCTTTGAGGGCAAGAAGTAGAATTTATCATCTATCATGACAACTGATTAATTATTGAATCAATTATGAACTTAATTTTTATTGTCACATCAAACAAAAGAGAAGATAAATTTAAATTACACACATTTGTGCATGAATATCTTCACGTGCATGCATAAGCACATAAATAAATACAAACACATATTTATGTGCATGATCATGTGCACACACGGAAGCACATACATAAATCATCAACATTACCCTTACCCCAATTGTAGGACTGTCTTACAAATAACTTCATCCATTACTATGAGTGCTACTACATGACTAGCCATCTTCAAATAAATATAGCTAAATATGTGGTCAATTATCAAGAATAAGTAAACCAAAGTTTTTATTGTGGTATACACCCCATAATTGGTGACATATAGCTGAAATATAGACCATTTTTAAATGATACTTCTAACTCTTTCTTATAATAATATTTTATAGTGAAAAGTTGGGTGAACCCCTCTCATTAATGAAAATAATAACTCCAATAGAATTTAATAAAAAAAGCAATCAAACAAATTTAACATAAAGCTCTACAGGACCAGACATACTTTGGAATTTTATTAATTTCTATATTTCTATATCAAACAAATAACATTATTAATTTAACATAAAGCTCTACAGGACCAAACAAATTTAACAAAATATAGAAATACTTAGCATGCATTATGATTTTTATTAATTCAAGAAATTCATCTATAGTTATTTCTCTCCATAACTGATGGTTCTTTAAAAGATGACACAAGGAATTTTTCTGTCTTTGAGACCTCTAGGTTTAAGATACATACATACATACATACTAAATATATATATATATATATATATATATATATATATATATATATATATATATATATATATATATATATATATATATATATATATATATATATATATATGTATGTATTTATAGTCACATAGAAAATTTTTAAATTGAGATGTGAAAACTATGAAATTAAAAAAGAGGAATTAAGCATAGAATCAACGGTGGATGGTTATATTTATAAAAGATACTTGAACTTAAATATATGCTGAGTATACTGAACACAGTGGTTGCATATCCTGTAGTCAACCTTTGAAAAAGAAAATACTTTATTGTCGTCCATATAAGGTGTCAATGTGAGAAACTTTATTTATTTTTGTTGTCAATTTATATAAGATCTTACTTGAATAATTTTATAAATCAATCTACAAAAAGAAGTGGAAAGAAAAAATTCAAATATCACTAGAGACATGCTTTCTAAAAATAAAAAACATATTCAAACATAAATAAATTTTGCAAGTATAAGTGCTTTAATAAGATTAGCATGCCTAAATCCAAAAAAAACAGGCATGCCTAAATAAAAAGTTATAGTTGGTATACTAATAATTTAAATTTCGTGCTTCAGAAGTACCAAAATAAATTGATTTTAATCAGCACCTTCAGGGAAAAAGAAAATTTGCTGCTATCACGATCTATTATTCTAAACAGTTCAGCTGTAGCTCTTTGGGTAAGTCCAGGATGGCTCTCTGTACCATAGATTGTGAAAGTTTTACCCGAACCGGTTTGTCCATAAGCAAATATGCAGACATTGTATCCATCCACAGCTGATTGTACTAGATACTACATACCGATTAAAAGATGTATCAGTAATGCAGTTAAAATAAGTCAACTGATAGTTGTATATTTAAGTTGGAATATAAAAAAAGCAAAACAAACACTAGAAATTATAATCAGAGATTTTCAGTTGAATTTTATAATTTAAAAATTATTTACCTTTGTATCTGCAAAAACATCCTCTTGAGAATCAGTTTGGCTAAAAACACGATCATATATATGTTGCTTTGATTTCTCATCTTTCCATGGATGCTCAACTGTAAACTCATCTAAAGAGCATACTATATTTTTCTCCTTCTCTGCAATTTCCTTTTCATTCAAAGGACGTATACGACAGAAAACCCTTACCTTGCCTTTCATATCTGTTTAAGGAAAGACGCGACTAGCATATTATTGAGCAAACACTGATGTAAATTCCTAGGACACAGAATGAAAAAATATAAAAGTATGGATGAAACATGACCTTCAATAATATTATAATATCGTTTTCGTAAAACTAGCTCTTCTTTGTAAAGTGCTTCAAGTTCAGCTAGTTGTGCTCCTTGCCTTTTCAAAATTAAAGCTGTTTGTTCATTTTTCCGATCAATATCCTGTTAAAAGGATACAAGCAACATCCACATCAATCCATATCAAACCGCAAAGGTACTCTCAAAAATATAATAAGCTCTATACATCCTTGTAGGTTTAATTGAAGCCAACAATACTTGAGCATGTCTATCCTCAGGCAGCCCAAGACTGTAAGCCCAACAACATGACCTTTCACGCTTCCAGGCTTCCAAATTGTACTGCACAACAGAAGCAGTTTACCCCTGGGCAAATAAATGCACCAGGACATGCCAGCCCTCATAGCAGCCCAAGGCTGTAGCCTAAAAACCTTCAATGTTTTCGGAAAAAAAAGCATGCACAGTAAATGAACATGATACACGTTTAATTTAAAAAGACCATGCCAAAATTTTCAACCTCTTTCATTTCTCGCAACTCTTGCAGCTCTTTGATGTTGTCATGTAACGTATCAAGTTCAATGTTTCTGGTTGCAAGAGTAGACTCCGCCACACTTAAGGCTTCTACTGAACTTCCCAATTTCTGCTCCAATTCAGTAAATTTTAGGTCCAAATTTCGACGCACATCTTCAAATTTTTTTATCATCGTACTGATCTGCATGTTAAATATGAAGCAATCAGCATAACTCCCAATATATGGATTGAACTTCAGATTTCACAAACAATACTCTTGACAAATAGAACTCATTTTACTTTAACAAACTATGAAAAAAAAAAAAAACCTCATCATTTTTCAACTTTTCAAATCTTTGAATCTTCTGTTCAAGCAACAACTTCTCGTTCAGCAGTGTCTTAATAGTATCTTTAGATGCTTGCAATTCATTGGTGCATATCTTCAGATCCTCTTGAAGTTTGTTTATTGTCTGCTTGAGTCGGACAAACAGTGTCGACGAAATAAATTGACCACAGATTTTTATGATACATAGCAGAATAAAACACTTCGATAGAATTTTTGAAATTAAGACTATTTGTCAAACATATGATAATCCGATCAAGTAAAGCAGGCTAACAACATAGAACTAAAATCCAAAACTAAAAAAAAAACAGAAAAAGAACAAAATCAGGACACCTGATAATTATTGAAGCCATTTCTTACAGAAACATTATCTCCTCCATCACCATTTCCATGCCCTAGCATGCTACCCACTCTAGCATGATTTTCTAAGGATAGCTGTCCTGGTGATTCCAGCTTAACCAGTCTGGCCTTGATGGTTTGTTTATCAGCTAATGCAGTCTGACAAATATATTCATAATTAAGTGCATAACTAAACATGGGACAAAAAAAGTAATAACCTTGAAGTGCATGGAAACTGAAAAAGTTTAGAGAGTACTAGCACAATCACATGGAACATATACCTGCAAAAAAGTCACCTTCTCATCATACAGAATTTTAAGTTTATCACGCTCATTAATGATTTCTTGCAAGTTTTCTTTCTCGGAATGTAAAGAATCTTTAAGCCCCTCCAGTTCCTTCTGCATCTGTGCTTCTCGCACCTGTTTTGCATTCAACTCTTCCAACAACTACAAATTTATGAAAGGATAGTTAATTCTTAGCGATGGTTTTAGATGACTTTACTCAGCTAAAAGTATAGTTTAAGGAACGCATGAACTAAAAAGCAGCTAATAATCCAGTGAAGCAAGAATGAATTAAGTTATTTGCAGAAACAACTATGAGAATAAAAAGTCCACCACTGAAGCTATGTTGATGTTGGCTGAAAAAGATCATACTACTTCAGAATGGATCTCAGTATTACTGCAAAGTATAATGCAAGTAAGAAGAATTAAATGTAGGCAGTCTCCTAAAGCACAATGGTCCCTGATGATAAAATTGTTGGGAAGAATGTCCAAAAGAATTCCTCAAATAATTTTGTAAGAAACAAAAAAGTCACTAGTAAAAATTTTACTAATTTTATTAAATTTAGAGTCTGAATATTCTTCTACCTTCCCATTTATTAAAACCAAAAATATTATGAAGCAGAAGAAAAACTTCTTCAAACAAATATTACCAACTTTAGTAAATTTTGAGTATGAATAATCCGGCACTTTCCCATTTATACACAATTATGAAATCAACTAGGTCTTATTTGATTATTGTAATAGTTTGTGATGCAATTTCAAGTATGGTCCCTCATATCAGGGCATGTATGCTTCAAAAGTACAAAAGAAACCGTTGAAGTGTGGTGATTGACCATAAATAACTAAAAATACTGTTGAAATCATTTTTAATTAATGGTCTAGACATTTTCAATCTACATTAATCCAACAATTTATGAACAACAGCTTTCCATCTATTGCAAACGGTGGACAATAATTTCTTGTCTACAATAATCCACCAATCCGTATACAACATTATATAGTTAATTCATGATTCTAAAACTAAAGCTTGATTTCAAAATAAGGTCCTTCAACATAAAGTCCCTCCTCCCCTCCTCCTACATGACTAGACCATTACCAAAACTGAAATTCAATATTCATCCAACAAAAGTGGCAAAAATATATGTGAAGAATCCTCTATGAAAGAATGTGGTGGCAGCTTCCTTAAAAAATGTCAGGGGTCAAGAAGCTAGCAACTTCAATGACGAAAGTCAACCTCAAAATAAAAAAAATTTAGATTCAAAACATGAAAAATTAATGCTGAAATATTAATCTGAGAAATTTCAAACAACAACAAAGATAAATCATAGCAGCTCATTTCAACTATCTATACAACAAATTGAAGACAACTATACTTCCAATGAAAGCTTATTTTGGAACATAACCAGAATAAACTTAGCAGCTCAAAAGATAAGTTAGATGCCTTCATTACAAACCAAAAAAAAAATCATTTTTGGATAGCAGACTTGACAGCATTATATCATATGAAAGGAGATAAATATATCTTCCATAACCCATAGCATAAAAACTGTAATATTTGGATTGCAGATGAGTCACTATCAAAGGTGGTCAGAATAGATTTTGTCACTCTCAAAACATTTGGCATTTTGTTATACACTTCCAGCGTCCAGCTAAGATTGCGACATATTATTAACCAACAAACTCAAAACAAATATTGAGTTAATTTCTCATCTAATCTATGTCACTTCAAGACTTAAACATGAGAAGGATGATTAGTAGTGCAAAGATGCATCGAACATTCTACCATCTAAAGAATAATCTCAAAATACAAGCTCAAACAATGAATTATGTAACCATCAAAACTCTTGCATCAAATTCAAAACACCCTTCAAATAATAACAATAACATCTGACTTTGCCTAGGATACCCAAGCTTCATTTGAAAAGTTATTTCTTTCTCTAGTCACCAATAAAAATTCAAAGTTTGTTCAGTGTAATATTTGTCATCAAGCAAAACACACTCATAGTTCTTATGTCAATCAAACCCACAAATCTTCTCCACCTTCTAGTTTAGTCTGTGGTGATATGTGGGGAACATTTAAAGTAAAACAAATTTTATGAAGCTAAATGTTTTATTCCCTTTATCAAATGATCACACCCCTCTCGCTTAAGTATTTTTAATAAATTTTTTTGAAATTGGACAAACTTTTAAATTTCAATACCATGATCCAGACTTAATGTCATTTCAAAATTCAAGTTCTACAAACCTATAATTTCCACACAAAAAAACTTTGGATTTAGTATTAGAAAATTATCATTTAATCAAGGGATTATCTATCAAAGCTCATATCTTCAACAAAATGAGGTTAGTGAAATGAAACCTCAATACATCTTAGAGGTGGTTGGATCTATAATGCCCTCCACAACTATTCCTATGCATTTCTAGAGAAAAAAATGCCCTAACGATTAAATATCTCATTAATATAATGCTATCAAGAATACTAAATTTTAAACCCTAGGTCGAATACTTACCTATTAATTTCCCAAGACTAAGATAAGTTGTTTTGTTCTACTAATAATTTTTAAGTGTTCAATCGTCATTTACATTCATTCTTAGCACCAGAGCAAGTTAGACTATAAATCTATCCAGAGTATTTTTATAAGAAACCCTTCAAATCAAAAAGAGTATAAAAAAAACTCCAATCAATAAAAAAAATTTAATTCCAAAAAAGTAACCTTCCTTGAACACCAACCATACTAATCCAAACCTAAAATTCCAGGTGAGAACATTTAAGACTGAGAATTTTAAGGCTGAAACTTATTTTATTATCCATCATTCGATAATGAGAATTACTCATTTCCCCTCATTCAACTAAATAAAGTCTCACTAAAGACATAAACTCTCTCATCGACTTATCAATACATTCAGCCTAATAAAGCCTCACCATAACTATGAAGTCCCTCGTCACTTTATCAAACGCACCCAACTTACACAAAATGAACTTTGTGTCCACTCTCTAAGGGTAAAGAAAAACCAAAATGGACAATCAACATACCTGCATCACAACCAAGAACCCCTCCTTGACTCAAGGACCAACAAAGTATAAACAGGGGAGAATAAATTCATAGAGGATCAAGTAATCTCCACTGCCCTATTTCAAGGAAAAAAGTGAGATCATGCATTAAATGTCCGATTTATGATTTCATAATTTTACACCTGAATTTTGTAAATTTATCACTTCTTTGATGATAAAATAAATTCTAAATAATATTTGTGACAGAGAGTTTGAGGTAAAAAAAAATCAAAATATCTATTATACTATTATGGTATGAAAGTGAAATGATTAAAATAAGGTATTGTAATTTCAAAGTATATTCTTAACCTACATCAAGAAACAAAAATGTTTGGAAATAAGCCAGCCAAAAATTCAATGGACCGAACAAAAAAGAAATTAGGATCACCAGCAACAGCGTGGTATTTAATGAAGAAAGTACTAAAGATTGTTGAAAATCTCATCTTGTTCTCTCATCCATCCTGATATTGGGTTCTCTATTAGTGGTTTAAGCACATGCATGAACAACTATAGTGAAAACATGGAAGTTGTTAATCACAATCGAAAATACTGCAAGATTAGGAAAACCTGCCAATATAAAAAGTCATTTAACAAAAAAAATTCAAAATTTTCACATATGATTAGGTTGGAGACTCATAAGACCAAATATCCACCAATAGTAACTGTACTTCAGTATAAGAAAATCTAATTACATGGAGAAATAAGACAAACATATGTTCTAGCAAGTAAAGCTAAAATTAAATGCAGAGCAAAGGTACCAAGTATTTGAGAGGGAATATGGTTAAAAAAATTGTTAGAAAAACTAAATTATCTGATGAGTGTGAAAATTGCATGATTTTTTCCTACTTTGGATAACTGACCTAGCATTGATTTTGCGCAATTTTATGTATTATCCTTGCACTAATGATTTAAAGGCCAAATTTTATAGGTATGCTTTATTTTGACTAAATTTTGGTCAATTGATGGGCAAAATTAAGTAATGGAGCCGCCTAAACAAATCATTAAGCAATAGGCGTAATTTGTGCTAGAACTAGCACCCAATTGGAGCACAAAACATAGAGGTCGGTGATTATTAATTTTAAGATGGACATAAAGGTTAATAAAATATAATTATATTTATATTATAAATCTAATTATATATATATTAAATATATTTAAAATCTTAAAAAAATTATAATATAAATTTATAAATATAAATATAATTTATCATAATAATATAATTTAGTAAGACCCTGTTTGGAATCACTGTTTATCTTTTGTTTTTTGTTTTTATTATTAAGAAACAGAAATAAAATAAAAAATATGTTTGTTTATCTATTTTATTATTTTTTTTCTATTTTTAAACAAATTCATTTTTTATTTTCAAAAATACTAAAAACATATATATTTTTCTTTGTTTTTAAAACACCTGTCGTACTTTTCAGAATTTTAAAGATTTGGATTTGATTTTTTTTTAGTTATATTATATAAAATTATTAATTTTATTTAATTTAATCTAATAAGATTTATCTTGAATGTAGAATAATAATAAATTAATTTTAATATATCATGTGTGTTTATATATATAATATAAATTTGAATTTATATATTAGTTTTTGATTGAATCTAATTAAATTTAACTTGATTATATAATAATAATAATAATAATTGAATTTACTTCATTAATAATTATTATTTAAAATATAATTATATCTTTTCATAAATTTTATCTTTCTCATAGAATTTAATATGCACGTAGATATTTTATATTTCATGTTTATGCATCAACTCCTAAAAAGGTGTCATTTTTTGCAGTTTCAATGTTTGAAATACATCGGTGTAGTTTATCTTGCAAGCAGATATTTTTTAAGTAGCATCAGCGATGATCAAAATAATATTGCTCAAATCACATGATATCACATTTGTAGCTTTTCAATTTTATTATGTGCAATTGAATCGACTATGAAAATTCTTGTTTATTAGATTTTTACATTTTAAATTTTTCTAAGTGATTATTTTTATGAACGAATACTATTTGGGTTGTTTTGATGATGATTCAAATCTAATTTGTGCACATCACTTTCATCGACAATCGATTTCATTGCATTTGATTCGATTCGAGCAATATAACAGATATGTAGGTCAACATCCATCATTGTCATTTGTGTCCCAAAATATTTTTTTTCTTTACGTTAAAATAAAAAATATCAAACAAATTTTTATTTTAATTTAAAATTTAAAAAATAAAAAACACAAAAGTGGTCTCAAGCAGCCTCTTAGAGTAATAATTAATTTCATTATTTAATTTTTTTAAAAACAAAAAATTCATAAAAATACCAAACATGTTTTGGTTTTCACATAAAACAAAAATAAAATAAAAATTAAAAATTTAAAACAAAAATAAAAAACAAAAAATAGAAAGTGATCCCAAACAGTCCCTAAAATTATAATTTATAATAAAAATATAAAATTTAGAATAAAAATTTATTTTAAAAGTCTTGTAAAAAAAACTAATATAAAAATATAATATATAAAATATTTAAACATATTATTATAAATCATGATATATGTACATTAAAAATATTTAAAATTTAAATTTTTTGATAATGTAAGATTATAAATATAAATATAATTTATAATATAAAAAAATAAGATTACAATATAAAAAAGTATTTTAAAAATTTTATAAAATATAATATGCAAAATAGTTACAAAATAATATTATAAAGTTATAGTTTTAAAAAAAAATTATATTATAATTTATAATGAAAATATAAAGTTAATAATTACAATATTATCTTTTTATTCTTATATTTTAAAACTCATTTGATATTACTAAAGCCCACATCATATAACTCAAAATTTTCAATCCTAAAGCTCAAAAGTTTGTCCATATTCAACTATTGTAGTCCCACATCATAAAGAGAAGATGGTGTTGCACTCTTTATATTGAAAAATAGAACTTCTAAGCATGAGCTTGTAACATATTTGGAATAATTTGGTGAACATATTATCATTAATTTAATTCAAGCTCATTTATAATGATAAAATTTATTTAAATTTTATATAATTTCTTATAAAAATATTTAACTTGCATATTTTATTAAGTTTAATATTTAAATATAATTATTTAATATATTTAATTATAATATTTATATAATTTAATTGAACCGACCGGTTTCCGAAATCAGAACCGGTTCGCCGGTTGAACCAACGGTTCAAACTGGTTTTGGCCGGTTTTTGAAAACCCGACCGACCATATTGCTAGTACACGGTCGAATCAGTTGAACTGGCCGGTCCGATTCGATTTTTAAAACATTGGTTAACATAGGAAGGATTAACAACGAAAATTTTTGTTAAGACAAACAGGTAATGCTCAATTCTATGGGAACTTTCAACTCAGGAGAAAAGACAAATTTCTAAACATAAGTCCAATCCTCCAATAAAGGCTAGAGTTTTTGCTAACATTCCTCAAGCAAAGGAATCAAATGAAATGATGGCAAATATGCTTATGATATCAGATTAGTTGGGTTCAATTTTAGTTAATTTTGGTGCACCGTGAACCTTCATTTTTGATAGCATTTCTGCCAATTTGCCTATTAATACTATTTGTTTTACACCTACCTTGAGTGTTTTATGCCCTCTAGTGATGAATTGTGCATGCATAGAAAATGTTTTGTAGATATTAGCATACAAGATAGAAAATTGAAAGTAGAGTTAATTATTATACAAATTAGAAATTTTGGTATTATTCTAAGTATGGATTTGTTGATTAAATATTTTGCAACAATTGAATGTTAGAAGAAGAGAATTAAGCTTAATGTAATATCCAATTTTTGATGAAGTACAATTACAAATACACGAAATAAACTATACCCCAAAAGTTTAACTTCCACGAAAAATCATCAAAACTCATTCCTTTCATTCTACTCTTCAAAATAATCATTTTGATATATAGAACTATAAGCTACTTCTTAAAGACGAGAAAGTTATTAATTAATTCCCATTTCATAAAATTTGACTAATGTTTTAATTAAAATTACTATTCATTTTTGCTGGTCACATTTACTGTGCATTGTTACTGTAGCAGTGGAAATCTAAAATTTCCATCTAAGGCATGCATTGGCTGCGCTTTATTAATGCTTATATTATATAAATTAATATGATTAATTTAAATAACTTCATACACAAACTAATATAACTATATATAAATGTATTAATTCCCTAATTCCTATTTCCATTTTCGTAGCTATAACTGGGAGGTGAAAAACCGAGAAAAGATTAGGAAAATCTGGAAGAAACTGAGAACAGCTAGGAGAAAAAACAAAAACAAAAGAAGAAAGAAGAAGAAGAAGAAGAGAAGGAAGACGAAAAAGGAAAGAAGGAAGAAAGAGGAGAAAAAAAAGAGGAGAGGAAGAGAAAAAGAAGATGAGGGAAGAAAAAGAAAATAAGATAATATCTGGGTATTTTTGATTTAAATGTGGATTTCTAAAAACTCTATTAATTGATAGATTTTAATCGTGTTATAAGTTCCATGTTTTTATGAGAAGTCACGTCAAAATTGTTTATGTTAGAAAGAGATTTCAAGTAGTTCATTTAGCGGGAGTAAATTGTCAATTAAGATTTATAATTCTAATGTAGAAAGTAAGTTTCTTATTTTCTGCATTGTTATTTATGTAGTATGATAAATATAAATAGTGTTGATTCTTCATTTTATGAATAGTAATTGCTACAAGTTTTAACTGTAATCAGTTTACATGCATAACTCTTATTATTATAAGCAATTCAATTGAACAATTGATTCTATATTATTCCATGTGATATGCATTCAATGAAGAGTGTGTTTGGGATAGTTGTAGCTATCTAAAAAAGTAGTGCACCTATTGCAAAAGAAGCATTGTGTAAAGAAGTTGTGGTGGGTATACAAATTTTTTTTATTTTATAAAAGTCAAATCACAACTTTGTGACCGTCACCACAGATAACTAGGTCATGTTGAAAAACGTAACTTTTCAACCACAGATTTCTCAAAATGCAATCAAAATGTGGTTATCAAATGGGAGAGCGGTGTGGTGCGAAAACGCACCATTGCCGCACTACTCCCCCAAACGCACCCTAAGTAAGCTTGTCATATAGTAAACTATTCCGTTTTAATTTTTGATGCTTGCACATTTAAGCATTTAATTGCTAAGTGACTATTTCATACATCAAAATAAGATTTATTAAGAAATATCATATGATAAGAATCAAGTTGACAAATTATTATGATGTTTACCAGTACAAGTTTGGGACAAGAGTGTCTCCAATGAGGCAAAATAATTCTAAAATAATATAAAGTGAGACGAAAGAGTTCCCAAATGACATAAGCTGGGATAAAACGGTCCCTTATAAAAGCAAAAAGGTCCACAATATAGCTTTTGAGCTGGTTTACATTAGTCAATGACCTTGATAACTATAACTCACACGATCCAAAGCTGAATTTGTGATATATAAATTATACCTACAACTGCATGAATTATGTTTTCTTCCAATATATTACAAGTTTTAAATTGCTAATTGTATAATCAAATCGATAATATGTATATCATTCTATTTTATAAATTTCTGATTAACATGTATATTAATTTTTATGCGGTAGTGTTTGAATTCTGTATTAGGCTTTCTTATCTTATTGAGTCTTGTGACATATTGGATAAATATAATTGTTTTTACAAAAAAATGAAAAGATAAAATTGAGGAGTAAATTTTTGCCCCTTTTTGGAAGTATTTTGTGTGTAAAACTTATGTAACTAAAATTTTGAGAAAAGTCTCAGTAAATTTTAAGCTTATTGTTTCACATTTAATGCTTTAGATGCTCTGTAATTTAATATTAGACATTTCAATTTAATTTACTCCGCTTGCATTGAATATTGATTGATTTTAGTAAATTATTCTAGTGAAAAAATTCTCTTGTGTACTATTTGAGTAAATTTATACGATTGAGCAAATTTGGTACTCTATTATATAGCAAGTAAAAATTTTTAGAATATATGTTTGAGAAACATTCAGTTGGTTAAATCTTTATTATGCCCTGCTTTGATGGATAGCAGGATATCATAACGGGCAATAACATTTACTAAATCTGGCAAGAAGTCATTTTATTTCTTTTGTAACAATAATGCATAATCTTTTTTAATTAATGCAATGAAAGTGAGGAAAATTTTGAGAAATGATGAGTTAGTATTTAGTAAAATTATAAGTACTTAATAAGGATGTGCTACTATTGTAAATTATTTCAATTATTTATGAAATTTTCAGTATATTCTCTAAAAAATTGTCAAGTTTATCACCAAAAAAAGAAGTGAGAGTTTGAGATTGATGTGCAGGCAAGTACATCTGCTATATACAAATTTCCTACATAATGGATCCTAAAGAATCGCAGGAATTAAAATATCAACTGCAAGAATTAACGGACAAAGGATTTATCAAACTAAGCAATTCACCATAGGGTGCACTAGTGTTATTTGTTAAGAAGGATTGGTCTATGACACTGTGCATTGATTACAGAGAGTTGAACAATATTACAATTAAGAGCAAATACTTAGTACCGAGGATTGATGATTTATTTGACCAGCTTGAGAAAGTTACTGTGTTTTCCAATATTAATCTGAGGTATGGATATTATCAACTCAAAGTTAAGATGTAGATATCAATAAGCTTTTGATACCAGGTCTAGGTATTATAAATTTCTTGTAATGTCATTTGGATAAGTCAATGCTCTTACAATCTTTATGGATTTGATGAATCACATTTTTAAGCCTTATGTGGATCAATTTATTATTATTTTTATTAATGATAATTTGATATATTCTAAAGCTGATGAAATGCATGCCGACTAATTAAGGAAAGTTCTAAAAGTGCTAAGAAAGATCTAGTTGTATGCTAAATTTTTCAAATGAGTTTTGAATACACAATGTTGCATTTATAGGTCATATTATTAGTGGTGAAAGTGTTTTTCTTTTTATCCTTAGAAAATAAAAACAATATTGCAATGACCTACACCAAAAAATATTACATAGCTCTTTTTTGAATTGGATAGGTCATTAAAAGAGATTTGTCAAAAGCTTTTTCACAACTTGCAATGTCATTATCTAATTTAATGAGAAACAATGCCAGATTGCAATGGATAGTTGAATGTAAGCATAGTTTACAAGAATTGAAAAAGCATCTGATAATTATGTTAGTTTTAACTATTCCATCAAAGACTAAGAGATTTCAGATATTTAATGATGCATCCTTTAAAGGTTTGGGTTGTGCATTAATGCAGAACAAAAAGGGTAATTGTATATGCTTCGAGATAGCTGAAACAACATGAAAGGAATTATCTAACTAGTGATTTAGAATTAACAACTGTTGTGTTTGCTCTTAAGAATTGGAAGCACTACTTGTAGAGTAAAATATGAAATCTTTACTAATCACCAAAGTCTCAAGTATATATTCACATAAAAATAAATAAATCTACGGCTGAGAAAATGATTGGAGTTTATTAAAGATTATGACATAAATTTTCAATATTACCCAAACAAAGCTAATGTGGTAGCAAATGCTTTAAGCCACAAGTTTATGGGCACTGCTAGCTGGATCATCACTCATGAGTCAGAGTTAATTAAATATATTGATGCTTTGTAGTTAGAGATTAAAAAATTTGATGATACTGAATATTTATATCACATGACAGTGTAATTAACTTTAATTGCTAAAATCAAAATAACACAAAAAGTGAACAATGAATATTAAAAAATTTATTGAGCAAATTCAGGTTGGTAAAATGCATGATATCAATATAGATGCAAAATGTGTTATCAGAAAGAAACTTCAATTATAAGTGCCAAATGATACTGATTTGAGATGAGATTTTGCAGGAAGCTAATCATGCAGGATATACCATTCATCTAGGCAGTTCAAAGATGTACAAAAATCTGAAAAGTATATTTAAGTGGTCAAGTATAAAGAAAGATATAGCTGAGTATATTTCTAAATGTCATACGTGTCATTATTAAGGCTGAACATCAGATACCTAGTGGATTAGAACAATCATTGCTTATACCTTAATGGAAATGAGAAGAAATTGCAATGGATTTTGTTATGAGATTTCTTAGATCCAGGCAAGGACATGAAAACATCTGGGTTATTGTTAATAGATTGACTAAATCAACCCACTTCCTGCCTATTAAGTAGACAGATTCAGTGGATAAATTGGCCAAAGTGTACATTAAGGAGGTTGTTAAACTATATAGTAAACTGATTGTCTCTGATAGAGATGGAAGATTCACTTTCAAATTATGAACAAGAATTCAGAGAGGCTTGGGCACACAATTATATTTGAGAATAGCTTTTCATCCTCAAATGGATGAACAATCAAAAAGGACAATTTAGGTTATGGAAGATTTACTAAGATTATATGTTCTAAACTTTAGAGACAGCTGGGCAGACCACATTCCTATGATTGAATTTGCATATAATAATAATTATCAATCTAGCATCCAGATGACTTCATATGAATTACTTTATGGTAAGAAGTGCAGGACTTCAATGAGTTGGGTTGAACTAAGAGAACATCAGTTGTTAGGTCCAGAGCAAATTGACCAAGTTACAGAGAAGAACATACTAATCAAAGACAAATTGAAAACTGCTCAGGATCATCAGCAAAAGTATTATGACCCAAAGCATAAAGTTGGAGTTTCAAGTTGGAGAATTTATATTTTTGAAAGCAAAGCTTATAAAAGAAATTAGCAAATTTGGTCAAAAAGATAAATTGAACCCTACATACATAAGACAATTTGAAATCATTGAATGGGTTGAAAAAATGGCATTCAAACCTACATTACTAACTGACTGGAAGATATCCATAATATTTTTTTACATATTAATATTAAGGAAATGATTACTGATATAGAGCAGAGGATTCCATATATAGAAATTGAAATATAACCAAATTTGACTTGAGTTATGAAGCTATAAAGAATTTTGAAATTTAATATTAAGAAATCAAGGATCAAACAAATTACTTATGTGAAAAATTAAATGAAAACATAAACCAGTTAAAGAAGCCACATGGAAGAATGAAAAAAAAATGAGGTAGAAGTTTCCCTTTCTTTTTAAATGATTGATAAGAAAAATCTTGAGAACGAAATTTTTATAAGGAGGGGATGATTGTAATACACTAGAGTTTAAAAGAGGAATTTAAATTTCGCATTTTATGCATTTTAAAATATACCTGATTTTCACACACACTAAAATGTATAATAATTCTAATTATAAATTAATTTAGTTAAAAGGATTAAAATTATTAATTAAGTTATAAGTAATTACTAATAAAAGCATCAATAAATTAATGCTTTAGATTTTGCACTATAGCATATAGGTAAATTCCACTTAATCTTACATGCAACAGTTTGATTTTGGCTAGTGGGAAATTAAGGGTAGAGATTAAAGAATATTATTATTAAGTAATTAACCAATTTAAAAGATAATAATTCTCCAATTTCCCTCAACCTTCCATTCTCCTCATTTGTTATTCCGCCTAACTTGGTTTCGCGCACTCCAGTTCATGAGAGATAGGGTTCGTTTGGGGCAGCTGTATCTTTTTGTAAAGCTGGTTGTAAAGTTGCTATGGGGAAAGCAACATTTTGAAAAGCTGTTGTGGATGTTAGAAGTATATATATATATATATTTTTTTAATTCAAACATGTTTTTAACAGTCATCACATTCTAATAACCCTAATTATCAAAAACAACTTTTTATCATAAAATTTTTTGAAAAACAACTAAAAGTTAATAGCCAAACATAATTGTGGTTGTTTTCTTAAAAGCAAAGCAGCCAGAAAGTTGTCACAAACACCCTTAGTGCCGTAAGGTGAGAACCACTTTTAAGCCTCCTTTGAGTATGTGCAGTTGCTGGTGGAAGCCAAGACCAGCAGGATTATTTGGGTGGTAAAAATATGGTTAAGGGAATGTTAAATGAAGGCAATTGGAGAGGATCAACAGCAAGCAGTGAATTGCAAGGGCTTTAGGCAAGAAGAATTGAGGTAATCGCAATTAATGTTTAATATATATACAAGTGTATAGAGTATATCAAATGCATATATAAGACATACATAAGTAAATTTATATATTAGTATATATACAAGTGTATAGAGTATATCAAATGCATATATAAGACATACCTAAGTAAATTTATATATATTCCTATTAAAATTAAATTCTTCCTAAAAGTTAATGTAATAAGTCTGATATTTGAAAATTTACCTTAAAACAATAAAAATAACTTACAAATTAAATGTAAATAATTTCAAATGCAATGTAGAATTAATAAATTAAATCAAACATAAGATACAACAACAACAAGAATTTATCCCACTACATGGAGTCAATTACATGAATTATTCTTCTCCATTGTGTTCTATTAAATGTCAAATTCTCATTTAAATCTAATAAAATAAGATCAATTTTTATACTACCTAACTAAGTCTTCTTCGGCCTACCTTTACCTTTCTTCGCATAAGTCAAATATAATACATCTACTTTTCTAATTAGGTCATCAAGCTGATGTTTTATGTGACCAAACCATCAAGGCGATTCTCTCAAATCTTATCTACCATTGGAGCTACTCCAACCTTTCAAGTACATATTCATTTCGTATTATTGTCTCCAAGTGTAAAGCCACTCATCCACTTGAGCATCCTCATCTATGCAACACTTAATTTTATGCTTCTCTATTATATCCAACATTTTGCTCCAAAAATCATTATAGGTCTTACCACCATCTTATAAAATTTCCCCTTAATTGTGAATTTGTGTCACGCTTAGACGACGCCTTTGTTAGGTGACTACTGTATGTAATTGTTTTCGGCAGTCGCAATGGACGCCGCTTTGATTCGAGTTTATAACAATCGCCTTTTCTAAACATACATGTGACCTCCTTACCCTTTTTCTCTCGACGCTCTTGCTCACGCTGCGCCCGATCTAGAGTTTCTGTATCGGCATTCCAACTGCATCTCAAGGGAACCTTTGGTCTCTTTGCAGATCAGGTGACATCCTACTTGTCCTCTTCTCTTAGCTTCTAGAAGACTACAATTTGCGATTATATGTGATGATGTTGATTGCGATACCTTCTTATTCGTCGAATTACCATCCTCTGTGTTTCGACTTCAATTCCGACTTAACACTTATAGTTTTCCTCTTTGGCTACATTGACGCTGTCACAAGATGTGTCGGTGGCTGTTGCACATTTTCTTGCTTGTGTTATCGGTTTTACTTATGGTGACTTCCGTTGCCTGATTTTTCTATTCAGATTTGTGACCTGAGCACTTGTGATTTTCCTCCTTAGATGTGTTGCCACTGTGATGGGATGTCTAGGTGGCTGTTGTACTGCTTGTACAGTTAGTTTTACTTGGTTGTGCTATCACTGGTGGTGACTTGGCTTGCATGATTTCTTCGTTCCGATTTGTGACCTGAGCAGTTGTGGATTTCCTCCTTAGCTGTGTTGCCACTGCCACGAGAGATGTCTAAGTGGTTGTTGTACATTTCCTTACTTTCTTATCCTGTCGGTTTTACTTGGTTGTGCAGTTGGTTTCACTAGTGGTGACTTGCTTTCCTAGTTTCTGCATTTGGATTCGTGACCTAAGCACTTGTGGGCTTCCTCCTTAGCTGTGTTGCCACTGCCACGGGATGTCTAGGTGGCTATTGCATATTTCCTTACTTGTTTGTGTTGTTGGTTTTACTTGGTTGTGTGATTAATTTCACTTGATTTAGGAGTCAATTTCACTTGTGGTGACTTGTCTTGCTTGATTTGTTTGATGGAATTTGTGCATTACAACCGATTTTTGGAAACATATTAGCTTATTCCTTATTACATAACCGTGATACATGTTCTTATTACTCGATTGAACCGTCGGTCTTCCTTCTCACTCACACAACAAGTAATTGGTTTGGGATAATGATGTCATATGCTCTTTGGTTTGGATTGTAATGGGTTAAACCGACTCTCCTTGTATCATGTGGTTTGTAATGTTGGTATTATTTCTCCCCTCTATTATTGTGCATTCTAACAGTGGGCGTGGTCTGTTTATGGCATGGTTCATGTACTTTCTATTGAATTTTAGTACCATATTTCTACCTCTATGAGTTCTTCTATCAGTTATTATTATATCTTGTGGGTGGTGATGTCGGTATTGATTCTCCCTTCTATAATCCATGAGATATTCTATTAGCCATGATATCTACTTCAGATTGCATTCTAGGATTGATCCGGAGTTGGAGGAGAGCTTGGATGTGATGTTTGGGGGTATTGTCACCACTGGTGTGAATGCTTGGAACCCAACCCATCTACCCACAGAAAATTCAATCCAGATAACTTTGATTATTGAAGAGGAGGATAGCTCTGATGGCTCATTAGATGTTTCTATCATACCAGGTAGTACTGGAAGAAGCATTCCTCTTCCTGGAATGCTAAAAGTGGGAAAAAGAAGAGAGTTGGGACAGATTTCCTATGAGATCAAATAAGTCATTTGGTTGTCGCATGCACTTCAATGAGCTCTACGTTCAATTCTATCAAAATGACCCCATCTATGGCAGAAGTAATTAAACTATTAGAGCTGACCGAAGAGATCTTTTAGGACATGCCTCTATACCTCTTTGCTACAATGTTTCTTGAAGAACCTATTAAGAAAGAGGTGTTCACATCTATGTGTCCTGAAAGGCGGGTTCATTACCTCTGTCACTTCTTCAAATCTTTTAATGTCTAGGTTGTAGGCATCTATGATTGTGCTTGAACACTTTTTTTTTCTGGACTCAATGGACTGTAATATTGTTTAATTACTTTATGTGCTGAACTTCATCGATGTATTTTGCTGACTATGCAACTTCAAGTATTGTGTGATAAACACTGCTATTGCATACTATTTTGTCAATCATTTATATTATGAAATTTTATCTTTTTAATTTATTTGTGAAGAAATTATCACAGCTCGATTATATCAAATATTTCAAATATGAAAGAGAGTGATAATGAGTGTCGAGGAATACTATTGTTGCTTCAGTGTACTAATAAATGAATACTATGAATCCTACTTATGCAAAACCCCTTGCATGACATTTTTATACATTAGTGATAAGTGAATAGAAGAACGACTTGCAGGGCATCCTGAAAGATTTCACAATATGTTTTGCATATATAATGATTTCTTTACTTATTATTTTTGTCATTGTAGTTATCACTATAGCACTCATTTTCTTCTGAAGTCCAAGTATTTTACTTGTACTTTAACAAACATATAACTATTTACTTTTCTATGGGAGCATATATCTTTTTTCAAATTATATACAATGCAATATCATTTAATTGCAAAAATGAATGTAACATTTTCAACTACATCATTTAACTTTGGTTCTTGTGTAATATGTTCTGTTGTGGCTAGAAAATAATTTTATGTCATGAAACTGATTAATTTTCTCTCTATAATACTATATACTGCAAGGGTGTTTCTTTCTTTTAGTTCAGACACAGCTACAACACAACAATTTTCATAGCTGCATCTCAAACAACATAACAGATTCTCAAGAAACAATTTTTCCACAGCAGCTTCTTCTGTAACACCCCCATCGCTATTTTTTCAAACAGCTGCAGTTGTCCCAAACAGACCCTAAGTGATACTTTTCTATCACACAATAGATCAGATGCATCCCTCCACTTCAACCATGCAACTTAAATTCAATTAATAACATTCCAATCTGTTTCACTGTCATTTCGAATAATCGACTTGAGATATCTAAAACATTCATTCTTCTTGATCACTTAATCACCTAATATCACAACCCCACCACTATATCTTTTACAACTAAAATTACAATCCATATATTTAATTTTAGATCTACTTAACGAAAGCCTTTTGACTCTAAGGTTGACCTCCATTACTCAAGTTTCTCTTGAACTCCTTCTCTAATCCTTTCAACAAGAAGAATATCATCAACAAAAAGCATACACCAAGATGCTTCCTCCTGTAAATGTAGAGTAAGAGCATCCATGACTAAAGCAAAAAAGATGTGCTTAAAGCTGATCGTTGATGTAATCCAACTGGAAAATATTCTATCAATCCTCCTTATGTTTGAACACAAGTAACAGCTCTAGTATACATATCCTTAATGAATTGAATATAACCAATATTAACTCATTTCTTTTCTAGAACTCTCTAAAGCACTCCTCTTGGAACTTTATCATATGCTTTCTTTAAATCAACAAATATCATATCTAGATCCTCCTTACTTTCTTTATACTTTTGCATCAAAACTCCCAACAAATGTATAGCATCCATGATAGATATACCAGTATGAAACCAAACTGATTTTGAAAAACTTTTATATCACGTCGTAACTTATATTCACTTACTCTCTCTCATAGTTTTAATGTATGCTGCATCAACTTAATATCTCTATAATTTGCACACTCTTGAGCATCACCTTTATTCTTTAAAATAGGAATCAACAAACTCTTTCTTCACTCATCAAGCATCTTTCTTTTAAATCAAAAATATTAATAAGTAGATCTAATCTCCTTTTCTACACTTTATTAGAATATCATCACGTCTTATTGCTTTTCCACACTTCATTTTCTTGAAAGCCTCTTTAACTTCGATTTTACTAATACGTATATAAAAAAAAATTATTTATTTTCATTTAGGGTACTAAGATCGCTAAAGTCAATTGTACTCTCACAATCTTCAAAAAGTTTATCAAAATATTTCATCCACTTATATTTAATATCCTCTTCTAAAAAAATTTTTATGATTTTCATCTTTTATACACTTTAACTAAATATTTATTTCTCTCATCTCGTTGTTTCACAAACTCATACATAAATCTTTCACCCTCTTTAGTATCTAGTATATAATATAAATCACTAAAAATAAAATTCTTTACATCACATACTACTTTCTTAAAATCCCTACATGTCACTTTCTATCTTTTCTAATTTTTTGAGCTTTTACATCTAAACCAACTTTTATAATGAAATTTTTTATTATTAATATTTTTTTTTTTTGCACATTCTGACTACACCACCAACATAAGATAAAGATGTTAAAACTTGATTGGAGCTATTAAATTTAAAATAATATGTTATAAAAAGATACATATTTATATGAGTAAAACAAATCTTCATAATATTACTTTATTTTAACCAAGTATCTAGCATTTAGAATTAATAAAAGTCATTGGATAAAGTTTGGCAGTAAATCAAACAAGGTTATATGAGAAGAAGTCGAATTCAGATATAAATATCTGAGCAAATTTAATGACAAATTCACATGCACAACACATATGCAAAGTTTTGAACCCAAACCTTCTTACTTGAAAGCCTAAGCTTTCAACCACTAGGCTACGGCTGTTTGCATATGTGAACACAATCATTTATGTGTATTATTATGATTTAACTGAACGAAACTTCATGAAATGAATTACCTACATGTATAGTTATCACTGATATTTACTATTTATATTTCACAGTATTACAGATTACTGTTCAATTCTTATACTTATCAACATGCCTTTATTAATGTTAGTATTTTCACGGGCATTTTGGTGCGCCCTCTAAGCGCACCTTGGGGCGAGGCAGGGCTAATCCCGCCCCTGTTTTACGATAAAGGTGTTTCACCTACTAGGCAAACACCCTAAGCCATAGGCGTTCGCCTAGGGTGTGACTTTTACGCCCCAATAGTTAGGCTAAACCTTGGGGAGTAGTTTTGTAATTTTTTAAATTCCATCCTAAAATCTAAATAACCCTAATTTCTACCCAACCAACTGACCGACCCATGCATCTCTCACATAAGTCCCTTCTTCCCTCTCGGCTTCCCTTTTTCACTCCCTCACTCTCGTCGTTACTAGTAGATTGCATCATCACCGCCGCCACCACTAGTAGCTCACCAAACACTAGTTCCTTTCTTTCTTCCCTCATAGCTATACTTACTCTTTCCTTCATGTAACCATTTAATAGTATATTTTCATTATATGTTTCTTTGCAATTTTATCTTGGGCTTTATTCGTTTAACCTGGATAATAAGAAAGATATATGAACTTTATAGAATGAGATCCATGAGTTGTGTTTTAGTTTGCCTTGAATTTGATTATGCCTTTATTTGGGTATTAGAAACTTAATTAATATATATATATATATATATATATATATATAACTCAAAGGTTGCAGCTTTAGAGTTACGCCACTAATTGCCAGATTTTGATGACATTTCCTTGAGTTTATATTAACCACAACAATAGAAACATTTTTGATAATTTGAGTTATGTGATATTAATCACAACAATGGCTTAAAAAATAAAAGTTATTGATAATCAAATTAAGTTTTTTAGTAATAAAATTTTAAGATAATTATGTGATAAATCTATGAAAGATCAGATGAGAAATTATCATATTAAAGTACTTGTAAGTTGTAAGTTGTAACAAATAACTTGTTACTAATCGTGAAAGTCTTTTACTTAAATGCTTTATTTATTTGACCTTTTTTAATATTATCTTTTTAAAGATGTTACTAATGCTATATATAATTTTTTAATAGATCATATGTTAAAGAAAATAATTTCTCTCTTCTTTTGTTATGAAGTAAAATCTTTTTTTTTTTTGAACTTTGATGTGCAATGTTAAGTGTGATACAAGTCTGGCTACAATTAAGTAATTAATTTAACACTTGTAATGGAAGGATTGAATAGTGCAGATACTCTAGATGAAAATAATTCAAATGTAGATTTTATAATCAAGTGTTTAGTGGAACAATTAATAAGATGAAGAAATATAGTGCTAAAACACGAAAAGATATTAAACTTTGTCCTAAAGTCCCTATTGAAGTTCAAGAAAAATATAAGTATTAAAAGAAGCTGAAAAGTAAAAACACAACATGAAAGTATGTTAAACGACATTAGAAGTAGTACAACAAGTGCAAGTGCTAACGATGGTAGAAATTTGAGTTCTTTTTCATTAATAAAATCTAAACAAAAAGCTCCAAGAGTTAAGAGATATTTAGAACAACTGGTAGATTTTTATATTCAGGTGAATTAGCTTTAATGCTGCCAATGACCCATACTATGTTCCAATGTTTGAAATAGTTATTGATTTTAGACCTAATTTTATGCAACCATCAATGCAAGAATTAAGAACTTGGATAATTAAAGATGAGGTGACATCCATCAATAACATGTTAAGAGCATAAGAAGGTATGTAGTAAATATGGATGTTCTATGATATCAGATAACTGCATAGATGAAAGAAATAAAATTTTAATTAATTTTCTTATTAATTGTTTAGTTGATACATTATTTATGAAATCTGTGAATATTTCTAATACTATAAAAAGTGGTGAGTTGTTGCTCACTTACTTGGATGCAGTGATTAAGAAAGTTGGAATAGAAAATATTGTGCAAATTCTAATAGATAATAGCTCAAATTATGTAAATGTTGATAAAAGATTGATGGAGAAAAGAAAGCATACTTATTGGACATCTTGTACAACACATTATAATGACTTCATGTTAGAAGATATTGGGAACTCGAAGATCCACCAAAACACACTTGTTAAAGCTAAACAAATAGTGAAGTTCATTTATAAGCACACCTAAGTTCTTAATTTGATGAGATCTTTTACAAAAGATCGAGAACCCTTTCATCTAGCTATCATACAATTTGCTACTGCATTTTTGACTCTTCAAAGTATCTATCAATAAAAGCAACCACTTCAATTCATATTTTCATCAGAAGTTTGGTGTTCTAGTAAGTGGGCAAAGAAAACATAAGGAATAAAAACTCGAGTTACTATCTTGTTTGATCCATATTTCTGGGATCATTTTGTTTATTACATTAAGAGTGTTGATTCTCTTGTGAATGTTTAAAAAAAAGTTTACTTAGAAGAAAGGCCATTCATGGGTTACATTTACAAGTTGACTGATTCAATTAAAAAAAAGTACTTTTAATTGCAGACATAATGAGAAAATATGGACCTATTTGAAGAAAAATTTATGAAAGATGGACAATCCAACTTCATCAAACGTTACATGCTACTGGTTACTATTTAAACTCTTAATTCTGCTTTGAAGATAATTTTTCGAATGATGATGAGTTGAAGCAAAGGTTAATTAATTGTATAGAAAGAATGTTAAATTATGGAGATTGTCCTAAAGCTAATATTCAATTGGATAATTATGATATCTTAACAGGCAATTTTGAGAGTAGAGTTACTATAGATTCAAGGAAGCTAAGATCTCCTGATGATTGGTGGATGAGATTTGGTAGTAAAATATTAGAATTGACAAAATTTATTATTGATTTCTTAGCCAGACTTATAGTTTATCAATTGTGAAAAAAACGGAGAACTTCTGAATCATTATGAAATTATAAATTTATGAAGTTTTTTTATTTTTCTTTCATATTAATCTTCATTTCTTCTTATAAATGATATTTTTCATTCAGATTCATTCTAACAAGAGAAATAGTTAGAGCAGAAGAAATTAAATGCTTTGATTTATGCTAGATACAATACATGATTGAGGGTGAGATGTAATACCCTAAATTTTAAAAAGAAGTAATATAAATTTTGCATTTAAATATACTCCATTTTTTACAAACCCCAAAAATTAGCATATGCATTTTTTTAAAATTCTACCCTTAATTTGGTTCATTTTGATATATACAAGTATATATAAATTATTAACATATAAATAGTTATGAATTAAATTTATATATTAATAAATTTCTTAAGTTTTCATTTAAATTTTACTATTCACCTAATTACCTAATTATCTTATGCATTGTAGCAATTAAGTTCCTCCACTTTAATATGCATGCATCGGCTGGATTAAGGTAATGGACGCATTTAGAGCTTGGATCATAAGGAAGAACCAATACAATGCATATATATATTTTCCTTTCTTTTCTCATTTCCTCCACAATTCCCTTCCAATCTCCCAGAATTTGGCATTGTATGGTGTGGCAGCCTCTCGTGACGCAAGAAGCACATGAATGGGAGTCCCGTGAGTTGGAGGAAATTTCTTGCAATTGTTAGGTGGAGATAAATAATTTCCTTCAGGTAAGTATATGTTAATCAATATATATTTTTAAGTGTATAATAGTTATAAATGTATAGATAGGTATACATATGTAAATACATATTTGTATTGTAAACATAATTCCATACTCATTTAAAGTATGTCTACTGTTAACCAAGAGCTGTAGGGGTTTAGAGAAGAATGGGAAAAAGTAATAATATAAATATATTAATATTAGGTAATAATTATATTTCCTTTCTCAGTTTTATTGTAACGGGACTGAAATTAGAAATTAAGTGAAAATAGTAAGAAAATTTGGCAATTGAATATGAATAACTATGTGATTATATAAATATTATATGTATAGTGGTAGAATTAGTAAATTAGCATGAATCTGTGGGAGATAGGTTAACATTTGTATTAGAATTGTTAAGATGTTAGATTAAATGTTTGTTATAGTTATGTAAATATGTTACATTGTGTTAACTTTATTATTTTAATTTACTCAGGTAATCAATGTTTGGCATTTATTGTGAGTCAATGGGAGTAGTGTGTCTATTTGGTAGCATCGGATTGAATGTGGTGAAGTTGGATTCAGATAAGAGTATAATTCAAGATTGTAATTCAATATTGTGAACGTATTAAGTTAAATTAACTTATTAACTTCATGTATGAATAAAGAATATTTAATGTTAGGTTGTATAGTCATGTCGTCGAGCATCTATTATTACTGGCCCAAATTATAAGGTGACATATATAATTGCTAATTTAAATTCAGTTTCTATAGGATTATTGTATGTCACTATTTCTATTATTTCTAATCACTTTTATGAATGTTATATACATTACATATAGATACTTCAGTCATATTTTATAGAAGTACAAATACTTATGACACGACCTATAATTATGTTCTACTGCTTTATTGTGATCATAAGCCAGTCAAATATCTTGATGTTATATTAAACAGCTGGGCATATTGAAAATGTTTTCATGTAGGTACTGCTATTTGCTAAAAAATGAAATGCTATTAAATTGTTATAAGTGGACTGTTTTTTGATAACTTACACAGGTAGGTAAAAGTTCTGATGAGATGAGCCTTTGATGGGAGATTTTAGAATTTCAGACTCTTCACATAGAGGTTGGGCAAACCAATTGGAGTCAAGGGGGATGTTTGGCAAGTGGCATATTACCGGCTCTGCCTTATCTTCAGCTTTCAAGCCAACACACAGATGATGACCCTCATGTTATGAAAGTAAAAACTTATGTAAATGTAAATGACATTTCTAATAAGATAATTTGATATAGAATTGAACTTGATTTCATTAAATGATTGATTCACATGTAAATATTTATGTTGTATATTGTTTAAATATCACAACTTTATAGACTATTATTTAATTTTTGTATTTGACATCATACTTTATAACTATTATATTCCTGCTAATTATACATGTATATTGCTTCTTATGCCTTGTTATAAGATTACTTTAACAGTACTTGTCTCACTAGGCCACAAGCTTATGATATTACACATTGACTCTTTCAAGGAGCGAGGAGGGTAGTGGATAGTCATAATTTTTAAATTGTATAATTTTGGTGTACAATTTTGGGAAACTGTAAAAACTTTTTGGGGATGTATAAATTTTAAATTTGGTACTTTTAATTGCTCTGTATTTGAGTACAAATTTGGGATTTACACGTTTCCAATTATGTGATTTAAATATGAATTGATTATTAGAGGAATTCAAAATATAAAAATTTGCTCGTGATGACTTGGAGAGATTTAGATTTCACTTGCTTGTCCCGAACTAACACATGTTGGGATAAATCGATGGAATATGCATCTAATCGCATCATCTCATTCTATTATACCTCAAATTGACTTTAGGATAAGGGAGTCATTTGGGGTGTGACAAGAGAAGCATAAAAAAAAATAGAATTTTGATCTAATTTTAGTGAATGATATAGACTCTAATGATGAGTGGATTTTTGACAAAGAAAATTCACTGCTTCCACAAGTATCTAATTGGATGGATGATGAAGAAAATTTATTTTATGTTGATACAAGTAAGAGTGTCTATTACTAATTTGAATGAGATTGAATCTCAGAATCCTACACAAGTAAAAAAAGATATCTTCATTACATACTTTCAAAGAAAATGAAAATTAACCAAAAAAATCAAGTTTCATATATATTAATGATTGTAATGAGAATTATAAATATTATTATTAATGTCATATTATTTGTTTTTAAATTTTGTAAGCAACAATAATAAAGAGAAATAAATTATGAATATACAAGAGAATGAAGATAATGATGACTTCAATGAAATGGAAAATGAATCTAAACCTCATGAAGGACCTAACTGTGATGTGGACACATTTATTGGAGATGAAAAAAAAAAGAATTTGAGGATGAACTTGAAAAATGAATAATATTTGAGAATTGAGATTGAGATTGCATAACTAGTTTCTTTTCAAGTATCAAAGTGTCTATTTTTTTTTCATATATTTGTGACTTTGTTTTAGATGGTTTTGTGCTAAAGATTATAATTTTGAAAGCATAGAATTAATATTACATGATTATAAGTTTTAGTTTATATTTATTATTAATTTTATGTTTATATTTATTTTTTAATGTCATATTTATTAATTACATTATGATGTTTACGCCTCACACTTCAGGGCTTACACCTCACGATGACTAAAGCGTACATGATTACATTGTTCTTACACATGCAAGCATGTTTTTATTTACTGTTACATTTATACAAGTTCAAATTTACAAGTACATTATTTACTCTATAGTGTATTGAATTTACTTTAGTATTGCTCGTCTCACTGAGCTATTAGCTTATGATATTATATATTGACTTTCAGGTTAGAACAAGGTAGTAACTAGACAGTCCTTTTAAATTGCATAGCTTTTTAGTGTATAATTTTAGAGAAGTGTACAGTGTTTTGAGGTATGTGCAACTTATGTTTTGACATTTTTGATTGCTTTGAATTTATATTAAAATTTGATATTACGCATTCCAATTATGTGATTTAAATATGAAAAGATAATTAAAAAAATTCAAAATTTAAAAATTGGTTCGTGATGACTTGATAAGATTCAATTTTCAACCACTTGTCTTGAATCTGTATAAATCGAGATGAGTTGGTGAAAGTTGCTTCACTGAGTAGTCTTATTCTGTTACACCTTAGGCTGACCTAAAAAAAAAAGGTGTTTGAGGTGTGACACAACATGCACAACAAAATGAAGAATGAAACATTATGGCATTGACCAAGGCTAAAAATTAGTAGGAAGTCCAAAAGACCTAACACAAAGAACTTATTTGTTGAGGAGTTTTGTGCTAAGACATAAAAATAAATCTATATAGTGCATGGATGAACTCCTATGCTAACGATGCTATCAATTCCCAAAAGTTAAACTCACTCGTACTCCAAGATATTGGAATGGGCAATAAATCTGGAAGATCTAGTTCTAAGCATCACTTATTGGGTATGAGTCACCAAATGTGGGTGGTACTTTTAACAACACAATGCGCTCTCAGCAGAAATATTAGTGAGCTCATGAAGAAATAATGTTAAGACTGATGATAGAGATACTGTAGGAAAGCATAAAACTAATATCACTACGAAGTTCTACAGGTTTGAAAATGGTATGATTGAATAACAGATTCTCTAAATAAATCCTTTCCGCATTAGAAAGAAAGCTCGCAGACTGCTGCAGCAGGAGAAGACTGTTGGCAGACATTTGCAGCAGGGAGAGAAAACTAATGACTGCTGTAAGCATAGGGCAGCAAGCTGGTTGGCTGTAAGAACAGCTGGTGGCATTACTAATTTGGTTGGAAAACTGCATTTGCATAGGACAGCAGCTGTAAGGATTTCTGGAAAAGAAACTGATAGAGTGTTGATTGTTGTTTAAAAAATTGTTTCCGGAGTTTTTGGATTTATGGGCGCAGGTTTAACTGCTCCTAAATCTTATTCTAGGATTTCCACAAAACCAGATAAAAAAGGGCAAAAGAATTAAAGACGCATATGGTAAAAAAATTAATTGAACATGAAATTAATGATAAAGATGAAATAATTCAATACACCTTAATGGTATATGATTAAATTGTTGCATAAATAATGATTTTAAAACCATAGCTCTAACACAAATTTGATGCAAGAAAGCATGAAAAAACTAGAAAAGATAATAAAAAGATGAATGAAATAGCAAACTCAACCAAAGAAGAAAATTAAAAAAAAATTGGTAAAGTAGCCTTCGGCTTGCACAATTGCACCTAAAAAAAGTTTACTGACTCACAACACATAAAGATTTCAAATCCAATAAAAGAAAAAACATTTCATAAATTGGCATAACATAATAATTTCAACCTAAGCATCAATATTTAAGATCACGATCCTCAATAACAAACTAACTTAAAAGGAATAAGCTTGAAATAATCCTGACAACAATGTATAAAAGCTGAGGGTGAAAAAGGCATAAAATAACCTAGATAAAAAAACATGAACACAAATAGTACGTCCAAGAATACCAAAGACAATCACAATGCACATGCAAAAGGTCTGAAAATAAAAAAGGTTCTACCATGGATAAACTGTCATAAGTGCATACCATGCTTCTAAATCTCAAGTTCTATCATGGATAAACTGTCATAAGGGCATACCTTGTTTCTAAATCTCAAGCTAAACCATAGATAAACAGTTCACGTAAGTACCATTCAAAAAATCAACATCCATAAATACATGCATATTATACATCAAAGACTGGTAATAATTATTCATATTTCACAAGATAGTTCAGGGTTATTATGATAAACTGCTACATTCAAATTTGCTATGCCAGTAGATTGAATACCACATAGTTCTGCATAATAATGCTCACCTTATCAGAATTATTATGAGATTCTTCAACCGCTTGCATTAAATCTTGTACACGTTTTTCATAAATATCAAGGCTTGATGACTTGACTGGACGAGTTGAATCCTCTTGAGGGGATCCTACAGCAACACTTCTTGATTTTGAGTACCTACGCAGCATGACATCATTTATATGTGTTTGAAGGGCAACACAAATTTCCTCCCCCTGCAAAGTTTTATCAAGGAAATCACATTTCATAATAAATTTACTGCAAAAATTGAACAAGACTTAAATAAATGGACTAAAACTATACACACACACATATATAAATGTTTGACCTGTTTAGTTTCAAATTGGAAAATATGAAGCACGCCAGCAACCCTCATCTTAAAGAAAACAGCTGTGTTGCTGCTACCAAATTGCATAATATCCCTAAGCTCTGCTGAGTGCATGTACTCCTTTGGAACTGGGCGAAAAAAATGGACCTACAATGCAATAAAAAGAAATTTATCCTGATCACAATAGCTTGTCCTAGTTTCATATGGCTATGTCCATAGTATTAGAGTCATATGTCATCGTAACTAACCCCACGCTTATTAATGCCTAAAATAACACGGCCAGGTAGAAGACCTATCGGATCATCTATCTTACGCACGCTGAAAAAAACTGAGTTTCCATAAGGAAGGCTACGAAGGATCCTTAGGAACTGCTGCCTTGCATCAACCTTGGACAACTGCTCCTGCATGGATTACAAAACATGAAATATGCAATAAATTTATGTCAAATTGTTCAGCACAAAACAAAGGCATGTTACTCTGAAAGAGAAAACAATCTGCTCTCTAAGTGCCTGCCATCACATGACTTCAAATTGTGCTAAATAACATCTTTGAAAAGAAAAAGAACTAAAAGCAGTAACAAATGAAACCTTCATGAGTGATATTAAATGAACATACATTGCAGGGTACTCAAATTCCTGCAAGCACAACATTAAGTTAAATTTTAATTTCTATCACAGCATGAATCCACGACTATTATGGCTAGAAAAAACCTAAAAAATGCAAAGGAATCTGTCGGTCTCCGACGGATGTCAAACAGTTAATGGATAATGAAATATGGATGATAAGTCACATTTCATAATAGCATGTACACAAGTGGCTCATTTTAAGGAAGAAGAATAATCAGTCAACTTTAATGGGTGAATTTGAAAATTTCAAGTGCCTCGAGGACGTCAAAAGAAGTATATTTCCGTCAAATATTTGTTGGAAAATAAAAAATAAAGTGAGCATCACAGAAATCTAATAACTAAATCAGGTTGACAAAATGATAAATCCAAAAAAAATTTTGTAAAATGAGATTAACTTTACATTACTTTCACAATAGTATAATCCGATGACACTGAGTAGTTACCAACAAAATATATCGAGAGAGAATATCAAGCTCCCACTCTCTCTTTGCCCTTATAATAGCAATTTGTCGTGGTAAAAATCTTTCAATCAGCGAAATCCACTCACTGTAAAGATGGTCATTGTTTTAAAAATAAGCCCTGCATTAAGAAAGCTTAAACGGAAAAGGGGAAATGCTCAATAATAACTTTAAATTACGAATTTTACTTGGTACTCACACACATGTATCAGGATTATCTTGAAATCCAATTTCAGATAAAATTTGAAGAGCACATAGTTGAGCGGCATCATCCCTACCGACTGGATAATTTCCCAAAACATAGTCATGCTGCAACTGCCAAACAAAATGACAGATATAGACAGCACATCATGTGAAAAATTAAACCATCAAATCCGAAATGCTGAAGGGTATGTGATGTGCATTGTAGTGATCCAGAGTTGACATACTTGAACATAGGACAGCTGCACAAACATAAGATCAGTAACAGCTTCATCTGACTCCCGAAACAATCTTTTCTTGAAAGTAAGTTTACAGTGCAAAATTTCTCCTTTACTGCGGTCTTTCACTGCTTTAAATTCAGCCAACAAATCCCCGATATATTTGTTATCATCCAATCCAATGAATTCCTCTGCATAAATGCTTAGTAAGTTAATTGCCTCCTAAAATGTTTATTTTAAAACATGAATAGGTTTTGAGGCATGGAATTAGAAAATTAAGATAGATTTGAAAATTTACCAGTACCAATGTCAGGAGATTTTGCCCCTTGTACAACCTTTCGGCATTCAAACAAACTAAAACTAGAATAGTTCAGAAGTTTGATTATGCTTGCGAGCTCCTGACGAAGATAATTGTCCATGAGAAAAATATAATTCAAACATGAAAAATCATGAAATTTCTCATCATAAATAAAGCATGGTAATATCATAGAAATAGTTCCTGGAATAACCATAGAGAGAGAGAGAGAGAGAGAGAGAGCAGAAATTGCTAGTGACCCATTGGGAATTTTGGGGAGTGTGAAGTACAGTGAGAACAAAATAAGCAATAATACAATGAAGAGGGGAAGGTAGACATACTCGTTAAGTCATAGAATTTTTCAAATCACTGTTACTGGTGCAAAGGCTAGATCCAAAAAAAAAGGTTGACATGCAGCAAGATACTTGTTCTTATCACCTCTTATATTTAACTTTTCTATTCTTGAATAACTGCAAACTAAAAATATTAGCAACAAATAAAAAGTGACACATGGCCAAGGGATTCAAGCCCCTCTTATTTAATATATTGTTGAATTGAAATATGTCTGTGAAGTGACACTGGAACTTACTGACGAGCTTAGTGGTGAGTTCTAAGTGGGATAAGAAAAGCAGTAGGCAGGCCAAGAGTATATGAAAAACACAATAATGAAAAATATGAAAGCTAGTGCTCTAGAAAGCATTCATAATGAGTAGAAAAAAAAAAGTAGGAAGTCCAAAAAAAGATCAAAGTCCTCCAAAAATTCCAAAAAAATCCCTCTTGATATCAAATTAATAGGGTCATAAGGTTACATATGCTGCTACAAGAAACTCAGGAAAAAGTAAGGAAAGCTACAAATTTCATAAACTAATGACATACAAACACTTATACATCGAACTAGGGTGTAACCACTGAATGGCCCTCTATTGGAACTACTAAATATTTCCCTTGCGAGTCCAGCTTTCATATTATTGTGGGTGAGTTGTTGGATCAAGCTCCGAGCAAATGGCAAGTGTGTTTGATCACACGATGACTTCCTAGTCCAGGGGGGACACCTTTGGCGAGTCACCTTGTCACCGTGCCAATTACAATGATTTTTTGAATTAGCTTAGTTTATATTATCCCGTAGCAGCTGACTTCGCCAGAGGCAACTACTCCCATAATGGATCTTCAAGCTATTTCTACCAGTGCCTTTGTAGGTGGGGAGAGCCAATTCTCTTAAGCAATGAGGTGATAGATTGTTGATCTTCCCCTGTTGAGGTGGAAGACTACTCATCTTTGATAGAAGTAGGAGAGTTGGGGTCTACTCGTCTTCTCTGGCTTGCAGCTTTAGCAACAAGCCGAAAAAAGAGAGTTTATGTCTGCACGTGAGAGTGATGGACGCACAATGGAGAAAGTCCAGTTGGCCAAGCTTGCATCTTTACTGAGAAGGGTAGACCTCCTAAAATATGGCAAATTCAGCAATTGTATTAGCCTTCAGGTTAACCTCTTTGCAGGTAGAAGGGGAAGACCTGCGCACCAAGCTAATCATCATCCACCACCATCACAAGTTGACTGGATCTACTCAATTGATCACAAAAGACCATTTTGCTTTGGGGCACCTAGTTAATAAGAGAATCATCTCTTTCAAGTGGTTGTTGGATTTAGTATTTAGACAATTTATAAAATAAAATTTTTATTTATAATGACAAATGCATAGTGTTAGTGTTAGGACTTTCTTTGCAATGAAGTGTGATGGCGGGTGTATTTGTATATGTTATATATTAATAAAATCAACTTCATACTGATTTACTTTAAAATGTGCATAACTTATTTCTATATTCTATCGAGTGGAACATTATATATTCTTCTTTGCCGAGTCAATTGATTTACCTTATGTTGAGTATATTGTTTGCTATCATGTCGTGAATTTCAGCACTTCGATTAGGTAAGATTTTGTGATCATGGCATGAGATTTTGCCATTAAATTTTGATGTGATGTCGATTCATAAATCAAGAAGTTACTTCGCCTATAAATACCCCTTAATGGTAGGCAAAGTCATTTATTACAATAATTTCATCATCGGGTGAATGCGTCCTAATTCACATGTCCGAGATCCTTTTTGCTTTACTTTTTTCCATTTACAAGTATGGTGATAAGGCGGCAATGAGGAAGTGTGCTCTTAATTTTCTTGAGGTCGACTTCTTTAGCACCTGAGATGGCTGATGTGGCATTTCTCAACTATGCTATAGAAACACCGATCTTTATTTTTTTCGAGCAACACATGAGGAAGAAAACACTTCGAGCTTTGCATTCTCTTCGATCACTTTCATTTCGGCCTCTACTTCCCGTTATGTGCCAAGCTAACCAAAGATCTTGAATTTCTAGAGGTATTTTGCAGGCTCAAGTCTTGTTAAACTCTATAGTAAGTATGATGGCCTACATTTTATTATTATGATGAACTTATTCCATCATGCCTTCATTGCTGAGAGTCATTAAGAGGGGAATGGGCAATTATCACTCAATTGAGAATGTTTGTATTGGTGAACAAAGTTAAAAACTAGCAATCCAAGTTCTTTTTCGTCAAGTGCTCAACGGTACCAACCAAGCCAATCCCCTTCAACAAAGAGAAAGTGACAAAGGCAACATCAGAAGAAGCAACGCTTAAGAAGTTAAAAGGGCCAACCATCAATATCAACCATTTCCTGAGAACTAGCCAAATTTATTAAGTTATTTATTGTAAGTAATCACTACATTAGCTTCATGCATTAAGACTCGTTGACTAACACTTTGGTTTTTCATGTAAGAAATGTCATCTCAGCTAATTACCCACCAATCTTGAAATGCTCACCTTCTTGGGCAAGTTAGTTGTTAGGTGGCCACAAGTAAATCAACAATTGGAAGCCAAACCAATCTCTAAAGCATCGGTAGGACCCATTGCTTAAGTGGTGAGTGCTAGGATCCAGACTTCTCCCAAGGCTAAGACACTTAGACACCTTAGCAGTGAAAAAGAGGCGTACATGTACTACTGCAACCAGAGTTCCCCGATTCCCGCCTAAGAAGAAGAAGATGCAAGATAAGGGTAAAGCAAAGGTCAAGGAAGCCGATCCTTCCTCAGTGATTCTCAAAGACGAGGATGGCAATTATGATCATCGGAGCCAATCAATGAAGCTTTTAGTGCTACTTTCAAAGTGACATCAATTATTTTTCGATGCGTCAATAAGTGCCTGATTCCATCCCTCACGATTATGACCTTTCAAACTCTGAGTTAGCAGTCTACTCTCAACCTCTATGACAAATATTTGGGGATGCCAAAAGAAATTGACAGTCATGAAGAAAAAGCACAAATTGGTATGGGAGATGCTTTATAAAGAATTTGATCATCATAAAGTGGTTGATCAGGCCTTGTTGGCATTTGAAGAGAAGGTAAACAAACCATCTGTCGAGCTTGCCGGTCATGATGACATGAAAGAGATGCTCATTGTCGACCTTGTGTGTCGTGATGAAGAACCTTAGAGGTGGAGTTGAAGGAGCTACTATGGGCTAATTACTTGGAGATCAAAGAGTACTAAGGACTCTTGAGATCCAAGTTTTTGGACAGTGTGAAGTTACAATCCAAAAGTTGGTCAAACACGACTAGCTCGACAACAAATATTTGAACTTTGACAATAATTTTATTTTGTTAGAGTCTGAAGATAACAATGGTCCGATTTTGGTAAGTTAACCTCACCTCTTTTCTTTTTGCACCAATGCACAAGGAAAAGTTAATTGTATATCTTTTTGCATTTGTATTAATCATATTTACTGGCCACATGACAAAAGAAATTTCAAATCAAGTTAATGGCAACAATGAATGCAACATGAATTTTTTCAAAGATAAGTTCAACATGAAAGCAAAAATTAACAAATTAGAGCACTTCCAAATTGGACATATTTCACAAGTGGAAAATCAACCTGTCAACCTCCTATCCAAGTCCAGTGACTAAGGCAACTGACCACCTCTAGAGCTGGCACATCCTAGCAACAAGAACATGAGGCAATGCATGTAGAAGAATATCAATTTACCTGTTAGAGTAACCCCCTCGTTGAAATTTCAAAATAGAATAAGTCAGAAAAAGTATCAAAGATCCTATATAGTTTAAGATCAAGAATGTCCAATACATTCTACTCGATGAGTTATTAAAAAGGTCGATCATTTCTATGAACCTTAGTTCTGTCAAAGGCAAGAAAAAAAAAATACTAAACAAAATACATTCTATCCAGAGAAACTCTCACTCAAGAGGAGGAACATTGGCCCACAAAAGACTATGATAAGATTATTATCAACCAACACTATGAGAAAATGTTAAAGACTTCTCAAAGAGCTGCAAATATTATCAAAATTTTGCACCAATCCAATTATAACTATCCTAAAAGTTCCATACCATTAGTAAGTAGTTCATGGCCATTCATCATTTGGGGCAGGAATTTAACAGGCCTCTTGCAACTCACCAAAAATCAAAGAAAGTTCATTTTAATCATAGTCAACTACCGCTCGAGATGGCTTGATGTGAAGCCTTTCGCTAAGATTACAATAAAATCATCTGCAATTTCATCTGATCCAACATCGTATGTAGATATTGATAGCAAATAAATAGTATAACAAACAATGAACCACAATTTGTCTATAAACATCTTAAAAATTTACTAGTCCGAAGGCATTCACCTCAAATCTACCTGAATACAATACCCACAAACTAGAAACCAAGTCAAAGCTATCAATAAACAAATTCTCAACTTACAAATGAAAAAATTTGGAGCAAAAAGCAAAGAAATGGAGGTAATTCCATCAAGCTTTTGGGCACTCAAAATAACTCCCACCTCGGCAACCGATCAAACTCCATTCACCTTATAATACCCAAAAATCTCAAAAAGGAAAATTCAATTTTGCATTTTAAAATATACCCCATTTTTCACACCACGAAAAACATCATATCAATTTTTATAATATTCTATGCTCATACCGAATTAAATGATACACACACACACACACACACACACACACACACACACACACACACATATATATATATATATATATATATATATATATATATATATATATATATATATATATATATATATATATATATATATATATATATATATATTGATTTAATAATTAATTCCATTATAATGTTATCCATGTTTAATTAAATTGTTAATTTAGTATGCAATTACTATAGTAGATTAATTTAAATTCCACTTAACCTAACATGCAATGGGTTTTAATGGTTGAGATTAAAAGCTTAATATATATATATATATAATTCAGTTAATAACATAGTATATAGTAAAAAAGCATTTCTCTTAACTTCATTTAAGTCTCCAGTGATTCCCTCCATTTCCCAATATTGGCACTATGCTTTCGGTGAAGTGTGTGAAGCAAAAGCCGAGGGGCTCGCGGCAGCAGTTCTAAAATTTGAGAATTTCGAGAAACGGGAGATGATAGAATGGCAGTTGGGAGGCTGTGAGGTACAACTAAGTTAAGAAAAGGAAAATTTTGAAGAAATAGGAGACGATTTAAAGATAAGAAATTATATATATATATATATATATATATTGAATTGTATCTATATAGTTTAATCAATCACTTCATCTATTAATTCCACTCAATTATTACTCCTGTAGTTTGTGAAAGAAAGAAAAGTTGGAAATTTGGACAAATTTATAGAATTGCATATGGATATATTATGTAATCACATAATGATGTATTTTATAAATAATATAATTGGTGCTTATTTGAAAATTATAACTACATCCAAAATATATGAATATTATATGAAGAATTGCAATATTATCACACCAACCTAGAATTAGATTATATATGCATCATATGGTTAAAATGTTAAATAAAATGTTATTTATATAAGTATGATAAATTTTCGTATCTTTATGTTAACTTAACCAAGTAAATAGTGTTTGACATAAATTCAAGGAGTTTTGGAATAGTGTAACGGTTTGATAGCCCAAATACATGTCAGATATTAATATGTTGCAATGTGCAAGCTTATGTTTATTTTAAATATTTCACTAACTTGAAAGAAAATCTATTTTTAGGCTATATATTCAAAAAATGACAAAATTTAGTCTAAATAATAAGGTGAGATATGCAATTGTTAAATTAAATTTAAATTTTCTATAGAATTGATGTCTACCACTATTTACTTATTGTAATTGTATTATGTATTGCATTTAAATATTTATTTTATATTTTGTTTAGATAAAATTGATTACCTGCACAATCTATTAGTCAGGCTTTGCTGATTTTCAATGATTAAAATCCAAGTCAAAAATTTTTATATCTAACAATATTGTTATGCATACTAATAAATGATTCAGTATAAAAAAAGGTAAATGTACAAATGAAATTAATGCATATGATAAAAAAAAGAGTCATAAAAATTAGTATAAGTATACTATTTTATGATAACCTATGCATGTAGACAAAAGTACTGACGATATGAGCTTTTGATAAGTAATCTTAAAATGTGCAAATGAAATTAATGCATGAAAGTAAAAAATGTCATGAAAATTAGCATAGGTAGCTGTATTATGATAACCTATGCATGTAAATAAAAGTCCTGATGAGATGAGCCTTTTGATAGGTAATCTTAGAATTTCTAACTCTTTGCATTTAGATTAAATTAAACTAATTGGTGTCAATGAAACTGTTGGTATGTAATATTGGGATGGCCAACCTTATCAACAGTCTTGGCCGATGGGCCGAGTGATGACTCTCATGTTATGACAAGAATCAAATTTATACAAGTATAAGTGTGATACTTTTAATAGATAACCTAAGTTAGAATTAAAAACGTAACTTACTGAAATGAATTAGATACATGTACATTATCACTGTTGATTGTTGTTTATATTTCACAGACTTGCATATTTTCTATTCAGCCTTTACATATAAAAATATATCTTTTCTTACTATTACATTCATGTTGTTTATTCTATCATGTTTAATTAAAGTGGGTCATTTGAGGTATGACACACCTTGTCTCATAAGGTAGAGGCTTTACTATCAATCGAGCACTAATTACACAACAAGCAAGTTATGGCAACAATTGGGTTTCACAAAAATCCTACAAGTGAGAAGAAATAATCAAAAAATACATGGAGACAACTAAGGGTATCAGTGAGTCAAACTAGCTCGAACTTGACTTGCTAATGAGCTCACGAGTTGAGATTGTCAAATTCCGAGTTCAAGTTCGAGCACGTAATCGAGTTCATATATTATAAAAGCTCGAGCTTGAGTTAGATGTGACTTGACTCATTTAAGTATATTTAATTTAGAAACCCAAGTTCTAGACTCCGTGACTCCCATCACCCTAACCATGCAGAGTGCAATTCCCTAAATTTTAAAAAAGACAATTTAAATTCCACCTTTTATGCATTTTAAAATATACCTTATTTTTCACAGACCCTGGTTTGTGTGATTGAACCAACTACTATAGCTAATCCCATTTTCACCAAAACATGCATGCAACAAATTGATGACATTAGTGGAGATTAAGGGTGTGTTTTTGTATTTAAAGAATCTGTGATGAGAAAGCTATATTTTTCAACCTTGCTTGGCTCCTTACAGTAGTGAACAAAAAGTTGCATTTTGACTTTTTGAAATTAAAAAAAAATTGTAATCGCAGTTTTAACAACATTCTTACATCCATCGCTTTTTGTATCTCAAATAGACCCTACGGGTGATGATTAAAACAAACTAATAATAAGTACTTAAGCTAATTTATAATATATTTAGAAGATAGTACTTCCGAGCCACTCATTCCCTATTTCTCCTATTCCTTTTATCTCAGTTTCCTCTTCTCGTGTCCCATGGAGGAAACTGCAATCTTCTTTTGTGACATGCAGATTGAAGTGTGTGGTGCCGAGAGGGAAGTTTAACAGTCCAACAGTTGTTATGTTCAGCTGGGAGAATTTTGGGTGTGGAGTTCGGGAGTTCTGGGAGGCAATAGAGGAAAGAAAGATAAGCTCCAGATTGATATATATATATATATATATATATATTCAATTGAATTTAAAATTAAGTTAATTAAATAATTAACAACCAAGTGACGGATTTGGAGGAAACTTTTTCAATGGGAAATTGAGATAATTGGATCAATATACTTAACCATATAATAGTGTTTAACATATTCTTTCAAATTTACATTGTGGTAAGTCTAAAAATTGAAGATTTAGCTAAAAAAACATTAAGAAATTTCATAATATAAAAAGAATTATTATTTAATTATATGATTATGATATATAGAATCATAAAATTAACAAAAAAAATAAGAATCTTGGGTATATATAAGCATTCAAATGAAATTAGAATGATTGCATGTTAAAAGAAGTATTATTTATATAAATACGATAAACTATAATTAACTTTGTGTTAACTTATCCAGGTAATCAGTGTTTGAACATTTATTCAAGTTATTTTGGAATAGTGTGAGATTTGATTTCAAAGGATTGAATTTGGCGATGTCGAATTCAAGTTATAGAGGTATTAAATTAAATTAATTCACGAATTTTAAACATTAATAAAAAATTTTGGTTATATTGCATATTCAAAGAAACATTAGCACATCATGAATCTTGCCCAAATACCGAGGTGTCGAGTTACATTATCCCATTATGAAAAAATCGCATTTGCACTCATCGTATCGACACGACGGCTCTAATCATACTTCCAAGCTCATTCAATTTAGATTATCACCGACAACCCACTTAAGTTCATGCTCACCAAACCGAACCATTCAAGAATTGCTAAAATGGTGGATGGAACTCAAAAGTTTGATATATCGTACTCGCCAAGGATGGCAATCAAGGCACAAGCGCTCGCAAATTTCCATGTAGGTTTCAACGGCAACATGTCCCGACCAACCCAAAGCCTCAATGGTGCGTATAAGTAAATAGTTCTTCGAGTGAGCAATGCATAGGGGCGGGTATCATACTAAAAAGTTTAGTGGGGATTACATAACTCAAGCTATTAAATTTAATTTCTAGGCGACATATAATCAATCAGAGTATGAACCCTCACACGTTGGACTAAGATTTGCTCAAGGACTTGGCACTTAGCATGTCACTGCCTACTCGGACTCACAGCTTATTGTAAGCCAAATAAACAGGTACTACAAAGTCAGGAATGAGTCACTACAAAGATATTTGCTCAAGGTGAAAGTAGAAACGGAAAGTTAGAGAACTTCAAGATTGAGCAAGTGCGCAAGAAGCAGAACCAACTTATCGATTTATTGTCTAGGGCAAGCGGGTATGGGGAGCAATCCATTATTCAACTCACCCAGCCTAGCATAGAGAAAGAATCTATGAAAATAGACTACGAAGATTCGCACAGATGGATCGATCCCATAAAGAAAGACCTATATACTGGGGAGCTTGGGAAGAGATAAAGATCCAAGGAGATTCAAGATCAGAGCCACTCAATACATATTGGTTGGAGGCAAGTTATTTTGGAGATTTGCAACCTCACTTAACATGAGGTGTGTATTAAAAAGTGAGCAAAGAAGAATACTCGAGGAAGTGCATTTCGGTGAATGCAAAAGTTACTTTAGAGGAAGAATGCTCACTCACAAAATTCTGCGATAGGAATATTTTTGACACACTCTAAGGAAAGACACGAAGGAATTCGCCAAAAGGTGTGAGCAATGCCAGAAGTTTGCTCGTTTATAATTGCATCCGTCACAATCCCTAGCGCTTTGCCATACGAGGAATATATCTAATTGGCCCACTATTGCTCGCCAGCAAACAGAGAAAGTTTATACTCATCATAATTGATTACTTCAGCAAATGGATTGGCATGAAGCCACTCGCTAAAATAACCAGCTAGGTAGTTCAAAATTTTATTTGGATTAACGTCATCTATAAGTATGGACTACCGATGTCAATCATAACGGATAATGGTCATGATTCGCCGGCAAGCAACTCAGAGAGTTTTATGAGTCACAAAAAATCTGGTTGAAATATACTTCAGTACAAAGCCATCATAGCGATTAGGTAGAAGCGGCAAACGAGAAAATGCTAACTTTACTGAAAAAAAAGTGCAAGGCCCCAAGGCGAAATAGATAGACATTCTAACCTTCGTACTTTGGGTCCTCAGGATGGCTCCTACCATAGTGACCTAACACATCATTCTTGCTTTCCCATGGGACGGAGGCCATGTTACAGATAGAATATAAATTGTCTAATCAAAAGGTCCTAATAATTGCTGAGTTGGTGAAAGAGTCGGCAAGTGGAAGAGGTTAAATGATAAATCCATGAAAACCACTATTGACCTATTAAAAGAGCTGAAGATCGAAGCATCATTGAGACCAAAAGAGACGAAAAGGCAAATGGACAAATAATACAATCTCCACATCAAAGAAAGATGCTTCAGAGTTGGCAACTTAGTCTGAAGAAGGTAGACATGGTGGCTCGCCAGAATATATTGTGTAAACTTGCCCACATGTGGGATGGCCCCTACATCGTCAAGAGGCAGGTCGGCACTAAAACATATCAACTACAAACTCACTTGGAATGCGAGAAATCTAAAAAAGTTCTACCCATAAGATAGTTTTGCGTCTGTACCCTTCTTTCTAGTAATTTGCAATTTATGAAACAATAAATTTTTTTTCATGTAACAAATGAAGTACTCAACTAACTTGCTATATAATTAAAAAAAGATATCAAATGGCATTGGGCGAGTACTGACAATTCGAGTTAACACTCGGGGAGCTGCGTATCGACTCAAGCTACTCGGCGCACCACTTTTGGCCCAAGTGAAAAGAAGTGCCACTCTTGGCCCAAGCGAGCGAAAGTCAACTCAATAGCATGAAAATACATCGTACTCGCTTAACACTCGGGGAGCTGCATATCGATTCAGGCTACCCGACGCTCCATTTTTGGCCCAAGTGAAGAATGTGAAGCTTGGGGTGTCATTCTTAGCATGAGTGAGATAAAATCGGCTAAAAAAACACAAAAAACCTATAAATCATACCATCATAAAATGTTTCATGAATTACTAAGACAAGTACAAGCAAAATACCAACATTCCATGTGGTTGGTGACTCAAGTTTAAGATTGACACCCCATAAGGTCGACAACTGCAAAAGACCAACACTCGATGTGGTCAGTAACTCAAGTGTAAGATTAACACTTCGTGAGGTCGGCAACTGCAAAAGGCCAACACTCTATATGGCTAGTAACTCAATTGTAAAACTGACACCCGTGAGGTCAGCAATTATGAAAGGCTAACACTCTATGTGGTTGGTAACTCAAGTGTAAAACTGACATCCCGTGAGATTGCAACTGCAAAAGACCAATACTCCACGATTGGCGCCCTAATATGACATGAAACAATTACTCAAAAAAATATGCTACAACAAGTATGATCAAATCTTTCTGTTGAGCAAACTACTTGAATAAAACTTCTCGTTAATGACTCAATAAATATACTCGACGAACTCATTCCATGAAATATATTTGATTCGCATATGGTGAGTGCGAGTACATAATGAACAAACATGATGAGGTACTTGCGATGTCGCAATAAACATTTTGGTGTATTTTGGGTATTACACTGAGCCCCTAGGTCCATTATCACGCCATCGCTTGAGCAATCATAATAGTGTGAGGAAGTCGTGTCAGTGGGAAGCTATTTTATGTTTGTATCCAACTCTTCAAAAAAAATTACATGTCCTAACTTGAAAGCTTGACTCATCAGATCAATCATGTCAAGAGTATAATTATCTTTAGGATAAAGGTGGTGAGTTCCTTTCACCGGCACCTTTCTCTTATTACTCTTCTTTCTCGATGAAGCTCAATAAATAGCACTCGCTGATCTTTTATTGAACTTCCTTAGAGTAGAACTTGTCCCTGCCTCATCGATTGATTACTAAGGGATGGCCTCAGTAGGTACGGGTTCGACTTCACTTTCCTCGCCTTTCTTGAACTCCAAGAAACTTGACAACCTCTAGGTCAAACGGGAAAGGGATGGAGACATCAATTTCTGAAATGGGTGAGTGTAAAGATCAATACATGAAAAGCAAAAAAATAAAAGAATAAGTTTGTACAATGACGAGCCTTATTATAGATGTGCTCAGTAAATTTTATCGAATTGGAAGAAATTCTAATGTTAAGCGTCCTACCCTCCAGTTTCCCTAAAGTCTCAGCATCTCAGGCACTCAGATCAAAAATTACCACCTTGTCAATAATGAAGGGAGTGGGCTCAACCAACAATGCCCACTTGATCGAAAACTTAACAAAGCAAAGCCTAGAATGCTTATTCCTCACCTTATTCGACAAGCCAACAATCTTCAGGCGAACTGTCGAGAACTGAACAATCCCATCTTTGTGACCCTTAACCGAGAAGACAAGACGTAAAAGAGTTAAGCTCCATACTAATCCCTCGTGCATCAAAAATTAGAATAAAGGTAGTGACACTTGCTATGGAGTTTGACAACACTTGAGTGAGCACCACACCATAAAAGTTTATAATGTCCACCCACTTGGTGTAGAGAGAGAATCAAAGATCAAATTGAAAGTGGTCGAATGAAACACACAACTCATCCGCCTTCAACATATTTAGTCACTCATCATTACGAGCGACTCTCACTAAAAAACTAGAATTGCAATAACAATACCTATGGAAGATAAAAGGCTCGTTCACCAAATTGAGAATCCAAGTTGAGAATCGACAACTCATTCACCATACTTGCCATAAAGTTGGCGAATGTCTTCTTAAGAGCCTCCATGATCATGTTCAAAAGTCTTGCTAAAAAGAGAGATCGATAAGAAAATAAAAAGTAACTCGCACTAAAAGAAAATAACTCTCTAAAATCAAAAAAGTAATGTAATAAAGATTAACCTAACCACAACCAAAGAAAATTTATAACAGTAAAAAAATCTCAAAAATGCAAGCATCATACTTTTTATATGTAGTCACACCCCTCTTATAAAAAGAGAGATTCTCAAAGGGGTGAGGATCCTATTTTTTTACTTTAGGGGAGAGATTCTTGTACTTTGATCCTCTACTTGTACTTGTATTCTTAGAGACAATGAAATTTCTCATATTTTTCTATACTTTTCTATTCTAGTTTTTACTTTGTCTCGCCTAATCTAGTCTTATTTCCCAAGTGCCTAAAAAATAGTCTTGTATCTCTCCATGTACAAATTTGGATTAAATAGGGAGTATCTTATTTCAGCTCCTATTAAACACCAACTTATATAATATAGAGAAAATTTTTTCCATCATTATTTTGAGCCAACAATGATCAGTGATTATTTTAGAACTATTGTATATAATATTTTAAAAACTTTCTTGTTATCATTACCACGAAATTAGAGATGCAATAAATATCATTTTATACTATCAAATGCCTCATAACAAGCATCATCCTATATAAATAATATATTTTTTCAATAATCGAGCAAAAGATTGACATCTACTCAAGAGGTTGGAAATAAACCTTCCAATATATGCCAATTGGGCTTGTAGAGAACAAAATTGGTGTAAATTTTTTGGCGGTGACATTTTTATTATTATTTTAATTTTATAGGAATCGATTTTAATTCTAATATGACATAATAAAAACCAAAAATTTTTAGAAGTTACACAAAGCATATTTCAAAGGATTCCTTTTAAAATTAAATTAAATACAATTCTTAAATTATTTACATGCTCATGTTGCACTTTGCTTTAACCTAATTATCAATATAACATTCTACATATTTGTGTATGAGGTCATCAAAGATAAGGGTTACTACCCTCTAATATACGGTATCAATGTTTTTTAGATCAAATGACATTACTTTATAAAAGTAGATATCGATTGGTATACGAAAAGATGTATGTTTCTCGTTTACTAGAGCTATTTTAATTTGATTGAAGCCAAATGAATCATCCACAAAAGAAAAATTATTATAATTTGATATATTGTTCATCAAGAGTCCTGCATTAAGTAATGAAAACCCATCTTTTAGGTATGCTTCGTTTAAATTCTAAAAGTTAATATAAGCATGAATTTGCCTATTTTTTCTTCATTAGAACAATGTAGGTAATCCGATTGGCGTATTTTTCCTATTGAATAAATCGTACTTCGATAAACTTTTTAGTTTCGAGGATTACTTGATCTTTAATTTCTAGTCGCATTCATATTCGTGCTTGCTTTTATAGGGGATACACTAAGTTTGATGGAGAGTTTATGTACAACTAGATCTAATTGACATTGCAACATATAATATATCCTCTTTGGAATTGAGAAATCTCTTTAACAAGATTCTTTGTGCCAAGTAATAAATTGGTCATATACTTAACCAGCCTTCGAGGAGGTTGTTCATACTCCTCTACATAATTGATCATCTTCTATATTTCAGATTTTGGCTTTTGAGATTTTATCTTCTTCAATTTGTGAGGTTTTGATGAAGAAGATTGACTGATATTTACTCGATTCTTTGAATTATATAAAAATTGCCCCTTGTTGGGCAAAAGAATCCTTAGGTAAATTTCAAGTTTTAAAGAAATTCTCCAACAAATATCTTTTATGACTAAAAGAATATTAATTATTTGTTAGTCTTTTTTAAGATGAAGGTCTCCCAACCATCTTTTTCTTCTAGTTATGAGGCTTTTCCTTTATCATAACATGTATTATGAACTCTTCCTTGAGGTGATACTTTGCATTGTTCATCATTTATGCGTTGGCACGAAACTTGAGATGATGACTTTCCTTACCTGCTTTGATTCAAGCCTTTACCTTGATAGCTCAATGCTTGCATTTTATATCTTAACTTGAACGTAATAAGATAACATTCACCTTTTCTTTTTTATGATGTATCAAGACATTATCAAATAGAGTGAGTTCACCGTTTTAATAATTTTTCTCTACCTAGTCTTTGAAACCATCTCACTCTCCACAATAGTTATCTTCTTGGTTGCACTAGTAAATCTCTTAATATAATGTGTTTCTAACTTGGCAAAAAATTTTATTGAATCATTGGGTAAGTTACATGCTACTCAGAAGCCATGTTGATGAGGCTATTAATGAATTAGCATAGCAATAAGGAATCATTTCCCCCTTGTATTTCGACAAATTACCATAAATTGAGCTAGATATAACTAAGATTTTCTATATACCATAAAAAAGCAATGAATTTGATACAACATACCATTTTGGGAATTGCACTTAATCATACTCAATCGAGTACGTCCAAACTTTTTCTACCACTTGTTCAATATCCTTTGAAGCAATGATCACTTTAATTTTTTTACTAATGAGGTTTTCAACTTGGGACTTAATAATAACATTAATTTCTTCGTATGCACCTTGTGCGGCTTCTACTGGAATGGAGACTCTTGTTTTTGTTTTGATATTGTTAGCAAGTTAGATGAAATAGTCCAAATGGCTACCAATTTCAGCTATTGGATTATCGACCTCTAGAGAATTCATTGGAGGCATTTGTTAAGTTATTGCTATTAAACTAGGCTGGCTAAATAGTTCCTTCATCAAACCATTCATCCCATTGATACGATTGTTAGCTGATTTCTTGATCTCTTTTTTGAAGCTAAGAATTCATCTGCCACTGCAATTTCACTACGACATCAATCAATTCTTCAGCTTCCTCAAGCTCCTACCAGTCTCATCCTTATGTACATGGTAGCTCTAACCTTCTTAATGTTACTCCTCATCTCGAGGTTTCAATGTTATGCTCCTATTTTGCAAGCGTGTATACACATATTAAATAGGTCGACCAGGAGCTTGATCCTACATACAGACAACTTCGACCTCCATAGGGTCACCATCTTCGTCATCTTAGAATCTAAGACTTTGTTGTTCTACATCGAATGGAGATTCTTCATTTCTCCAAAATAGTTGATTATTGACTTCATCAACCATTAACTTGTCCATCCTAAATCAGCATTTCTAGTTTATGATGGCCCTTTCTACATTCGACTGTGTTTATTCATGTCAAATTATTTTACCTTTAAAATTTAGGGCTCTTCAGGGACCCAAATTGATCGAGACTTTATAGTAATGAATTTATGAAAATGCATCTCAGATGTCACACCCTGGTGTTTACCATAAGGATTGGGATGTTCTTTTTGACGTTGTTCACTTTGTAATATTCAGCGGGACCTTCCAACTACTAGACACTTAATATTTTCATATTGAAAGGCTCGTTGTAGTGTTTACTGAATGTTGAACCAAGGGCGAACCCACATACATTGGATTTATTAACTCTCTTATAAGGAGGTGGACAATTTGCCCTCTCTAATATTTTTTAGCCCCGCCCTGCCCCACCCCTCCCGCAAATCCACAACCTTAGCTTGTCACAAGCTCTCCCTCCTCTCGTTCTCTCAATCTCTCCCATTCTCCACACATCAAGGCAGCTATCGTCACAAGGTTGGCCTGGAAAATTAGTGGAGGCTACCGCTTTAACCTACAAAGTAAAAGAACATATTGTATCTTCTTTATTTTACCTTAAATCTCATTAAATCAATGTTTCTAGCCATTTTATATATCCCGATAAATAATCATTTTTTGCCCAAAAGTAGTACTCGGCGTTGTTGTTTCCAGTGCCGCTACCTTTTTTTTGCATGCTCCTCATCACTCGTCAGTTTTTCTCTAGGATTGAAATGTTATTTAAATATTTCTAGAGATGTCAAAAAATTAAACAACTTCAATCTGCTAACAATACACCAAATGCTAGCAAAGCAAGCATCCTTTGAATCCAATAACCTTACTCAAATTATTAGGAAACTAAAGTCGATTAGTGCTCTTGATTGTTTCACCGTTTGACATTGACACATTTTTCAGTAATAAATTTTACTAGTCTTTTATGAATCTTCACTCATTGACATGGAGATCCTTAACCAAATATTGAGGAGATCTAGATTTGGACAAGAATTTAGAATCATTGAAATGATTATAGAACCATACAGGCTTACTCAACAGAGTGAAGTAACAGTAATTCTCATTTTATATACTTTCACTTATAAAGTTTCAAGCTTATAAAAATTTTGTTTGCATTTTTATGTCATTTTAATCTTGAAGTATCATCTGCTTATTCAATTTTGAATATTCAAATAACAATCAAGACTATCCTTTATTGATATAAATTATTTTTAAGTTATTTATATAATTAGGTTAGGTTTCATTATAATTCATAATTATTTGATTTACTTAAAAATTGTTAACATATACATTTTTTTCATTAACAATTCATTGCCCAATTTTAATGAAATATGAGGAGAGAAATTTTCCAATAATATCAATGACTCAATATGTTAAATAGATTATGAAAAACATATTGTCCACAAAGCCTAAAAGTTATGTTCCAAAATAAAAACTTAAAGGAAGATTTATATACATACCACACAATTCTTATCATTTATATATCTAACACCATAGATATTTACTTATCTAACACTTTCCTATGCTTAATAATGCATTTCTCTTTTAAAAAGCGAGTGATTATGATATTTTTGATATGATATTGAAGATTGAGGTGTTATATATATAAAAATTGAAGTTTAAGTGTTAGATATGTAAATACATAAGAATTGTTATGTATGTAAATCTCCCAAACTTAAATTGGATATGCAATATTATCAAACAATACAAAATAGATTGAAAAATTTATTAACGTTCAATTTACTAATGATAATGCAATGCAATGTTCTCTTTCGAACTATTCATTATTAATTTTAGTTTTAAAATTATTTTTTGTCCATCTCAAAATTAAAGCTGGTTCCTCCCCTGATCTTGAGCTTTGCCCAAATTGAGTATGATATTTCCTACACTCCTTTCTCCTTTAGGATACATCAGTTGGTTTGGTGACCTACTCCACCAATTTTTTAATCCTTCGTTAAAGGTTTATATTTTTAACAGCTTTCAAAACTTTATAAATTTTGGAAGAAATTGTCTCCTCTATCTGATTTTTTGGAATTGGTTGCGTAGACTTATCCTATAAAGATTTCTTTACAACTCTATCAGAACTATTTCTTTTACCCATCTTAGCAACTCAAAATCATTGGTAGTAGGCACATTTGCATCTATCTAGGGTTCATGTTTCTGCACATAGTGTACATGTAAACCTACAGTCTTACATCGAGCATTATGCTTTCACCTATCCCTTCTAGATATTTTGGTGCCTAAGGAAGATGATTTTAATCATGCCTTCCAGAAGTAAAAATTAAGGGCGCATTTGGGACAACTTTCTGGTAGCTTTGCTTTTCTGAAAGCAACCACAGCTGCGTTTGGCTACCAACTTTTTTGCTACTTTTCAATTAGTTTTGTTATGAAAAGCTGATTTTGATAATTAAAACTGTTAGAGTATGGTAGCTATCAGAAAGCTATTATTTTTTTTTTTTTTTAATATTTGTAATATTCACAACAGCTTTTCAAAAGTTGATTGCCCCACAGCAATCTTATAATCAACTTTTAAAAAACTACAGCTGCCCCAAACAAATCTTTAAGTTTTGTGAAATCATCGGCTCCTTTAGTGGACTGTCCACAAGTACGGATTTTAGCATAAGTTCACAAGCTCTCTTCTCAATAGCAAGCACCATTAAGGCTACCATTGACAACCGGTCAAAGATAAAGCTCCATTTAGAACTTATCTTCATTTCTAACTTGGGAAGTGCTTTAGTAATTTGTTGTTTTGGCTCATTAAGAATGATCACATTCGGCCTCATTCCCTTACCTAGCAACTTCTTGGGTGATCTCTACATTGTAGAGCCCTCGGTGATGGTTCTCCTAGTCGATACATTTTTGGTCATAAGTTTGGCAAAAATGAATTGCACAACTTCAAAAATTGCTCCAAACTTGAGGGTAACTCCAATAAAACTAGTAGTGATCATAGCTTGAGGGAATCTAATAGTAGATCTTTCTCTTAATTTAATAGTCATCATGCTCTTCAATTTTGTCATTTGTTCGTCACACCAAAAAAGAAAATTCAAAAGTTAGAATTTATTTGATTTTGGCAACCCAAACTTTTAAAAGGGAAATAGCTCAATATATTAACAAACATCGTATAGCTGATCCTTTTGCTATAAATACATCATTCATTATATTTTAGATCCTCAACTAGAGATTCTGGAGAAGATATTTTGATTTTCCAACTACAGATGAAAAGATAAGTATTCTCCAAGAGAGTTGGCAAAAATTTGATCGCCAAAGAAGAACAGCCTATCTCTATTATCTAAGATTTTTGGAATTCATTCTTTATGAGGTAGATTAAATTTTATTTAATCAAATTTCCCCTAATATTTATATTAAAGTTTATTTAGTGAGTTCTACTTTCAATGGATGCAAGCACCCATAGTTAATTAACCCTCTTAACAAAGAGAGCACTTTCGATTAAAATTAAATATAAAATTTCGATTGAAATAGCTAGAAGTAGTCCCGATCAAAATACAATGGTTCCATCACCCCGAGACTACCATTGTTCTCAATCTACCAACATCAAAATGCTATTAATCATAAATGTCCAAGAAATCTGATTAGCAACTATGATTTCTTCATCCTAAGAATCTCGAGTAGAGCAGGATTAATGTGTAGATGCTTGATTGCAACTAGAAAAATGAAAAAAAAGGGAAAAAAAGGAAAAAAAAAAAAAAAAGAGAATTCAAAACCCGAGCTACTCCTAGCAACCACCTCCACATCCCAAAATCACCTAAGAAGACAGGAGGGAACGGTTGAGTGCTCGAAATGCTATAAAGAGGGGAGGAGAGGGGTCGGCCGGGGTTTTTTTCGACCAGGCCTTACACACATAGGAGAGATCGAAAGAGAGAGGGAGCAAGCCAAACCTCTCTTCCTCGTAAACCTTGTCGTTCGACCAACTCTGGACATCCTCCTTAGTGCATGTTCGATCAAAGCTGTTGCCATCCCTTGCATGCTTGATAGAGCCCAATTTGTACACTTGATCGACGTCGATCCTCTTCCCTGTCAGGCGAGAGAGCCAAAGTCATCCCTTCTCCCACGCCCTAGTCGAGTGAATCTCCCTTCATCTCAAGCATGAATCTTCCCTATCTTGCATGAAAATCGAGTAGCACCCCTTATCATAGTCGAGCTCCTTTGGGCTTATTTTAAGTGAAATAAAATTGAATTTCCGAATTGCCCCCTTTTTATAAAACTTTAAGGATAGGCAGAGGCATTTTGCTCTGACAGCTTCACCTTTAGAGCTCCAACCTTAATAAAATTTTGAAATAAAATTTTCATAATTAATTTCTTGCTCCACAGATCTTAAAATTCAAAGATATGCATCTATTGATCTTAAATATAACCGAGAATTTTGCGAAGACCTCCACAGTCGATCTTAGATCCGGTGCGAGATGAAATTACCTCCCTTGTTAATCTTGAACTCAGAACAAGAAGAGTGCATATCGCACTAAATTTTTGTGATTGCAACACAGCTAAAACATTATAATGCCGAATGAGAATTTTGTGAAAATTATTATTGAACTTAAAATCTTAAAATTTCATATAAAATTGAGATCAAAATAAAAAATAGTTGAATATTGAATTATTGAATAAAAAATAACTTATAATTTCCAAAAATTAAAATTACGCACAATCATTTTCTATTTCTTTCACATTAAAATAATAATGTCTAAAGCAAAAGACTTAAACTCAAGTGTTTAAAGATTTAACCCCAAGTGATTAACTCTCCAAATGAATTTATGTCTATTCGAAATCACGTGTTAAGTATTAAAGTCTGTCTTGCAAATATGACAAGACTTTGGCATTCTAATAGATGTAAGCTCAATCACTTGTTCGTCATGCGAACTTCTCTAAAACTATGGCATTTCAATGAATGTAAGACATATAGTTGTCTGCAATGCAGACTTTCATCACTCTAAACACTGGCATTCCAATAGATATAAATCAAGTTATTTGTTCGTAATATAAACATCAATACAATTACGACATTCTAAAGAGATGTAAGTTCAATCCTACTCGGCATTCCAAATAGATGTAAGTCCAATCCTAATAGACATTCCAAAAGGAATGTAAGTCCAATCCAAACCAACATTCCAATGGATGTAAGCCCAATCTGTCATTTGTTCGTCATGTGAACTTCCCTAAATTTATGGCATTACAACGAATGCACGTCCTATATTTGTCTGCAATACAGAACTTAATCACTCAAATTATGGCATTCCAATGGATGTAATCCCTATGTATGCCTACAATACATACTTCATAAAATTGAATTATTTGATAAACTTATAAGTTAAGTTTAGCTTAAATAATTCAATAAACATTTGCACTCACAACAAAACCTACACAATAACCCTAATCTACTCAAAATTCAAGAGAAGAGGCAACTCATAGTTGTTAATTAAGTTCTCTGTACATTACAACTAATAGCCCTCTGATGTTGGTAAGCTAGAATAATGGTAGTCCCGGGACGATGGAATCATGGGATCTTGATCGAGACTACTCTCCTTTTTTTCTTTTTAGACAATCATCCACACCACACCACACCACTAAGCACTAATTTACATCAGAGATTAATATATGTTTCCAACCTTAGTCGAGAGTGCTCCCTAACTATGATAGGAGATGTAATTAACTATGGATGCACATTTATAGGAAGTAGAACCCATATCTAAATAAACTCTAACTTAACGTTGGGGGAAATTTGATTGAATAAAAATCAATTTGCCTCATGAAGAATGAACTCCCTAACATTCCTAAGATAATAGAGATTTCAAAAGTGTTTTTCTTAAGTGAACAATGTTCAGAATTTTTTGAGCTAAACTCAATTTGTAAGTTTGCTTGACTATTAAGTCTTATGACATTGCCTTTTAGGCGAGGTGACCTAAAATTTGTCTTATTGAGATGGAGCTTGTAGTCATTTGAATGCTCTATTAGCTAGATCAATTAGAAGTAGAGGTCTGCCTTACGAATATAGACTGAACTTACATCCTTTAGAAAGCCAATTGATAAGAGTGGGGTCCCGCCTTGCAAACATAGGTTGGACTTACATCCATTAGAATGTCAATTGATAAGAGTGAAGTCTACTTTGTGGACATAGATTGGGATTACATCCATTAGAATGCCCATTAATAGGAGTGAAATCCACCTGTGGACATAAGTTAGGCTTAGATCTATTGGAATGCCTATGATGAATTTTAATTTCACTCTATAAGTGAGACAAACTTTGGATTTGTTGGGAATGTATTCATTTTAAAGAGACAATTGGATTATCCTTAACATATTATGCCTAATCTACCAAGAGTTCCTGATTGTGTTCGTGCGAACATTTTTATCCCTAAAGTTAGATTCTTACATTCTGTGAATTTTATAAAACTCCCCCATGTGAGTGAGATAACTCCGAATTTGTCAATACATTTAAATTCATCAGAGATAATGACTTAGGTTTGGATCTTCAATTTATGATCTTGAGTAAATCGCAATATTTTGATATGAGTGGGAAGGAGAGAATATAGCTTAGTTATACTTAATAATTCAATATTTGATTCTTTAATTTTAATTTTGATTTTTACGTGAATAATTTTATCATGTCATGGAGTTCCCTCTCATTTTTATATGTTTAATTTTTAAAAAAGAATTAAGTACACGAACTTTTAATAAAATTTGACACATGATTGCAAAACAATGCTGCATTTTATGAAGTTAAACAAAATTGATGCATTCTTTCATCTTGCTCCGGACCCAAGATAGACAAAGAGGGGATTTTGTTTTTTGTCGAACCCAAGATCAATTGCAGGGCATTCAAAAATTATTCAGGCCGGATCCAAGATTGACATGCATGGGTCTTTAAAATTTTTAGTATATAAATAAAATTTTTCAAAAAATTTGAAGGTTAATGGCTGTTACTACTTCAAAAACTTTGAAATTTCCCATAAAAAAGTCCCCAAAATTCCCTTTTTCACATGACATTAAGCTTGTGTGGCCAGTTCATTCTCTCTTTCACGTGACAAGGATCATGGGCTTCCTCTATTTTCTCGATCCACTAGTCCTCTCTGTAATATCCAAATTAGATTAATTTTGTTTTAATTAATCTAGTAATTCTTCTTGATAGATGTAGCGCGTCTGGCTGGATTAAGACATTCGACGCGCGTAGGGCTGGGATCTATCGAAAGGTAATACCCATTTCTTTTTATTTCATTTCCTCCAGCAGACCTCAATTCCCGCCTGGTCGAGTTCGTCTCCTCTTTCCACGCCTTGTCGGTCGGCGAGGATTGCCGCTCCGTGAACGACGCCGGCCGTGGAATCCGTCGGCGCCGGAACAACTTGTAACCGATGGGACCCACGCCTCCCATGTCGCATCCTTCTTCCCGTGTCGACTTTGGACCGCCGATTTAGCCGGTTTACTGAACCGTCCGTAAGACAAATGGCAGGTTAGGAGTTCAGTGAACCGTCCGGATAGGAGATTTCTCAGCCAATCGGATGCACTATGGGATTTTATGACTTAAATTTTTCTATTCCTTTTCTTTCGCGTGCCTTCTTGGTGTTGAAATGCGTGATTATGGAATTCCGAAATCTGTTTTGGTTGTTAGGTGAGTTGCAGAATTATTGTGTAATAGAATGGGGGATTTGTATTGGCATTTTTGTTAACTTTATTATACTGATTTAATCAGGTAATTAAGCATGGCGTTAGTAGATTCTTTGGAATTAGTGCTCGTATTTGAAAGATTATATGAGGAGCATCAATTTCGGGTAAGAATGATTTAAAGCGGTGATCTTATTGTGTTAAATGTATTTATGAGTTTCATGCATTAGAAGAGTAATCTGATTATAGGTTGTGTCTTCGAGGAAGCGTCGGCAGCATCACGACCTTTGACGCGAGGTGACATAATTTAATTTAAATTCGGTTTATAGTCCATATGTCATTTACCACTTTATAAATTATCGAATGGCGTATAGATATTTACGTCGTATTGTATGCAATCTAAATCTTTGTCTTGGCCTATGAGATTCGATTCTGATGATTATAAGCATTAGTTCTTTTAATAGCGTATGATTTTGTTGGGCATATGAAAATGTTTTAAAACACATTATTAAATGCATTATTAATTGTTAAATCTGATAATGTGATAAGCGGAAAATGTCGAGGAAAAAGTGATAGGAAATGTTATAGAAATCTGTGAATGGCAAAGTTGATTCGGCGAATGGCGTGAGTAGGATCTTAGTATCCCGACTCGACAATTGAGGTTGGGCCGTTAGGTTGTCCGGTGTCATTAGGTAAGTAGTATGGTTCCGCCTTACCTTTTTTTAGTGACGGTAGGGTGTGATCCTTTTGTTATGAAATTAGCGCATCTGATTATAAATGGCATTTAGTTAAAGAATTTAATATAAAGCGAAATTCTTTCGTTAAATGACAAATTATTGATCATTCTCTACATATATTGTTGATTCATTCTGCGGATAGTTTACCATTTTCTTTCTTTGAATTTAAATGCGTTGATTATTCTCTTGTCTTGTTGAACTGCTTTTGCGTTCTCCATGAAACTTTAGCTTATGATCTTCTGGTTGATAATTTGAAAAGACGAGGTGGGTATAAAATTTAGTTTTGTTGATTTGTCTGATTTTGGGGTGTATAGTTTTGGAAAGATTAAAGACTTTTGGTGCGTCAAAATTTTATCTTGATGTCTTTGGTTTCAGTATTTATTCTATTAAAGATTTAAATCTTAAATTTTGTGATATGAATTAATTAGTATATGAATTTTAAATATTTGTGATGATTTGATTAGATCTAATTTCACTTTGCTGTTCCGGTATGCGAGGTTGGAGCGTGTCGGTGGAATCTGTCTGTCGAGTCGTCTATTACATTCAGCGTGATTGACCAGAATAAGAAAAGGGGTCATGCGTGTGTGAAAAATATAAACGATAAGGTTGAGCGATAAGATTGTGAGCAATAGTGTTGAATTGATAAGCAATAACAATGGAAGTATGATTTGGATTTAGAATAAGTATTGAATTGAGCAATACAGAGCTATAGGATGATTAATTATGGGTTAGGAATCCATATATTCTTAACTTCATGCATGCATGATATATGATAAATATGTATCAAATAAATAATTTTTATAATTACAGATTAATTTGCCTGAAGAAATGCCAGAAAGGTTAGATGAATTATCCCAAAATCAGACCGAACTACATCGAGATAATTAACGAGGTGAAATCTGACTAGAAGCAGTGGTGAAGGTAGATCGATGAATTACGAGGGTAGTTCAGGATACAGTAGTTGATAAAGTAGCATCATGGAAAAATCTGACAAGTGAGCAGATCACGAGTTTGGTTTGAAGTGGATCCATTTGAGGATATTTTGTCGTTCAGCCAAACATTGAGGAGCAGTGATCTATGGTGGAGATTGGTTACTTAAATTGAAAAAAATTGGATGGGATGATTTGCCACAGCGAGAAGAGTAGTCTTCTTTTGTATTAGAAGGGGATCGAGAAAGATGGTGGCAAGCTTCAATAGAAATGTTTGAAATGATACATATACTGAATCAAATGGGATGACTTTGTTAAAGTGTTCAAGGATTGGTTCATTCCACCATCATGCTTTCTGAAGATAAATTTTTTTCAATTCGAGGATCATCTGAAATGAAAAGAGTTACCTCTTTAGATATCTCTATTATATCGATCAGAAGAAATGTCATGGATTTTGCGACCTCGAGATAAGTTATTTTCGATTTGATATCGATGAGTTCGAGTGTTAGTTGAAAGAGTAGGATTGAAAATGAGTTAAACTTTTCCAACATTGGGATTCCTTGGTGAAAGCAGAAAACTTTGAGAAAGGATTTCTAGAAATTTAAATTTGATGTGACGAAGCAAATTCAATTGGAAAAACATTTGTGATAAGTGTGGAAAAGACATTTTAATTGATGTTTGTGGATCGAAATGTTACGAGATGTGGTGAATTGGACGTCGTCATTGCTGGAGAAAAGAAGGATATACAATTATCGGGGAAATTAAGAAAATTTTTGGAAGCAGGTAACACAGTTTTGGGAAAACCTTGATTGAAAAGGAGAAACTTGAGCGTAAAACCAACCCTCAGGTAAAAGCAAAGTTTTGCCATCATGAAGCGAAGGAATCAAATGAAGTGGTGTCGGTATCTTAAAATTTCATCATTTGGGTTATTTTGTTTGATTACGGTCTTAGCATTCGTTCATTTTATTATTTTTAGATTTAGTTGATCTATTTATTTTACAGTATTGAATGTGGTGATGTCTTACGGTGATAGTTTGAATCTGAAATAGGAAATGTGTTGTTGGCATTAACATTCAAGCAATTTCCAACTATTATCTTCTGTCAGACATTTTGACATTATCTTAGGTATGGATTAGTTGATCAAATACTGCAATAATTGAATGTTGGAAGAGGAGAGTGAAATTTTGCATGCACGGTGAAAAATCATTTTATTTTTCTTGTGATAAGAATGTTTTGCTTTGATTAGTGCGGTGAAATTGAGTAAATATTTAAGAAAGAGAAATTATATTTACGGCCAAATTAAATGTGTTGAATAAGGAGATGTTTGGTGAAAAACATTCCAGGTTGTTTTAAATTTCACGATGTATTTCACGAGGAATTACGGGGTTGTCACGAGAAGTGGAGTTTGGGATTGAAGTCTGACGTACAACTTATCATAAATCTCGCTACGGATGGCTCCAGAGAATTGAAGTGTCGATTCGAGTGTGACGAGGATTTATTGGCTGACTCAGTGGAGTCTATTATTTGTTAAGAAAAGATGGGTTTATACGATTGTGTATTGATTACTGAGAGTTAAATAAAGTATGATCAAAAAAGTATCCACTAGGATTGATGATTTATTTGATCGGTTGGAGGCTGCGTATTTTAGGTGATCGAGATCGGATATCATCGGTTAGAGTTAAAGATCTTGATATTTTAAAAGCGACTTTTGGAACCGGTATGGGCATTATGAATTTCTTGTTATGCCATTTGGTTTAACTATCTTTCTGTCTTTATGGACTTTAATAATCATGTTTTGGCCTTGGTGGGCCAGGTTTGTTATCATCTTTATTGATGATATTACGATTTAAAGCGATGAAGAGCGTCTAAATCATTTGAGTATTATTTTAGAGTTGTTAAGACAAAATCAATTATATGTCAAATTTTCAAAATGTGAATTTTGGATGCATAGTGTCGCATTTCTATGTCATATTATCAGTGGCGAAGAAGTTTATGTTGATCCTCAGAAAGTAAAAGCAATTTTAGAATGGTCGCGAATATTCGAAGTTGTAGTTTTGCTTAGCAATTATTACAGGAAGTTTGTCGAGAGATTTTCTCGTATTGCAATCTCTATCTAATTTATTGAGAAAGGATGTCAATTCGATGAATGACGAATGTGGCGAGTTTTCGATTGAAAAAGCATTTGGCCGAGTTTAGCTATTCCGAGGCGAGGATTCAAATATTTAGTGATCGTCTTTAAAAGGTTTGGGTTGTGTTTTAATCATAGAAAAGAGTAATTGCTTATCTTGAGGCAATTAAAACCTCGTGAAAGAAATTATCGTTATGATCTAGAATTAGCGTTGTTATATTTCTCTTAAAATTTGGAGCATTACTTGTATGGAGTGAAATCGATATTTTCTTGATCATCGAGTTAAAGTATATTTTACAAAAAAATTAAATCCCAAGACAAAGAAGATGTGGTTTGAATTTATTAAATATTATGATTTAAATATTGATTGTCAGAGCAAAGTAATGTGGTGGCGATGCATTAAGCATAAGTCCGTGGAAAATCAGGTTGGATTATTACTCGAAAGTCGAGTTGATCGAGAGAATGAGCTCTACAGAAGTTAGAAGATTGATGATCTTTGGGCATTTATATCGATTGGCGGTCTGATCAACTTTATTTGGAATCAGCTGCGGAATTGGATCGTGGATATCAAAAATTATTGAACAAATCAAACTAGCAAAGCGAGAATTTTCTTGTAGATCGAGAGGATTATTGGAAGAATTCATGATTATATGGATGCGGTGATGCGGGTGAGAGAAATTTCTGAGGAGGCTCATCAGGTGGGATATCTTATTCATCAGTAGTTCAAAATGTATAAAAATTTAAAAGCGGCATTTTGGTGGTGGTATGAAAAAAAGGCGTAATATGTCTACAAATGTCGAGCTTGTCGATAGTTAAAGGCGGCATCAAAGCCGGTTAGTTATTACATTCATTCACATCGAGTGGAAGTGGGAAGAAATTGCAATGGATTTTGTTATGGGATTTCAGATCAGAAGCGAGGTAGTGATATATGGGTTATTGGATAGATTGACCAAATTAGCTCATTTCATCTGTAAACAGAGATTCAATTGATAAATTGTCCAGATTATATGTTAAAGAAATTGTAGACTTTGTGTTAAAGTGATCGTCTACGAGAGATGGTAGATTACTTAGATTATGGAAAGAATTGAGAGCTTGAGCCTGTGATTACTTAAGTGCTTTTCATCCCGGTGAGGAATGATCGAAAAGAACAATTCAAGTCACAGAAGATTTGTTGAGGTATGTGTTTTAGATTTTGGAGGTATTTGGGAAGATCATATTCACATGATCGAGTTTCTTCTGATAATATTCTGCGTAGTATTGAGATGGCCATGAGCCTTATATGCGAAAGTGTAGAACTCCATTGAGTTGGGTGAAGTGGGAGAAAAGGCATTTTTAGATCAGTTGGTTGATCAACTGAGAAAATCAGTTAATCGAGATAGATTGAAAATTTTCGGGGATCGTCATTAAGTACGACTTAAGCATAGAAATAGAATTTCAAGTTGGAGAATTTGTATTTTTGAAAGTCAAACTATGAAAGGAAATTAGATTTGGTCAGAGGTAAATTAAGCCTAGGTACATGGGGACCTTTTGAAATCATTGAAAGGATTGTGATATAACTACGAGCTTTACCCATTGGCTGACATTCTAGCGTCTTTCACATTTCAATGTTGAGAAAATGGATCATGATCTGAGCGAAGATTCCATACAAGTTTGAAATCTAGATTTGACTTATGCTTGGAGTAGGAAAAGATTTTGAAATTTGATGTGAAGAGATTGAAAGACAAATTTCTTATGTTAAATTAAATGGAAATCTGAGCCGTCAAAGAAGCTACTTGGTGAGCGAGATGTGAAGTTTCCTTCTTGTTGAATGATTGAGAAGAAATTTCGAGGGCAATTTTTTTTTTAAGAGAAGTGGAATATCAAATTAGATTAATTTTGTTTATCTATTAGTCATTATTAGCTTGATAGTAGCCCAAGCATCGTGTGGATTAAAGGCATTCGCGTGTAGGGTTGGGATCTATCGAAAGGTAATACCCATTTCTTTTTATTTCATTTCCTCCTAACCGCAGCCTCAGTTCCTTCGCAGAGATCGAGTTCTTCTCCTCCTTTCCACGCCGACGTCACCTCCGTGTGCCGAGCGCCTGGCCGTGGAATCCGTCGGCCCGAACCGCCGCCACTTGCCGACCGATGGGACCGCCTCCGTGTCGATCCTTCTTCCGTGTCGACCGCTTTGGACTGCCGATTCGCGCCGGTTTACGGAGCCGTCGCGTAAGACAAATGGAGCGGGTTGGGAGTTCCGTGAGCCGTCGGCTCGGAGGAGATTTCTATCTGGCCGTCGGATGCCAGGATTTGTGATTTCTTGAATTTCTTTCCTATTCCTTTTCTTTCGACCTTCCTTGTGTTGAAATGCGTGATTATGGAGTTAGAAATCTGTTTGTGTAGGTGAGTTCTTGAGTTATTGTAATAGAATGGGGATTTGTATTGGCATTTTTGTTAGCTTTTATTATCTTGATTGTAATCAATTAATTAGCATGGTAGATTCTTTGGAATTAGTCTTTCAGGTATTTGAAAAGATTATATGAGGAGACGATTTAGTAAGAATCAGTTTAAGCGGTGATCTTATTGTTAAATGTATTTATGAGTTTCATGTATTGAAGAGTAATCTGATTATAGGTTGTATCTTAAGGAAGCGTCGGCAGCGTCCGCGTCGGCGCAGGACGAGATGAGACGTAATTCTTAATTTAAATTCGGTTTATAGTCACATGTATCTTATTTCTACCACTCTTATAAATTTATGAAATATAGGTATTTACATGTATTGTATGAAATCTAATCTTGTCTTTTGACAAGTATAGATTCTTGATTCTGATGATTATAAAGCAGGTTAGTTTATTTTCTTTAATAGCATATGATTTTGTTGGGCATATGAAAATGTTTTAAAACATGCATTATTAATTGTTAAATACAATAATCTGATAAATAAGAAAATGTCAGGAAAATTGTGATAGAAAGGCTATGTTATAGAAATCTGCGCAGATAGGCAAAAGTTCTGACGAGATGAGCTGAGCGGGGATCTTAGTATCGTCATTTCGACATTGAGGTTGGGCCGTTAAATTTGTCATTGGTGTCGGGGATGAGTAAGTAGTATGGTTAGGCCTGCCTTCTTGACTTTAAAGCAAACGGTAGGGTGGCCTTTTGTTATGAAGTCACTATCTGATTATAAATGACATTTAGGAAAAGGATTTGATATAGGCGAATCGCTTTCATTAAATGATAAATTATTGATCATTCTTCTTCTACGTATTGTTTGATTATATTTACGGTAGTTCTGAGTTCTCTTACGCAAATTTAAATGTAATAAATGCGATTGTTCTCTTGTCTTGTTGCGAGCTTTAGCATTCTTATCAGCTTTTAAACATGATGTTCTGGATTGATAATTTGGAAAAGAGCGAAGTGGGTAGAAATTTAGTCCGTTTGTTGATTTGATTTGTACAATTTTGGGGTGTATAGTTTTGCAAAGATTAAAACTTTTTTTGGTATACAAAATTTTATCTTGATCTTTAGTTCTGTATTTATTTATAAACTTAAAGATTTCATCTTCCAAATTTTGTGATATGAATTAATTAGTATATGAATTTTAAATATTTGTGATGATTTGATTAGATCTGAAATTTATTGCTTCATGATATGCGGGTTGGAGCGTGTAATTGTCTGCTAATTAGTCATCCTGATATTCTGCGTCAGTTGACAGAATAAGGAAGAGGGTCATCAGGGTCGACACTCTCTCTCTTTGTCACTTTTCGGATCTCTCTCGCACTATCTCAATCTCCCAATCTCTCTTTTTTGAACTGAACTCTCAAACCAATCAGCCCTAATCACTTATATACACATGCCCTAAAATCGATGACATAGGATTAGGGACGATCGCGGGGAAGAGTTGGAATGGTTGCAAAGCTTTGTTCGTGCCACGTGGGCTGGAAGCCAAGGACGTGTGATATGTGGGTCGAAACAAAGGTCGTGAATTTTCGAGTTGAGGTCGAGCTCAGGCAAGGTGCAGCCCATGCTTTCTACTTGCCTTTTTTTTTATTTGCAAATAACAGCCAGCAAATCCAAGTGCTAGCTCATGGTCGACAGGTCTTGAGTGCCAATTGAAGGACAACAACTCCTTTGCATCAATCACTCAAGGTTGAAGGGTCAAAAGAGCCAACTTAGCACTCCCAAGTAGGCGAATTCCAGCTCATTGGAGTGTTGAGTCAGCCAACTCTAAACGGATATGACTCTTGTAGGCCAATATGACATGATTTATTGCAAAAGTTTAAAGAAGTGCGCCTTCAGGAGCCTATGTAATTTAAGAAATTGTTAGGAATGTAGCCAAAATTCCAAAGAACCAAGTACCATAGTGAAACATTTCCCAAAAAAATTATATGACCCATAATGCTCAGGGACCCAAATATAATATACCTATTTAGGTTGAGCAATCAACGGTCAATAAAAAGACCGAACAAAAATAAGAAGCACCAGGAATGATGGAAATTAACTTTACAGATAAATCAACAACAAATCTTTTCAAGATCTAAATGTTTTTATTCTAAATGAAATCAGTATTCCAGAGTGCAGAAAAAGAATAGTAACTAACATTCAATGACCTTTTTGGTTCATTGCCAAAAAAACTTCTAAGTGAAATTTGGCACTCAAACAAAAAACAATCATTGCATGCAATCGTTTACCTTTAAAAATAAAAAATAGCTTCGTATACCACAAAGGCAACCATAATTGGAATATGCGCTTAAATACAACAGTAACTATCAGAAAGTGTGAATCACCTAAACAACACAAAATTGATATCCTTAGACATCTAATGCACAAACCAAGTTAAAGCTATTATGCAAGGATAACATAACAAGCAAAAACATAAAAGATGTAACAAACAAATACCTGGACGGCATCACCAACCGTGGTTGTCATGTCATAGGTTATTTCTTCAAAAGCTTCATCCAGAAAGAATACTATTGTTGTTAGCTTTTTTCCAATCAATAGAGCTTCAATCTCTTCACGTGCAGGAATTGTCAATCTTGGCCCAGACTTCACTGATCGTTTTAAAGAATTCAAAGTGTTCAATGCAAGGATTTGAACTTCTGGATCCATGTTGACCCCATGAACCACATTATGAACATACTCAGATAAATATGCCCCAATATCCTTACTCGGAGGCATGGCAGAGGAAAATAAATGCATCAGCTCCCATGCCTTTATTAAGCAGTTCCTACAGAAAAAACAAACGTGAATGAAAAATAAAATGAGCAAAGGAAAGCACTGGTACGCTGCAATCTCCTTGCATTATCTGAACAAATACCTATCAGGGTTATTGCGAGTTTGCTTTGAAATCTGTGCAAAAACCTCATCACGAAGTTCAGAATGCTTTAAAGTTTGTTTATAAAGCTTAGCAATGAATTCAACTCTCTCATCGAAACTCAATAAAGTTAATTTGTCTGATGAATCAAGTCCCATATATTTTAAAATCATTTGGAAGATCTTAACTGAACGGCTCACAAGATCACTGTTAATCTTAAGCAAGGAAGTTGGAATAGGATCCTGCTCATACAAAAGTTAGGATATATCAAAAGAAACAAAGATCAAAACGACTATTAACAATAATCTTTCATTAGTTCTGATTTGCACTGATACGATAAATACAATGCATTAATGCCAAAAGAAATAGCTCATTATGATATGCCTATGTTACAAGATAAATCTACCGTCTTTTGAGATCGCTGAATGTGATTCAAAACACTAAAAAAATCTAAATAACATAATTTATTGCCCTTTAAGGTGGTAGATTACTTGATTACTAGGTGTAAGATGAAAGCAATAAACACAAGAAAAAAATACTACAACTATCAATACTGAGGAAGTAAACGCAACACCTTCTGAAAGCATAACATATCCTCCAATGTAAAATTTTCATTAACTGCAGGGCCTATAGATCTTTTCGAGAAAAACACACGCTTTCCAGCAGAGTTGATTTGTTTCTGCATAGATCGTAAGAAATTCTCAACCTGCAAAAAATGAAGAATTCAGGAAGAAAAAGGCTAACAATATAAAAATTAAATTTCAAAAAAAAAAAATTATATAAAATTGAGCTAGTTTAATGTTTATGCATCAGCGCACTAATTTAGGTGAAACAAATCCAACGAGGGTTCTTGTAGGGTAAACATGAAAAGAAAATTAACAATCAGGGAACATACTCAAGATCACTTTAAAGTGCTTTTTGGTTAATACTCCCTTAAATCTTCTAGACTTTAGTGCCTGATTAAATGCTTGGTAAAATCATGTTAAAATCAATGTCTACAGTTGCCGTAAGTGGAGTTGTCTGGTTACAACCTGAGTTGTGGTTAATTGGTACAAAACTATTATGGCACTGGTGTAACTGATTAAACGACTGAATTAAATAATGTAATCAACATTTCAAAAAAAGTACAACATGATGTTGGATAACCATGGTTATACGTTCCATTGTTATATTGAGTTTTGTTGTGTACTATTGTGTTGTGTTGTCGAGTAAATAAGTGTTTGGTAAAATCATGTTAAAAGTTAAGGTCTATAGTGTTGTAAAGAGTTGTTTGGTTAAAAACTATTATGGCAATGGCGTGAGTTGATTGGATGAACAAAATTAATATTTTTCAGAATTTCATATATTTGTACTACAATAATAAAATCTTATTTAGTATATAATTAATTAAAATAGCTCAATTCTATATAAGTGGTTTCTTGGAAGTTCCTGAACTACTGTTATCAAAAAAATTGTCGTTTTAATTTTCATTGATTTTGGTTTTTTTTACAATTGTTGAACCAACACCCTAAAAACGACTACAATTCAAGAATAATATTCAATATAAGCCATAGATACAGAGGATAACATGAAAAACCAAATTTCAGGAAGATAACCTGATAAACCGAATTTCATAAGGAATATTTATAAATTTATGCAAAGAACAATGGAAGGCAATAAAAAATTTACATTTGCGAAGTTTTTTTTTTTTCACTAAAATAGTGAAACACGATCTAAACGATCTACTTTTCAAGACCGATAGAAGTGATAGAAGATTTTAAAAACATTCATGATGATCATGAATTTAGAGTGACTAATAAAAAATATCAGATCATATTAGATTTTGCTTTAATTTATAATTTTGTAATTGTTGATACTCTATTTAGCAAAAGAGATGTGCATATTATCACATATAAGAATGGGCCTAGTAAAACATAGATTGATTATTTTTTTATAAGAAAAATAGATCATTTAAACTGTAAAGATTGTAAGATCATTCCAGGTGAAAGTTTAACTATCCAAAATTGACTACTAATTTTAGATTTTAAGATAACAGGTTGGAAGATGAAAATAAATCAAAATTTTGTCCTAAGACTAAATGGGGGTACTTAGAATAATAACAAAAATAATTTTAAGGGTAAAACACAAAATCTTAGGATTTGGGATATTCATGAGGAAGCTAATGTTAAGTGAAAAATAATAATAAATGAGATTAAGTTGCAAAAACTGTGCTTGAAAAATCAAAAGAAAAAATTTCTTGTAAAAATAATTAATAGTGAACTTAAAATGTGCAAGAAGGGATTAAAAATAAAAAGCTTATTATAAAAAGTGTTCAAATATAAAAGCTCAAAGAATTGAAAAAGGTATAGAATGACTCGTAAGGGTTCTAAAAAAGCAATATGTAATATAAAAAGTATAATTTTTAGTAATTTATACAATAAATTGGATACAAAAGAGAGTAAAAAATGAATGTATAATTTAGTCAAGCAAAGAGATAGAAGTAAAAATTCCGTTCAAGTGAAGTGTATGAAAGATGAAAATCATAAAGTATTTTTCTTAAAAGAGGATATTGAACATAACTGGATGAGATATTTTAATAAACTTTTCAATGAAGAATATGAGAATATGATTTACTTTAGCAACCTTAGTAACCTATATGAAAATATAAAATTTTATTTTTATCATCGTATTAATAAATTTGAAGTTCAAAAAACTTCAAAGAATATGAAGTGTGGAAAAGCATCAGGACTAGATGATATTTCAATAAAAGTGTGAAAATGCTTAGGAGATCAAAGAATTTTTTAACTAACTAATCTTTTTAATATTATTGTAAAGCCTAACAAGTTGTTTGATGAGTGAAGAAAGAATTTGTTGGTCCCTATTTTTAAGAATAAAGGTGATGCACAAGAGTGCACAAATTATAGAGAAATAAAGCTAACGTCATACATTAAAATTATGAGAGAGTAATTGAGCATAGGTTATGATGTTAAAAAAAATTCTCAAAACCAGTTTGGTCTCATGCCAGGTAGGTCTATTATGGATGTTATATATTTATTAAGAGGTTTGATGGAGAAGTATAGAGAGAGTAAGAAGGATCTACATATAATATTTGTTGATTTAGAGAAAGCATATGATAAAATTCCAAGAGAAGTGCTTTTAGGAGTTCTAGAAAAAAAAAGAGGTAATATTACTTATATTCAAGTCATTAAAGATATGTATATTGGAGTTGTTACTTGTGCTCAAAACACACAAAAAATTTGACCAAATATTTTTCTATTTCAATTGGTTTACATCAAGGATCGGATTTAAGATCTTATCTTTTTGCCTTAGTTATGGATGCTCTAATTGAACATTAACAGGAGGATGTACCTTGGTGTATGTTTTTTGCTGATAATATTCTTCTTGTTGATAAGACTAGAGAGAGTTCGAGAGAAACTTAAATTATGGAGGCCAACTTTAGAGTCTAAAGGTTTCCATTTAAGTAGATCTAAAATCAAATATATGAATTGCAATTTTAGCTATAAAAGATTTAATGGTGGGGTTGTACAATGGATGATCAAGTCATGAAAAGAGTGAATATTTTATATATTTCAGGTCTATTGTTCAAAATGATAGTGAAAATGATGAGGATGTTATTAGTAGAATTCAAGTTGGATGGTTGAAGTAGAGGAATGCATCTGGCCTATTTTGTAATAGAAAGATACTAGTTAAACTTAAAGAATATTTTTATAAGATGGCGAAAGATCTGCAATAATTTATAGTGTCGAATATTAACCGGCAAACGAGAAGCATAAAATTAAGAGTTGCAGAGATAAAGATGCTCAGATGGATGAGTGACTTTACACTTAGAGACAAAATGCGAAACAAATATATACATAAAAAAGTTAGAATAGCTCCAATGGCAGATAAGATTAAAGAGAGTAGTCTTAGATGATTTGGTCATATAAAACATCAGTCAATCGATAACTCAATTAGGAGAGTTGATGTATTAGATTCGGCCTATGTTAAAAAAGATAAAGGTAAACCTAAAACGACTTGATTAGTAATATAAAAAATAATATTATTTTATTATAAATAAATGAGAATTTGACACTTAATAAGACACAATGGGGAAAAAATGATTCATATAGCCAAACCCGTATAGTGAAATAAAGCTTCTAGTTGTTGTTGTTGTAAGATTTTTGTTTTCATCAATTTAGACTCATAATATTTTCATTTTGTTTTTTATTTCATTTATTTTTATGTTTTACATTAATTTTCTTTTAAAAAAGACCCATCTCTAGAAGTCTACTAATTTCATGTTTCTACTAAAATAAAAAATAGAAAAAATACTAGAAATAAAAATTAGAAATAAGTATAAATCTTGATTAACATTATACTACTTTATTACCTAACTATACCATAAACCCTAATTAGTATTAAATATCACATAAGCCCTAATTAATAAAATTTACCATCATAATCATTAGTTTATTTATATTTTAACTAATTATTTATATATATTAGTCAAATCTAGTAATATTAGTTTTTTATTTATACACCTTTAATAACCTTAATCTTAATTAATTCTTTACCAACAATAATAAACGATTAATTATAAAAAAAACAATCTGATTGTGCCATGCCTATTTATCGTATATAAAAACTAAGAAAATTTAATCAAATGAATTAAAATCCTATTTTATCTCTAATTAACTAAGTAAATGAATAAAGATTAGTTAATCTATCATTTAATTAATTACAAAATATTAAAAGAGAATTACCATAAACTAATACTAATAAAACTTTAATATTCATAATCAAAATCATAATTAATAGCTGGTAAGCATAAATAGCTCATTCATTATTCAAAACATTTAAGTTTTACCCCAACTTAACAATCATAATTTGAATTTATAATAACTTAATGATCTTAATAAAATTTATTGTCACTCAGGATGATGCTTATCTTTGAGGTCGGTCAAGTATAACAGAATAGGATATTTCGATTGGACCGATTGCGCGTTCCAACGTGTTCTACAGACGGCAGTGAAATTTCGTATATAATCAAATCAAATATTTGCGGTCATTATCTTCTTAACTTAATTCATATCATAATTACTTCGTAAATCTTTAAGTTTGTAAATAAATACTGAGTATTAAAGACATCGTATTAAAATTTTTGTGCGTCTAAAAAAAAACTTAAAAAACTATCTGATTCAACAAACAGTAAAACTACTGCTCGTCTTTTCGCGAAATTATCAACGGTAGCGTCGTAAAATTTAAAGCTTTGTGAGACAAGAATGTTAAAGTAAAGATCTGAGCGGTAGAACGATCGATGCGTGTACGTGTAAATTCTGGCGGTAAAGCTGTCTTTGCGCAGTAATAACATATAAGAACGATATCTTTGTAAGTCTTTGCGAAATGTAACGATAATGCGAACAATATCTTTGTAGGTTCATCAGTATCGATGTCGAGGGCGATGATTTTCATTAAAATTATTTCGATTCTATATCAAATCATTTTTAAATATCGTTTATAATTGCATGGTTTTGACTTTCATAACAAAGGTCGTCCTAAAGAAATTTGAAGGTAAAGGCGGGCAATCTCTACCTATTACCACACGATTAGACTACTGCGGCTCAACCTCAAAATGTCGAGTCGGGGATACTAAGATCACTGTCACGGCTCATCTCGTGAACTTTTTCTTTATCTAGATTTATAACATAGCTTTACATCGCGATTTTCCGACATTTCACTTGTTTATCACATTCACGTTTAACAACATGTTTTAAAACATTTTATATCTTCGATGAAATCATATCTTTGACTAGCATAATCGTTGTAAATCGGTAAAATCTATCGAGGTCAGTAATAGCGTTTGTATTTGTTCATATGTGAAATATCATTCATACAATTTATCTGAAGTGGTAGAAACGATTAAATGTAGGAATAAAGCGAATTTAAATTAGCGATTATGTCTCACCCGATTAATACAGGTGATTGTGATGTCCCGATTCGCCATAACTATAATAAAATAACTCTTCTAAATCCTTCTAATACATGAAACTCATAATTATAAGATTAGAACTCGTAATCTTACGCGAAATTGATATCTCTCATGTAAAACTGCGACTCTCGCCAATATTAATTCGCTTGATCAATATAAAATTAACAAACAATGTCGATCCAAACTGTTCAATATTGCAACTCGCTAAAGCAGTTCGAACTCCCCGATCACGCATTTCAACACCAAGGGTGGATAGGGAAAGAATTATGAAATTCGAAGTTTAAGAACTTACAAAATTCTAAGTTTTCCGTCGGCCGAGAAATCCCTAAGCCGGTCGGTTCAGGATTTCCAACCCGGCGAAAGGATTTTAACCGTCGGTTCCGCGGGACTTACAGATGTGGCGATTTCAAGCGGCGGCGTGGTGCGGAGTCAGCGAGACGCGATTTCAACTCGAAACCGCATCTGCATACGGGAGGCGCACTCTTGTCGGCCGATCTGGGGAAGGGCGGCTCGTCGTTCTATCCGGAGCGGTCGTCGGCCGGCCGAGAGGGAATGGTCGATCCGTCGACGAGGAAGGAAAGGAGGACGAATCCGTCAGTGAGGAATGAACGAGGTGGCTATGGAAGGAACGAAATAAGTGAACGTCGATCCAACATACGCGAAGGCTTTAATCCGCCATGCTTAAGATCTTCTGATCGACAAAATTAATTAGGCAATTAGGAAATAAGCTATTGAATTAATTGGATATTACATTTATTGAATCCCTAATTAGACTGAGTAAATAGTTAATAATTAATTAATCTGGATAGGTAAGCAAAATGTTATGTGGTTTTATATAACGTTAGTAGGTTTATTGTAATGCTTGATAATTAACCCAACAGCTTTTAGTTTTGGATAGCTATATAAACCTTAAACCTTGTCATTTTTTCTTTCCTTGTGTTTCCATGATGTAGCATTGGATATATTTTCTATAAATACCCAAGGATGCCTTCAAGTTAACCAGAAGATTTTAAACAATAGAAATCAATTTTCTTTCTTCTCTACATTTCTTTCTCTGTTTTCCCTACTTACCATTCCATGGCAACTGCAGTCATTAGAGAAAAAATTGCTAAATAAAGGCCACTGTTGATTCAATACGATCCTGTGGATGCCTAAAAAGCTTATTGGTTGTGATAACAAGGAAGGTCGCTGCATTTCTGATTACAACGGGAAGGAGGCTATTGAGAGCCTTGTTGGTGTCAACCAGGAAGAAAGGCTATTGCAGGCTTGCGATTGAAACCAGTGGAGTTAAGAAGGCTAGGCAAAATGTTTCTACTGTAGAAAGCAAAGTTTCAATTGCTGTTATAGATCCAGATAGTCCAGATTTTGGGCCGCAAAGAGTTGAAAGATTGGCCAAGAACAATGGTAGCAGACAAAATACAAAACTTGATAACTGAAATCTTTGGAAGAACAAGGATGATCAAGATGGAAAAACATGAATTTCTGCAGGTGTTTATATCAACAAGAACACAATATTGGCCATATCCTCTCCTATAATTAATCATGATGGCATTGTCAAGATGGTAGATTGATAAATTCGCCAACCAAAATGATTTCCATCTTTGGAGACAGAAAATAACGTCTCCCAAAGGCTTGATGTGACATTCTCAGATGAGTCATTGGAGCGAGTTGATGCAAATCTTTGAAGAGATCTTTCCAATAAAACACACCCATTCAACTTGCCCTTGGCAATGAAGTCCTGTGCATGTTGTAGACGAGCTTTCAGTCATTGGAGTTTGGGAGAAATTTGAGTCTTTGTAATTGAGATCTCTCGGTAACGGATTGTACCTAAAAACGAGGTTGAACACCATGCAAATGGATGATTCCAAATTGCTCAAGAAACACTGTGATGAATTTAAGAAAGTCATTATAGATCTTAAAAGCATGATGTTGAAATCAAAGATGCTAATCTTGCCATAATCATCTAGAGTTTTTTGTCAAAAGGGTATGACCATTTTATAGATATTTTGTTGTATGGAAAAACCATTCGTTCTTGGCAGAAGTGAAATCAGTCCTCAATTCCAAAGAACTGCCAAAGAGAGAAGAATCCAAAGAAGAAAATAGTGGTGATGGCCTAATGAATTGTAGAAAAATGACGAGGCGTAATTGCAAGAATATGCAACAGTCAACAATCAAGATCCAATTCCAATTTCAAGGAGTGCTACCTTGTTATAAGGAAAGCCACTTTAAGATGTGTCTAAAAAAAATGAAGATACCTAAAAATGGAAAGAAAAAAAATCTAGACAAATTGCAATTGATGAAGAGGAATATAAAAGTGCAGAGGTAGATACGATTGATGAAGTGCAATATAAAAATCTACCAAACTGAACTAAGAACGCTTTTTTATATCCCATAATAGTAGATACAATTGTAAAGAAAAGGATTTTTTACCCGTATATATAGTATGCAAAAAAGAAAGATGATGTCCAATTTGAACCGATCTTACTCAATGAATCCAATCATTCATCACTGTGCATGGGAAAAAGAATAGGTAGCAACCCCTAATATTTTTGTACCCAAAACAAACCAAGTTGTGGTACATCCCTTTTCCAAATTGTTGTCCAACAAAGACAAGTAATACATGGTCTTCAAGGAAGAGGTTAGGTCCCTAGCTTAAGAAGTGGCAGCAAAGCACTAGGCAAAATCATTATCGGCAGATCAAAGCACAGTAAATAGTGCTCAGGTGCAGGAGAGGGAAAGGTAGCAAGAGCTCAGCAAAATTGACATATGAGTGATTGAAGCGATTGGACAACTTTACAACTGAAATTCTTTTAATAAAAAAAAATCTGATTATGAATTATGAAAAAAAGGAGGATGTGGAAAAATAGAAGGATAATAGGAAAGAGAGAATAAAGATATCAATGATATATGATTCTCATATGTATGGTTTATGAATAATTAACCCATAAAAAAGGCAGTGTTATAAAGCATCAATATCTATATACAATAAAAATAAAATATATATATATATATAATCACACAGTTTGAGTCTAGTGGGTACTAGATTATTGATTCTAGGTGATCTTTCCACATGTGCCCAAACAAGTCTCGGTTTCAAACACTACAAACTTAGGTTGGCAGTTTTGTGAAGCTTGGAAATAATAAGACTTGCAATAACATAAGGATTCACAAGAAAAGAATCAAGATGTTTGATAGCATTGAAGAAATTTCCATAAAAGATATGAACGTGAACTTAGGAGAAATTTAATTTTACTAGGAGCCCTAGATAAATAAACACTACTATTGCTAGGTCCTAAGCCCTAGATGAGAAAAATGGAGAACTACATTAGATAGTTGACAACCAGAGTAAAACTTATCGAAAAATCATAGAATGAATCATTTAATATATTGTGTCAATACTAGTACGTTATGTTGAAACGACATGCTACATGGCCCGAATACAGTGAAAAGTATGTAAGAGCCACTAAACTAGTACCCTGGTGCAATATTAAATAAGTTAAGGTTATCACATTATTAATAGATGCGCATTTAAAAGCTAGTCCATAAAACTAAAAAGAAGCTGGGAACTCGGAATATAGGTACTCTCATAGGTAGATTAATGGAATTAATAAATATTATGGTTCATATAAAGATAAATATATTATATATTCAAGAAATTAAATGGGTAGAGGAGAATGCTAAAGAGATTGATAGTTTAAGTTCTAAACTTTGGTATACAGGTAGAAATTGAAAATCGTACTAGAAATAGTATAGGTGTAATTATAAATAAAAGTTTATAAAATAATGTTGTGGAAATTAATAGAATTATAGATAGAATTATAGCTTTCAAGATTGTTATAGATGCTAAGATTATTAATGTTTATAAGTGCTTACTCCACTCAAGTTTGAACGTATGCCCAATAAAAAATTTTGGAATTATCTAAAAGAATTAATATAAAGGATACCTCCTAAAGAAAGAGTATTTATTAGAGGAATTTTAAATGAACATATGGGCAGAAAATTTTAGAAGCATTTATAGTAACTAAATTTTAAGTGATTAATGAAAAGAAGGTAGGATCATATTGAATTTTATTGTAGCTTATGGATTTATAATTGCTAATATTTTATTTAAAAAAAGAGAGAAACATATTATCACTTTAAAGAATAGATTTAATTAAACGCAGATTGATTGTTTTCTTATAAGGATAAATAAATTGTTTAAATTGTAAAGATTATAAGCTCATTTCAGGTAAAAATTTAAGTACTTAGCATCGACTAGTAGTTTTGGATTTTAAAATGAAGGTTGAAAATAAAAAAAATGAAACATTATCCTAGGGATAAGATGGAGGTGTTTAAAGAGCCCTAATAAAAATATTTTTAAGAGTAAACTCCAAGATCTTAGAATTTGAGATGTTTATAAAGAAGTTAATGTTATGCAAAAAAAACAAGTGAGATTAAGTAAGTTGCAAAAAATATTATTGGAGAATTAAAAGAAAATTCTCATATTAGTAAAAATAGTTGGTGGAGTCAAAATATGTATAAAAAATCAAAAGTAAAAATATTTGTTTTAAAAATTAGTTTAGATATAAAAGCTCAAAGAATTGAAAAAGATATAAAGCAACTCATAAGGATTCCAAAAAAATAATATGTGATGCAAAAAATTTTGTATCTAATGATTAATATAATAGATTGGCTATTAAAGAGGGAAAAAATGTATGTATAAGTTAGTTAAGAAAAGAGACAGGAGAAATAAAAATTTAGTTCAAATGAAATGCATTAAAGATGAGGATCAAAAAGTGTGTTTTTTTTAGATATGTGGATGAGATATTTGATAAATTCTCTAATAAATCCTATGAAAATACAATTGATTTTAGTGACCTTAGTACCCTAAATGAAAATAGAGATTTTTGTTTTTACCATCATATTAGTGCAATCGAAGTTGGAGAGGTTTTAAAAAAGATGAAATGCAGAAAATTAGGAGGATCTAATGATATTCTAGTAGAAGTGTAGAAATGCTTAGGAGATTAAGAAATTTCTTGGCTTACTAATCATTTTAATATTATTTTAAAAATTAAAAAACAAAAAAAAGGTCAAATAAGTGAATAAAGAATTTGTTCGTTCTTATTTTTAAGAATAAGTGTGATGCCCAAAAGTGTGCAAATTATAAAAGAAATTAAGTTAATGTGTCATACATTAAAGTTATGGGAGAGAATAATTGGGCATAGGTTATAACATGAAAGTTGAAACAAAAGTTTATCAAAATTAGATTGGTTTCATGTCGGGCAGGTCTACTATTGATGCTACATATTTGTTAAAAGTTTTAATGGAGAATATAGAGAACAAGAAGGATCTACACATGATATTTATTGATTTAGAGAAAATTGTGATAAAGTCCCAAGAGAAGTGCTTCAAAAATTCTTGAAAAGACAAGTTAATATTGCTTATTGAAGTCATTAAAAGTATGTATACAATAGCTATTACTTGTGTTCAAACACAAGGCTGGAGCAAATATTTTTCTATTTTTGTTGGATTATATCAAGGATTAGCTTTAAGCCCATCTCTTTTGCTTTAGTTATGGATGTTCTTGCTAAAGATTTATAGGAGGATGTATCTTGGTGTATACTTCTTGTTGCTAAGACTAGAGAGGGAGTTCAAGAGAAATTTGAATTATAGAAGTCAGACTTAGAGTCTAAAGGCTTAGAGTCTAAAGGCTTTTGTTTGAGTAGATCTAAAATTGAATACATTTAGTATAATTTTAATTGTAGAAGATCTAGTGGCGAGATTGTGGCATTGAGTGATCAAGTAATTAAAAAAATGAATGTTTTAAATATCTCGGGTCTATTGTTCAAAGTGATGGTGAAATAAATGAGAATGTTATTAGTAGACTTCAAGTTCAATGGTTGAAGTAAGAGAATACATCTAGCCTGTTGTGTGATTGAAAACTACTACATAGACTTAAGAGAAAATTTTATAAGATGGTTGTGAGACCTACAATGCTTTATGGTGTAGATGTTGGCTAGTAAAAGAGAAGCATAAAATTATGTTAAGTGTTGCAAATATGAGGATGTTCAAGTGGATGAGTGGCTTTACACTTAGAGACAAAAATAAGAAAAAAATATATACATGAAAAGTTTATAGTAACTCTAATGGTAGATAACCTAATAAGAGAGAGTCGGCTTAGATGATTTGATCACATAAAATGTCAGTCATCCAATGACCCAATTAGAAGAGTAGATGTATGTTTACTAATGCAAGGCAGCCTGAAACATTTTGGGGGGAAGTCATTCCTATTGCAGCATAACTGATCAATAGATGTCCATCTTCAACAATTGGTTTCATGACATCTCCAGAAATTTGGAGTGGTAAACTAGCTGATTATTCAGTACTAAAGATCTTTAGATGCAAAATGTTTGCTCACATTAGGCAAGAATCGCTTGCAGTGAAAGTGCATTTTCATTGGCTATCCTGAAGGTCACAAAGGATACAGGCTAATGATGCTTGGAGGCATAATTATAAAAAAAACATGGAATATAGAGATGTTATCTTTAATGAGCAACAAATGACTGCTAATATTTTAAGTAACAAGGTTCAAGACAAGTTGGTGGATGCAAGGGAAACAATGAAACTTGAGAAGGAGCAACCAATTAAAGAAGGTTATAATGTCAATGGCCAAAAATTAGTTAAAGCAATCAAGGAATAAGTGCAAACAATGACATTGATTAACAAAGAATAAACCTTGGTGAGATGTCAAAGTACCTAAAGGTATGAACATGATCTTATTACATATGCCTTTATAGCAAATTTTATGAATGAAAGTGAAACAAAATCATATAAAGAAGAGATAGATAGTGTAGAAAAAAAAAATAAACAGGAACAAGCAAAAAGAATGTTGTCATTAAATCAAAACAACACTTCAATATTGATAGATACACCACAGTGCCAAAAATAATAAGTTGCAAGTGGTATTCAAAATGAAGAATAAGTTGGAATATGCACAAAGCAAGAGTGATTATCAGGGATTTTCACAAAAGTTCTGGATTACTATGAAATATTTTCTCCAATTGTGAACACAAATCAACCAGAATCTTGTTTGTCATAGTTACTCAATCCAACATTAGCTTGAGAAAATGGATGTGAAGATATCATTTCTTCATGGAGAGTTGCAAGAAACTACATATATGAAATAAGGACCTAAAAATCAATTATGTCTTCTTAAAAGATCCTTATATGAGCTTAAACAATCATCAATAATGTAGTGAATGAAATTTGATAAATAAATGCTAAAGATTGGGTTTCAAAAGAAGTAACTATACATGGAATTTAAAAATTAGTTTATCTTATTTTGTATGATGATGACATGTTTATTGCATGTAAAAGTATGAATGAAATATCACAAGTTTAAATAATGCTATAAGTTATGTTTAAAATAGAAATTTCTTGGAATGAAGATGAAAACTAGGCTATTAGACAAAAGTAGACAATATCTTGATAGTCATGAATTTGGGCTGTTATAAATGATATTGGAGCATTCCACTAAGCCAAAAAATGAAAACTAAGTGATATTATGAACAAAGTGTTATGCCATTGGAAGCCACCTCTTAAACCCTAGATGGGATAAAATGCTGCATGGTGGGAGTCACCTCTTGAACTTAATAAGGGTACCTCTAGAATCTTATCAGCCTGGTGGATGATTCAAGGTAAAGGACGCTTACAAGGGCATCAATTACTTAAGTGAGGAATATTGTAAAATCCATTAGGTACATTAAAGTTGAGCTCTTAAACATCGAGGTGCTTTTTAGTATAATGGTTGAGATTTCATTAGAAACTCCAAAGTTGAGCATGCTCGTATGAGAGCACTTCTAGGATGGATGAACTCTCAAGAAATTACACGAATAGAGCAAATCATGAGGCCATCAAATCAAAGCAGACAATTTCTAGTGGTTAAGAGCTTGAGCAGTTATAAGCAATTCCAAGACATTAACAAAAAACAATAATAATATAAAAGAATCAAACACAAAAATAAGAAGAAAACTTCTCCTAAAATTTTAGAAGAAAATCCAATTAAAAAAGAGAACAGGCACCTCACGTAATTGAAAATTATGACCATCCGTTCAATCATTTTTATTCCAGCATTTAAAAAGTAAAGCTATGTTGTAAAATTTACAACATAGAAAAGTTTTTATGATTCGGCAAGAGTGCATGCACAAGCATATCAGGTTATCAAGCTCTCTCTCTCTCTCTCTCTCTCTCTCTCACACACACATACACTCAATATCTCTTTCTTAGTGCTAGCACATGAAAAATTTTTGTGAACTATTGGTTGGACAGGATAGCATTACTTGCATTTAAATGCATAAAACAGTATTAACAATGCCAACTTCTCACTGTCAACTGAAGGGAAAACTATGACGTTTCTATTCAGGGTATTTTACAATCAATCAAAACCTTAAAAGTGTAATAAGATTTTGTCCCTATTTCAGTAACAAATGAAAGGACATAACCTTCTAGAATTCAAGCATATGATCGATGATAGCTTAGAATATCAAAGAAAGAAAATTATAAAATTGTTCTTTTGAGTTTTATATTACTGAAAAATGGCACCAGATTAATATTGAAATTCATGTACAAATGCCAACTTTCTATAATATCCAAATTAGTTCCAACTTCCAAGAGGAATGCAAGAAATCAGAAGAAGAAACTTTCAAGCATACCTGGAACCTATTAATCAAAGGAATAACATCTGCAAGCTCTGAAGGTAGAGACATTGACAACCTGCTTGGGGTTCTGCAAAAGATAATGTGAATTTTATTTAGTTTTTTTCACACCAATATATCTTTTGAGAAAGTAACTCAAACACACATAAAAATACACACTCCCGTACTATTAAATTATTAAGTGATGAGTGCTATAGACATGCATTGATAAAAGTTATCAGACTCCCAAAGTTTTCAATCTAATAATAGGTACTTCCTGTCATCTGAATTGGCTGATATTCATAATTAACAGGTATGCATGAGCTTGCAAGAGTGAAGCCTTAGTATCTTCTTTCTTTCTTTTTTTCTAAGCCTTAGTATCATCTTTCTTTCTTTTTTTCTTTCTTCTTTTAACTTTGCTTTGGTGAGGGGTGGGACAATAAGTCATTCAACAACAACAACAACAACAACAACAAGCCTTTATCCCACTAAGCGGGGTCGGCTACATGAATCCTTCGTCTCCATTGTGTCCTATTATGTATCAAATTCTCATGTAATTCAAGTTTACTAAGGTAATTTTTTATACATCTTAATCAAGTCTTTTTAGTTCTACCTCTACTTCTTTAACATAAATCAAATAATGCATCTCCTAACAGGTGGACGTGACCCTTTATGTGATCAAACCATCTAAGGCGACTCTCTCTAATCTTATCGCCCAATTTTAACTTTTTCAACATACTCATTTTATATTATCTCTAAGAGTAAAGTCACTCATTCACGAGCATCCTCATCTCTGTAACACTTAACTTAGTCTTTATGCTTCTCTTTAATTACGTTACTATAAGTCATTGCAAGTTTTACCCATCTTATAAAATTTTCTCTTAAATTTAAGCGGAACTTTTCTATCATACAGCCGGATGTCCTCCACTTCAACCATCCAACTTGAATTCTACTAATAACATCTCCATCTATTTCACCATCATTTTGAACAATAGAGCCTAAATATCTGAATCGCTCACTCTTTTTAATAATTTGTTCACCTAATGTCACAACACTACCACTAGAACTTCTACAACTAAAATTACACTCCATATATTCAGTTTTAGATCAACTTAAATGAAAACCTTTAGACTCTAAGGTTGACCTCCATAATTCAAGTTTCTCTTGGACTCCCTCTCTAGTCTTATCAACAAGGAGAATGTCATCAGCAAAAAGCATACACCAAGGTACATCTTCCTGTAAATGCCTAATTAGAACATTCATAACTAAAGCAAAAAGATAAGGGCTTAAAGCTGATCCTTGATGTAATCCAATTGAAATAAGAAAATATTTTGTCAATCCTCCTTGTGTTTGGACACAAGTAATAGCTCTAGTATACATATCCTTAATGACTTGAATATAATCAATATTAACTCATTTCTTTTCTAGAACTCTCCAAAGAACATCTCTTTAAACTTTATCATAAGCTTTCTCTAAATCAATAAATATCATATGTAGATCCTCATTACTTTCTCTACACTTCTCCATCAAACCGCAAATAGTATAGCATATGGCATGGCATAGGTCTACATGGCAGAGCCATCACGCTTACCGCCAATTTTCCTCCATAATTTGCACTCTTGTGCATTACCTTTATTCTCAACAAATTGTTCTCCACTCATTTGACATTGTTTAGTCTTTAAATAACATTAGAAATTCACTGATCTAAACATTTACACTTATTGGAATCATCAGTCCTCTTGTTTTCCACATTTCATTTTCTTTAAAGCTTCTCAAGATTTACTAATCTGACGATAAAAATAAAATTCTCTATTTTTATTTAGGATTAAGGTTACTAAAATCAATCGTCTTTCGGATCATTATTAAAAGTTTATCAAAATCTCATCCACCTATTTTCAATATCCTTTTCTAAAAAAAAGTGTTTTATTATTTTCACCCTCAATACACACTCACTGACTAGATCTTTCTCCTTCTTTGGCTAACTTATACATATCTTTCACCTTCTTTGGTATCATATTATCATCAAAAAAAATAAATTTTTTGCATTATATATTATTTTCTTAGAATCTTCTGAGCTTTATATCTTTCAATTCTCCAAGTTTTTACATCTAAACTAAGTTTTATAAATACTTATTATCTTCTTTCTCGTTCACTCAAATTGTATTTTTATTAAAAGAACTTTTCCTTTGATTCTCCGTATTTTTAGCGGCTGCTTAATTTCATTTTTCTTTTCTCATAACATTAATTTTATGAACATCCCAAATTCTAAGCTCTTGTAGCACTTAAAATATTTATTTATTTGTGTTAAGTTTTATCAATCTCAATAAATAATATATGACATAAAATATGCACAAAGATAAAATAGAACTCATAAGTATAACCACATTTCATTGGATGTTTACCGATAATTCAAAATAAAATCGCAAGTAGCAAACAAATAAATTCCAGTGTCATATATTCTAATTCAGCATATAGTCAGATACTTGATTATTAAACATCAGCATATATGTTGTGAATCCACAACATTTGTATGTCAGAGTAATACTCCAAATAAAGAAATAGACACTGAAAGACAAAAGAACTATAGGTAAGAAAATGTAGGAACAGTTAGAAGTTACAAGAAGTTGTGTTGATTGTTAAGGTTGTTACAACCTTATAATTCAACAAAATTGATTCTTTATATTTGATGGTTAAGTAATATGGAAAACTTTAAATAGAATTAACTAGTGGCTGAATAGGACAGCATGAATAATTTCCATGTGAACTTTTTTCTCTTCTTTCCCTTAAAACTACGGTTTAATTTTTGGAGTTTGAGTACTTCAAAATTCTATGATAAGCATTGGAGTCCTATAAATGGTGCTTTCATTGAACCTCGCATCCATTGGATGCTCCATCTCTAACTCATCTTACACAAAATCAGCAACTTTCTGCCCCAAGCTGAGCCACGCTACCCAAGATTCCCAACTCCACAAACTAATGCATCAAGAAAAGAGATTCCAAATTCCATCAATTTTCTACATTGCATGTTACTTTCACATCCTATGTTGCTTTCGTGTCATTCGTATAAATATCAACGCCAAGAACTCCATTGATTCTGCAGGCAACTCCTTGCTCCCACCAAAAATACTCATCATGCTCAACCATTGGTTGGTATTCATGATCCCAACAACAAGTTCGCCTCAAAAACTATATAGTTTGTTGTGTCGTCCTCCTAGCATCTCCAAGATCTACCTTTAAAACCAGTATCTCCTCTGCTTCAGCCAAAGCGCTCATTCTTCACATCATATGTGGTGCTATTATTTCTGAAGAACCATAAGGATACTGTTGCTCTCTGTGTACAATCAAAAAATCAACGAAAATGAAGTAAGGTCAATTCTAATTTACTATAGCTACAAGATGGAGATCTACTACTGCAGTGTTGATAGTGTTATGAAGTAGTTCCAAGAGATTTGGCACTCAAATCAACCAAAGGACTTGCTTACCATGCAAATGACCTGTTAAAAGATAACATGAGAGATGAAGTTGCTGTTGAACAAACATCTCTCAAGAAGTTATGCCATGAAAATGCTGTGAAGGCAGAATGTTTTGATGCATCCAGAAGTTATCAACAAAGAAACATAAGTTTCTATTTGGGTTCCTAATCAATGATTATAGAAGCGGTGAAATTTTGACTCCACAAACTTTTATTCCTTTTTCTACCCACGACAACAACAAATTCACTAGTGATCTAATCTATTTTTTTCAATAGTGTGAGAATCATTTGATTGAAGTTTGTGGTGCAAGGCTCAATGATCTGGATGATATAATAGCAAATACGTTGCAATCTTAAATACTATTACCTTACAATTGATGAATCTTGAAAAGGACTTTAGACAGCTTGCTCAACATTAGCCTCTGCCCCATAATTTCTACATCCATGGGATCTTATTCCACAAATAAAAATAAATAAAAAAATAAAAAATCTAGATTGGCTAATTCTAATAATATACAAGGAAAGGTGAAAGATGAAATGGCCAAAGAGACCGTTTTCTCGTTTTAGTGAGCCTCAAGACCAATCTAAGGATTACTTCCCTTACAAAGTTTTATACATTGATATGGATGTAACAATGATTGCATATTTTGGAATAATCATTGATATGATTGTTGATGATAATATGTACACAAGCCTTCAAATGTCCACTAATCTAGATGATAATATATGAAGTTTTGTTGAATTCATCAATCTAAACATTTCAACTAATTCAACAAGCTTAATTTTCTCAAAAACAATTAATAGTGAATGATTCAACACATCGAATGCATATTATTGGAGTTGTAGTTAGCATGTATGGTGAATTCTCCCATAAAAAAAAAAATTGCCAAAAAGTCCTAGTTAATTACCTTTCTAGTATTTCGATAGATATTTTTCTAGATTCAAGCAGATACATGCATACTTTAATTAAACATGCAATTATTCATCCTTATAGAACCATCATCTCATAATCGTCATACACACAATATGTATATACATGCAATAATAAAGAATCATTCTTAAAGATAAACAATAATGTTTAAACAATCTCTTGTTCTTCAATTTAATATTATTCCTTGTCCCAAACATTTGGGTTCAAATACCATGTGTTTTGTTTGAGTTAGATTCTTTTCAATGAAGATTATCTCTTGCAACTTTATTTTTGGTCTTATACACAAGCAAGATCAATTTGAGAAAGGATAGCAGAATGGATGGCCACCACCTTATTTGGATTTTTAAGTATCATTTCTCAACTCAATCTTAAGGGCAATGTCATTGTAAATGAGAGAATGCTGTGAATCCACAACATCAACAATATCAAATTACTGCTCTAAATAAAGAAAAAGACAGTGAGGATTAAAGGCAAGGTGTAGGAACAGTTGATTGTTATAAGAAGATGTGTTGGTTGTTATGATTCTTAATACAAGTTGTCATGTATAGTTTAATAAAACTTATTATTGTCATTGTAATTGTAAGTCATTTGAAAACTATAAATAAAACTAAGTGGCAGTTGAACAGGACAACAAGAAAACTTTCCTGTTACAATGTCATTGTAAGTGAGAGAATGCTGTGAATCCACAACATCAACAATATCAAATTACGACTCTAAATAAAGAAAAAGATAGTGAGGATTAAAGGCAAGGTGTTGGAACAGTTGATTGTTATAAGAAGATGTGTTGGTTGTCATGATTCTTACAACAAGTTGTCATGTATAGTTTAATAAAAGTTATTATTGTCATTGTAATTGTAAGTCATTTGAAAAACTATAAATAAAACTAAGTGGCGGCTGAACAGGACAGCAAGAAAACTTTCCTGTTAATGTATTCGCTCTCCTCTTACCATCAAAACTTTGGTTTATATTATAGAGTATGAGCAGCTTGAAATGCTCTGAAAGGTGCTGAGGAGACTGACATTCAAGGTAGCAAATTACAGAAGCTTCAGAAAGGAATAGAAAGCTTACGGCGGAAAAAAGTATGAACCATCGCTGTCATATCCATCCCCAGCAACGTTGGAAGAAGAACTCTGAGAGGGCGCTGAATTGCCATTGCCAGAAAAAAAGGGAACTTGATCCATCCTCACACTCTAAGATGTATAAGGGAAAATATCCTATATCATCCCAGCATATCCACAGAAAAATCTTTCGTCTACCTTTCCTTTTTCTGAGCACGAAATTTCACGATAATCTTCCCACCCTCAAGCAGATAATGCGAAGAAGAAATAATTAAATAAGTTCAAGTATTTTGATCCCTAGCGCCGCTTAGATAGAATGAAACTGCTGCGCAGAAAAAATGAACTTTCAGATTAGTTGTTGTAACAAAAAAGTTACATGGCGTTGAACTTGTAAAGCAACTACAAACAAGAGAAACAAAAACTGAGGAGAAGAAAAAAAAGAGGCTTCCAAAATAAATTCATACAAAAACATATTATATGCAGGTCTGAAAAGAAGAAAACTTGAAACCGGAATCAGGAAGACTGGCAGATGAAGATCTAAGGGATAAAATCGTATTCAAGAAAATCAAAGCCAAAGTCGAGACGGCCTAACCTCCCAGAATCAAGAAAACTACAACATTTCGGAAGGATCAATCAATCGGGAGAAGTGAGGAACGCAGGCAAACCGTATTTGTCCTCTTTCCGTGGCTTGCTGCCGGCTTCCCTCTTTGGTCTCATTTGTCGTCGCCCTCCGGCGAGATCTGAGTTTTAAAGAGGAGAGAGAAGAGGGAAGAGGTCACGAGAAAAAACAATTTCATGGAGCGAAGTGACCTCGAGCTTATCGAGCTGAGCTCGGTCCATCTAGTGCGGGAGCTATAAAACTTTTTTTGCAAGTATATATATATATATATATATATATATCACTTTGAATCTTCAACAACTTTCTTGATAAAAAAAAAATTATATTTCTTATTTTAAAAATATTTCTAAATTTTGTAAGATTCAGGCAACAAAATTTGAGATTCGAAATTACATACAAATTTATTTGATTGTTAAGTAAATTTAAATCAATGTTATATTTTTCTTGATTAATTGAATATAATTTAAAAAATTATTTGACTTTCTCATAGTTATAATTGAACAAAAATATACTTTTTATTTTTTTAAGAAAAATATGATGAAATTTATTCTAGATTACAATGCTTGTTTAATTGTGGACTAGTTATCTTTAAATGACATAAATTTGAATAAAGTTTGAACCTTATTCAAGTAAGGTTCATATCATGTTTGAATCTAGTTTAAACAACATTGGAATCATACTAAGGTTTGATCTATTTCAACCCAATTTGAGCAAGTTTCCAAATAGGGTTCCAAACACGTTAAAATCATTTACTAATAGGGTTCAAATAGAGGTTGGAATCATGTTCAAATAAGATTCAAACTATATTTTATCAATGTTAAAACATGGCATAAAAATGGTTTGAACATGATTCCAACCATATTCGAACCATTTTCTAACATAGTTCAAATACAGTTCAATCCTATTCAAATTAGGCTTGAATATCGATCGAATAGAATTAAAATATGGTCTAAACTTTTTTTCCAAGATTTGAACATGGAACATGGTTAAGTTTTAAATATGGTTCAAATTTAGTCTGAATAAATTTCAATTATAACTTACCTATGGTAGATATAATAGAGTTTATTCCAAAAGTTTTAACAAAACATATTATAAAATTGATACAATGGAGTGAGTGCAATCACAACAACTATAATATATTAAATTATAATTGAATAAATTTCCATTATAACTTACCTATGGCAGATACAATTCAATAGATTTTAACATAGCATATTATAAAATTGATACAGTGAGTGAAATCAAAATAATTATAATATATCAAATTATAACTAAATAAAATTCAATTATAACTTACAAATGCAAGATAAAATATAGATCATTCAAAAGTTTTAACATAGCATATTATTAAATTGACACAATAGAGTGAGTGCAACCATAATAACTATAATTTATCAAATTATAATTGAATAAATTTCAATTATAACTTACATATGATAGATATAATAGAGTTCATTCCAATAGTTTTAACATAACATACTATAAAATTGATATAATAGAATGAGTGCAATTATAACAACTATAAGATATCAAATTATAAGATAAAGAAAACATATTATAATCTAGTAACTATAACATATTCGAGAGTTATCCCAATAGTTATGACATAATAAATTATAAGATAGATACATCAAAGTGTAAATGAACAATTATTACACAACAAAAGGGTAATATAATAATCATAAACATAATATAGTGCAATTCCAAAGATATAACACAACAATCATTATACAATCAAGTATAATTCAAGAGATATAATGTAATGGCCATAACATAACAATGTGTAATTCAAGAGATATAACATAATATTCACAAAATAAAATATGTAAATTAAACAATTTGAGATTGAGTTAATAAAATTAAAAACATATAGAAATAGTCATAATACAAATAATTAATATTTGCAAAAGAGGAAAGCAATGTACATAAAATTCATATGTTCAAGGCACACGGAGCTATTGTACTTATTATACATAATCAAAGTAAAAAAGAGAAGTGGACCTATTACTAAAAGCATGCCAAGACATGATGAATAATTTTACTTTAGATTTTTATTAAAATTTAGGGCATTTTAATTTATATAATTTTTCTATTACAACACTATTTATATGTTTTATTTTTCTGAGATTTTATGGGGAAGAAAATTTAAAAATCTAAATTTAATGGTTTTTAAAATTTAAGTTATGAGAGAAAAGCTCTAAATTACAAACTAAATAATTAGTTGCATGAAACTTACCATTAATTATTTAATTTAAAAGAAGCTAAGGCTGACCATGAGGAAAACCTCCTTCGTCAATTTATATTAAGCGTCAACCACCCTCTCCCATTTTATGACTTTCTTATTTAACATTAAGATTTATAAATAAATTATTTATTTATTATTTTATTTTATGAATGAGAATTATTTCTATTTAAAATTAAAATTTGAAGTTCTTCTAAGTGTGTAGAGGCTTAATGCTAATCCATTAAAGAGAAAAATTAGTGATCTTTTCTAACCAATGGTGAGGGAAAAGTGTATTAATAAGATGATACAATCTTCAAACAACATAATTCATAAAAAGGAGATGAGAAGAGGATACACTTAAGATCTCCACATTATATACAACAACAACAACAAGCCTTTATCCTACTAAGTGGGGTCGACTATATGAATCCTTCGTCTCCATTGTGTCATATTATGTGTCAAATTCTCATTTAATTCAAGTATACTAAGGTCATTTTTTATACATCTTAACCACGTCTTTTTAGGTCTACCTCTACCTTTCTTAACATAAGACAAATCTAATGCATCTACTCTCGGGTCATGGACGAGGCGGCTTTATGTGGCCAAACCATCTAAGGCAACTCTCTCTAATCTTATCTGCCACCGGAGCTACTCCAACTTTTTCCCGAACATACTCATTTCCCATTTTATCTGTAAGAGTAAAGCCACTCATCTACCAGAGCATCCTCATCTCTGTAACACTTAACTTAGTCTTATGCTTCTCTTTTATTGACCAAAATTATGCACCATAAGTCATTGCAGGTCTTACCACCATCTTATAAAATTTTCCCTTAAGTTTAAGTGGAACTTATCTATCACACAACAGAGCAGATGCATTCCTCCACTTCAACCATCCAACTTGAATTCTACTAATAACATCTCCAGCTATTTCACCATCATTTTGAACAATAGAGCCTAAATATCTGAACCGCTCACTCTTATTAATGATTTGTTCACTAATGTCATAACACTACACTAGAACTTCTACAACTAAAATTACACTCCATATATTCAATTTTAGATCTACTTAAATGAAAACTTTTAGACTCTAATGTTGACCTCCATAATTCAAGTTTCTCTTGGACTCCCTCTCTAGTCTTATCAACAAGAAGAATGTCATGAAAAGCATACACCAAGGTACATCTTCCGTAAATGCACGGTAAGAACATCCATAACTAAAGCAAAAAAGATAAGGGCTTAAAGTTGATCCTTGATGTAATCCAATTGAAATGGGAAAATATTTTGTCAATCCTCCTTGTGTTTGGACACAAGTACTTGACTCAGTATACATATCCTTAATGACTTGAATATAACCAATATTAACTCCTTTCTGTTTTAGAACTCTCCAAAGAACATCTCTTGAAACTTTATCATAAGCTTTCTCTAAATCAATAAATATCATATGTAAATCCTCCTTACTTTCTCTTTACTTCTCCATCAAACCTCTTAACAAATGTATAACATCCACAGTAGATCTACACGGCATAAAACCAAACTGATTGTGAGAAATTTTTGTATCACATCGTAACCTATGCTCAATTACTCTCTCCCATAATTTTAATGTATGACACATTAACTTAATTCCTCTATAATTTGCACACATTCTTAAATATAGGAACCAACAAACTCTTTCTCCACTCATCGACATCTTTTTAGTCTTTAAAATAACATTAAAAGATTTGTGAGCTAAGAAATTCCTTGATCTCCTAAACATTTTCACTATTGAATATCATCATGTCCTATTGTTTTTCCACATTTCATTTTCTTTAAAGCTTCTCTAACTTCAGATTTACTAATACAACGATAAAAATAAAATTCTTTATTTTTTATTTAGGGTATTAAGGTTACTAAAATCAATCGTATATTCAGATCCTTCATTGAAAAGTTTATCAAAATATCTCATCCATCTATTTTCAATATTCTTTTCTAAGAAAAGTACTTTATTATCTTCATCCTTAATACACCTCACTTGAACTAGTCTTTACTTCTCCGTCTCTTTGGTTGGCTAACTTATACATACATCTTTCACCTTCTTTGGTATCTAATCTATTGTATAAATCACTAAAAGCTAAATTTGTTGCATCATATATTACTTTCTTAGAATCTCTATAGGCCACTTTATATCTTTCTCAATTCTCCAAGTTTTTACATCTAAAGCAAATTTTATAAGAATGCTTCTTATTTCTTATCTTTTTTTACACACTCTCACTCCACCACCAACTATTTTTATTAAAAGAATTTTTTCCTTTTGATTCTCTAAGCACATTTTTAGCAACTTGCTTAATTTCACTTGCTACTTTTTCTCACATAATATTAGCTTCTTTATGAACATCCAAAATTCTAAGCTCTTGTAGCTTGCTCTTAAAAATATTTTTATTTGTGTTCTTTAAGTGCCCCTATCTAATCCTAGGATAATAATTTGATTTATTTTTCTTCTTACAATCTTTCATCTTAAAATCTAAAACTAACAATCAATGTTGGGTACTTAAACTTTCATTTGGAATGACCTTACAATCTTTACAATTTAAACGATCTATTTTTCTCATTAAAAAATAATCAATCTGTGTTTTACTAGATTCATGTTTTATAAGTAATAATATGTTCATCTATTTTCTTAAATAAAGTATTAGCAACTACAAAATCATAAGCTAAGGCAAAATCTAATATAGTCCTACCTTCTTCATTAGTCACTCCAAATCCATAACCACCATGAACGTTTTTAAAATCTTCTACTACTCTACCAACATGTCCATTTAAATCTCCTATAATAAATATTTTTTCTTCAAGAGGTATCTTTTGTATTAATCCCTCTAATTCATTCCAAAATTTTTCTTTTGAGCTTACATCCAAACCTACTTGAGGAGCATAAAGACTTAAAATATTGATAATCTTAGTATCAACAATAATCTTTAAAGCTATAATTCTATCTCCACATCTATTAATATTTATAACATTATCCTTCAAACTTTTATCTATAATCACACCTACACCATTTCTAGTTTGACTTTTATCTGAATACCAAAGTTTAAAACCTAAATTATCAATCTCCTTGGCCTTCTCCCCAACCCATTTAGTTTCTTGAACACATAAAATATTTATTTTTCTATGAACCATAATATCTATTAATTCCATTAATTTACCTTTAAGAGTACCTATATTCAAAGATCCTAACCTAATTCTAGTTTCATGGACTAACTTTGCCGATCCGTCCATAATGTGGGAACCCTTGCTTATTTAATCCGCACTCGTCGATGCAAGTTCTTGCACATTTTTCATCAGATTCTATTTGTAGCCGCCTGTGGGACGCCTAGCATTAATACAATGATTTAAAGGATTTATGTTATGATTATTTAGACAAGTTTTACGCTGACTGTTGACTACCTATCACAACCCTCCACTTTTCACATCCGAACTTGGGATCGGCAATGGTAGTGTTAATATCTCCACATTACATAACTCATAATAAATATTTATTTATAGACATGACATTAAGTTAATAAAAAAAGTAAGAAAATGTGGGTTACCTTATTTCTCAAAGGGATTAAGCTTCTTTTAGTTAATTACACTCAAGAATACATCTAAGAGAAACTCTCAATAAATAGAAATATTTTATCATTTTATTTTTTTTCTTGGTTTTTAAAAAAGAATTATAATTCAATAAGGAAAGAGATTAGGATATGATCATGGTTGAGTGAGTTGGCTTTCCTAGAATCTATCTAGGCCATAAACAACTGGCTAGGATTTGTAATGTTATCTTTCAGATGTTGATACCAAAATGACTTTTAATAATGTTTCAAATATTGGTAGTTTATTTTGGAAATGCGAAAACATATGAGATGGTGTTTTTATATTATCATAATGCTAACATTTTGAAGCTAATAAAATCCTTTTCTTAAAGATTTTATCATTAGTTGAGATTAAATTTCAGAACAGATGCCAACAAAAGAAGGATATTGATGGTCTAAGGCATCTATACCAAAAATATAATGAATAGCCATTATTATGATGTTACAAAATACTTGAGGTTTTGATCTTGTGTATGCCCTATAATTACTTGCCTATCTAGATAGTTGCAATCAATAGTCACTTTTAGTAAATTGAATGCTACATTTTCAGTCAACAATTTGTTAATTTCTATTCCATTCCAAGTTGTCATTCCATGTTGATTTAAGAAGAGATGCTGACTTTAAGTTGTCCTTAATCATTTTACTTTTGATTATGATGATTGAGTGGCTCATTGTTAAACCAAATATCATGCCAAAAACTTATGTTATCCTCCCCTAATTGCCATCTAATGATACTTTCAAGTTTCTTCTTAAACCACGAGATTTGTTTCTAGTATATGGAAGTGCCATGCCCAGCCTGAGCTTTGTTGGATGGATATTCTTACAATATATATATATATTTAAGAAGAGATCCCAAAGTGAGTTTTGTTATATGAACTTTACCTAAAGCTTCATGGCATTGCACTCAGTGGGATCATGAAGTGATTTGAATCACAAACCTCCATCCTCCTTTGGTTTACAAAGTTTTTTCCATGATGTCCAATAATAGCTCTTCTTGTTGACATTCTGAAAGAATGTGTTAAATAATGATTCAATCCTCCTTACAGAGTTGATTGGCATGTTTACAACCATAAGAGAGTGCATGGGTATAGAGTTTAGAATGCTTTTGATTAATGTGAGTCTACCCCCATAAGATAAATGCATATTATCCCATGTCATAATCTTATTTTTATTTTGGTAATAATCTCTTCAAAATAGGCTTTCTTTACTCTATCGATGAATAGTGTATTACCAAGATATTTGGTAGGAAGCTTTGTAATCTTGATTATAATGGACCTTTGAATCCATCATGAGTGAGTTAAATTGGCTCAATTGCTGAAGAAGATATTTGATTTATCCTTGTTAAATTTCATACCTATTGCTAGCTCAAATTTTTTAGACACTTCCAATATGGATTTGCTTGCATTCTTATATCCATTGTAGAATACTAATATATCATCTGCAAAAAGTAGTTGTGAAATTAACATTCTAATTAGTGTATGAAATATGATGGAGCAATGCTAAAAAATAGTCTATAGCTAGGATGAAAATGGTAGGAGCTAAAAGGATAACCTTGTTTCAGACCTCTTGAGAATTTGAAGATGCTAACCTACTCTCCATTGATAAAAAGAGAATAATTATTAATTATGATTAGTCTTTGAAATATGCTACATGATTCCAAGCTAAAATTTTTGGCCTTCATTGCTTGGTATACAAAATTCCAATTTAATGCATCAAATGCTTTGTGGATATCGAGCTTGATAGCAATGTTGTTGCCCCTACATTTAGTGCTGATTGTCTTTAGGATTTTTTAGGCTAAAAGCATGTTGTCATAAATGTTTATGCCTTTGACAAAAGAACTTTAGTTTGGGTAGATTAGGTCTAGGAGCTAGCTTTGGATCTTATGTTACTAATTTTGTTAATAATCTTGCTCACTATAATGGGTAAACTAATTGGTCTAAAGTCTTTCCATGAATGAGGTGTGGCTATTTTGGGGATTGGAATGATAGTGGCTACATTAAAGTAATTTGACTTTTGTTGTCCCAAAAAAAAATCCTATATATTAGTAGCCATATCTTGCTTGGTAATCTCTTAAAGTGTCTTAATAGATACTAACTGAGAAACCACTAGGTCCAATAATCATGTTCCTACCCAATGGAAAGACAACTGCCTTGATTTCTCCAAGTTAGGGACATGGGTAATGTTGATGGGCTGATTTGTTGAGTTTAGACTTCTTTGGATGATGTTTATGTTGTCTACTATTCTAGGTGATAGCAATCCACTAAAATTTTTTAATACATCTTACTTTATCAGGTTTTGATCTTGGATCCATTGCTCGTGATGGTTTTTAATCTTTAGGATTGTAAGCTGTTCTCTTTTACACATGATAAAAGCATGAAAATATTTTATATTTTGTCTCCATTAGCAAAATGAAGTCCAACCAATTTTGAGATCAATATGCTTCCTCCATCTTTAGTTTTGTATCATGATCTGTTAATTCCTTGCGATGTTTAACTTCTGTAGCGTGGGATTATTGATCAGCCAATGGTTTTCCAGATCCTGGATTGAATTTTTAGTAGTAGCCACTTCTGATTGTAGCATTTCAAACACTTTTTTTGTTCCATTTCATTAGTTCTTTGGATACAATTTTATATAGCTACCATAGCTTAATCCACTGGTTATTAGAATGCTCAAAATTCTAAATGCTTCTGATAAAGGCCAAGAAATTCTTAGGATGAGACCACATGTTAAGGTATCTAAAGCTAGAATGTACTAGCATGGGATTGGCATCAATAGAGATGAGAAGTAGAGCATGGCTAGATGATAATCCAAATAAGTGGTGGACTAATGTGTTATGTGTATACCTAAAGTAACGAGCAAGTGCAATCTGACAAGTTTGAGTACCAAAAGAAGTGTACTCATCATAAAGGATACTTGATAACGAAGGTTACCATAATAAGTATACTCTCTAGAAGGTGTGTCTAACAAGAAGAAGATCAACTTGAACCAGTAAGTCAAGGACTTAAAGAATAATAACTAAGAGAACGAGGCATAAATCAATCTATCGGAAGTAAGTGAATACTTAAAGGAACATGGTGGCTACTCTTTTCAGTCTGATCCTTACTTGCATACTAGCATAATAAAGGGCTACTCGCCCCCACTATTTAGCAGGTGCATACTCACTCATAGGTATACCAGGCATCAGCTTGGGCAAGAATCCACCTATACTCGATTTGCCTTATTTATACTTTCTATGTATAGTCACCTCTTGATATTATAAAAGAGGAACTCCTCTCTTATGGGGGGATCTTTTTACTCTCTCTTTCTAGGCTCCCAATCTTTATGCTTTGATTTTGAGAAAAAAAAACTTATTATTTTTCTTGCATTTTATGATTTCTTATCTTCCTGTTTATACTGTTTTGTCCAACTATGTTTTTAAGGTATCTTAAAAGGTTCTTCTTCATCCATAGATAATTTGGATTCAACATTCTTTTAGGTGCAGTGAGCATGGATGAAGTTAAGAACTAGAAGCTTAACACAAAGTAAAGCAAGACTTGCGAGATCTTAACATGGACAGCAATTTAGCAATTATGTAGTAAGACCTATGAGATATGGAAGATAGAATTACTCATGTTGTGCAGGTGGCCATAAGTAAAACACGCTATGAAGAACCCAAAGTAAAAAAAAGAATGAATGATCCACTGGATTGGCTACTCATCAAGCTCGAAGAGAAAGAAAAAACCGATCCATGCCCCCCAACTCTTATCCATCTTAGATTTCTAACTCTAATGAGGAATCCTATGACACAAGTGAAGATGTGGATGTGTCAATGAAGCAACCCTAACCAATTAATGCTTTCTCCATAAATATTATCAAAGCTCACCCACCTCATAAGTTCAAGATCCTATATCTTGAATCATACAAAGGTTGAACAGATCCCATAGATTATATAGCATATTTTGAGTCAACGCATCACCACTGAACTTGGACAATGTGATGAAGTGCCTACTTTTCTTGAACACCTTCAAAGAGTTATCCCTCAGGTGATTCTTGCACATTTCTCTAGAAGTCATAATGTTATTTGCAAATTTTAAAAAATGTTTGCCACACAATTTGCTAGCACTCAAAATCCGTTGAGGAGTTTGTAAGCTTTTTCTACAGATAAGCATAAACTTGGCAAGTCCTTGAGAAAGTTTATTACTCATTTCCAATGAGAAATGCTTAAAGTTAAAATCCTAGAACCCGCAATCGTCTAAGCAGAACTCACTCATGGCTTGAAGGAGGGGCCTTTTAAATATGCCTCGGGGCTCCAACAATCCAAGACACTTGTTGAGTTACTAGAGCTAGAGAATAATCATGTCAATACTGAAGAATACAATAAAGTGGTCCAACCATTATCACTGATTAGAATTAAAGACTCGTTGAAGAAGTCTTCATAATGATTACATAGGGATGGGTATCAAAAAGGATGGATAAAAGGAGGTGATTATAAGTATCAAGAAACACCCAGAACCTATGAAGAAATCGACTATGCACAAACTATTTTAGCCACTCCTTTTAGGGTGTCAATGGATGAGCTTATAGAGGTGATTTAGGGCAAAGATTATTACAAACACCCAGAACCTATGAAGGTTGTTGGAGTGCACGATCAATCAAGATATTGCAATTATCATCATGTCCACTACCATGACACTAAGGAGCGTCACCATTTGAAGAGCTTAGTGGACGAGTCAATAAAGGTGAGGAAGCTCAAGGAATTCATTAAAAGGAAAGATAAAGAAGTCGTTGAAGCTAGAAATGAACCTGTACATACACATACTATTCATATAGTTGGAGACGTACCTAATATCTTTTGAGGAAATGAAGAGTCTTCCAATAAGGCGAGTATGAAAAGATTACTGTATTGGGGAAGTAAACTCATCCACCATAATGTGAGCACCATTTGCAACCATCATCCCAGTGAGTTTCTCAAAAATGGATAAGCCCACTATTGGGAATCCCTACAATGACACCGTTGTAGTGATTGCCTTGATCGCCAACTACTAGGTGAGAAGCATTTTGATTAACACAAGGAGCTTGATTGATATTATATTTAAATCATTCTTTGATAAATTGGGACTAGTGAATTCAAAACTCACATCCACATGAGGACTATTATATGATTTTGTTAAAAGAGTGGAGAGAAACTAAAGGAATAATTACTCTCCCCATCATTTAGAGAGAGGGCAAGAAATAGTTCATTGTAATGGCCTACTTCATTATAGTAGAGGCCCTTGCTACTTACACAATGCTATCTTTGGCCGACCCCTACTCAACACATTTAGTGTGGTGGTGTTGATGTATCATGTAGCTATTAAATTCCCTGAGAAGAAGATATTATTGTCAGAGGAAATTGCAACTACTCTCATGTGTGCTACTTGAAAGTTGATGGTAGGTTAAGTAAAGAAGATGATCTAGTGTAACCATATATTGCATGAATATAAATTAAATTCTTAGAAGAGATAGAAGAAATCTCAACTACTAAGGCAATGGGCAATATTAATGATGGAGGTGGGTGTCTTTTTTTGGTGAGATTGATTGAATTAAATGGCCATGGATTTTTAAATTGATATATAAAGATATGTTTAAAATTTTTGGTGGGATATAAATGGTGTAGGATAATATAATAGTGGAAAGATCTAAACTAGTCTAGTTTGGGCTAGATTGGACTGACTTAAAATATAATTTTAAAAAATGAGATTTAAGTGAGGTAAATGGATAAAAATACTTATGGAGATTTAAAGTATGATATGCATTTGTTATCTAGAGTAGTTGATTTAGAATTATAGGGTTTAAGAGGTTATTTTGATATAAAGATCGGGTCTGAGTTGTAATTAGTGAAGTAGAGGTATTTTTGAGTGGAATGAAGGTGTAGGCTTATATAAGAGAGTAGAAGGCTTAGTGGATGGTTGAAGATGATGTTAAAAAGTATGAGAATGATTAAAGTAAGTTACCTTGGATATTGAAGGTAAGAAAAGAAAGATATGTTGGATAACTAGCGCTCCCATTATGAATTGATAAACTTTGGCCACCAAGCTCTCAAATCACAAGAACAACTCAAATAATTTATAATTATCAAAATATCTTCTTTTATTCCAACAAAAGAAGTATTTATAGCAATTACAATCATCTTCTAAAAAAAAATTCAAAATATGGAGGGAAAGGTGGGTGGCCACATTAATGTGAAACATTAAGTTATCTTATTATTTTATATTATCCATCAATATTACATGCTATTATTTTATATGGATTCAACCGCGTCATATGCCTTGCTTTGAATTTTTAAATTCAAAATTTCAAACTTTAAGTTTCTAGAAAGAAATTAAAAATTACATAATTAAAAAAAAAAGATAAAATCATAAAATAGGTCTTGGCAGGCTAATGGACTAAGCATTCTTCTTTTTTGAATTTTCTTGGGCTTTAGCTTAAGATCTAGTAAATGAACTTGAGTTCTAATTTTTTGAACCACATGATATTCTAAATCAACTCCTCTAGGCTCAATTAAACTCTATTTTTGTTAAGTTGAAATCTAAGAAGTCTTATACTAATTATGGGCTATAGTCTAAATTAGTATGGGTCAACCATCTGTCTTCAGTTGGTGACTTATTCATCCAACGAACTAAAAAATGATATTTAGAAGCTGTACTAATAGGTTCTTCCTTGGTGATGATGTAGTCAACTTCAAAGAAAAAAGCTCTACAAGTATGACAATATATGTCATACTAAAGAGTTAGACTGAATAAGTGGAGATTTACTAACTTTTTCATATAATTGAATATCTTCAATAATAATTAATGGATAAAGGTGAATATCAGCGGACAAATCACAGTGATAAGAATTAGTTCCAATATTCTTAAAAATTTTAAATTGCCCACATGCCCGTGTATGTAATTTCTTATATTTAGCGATTTGATATTGCTCAGGTCGAATGCGAATCAAAATGTAATCACCTTTTTATATTATTTTATTGAATGATTATGATTTACCTTAGAAGCATAGTTTTCCTTACTCATAGTAATTTGCTTTCTTATATCTTCATAGAGGCTTTAAAAGTCTTTAGTAAATGAGAATATTGCATCAAAAAATGGTATGTTTATTATATCTATTGGTAGTCTTGAGTTTTAACCATAAACTATCTCAAAATGTGAATTATTTATTATTTTAGAGACAATACTATTATAAGCAAATTTTGATGTAGGTAAATCTAAATCCTAATTTTGTAAACTTTTACCTACCAAACAACACCTAAGTAAGTTTCCTAAGATGCGGTTGAACACTTCAATTTGTCCATTTGTTTGTGGGTGAAAGGAAAAAAATTATAATTTGGTGCCTAATAATTTTTATAATCTTTTCCAAAAATATGAGATAAGCCTAACATCTTTATCAAAAATAATGGTTAAAGGGAGATCAAGGGGTCACACTATTTCCTTAAAAAATAATTTTGCTATGTGAAAAGCATCATTTATTTTTGAACAAGGTAAAAATGAGCCATTTTAAAGAACCTATCCATTACATTAAAAATGCTATTATGTTCTTGAGCTATTATAGGTAATCTTAAAGTAAAATCCATTGATAGATCTTCTCAAGGCCTATAAGGAACGGATAAGGTAGTGTATTGCTCAGATCTTTGTTTGGTTGTTTTGACTTATTTATAAATTAAACATTGGGCCCATAATTTTTGAACTTCTTGTTTTAATGAAAGCCAATAAAATATATATTTCAATAAACATATGATTTTATCCTTCCCAAAATGACCAGCTACACCTTCAGTATTCGGTAATAAGGAGATCTCTAAAGGAAGATTAAAGAATACATAGTTATTTTTCTTTATATAAATATCCATTTATTATGAAGTATGATTCTTGTAAGGTTATGGCTTATCTAAGTGTTCAAGATAAACTAGGTGAAAGTTAAGGCATGCCATCATCTTTAATTCCATCAATCTTAGGATTCTTAGACCTGAAGAAGAAATTATTAGGTTTACCCTGAATAAAATATCACTAGGTTTATTCTCAATTTCAGGCTTTTGCTTTAAAATAAAAGAACAGTCTTATAAAAAATCAATCCATTTAGCATGCCTATGAGTTAATTTTTGTTGAGTATTAATGAATTTTATGGCATGTTGATCAGAATTAAGTAAAATTTTTTATGTAAGAGATAGTGTCATTTCCTTAAGGATTAAATTACAACATAAAACTACTTATAATAAGTGGAATATTGTTGGTTTACTTCGTTTAATTTTTCACTAAAGAATGTTATATGATGATTCTCTTGACTCAAAATTTCACCTATCTTAATTTCTAAAGCATCACATGTCACTTCAAAGGATTTAAATAAATATGGAAGCTTAAGGTAGTGTGCAGAAGTGATTAGAACTTTAATTTATTCTAAGTCCCTTTGTGCAATAAGAGTCCAATAAAGTTGATTTAATTTTAGTATATCAGTTATTAGGAGTAGTAATGGTACTATAATTCTTGTTGTGTCTTTGATAAAAGGTGGATAAATAACGGATGCTTCTAACTTTAGTAAACCTTTTAGGTGATGACTAATCTAAAATTACTTTCACTTTGAAAGGATAAAGAAGCTCATATGGTGCACTATCCTTAAAATCAAAGAGAAGGGAAGAAATCATATTAGTTATGTGAGCCTCATTAGACTACGGTGTCACTTTTTTTACATGTAACAAGTGAAACAGAAATGGATCAGACAATTATTTTTGTAAGGCTCCAAAACCTATTGACTCTATCTTTGGGGTCAAAGAAAGAAGAATAGTTATTTTGAAGCAAGAATAAAAAATGGTAGTATTAGTCATACTAGTAGGATTTCTCACTACAATTAATTGAAGCTTGACGTTTTTCTTCATTTTAGGCTTAGGTTGCAACTCACAAGTTGTCTTATGTGGTGCTATGGAGGGTGTATTTTCTACTGACTTTATTGGAAGGAGTTTAATGATCTTATTATTATATTTAAAAATATATGTATTTTTCTTACCATAGTGAGTAACATTCATATCATACAACCAAGATCATCATAAAAGAATCTAAACAATGTCCATAAGAAGGATATCGTACCAATTTTGATCCTCATAGCTTCTTATTTTAATTGGAACTAAGCATCGATTGATGATAGGAAGAGATGTATGATTTACCTAGTTAACATGAAATGGCTCAGGGTGAGGTTCAAATATTAGATTGGCTTGAGTTAAAGTGTGTTGAAATGATATTCATAACACTTCATCCATCTATAACTAACCTATATCTCTTTTCATTACACAAAATACATGCGCTAAATTTTCTTTCTTATCCAATATTCTACCTCATTTTTAATTATAATAAGGCACCTTATCACATTAACTTGAAGGTTATCTATTAATTTCAATTTTTCATCAGATAATGGGGTGTCATCATAAACTATTTTTAGATTATCATTTATTGGGTTTTCAACTTCTTCTAAAAAATAAGATTAGGGATTTACAAGGATTTTGCATATGACCTTTTTTATGATATTCAAAACATATTACTTCTCTAGTGTTCTTAGAACTCCCTTCAATAAGTGTTTTAGAAATATGGGTTAGGTCAATCAGATGGGTGGGTCTAATAATATACCTATGGGATAAAGTGAAAGGTACTTGACTTTTAGTTCTAGAGATGGAGCAAATTTTTTTTGTTGTTTAACTAATAAGTCATAGTAAAAGGCTTCCTTTAAAGACTACGGGTCAAATAATTCAACTTCATTTCTAATATTAGTCCTAAGCCTAATAATAAATTTATTGGCTAATTGTTAATCATTATCAACATAATCAGTTTGAGAAATTAATTCTTCAAAAGTTTTCAAGTATTCAGTTACAAGAAGATTAGTTTGCCTCAAAGTTAATAATTGATTATGTAGTTTTTTATTATGATACCTAGGACAATACATTGATCTTAATATTTATTTCATTTATATTCAATTGAGGTTTATCTTTTTTAATCTTTATTCTTTAGCTAAAGTATTTGTTCAATAAATTTTAGCATGTACTATTAATTTTATTTTTGCAAAAGTAATTCTTTAATAATCATTCATTTTTTTACTAATCAAAGACGTCATCCATTTGAACTAACCAATCAATAAATTATTTGGGTCATGTACACCATCTTAAGTTCGAGCTTCTACTTTAACTCTTCAAGGTGGATCGTTAGAGTCTTCTATAATTTTAAAATAATATTTTCCTTTCCTCCATTTCTAGCAATTGGTGGTCTTCTAAGTGGCTATTTTTCTCTATATTGTGGGTATGAATCTTCCTAATCTGTCCCTATTGGTATAGTCTGAGTATGTATTAAAAGGGGAGTAGGTACTCTATTATTTTGTAGATGAGCTATAGAATTTGTATTTGTTCTTTAAGTTCTTACATTTGGTTTTTACTTTTTTTATAATATTTATTGATTTTTTAATCTATTTTTATGGATCCTAAGATCTAAGGCATCAACTAATCTAGTCAAGTTTTTAACTTGATCCTTAAAGATTGATTTTGGTGTCATGTAGATTTAAAAAAAATGATATATATATATATATATATATATAAGAGATTATATAAAAAAATGAAATAAAGCAAATAATTATAATATAATGTGCAATAAAAGTGAATTTTAGACTAAGAGAACTTCCAGGTGAGGAGGGGTATAAGACAAGTTACATCCTAAGGTCGCTTTAGATAGTTTAGTCTTTTTGATAAAGTTTTTATTTAGCCTCTAAAATCACTAAGTTTAACACACTTATATTCTTATGTATACAATTTTTATTATTTTTTAATGCAATAAAAAATGCTCAAAACTACCAAGTCACTTTTTTGGTTTAAGAAAGCAAGTTATCATATTTTAATAAACAAAATTCTAAAATTAACCATAAATATTAACAAAGATAAAGCAAATAATTAGCTTTTGATTTGTACTAATGGGTATGTTATATTTAGAGTAGAGTACTACCTCACTAAGGTATTCTCTTAAATTTTTTTTGTGGCAAGTTCCACATTCGGGAAATGGCTAAGTTATATAGTGGAGCTTACTAATTAAACCTTTTTGTTATCACCAAAAACTTGCAAGTAATATACATCTTTCCAAGCTACTAATATGAATTTAAACTATAATAAAAAATAATTAACATTACAAGTTCACAAGTTTGACGAAAAGTCTACTAGTTGAGATGTTCTCTTGGTTGAAGAATTTTTTATTGAATTCACTCCTTCTAGGCTTTGTTCTGATATCAAATTTGCTGGAGGTGTGCATTGTTTTTTTGGTGCGATTGAGAGAGTTAAATGATCATGGATATTTAGCTTGATATCTAAAGATATGTTTTAAAAATTTGGTGGGATATGATGGGTGTAGGATAATATAATTGTGAGAATACCTAAACTAGTCTTGTTTGGGCTAGATTGGGTTGACTTAAAATATAACTTTAATAAATGAGATTTAAGTGAGGTAAATGTCTAAATGTACTTGTTGATGTATAAGGTATGATATGTATTTATGTTATGGAGTAGTTGATTGGTATTTATAAGGTTTAAGGGATAATTTTGGAATAAAGACTAAGATTGGGCCATAATTAGTGAAGTACATGTATTATTAAGTGAAATGAATGTGTAGGCTTATGGAAGGGAGTAGAAGGCTTAGTGGATGGTTGGCGATGATTTTAATAAGTATGTAAAGGATATAAATAAGTTACTTAGGGTATTTGAAGTGAAAAAAAAGATATATTGGATAATTAGCATTCCCGCTAGAGATTTCTAAGGTTTGGTCATCAAGCTCTCAAACAACAATAATAATTGAAATAATTTATAATTACTGAAAGCTCTCCTTTCATTTGATAAAGGGGGCTATTTATAGCCATTAAAATCATCTTACAAAAATATATATATTTAAAACATGGAGGGAATGTTGGGAGACCATATTAATGTGAAGCATTAAGTTACCTTATTATTTTATGTCATCCACCCATTTCACATACTACTATTTTTTGTAAACTCAACCACTTAACATATCATGCTTTGAATTTTTAAATTCAATGTTTCAAAGCTAGAGTTTCTTAAAAGAAATTAAAATTTATAAAAAATTTTTTTAAAAAAGAAAAATCATAAAATGGGCCGTGGCAAGCTAATAAGCTAAATATTCTTCTTTCTTGAATTTTCTTGGGTTTTAGTTTGAAATCTAATAAATGGACCTTGAGTTCTAATTTCTTGATCCACATGATGTTCTACAACAATTAAAGATCAGCTTAATGTTCTATCCTAGTCATAAATAGACTCTCATCCAAACTCTATTAAACATTTTGGATGTATTCACTTGGACGATGGTTGAGATGCTGGGCATAGACATTAATATTGCTTATCATCGCTTAAAGGTTCATGAAAACATGCAACCCATCAACTAAAAATGAGAAAAATAGTAGTTATGCTTGCTGAGCCTATTAAGGAGGAAGTTACCAAGCTACTCGAGGCTAATTTCATTAGAGAGGTTCAATACCAAGAATGGGTGTCCAATGTAATAATGGAGCAAAAGTCAGGTGGAAAATGGAGAATACATGTTGACTTCACAAAATAAAACTTAGCATATGCAATGGGCACATATTCTCTCCCATGAATATTTGTGGACTCGATGACTGGATTCTCGATGAGTTTCCTAGACACGTTCTCTGGATACCATCAAATTCAAATGCACCCTATAAACTCCAAAAAATAAAAGATTTTAATTACTCTTGAAGGATTATATTGCTATAGAGTTATGCCCTTTGGACAAAAAAAGTATAGAGGCAGCATACTAAAGACTAGTGTATTGAATATTTAAAGAGTAGAAGGAAGTAATGTGGACATCCTGCTGGTCAAAAGCAAGTTGCCTATGTAACACATCCAAGACCATAAGGTGCACTAAAAAAGTAGAATATGCATCTTAATCCTTTGAAATGCAATTTTGATTTTGGAGAAAAGAACTTCTTTGGGCTTCTCATTACCCCTGATGTTATAAAGGCAAATCCAAATAAAATGAAGGCTACACTTGACATGCCCTCACCAAAAAATGTAAAAGAGGTACAATGGCTTATCAGGCTAGTAGCAGGGTTGAGCCGATTCATCTCAAAGGCTACAGAGCGATGCTCACTATTTTTCAAGTTCCTCATAGGAGCAATGAAATTCGTGTGAAATCAAAAATGTAAAAAGGCTTTGATGATTTAAAAAATTTACTCGCATCACCCCCTTTATTGCAGAGTCCAAAAGAGGGAGAAGTTATGTGATTGTACTTAAGAGTAGGGAAGACTCGATCAATTCAGTTCTTATTAGAGAAGAAGGTGGAAACTAATGGCCCATCTATTATGTCAACAAATCTCAGCAAGGTGTTAAGCTAAACTTCCTGCTCATGAAGAATTTCACACTCACACTAATCACCTCGGCCAAGCGACTAGGACCTTACTTCCAAGCATAGTCCATACAAGTTGTCATCGATAACCTGCTTATATTTGTACTCACTAAGCTTGTTCATTCATGAAGGCTATTGATATGGTTCATAGAGTTGAGTGAGTTTGACATATCATAGCCTAGAACTGTGATGAAAGCCTAAGTACTCATGGATTTTTTTTATTGAATTCAGTATCTCATAGGATATTCTCATCAAGCTAGAACCCTTATGATGGCTATATGTTAATGGTTCTTTTGGTGAACCAACTATGGGTGTAGAAATAATGCTGAAAAGTCTAGCAAGAATCACAATAACACAATCAGTCAAATTTGGTTTCAAGGTGATGAGTAATTAAGCCGAATATGAAGCTTTACCTGTTGGGCTACGATTCACTAGGGAGCTTAGAGTCATGCATGTAGCAGCTTATTCAGATTCATAATATGTAGTAAAATAAGTAAATGTAGAATATAAATTCTAAGATGAGTCTTTGTTAAAATACTTTGTTATAGTAGAGATAGAGATTAGGCAACTGGAATATTTCAGGATTGAGTAAATTCCCATAGATGAAAACCAACTCTTTAATTTATTATCCTGAGCTAGTGGACTCTAGGAGCATGCGATCATTCAACTTGCCCAATTGAGCATAAAAGAATAAGAATTAATGCAAGTTGATCCTGAACACTCACCAAGTTTGGTTGACCCTATCAAGAATTACTTACAAACTGGAGAATTTGAAGAAATGATAAAAAACTAGAGGATATTCAAAATCAAAGTAACCTAATACTTGTTGATAGAAGGAGAGTTATTTTAAAATTCAAAGACCTTACTTAACCTTAGATGTGTGAGAGAGTCTGAACAAAGGAAAGTCCTATAAGAAATACATTCTAGTGAGTGCGATAGTTATTCAATAGGAAGGACACTTGCTTATAGAATTCTTAGATAAAGATATTTTTAGGCCACACTCAATAAAGATGCTAAAGAGTTTATAAGGAGATGTATGTAGTGTCAAATGTTTGTGGTACTCCAGCAACAGTCATCACAACCTTTGCAACCCATCACCAGTCATTGGTCATTCGCTATTTAGGGGATGGATTTGATTGACCCCTTACTAATCACTAGTAGATAGAGAAAGTTCATTTCAGTTATGATTGACAATTTTAGCAAATGGATCGAAATGAAGCCACTCACAAAGATAACTTCTCAGATAATAAAAAAATTATTTGGACTGACATTATCTACAAATGTGGGTTACTAGTGGTGATTATCATTGATAATGTGCCTCAATTTGCTGAGAGAGGCTTAAAGGAGTTATGTGTGTCTTAAGGAATCAAGCTAAAATTTACATCAATGCATCACAGGTAGAGTAATAAACAAGTGGAGGCTGCTAATTAGAAGATCTTCAATTTGCTAAAAAAAAAGGTTGAAGGTGCCTAAGCTAAATGTGTAAACACTTTACAAGTAGTACTCTGGGCACTCAGAATGACTCCCACTAATGCAACATGACACTCACCATTCACATTATTGCAATCAATGGAGTATGAAGTTCAGTGCTAAAGAGTCCTGACAATGGAAAGAATGTGAAGTGAAGATAGCGAGTGGAGCAAAGGGAACTCATAAATTATGGAAGACATGCTTGATATACTCAAAATATTAAGAATCAAGGTGTCACTAAGATAAGAAAAAACATAAAGGTGAATGGTTAAGTACTATAACCATTTTTTGAAAGAGAAGTATTTCAAGAATGACAAACTAGTGCTGGAGAAGGTAGATGCCACTACTCAATAAATTGCTCTAGGAAAACTTTCCTATAACTAGGATGGGTCTTTTATAATCAAAGAACAAGTTGACCTTGACACGTACCGACTGCAATCTCATTCAAGCGATGATGTATTAAGATCATAGAATTTTAGAGACCTAAAGAAGTTTTACCTTAAAGGGAAAGTACCTACAATATGTGCTCGCTTTATTGGTTTCAAATTTATTATGTCTCATTATTTCCAATAGTAAAATTTTTATATATTACTCCTTAAATAAGTTAACTCGTAGAATGATGGTAGAAATTAAAGGAGCATATGCATATGCTTTATGAAAAAACCTTCACTCAGGATACTCGGTATGACATTTTGGCCTATGGAAATGTCCCAATCAATGAGTGAAAAAACATGAGCAAAAAATATGAATATATTCTACACCACTCTTGGTTCAAGAATATTAAAGTCAAAAAAGTAACCCTCGAGTTGAACTTTCTTTCAAAATCTATAGTGAAAGACTGACACCCTGTTAGGTCAGCATTTAAGCTCTGAGAAGACCAACTCTCATAGTTGGAAACTTAAAGACCAACATTATGTGTAGTTGGTTACTATAGTGTAAGACTTACACCCTGTAAGATCAGTAACTAAAGTCAAAAGACCAACTCTTCTAATTGGAAACTTAAAGGCCAACACTTCATGGTTGTCGATAATAGTGTAAAATTGATATCTCATGAGGTTAGTGAAACTCAAAAGACCAATACTACTTGCACTTGATGACTATAGTGTAAGACTGATACCCTGTGAGATTGGTGATTAAACTCAAAAAACAAACTCTCATAGTTGAAAACATAAAGACTAACACTCCATGCAGTTGGAGACTATATTGTAAGACTGACACCCCATGAGGTCGATAACTCAAACTCTAAAGATAAACTCTCCAAGTTGGTGGCAAAGAAACCATTGGAAAATAAAAGTTTAATATTTTAGATGGTGACTAACGATATATTGCGATCTCTCATGAAATCACACAACCAATAAAAGAGTATACTTAACTCGTTGTATTAAATGTGATGAGATTTCTCTCAATTGATTAGTGAATTGATAATATTTTAAGTCATGAAGCCGATCTATTCAAGTATAAAAAAAAGAGTATTACTCCAACACGTATACACAAACTCGCTACACTAAAGAGAATATTTAAGGGAGATTCTTACAAAATATTCTAAGACACAAACAACTCACCAAAGAGTGTTAATTTAATAGGTATACGCCAACTCGCCATGATAACATGACTGCCAAGGGATGTATTTTAACTTTATCGATGGCTTAAAATATTCTAAATAATGAACAAGAGTTATTCAAGTGATGACCAGTGAGGATCAGTTCAATGACCAAGCATTCATTCAATAACACTCAACAAGATAACAAATTCAGTCGCTATTCAGATAAGTATACTCGACTGCAAATACACTTGTACCCAATCATAGTTTTCATTTCATGTGAAACTTATAGTAAAGTGGCTAAAGTACATACATTCTACTCACTAGAAAAAAATAAAAAAAGAGGGAAATTTTTTACATATAAAAAAAATGAAGGAAGAGAGGATGTATCAACTTGTGATACCCTCATAATCATCATCATCGGAGTCTAGAAGTGCGAGCACATTGAAGAAGTCTAAAAACTTGGCATCCAAATAGCCATGTTTTACTTATTTAGCGATAATGTAGTTAGTGTTGTCTTTGAACTTCTGCTACAGAAGCTCGTGGTACTCATCAAAATCATGAAAGTCAGTGAATTGGGCTTCTTTCTTTTGACATGCGATGAGAGAGTTCTTTCTCGAACTCTCTTTCCATCTCACAAGGCGAGTAAGCTCCAAAGTCACCCTCTCCTTCTTCTCTTGGCAAGTAGCCTCAACCTGAAGGTCTTTATGCTTGGCTTCAAGAGATGTCAATTTTTTCTTCATACTCTCCAGCTTGGACTTATTAGCATAGGCCTCCATCATCTTCTCAAAGAACTTTTGACAGACTCCTTATGTTGATTTCCATGCCATGGACTAGATGGTCATAACAATATGTGGAAGGCTATTATTGAGAACATCACCCAAAAGATCATCGAACTCTTTTGAGAAGATGGCAGGCCTGAGTTCATAGCCATCATGGGTAGGCTCATGAAAGTTTGGAGTGAAGTTGCTTTCCCGGCTTTTGCTTTGGTCTTCCTCCTCCTTTGACTCGCTACTCAGCTAGGGAATACTAGGAGTCGAGCTCGTAGCTTTCTTTTTGGAATTCTTTGGAGTGGTGCTCAGTGCTTTACTTCATCGGCAGCCTCGTGGGAGCGACACTTGGTTCCCATTGCTTTTCTTTCTGACCTTGAGATAGGTTGGGTCCTCACCATTGACCACTCGCTCTCCTATTTCATGATCGCCTTCCTTGATGAATTATAGTACATTAGGACTAAGCTTTGGGGCTTCTGGAGTTTCCTCTCTTGCGAGTATACAAAGAAAAAAATTTAGACTCACAAAGTAAAAGGAATAGTAAGTATACACGGAAACCTCACCAAGGTTAGCAATAACCTTGATGAAGCAAAGGTAGAGAGAATTATTCAGTGTGTGACTAGTCTTGCCATGGCCTCCTCCTCTGATCATTCAACTTACCTAGCCTGGTCGCTTTACTCATTAGATAGGGAAGAGTGATAGTCGACATAGACCATGGTGACACGCTCTTTATAGAAGATGTTTTGAGTTCCACTTTTGTACTTTATTCTATAAATCATGGATTTTCAACAAGGTTGTCTAAAACTACATGGTCCTATCTTGGTGATCTTTTACCATGAATGGTCACCATAAGAGACCTATGTTCCACTGAATGTTCTCTTCTCACAAGCACAGGATGAAGGCGGTGATCATTGCCACCGAGTTGGAAATGATTTGGGTAGGTACTACTCTGAAAAAAATTAAAAATGTCTACCCACTTGCAGGGGAGAGGAAGCCTAAACCTATTCCTAAACTAAGCGAGTTGAATGCACAACTCATGCATCTTGGTCGAGTTGAGGCAATCACTCTAATCAGCCACTCGTACGGGGAAGTTAAGGTTGCCATCATAGTAGCCATAGAATACACAGGTCATGGTGGAAGAGTCTAACTTTAGGACCTCTTTGATCTGGACATGAGGAAAAGTCAAGGTTGCCTTCTTCAACAAAGCCATGCTCGCTTAAGCAAGAATGAGATCATAATCTACTCGCAAAGGGTTTACTCATTTATCTTAGAAGAGTAATAAAGTCTTAATTACTCTTAACTAGAAATAATTTATAGATGCGGTAAGAAAGGCATGGTAACATGAATGTCACATCAATCATTAAGTGAAGGATTTTTTACTCAAATTCTGTGAATATCTCACGGAACAGGGGCTACAGAAGAATAAGTAATGTGTAATAGTGGTAAAAAAATCAAATAGTATTTGTGAGCAAAAAAAATACATAATATTTACTTTTTTATTTTTATTTTTATTTTTACAAAATGGGCAAAAAGGTACAATGCACTCACTATAACACTTAAACATTATTTTTCAGCAACTTGATTACAGGGTACAATGCTATTCTTTAGCAAGTCCACCTTTCTTGGACATGTAATCAAATAAGAAATTCATGTTAGAAAAGAGAAGCGAAGTACTTTGTGACTTGAACTAGTTCTGAAGTAAGGTTATTTCAGCCCTCATGGTCATAAAGTTGTGCTGGTACTATTGTTGCTACAACTCTAGCTCTAATTGTGATTGCAGTATGCCTATGTATGGCTAAAATGAGTATATGACTTCTTTTAGGAGGGCGACCTCCCCTAGTTGGGTGGTGACCTCGGAGGAGTTAGTGAATATTCATTGATCTTTCTCCATGCCATTCCCTAGCCACCAAGATGACTCACCCTTCGTAGACTCATCGCTATCTCTATGAGAAAGAGAGAGAAAACTAACCATCATTTTCCTGATGTTAGTAGAGGTGAAGCTGGTTATAGTGATGTGAGTTTTAATGATCTCTCCTTGCTGATGTGAACTCTCCGTGAAGTCCACATGTAGTGTCACCAACTCAGTCTATGGCAAAGCTGGAGTCACCGTCAGTCGATGAGAAATGAACTCATTAAATATTGTAATGGAATTTCAATTAGAGGATTTGTTGTATGTCCCTTGAAAATGGAATCCACCTATCAGGCAAGTGGAATTCCTCTTTACTTGGGGTGTGGCTTAGCAAATCACTTATGGAAAGATGAAGTGATTCTATGGGACTATCTAGAATGTAAGAGGAATTAACTTGAAGGCTTGGTGAGTGCCCCTCACCATCCTCTATTGAGGCTTGAATGCTAATCATGCTTAGTTATGATCAAAGAAGAAAGCAAGAAACACAAACAAAAAAAGACTCGTAGTATGCCATAATGGCAAGTCTCACCTTAGCGAGACATTCCTCTATAGCCACCTTTCTAGTAGCTGGTCCAACCATTTGGCTCACCAGTACCTTCTTACACTAAATTAAAAGTGCATCCTCTCATCCTTCTGTTGAACTCATTTTTTATAAGGTTGACATCATTCCAAACCTAGTGATTAGGACCCATGATCTTAGATTAGGAGTTTTCTAATTAGGCACTTAGGACACTATACTTAGTGACTAGGTGTACAAGCAAATCAAAATCAAATATAAATCTAAAATAAAAATAATAATCAAATTTGAATTCAAAGCTAAATTGGAATCAAATCAAACTTAACACCCTAAAAATGAAAGCTTGAGTCATCCTAGTGAATCCTTCTAGGATCCAACCAAACCCAATTGGATTAGATGGACCCAATAAAATCCCATAAGTTTAATAAAAATCTAAATCAAATACATTTGAATTCAAATCTAAATTTAATTGAGCTTAGATTAAGGTAGTTAAAACTGTTGATCCAATTGATCATTTAAGCTCAAAATCACCTAAGTCCTAAAAAATCAATAAAATCAAAGAAAATCTAAATCAAGTCAAATAAATCAATGTACAAATATAAAGGAACCTAAAAATAAATCTATATGAGGTTCAAAGTGGCCAATCAGGTCATTTGACCTAGAGTGGACCATGTCTCCAAGTCAAAAAGTCAACCCATCAAATTCAATCAAATTGAGTAATTCTAAAAGTTTAAAATCATCAGATGAACATATTTAAATATAAATTTAAATAAAGCTAAATTCAATAAAGTCTCAAAAGGGTTGATTGGATCGTTTGATCTAAATAAATCCAAATGAACCTTATTGAAACTAAATTCAAATCAAACATTAAAAATTATTTAAAAATCATAAATGAACATAATTTAGTAATTATTTAGGTGTAATTTGATCAATTTGATTATTTGGCCCAAGTGAACTCAATTTGACCCATTAAGCTCAATTTAGGTCAAAATGAGTCAAAATAAAAAATAACTTCAAATCAAATGAAATTAATTACTCCAAATCATCTTAAACACTTAATCAAATAAGATTGGTACCCAAACATACCTCAATTAAGCCAAAATAATCATTTTACTTAATTAAACCCTGCTTAACCCATTTGGATTAACATGGGTTGATCTGATTTAAAATAAAAATCTAAGTTAAATCAAATGAAATTAATTGAGCATAATCATCACAAATGGTCAATTAAACATATTCAAAAAAAAAAAAAATAATTAAAAGTGGTCATGTAGGCTAAGAGGTTCAATTTGACCCATTTAAGTCAAAGGCTCAAATTTTACTTAAAACACTTCAAACCCTAACATGGCATGGATCAATTGAACCCTAAATCATCCAAGGGATAATCAACCATAATTACAACAATCATCCAATTCTAATTAATCAAATAAACTTTACACATCACAATCTAAATCAAATTAAATTAAATGAATGAAACTTAATAAAATGGGTCCAAACCCAACTTATAGCTCACTTTGAGGCTTGACTTGGACAAACCACAACAACCCAAGGATGCTAAGATGATGCTATAAGTCCATGAGATGATGAGGTGGCCATGGGAGAGGCAAGGTGGAGTTCATGGAATGCAAGCATGACTAACTCCCCCATCTTATCATCCCAAGACTTTACCCATGCTTGATTCCCCACTTCCTCAATGAATTCAAACATCATCTTTGACCTTCCCACTGCCTTCTCTGTTATGATGGGATCTCAATTCCCATGGCTGACCACCTCCCTATCAGGCCAACAAAATGGCTTTAGACCAAGTAAAAAGTGAAGGAGGAAAGCCACATTGAGGACTTTTGCACTCCAACACCTTCCTCAAGTCAAATCAACCTGAATGAACCTTCCTCCTTCTCCCTAAGCTCTCCAATCACTCCCCACTTGGCCTATGCTGGTCTCCACATCAATTCAAAGGGAGGAAAGACATGATTTCTCTTCTAGAGCTTTGCCTAGGTCCTTTGAACATTTTTGAAATGAAAGGAAATGTTAAGGATCTATGCTTATAATTTACCTTGAAACCTCTTTGTTTAATTTAGTTTGGTCGTTTGTGAAACAAGTTTGATCTCTAGTGAGATCAAACCATATAAATTGATTACAAATCAATCTATGATTTTTTTACAATCAAAATTTTACATTTATATCATGTAGATCAGCAAATTTTTGTTCCTAAATGCTGACGGTTCTCAGCCTCCGATAGAGGTTGAAGATAGAATCATCGCCATTTATTCCTTCTATTTGGAATAGATGAATGTGATTTAGAAGCACAATTTGATTTAAGATCCTATAGGAACTGCGAGATGATTCTAGGCCATTTGATCTTTGATGGGATGACTTTGATTTAAAGATCGGTCTCCGCCGCTTTAATGGTTGGATCCATGAGGATCCAACTAGCCCAATCATGCGACGCTATGTGTAAAGCGGCGTTTAGTCATCATCATGTTGATGATGACCAGGTTATGTGGGAAAACTCTATTTTCTAGATTTAAAAAGTACATGAAATACTAAATTTTTTTAAAATTCATAAAAGTTAAATTAGTCAATCAAAAATACAATTAAGGGCTCAATTGATTCATCTTAGTGGGAAGAATCCATTAAACCCAAAATCTCTAAATTTTCTTAGACAAATTTGAGTTAATTTAAGTTTAATTGAACAAAAACTAATTAAACTTAAAATACCCAACAAATCAATTTAAAATTTTGAGGAATTGAAATTAAGGTTAAAACACACTTTCAATTAAAATTTTGGGGAATTATTGGTCATTGAACTGAAAAATATAAAATTTTGAATCTCTAAACTTTAATTTAATAAAATAAATTAACAATAATTCAAAAAAATTAGGAAAAATATATGAAATTAACTTAAAACATCATAATAATGATCAATATATCAAAAAATATTAAAGCTAGCCGAAACTCATTAATCCTCCAAATGACCTAATTAGTGAATTAATTAAATAAATTTATTCATTTAATTAGCTTGAACTTTAAAAGTTCATTATAAATCAACCAAAAATATAAAAATTCTAAATAAACCCTCTTTGGATTCATCATTCAGCGAGGAATAGAAAAAGGAATTAAAGTCCCTAATAATTTCTAATAGCTTAATTAATTTGAGTTTTATTGAAAGTAATAAACCCTAATTAGTCTTAAAATATATCTCTAATCGAAGTGAGACTTTAGCAAAATAAAACTGGTATGGAACCCCAGTTGTCATAAAATTTTCATACCAAAATGACTTTTGGATTAAGAGTTATTAAAATTTCAAGTTCTAAGTCAATTCAAATCAAATAATAAATTAAGAAATTACAAAAATTATAAAAATTAATGAAACAAACTCAAAACATTTAAAATGACAATAGAGGTCTTAAAAAAATTTCTCAGCCCTCCGAAGTTAAGAAATCTTTAAAATTAGATATTTAGGGTTTAAGAAATAATTAAATGCATGAAATTAATTAAACATAAGTTCTTAAATTGATAAATTTATATTAAATAAAATAATTAATTGAAAATTATGATTAGTTAATCTCTAAATTTTACATTCAAATAAAATTTATTAAAATTGAAATCATAGCAAATTTACTTAATATTATGAGAATAATTGAAATTATAATTAAAATTAAATTATTGATGTAATTATCCATTCTAAATAACCTACAAGTTTTGGATGGCCTAGATTAGGTTTGGAACCTTAAGCACTTCATGGTTTTTAGATCTTTAGGCTAAGATCAATAGCCAAATAAAAATGAGAAAAACTTAACCATAAAATGTTCAATTAAATAATAAATCCTTAATTATAAAATACGCCTTAAATCAAGTTAAGCAATAAATCCAACGATTAAATCAATAAGACCTAAAATCATGAAATCTAAATAAGATATTGTAACTAAAGAAATCAAAATAAATCATTTGAAATCAAAAGATCTTTAAATCAAGTTTAATAAAAGAAAAGTCCTAATCAAATGAACCCTAAACTAAAACTAATTTTGAATCTTAACTTAGTAAAATAAACTAAATCAATCAACATAAAACTTAAACAAATCAAATTAAATCAAATAATTATTAAATTAAAATCAACATGCAAATCAAATAATTAAATTTAATAAACTAAATGATCAAACTCTTAATTGAAATTTAAATAAAAGATCATTTTAAATTATAATCAATTTACAACTTGATCAAATCAAGATACATTAAGTAATTAAAATTTAGTTAAATTTAAATGAAAATATAGAATCATTAAATTTAAGCAACATCTAAAATGAGTAAAAACCAATAAAATCTATAAAATGAAATAAAAATGAAGGAATTAAACACTAATTGAATTATAAAAATTGAATTAAACCAACTAAAACCTAATTAATCTAAAATATAAAATTTAAAATCAAAATATGTGAAATTAAATTACCTTAATGAACTTAAACTGTGAATTCTTAACTAGATTAAATGAACATAAGCCAAATTAAACACAATTCAACAAAATTATTCAAGTAATTTCAAAAAAGATTAATTACGATATGTAGATTTTTAGTTTGACACGTAGAATAAATTTTCACCTTTGGGTGCAGATTCCATTCTTTAAAATCTAAATTAAACTTTAATACAAAAAGAAATCTAAAATTGAAATAAAATTTAAAATCAACTTAATAATTTAAATCGAAACCCTCTAATGATAAAACTACCAAATTTTGAATTCTAATTAAAACTTGAACTTAAAAAGGACAATAACCATACCACTTTAACCCCTATTTCACGCACTAGATTGTTAGGTCACTGACCTTAGACTTATGTTATGCTTAATATCTGAGATAATTTATGATATGATGTGATGATTTTCTTATTTTGTGATGTACTATTTTAGAGGATATCTTGAAGCTGTTTACTCACTAGTCTAGATATTTGGACGTTATTTTCAGGACAACACTATTTTCTATAGGGGGCTATGCTTAAAGTGACCACTGTCATAAATTTAAATAAATATTGATTACTTGCAAGTGCTTCTTAAGACCCTGAGCATAGCCTAATGTGATAGGTAGGCTTGGTAGCTAGTGGTGCTAAGCCTGTATGTTTTAAATATAAACTGTTGGTGTACTGTATGTTTCCCTAACGTCTATTTTATAGTGTTTAGATTTTTTTTAATTTTAAAATATAATTTGAGTATATAATTAGGTTAGGATCTATGGGGTCTAGGAATAATAGGAGTTGACTTTACTTGTTAGTGGTCCCATGTATAGCCCAAGGAGGTCCTTGAAGAAGGTGATAATCCTAGATAAAGAATCTAATAGATCAAGACTTTAGTTCTAAGTCAGGCTATATAACGATAGACCTGAGCTGCCTATTTGCTTTTCTTCTAGGGTGTATAATGGTACCCAGCATCACTGCCCTATTCTATTTAAAAAATTTTGGCTTAATTTATTTTATGGTGCATTATAGAATTGCATGCTTTTCATATGTTTCTTTCTATGATTCTTGTATTTTGTGAGGAAGCCTAGATACATTAGACTCTAAGAAAAACTAATTTTTATACCCCATTAACTTTAAGTAAGTTAATTATGAATAAACAATTCATAATCTCACCATAATTAAAGCCTTAGGCATGAACAACTAAAAGGAACTAAAAATATTTAAACTTTGTGAACCATGCAAGAATATTCTTTGTACTTCTTGAATTAGGAGCTTCACTTATTGCACATAAGGGGGCATCTAACTTGAGGGATGACCACCCTTCCTTAGAAAGTGTTCCTTCTATTATTGATTTTGTCTATGACTCTTTTTAACTACATATCATTTTAGGCATGAATTTGCATACATAAAATCTAAAATTAATTTTGAGTCAAAATACATAAAAAATTTATTACATTAGTTAGATACATAACATACTAGTCTTTATCTTAAGGTTAAGAAGTGAGTTTAGGCTTAGCTTTTTTTATAAATATAATGGCTTAGCCATCTTGCATTCATAAGACTAAACTCATTGATTTAAAATTACTTAGGTAGTGTTTGGTGACAACTCTTCTAAGCGAGAAATAAGTCCAGAAGAGTTAGTGATAGGTTTATTTTCTCAAATGAGAAAGAGAACAAAGATTTCCCAAAAATTAAGTTAAGTTGAGCCTCTAACTTATGTTAGAAGCACTTTTAAACTTAGGTTTTGAAGCATCTTATTAGAATAAGTCTTCAACTCTTAGGTATTTTTACTGTCTTGTGCAATTAGAATCTAAGTCTTAGATTTCTAATAAAATATTAACTTAAAATTTTAATAATTTTAATCTCAATAATATAAAACATAACAACAGAATAGTTAAAATGCATACAGGATATCCTAGTATCCAAAAGCATTTCTTACTTATTCCCGATTGGATGCTAAAAAAATCTCTTCCTCTTCAAAGCGTTCTCTTTTGAATTTCTAAATTAACAATCCTTTTAAGATAAGCTCTGAAATTCATATAAAGGTAAAAAATCAATTCCTTTAATTGAGAGTTTTCTTAAGTAATTAACTATAATGGCTTGCCCTTACAAGAAACTCATAACCCTATAATAAATAAACCCTCTTCTATTTCACCATATATAGTTCAGGGGAAGAATCTTTGGAATATCATAGACCCATCTATTTTAGAAGTCATTTATTAAGTAATCAAGTCCATTTTATGGTGATGTGTTATCATTCAATGTCGTATTTGATTATCTAAATGAGAAACTCATGAATCCGTGCGGTGTCATAAATTTTCTTCACACCTTCTTATTTCGCATGAATACTCGAAGGTCACACTTAACAAAGACTCATCGAAGTAGCGTCCTTAGCAAGTTGAGTACTAAATTTTCTTTACAAGTTAAAAGATGTGGCTGGAGTTATAATCAACATAATAGGAAGAGATGGGATGACGTCTCAACCATGGGAATGACAGTGACCTTTTCTGACCTATGTGCTCTCTCCCTACCCACCGAGTCACAAGGTCAATATTATCACGAGGACTATTAGTGTTTATGATAGCTATGTTTTCTTAAATTTTACATACTCGACCCTAGAAGTCAAATAATTTATCTTAGTGAATAGTTGAAGAAATGTTGAACGCACTAAAGAAGGATAAATAATCCATTTATAGCCTTTCTTTTGTTGAAAATTTGGATTCAGTCAAAAGGTGTTGTGACATCTCAATAATTGCATAATTTTTTTTTTGATAATTAAAGGTTTACAACTAATCATCTTGTTCATTCTTCAACCTTTTTTTGCAAGGTACCTCTACAAAGATTAAAAGAATTGAGGAGCTAAATGCATACCTAAAGTAGTGGGCAGGAGCGATTTAATGAGTTTGAGTACCAAGACAAGCATACTCATCATAAAGGATACTCGATAAGAAAAGCTATCAGAATAAGAAGTGTTTGATAAGGCAATATCAACATGTACTAGTGAGTTAATGACTTAAAGATAATAATCCATAGTATGAGGCATGAATCAACCTGCTGCTAAGAAGAAAATACTGAAAGGAACGTGATGGCTACCATTCTCTGCCCAATCCTTACTAGCATACTCGCATGATAAAGGTCTACTCACCCCTACTGTTTAACAGATGCATACTCCCTCACATGTATATTAATCATCAGCTTGGGAGGGAATCCACCTATGCTTAATTTATCTTATCTATACATTCTATGTATAGCCACCCCTTGATATTATAAAAGGGGAACTCCTTTCTTATGCGGGGACCTACTTTCTCTAGACTCCTAGTCTTTGCACTTTGATCTTGAGAATAAAACTTATTATTTCTCTTACATTTTCTAACTTTCTTATCTTCCTATTTACAATATTTCTATCTAACCATATTTTCCAAGTATCTTAGAAGATTCCTCCTTCATCCACAAATAAATTTGGACTCAATATTGTGTGTATGCAACTTCCATTCCAAATTGGTTAGAATTCTATCAAGTCTTTCATGAACCCTTCCTTCTCAACATGTAATTGCAACCAATAAATCTTGCAACACAAAGCACAACCTTTAAAATATAGATTCAACAAAATCAACTAAGGTTTTAGGATTCGGATAGACCTCGCTTCTTTCTTCTCATCCCCACAAAACTATCATGTCGAAATCACCACCCACTAGCCACAATTCACGCACTATATTGTTAGGTCACTAACCCTAGACTTATGTTAAGCTTATGATCTGAGATGATTTATGATATGATGTGATGATTTTCTTATTTTATGGTGCACTATTTTAGATTGAATATCTTTAAGCTATTTACTCGCTAGCCTAGATATTTGGACATTCTTTTTAGGACAACACTATTTTCTATAGGGGATATGCTTAAAGCGACTGCTATCAAAAAATAAAATAAATATTGTTTACTTGCAGGTGCTGCTTAAGATGCTGAGAATAGCCTCGATAGGATAGGTAGGCTTGGTAGCTAGTGGTGCTATGCGTATATGTTTGAAATATAAACTGTTGGTGTACTGTATGTTTCCCTACCGTCTATTTTGTACAGTTTAGAATTTTTTTTTTGGAATTTTAAAATATAATTTGAGTCAAGAATTAGGTTAGGATCTATGGGGTCTAGGAATAATAGAAGTTGACTTTACTTGTTAGTGGTCCCATGTATAGCCCAAGGAGGTCCCTGAAGAAGGTGATAATCCTAGATGAAGAATCCAATAGATCAAGACTTTAGTTCTAGGTGAGGCTATATAAGGACTGGCCTGAGTTGCCTATTTGCTTTTTCTTCTAGGGTGTATAATGGTTCCCGGCATGAACAACTTATTCTAGTTAATAAATTTTGGCTTAATTTATTTTGTGGTGCATAATAGAACTGCATGCTTTTCATATATTTTTTTCTACGATTCATGTATTTTGTGATGTAGTCTAGATATGTTAGACTCTCAGGAAAACTAATTTTTCTACCACATTAAATTTATATAACTCAATTATGAATAAAAAATTCATAATCTCACCATAATTAAAGCCTTAGGATGAATAATTGAAAGCATCTAAAAATATTTTGACTTTGTGAACCATGCAAGCATATTCTTTGTATTTCTTGAATTAGGTGTTTCACTCATTACACATAAGGAGACATCTAACTTATGAGGATGAACACCCTTCCTAAGAAAGTGTGCCTTCAATTATTGATTTCACTAATGACTCTTTTTAACTACATATCATCTTAGGCATGAATTTGCATACATAAAATCTTAGAGTCAAAATACATAAAAAATATAATTACATGAGTTAGATGCATAACATACTAGTCTTAATCTTAAGGTTAAGAAGTGAGTTTAGGCTTAGCTTTCATTTATAAATATAATAGCTTAGCCATCTTGCATTCATAAGACTGAACTAATAGATTTAAAATTTCTTAGGTAGTGTTAGATGACAACTCTTCTAAGCAAGAAATAAGTCCAGAAGAGCCAGTGATAGGTCTATTTTCTAAAATGAGAAAGAGAACGAATATTTCCCAAAAATTAAATTAAGTTGAGCCTGTAACTTATGTTAGAAGCACTTTTAAACTTAGGTTTTGAAGGATCTTATTAGAACAAGTCTTCAACTTTTAGGCATTTTTACAATCTTGTGCAATTAGAATCTAAGTCTTAGATTTCTAATAAAACATCAACTCAAAATTCTAATAATTTCAATTTCAATAACATAAAACATAATAGCAGAATAATTGAAATGCTTATGGGATATCCCAGTATCCAAAAGCATTTCTTACTTATTCCCGATTGGATGTTAAAAGGAACTCTTCCTTTTGAAGCGTTCTCTTTTAAATTTAAATTAACAATCCTTTTAAGATAAGCTCTAAATTTCATATAAATGTAAAAATTAATTCCTTTAATTGAGAGTTTTCTTAAGAATTTATTTCTTTCTTAAGATGTAATTAACTATAATGGCTTGCCCTTACAGGAAACTCATAATCATATAATAAATAAACCCTCTTCTATTTCACTATATAGTTTAGGGGAAGAATCTTTGGAATATCGTATGCCCATCTATTGAGTCTTTTATTAAGTAATCAAGTCCATTTTAAGGTGATATTTTCTTCTCTTAATATGATATGTTATCGTTCAGTGGATTATTTGATTATCTAACTGAAAAATTTCTGAATCTGTGCGATGTCATAAATTTTCTTCGGACCTTCTTCTTTCCTATGAATACTCGAAGGTACCACTTAATAAAGACTCATCGAAGTAGCTAGTCCTCAGCAAGTTGATTATTAAATTTTCTTTGTGAGTTAAAAAAAGTGCCTGGAGTTATAGTCAACATATTAGGAAGAGCTGGGATGCTCTCCTTAACCATGGGAATGGCAGTCACCTCTTCCGACCTATTTGCTCGCTCCCTACCCACTGAGTCACATGATCAATATCATCATGAGGACTATTAATGTCTATGATAACTATGTTTTCTTAAATTTATCATACTTGACCCCTAGAAGTAAAAGAATTTATCTAAGTAATAGTTGAAGAAATGTTGAATACACTAAAGAAGAATAAAGGATCCATTTATAGCCTATAGAGTGTTGAAAATTTGGATTTGCATAATTTTTTTTAGATAATTAAACATTTATAGCTAATCATCATGTTCATTATTCTACTATTTTTATGAGGTACCTCTACAAGGAGTAGAAGAATCGAGGAGCTAAATGCATACCTAAAGTAGTGGGTAGGAATGATCTAATGAGTTTGAGTAGGAAGACAAGCGTACTCAACATAAAGAATACTCGATAAGAAAAGTTGTCAGAATAATGAGTGTCTGATATGGAAAGATTAGCTTGTACTAGTGAGTTAATGACTTAGAGATAATAATCCATAGAATGAGGCATGAATCAACATGCTGATAACAAGAAAATACTAAAAGGAACATGATGGCTACTCTTATCTGCCCAATCCTTACTAGCATACTCACATGATAAAGGTCTACTCACCCCCACTCCCACTATCTAACAGATGCATACTCCCTCACATGTATACCAATCATCAGCTTGGGTGGGAATCCACATATACTCGGTTTATCATATCTATTCTTTCTATGTATAGCCACCCCTTGATATTACAAAAGGGAAACTCTTCTCTTATGTGGGGACCTACTCTCTCTAGACTCCTATTCTTTGACTTTGATCTTGAAAATAAAACTTATTATTCCTCTTACATTTTCTAACTTCTTTATCTTTAGGTTTATAATATTTTTGTCTAACCCTATTCCCAGGTATCTTAGAAGATTCCTCCTTCATCCACAAACAAATTTGGATTCAATATTATGTGTATGCAACTTCCATTCCAAATTGGTTAGAATTCTATCAAGTCTTTCATGAACCCTTCCTTCTCAACATGTAATTGCAACAAATAAATTTTGCATCACAAAGCACAACCTTCAAAATATAGATTCAACAAAATCAACTAAGGTTTTAGGATTAGGACAGACCTCGCTCCTTTCTTCTCATCCTCACAAAACTATGATGTTGAAATCACCATCCACTAGCCATAATTCACTTAAATTCTTCCAATGTTGATAAGATGGGGCCAAGCTCAGTTCTACTAACATGGGAGCATGAAGCATACACTATAGTAGAAAATATAGTAGCCCTCAAAGTGAGGCCTTAGCATGAACAAATTGGGGATGATCTACAATAATATCAAATATGAAGTCATCTTTATAGAATATCTAAATCTTATTATTGTAGTTTGTGATGACATTATGCATTCTAAAGAATTTTAATAGCCTACCACTCCTATTATAAGCTGCAATGGGCTTCAGGATGCCAAAGTCACCAAATTTTTTATTTTTTTTAAGTTTTTTAGTTTTTAGATTTAGCATGGGGCTTAACAATACCTTTAATATTGAAAAAAGAGATTAATCATTTGGAAGTATGTTGGTTTGCATGTTATCTGAGGCATACATATTTCTTTTGCTATTTGATCTCCTCACTATTTTGGGTTGGTCTTTCAACAAACCTTCAATTCTCTCATGCCTTTCTTATTCACTTGCATCCAGCTCACATTTGATTCATGTACCAAAGATTGTATTTGATTTTTATTAATTTGGCCAGCTAATCCACTAAAGTTATTTTTTAAGATAGTCTTTCAAGACATCATCTACAAGAATATATTTCTCCAAATTGATATATGGCCATTTGCTAAGAAATTGGTGTATCTTATTGATTTTTATTTCACTAGAGAAGTATCATTTAGGGAATTAATTAATTTATAATCAAGAATTACTAAATTATAAATAACCATAAGATTGCTAGAATTTTAGAGGTTTCAGGGACATTTGCATCCTCAACAACAATCCTGGTATAAACTTGAGATGCCTCCTGATGTTATGATTTGGACAAGAGAATCAAATATTCCTCAACAACATGATAAAAATGCTTATAATGATTGCAATATTTTGGTTTGCTCCAAGAACCAATTTTTTCCAATACCCAAACCTACTAGCACTTGTGCAAAGCCAAACTTTGTCATTATGATTAGCAATCACATTTATTTCCATTAGTACACTAGCAATTGAAGGTCTAAAGAGGACAACCGTTGGGATGTCCATATGTAGAGGTCTTCCATTAATATCAACGAAAGAGAAAAGAACCTGCTTGTTAAAGTAATGCACCTTTAGTCCAAGGAATTGCACCTACAGTGGAACCACATGTGATTCAGCCTCTAGGGTGAAGTGCATAATCCATTTTAGAATTCTTAAAAGGAACTCATTAATGTAGAAAATTTTTATGGCAAAGAATTTAACATAGCCATCCTCATTCTTTAATATGATAAGATAGTGCTTTAAATTGGTATAGTCCACCATCCACTTTCCAATTAGTTTAAGGTCACCAAACAACTTCGTGATGTTTGCAAGTGAAATGCATTTTGTTGTGCATTTTGCAATTTGGAAAAATTTAAATGGTGCAACAATATTGGTTAATTCTTTATCATTTAAGATAATAGTTAGCTTCCCCATCTTACTAACATGCCTTTTAATGGATAGAAAAGCATATCACTTTTTGGTTCCAAAAGACATCAAAGTAGGAGGGGGAAACGGTTGCTGTGGCTCCATCAAAACTTTGAGTGGAGAAACTGGCTCCATTAAGAGTAGCAACATAGAACGTCTTCTCCATGATTAGAGCAACATAATTTATACAAAAAGGAAGAAGAAGACCAATAAAATGATAAACCATGGCACAACTCCACAGTCGCATGCAATTAATGACTTAGTAAGGAGTACAATCAGCTCAAGGGCAAAATGGGTAAGGGAAAGAGATCAAGAAAAATGTAAAAGTAATATTGGTCTAGATTTCATGGATCCATCTATAATAGCTCTAAATAATTATTTTATGATTAATATACATATATATTAGAAAATAAATGTGAGGTTAAAATTTTATGAGTTATCATTATTTGTAGTGATCATGATATAGTGAAGTTATTTCATATAAAAAGTCTGTACTTGGAAAAATAAATTTTAATCTTAGTATTTACTAGTTTTGAGAGATCTTGAGTTCAAACTAAATAAAGTCATCAACAAAAAAGATGTAAAAATTTAATTCTTTATCATCAACTAAATATAATAGTCAGCTTCCCCATCTTACTAACATCAAAGTAGGAGGGGGAAATGGTTGCTATGGTTGCATCAAAACTTTGAGTGGAGCAACTAGCTCCATTAAGAGTAGCAACATAGAACCTCTTCTCCATGATTAGAGCAACATAATTTATAAAAAAGAAGAAGAAGACTAATGAAACAATAAACCAACATGGCACAACTCCATCATCGCATGCAATTAATGACTTAGTAAGGAGTACAATCAGCTCAAGGGAAAAATGGGTAAGGAAAAGAGATCAAGAAAAATGTCGAAGTAATCTTGGTCTAGATTTCATGGATCCATCTATAATAGCTCTAAATAATTATTTTATAATTAATATACATATATATTATAAAATAAATGTGAGGTTAAAATTTTATGAGTTATCATTATTTGTAGTGATCATGATATAGTGAAGTTATTTTCATATAAAAAGTCTGTACTTAGAACAATAAATTTTAATCTTAGTGTTTACTAGTTTTGAGAGATCTTGAGTTCAAACTAAATAAAGTCATCAATAAAAAAGATGTGAAAATTTTTATTAGATTTCTACAACATATAAGAACTTAAAATTTTTGCTAATAAATAAAATAGTTTTGATCAAAATACTAAGAAGTAGTCAATAGCATCCAAATACATAATTATTAATATTGCTTTAATTTTTTTATATTTTGAAGGCTTTAGAGATCAAATTGAATAAGTAATCAACATAAAAATTATGTAAAATATTTCTAACTTCCTAGAACATATAGGAACTTAATTTTTAAATAAGAAATATTAAAATTATCACTAAAATACTTATAGGTGGTCAATATATTTGAATTTACAAAATTGTTTTATTTTTAAGTATGATTATTATCTTTAATTATGATTAGAATAGATAATAAAACTAATAATTAATAATATTTATTTTATTAATCAATACCAACATAATTACTTAATTTTATAATAATTGCATGTTTAAATAAAAGAAAGTATGGCATGAGAATATGCATGGATGAATATAAATGGCTAGTTTTGGTGGAAAAAGAATTAATAAGAAAAGTTGACTTTGAAAATTTCTTATTTCAAAAAACATTAGGGAAAAAACCTAGTAAGTGCTAGAGAAGGGATGAGAAGGAGAAGAGTAAGGTTGAGTTACATTTAGGGGATGTTTGGTTGCCTGAAAAAGGAATACAGTGTAAAAGGAATGTAGTGTATTTAGATTACTTTAGATTGTTTGATTAAAAATTATATAAATACACGAGTTTATTTTTTTGTTTGGTAAAATAAATATAATGTAAAGTATTTTGAAGATTTTAGGTTGTGGCGTCGATGAGGTGGCAACGGCTACGAACGACGATGATGACGTGACGTGGCTACGTAACACTTTATATATTAGTGTATTTAGAATTCGCCCAGATTTGGGCGTATTCCAAATACACCAAAATTTAATCTTTTAATGAATTCTAAATGCATTACATCACTTGAAAATTTACTTTGTATCGTGTCAAACGTAAAAAAAGTTGAAACCCCTGCATTTACTTTACTTTACTTTCCATTCTAACCAAACAACCCCTTAATGTGCTTTATGAAGACTAATTTTTTGAGAATTTTACTCATAAAAAAGTATGTAGAAAATATTAAATATTTTGTTACATGATGTTTAAGAGTTGATTTGTAATAGAAAACTAAAAAGACTATTCTTGTTAATGGAATCAATCTATTTATGATGAACTAGTTACACTTTTTACATGTAGTTTTATGTTAATTGTTTATATCATGTAATTTTTTCTTAAATCATGATTTAGTTCATGACATATTTTATCGCTAGGATTATGTACCATACATGATTAGTAAGCAAATGATAATTTGTTATATTAAATATATAGAAATATTTTAGGTATCATATGAGTATCATATGTATTTTTAAACTAGCCCTAAATTTGTAAGGTGTTTAATGTTATTTATCTAAGACATATTAATACCTTATGAAAACCTAATATGATTTATTGTATATTTAATGTTTTTGATAGTATATCTTTCAAAATTTGTAACTCAAATATATGCTATATTAAAAAAAAATAAATGAATTTAAGATATCATATAAGTTAATCATGTAAAGTAAAAATCCTTTATGTGTTGAATTTTTGTATACTTTCATCATATTTAAACTAATATGCAAAGTGCCCAACAAGAATTAAATATTAATATAAAATATTTATGTTGTGATTATTATTTTACATATATGAGCATTTAAGTTGAAAGTAAAGAATCATGGAAAATAAGTTTATACTATGATATGTTATCTTATATAAATAATGACACATTATTTTATGTATATTAAATAAATGTTAAATTATATAAATGAATAAAGTGTATGCATAATGAAAGGATGGCTAAATAAACAATCTATCGTTGGGTGGATTTAAAGATTATCCTTGTGAGTGCAAACTAATTAGTTTGTTTAAATGACTAAAAGAAAATAGGTGGAGGGTTCTTTATATTGTGTAAAAGGGAATAAATTTGGGTAATATGTATAATGATATAAGATGAATATGATGCTTAGGAAAAATAACATGATTATCCTATTCATGTTGAAGAAGACTTGGTTTCTAACTAATGATGAAATGATATGATGTGAAAGATAGTCAATCCATTTATTAACTAAGTATAAGAATGCTAGTATATATGTTATGATATCAATTATAAATGAGTTAAATGTAATATTATGCTTGTGAATATCAGAAGTTATGTTAAATAGGTACTCTTATGTAAGAATAATAATGATGTGATTATATATATATATATAATAGTTTTAAAAGAAGTAGTAACTGTTTAAAATGAGATGTAAATGAATATGTATCTTTCCATCTCCTCAACTCTAACTTTAAAATTTACTATGATGTATGGATTATATGGGTTGGGGTGTAACACTATCATCCCAAGCTATCAAGATAAAAAAAAACATTGCAAACAAGTGAGATAACATTCTATTATATAGAAAGCTTACATGACAATAATTAGTGAATCATCAAAAAGTCAATAAGGAGCACACAAAGCTCAAGGGGTAAATGGGTAAAAGGAAGAAAAATGTATAAACAAGATTAGTTTGGATTTTATGGACACATCAGGTGTTAAGCCTAAGGTCATTTAGTTTTGTAAGGTTGCCAACCCAACCTAGTTATGAGCCATTCTATTAGTAATTATGAACTGCATCTTCTAGACTTAGCCTTATGACCTCAAAATAGGGAAAACTCAGGATATCTAAGGTAATGAGCCAGTGTAGTTAAAAAATTTGCTTATATATGTCCATAATAAAATAAAGAGGAGTAGTCGAGTTATTCTCAACCATCTTAAATAATTTAAGTAATATTGTACATATATTAGTTTTATTTTGCTCTTGATCTTTTCTCCTAGTTTATATTATATATTTATTCATTGAGAACATTGTACTTGACCAATAAGGTTTTATTAGACATAAAATTTTGAAATCTTGCAAATTTTTTTTTCTATAGCTAAATTGAGCCATCATAGAACCACAACATTATAAATAAAATAATATATAACATTATAGCATTTATATATTATTGCAAGGTCATTGTAAAAGTAGAAATAAAAAATCAATGATTGTACATTGGGGTGCCAGTCCAAGAATATCCAAAATAACATGTGACACAATATATCAAAATATCATAACACTTAATTTTGAATTTTAACCACCCTCAAAGGAACCTCATATTAAGCATCGAAAGATTTACACATCAAAATGATCTTACTATATCCTCCTTATATTTGGCCACTAAAGGGTTGTGAGCTATCATAATACTTAAGTGTGGGTCATAGTCGGTGTATATTATGGTTGACTTGTATGATCATGATGACTTACAAAGCTAAGTGATTTATAAGAGTACAACCTTTTTAAGGCTTATCACTTTATCAATCAAAGTGATAGGCTTTATGCTAGTTAAACTTTTTTAAATAGTCATATGAAAGATAATTATGAATAATTTTTTATTAGATGAATTATGATATAATAATGATAATAAGTTAATTATAATCACAAGTAAGCCTTGTCAAATTAGGCAGATCTTAACTTAAAGTGTCGATATCACTTTGTTTGTTTGCAAATGTATTAATACAATGTAAATAGTTGAAAATAGCAACTATCAGAATTTAGGTGTTGAAGTGGGATTTGAACACTTGAAGATCAAAAAGTTCCAAATATATAAGAAAATATTTTAAATATTTAGAGTGCAAGGTAGGACATAATAAAAACCATATATCTAGAAGAGGGATGGAACAACGTACATATGTATACTCGGAACAAAAGGTGTTAGTGTGCAAAAAAATTAAATTAACATTATGATACAATCTTCAAATAAAATATTTCTTAAAAGAAGATAAGAAGAGGATCATGATAAAGTTTTCAAATTTCATATAAACTCATAGTAAATATTTATTTATAAAGATGCTATCAAGTTATAAAAAAATTTAAGGGAATGTGGTTTACCCGATCTCCCAAATGGACTAGGATCCCTCCATTTTGTCAATTAAACTTTTGGACACCTTTAACAGAAATTCTTTATAGATGGAAACATATCTTTATTTTATTTTATTTTCTAGGTTATTTAAAAAAGAATCTTGATTAATTATTATCACAAAAAAGTGATCTAAACACTCAATGCCACTCCATAAGATTAACGACCATAAATAAGCAAGATGAAAACATAAAAGCTTATATTATAATAATCATTGAATAACCAAAGACTCAATAAGAAGTATGGTGGGCCTAAGAGGGTAAGTGGGTAAAGGTAAGATATTAAGAGGTAAAAATAGCCTTAATTTGGGCTTTATAAATCCATCATCCTAAACTGTGAAGCCTAAAGTCACACAGCATGGGAAGGTAGTCAACCCAACCATGAGATACTATGTTAGAAACCATGAATTGCATTATCCAAAGTTAGTTGCATGACCTAAATAAAAGAAAATTTTGAATTTCTTAGATTGATGATTTCCAAGGAAAAAAATTGAAAAAGATGTAGGATTTACAATCTCTATGAAAATAAATAAATGATTATAGAAAAAAATGAGATGGATCAATTACGCTGAACCAAAGCTACTCGAATTTGGACTTTCAGTGCAATCTAGTCTAGGTTGCTACCTCCTAGCATATTAAGACTTCCTAGGCATGATTAAAAATGTGCCTACCTAAGGATCTATCATTAGGGATATGACATGTCATGTAGGTTATCTATCCTTTGGTGAAGATCTCTATTGCATGTTTAACTTGGTCTTGCTATGAATGTGCATCGGTGCTTAAGAGTTCTGATCATTGAGTAGCTCTATCTTAGACCTCGTCTAGAAGGCATAAGAGGGAAAATATAATGTAAAATATTTATTTAGAAAGATTCATAATTTTAATTTTGTAATATTTTCTAAATCAATTTTAAGGTTATTTATTATTTTATTAAAGTTGGTAGAAACATTTTATCTTATGATCCTGGCAAGAAAGCATCCATTCCTGAAACAATCAGTTTATAATAAGAAAGTGAAAACAATACATAATCAAAGCAAAAATAAATCATCACTATGCTCTGATTGCTATAAAAACATTGATAATTGGTTGATGTCGTTGAGTATTTAGCTTATACGTACTCATAAAAAATAGAAAGGGGCACCTAATTTCTACCCAATAACCCCATAATATTTTTTTATAATAAAACATATGTATTAGTTTCTCTTTACTTTTGATCCTTTCTTTTATTTTAGGATGCATATTGGTTCATTAGGTATTGAATTACCTTGTACTAGGTTGAAAAACTTTGCTTGTACTATACTTTTATAGATATAAAATCTTAAAGAGACTAAATATATATTATATAGAAGAATATAACTTTATAGATTTATAATATTCAACATTTATATATTGATGCATTACCCCTATATAAGTTAAAATAAAAGTAATGGCCATACATCTAGACTTGCAAAAAATATCTCTATCTTAATTAACAAGTATGATTTAGTCAAGTAAAAATTAGAAAACAAATGGTTTTAGCCAAACACAAATTTGAACTTGATCCAAAAAATGTCCAAGTTCATAAGAGAAAATAAGCATAATCATAAGAATGCATCCATACTATGAATAGATGGAGTCATTATATGCATGAATAGTATCAAATCCAAATATTTTCATGAAATGTGGTGGAGTGTTGAATTCAAATCTAATCGTGGATAGAGAAAGAACCTTTTGAGATACCTGGGTAACATAGTTAAGTAGAAAGATTGCTGGCAGGATGATAGGAAAGTGGGAAAGTTCATGAGAAATAATAATATTTATTGCTTAGAATGTGAGTACAAAGTACATGGGTTTAGAGTGAGAGCCACATGGGCCCCTGTATGAAAGAAGTCCCCCTTTTAAAATATCAAGGGGTGATTGTATGTAGAAAAATAATGTAAGGCAAATTTAATATTAATAAATTCTCACCTTAGCTAATAGTGATGGGCGAGTAACCTGTTATCTAGTGAGTGTGCGAGTGAGGTTAGAGTAGAGGAGAGTAGACACATTATTCCTCTATATAGTCACTAGATGCTAATGAGTTGGATTATGTTTTGTGATTGGGTCATTGCTCTTTAAGTCCTTTGGCTCGCTGGGTTAGATTTATCTTCCCTTATTAGATGCTCATTCTAGTGGGTATATTTATTCTAGGTCATTGAGTACCCATTATACGAGCACATTTGTCTTGATGTATAGGCTCACTTGGGCCTACCCACTGCTTTGGATATAAATTTACTATTTGATTCTTCTACTCTTTATAGAGGTACCTCTTTAAAAAGATAGAAGAATAATTAGATGTAAATATTTAATGATTTGAGAAAATTCATGTAATTATTCAGAGGTTAGATCACCTTTGGGCTGATCCAATTTTTCAATGCTTTGGAGGCTATAAATGGATCATTTCTTTCTTTTTTTCACATGCTCAACATTCTTTCAGCTACTCACTCAAATAAATCTTCAACATCCTAAGAGTTGACACTACAAAACTCAATAAAACATAATTTCCATGGATGCAAAGAAAACTCATGGTGACATTGATCTTGCAATTCTATGGGCAGGCCTTCTCCAAAAAGCTAAAAAAGCAAAGAATTTAGAAGAGGCCACTGCCATCCATGTAGTTGTAGTAAGCATTTTAGTTACTCCAACTACAGTAACAACCACCCCAACTACTCCCTCTGATCTACAATGAGAATTTAAGACATGTCTATTTGAGGAGCCGAGTCACTATGGTGAGTGTGAGACCTATGAGTGTTCCTAAAGAAGAGAGAGGAGAGGAAGATGCACCTTTGATTCAGCATAGGAAGGTGATGATGAGCTGAATAATTGGGCCAACAAGAATGGCTGTAGAGGAATGTCTTCCAGAGGTGAGAGTTGCTTTTTATTACGTGCTACGAGCATCTTTATCCTAGTCTCTTACTTTTTTCCTTTGGGAACAACTGAGCATGTCTAGCATTCAAGCTTCAATAGAGAATTGTGAGGAACAGTCGTTGGCCCTCCAGGTCATTTCTTTCGATAGTTCAGGTAACTTCATTGAGTTACTTCACCTTTATATAGGCGATTTGCAAGGTCATTTTTCAAGTTTAGAGGAATTCCACTTAGTCAATAAATGGCTTCTCTTCTCAAGGCATGGACATGTAGCAAATCCTCTTATTAAAATTTCTCTCCTAATTTTTGAAGAATTTCTTTTTCCCTGATTATATCAGCACCATGCGTGGATTTGGAAGAGAGTTTCAGCTTGGGGTGACTATTGATGCTCCTGTTGTTATGATCTGCTTTACTTCTACCGACATAAAAAAATGATGGCCAATTTTTCCTATCTTATTTACAAAGATAATGACAAGTCTATAATGGATGAGTCCACTCGATGATCGAGGAATGACATGGAAGAAGAATAGCGAGAATTTGTAGAATCTTTCTAGGTCATCACTCTATGAGGGGAGGTCGCCCTCTTGAAGAAAGCTTTAGATTTGTCCCAGAGGGATATAGGTGAGTTGTGAGCATAATTGGAGCTAGAGTCATAGAGATGGTTGTTCTTGGAGGTAAAGTACTAATGCAAGTTCATGACCATAAGGGTTGAGATAGCATTACTTCAAAAGTTGGTCAAGTCTTGAAGTATTTCCATTCTCCTTCCTAGCATAAATTTCTTGTTTGATTATATATGCAAGAAAGGTGGACTCACCAAGAACTTACATTTGGACCCTATAATAAAATGGGTAAAAAATTAATGCATTAGGGTTGTAATGAGTGTGTTGTACTTTTGCCTCTAAATAAAGGCAAATATTTTTGTATTTTTCTATTCATGAATACTATTAAATTTTTTTTATTATTGCACATTAATTATTTTCTTGTAGCCCTTATCACTTGAGATATTCAAAGGATTCATGTAATTATTTCTTCATTAAATGCTTGATTTTATGACCATTTTACCACATCTTTCTTGCCGCATCTACAAATTCTCCTTAGTTAGAGTAGTTAGGGCTTTATTGCTATCCTTGAGGTCTGCAAGTAGAACTTTCTTGTTAGTAGATCTTGATATCTTTTTAATCATCAACGAGCATGGGTTTGCTAAAGAAGGTTGCTTCATCTTTTCACCAGACCCAAATCAAAGATGTTCCCAAGTTGGACTCTTCCATTATGATCTCTATATTTTATAGATACTGTAGCATGAATTCAATTTTCATTGTGTGAGTAGCCAAGAGGATTGAGCATCTCAACTCAATAAGGATGCATAAGCTATGTATTCCACTCATAATTTGAGGAATGGGTTCCAACTTCCACTTCCTTGCGAGTGGATTGACATCCCATCCCATACTTCTTTAGAGTGGTTTCCACCTAAGTCCTTGCCAATTCAGTGGTGATCATCACAACTTTCATCTTATGCTTGTGGTAAGAGGGCATTCCATAAAGCCTAGACCTCTTTTGTTCAGCTTTCATGGTAAAAGGCCACCAGAAGTGGCGCTCGCAACTTTTGTTTGCGAAGAGCACAACTCAATCCCCAGTGTCGACTATCCCTCTTCCTTATCAGTTAAACGAGACCACCAAGCTCGATAAGTTGAGTGTATAGGAGGAGTAGACAATAGAGAGGCTGCATGATTATAGCCTAAATGTGTCTCTTTACCTTCACTTTGATAAGGTTTTCTCCATCCTTGGTAAATTTCCTTTTCTTTTTACTCGCTAGTCCTTTTAATCTTTTAGTGACTCATTCTTCTAATTTTTCTCTTCTTATTTACTCTCAGGAGAGGTTGCTCTTACTACCCCTTAGCTTAGCCTTGAAGTACTTTATTTTCTTTAGAAAAGAGATCATGATATTGGCGAGCGAGTAGTCAGTGGGAAGGACTTGATCATTCTTAAGGTTGACGAGTAGGAAGAAGAAGGGGAGGTGAGTGCAGCTTCCACTGAGGGCATTGATGAGGCCAGGCTATGTACAGCTACCAGGAAGTCCAAAAAAGGAGTTGTAAGCTCTACTCCTCATAGTTACTAGTATAGCAGCGAGTTTGTAGAGGAGGAAGAGCATGAGGAAGGCTTGGAGGATATCTATACTCTAAACGTAAGCGAGCCCACACGTGAAGCCTACAAGCTTGACTCTTCCATCTACTCGTGGGATCTTGATAAGCTTTTGTGCAGCCTTTCAAATGCTCGCATGCCACATGTTGTTATAACTACTCAAGAAATAGCGTGACAATCAACTTGAGAAGTTTGCCATAAGTTTCTTGGGAAGGGGAAGGAGGCCTTTGAAAGTAGGTCTGTTGGTTTAAAAATTTCTATAGGGGGTCGCCTTTCAAATTTGTGGAGAGAAAGAAAGATAAGACCTATAAAAATTCATCTTTTTAGGATGCCACGTAGATTTGGAGATGTACTTATTCAGATGATCGAGTACATCATCAAGGAATAGTGTACTATCTCGAAAGATAAAAGTCAATACCCTTTAATGAACCTAATTACCTCAATAAGGACTCCTAAGGATGATGAGTCTGCATATGTACAGAGATTCTTCACCTACTTTACATGAAAAAATAAAATAGGATTTATTTTAAATCAGGTTCGATAAGTTCCCTACATGGGCAAGCCCTCATAGTTAATTACCTCCTAAGGGATGAGATCCCTTAGGAAAACTCTCAATTAAGGTAAATGATCATTGTCTTTGAAGATTTCAATAGGAAAGGACTATCAATCGATTGGTTTATGTTTGAAGATCAAATGAGATTGATCAAAAGAGGGAGTTATTATCAAAGCCAAAATGGAAGATAAGTAGGAGATGCCCACGATGCTAGGAAACCTAACGAGCATCTCAAACTATCCTATAGTTGGGCTTTACATTTTTAAAATTGATTTAGTTTTTTGAGTTACATTTTTATTAGTAATTTAGGACTTAAGATTCCTTAACACAAGATTAAGAAAATTCCTAAGAGATGAGGAATTAAGCTTATGGCCCACAAAGGGGAGCAGCAACCTCAGAATCTAAATCTAGGGAGCTTCGGCAAAGGTTGAAAGCACAACCTAAATCTAAGATGAAAAATGGGTAATCAATTTGCCTCTACAAGAGAGGACAAACCACCCGACAGCTTGGACTTACAACCGCCTAGGGGTGGCCACCAACTAACTCCTCCTACGATTTTAAATACATGTAACAAGTCTTTCTGATTATGTAAGATAGCTAGGCTATTATTTATTTAGAAAGAGACTAAGTCCTTAAACTCACTCCCTAAAGAGACTAGATCATGTAAAGGGACATGCTTCAAATGGCCTAAATCTATTGCAATTCAAATATCATTATTATTATTTTTTATTTTGGATAATTATTTTGACTCAGGCTAATAGGATTCATATGCCTGATACATGAGAAAGAAGATTATTGGCCAAAATTAGCTCGAAGGGAGGAGGTTAGTTTCCACCATGGCTCTCAAAGGTCAAGCCAAGTTTCTTTAGCAAAGGGTGAAGCCCTCCAATCAAGAGTGAAATAAGATGCATTTGTGCGTGATATAACAAAAGAAATGGTCATCCAGTTAAGGGGTTGCTAATTCTTTTATCTTGATTTTAAACCTAAGCTTTAGGTGAGGTTATGAGTTAAATAATTTTATTTTGAGTTGTTAAGTTAGGTAAAAGATTTATTTTTCCCTGAAGAGCCTAATCCACATCTGCCATACATAAAGTAAGGAAGAAATTAGAAAAATCATGCCACTGAATGTAAAAGCTAAATAAATCATCAATCAATTTATAAAGTTAATCACAAAAAGAATAATAGGTCATTGTGGTCGGAGACCACCACATAAACTCAAAAATATCAAATGTGGGTAGTCGAGCTCTACCCTTATACAACCCATATTATAAATGAATTAAATTATAATTAAGCAAGCAATTCATTATTATGTGGGTCTTCAAGCTTTATTCTTCTTTCTTCTTCTTCTTTTCTTTCTTTGGCTCCTTCTTTTGATGGTTGGGGGGTGGATGCTGTAAAGCTTCACATGGTGCATAAGATAAGATCTTATGACCAATGCTTATCTTAGTCCCCAGAACAATCATTCCAAAATCCTAATTGCAGAAATTTACATGAAAAGGAAAAGTTAAAATCTAACTAACACCTGTAAAATAAAGGTTAGCTAAAATAAATCACACAAATCCCAAGCATGTATATTGGACTTATCACCCCACACATGGGTGACTAAGTCCACCTATCCTATGGATTATGCTTAGGGGTATAAAGCACCTGCAAGCAAAAGCATTTATATTTTTATTTATGATAGTGACACTTAAGCACAATCCCCTGCAGTTAGACTAAGAACGCCCAATCATTCATTCTACGAGATATACCCTAACATCTAGTCTAAAGCATATATCAAAAAATAAAATAAACATCAACGCATGCACCGACCTAACCTAAAGCTAGAAGTGGTGACTTAGGCTAATGTGTATGCTTTGAAGGCTTATGTGGTATGCTTAGCTAGGGCCTTAGGTTCAAATTTTCTAAGTGTGAAGAACATGTCCAACTTAGAGGAGGGTTTCATTTAAGTTGTTTAATTATTTTGGGTTGATTTTATTTCATGTTTTGATTTGGTTCAAGTGGATCCTATAATTAATTACTAAGTTATGGATAGAGGGAAAGAGAGGAGAACTTCTCTTTCCTTCCCTAACCTAAGTAATTTCTAAAGTAGATTCACATTTTAGTTTCATTTAGATGAATGTTTTGATTAAATCCTTTAATCAATCCTAAGTTTAGATAAACTCTAAACAAATCGATTCGAAAAGAGAGGCATTTTAAGATTAAATAAAATGAATAAAAATTCACATAACACACATTACTTCATTTCTTTCCCAACATATTTAACATGCATATGGATGGACCCTAAGCGTATCTATACATATAAATGAAAGTATTAGAAACACTTTTTTATGCATGCTAAGTAACCCATTTAAGGAAATTTTGAAGTTGAACATGCATGATTTTTCTTAAGTAGAAAGGATTTTTCTTATTCAAATTTTCACGTACACACATGAAAGTAAGAAAGGCATAAGTGAGTACAGCGCTGTTGTTAACCAGAGGTGTAAGGTACAAGACCTACTTAGGGCTACTTAAAGTCTCGCAATCTCAGGGTTTTTTAGACTAATATACCACTTTCTTTAAATACAAACACATGTATAAAAGAAATGAAATGGAAAAGGAGAATGAAAAAATTATTTAATGGATTCATTTTTGTTTATGCAATTTATGTATGCAAATATAGGCAACCCTTCTTAGGTGATAACATATGGATGAATAGGGTATGAAATGAAGTAAGTGTTAGGTTATTTTCAAATGAACCCTACATCTTACTAACTCCTATTCAAAACCATGCTATTATAAGAAAGAAAGGGAACATATGCTAAGCAAACCTTTATAATCTATCTCATGCAAGCTTATAATTAAAGTATAAGTAGTAGAGTTTTAAATTTGATATTTGATTTATGTATTTTGAAAATAATTTGGATTTAGTAGTGATAATAGTGATTCATATTTCTACTTTAGCCAACACATGCAAATTTGACATAAAGTAAATAATTTCATTTTAAAATTAGAATTTCAAAATTATGAATGCATGACATCACATGACATACAACTTAATATGTTGGGGAAAGATCCAAAGTAATGAAAGCATGTAAACAAACTCACTTCACTTAAATCCTAAAGACATTCTTATAGAATAAGAAAGTTTAAAATGAATCAAAGTCAATTCAAAGTGATTTTTATTTAGTTTGAAGATTGATTTAATTTTGAAAAGGTGAGATGAGTTTGCTGTTCCTAACCCATTCCCACATGTGTTTGATATTTTGGTTTAATTTTTAGATAATTAGATCCATTTTTATGCATTGATTAGGTTAAGGTATGAATTATGTAACTTAATTAACCCTTACCTACACCACCTTAGAAGAATTAACTAAATAATTATGCTCCAATGAGATGACATAAAACCCACAAGGAATTTAAATTTGCAATGCACTTAATAATGAAAAGGCTTAATGCAATTTGGCTCAAAATTAGAAGTTAATTAAGCTAAGAGGTTTAGCTTAAGTATTTTCAAAACACCCTTTCTTACTTATGAATTGGGTTTTGATTTCCTTAATTGAACTTAGGCTATTAAACACCTAAGAATCTACCCAAAGTAGATTAATTAAGTTTTGAAACTTTTTTAAAAATTTTAGAAATTGATTAAGGGGATAATTATTGAATTAACCCTTAATTAAGAGGAGATTAAGGAGAGAAGAAAGGGGGTTTAGGGAATAGCTTAGGGAAAATACTCCAAAAATATTCCATAAATCTTCTACTTATTGGATCTGACATTAATCAATCCTAATCATAGGTGAAAATCACTAATCATACCCTAATTATGCTTAATTACATAAGGAGGATAATTAAGGAAACCATATGCAATTATTCTAATCAAGTTTTTAATAAATTCCAAGAAAATTAGGGGAGGCAGAAGTCATCCCCTAAATCATACTCAAGAAATTTGGGATTAATTAGAGGCTTAATTAAAAAGTAATTAGCAAAATAAACTTTCCAATAACACCCAAATTCAGAGAAAATCATAATTCAAAACATATTGAAATTAATTTTAAAATATTCTAAGTTTAATTATCTATCCATAAGATTTTATTTCTCATTTTTCTAAATTTTCTAGTCAGAGTTATGAATTTTAGAAGATTTCTAAATTAATTAGAAATTAACTAAGCATTTTAAACTAATCTTAAGTAACCTCTGGCTCAAGGCATGATGCGTCGCTGCGGCGGTCAACATGATTTACACTTTTCATGCTGTGAGGGGGTCACTTAAATATCACATCTCAAATGATGACTAGTAGCACACACGCTTTAATCCACTGCTGTCCAATCAAAGATCTGATGGCTAGGGATCTCCCCATGTTTTTAAATGGATAAAAGGAATTTCTAACATGCAGAATTATCTTAGCCGTCCATCAAAAATGTGCGGATGGATGACTGAGATCTCCCAAGTTCTTCCCCTTGATCAACAGAGATCGTCCATGATCAAGGGGAAGATTCAAGCTCGATCTAGCATGGATTCAAATCAAATTCAACCCACACCATCTAAAGACAGAGAGCGATAAATCCAGCAGTCAAAAATTGATGGGGTGAAAATTTCTTTCACAAAGCTCCACACCACATTGAGTTTAATGCTTAAAAAATCTCATACCTCACTGGAGGTGATCACCGGTGTTCGATTCCCTTGGAAAAGTTTCGTCTGGTTGAGATGAAACCTTGTTGAAGTTTTGAGCACTTGAGATGGAGTGGATCTTTCTATGGGTCACCTCCTCCTATGCTTGAGCTCAGCTTTGATCCAATTCAATCCTCCCTTGCCTTTAGAACTTGGGAATGAACTTAGGTGAGCTCGACTTGGTCACCTATGTGTGGTTGCAAAAGGAATTGCAATGGATTGAAGTGTGGAAGAAGTTGGCAATTCAATTGCCTCCCCTGTTTTCACTGTTTGAAAACCAAGAAAAAGAAGAATGGAAAGAGCTCTAGGATGCTTACTATCACTCTCTGATGGCTCCAAGGTCTCACTAACAATTAATCAAATTAGGGAATCATCCATTTGAGTTTGTTTAGGGGGAGTATATCTCCCCTTGAAGGATCAGACGGCCGGAAATGGACTTGCCATTTTAATCCAATTGATCATAGGCTGAGGGTTATTTGATTAGTTAGGAGTGTGCACATGGTCGGTTTGATCCAAGGAGAGGATTGCCAACCTCCCATGTGCTTGAATTTGAGCTTGAGAGGGAGTTTGAAAATTTAATTTTGACCCATAGGGTCGGGTTTGGTCTAAGGACCAAATGGGCTGACCCAAACCTGTTGGGTTGAGTGCACCACTCTTCCCTAGGTCCCCTTAAGCTTTTAGGAAAGCCTCAAGTGAATGTGAATATGGTATGGCCAAATTATCCATGGGTTAAGCCAAAATTTGTTCTATGGCCTAGGGGTAGGATGGTCATTTTGCTATTTTTTCCATTTTGAATATGTTGGGTATGTGGAGAAACTAAGTTTGGCCAAGTTTCATGAGATTTGGAGTTCTTTTGAAAGGGTTTGGCTCATGTTGACCCATTTAGGTCAAAATGGGTCAACTTGGGTCAACTTAACCAATAGGTCAAATTGGGTCAAACCAAGAGTTGGGTCAAGTTCATATTACCATTTGAAATGTTTTGGTGGCTTTGGTTTGATTCAATTTGGTATAGTTTTGGATTTGGCTCATACTACTTCATTTAGGTCAAATGGGTCAAGTTGATTTATGTTGAGGTCAAGGGGTTTAGGTTTAGGTTAGGATTATGGAGTGGATTGGTATCTTTGATTCCAATCAATTTGGGTTAAGTTCAATTTTGGCTCAACATGACCCCTTTAGGTCTTGTTGGGTCTAAGGTCAATTGGGCTAGGTTAGGTCTAGTTGGCCAATTGAGGCTTTGGTTAAGTTCCACAAGTGATTTGGAATGGACTTGACCCATTGGTTTCAATCACTTTGGCTTACATCAAGTTTTGACACATTTTGACCATTTAGGTCAAAATGGGTCAACTTGGGTCAAGTGAGCCAATTGGGCTAGGTTAGGCTCAAATGTTTGCTTGGACAAGTTCAAAAATAGGTCATGAGTGAACTTAGATCAATGGTTTCAACCAATTTGGCCTATGGTAGAAGATGGCTATGTTAGGTTTCATTTAGGGTTAAGTGTTGAATTAGTTTGACCCAATTTGAGTGATTGATCATCTCATGATGATTGTTGATCATGATGACAGGGAAATATGAGTTTGGATCAATCTAATTTGGTTAGGATCAAAATTTGGCTCATAAGGGTACTTTAGGTCACTTTGGGTCAAGTGAGCCTAAGTTGGTTAAATGGATTGGTCAAAGCTTGATTGATCTTGATATGGACTCATGATTGAAATATAAATCCATTTACAAGTGATTTGAAGTAAAATGAGTTTAGATTCACTTGACAATTTCATATTCAAAGGAAGAATATGAAAGGGTTTTGGCTTTAATTTTGAACTAGGTTTTGATTGAGTGATTAAAGTTTGGATTTGTATATGAGCTCATGATTGTAGGGTTGATTGAATCATGAAGAAAATCAAGGATTTGACTTGATTTGGAATTGATTTGTCTAAGTTCAAGATTTTGACTTGAAAGGGCTTAGATTGGATTTTGAGTTGATTTGAGTTTGATTTTTGGAATTGGTTTTGATTGAGTAAATTTTATATTTCATTTATATATGTGAATGTAAATGAGAATATAAATAGATCATGAGAAAAGTTTAAGGTTTTGAAGTTGTTTAATCATGATTTGGGCTAAGTCCATTAAAGGGAATTTAAAGGATTTAAGAAAATTTTTTAAATTGAAATTTAATTTTTAAAATGGATTTGATTGATTTATATTTATGTTTCATTTATATATGAGAATATAAATGAGAATATAAATAAGTTTTGAGAAAATCCCATGAGTTTGAATGGGTTTGATCATGATTTAGGTTAAATCCATTAAAAGGAATCTAAAGGATTTAAGGGAGTTTTAAATTGGAATTTAATTTTTGGGTTGGATTTGATTGATTTATATTTATATTTCATTTATATATGTGAATATAAATGAGAATATAAAAGAGTTTTGAGAAAATCCCATGAATTTGAATAGCTTTGATCATGATTTAGGTTAAATCCATTAAAGGGAATTTAAAGGATTTAATGGAATTTTATGAATTGATTTGGAATTTTGAGTTTAGTTGGATTGATTTGAATTTATATTTCATCTATATATGTGAATATAAATGAGAATAGAAATGGATTATTAGAAAATCACAAAGATTTGAATTGGCTTTAGATCATGATTTTGGTTAAGTCCTTAAGGGAAGATTAAGGACTTAAGGCAAAATTTGGACTGAGGAATTTTTGATGGATTTTGATCATGGGTTTTAATCATATATTTCAATCATGGATTTCAATCATATGGAGTTGATTTGGCTTTGGAGGAGATCAATTAAGATTGATTTGGGGTTTGACTTGAAAGAAGGAAAGTTAGGAATAGTTTAAGCTAAAGGGTAGATAGTTTTCCTAACACCCCTAAGGCATGACCTATTTCTATGGCTAAATCTTCTAAGTCTTCTAGGGCTAGGTTGAGTGTCCACCTAATCACTAGATGTGTCTTAAGACTAAGGAACTCTTAAAGTCTAAGAGTAGTCCTAAGCCTACAATGGAGGGGTTGAGAGCTCATTCTAAAAATGAGGTCAATAAAGGGCACCCAATAAGTATGGTGTGATTGATAAGGAACACCACACGTATTGGTGTTGACCAAAGTGATCAACAACACCGAGAGATCACAAGCACTAACAAAAATAATCTATCCTTAACCCAAGGAAAAGAAATAATCTAGAGCTTAGTGTAGTGTGGCTCTACTTATGTCCAAGACATAAGAGAGAGGGAAAAATCCACTAAGGGGTAGAGTGTGAACCTTCTACTAGGGAAGCAGGTTCAAATCATCCACGAGGGGATGAAAGATTTGATTTGATTCTCATCTCACTGAGTAGAAAAAGATTTGATATTTTCCACTGGGAAAAGAGGGTTGACTTTATTTTAATTTTGTTAGGTTTGAATTTTTAGATGAACCCTGTTGGTTTGCGATGGGCTGCACTAAGTAGGAGCCATGGAGGCTAAGACCTAACTCAGATTTATCTATCCAAAGGGATAGTCTACTAAACATATAGTATGACTAGCCAACCAAAGGGATGGCTTTCGGTATGCAGCATCTAGGAAGAAAGTATAGTAGACTTACATCCTCCAAGTAAGGACTAGTTGCTAGGATAATCTATTGGCAAGGCAACAGATTGAACCCAACCTAGGGTTGACTATTGAGTGAATGCCACTGGGGGACTTAAATCACTCAAGGATAGTCAAGGTTGATTTCATTATTAGATTTGGTTATTTTGAATATGATGGATCCCATAGGTTTGCGATGAACTGTACTGAGTAGGGGCCATGGAAGCTTAGACCCTCTTTACCAATTCAAACCAACCACAAGGTAGGACTATCCAACCAAATAAATGCAATGGTGAAGTCTTAAGAAGAAAGCATGGGGACTTACATCTTCTAGAAACAAGGAACCACTGGGATGATTAGTTACTTTGGGAAACAAAATTGGACCCGACTTAAGGCTGATGATTGAGTGAATGCCACTGAAGGACTTAAATCAGCTTAAGAATAGTCAAGATTAATTTCATTTTTAATTTATTTTATGGATTCTGTTGGTTTGCAATGGATCACATTGAGAAGGAGCTTATAGAAGTCTATACCTATCTCATATTTACTGAACTAAAGGGAGTAGCCTCCCGATCGATGGGAGAACTATCCAACCAAAGGAGTGCCTTTTGGTTTACAATGATCAATTGAAGGGAAGAAAGCTCGAGGACTCATATCATCCACTAGAAAAGATCACTAGGTTGATCGATTGCTTTGGGAAACAAATTGAACCCGACCTAGGGCTACCCATCGATTTGCGACAGTCATGTTAGATAGAATGCGTCATAGTCTTACATCTTCCAAAGCAAAATGATTGTTGGGGTAACCTGCTTCTTGTGGAAAAAATAGATTGAACTTGACCTAAAGATGACTACGGAGTGAGTACCTACCTGGGGATTTACCTCAAATCAGGTAGTCAGATAATTCTTATAGGGAATTCTGCTGACACTGCTCTAAAGATAGGATGCCTGCTTGGGGAGAAGGAGCCCTTTGGGGGCTTGAATTCCTAATTCACAAGCGAATATATTTTATTTGTTTATTTGGTTAGTTTGTTTTATCGTGGACCCTACTAGTTTGTGAGGGATCAAACTGAGAAGGAGCTTATATCATCCTAGACCTATCTCAGATTTACTAAACTAAGGAAAAAATCTGTGCATCTGCTGAACAAATTTTTTAACCATAGGGGTGGCTACTAGGAAAGGGGGACTATCTAATCCAAAAGTAGCCAGGGTAGTGTTTAAATGGGGTCGCAAAGGACTTGATCAAAATAGAGTGCCCATAGGGGATGGGGCCAGTAAGGGCTTAATCCCACATACTGGGGAAGATGACATGGTTAGTCGTATATCCAATAGGTATTTGGTGTCCAACTCAAGGAGAAAGCACGGGGAATCACATCTACCAAAAGTGGTGTACTCACTGGGTGAGTCGTTGGCAGCATAGTGAACATCAACCAACCTAAGGTGCCCATTGATTTGCAACAATTAGCATAAAAAGAAAGCTCGGGAACTCACATCCTTCTATAGGGTGATTGTGGGATAGTCAGTCTTGACGGCGGGTCTATCCGACCTAGGGTGACTATTGAGTGAATGCCACTAGGTGACGTAGATCAGCTCAAAAGTTGTAGTCAAGAGGAAAGGGGCCTCTAGGAGACTTATCCTAAACCTCAAATATACTTAACCTAGTTAAAGCATGATGGATAGTTCAAGAAGAAAGCATGGGGATATCTTCTTAAATAAAGTACAACATGAGGTAGCTTACTAGTGAGGCAGTGAAGACTATCACACTAATAAGGCGCTCGTTGATTTGCAATGCTCAAGTTAGGAAGAAAGCGCAGGGACTCACATCTTCTAAATAAGTGACCACAGGGGTGACATATTAGCGAGATAGTTTGTAGACCCGAGTTAGAGTAACTAATGAGTTAGTGCCACAAGGGCTTGCTCCCACATCAAAAAGCTCGAGACAAAAGATTTGTGTTTATTATTGTGCATGTGTTAAAAAGGAATATGATTCCTCTTACACCTACCTTAAAATAAGCTGGGGAATTATAAAATGATGCCATGGATGGCAATAAGAATTCCCACTAAGAAAGGATGCCGCTTGGGTTATCTCGCACCTAACTTAGTTGTGCTAATCGAAATAAGATACCTCTCAGTTTCTCTTATACCTATTCTAAAAGCACCAGAGGATTGTATTTATGTCGTGAAAGAGGGATAGGATGCCATTGGGGGACACCTACCTTAAATACGTCACGGTGGAAGAGAAGCAAATAACACTTCAAAAGAAGAGAAGATTTGATGAATGGAATCACATTTTATTCTTTTTATTAGTGATTATTTTCAAACATGATTTATTTCATGGGTAATATTTCTTTAGATAGAGCCCATTAATTAGAAGCATCAGGTGTTCCCCTTTACAATCAATAAGCTTATAAGCTCCTCCTTGGTAGGCATTCTCTATGACATAGGGGCCATCCCAAGTGGGTTCAAACTTGTCTCTTATCTTTCAACGGGCAATAATTGGTCTCCTTAGGACTAACACAAGTTCTCATACTCGAAAAGACCTAGGGTGGACCAGCTTATTGTGAGCTTGAATCATTTTGACTTTGTACAATTCGAGATTTTGGTACACCCGTAGGTGACTCTCCTCCAAACCTTCGAGCTCTTCTAATCAAAACTTTGCATTATGCTCTATAGTAATTTTAGTTCAATCTAGCTTCTTGTCCATTTTGGAAATGACAACCTCCCCTTCAAGAGAAAGTCTATCGATGAGTTTAGTATAAATAAGGGATAAGACTTATCTATTTTGGACCCTTATCAAAATGGACTCATCTTCCGGACATGCCAACTCTTTGGCAAGTTTTGCCAAGGCATCTGCTACTACGTTCTCTACTCGGGGAACCTTGTAGATGGTGACTTTAAAAATTTGGGTCAACAACTTCATAGTATACTCATAGTAATGACGAAACTTAGGTTTGAGAACTTGGTAGGACCCAACAATCTAGTTGATGACCAACTGAGAATCCATAAAGATTTTGATGCTCATGACACTAATAGTGATGGCTAACTCTAGACCGACAATCAAAGCCTCATACTCAACTTCATTGTTGGTGCAGGGGTTGGAAAGATAGTATGATAATCTCATCACATCGCAGTTTGGAGTTAGAAGAACTATTCCTATCCCTACCTTTCTTAGGAGAATAGATCGTGGTGCTTCACCTTTGAGAAAAGAAGCATCATCATCAAAATACATCTCCCATCAGTGGTTGTCGGCCTCCCCTAAGTTCATGTTTTGTTCATCGGGAAGATAATCACTAAGTGGAGAATCAACAGGAAGTGGGTGTGATGTTAAGAAATCTGCTAGTGCCTATACTTTTATCGCACGGAGTGGTATAATGGTGATATCAAACTGTGAGTATCATGGACCAATGAGCCAAACGTCTGGAAAGCACTGGCCATGTTAGGAGATATTACAGTGGATTGGTTTGGGAGATCAAGTTCACCTTATGAGAAAGGATATAGTGCCGTAGCTTCTGAATGCAAAGATCAAAGCTAGGCAATGTTTCTTACTAGGTGGACGGTTTGCTTCAGCAGGGATCAGATGACTGCTGAGGTAGTAAAGACTGCTTTCCTTTCCCTCATCATTGGCTTGGGCTAATAGAGCATCAGGAGAATTGTCCAATGCAAAAGTGTATAGGATTAGTGGCCTACCCGAGATAGGGGCTGCTAGAATTGGTAGCTTCACCAAGTACTCTTTGATATCTTCAAAAGCATGTTGGCACTTGTCATCCCACTTGAACTTGGTATCCTTTTTGATAAGTGCTGAGAATGGATTGCATCTCTTAGATAAGTTTGAGATAAAGCATCTTAGATACGCCAGCCATCCTTGAAAGGATCTAAGTTGAGTTAAACTCTTAGGAGGTGGCATTTCTAAGATAACTTTAATCTTTTCTGGATCTATTTCTATTCCCCAGTGTCGAACAACAAACCCAAAGAATTTCTCTGATGCAACTCCAAATGCACACTTTAGGGGATTCATTTTATGGTTATATTATCTTAACCGTTTGAAAACTACTCTCAAGTCAAAGAGATGGTCTACCTTTTCTCTGCTCTTAACTACTAAATCATCAACATAACACTCAACCTAATGATGGATGAGTTCATTAAAGATCAGAGTCATGGCCCATTGGTATATAGCACCAGCATTTGTAAGGTCAAAAGGCATGATCCTGTAATAGAAGATTTTGATTAGGGTTCAAAAAATAATGTTTCTTTCATCCTCAGGAGAAGACTGCATGAGATGAGGGAATGTCCACCATTAATTCTGATATAGGAAGAGGAAACTCATCTTTAGGACATGCCTTGTTCAAATCCCTAAAATTGATGTAAATTTGAATTTGGCCATTCTTGTTCTTAATTGAGGCGACATTAGCTAACCAGGTAGAATATTTCTCTTCCATGATAAAACCAGCACGATCAATTTCTTGACTTTGAAAATGACATGTTGTTTAATTTCTAATTGCATGCGTCTAGGAGCTTGCTTAATAGGGGTAACGTTAAGGTCTATTGCTAGCTTATGGATTGCTACGTCAGGAGATAATCCGGTCATTTCTTTATAACTCCATGCGAAGCAATCTTTAAACTTAGTCAATAGCCTAAATAAGTGATTGGTTTCTTCTTCATTCAACAACGAACTGATGTATGTTGGGCGAGGATTTTCTTCTGTCCTAAGGTTGATTTCTTTAAGTTTGTTGATTGTTGAATGAATCTCCTCTTCAAATTCTGGTAGTGCCTCTTTGACTTGGAGATCATCTAGATCATCTGAAGTTTTTAAACTCACATTCTCATAAGAGTTGGGGATGTGTGGGAAGAACCTATCAGACTCCAAATGGTTAGTAACAACTAGGAAATAATCTTCATCATCGACTAGACCTAATGTGCTGAATCCTAGTCCTACTCTTGATTGTGCTTTTCTGCCTATATTATTCCATAGCTTTTTGAAGTATTCTAACCTATGCTTGGACCATGTGTGAGGATATAAACCTTTATGTATAAGATTTTTAACACAAGGTGAGTAAAAGTTATAAGGTAATTCCATTAATTCTTTAAAATTATCTTCCTCAAGCTCTACATCAACTTCAGGGCTTGAGGAGGATGATCCCAAAAAGAAACTTCTTCTATTTCATGTCACTAGAAGGCAGGGGCTTTCTTAACTACTAAACCTTCAACTTTCTGAGATGTAAGTGAGGTAAGAGCTAAGGTTCCCAACTGATGCCTAATAGTTTCACATAAACCATATTTAAATACTTTGCTTTGCTTGGAGGCCTGGTCTTCATCTCTGGATGGATCAAAAGTCACCTCCAATGGAACCCTCTGAGAGGGGTTGGCTGGTATACTAATCACATTAGAATTGTCGTCTGAGCTAGATTCCATGTCTATGTGAATTGTAGCGGGTACTCCTATGAACTGGAACAAGACCTCTATTGGCTGAAGGCCAACTAGGGGGTCTCCCACCTCTGGAACTACTTCTATTTCTGCCTTTGCATTTGCCTGGTGGAGGTTGAGCCATTCTGCCCACATGTCCATATGATGGAATGAACTGTGGGAGGAATGTGATATCTTATCTAACTATTTCCCCTTTCTTGTGTACTTGGACTTTTATTTTTCTTTTCATTTTCTTTTATCTTTTTTTTTTGCTTTCACATTTGTATTTGAATTTTGTCCAAGTTCATGAGAAAGGGTGTCTTGAGGAAGATAGTAGGTCACATCCTCATAATTCTCTACCTCTCTAACTAAAAATGGCTTTTCATCCCTATTGACACAGTATTCAATTCCATCTTTCTAAACTTAATGTGCTTATGAAGGGAGGATGGAATGATCTTGTTCTAATATATCCAAAGCCTACCAAGCAAAGCAATGAATGAAGTATTCAAATCAATAATATAAAACTTGGCTTCAATCTTCCAGTCACCTATCTCTGAAGGCAACACTATAGAACCTAAAGCTCGCTCACCTTGATCATTGAATCCTCTCAACATCATTCTATCTCCTTAGAGTGTAGAGATGTCGATCTTTAAATAGGAAAGGGTCTTTAGACTCATAATATTCATCGATGCACCTGAATCCATGAAAACCCTAGAGAGTCTGAACCTATCCATGTCGACTGTGATGTATAAGGGTTGTACTCCAAGTTCCATAGTATAAGGTCTTTATTTTTGAAGGTGATCCCTTAGGCTTCTTTTGCATAATGTGCTTCCTCACCTATAGCGGTCAGCTGAGTTAAGCATATTTCAGGATCAAGGAGGGCCTTGATTAGTGATTCTCTTATCTCTTTGGATAAGATAATGACATCATATATACTTAGCTTAGATGAGAAAGGACATTGTAGTCCATCTTTGGCTGGTCTTCCACAAGCATATCCAAGGGTGGAGCATCCTATGGAAGGGCTTCTCGATCTTCAGTACCAATGACTTGTTTCACTTTATCTTGAGGTGCTGCCCTAGGAGGTAGAACCTTGCCACAATGGAGGTTTACTTCAGTAATCTCTTGAGGCAAGGTGGTGGAAGGTTCACGCACTTCAGCTCACTCTACTCTCCTATGGGACTCTCGGAATGATGATTAGTCTATCTCAAGAGATGAACCTGTAGTATTCAGAGTTAGAAAGTCCAAGTCTGAATCAAAAAGAGGAAGATCAAACTTATTATAGTTAATTATACCTGAAGAGTTATCGTTAGGAATAGAAGAAGATAACTCATCAGAAGAGACATAGATGTAATTCAAACTAGCTTTATTCTTCAATTTCTTGGAATTATTTGGGGGTACAAAGTAGAAGTCAAGTAGAGTGAGTGGAGTAAAGGATTTGATGCCCTTATTCATTGATACAAGAGTTCTACTAGTAGAAGAAACAAAAGAGCAAACTGAAATGGAAGAAGTTGTCGATGTGGAAGCTGAAACTGAAGGCTGGAGGCTGGACATGGTAGGTGGCTGCACTAAAGGGCTATCCTAGCTTGACACATGTTGCGGCTACTACTATTATTGCTGAGCTCTCACTTTCCTAGAGTTGACACTGGCAACTTGCAAACCTTCCTTGGTGTTGGAGGTTTGACTGGGCACACAGGGAAAGCTTCTTGATCTTGAATTATTTTATTAGAGGTTTTAGACAAAGAAATGTCCCAACCTTCTTTAGTTTTGGTAGGATCACTTATATTCCCAAGAATTACCCTAATGGAACTTAATGGTTGTTTTACAAGGTATTCCTTTGGGATAACTACAATACCGGCCTTGAAACTGTGTTCAAGTCAGTCCTTGAATGTGAAGTAATCCTCCAAAATGTGGCCTAGCATATGGTGGTAAGGGCAAAAGTTTGAATCATGAATTTTTCCTACTTCCTCTGGTCTCCTAGGCTTGGGTAGCTGAAAATCAAGTTTTTTTAAGAGATTCTTAAAGATTTTTTAAATTAGCTCCCCCTTAAAAGAATAAGGTTTGTTTAACTTATCTAAAAGAGTAGGTGGACCATAACTACTTGGCCGCAGGTATGCATGCTAGTGGTGGTGGTGGTATGGCTAAGATGGTCGTGGTGGAGGCGGTGGAGGTTGCTTGATGGTGACAAAGGAGGTGGAGGTTGAGATCATGGTCTCTGACCGATCTCTAGGCTTCCCCTTATCAACTACTACGCCCGTGTTTCTTCTCATAAACCTTTTGGGATTTCTGCTTTGATAACTGATCTTGAAAAGGTAACTATTTGGCCTCTCCATGTAGACTAGTCACCTTGTTGATTAGCTTCTCAAATGTCTTAATAGAAGCCCTTAAGCATGAAGGCGACTGGGCCATGGATATTCTTCAAGAGAATCTCAATGGCATTCTGTTCAGATAGCTATAGTTTGTACTTCATACTCAAGTTATGTCATTAGAGAATATAATCAATAAGCGACTCACCGGAGTGCTGTTGTGCTACAACGAGATCACCTACAGTAACCCTTTGCTGAGCTCCAGCAAACCTCTTGATGAAGAGTTGCTTTAACTCAGCAAATATCTTTACTGAACTGTTGGGCAGTTCAACATATCAATCAAAAGCAATACCTGCTAGGCTACTGATGAAGAGACTAAAGAGTAAAGCATCACTGCCACCTGCATTGCAACAACTGGCACTTTTGAAAGAAGAGGCAAAAAACCCTTGGAATACTAGATATCATCAAATTTCTCTGGGTAAGGTCTACCCTTTGGAACTGATCATCCACCCCAGGCTTGAGCCAAAGCTTCCTTCACATGTTGTTCAACCATAGATTTTAAATCTTTTTCTTGTATGGAGGTACTTTCCACTACCTTCCTATACAGGCTAGTGCTACCTTGCTCAATGAGAGCTAGAGTCTTGATTGGGTCCAAAACATACACTAACTCGGCCGACATCGTGATGATGAACTAAAGGGTTTGTTTCAAGCACCGCTAACAAGTCTAATGTGCCATCCTATAAATCTGCTCATCCTTCTACCTCAACTATTATCGGAGGTGTTGGGCTGATTCTACGGTGTCTCCTTGATCTGCCTCATCACCTTCCATGGCCTGTTAATCCCTATGAAGAGATCCTCTGGTGTCAACCATGCATACTCTAGTTGAATCCCCCATCAAGTCATTTTCGTTGGGATCAAAGCTGACTCTCTCTTCATCGGACCAAGCGTACCCCAAGATCTCCTTCTTCTCCATGAAATTATGTGAAACTATCTCATCTAAAGAATGATCTAACTTAGTAGGTATAAATTATCTAGGCTGACCGGTGTGATCACTATCATGCACTAAGTGGCACTGGACCTTGCCTCTCACTGGGGAGTCAATTATGTGTGGACTGCACTCACTAGATGAATGATACTCCTAACTGCTACTGGTTGTAAGAGGCATAATAATCCTATGAAGTTCCTCTACCACTGCTACAATTAAACTATCATTTGGAATATCTATAATAACTGTCACCATCTTCATATCCGGCTGTATGGGCAGAGTTGGTGAAGGAACGACCATGATGCTTCGGGGTCGCCACTCCTTCCGCACCACCACTGAGACAGAAGGTCGAGCAGGAGATCTCGACCCTACCATAATGGGTGGTGTAGGAGGGGTAGGATCCCTTGGCCGTAGATGGATCACCAACGGGGTACATTTTTCCCTGGATGCATCCTTCATGGCCTTGGATGAAATGGGATATGCTGTAACCTGTACTGGCGATGGTGGACAAGGGGTAGAGCTGTGGGGTGGAGGCACCACTGACTCTCTGTGCACAAGAACTACCTTCCTGTTGTGGCTAATCCCAGTGAGAAGAATACTATCAGTATGGCTGTCACGGGTAGCGCATCAAGCTGGAAAATCAATTAGAGTAGAAGCGGTCGACTGACGACTGAACCTCCATCGCTCTTTGCTAGTAATGTGTGATGTATGGGCCTCATGGACCCTCTCCCAATGAATCCCTCCCCACGCTGGGGATATCAAGGTCAAACAGGTGTCCACTCTAAGCATCAGATGCTCCACCTACCTAGCATAGAACAGATCAGAGGCCGACATACAACCTCCTACTCCTAAAAACTGCTGGCTGCAAGTGCACCACTAGAGGAGGTGACAAACGGATCCTCTTAGCATCCTCTCTATCTGATCCGGAGAGAGGATGAAACTAGTTTTCTATAACTAGGGGTGAAGTGATGATGGGAGACTCATCCATGGCTGATAAAGCTGCTGCCTCTAGTTCCCTAGCTATCCGAGTGTGAAACTGTTTAATCATATAGTTCTTGTTTCTATGCTGGGTACATGTGGGATGGGAGGAGAGCGAGCTAGACCCATACTCAAATGTAGAGGAGGCAGGCCCTGAAACCAAGGGAGCCTTACCCTTGGAGGGTACAGATGGTAGGGTACTAGCCCACACTTAGGCAACATGAGCAACTTTAAGATGAACTGTAACTAGAGCTAGCACCGCCAGTACTACTTGCACTATAACAGCTGAAGTCTGTGGTAATGCCATAGCTTTCCTCTTCAGTGAGAAGACATCAAAATTAGAAGGTAAATCTTTCCTGATGACCGGCTTCTGCCCGGTCACCTTGGTCTTGCAGACTGTAGTGAGGGGAATGCTCTCAGAAGTGATCCTAGCCCCCTCAAATTCTTGGCCAAAGTGAATTAAGTGGGTATGGTCTAAATGGGGGAAGTCAGCCTAATCTAAAGGTAGATCCATACCGTGGGGGAAGGTGAAGAAAAATTTCTGAGAACTAGCCATTTCATTAACTGTAATAATGAAAACCAACTGTATGCATCGACAAAGAATATGCAATGAGAAATGAACTTGTATCGTTTTCTATCTCAGATTTTTTGAATTTTGAATTTGAACCCACATCCAACAACTTGGAAGTGTTAAGTGGGGTTCAAATAGATTTGAGAAGATTGATTGAAATAGAAATTTGAATATGAATCCAATTCCAACAAATTTAAGTATGTTGAAACGTGGATTCAAATTTGTTGATAGGATGCTTCCATAGGTTCATTGATGTTTTAAATTCGAATTTTGATTTGAGGACCCTTCCTTTTAATAAATTTGGGTATGTTAAAATAAGGGTCAAATGATTTTGTTTTGTTCGATTATTTTGAAATTTACTTAACAAATTCAGGTATGCTAAGTGAAGTGTTTGAGAATGTGATTGTTTCTTTTTTTTTTTGTAAATTTTATTTTAATTTTAAAATTTTTTGGAATTCTTACTTAGCAAATTTAGGTATGCCAAGTAAAGAATTCAAGTGTGTTTTGTTTAATTTTTGAAAATATGATTCTTAGAAAATTTAAGTATGCTAAAAAAGTCCTAAGTTTTTCATTTGTTTGGAATTATTTTGATTTTTTTAAAAGGGTATGATCCTTAGCAAATTTGGTATGCTATGGGAATCCTAAGTGTTTTGTTTTGTTTTGAGGTGATTTGAAAGTGGGGACTCAACTTTAGTAAATTTGGTATGCTAAAGAGGTAGTCCCACTTGGTTTTGTGAAATAGAATTTCACTTAGCAAATTTGAGTATGCTAAATGAAATTCCAAATGGTGTGTTTCAAATTTTGATTTTATTTTTAGTTTTGAAAAATGGAAACCTCTCCTTAGCAAATTTGATTATGCTAAATGAAGTTCCAAATATATGTTTGAATTTTTTTGGATTTTGAATTTGGATTTGGAGACTTTACGTAACAAATTTGGGTATATTAAATGAAGTTCTAAAATGTGGGAAAAATTTTGATTTTGGGATTTGGAGACTCCACTTAATAAATTTGGGTATGTTAAGTGAGGTTACAAATGTGTTTAGAAAATTTTTGGATTTTGGATTTGGAGATTTCACTTAACAAAGTTAAATGAAATTCTGAATATGTTTGAAAATTTTTTGAAATATGATTGTTGATTTTTTATTTTAGATTTGGAAACTTTACTTATCAAGTTTGAATGTGCTAAATGAAGTTCCAAAATGTGTTTTGAAAAATTTTGAAATATGATTGTTAAAGTTTTAATTTTTTGAAAAGAGGTCTTCCATTCAACAAATTTAAGTATGTAGAATGGAAATCAATTTTATTTTTGAAATATAAAATTTTTGAGTGTGATTGTTGCTTTTTGCAAGGGAGGAATTCCAACGTAAAACATTTGTGAGATATGTTTAAGTGGGATTTCCTAAAAGATATTTTATTTGGTTGGGAATGAAACCTTCATTTAATAAATTTGAGTATATTAAATGAAGATATTCATGTGTGCTTTTTTGAAAACTTTAATTTTGTTTACAAATGAACTTTTCATTCAATAAGTGTGAGTGTATTGAATAGAAAAAATTCATGTGTGCTTTGAAAACTTTATGATTATGATTATGATTTTTGAAAAAGATGATTGTTCATTTTTTATTTTGAAAATGACATCTTCATCAAAGTGAATTGAAAGAAGATGTTCATTTGTGTTTTTTTTTTGAAAATATTATTAGTTTTATTTTTGAAAATCCCTACATGTAACAATTATGTGAATTGTTAAATGAGGGTGACAAAATTTTGTGGAAAATATTTTATTAAGTGCATTTTTGAAAAAGGTGCTTTTGAAAAGCAGAGTTCTTTTATGAAAGATTTATTATTTTAGGATGAACCTTTCCTTATCATGAAAATGATAAGGAGGAAGTCTTTAAGATGTTTCTTTTTTATTTAGATATTTTCATTTTACCAATTGGAGAACCCAACGAGGGTTTTAAGACCAACAAGAAATGCGATCCTAAGACCTAAAGATGTTGGCTAACTCAACTCAAGAATGAATGAGCTAAGTGCCAACGGAAAGAAGAATAGTCTTGGATTCATACTAAAGTATAAACCCACTATCGATACTCAAATATAATGATCATTTACCAAAGATGAAGAGAGGAACCATCCCCAGTGGAGTCGCTAGAAAAATCTGTGGTTTAAACATTTCTATAGGGGGTCGCCTTACAAATCTATGGAGAGAAAGAAAGGCAAGAACTATAAAAATTCATCTTTTTAGGATGCCACATAGATCCCTAGATGTACTTATTCAGGTGATTGAGTACGTTATCAAGAAATAGTGTACTATCTCAAAAGACAGAAGTAACTACCCTTTAATGGACGCAATCACCTCAATAAGGACTCCTAAGGACGATGGGCCTACATATGTACCAGATATTCTTCCCCTACTTTACATGAAAAAGTAAAGCAGGGTTTATTTTAAACCAAGTTTGTTAAGTTCCCTATAGGGGCAAGCCGCCATAGTTAATTATATCCTAAGGGACGGGATCCCTTAGGAAAACTCTCGATTAAGGTAAATGATTGTTGTCTTTGAAGATTTCAATAGGAAAGGACTATCAATTGATTTGTTTATATTTAAAGATCAAATGGGATTGATCAAAAGAAAGAGTTATTATCGAATCCAAAATGGACCATGATGCTAGGAAACCTAGCGAGCATCTCAAACTGTCCTATAGTTGGGCTTTACATTTTTGAAATTGATTTAGTTTGTTTGAGTTGCATTTTTTGTTAGTACTTTAGGACTTAAGATTCCTTAACATAGGATTAAGGAAATGCCTAAGAGGTGAGGAATTAAGCTTATAGCCTACAAAGGGGAAAAGCTACCTAAAAACCTAAATCTATGGAGCTTCGGTGAGGGCCAGAAGCACAACCTAAATCTAATTCTAAAAATGGGTAATCGGTTTGCCTCCACAAGAGAGGACAAAGCACCTGACAGCTTGGACTTACAATGGGGTGGCCGCTAACTAACTCCTCCTATGATTTTAAATACATGTAGGCAAGTATTTATGTTTATGCAAGATAGCTAGGCTATTATTTATATAAAAAGAGATAAAGTCCTTAAACTCACTCCCTAAAGAGACTAGATCATATAAAGGGACATGCTTCAAATGACCTAAATATAATGCAATTCAAATTTCATTTTTATTTTTTTCATTTTGGAAAATTATTTTGGCTCAAGCTAATAAGACTCATATGCCTACTGCATGAGGAAGAAGGTTATTGGCCAAAATCAGTGAGAAGGGAGGAGGTGAGTTTTCACCATGGCTCTCAAAGGTCAAGCCAAGTTTCTCTGGCAAAGGTGGAAGTCCTACAATCAAGAGTGAAATAAGATGCATTTGTGCATGATATTACAAAAGAAATGCTCATCTAGCTAAGGGGTTACTAATTCTTTTATCTTGATTTTAAATCTAAGCTTTAGGTGAGGTTATGAGTTGTTTAATGTTATTTTGAGTTGTTAAGTTGGGTAAAAGATTTAATTTTTCCTAAAGAGCCTAATTCATATCCAGGCCATACATAAAGTAAGGAAGAAACTAGAAAAATCATGCCACTTAATGCACAAGCTAAACAAATCATCAATCAATTTATATTGCTACTCACAAAAAGAATAATAGGCCATTGTGGTAAGGTACCACCGCACAAACCCAAAAATATCAAATATGGGTAGCCGAGCTCTAGCCTTATACAACCTGGATTACAAATGAATTAAATTACAATTAAGGAAGGAATTCATTATTATGGGGGTCTTCAAGCTTTATTCTTCTTTCTTCTTCTTTTTTTCTTTCTTTAGTTCCTTCTTTTCTATTTGGTTGGAGGGTGGATGCTCCAAGGCTTCACATGGTGCATAAGATAAGATCTTATGACCAATGCTTATCCTAATCCCCATCCTAATCCCCATAACAATAATTCCAAAATCTTAATTGCATAAATTTACATGAAAAGGAAAAGTGGAAATCTAACTAACACCTGCAAAATAAATGTTAGCTAAAAAAATCACACAAATCCCATGCATGTATATTGGACTTATCACCCCACACATGGGTGACTAAGTCTACCTGTCCTATGGATTATGCTTTGGGGTATAAAGCACCTACAAGCAAAAGCATTTATATTTTTTATTTATGATAGTGCTCCTTAAGCACAATCCCCTATAGAAAAGAATAGTTAGACTAAGAACACCCTACCATTCATTCTACGAGCATACACCCTAACATCCAGTCTAAAACATATATTATAAAACAAAATAAACATCAAACCATGCACTGACCTAACCTAAAGCTAGAAGTGGTGACTTAGGCTAATGTATGTACTTTGAAGGCTTGTGTGGTATGCTTAGCTATGGCTTTAGGTTCAAATTTTCTAAGTGTGAAGAACATGTTCAACTTAGAGGAGGGTTTCATTTAAGTTGTTTAATTATTTTGGGTTGATTTTATTTCATATTTTGATTTGGTTCAAGTGGATCCTACAATTAATTACTAAGTTATGGAGAGAGGGAAAGAGAAGAGAACTTGTCTTTCCTTCCCTACCCTAAGTAATTTCTAAAGTAGATTCATATTTTAGTTTCATTTAGGTGAATATTTTGATTTAATCATTTAATCAATCCTAAGTTTAGATAAACTCTAAATAAACATATTCAAAAAGAGAGGCATTTTAAGATTAAATAAAATGAATCAAAATTCACATAACACACATTACTTCATTTCTTTCCCAACATATATAACATGCATATGGATGGACCTTAAGCATATCTATACATAAAAATGAGAGTATTAGACACACTTTATGATGCATGCTAAGTAACCCATTTAAGGAAATTTAGAAGTTGAACATGCATGATTTTTCTTAAGTAGAAAGGTTTTCCTTATCCAAATGTTCACATACACATATGAAAGTAAGAAAGGCATAAGTGAGTACAACATCATTATTAACCAGAGGTGTAAGGTACAAGACATACTTAGGGCTACTTAAAGTCTCGCAACCTCGGGGTTGTCCAGACTAATATACTCGTTTCCTTAAATACAAACACATGTATAAAAGAAATGAAATGGACAAGGAGAATGCAAAAATTGTTTAATGGATTCATTTTTGTTTATGCAATTTATGTATGCAAGTATAGGAAAACCTTCTTAGGTGATAGAATATAGATGAATAGGGTATGGAATGAAGTAAATGTTGGGTTCTTTTCAAATGAACCCTACATCTTACTAACTCCTATTCAAAACTATGCTAACATTAGAAAGAAAGAGAACCTATGCTAAGCATACCTTTATAATCTATCACATGCAAGCTTATAATTAAAGTATAAGCAGCACACTTTAAGATTTGATATTTGATTTATGTATTTTGAAAAGAATCTGGATTTATTAGTGATAATAGCCATTAATATTTTTACTTTAGCCAACACATGCAAATTTCACATAAAGTAAACAATTTTATTTTAAAATTTAAATTTCAAAATTATGAATGCATGACATCACATGACATACAACTTAACATGTTGGGGAAAGATCCAAAGTAATGAAAGCATGTAAACAAACTCACTTCACTTAAATCCTAAAGACATTCTTATAGAATAAGAAAGTTTAAAATGAATCAAAGTGATTTTTATTTAGTTTGAAGTTTGATTTAATTTTGAAAAAGTGAGATGAGTTTGCTGTTTCTTAACCATTCCCACATGTGTTTGATATTTTGGTTTAATTTTTAGATAATTAGATCCATTTTTATGCATTGATTAGGTTAAGGTATGAATTAAGTAACTTAATTAACCCTTACCTACACCACCTTAGAAGAATTAACTAAATAATTATGAGCCAATGAGATGACATAAAACCCACAAGGAATTTAAATTTGCAATGCACCTAATAATGAAAAGGCCTAATGCAATTTGGATCATAATTAAAAGTTAATTAAGTTAAAAGGTTTAGCTTAAGTATTTTCAAAACACCCTTTCATACTTATGAATTTGGTTTTGATTTTCTTAATTGAACTTAGGCTATTAAACACCTAAGCATCTACCCAAGTAGATTAATGAAGTTCTGGAATTTTTTTTTAGAATTTTTAGAAATTGATTAAGAGGATAATTAATAAATTAACCCTTAATTAAGAGGAGATTAAGGAGAGAATAAGGGGGTTTAGGGAATAGCTTATGGGATATACCCCAAAAATATTCTATAAACCTCTTACTTACTGGATCTGACCTTAATCAACCCTAATCATAGGTGAAAATCACTAGTCATACCCTAATTATGCTTAATTACATAAGGAGGGTAATTAAGGAAATCATATGAAATTATTCTAATCAATCCCTTAATAAATCCCAAGAAAATTAGGGGAAATAGATCTCATCCCCTAAATTATACCTAAAAAATTTGGGATTAATCAGAGCTTTTTAAAAAGTAATTAGCAAAATAAACTTTCTAATAAGATCCAAATTCAAAGAAAATCATAATTCAAAACCCATTGAAATTAATTTTAAAATGTTTTAGGTTTAATTATCTATCAATAAAATTTTATTTCACATTTTTTTTGAATTTTCTAGATAGAGTTATAAATTTTAGAAGATTTCTAAATTAATTAGAAATTAACTAAGCATTTTTTAGCTAATCCTAAGTAATCTCTGGCTCACGGCGTGATGCATGGCGGCGACGGTCAATGTGCTTTACATGCATCATGCCGTGAGGCGGTCACTTAAATATCACATCCCAAATGGCAGCTGGCGGTGCACGTGCTTTAATCCTCTGCCATCCGATCGAAGATCAGATGACTAGGGATCTCCCTGCATTTTAATATGGATAAAAGGAATTTCTAATGTATGAAATTATCTCAGCCGTCCATCTAAAATGCACGGATGGACGGCTGAGATCTCCCAAGTTCTTCCCCTTGATCAACAAAGACTGTCCATGATCAAGGGGAAGATCCAAGCTTGATCTATCATAGATTAAAACCAAATTCAACTCACACCATCTAAAGACAGAGAGTGACAAATCTAACGGTCAAAAAGCGATGGGGTGAAAATTTCTTTCACAAAGCTTCACACCACATTGAGTTTAATGGTCAAAAAGTCCCATACCTCAATGGAGGTGATCACCGATGCTCGATTCCCTTGGAGAAGCTTCATCTAGTTGAGATGAAACCTTGTTGAAGTTTTGAGCACTTGAGATGGAGTGGATCTTCCTATGGGTCACCTTCTCCTATGCTTGAGCTCATCTTTGATCCAATTCAATCCTCCCTTGCCTTTAGAACTTGGGAATGAACTTAGGTGAGCTCGACTTGGTCACCTAAGTGTGCTTGCAAAAGGAATTGCAATGGATTGAAGTGTGGAAGAAGTTGGCAATTCAATTGGCCTCCCCTATTTTCACTGTTTAAAAACTAAGAATGGAAGAATGGAAAGATCTCTAGGATGCTTGCTATCACTCTCTGATGGATCCTAGGTCTCACTAGCACTCAATCGAATTAGGGAATCATCCATTTGAGTTTATTTAGGGGGAGTATATCTCCCCCTTGAAGGATCAGATGACCTACAATGGACTTGCCATTTTGATCTGATTAATCATAGGCTGAGGGTTGTTTGATCAGTTAGGAGTGTGCACATGGTCGATTTGATCCAAGGAGTGGTTTTCCAACCTCCCATGTGCTTGAATTTAAGCTTGAGAGGGAGTTTGAAAATTCAATTTTGACCCATAGGGTCAGGTTTGATCTAGAGACCAAATGGCCTGACCCAAACCCATTGGGATGAGTGCACCACTCTACCCCTAGGTCCCCTTGAGCTTTTAGGAAAGCCTCAAGTGAATGTGAAGAGGGTATGACCAAATTACTCATGGGTTAAGCCAAAATTTGTTCTATGGCCTAGGGGTAGGATGGTCATTTTACTATTTTTCCATTTTGGATATGTTGGGTATGTGGAGAAACTAGGTTTAGCCAAGTTTCATGAGATTTGGAATTCATTCGATGAGGTTTGTCTCATGTTGACCCATTTAGGTCAAAATGGGTCAACTTGGGTTAAGTTGACCAATAGGTCAAATTGGGTCAAACCAAGGGTTGGGTCAAGTTCATATGACCATTTGAAATATTTTGGTGGCTTTGGTTTGATTCAATTTGGTATAGTTTTGGATTTGGCTCATACGACTTCATTTAGGTCAATGGGTCAAGTTGGCCTATTTGAGGTAAGCCAAGGGTAGGTTTAGGTTAGGTTAGTCATATGGAGTGGATTGGTATCTTTGTTTCCAATCAATTTGGGTTAAGTTCAATTTTGGCTCAACATGACCCCTTTAGGTCATGTTGGGTCTAAAGTCAATTGGGCTAGGTTAGGTCTAGTTGGCTAATTGAGGCTTTGGTCAAGTTCTGCAAGTGATTTGGAATGGACTTGACCCATTGGTTTCAAACAATTTGGCTTAGATCAAGTTTTGACATATTTTGACCCTTTAGGACAAAATGGGTCAACTTGGGTCAAGTGAGCCAATTGGGCTAGGTTAGGCTCAAATGTTGGTTTGGTCAAGTTCAAACATAGGTCATGAGTGAACTTAGATCAATGGTTTCAATCAATTCGGCCTATGGTGGAATTTGGCTATGTTAGGTTTCATTTAGGGTTAAGTGTTGACTTGGTCAACCCTTAGGTTTGACTTGGTTTGACCCAATTTGAGTTATTGATCATCTCATGATGATTGTTGATCATGATGAGAGGAAAATATGAGTTTGGTTCAATCTAATTTGGTTAGGATCAAAATTTGGCTCATAAGGGTACTTTAGGTCACTTTGGGTCAAGTGAGCCTAAGTGGATCAAATGGCTTGGTCAAAGCTTGTTTTGAAGTTGATTGATCTTGTATATGGACTCATGATTGAAATATAAATCCATTTACAAGTGGTTTGAAGTCAAATAGTTTTAGATACTACTCGACAATTTCATATTCAAAGGAAGAGTATGAAAGGGTTTTGGCTTTGATTGAGTGATTGAAGTTTGGATTTGTATATGAGCTCATGATTTTAGGGTTGATTGAATCATGAGATAAAAATCAAGGATTTGTCTTGATTTGGAATTGATTTGACTAAGTTCAAGATTTTGACTTGAAAGGCTTAGATTAGATTTTGAGTTGATTTGAGTTTGATTTTTGTAATTGGTTTTGATTGATTGAATTTATATTTCATTTATATATGCGAATATAAATGATAATATAAATGGATCATGAGAAAATTTTAAGATTTTGAAGTGGTTTAATCATGATTTGGGCTTGTCCATTAAAGGGAATTTAAAGGATTTAAGGAAATTTTTTAAATTGAAATTTAATTTTAATTGGATTTGATTGATTTATATCTATATAGCATTTATATATGAGAATATAAATGAGAATATAAACAAGTTTTGAGAAAATCCCATGAGTTTGAATAGGTTTGATCATGATTTAGGATAAATCCATTAAAATGAATTTAAAGGATTTAAGGGAGTTTTAAATTGGAATTTAATTTTTGGATTGGATTTGATTGATTTATATTTATATTTCATTTATATATGTGAATATAAATGAGTTTTGAGAAAATCCCCTTGATTTTGAATAGGTTTGATCATGAATTAGGTCAAATCCATTAAAGGGAATTTTATGAATTGATTTGGAATTTTGAGTTTAGTTGGATTGATTTGAATTTATATTTCATTTATATATGTGAATATAAATGAGAATATAAATGGATTATGAGAAAATCTCAAAGATTTGAATTGACTTTAGATCATGATTTTGGTTAAGCCTTAAGGAAAGATTAAGGACTTTGGAAAAATTTGGACTTAGGAATTTTTGATGGATTTTGATCATGGGTTTCAATCATAGATTTTAATCATGGATTTCAATCATATGGAGTTGATTTGGGTTTGGAGGAAATCAATTAAGATTGATTTGGGGTTTGACTTGAAAGAAGGAAAGTGAGGAATGATTTAGGCTAAAGGGTATGAAGTTTTCCTAACACCTCTAAGGCATGACCTATTCCTATGGCTAACTCTTCTAAGTCTTCTAGGGCTAGGTTGAGTGTCCACCTAATCACTAGATGTGTCTTAAGACTAAGAAACTCTTAAAGTCTAAGAGAAGTCCTAAGCTTAAGATGGAGGGGTTGAGAGCTCATTCTAAAAATGAGGTCAACAAGGTTCTAGATGATAAGTATAAAGAAGAAGTTGGCAACTCCTGAAGCCAAACACAGGGACCTTCAGGCCAAGATTGCTCGCTAAGAAGAGAAAGAGACGGTGACCATGGAGCTTACTCACGTTACATAAGAGAAGAGGGAATTGGAGAAGGAACTCTTCTATTAAACGAAAGAGTTTCTAAAGAGAGAGGCTAGCCGAGTTCACTAGGTTTCTTGATTCTGATAAGTACTAAGTGATATTACAGAAGAAGTTTAAGGATGGTGCCAACTTTTTTTTTCACCAAGTTGGTGAAACATCTTGACTATAAGTTTTTGGACTCCTAGAATATACTCACAATCATAGACTCATATAATGTTGATGATGAGAGTAGTTCGAGTTGACATATCCTTTCCTCCTCTATTTCTTTATAGCAATTTTTTTTTGAGAGTAGGATGCCTATATCATACTCATTTAACTGTACAAATGTGATATATGAAATAAAAATTACAAGTATATTTCTAATTGAGTATACTTGTTTGAATAATGACTAAATTTATTTCTTTGCTAAATATTTTTGAATGAATGTTATGTTATTGAGTTGATCTCATTAGTCAATGTGCAAATGGCCTTTTTTATAGCTTCGAATATTTGAATCACTGATTAATAGAAGCTTTTATGGGTGGTCACTTTAGTATCATGATTTTATGCATACTCTCTAGCTTGATACTCATTTATTGATACATGAATAACTTTGCTTGACTTAGGATGCTTTATGTAGTCACATTCTATCTTAGTAATCCTTTTGAAGGGTTAGCCTTGACTTTTTAATTAGGAGAATCAACCTTTTTTTAGTCATCGACCTCACAGGGTGTCAGTCTTACACGATAGTCACCAATCATATAAAATGTTGGTATTATTTTATTTACCAACTGGGAGTGTTGGTCTTTTCTGAGTTTAGTTGTTGACCTTGCGTGGTGTCAGTCTTACACTATAGTTGCCAATCACTTGAAGTATTCATATTTTGAGTTTAGTTGTCGACCTCACAGGGTGTTAGTATTACACTATAGTCGCCAACTGCATAGAGTGCTAGTCTTTTTTGAGTTTAGTTGCCAACCACACAGGGTGTCGGCGTTACACTTTAGTTGCCAATTGCATGGAGTGTTAGTCTTTTTTGTGTTTAGTTACCGACCTCAGGGTGTCAATCTTACACTAAGCCCTGATGATAGATTGTTAAACTAGTTTTCTCGGGTTAAGAATGACATGCTAAGTATTTGGGTCTCCTACTCGGTATTTCATTGCTCACTAAGTGGGACTTTTTTTTATGCCAAAAATGGAGCATCGAGTATCCTCAGTCATCATGCAACTCCTCGAGTGGGACCTTTCTTGGGCCAAAAATGGTGCACTAAGTATTCAGAGTCATCACATAGTTTTTTGTGTATATGTTTTACTTTTCAGCGCTCGAGTAGGCTCTTTTGAAAACTATCATTATCTTGCCAGTTAACTCATTTAAGGAGCAAAATCCATAAAACTTCATTTTGAAATAGGAAGATACATGATACTTGAAATTAGTAAAACAAGTACAAATAATAAAAAATTTTCTTTAAAGGTAAAACTTCTTCAAATCTCTGGCATTCCATGTCCTTGGTATGCCTTCTTATAGTGAGCATGTGCGTTGGGACTGACTTGTTCTTTGATTATGAAAGGTCCATCCCAATTATGGGCGAGTTTGTATGGAACATTCTGTCGAGCAGCGACATCAACTTTTTTCAGCACTAGATTATCACTTTTAAAATACTCCTCTTTCACATAGCAGTTATAATACTCGACCATCTACCACTTTATTCCTCTTGCCTTAACGATGTTTCAATTCTGAGTTCTTTGGGATATCAAGTGTGTATTCCATAGCCTTTGAGTTTACTTGAATCTACTCACCATCTCCATCCCCCATTATTTTCATTATTAGGACTCTTTGACTTTGGACTTCATACTCGACTGGTAGGACAGCTTCTGTGTCATGCGATAATGTAAAGGGAAAGTGTCCATTGGCATTAGTTGGAGTTGTCCTAAGAAGCTAGAGTACTACAAGTAGTGTGCCTACCTACTTAGCTTTTGTGCCTTCGACCTTTCTTGAGCAAGTTGAGTATCTTCTTGATAATAATTTTCACTTCTCCATTGCTCTGTAGATGGTGTATTGATGTGAATTTTGGCTTGATTCCTTAAGACTCAAAAAATTCCTTTAGGCCTCTCTCGATGAATTGAGGTCCATCATTAGTGAAAAGGATGTCTTCCACATAGAGTTTGATATTTACATTTGTAACACTTTATTCATACATAAAAAAGGTTTATTCACTAAGAAAAATAATAATGACATTTTTGATGCTGCAATGTTAAAAATTTGAGTGTTACGCATGTAAATATATAAGAATTATGTGGTATGTATGAAAATGATCCTAAATATTGTAATGGCATAATGTTGTATTTTACACACCTCTTTAGAGTCCTTCATGTGTTGAGCAACATTTGAAATATAGTTCCAATGACTAATTTTCGCTTAAATTTGCAAACTACTGTATTGAAATTAGCATAAAAGTTGTGGTTAATTATTATTATCTTAAATATGAGACAAATTTAAATTTTATTTGCAACTAATTAATTACTTATTTGCTCTAGTTTTCATCATAGCCAAATTAAATCAATAATATTTATCATTCTTTGTTTGTTTTTCTTAGGCTACAAATGTGTTGCTTATTTATCTTTCAATATAAGTGTCACAATTGTAATTTGTTAGGGGAATTTACAAACATATGAAATAGTTCTTATATATTTACACATCTAACACCTAAACTTTGATATTTACATAACACTCAATCATTTAACATCACATTAGAAATGCCACTATTATTACCTCTTTAAAAGAGAATGCATTTTTTCATCAATATATAAAATATTAAAAAATGTAAATATCATACTTTAGATGCTATATATGTAAATATATAGGATTTGTGTGGTATGTATGTAAATCTTCCATGTTGTTAGAGGCATTTATGGCATAAATATTCACACATTAATAATATCTTATTATTGTTCCATGATTAATAGAAACTATTCAACAACATGATGCTAGTACATGGAGTGTGTCTGGATTGATGAAAATATCCTATGAGCTTTTGAAGTCATTATTATTTTTTTTGTCGCCATAGGGGCTCCATGTTGATGAGAATATCTTATAAGCTGCTGAAGTCAATAAGAAAAATTGTGAGTTCTTGAGCTTCGATTATGGTTCAAGGTGAGTAAGTTGAACTTGTTCAATTCTACAAACCACTTGAATAATCTTCCTGAGTGATTAGGATTAATGAGCAAGGATTTAAGTGGGCTATATGTGATGACTTGTACATAGTGTGTCTGAAAATAAGGTCACAGTCATTTGGCCAAGATGATTATTGCGAGTGTGAGTTCCTCCATGAGAGGGTAGTTCAACTCGACACCTCATAGAGATTTGCTGATATAATAAATGGACCATTATTTCCCACATTTTTCTTTATGGTATTTTTTCTGGAGTCGTAGGGACACCACGCAGATCTTAGGAGGTACTTATTAAAATGATTGAGTATGACATCTAAGGAATTATATACTATCTCAAGAGATAGAAATATCTCTATAATAGACTCAATCATCTGATATGGTCTCTTAAGGAAGATGGGTCTACATATACCATATATCTTTCCCGTACTTTATATGAATGAAGTACGGTAGGGTTTATTTTAAGCTGAGTTTTTTTAGTTCCCTATGGAGGTAATCCCCATAGTTAATTACATCCTAAGAAATGAGAATTTTTAAAAAATATTCTTAATTAGTCAACTAGGGTTTCCAAAGATTTCAAAGATTGATGATCAAAGGATTGTTAATTATTAGGAATCAAGTGGGAGAGTTTAAATGGGGTGACTTCTTTATAGATTCCAAAGGAAGGATAAGTAGAAAACATCTGTGATATTAAGAAGCCTAGTGAATGCTTCAATCTATCCTATAATTAGGCTTTATATTTTTTTATAAAAGATAATTATATTCATTTGAATTGACATTTCATTAGAATGTTAGGTCTTTGATTCCAACAGCACAAGATTGTGGAAATGCCTAAGAGGTGAACACTTATGCTCGTAGTAAGAGAGAAAAAGTAGCCTTTGAACCTATATATAGAGTGCTCTAGAATAAGCTAAGAGCCTGATCTAAATTTACTCAATGGAAGTGGGACATGTTGGTTCACTTCTACTGGAGAGAATAAACCAATCTCAACTTTTTTAACTTACAACTGCCTAGAGTGGCTACCAGCTAACACCTTCTATGATTTAAAATCATGTGGGCCAGTCTTTAACCTAGGCTTTATTTATTAGGAAAGAATCTAAAGTTCTAAAAGAGACTAGATCATGATTGTTAAGCAAATTATAACTTAGATTATTATAATAAAATTTATACATCTTTATTTCATTTTGACTTATTATTTTAGACTCAGGCTTGAGGGAGTTTATGCCTAAATGCATGTTAAAATTGGATTATGGGCTAAATCAGCGGGAAGAGGCATTCTCTACTTCGAGGGACTATTCTAACAATTCAAGCCTTATCCCTTATTGTCCAAGAGTGAAGACCCCTATTTGCAAGGAAGAAAAGAAGATGCATGCATGTTGTTAGAGCATACAACCATATAGCTAAAGGGTTGCTAAATCTTTTCATTCTTTGATTAAAGTCTTAGGATTTAGAGTGAGGTTGTGAGTTTATTATAATTTAATTGAAGTTGATGAAATGTAATAGAAAATTTAAGTTTTTTAAAGAGCTTATGGCATCCAGGACACATAACAAATAATCAAAAATTAAGAAATATATAAAAAGTATGCCATTTATATTGCATAATCAATGAAAACACAGTAATTAAACATTAATTGATTAAAAGATTAAAAGGTTGGTGTGACTGGGTACTACTGTACACCACAGACAAAAAAAGAAATTGGGTACTCAAGCTTTACCTTTATACAACCTGGATTATAATTAAATTACAAATAAAAATAAAGTTATGGGGGTCTTCAATTCTTCATGTTCACTTTGGTTCTTGGATTTGAGCACTCCAAGCATTACAAGGCCTCCTAGGTTTATGCCTTCTTGCCACTGCTCATCCTAAATCACATAACACTAATCCTAATCTTATTACAAAAATTATATTTTTTATAGAAAGTTAAATCTAACTACACCTATAAAATAGAAGTTAGATCAACATACATTCAAGCCAAGTGATTATATTTCACACATTTATACTTAGCACCTATCTTGGATCATCAAGCCCACCTATCTTAATGTATTATGCTTAGAGATTTAATCAGTACCTACATGTAATAAGCATTTATAATTTTATTATTATTACAACAATCCCTTAAGCACAATCCTTTGTAGAAAATCTCATTAGTCTAATATCATCTTAACATCTAGACAATGTATAATCAACCCTAACATCCAGTCTAAAATAATAAATTACCAATTAAAATATCACATCACACAACAAACTCTGTCCTAATCTATGACTAAGATTAGTGATTTAGTATTCTAATGTGTGTGCTAGGTTCGATGTAGTATGAAATGATTGGGATTTAGAGTTTTGAATTTTCTAATGATAATTATTTAAACCCTTTATTCAGGGGGAATTATGCTTTACATGTTAAATAATTTGAGATAATCTTTATACTTAGACTTTTAATTTTTGTTTATTTTAACTTGGCTTAGGATTATAAAAAGAGAAAGGAGGGGTAGAACACTCTTAATCCCTAACCATAGGTCGGACCTAAGAGATGAATTTTATGATTTTTAATCCTCTTAATAATGTGTTATAATTTTTTTTATTAAAATCTATGTTTTGATCCGGCTTAAAAAGATTATCTTAAATGTAAAAGACATCTTAAGATTAATAAAACTAAAACATAATTAACTTAATGATGTTTTCTTAACCTTTACCTCATTATTCTTTGATATTCATTTAAATGTGTGTATATATATATATATATATATATATATATATATATATATATATATATATATATATATATATATATATATATATATATATATATGTCATTAAAATTGGATTTAATGACATATATGTATATATATATCATTTCATTTAATTATTTCACATTTGAAGCATGAATGAATTAGTATGTTTTATGTTTTCAATTGTTAATATTTGACATAAGTTATATGATGCATGAATTTTTAGAATATGAGTATTTTATTTTTATGCATACACACATATTGAATTTGTACAAGTATGTGCCATTGTCGAATTAAGGAAGTGAGATAGTCAAAGACCTTTTTGGGACTACTTAAAATCTTGTGTTCCCGGGATGTCCATACCATATACTTTGTTTTTTCATATACATAAGTACATATATGGACATAAGTTTGGAATTATGAAATTTTATTAAATTTAATTAAAAAATAGTTTATTAATAACATGTAATTTACTAAAAATCTCAAGGTACATGCCATTCTTATACTAGAGGTATGAGGTATCAGGACCTCATTCAGACCAATAGGCCTACAACCTCAGGTTTCTAGACTATATACCTTTCAAATCATAGCTCATACATATATGAACTAGGATTAAGTTTTAATTATTTATATTAATCTCTACTTAGATTAATTTCTATTAATTGAGAAAATAATTTGAAATTTACTAGTAATAATATCCATAGTATTTAATTCGAATGCATGCAATTAATGTAATCTTTCATTTTTTTATTTTTGGGACATGGATGTATGAACATATGAAACAAAAAAAATTATGAATAACTTAATGAAAGAAATTAAACATCATCAAATAACCCATTTGGTTCATTAATTCTTTAGAACATTCATAATAAGATAAGCACTTTTAAACCTAATCAAATTTATTAAGGCCTGCTTTTGGGATTTGAATAAAGATAAAACTATAAAAAAGTATCCCTTAACTAGCTTCTATTCATTAAGTAGTTCAAAAGCATTCTAAATGTTTTTAAAGAATTAATTAATGTTAGTTAATTATTCCATCAATTAAACTCCAAAAGAGCCCTTAAATTCAATTAAGACCTAAACACGAGCCAAAAAAAATGTGAGAATTATTGGAAATGCATAAACATAAATAAACATACCTTAAAAATTCTAATGTAATTAAGTTCATGATCAAGGATTAATTAACTAAAAAGGGTAAACAAAAAATTATTAGTTACACTCAAAATACCCCAAACCAATTAGGGATTTTGATTTTATTGAAAACCTCTTTGTTAGTTAAGCACAACGAGGGTTTGATCAAAATTTTTAATGATCGAAGCTAATTACTATGATTTTTATTAAAATATAAGTTAATTAATGATTTAATTAATTAAATAAATTCTTATTATAATGATTTTCAAAAATAATTAGAACCAAAGGTTCTAATTAATTTTTGTGGTCGTCCTTACTATTTTAATGTTTAATTGGGTCCCCATAAATATTTTCATAATTTTTATAATTTTAAATAATTATTAAATACAAAAATGGCTAATTAGGGTTTGAAAGTCTAGATTTCTCAAATTACTTGGCAAATTATTTTGAAAATTTTTTTGAAGGTGGAGGTCATCCCAAGAAATAATTATGCCAATTCCCAAGCCCATTAAACAAGTAATTAGAGCTCAATTAAGCTAATCAAGTAAACCTTTAAACCCTAATTAAGCATTATTTATTCAACCAAACTCAAGGTTATTATTTTTTCTTAATTCTTCTATATCAATTCTTTCTAAAATGACTTTATTTGCATTTTTTTGGACTTTTCTACAATTAGTTATGATAATTTGAAATTCTGGCCATTTAAATCCCATTTAATCCCTAATTAATCTTGGGCAGTGCTTTACTTACTTAAATCATCTTGTGTGGTTGTTGACTCAGTGGTGGTGGATGCGCTTTCTCCTCAGCCTCCCGATCAAGGATCGTACGATAGAGATTAATCCTATAATTTAAATCAAAATATCTATCATGATTAATCATGATCATCTATTCTAATCATGTGAAACAGACAATCGATGATTTGTCATCATCCTGTGGTGAGAGATGGACACTGTCCACCTTTTGTCACTTGATCTTAGCTCACCAGGGCATTTTTAATGGCATAAATGCATGCAAAATGATCAAGGGAACATTTTAAAGAGGATCATATGATTCAATTCGTGTCATATGCATATTTTCTTCACAAAAGAACTAATAATCATACAATTTTCTAAAGTTCATTGAAATTTATCTCAATGGAGCTAAAAACTAGTAGCTCAATAACTAAGGTAGCTTTATCTTGAAGAGACGAAGCCTTGTTGAGAAGATCATGAGCTGTCTCCCTACTGGGTGTCCTCTAGACCAAATGTGGTCGTGAACCTCATCAAAGTTTCTTTGGAGTACTTTTTGGTGCTCAAATTGAGTGAGGCTCCATTCTTTTTGACTTGCCAGAGTGAGTGAAAGGTTTGGGTGAAGCTAATTTAAATTTGGTGGAGTTTTAGCGAATTTGGATGGAATGGGTGCTCAGGTTGAAGGAGGAGTTGGTCTCGCCAGTGGCTTAGGGGTTCTGAGGAAACTTAAGGATTGATCCTTTTGCTATGAGGAATATTTCTATAAAGATTGAATACAAGGGGAAGAGGTAAACCAAGCCATGGGATTGGCTCAACCTTTGGTAGCCATTCAACCGGCGTAGGGGGCTGGAGATGGTAGGGGACTGGTGAGGTAGGTGTGCTTTAGTGGTTGAGAGAGCATGCTAGCCTACCATCATGTGTACACCACTTTTGAGGTGAACTAATGGTTGACCAAGGAGATGTGGTCCTCCCCTTGCTCAAAGATTGAGCCCAATAGCTTTTAGTTAGGTTGGGTCAGTGGTCCTATGTCCAAAGAGGGCCCAAGGTGCTTACATAGGCAAAGTGAGTGGGTAAGCCTTCCAAATGGGGATTTTGTCATATTTGGAACCCTTAGTTCATTTGGCTCAAATTGGGTTCACTATGAGTTAGGTTCATTTGGGTAGGTCAAGGGGGACTATGAATGAGTTATGTCAAATTTTGTTGGGTTTGGCTCAATTGGATCCATGTCAATTTGGGTTCAAATGGGTTAGGTTGACCAATTGACCAAATTAGATCAAGAGAGCTATAGCATTAAGTTCAAGTTATCATTTGGAATGTATTGGTACAATTGGTTTGGTTCAATTTGAAGTGGACTTGGATTTGGTTCATACGGGTTCATTTGGGTTAAGTGGGTTAAGTTAACCAATTTGGTCAAATTGGCTAAATTGGATTAGATGATGGGTTGAGTTATGTTTGATTGATCATTTAAAAGTGATTGGAGATTTTGAATTAAATTTATTCGGGCTATGATAATTTTTAGCTTAATTTAGTTCCTTAGGTAAAATTGGGTTAAATGGATCAATTGAGTTGGTTTGACCAAATTAGTTTCAATTGATGGTTGAAGGGTGTTCAATAAAAAAATTTGTGATTAATTGGAGGCATTAGTCACAATCAATTTGGATTAGAATGATTTTTTCCTAATTTATCTTTTTAGGATAAATTGGGTCAATTTGGATTACTTAATTGGGTTTAATTTATTGTAATTGGATGATTGATCATGGCCAATACTCATTCTGGAAGAGTTTGGATGAGTTGATTTGGCCCAATTGAAGATTTTGATTCAATTTGGTTTTTTAATTCAAATTAGGTCAAGTGAGCCAATTGGATTGGTTAGGTTTAATTGGGGTTAATTGAATGTTGTGAGATGCTCAATAATGGATTTAGATTGTAATCAATTTGAACTAGATTAACTTTTGGCTCATTTAGACTCTTTAGGTAAAATGGGTCAAGTTGAGTTGCTTGAACTAATTGATGGAATGAATGAATTGGAGTGAATTAAAATGTTTAATTAAGTGTTTAGAATGATTATGAGGCATGGATTGATTCAATTTAACTTAGATCACATTGAATTAAATCTTGGCCCTATAGGGTTCAAATGGGGCCAACTTGAGTTAAGGGCTAATTAAATACAATTAGACTTAATTGTGTCGCAATCAAGGCTCAATCACTTTTAATTGAAGTTTAAATGAGTTTAGGTGAGTTCAATATTAGTTGGATTGGATTGATTTGGATTTAGCCCACTTAAGCCCAAATGGATTAGGTCAATTCAGTCACTTGACCAAAATGAACCATAGTTTCTTAAATTAGGTATAGGGTTAATTGGTGTTATGATTTATGGTCATTTAGTTTGCGTTTGGGAGTTTGATTTAATATATGGCTTAATTGGGTTTAAGGTATGTGGGTCCTGTGTAACTTAAGCTAGAGTCTAACCCTAGAGTTAAACCCTATGTGTCTTTAGGCTTCAGATTATTGCTCTCCTAGTCACTAGAAGTGTCTTAGCAGTAAAAGAATCTTAGTGCCTAGATGAACCCTAGATCTGATTAGGGGATGGTTAACCTCACTCTAAAAGTGAGGTCAACAAAAAGACCACCAATAGGTGTGGTGTAACTAATAAGGTGCATCCTATATATTGGTGTTGAACGAGCTGGCTAAGCACATCTAAAAGCATCAAGTAGATTATGTTTCTACCTAATAAGAGGATTAAAAGAAATTTGATAGAACCATCAAATTTGTTAATTCATTTCAGAACTAGAATTTATTTAGTAGAGAAAACTCTGAGATGAGCATGCAATATGCTTTAAGTGAATTATGAGTTTGGAGAGGTTTATGATCTGAACCCACCAAAGTCCAAAGAAAGGAAAAAGCCTTGTGAAAAGCATAATATTTGCTTGAATGATTTGTTCTATTTCATGCCAAGGGCATGAATAGGATTAGGTTAATTTGGCTTGATTTGTTATTGGGAATTAGCTTAGTGCCAAGGATACAAAAAAGATGAATCTACTAGGGATTGCATGAGTTTGATTGAATTTGGGTTGATTCATGCTAAGGGCATGAATGAGAATTCATTAAGAATTAATGAGATTTGATTAAATTTAATTTTCATTTGGTTTGATTTTGTGTTGATTATTTTTTTAAATTTTATTAATTAGTGTTGGTTTAATATTGGTTTATTGAATAGATGTGCGTCATGTTAAGAGTCACACTAAGAATGGGCCATAAGAGCTTAGACTTGCCTTAGATTTATTGACTGAAAGGAATAGTCTATCGACCATACAATAGAGACTATCCAATTTAAGGGTTGTCTATCATTTTGTGATGTCTAAACTGAGAAGAACCCTTGGGGACTCATATCTTCCTAAGCAGAATCAACCACTAGGGTGACCTACTGATTATGCATCAAGTTGAACCCCACTTAGGGCGACTACTATGTGAGAGCCACTAGGGGTCTTATCTTAACTTAAAATAGTTAATGTCAATCCTACAGGGAGTTTTGCTGACACTGCCTAAGAAAATAGGATGCTTATTAAAGAAAAGGGGCCCCCGGGGGTGTCTTATCCTAATCCTTAAGAGATATTATTTTTTTGTCTGGCGTGGACCCTATTGGTATGTAATGGGCCACACTAATGAGGAGCCATAGAGGCTTTGACATATCTTAGATTTACCAGTCCAAAGGGGTAGTCCATGCATCCACAAAATGATACTTTTCAACTAAAGGGGTGGCTACTAGAAAAGGGAAACTGTCCAATCTAGTAGTAACTTGTGTTATGTCTAGATGGGGCTATGAAGATGTTATCCAAATAGAATACCCAAAGGGAAAGGTGCCTCTAGGATCTTATCTTAATCCTTAAAATATGTAAAGCCTGTAAGTATACGGTGGCCAATTCAAGAAGAAAGCATCAGGACTCATATCTATCTGAATGGTGTCATCCATCGGTGAGTTGATGTCAGTAAAGAAAACACCTGCCAACCTAAGGTGCTCTTCAATTTACGATAATCAATCTAGGAAGAAAGCATCAGGGACTCACATCTTCCTAAGTGGAACTAATCATTGGGATAGTCTATCATCAGCTAGATAATTACTATACGACCTAGGGTAACCATTAAATGGGGAGTCACAAAGGAGGATTAGACCCAAATCTTGAAGTAATCAAGAGAAAGGGGAGCCACTCAGGGTGTTACCCTAATTATCAAATGTATATACTTGGACCCAGTTGGTGCACGATGCCTAGCTCAAAAGAAAGCTTGGGGACTTACATCTTTCTAAGCACAGTCAACCATCAGGATAATTCATTGCTAATGCAATTGAACATACCAAACTAATAGAGTGCTCATCTATTTGCAACAATCAAGCTAGGGAAGAAAGCACAGGAACTCACATTCTTTTAAGAAAAAGTAATCGCAAGGCTGACTCACTAGCCAAGTAGTGGATCAAACCAGACTTAGAGAGACTACTAAGTAAGAGCCATTGGGGGTCTTATCTAAACTTAAAGTAGCTTAAAGTAATTGGATTTGTATTGCTTTATTCGTGTATGTGTCGCATGAACTAGGATTAAGATGCCGCTTGAATCCTTTCATACCTATTCTTGTTGCAACAAGTGCAAAACAGAAAGATGACTTCAAAGTTAAAATTAGGAAAGGTGATATTAAGTAAACGAGCTAATTTGTTTGATTAAAATAGTTTATTTTATTAAGAAAGATTTAATTGAGACCTAATCATGCATACTACTTCTTTAGATAGACTTGACTAATTGTGAGCATTTAGCGTTCACCTTTATGGCTGATCAACTGATATGATCCACCCTAGTAGGCCTTTCTACAAAAAGGCTTTCCCATGTTAGTTCAAACTTACCTCGCATCTTGTGACTGACAATAATTGGTCTTCTAAGAACTAAAACAAGCTCTCCAACTAGAAAAGCTCTTGAGTGGACCAACTTATTTTGAGCTTGAACCATCCTTACTTTATATAAATCAAAGTTCTGACATGCTCAAAGGCATCTCTCTTCAAGACCTTCAAGTTCTTTCAATCATAGTTTGACATTTTTCTTGGTTGTGAAATTTGGCTACTGATAACTATCCTTAGTGATGAGAGTTGGACTTCTAGGGGAAGAACGACTTCGAACCCATACACTAAGGAAAAAGGAGTGGACTACATCAAAGTCCTGTGTGTGGTATGGTAAGCTCATAGGGCTTCAACTAACTGCTCATTCCACTGTCATTTATTATCATCTAGTATCTTATTCAAAATTTGGATGAGAGTTTTGATGAAAGTTTTGGTGAACCCATTTGCCTTAGAATAGTAGATGGTGAAATATCTCCAATCGATGTTGCATTATCTATCAAAGTTGTTGATTTTGGTAATCTAGAATATGATACCATTATCAGATATGATCTAGGAGGTACTCTGAATCTATGTATGATATATGTTGGGCTTTAACTTCCCTTAGTGGGACTGCCTCCCCCCACTTGGAGAAGTAATCGGTAGCTAATATGAACAATGTGATGAATGAAAGACTACATTCAAAACTCTCTATGGTTTTTATGAATGATTAGCCATGCCATTTAGTCTTTCAAATGCCTTTAACACATTCATGAGACTAATAAATTCTATTTTGAATTCTTCTGTTGGTCAAATTTTTTTAGTCTATTTTGACAATATTCTTATCTATATCTCATATGAGAAGTCACATCTATACCACTTAAAAGATAGTATTTGATAAATTAATATTAAAAGCATTATATGTAAACCTTGAGAAATAATTTTATGTCAATAGGAAGTCATTTTTTTAAGATTCATTGTATCTACCTATGGACTAAAGGTTGATCCATCAAAAATCAAATCTATTTTAGAGTGGCCTACTCCAAAATATTTTATAAATTTTAAAAGTTTCCATGGATTAGAAACTTTCTATTAGAGGTTTCTAAGAAACATTAGTACTACTGTGGCCCGTATCATGAACATTCTAAATAAAGATAAATTTATCTGACCAAATAAGCCGAAAGAGCCGTACAATAAATTAAAAATTTTATGCTTTCCTCATATGTCTTCAGACTTCCTGACTTCAAAAAAATTTTGGAAGTGTCTTGCAATGCATCAGGTATTGGAATAAGTGCAATATTAAATTAAGAAAACCATCTCATAGCTTAAGTGAAACATTAAATGACATAAGCAAAAATATTCCACTTATGATCGAGAGTTTTATGTAATTATTTAAACTCTTAAGCATTGAAGGAATTATCTATTACATAAAGTGTTTATTCTAAATACTAAGCATAAAGTTTTAAAGTTTGTTAACACTTAAGAGAAATTAAGTCATATACATGCTAAGTTGATCAAATATCTTTAAGACTTTTCCTTTGTGCTTAAACATAAACTCGAGATAGAAAATAAACTGACAAACACTCTATCTAAAGTATCTTTAATGGTTTTATCCTTTTAAGTTTTAAATTTTTGGATTTATAACTTTAAAGTAAGATTACAAAATTTGTGCTAATTTTCATATGATATTCTTAGAACATGAATCTAAGCCCTTAACTTTTGATAGCTCATTTGTCACTCTAGTTATATATCTTTACTAAGGCAAGCAATTATGTATTCCTAAAGCCGCTCTTAGAGATTTCCTTATCTTTGGATTACATTAAGAAGGTATATCAAGACATTTTAGTAAATTAAAAAGAAAAAAAATATTAGTTGAGCAAAAGTTTTATTGGTCATCCCTAAGAAAATATGTTGAGTGTATAGTAGCCCAATGTTATAGTTATCATCAAGCTAAAATTGTCAAACAAAGGGCGAGCCATTACACATTGTTACCTATTTCATATAAACCTTGGGAAGATTTTTCCATAGATATGACATTAGTATTACATAGAATACCTCATGGGCATGACAATATCTTCATCATTGTAGATCTATTTTTAAAGATGACACATTTCATATCTTGTTCAAAATAAAATGATGCATCTCACATAGCAAGATTATTTTTTAGAGAAATTATTAAGATGTACAGAGCACTGTCCATTATAGTTTTTGATAGTGATGTTAAAATTATATCCTATTTTTGAAAAACCTTATGGAAACTAATGAGAACAAAATTATAATTCTCTTTTGCATTTCATCCTCAAATAGATGGATAGAAAGAAGTAGTCAATAAGACATTAGGAAATCTTCTAAGGTGTTTAATTGAGTAAAATTTAGGAAACTAGCACTTAATAATACCTATGTCTTAATTTGCATACAATAATTTGATTTCTAGAACAACCATAAATCACCTTTTGAGATAATTTATAGGTACAATCCTAAAATGTCTATTGACCTAGCTAATACACTTTCTGATTTAGCATATACATTTTCTTTTGATTTTTATAACTCCCATTAAGACATTAAAAATAATTGGAAATATAAAATGCTAAGTATGTTGAAGAGAAGAATAAAGGTAAAATTTTTAAGGAATTTGAGGTAGGTGATTATGTATTAGTTCATATCCATCCTATGAGCTTTCCTTCCATCAAATATAAAAAAAGTTACAAGTGAGAGAATGTGAAACATTCAAAAGTATTAGGAAACTTGGTACTAATAATTATGTCCTTGAATTGCCCCCTCATATGTTTATCATTCTTATTTTTAATGTGGAAGATATAATATCTTTTAAAGGAGTTACCCAATTGCCAAAGTTGCAGAATGATACTTTTGTAGGAGAAGATGAAAATTATTTTGGTACTTATACAACTAACATTTTTTGAGGTGGAGAACATCACAGTTGAGGCACCCATAGATGATACTACAAGTCAGAGATTCCTACTAAGGTGGAAAGACAAACCACCAAGAGAGGATACATGGATGACTTCAGAAGAACTATGGAGCTTCACCTCAAAAATTCTTGAAAACTTTCATGATCCTAGCTCTTCAGATAAGAGTTCTTTGAGCCCGAGGGAGTTGATATAAATCATCAAAGAAAGAAAAGACCTATCACTAGGTCATGAGCCAAAGCATGGACTTAGAATGATTTTTAGTAGACTTTATAATTGGATTTATATTTCGTGGGTTTCATTATATAGTAATGGGTATATTAATCATGTGTAGGTGTTGTATTAGATTTATGGTTGAGAACATGTGAGTTTATGTTTTTAATTTCATATGTATGGGTTTAGCACCTCGACACTGCCTTTTTGGCACCTCAGCACTACACTATGTAGATTTTAGTGCATGGGAACCATGAAACTGCACCTTGGCACTGGGATATGGAGCCACAATGCCAGAATATGGTGTCGCAGCCCTGGTTTGTGGTACCACGACACTACGAGATGGCTGTTCTGAAATTTATTTTTTAAAATTTTGTTAGTTCTCTCCCTAAAGGATACATCCCTTGGATTATTGTACATATTTAAACACCTATTTTGATATAATATAGAACATTTGGTTTTGTATGTGACATATATAGTGAAGGATCTTTGGTTAGAGCTTACTGGCCCACCATCTAAGAGATTTGATGATCACTCACTATCATTCTACTTAATTAAGTATAACTTATGACTTCTTCCACTTCGATGAGTGGAAGATCTTCATTTCTCTTCTACTTTGAAGAATCCATTTCTCCACAACTATTGTGACATCCTACTCTTCGCGATCAACTCATCACACATTTTTATTAGTTCTATTTTCAATGTGAAAGATTAATCTTTTAAAGGAGTTACCAACCACCAAAATTGTAGGATGAAACTTTTTTAGGAGAAGATATAAATCATTTGCAGGTGCATATTCAGCTAATATTTTTTGAAGTGGAAGATCTCATCACAGCTGAAACACTATCAGATGATAACACTGTTCAAAATAATCAGATAGAAAGATAATCCCCCATGTGAGGATACTTGGGTGATTTTAGATGAGCTACAAAGTCTTACCTTATAGCTTTTAAAAGACCTCCAAAATTTTGACTCTTCAGAGAAGAGTTCTTTGGAGTTCGAGGGAGTTGAGGTTGCACATCAAGGGAGAAAATGATGCATTATAAGGTACTAATATAAAAATCAAAGGCAATGAGACTTATGTCATGTTTTATGTGTTGTGGTATTTTATATTTGTGTCCCATTATTATATTATGTGGTAGATGATGTATTTAGTAATAATTAAACATTGTATGAGTGTTGTGATTGAGATTAATAAGTATTTAAGTGTTAGAAGTGTATTAGCAGCATAGCGCCTAGGCCCTGGTCTTATACCTAATAGTTGGTGAATAGGGCCATCACCACAATTGCATCATTGTAGGGATTCCCAATAGGGGGTATATCCCTTTTTGAAAAAACTCAGTGCATGAAGGTAGTATAGAGTTGTCGCATAATGGTAGCTGAGTTTACTTTTCCAGATCATAGTTTTATGATTCTCACCTTCTTAAAGTACTCAATATCACCCTTGAAGATAGTAGGTACAACTCTAGTGATGTGAACATAATGCACGGGTATTGACATTGGTCAAACTAATTAATAGATCCTGAGAAGGTTATAAGTAACAATACTTGCAAAAGTTTGAATTTGGTTTGAAATTTGAGTTTTGAATTTGATTGTGAAATATATGCATGATCTGCCTTAAGTTATTTTTATTTAATAAAATTTATCCTTAGAGGGATCTATATGTACAAAGAAGGATAAAAATACTAAAAGGAAAAGATTCACTAAAGAGTTTAATCCACACATAATTGTAATTGCCAAAAAAAGATGCCGCTAGGGGACTTATTCTTGTCATAACTACAATAGATTTTATTTTCCATTGATTTTTAATGACTAATCTAAGAAAAAAGCACATGGAATCACATCTCAAATGGAACTAGTCAAGTGGCCAGTCTAAATGACTAACCAACTTAAGGAGTAGATTTATAGATGTGACACTAAGATAGACTAGATCTTAAGATTTTCTTTCCCATCAATTTTTAATGATTAACCTAGGAAGAAAGCATGGGGACTTACATCTTCCTAGGTGAAACTAGTCAAGGTAATAACCCTAATGACTAACCAAACTATAGGGTACTTGTCCATTTATGATAGCTAACCTATGAAGAAATCACAAGGACTCGCATCTTCTTAGGACCCTGATGATTAACCAACCAAATGGGAGGATATATAAGTGTCTATACTGAGATAGACTAGATCTTTAGGTTTTTTTTCCCACTAGTTTATGATGACTAAACTAGGAAGATAGTGCTGGAACTCTCACATCTTCTTAGTTGGAATTTGTGAAAGGGATGGATCTAATGACTCTCTAACCAAGGGGAGGAGCTATAGATGTTTATCATGGCATAGATAAGATCTAAAGTTTTCTTTTAGCAAGGATGTCACTGGGGGACTTATTCTTAACTAGTTAGTTGTACTAGACAAGTATGATGCCACTATGGATACTTATTCCTACTCTCACTATAATAATCCTTAAAAAATGCCACTATAAATACTTACTTATTTTTAGGGGTTCGGTTAATGGGCAAGGGCCTTAAAGTGGTTTAGTTATTGACCTGCATAACCTATTTCAAAATAGGGTTGATTGACTTTATCTATTTCTATATTATTTGGCTTAGTAGGAAGGTGTCATCGAGACTTGTTCCAAACTTATATGGCCTAGTTAATAGGAAAGGGCCTTAAAGTGGCTTAGTTCCTCAACCTAAAATCTAAAGTGAGGGAAGAAGCCTCAAGTGGAATCATTCATTATCCTCAAGTTTTCGTATAAAAGATGTCATTGGGGGACTTATTCTTAGCTAACTAATTTATCTAATAAGAAGGGACCTTAAAGTGGCTTAGTTCTTAACTGAATAGCTAAAATAAGGAAAAGGGTCTTGAGTGGCTTCATTCTTAATCTTAAAGCTTTGATTAATTGGAATGGGCTGCATGGACTTTGTCCTAACCTAAATAGTCTATAGTATTGTGGCTTTGAAGTGGCTTAATTCCTTTACTAAAATTTTCTTAGAAAGGATACCACAAGGGATTTACCCTTAACTAGTTGAGTTAGTTATTAGAAAGGGGCTTTAGAGTGGCTTAATTCCAATCTTAATAGTTGAAATGAGGAAAGGGGCCATAAAATGGATTAGTTCCTAATCTCAAACAAAGTAGGGTCACCTAGACTTTATCCTAACCTAAATATTTTATAGAATATGGCCTTGAATCAGTTTAGTTCCATTTTTACAATTTTCCTAAAAAGGATACCACTGGGGGATGTACTCCTAACTAGTTAAGTTAGCTATTAGAAAGGGGCTTTAGAGTGGCTTAATTCTAATCTTAATATTGAAATGAGGAAAGGAGCTTTAAATGGCTTAGTTTCTAATCCACAAACTTTGACTAGAGTGGCTTATGTCTCTTTGGTTGGAGCTTGGTGGTAAGCCGTATGGAGGATTTGGTGATCCTCTAGTTTAGTTCTACTTGGGTGAGTAGAACTCTTACACTTGGTGAGTGGATGATATTGAAGCACTTCTTCTTTCTCTATCCACTACAATTTCCTCTTTGCGATTCTCCATCAATTTTGGTATCAGAGCCTAAGGTTTAGAGGCTGGAAGAAAGTGCTCGTAAACAATCCATATCAAATCCAAGCAAGGATAGTTCTATTTTTTTGGAATTTATGTAATTTCATTTATATATTTAGTGTTAAAATCATAAGGTAGACAACCCTATGAGCATTATTTTACTACCAACTAGTTGTCTCTATTCATAAAGCCTAACCTTTCTTTAACCTAACTACAAGCCATAATACTAGAGTGATAATTTAAGGGAGAATTTACTAAAATAGCCAGACATAGTATACATACCTTGCATAAAAATTGAACTCATATCATTAAAGAACTTATATTTGCTTTTTTTTGTATGTATAATTAAGGTCTTATCGTATCCACAAGTTACTTTATTTTTTACTAAAGGCTAGTCATTTTAAAATTGTGCATCTCAATGTGTCAAATGTAGTTCACTTAACACATATTTTAAATCTTATTTAGAGTGACATATTTGCATTCTTTTGTTTACATCATGCCACCCAAATCATTTAGATTAGGCCAATTAGAAGACTTAACTAAGAGGGTAGATTAGATCACTATGCAAACTAAAGAAAAATTTACTAGGGTAGAAGACATTTTCTCGAACCTAGTCGTATAAGTTTAAACTTTGAGTACTAGTCTTCAAACCCTATCAACTAACCCACACAGATGATTTAGAGCCCGTATGAGGGAAAAATATTGAACTTCATAGAGATAAATATCCTACGAGAAGGCCAAACCTAAAAAAACATCCTTAAACAAGACCATCTTAGGGTCCCTAAAACTTTACATGAACTAAGAAATAAGTTAAGTTAGAAGACCCAACGTATGACACTGTTCTTGACCTGAATAAATTTTTAGATTGGTTAACCCAAATGAATGATTAATCTGATTGGTATCATATGGATGATTATCAATGATCTATGTTAGCTAAAATGATATTAATAGTTCATGGAAAAATTTATTAGAATAACATTTTAACTAAAAAAGAGAGATTTGGTAAAAACCTTATGACATTGGTAGAAATGAAAGAAATTTGAAGAGATAAATATTGTCTTAGAAATAATGATGAAAGGATCCACAAATAATTGGCTACTCTTAAATAAGAGAATATGTTAGTAGTTGAATATATAAATATATTTGAGGACTTAATAGCTAAAACACACTACACTGATCAAGACTGGCAAGTAACTAATAAATTTGTCATTTGTTTAAGGGGAGATATTAGAAATAAGGTAGAGCTTCATGACCCCCAAACTTACTATGCTTTATTCCTAATAAAGCATAAGAAAGCTACATCCTCATTCAAGATGAAAGCTCAAATACCCTGTAAATATCCAGCCACATCCCAATCTCTAAAGTCTGTTGTTAGATCTAATCCTTACACATCGAACAACCCCTTCTAATATGACCTCCATTGAATCTACTTCTAGAAATATGATGATTCATTAGGCTTTATGTAGCACATCAAAGGAGGAAAGGACTTACCATAAGGTCCCAAACCAAAACTTGAACTTATAAAATTTTTCATTAGACTTTATGTGTTGTGGTATTTTATATTGATGTCTCATGTATTGTATCATGCAATAGTAGATATATTTTATTATGTTTATGTGTTGTATGATAGTTGTGATTGAAAACATTTAGTGTTTTTGTGTTAAACGTACATCGGCAACATAATGCCTAAGCGCTCGATTTCTAATGCCTCAACATTACAATCGATTTCTATAGAAGTGTCTGGACAAAGAAACTAGAATCATAGGAGTGTCTATATAGAGAAGCTTGCGCATTGGAATTGGCTTATGGAATTGGCATGTAGCGCCTTGGCACTGCTAAAGTTAGGTTTTGACTTTTTTTTTTTGTTTTTTAGTAGTTTTCTCCCAAGGGACACATTCCTTGGAGTATTGTACTTACATAAATACTTATTATGACCTAATGGAGACTTAAACTTATTTTTTGTGTAGAAAAATTGAGCGTAGACTCTTTGGTTGGAGCTTCGTGGCCCACCATTTGGAGAATTGAGTGACCCTTTATCGCTATTCTATTTTTGTAGAACTTGTTTGCAACTTTTTTACTTTTGTGAGTGAAAGATCTTGAAGCACTTCTTCCTCTATTTACTGCAACATCCTCTCTATGACTCTCCATCACTATGTTTAAAGTTTCTTCCTAAAGTTTTACTACATGTTTTAGGAAGAAGGTACCTATCTCTTCAATATTGCAATATCTTAAACTAGTTGCTAAATTAGTTGATCACTACTATAATACTTTCAAATATCTTAAACATAGATAGGGTATAGATAAAGTCTGCAGAAACACTCAAAGAATTTTTTATTTTTTATTTTTACTATAGGTAATTTATATAGAACATCATGTGGATGAAACATTTGAGTTGAAAGTGTAGTTAAAATAGCCCAAAAATTAGCTAAGCAAGCACCCAAGCAAGACTCATGATAAAAGCCCAATTAAAAAAAAAACTTGAATTGAATTTTATTTCTAAATTTTAGGTTCAGGTTCAAGAAGCTAACATTTTTGAGTTTTGTATATGTGTAAGCTAGTCCTACTTAAATATTGGATGATAATTTAATTGATAAATTTGATTGATACCATCTTCTATTAATGGACATCTCTTTTACCCCAAAATTTTAATTTATGTTTTTTCGAATGATGGTAATTATAATGACTTTGAATTTGTTTGTAATAAAATTTCTCAACTTTGGAATGAAAAAATTAGTTTGGAAAATTTTCTTCTCTATGTGTTAATATTAGGTGGCCTAGCTTAGCATTTTTCTTATGGAATGGCACTTTATCTTAGGAAGAGTTAGATATGACAATTCCTAGCTTTATTCAACAAGCCAGTGATCTTTAACAAGATAATACAAAACTAGGTAATGCTGTCTTTATGGCCCTTGATAGATAAGACATGATGAAAAATAGTCAAACTCTAAGCAAACCCCTCTTGCCTTAAGTAGAGGAGGAAGGTTGTAATGCTCACAATCAAGTTTGACAACACTTGGGCTAGAATCACTCCATAATAGTTCAAAATCTCCATCCACTTAGCATGAAGAGAAAACCATAAACCATATAAAAAATGGTCCAAGGATATGAAGAGCTCACTCACACTCAAAGTGTTTATTCGATCATCCTCATGAGCCACTTGCACTGAGTATTTCAAGTTGCCATGAATATACTTGTGAAACCAAGGTCTCAACCACTGAATCAAGGACATGCAACTCATTAACTATAATTGCTTTAAAAACAATGGAGTGGCCATGAACATGCCAAAAAAACTCATAAGAAGAAAATAAAATAAGAAGAAGAAAGGTAATAAAAGCTCCCCTAACACATAAAGAAGAATTTATGGCCACTATAAGAATATATCGATAATGCTGGTGTGAGATCAAGGACTTAATGAAGGAATCATTACAAAATCTTGTAAAAATCTCAAATGGTGTAAGTCATGATAAAAACCATGTAGCTGTAACTCAGTATGAATAAGGAGACAAATATGAAACAAAATTTATTTTATTAAAATCATTCATTTATTATAGAAAGTATTACAACCACTTGCTATCACTCATCATTTTTGGACTATTTTATAATGAGGTATGAGTGCCATTCATCGATGAGTGATCTGTTATTGCACAAGTAATTGAACAAAAGCTTCATTCTGTTGATCAATGTAAAGGATCATTTTCACACAATGAAGTGACAAATAGAAGCTAACTCAACTTCCTTAATCACTTTCTTTTGTCGAGACTCCACATAATCCCTTAATCACCATTATGACTTAGCATCTAGTATTATCTGGACTCAGTTATCTCTTATCTCACCTAGTTCACACCTTCTTTAAAAAAAGTGACTTTCCCCTGCAAGACAATGAACTTCGTGGCATAAGAAGACATCTAATGATCCTCAACATTTTCTTCCACTAGATAGGAGGACTCACCCTTCTTTGACTCACCGCTATCATGAGTTAATGGAGAAAAGGTTATCATCATTTCTTGTACATCCATTAAAGTGAAACTAATTGCTTTGGCCGCTAAGAGAGTTTGGGCATTAACATCCATCAAGAAGATTCACCCTAAAAGGGACACTACTGCAATCATCCCTACATGATAAGAATTAATATAAATATGCACATACAAAGGAATTTGAATGAGGAATTAAATGAAAGGAATTATCATTAAGGGAAGCTATTTTCTAATCAAATAGACTTCCTCCTCATTTAGATGTTGACTAAATAAGTCGCCAACATTAGAATAAACAATCACCTCTAAACTACTTGATTATAGAGTAATATCCCTGACAACTGATGAGTGCCCATTGTCCCCATCAGTGGACTCTCAAACACTAAACAAGTTGAGCTGCAATAATAAAGAAAATGTCATGATAGATAAAGATAAAAGCACTAATTTCACTAAATGCTTAGTACCAACTTAGCAAGATAATCCTCCATGGCCTCTTTTCAAGAAAGTGGTTCTCGTCAGCCAATTAACTAGAACCTTCACCAAAGATGAATGTTTTCATCCTCTTCCTCCTCTTTTTAGGCATGAGGCATCTTTTTCATGTAAATAATAAAAGATGGTGTCACCAAAATTGTCCCACTCTCCTCAACTACAATGAGAACACTCGCCTTCATCTGTGAGTCCTCACTACTATCCTTATCAGGAGTAGCAATGTCACTCTAGGTAAAAGTTGCTAAAATATACCTTGATTGAGGGAGAGAAAAAAACATTTCTTTAATTTCTTAGTGTTCTTCCAATTCTTTAAAAGGCCTAACCAAAGCTCAATAGAATCAATATAGTTGCAAAGTCTTTTAGAATCCATAATGAGTATTCACTTTATTAAAAATAAGAATTAAAAAAAAGAATACGATAATTAATGAGTAAGAGAATTTAAAACTGATGATTCATTCCCCTTTTATTTTCCCAAGAAGTGGGGAAAGTGTCAAAAGAAAAGGGTCAAATCACAAGTGCCAAAAGAAGAAGTGGTGAAAGTGCCCAAAAGAATATGACATTAACAATTGATATATTTTTTTCAAAATTTTTAAATGCATAATTAATCTTTATTTTTATTCTTTATCCATTTTATGAGTCATTCCTACAAGAGGAAGGAAAATTGGGGAGCTAAATGTTTGCCAAAGATGTGTGAGTATATTCAACGAGTACTTGTACATGGTAAAGATCCAACACAAGAACATCCAATAATATGGGATAAAATCTAAATAAGTGAATTACTCATTTATGAAAATTCATCTTAAGTTGGGAGAATACAGTAAGGAAAACTAAATAAGACAAGCTAAGTCAAGATAAATTTAGCTATACTAAGGTGTTTATGGTTTGACTTAGCTTGGCTTTTGGTTGGCAAAGGTGTTTATGGTCTTAGTTGTGTTCACTTAGCTTGCTTAGGCTAATCTTGCTAGTCTATGCTACTTTTAACATCAGTTAGATGACCATTGCTTGACACTCCATCTTTTAGTTTACATGGTAAAATGGGGCTACTTTACGATAGAACTAGCTTATCTCTCGTTCACATCACTTAGCTTCATATACCTTAGATTTTTTTTAAGTTAGGCTATGCTTTGCATAGCTTTTAATATCATAGATTAATATAGTTTAGCTTAGCTAGCTTTTATTTTGTTTTGCTTAGCTTTGCATAGTATTACCAGTTTGTCCTGGAATGTAGTGGCCTACCTTCACTATGCTTTATATCACTTGACTTATCATGTCTTATCCTTACATAAATTAGCTAGGCTTAGCTTTGGTAAGTAAGAGTTAAAATATTAGGTTAAATTATGTTTGTTATGTTAAGCTTGGCTTAACTTCATTGTACTTATATTAAACATAGATTTGCTTTACTTTGATTTACTTTGGTTTGCATAACTTGAATTTACATGGCTCAACAATGTTTTCCTTAATTTAACATGGAATAGAATTATTTACCTTTGTTTGGTTAGGCTTAGCTTATTTATATTTGGCTTGTATAATTTTTTCATAGCTTAGCTTAGCTTAGCTTATTATAGCTTGACTTTTCTTATACTACTTTGGATTAACTTTACTTGGCTTAACCTACATAAATAATATGACATAGATTAGTTTAACTTAATTTAGTTTGACTTATCTTACCTTAGCATGATTGGCCAATGTAGGGATTCTTTTGAATGACATTGAATTTGATTCCTTTTTCACAAATGTAGAATTTGCCACATTTAAAAAAATAACCAAAACGTGTATGTTGAATTAAAAGGATAATTTAATAAACTCTGAGTAAAAGGTTTTATTTAAGAGTGCTTAAATCCATACAAAGTATTTACTCTTTTAACACCTAAGAAAAAAAATGTGTGTAAACAATAGATTAATGGATCAAAATAGTGCATAGATGTTTTATCCTTAGATTATAAGACTATTTAGATATTATTACTATATCATATATATTCTCCAAAATAGGTTTAAAGAGTGGTGGTTACAACTAGATCAAATTTTTTTTGAATATAAATAAAAAAACCATTTAAAATCGTAGAACTATTCAACTAGGTTTGAACTCATTCATATAAACTTAGTAGCTAAATTAGTAAGCTTAAATAGCTTGTTGTTTGATTCATTTTTGTTTATCAATAGTTTCATTTAATGTTTTAGAATAAGATATTAATAAATTTGGTTAAAGTTTTATTAAGGATCAAGAAAGAGCATTCATGAATAGAGTTATTTTAGAACTTTATTTTTATCCCTTACAACTTTTATTTGATATAGCTTATTTATATTACCTAAAATAATTTTGATTAAGGCATGATTAAAGATTAATTATTTTAATCAATAAGCCACTTATTAAAAGGTTTGATATTCCAAACATGAATTGAGCTCGATGATGAAAATAAATGTGCTCTAGGTTGAACATAATACTAAAAGCTCAAGCATGTGCTTGGGCCCAATCAAACCAATGAAATTGGCTTTTAGTCAAATATAAAAGAGGAGATTGAGGCTTCAATTCCACTTTTGAATCACTCCTACACCTTCCTCATGCCAAAATGAATTCAAATGAACTCTCTCTCTCCTCCTTAACCTCTTCACTCCCCACATCGAGCTTTGGCGAGCAGCATCTGTGTGTGGTCTTCACATCAAACCTGAGGGAGGAAAAGTACCAATTCACCCCAAAGCTTCATCTCAATCCCTTAAGAAAAATTGAAATGAGAGAGAGAGTAACCGAGGATTAATGTTGGTGAGGTCTGCCATCTCACTAACCTTTTTTTTATTATATTTGGTATTGTTAAACAAACTTGATCTTGTGTAAGATTAAACCATGTAGACCCATTCTAGATAATTCCTTGATTAATTTGCAATCAAAATCCTAGCTCTCACTACTTAGATCGAAAGCCAACGATTGTTAGTTCTCGGACAGAAGCTCAGGGTGAAATCATCACTATCCATTCCTTTTATTGGGAATGGATGGTTGTGATCTAGGTGGATGATTGGATTAATCCCGTAAGAAAATCACCAATCAATCATGGACTGTCTGATCAACTTTGATCTCTCTGATCTAAAGCATATTCTTACCATCATTTTGCGTGGGATCTTTGTGGATCCTACGTGGGCTAATGGCACGACACCATGTCAAAAGCTATGTCTAATTAGTGTCCCATGGCGCTGACTAGTTTAAGTAGGAAAAATCTGATTTTCTAAATTTAAAAATATTCTAAAATGCATAGAACTTCAAAAATTAATAAAAACTACAATATAAATTTACAAAATATAATTAAAGGCTCTATGGATTCATCTCAGTGAGGAAAATCCTTGAAACCATGAATCCAAATTTTTATTAAGTATATTTGGGTTAATTTGAGTTTAATTAAAAATAATCAAACATAAATTAAACCTAAATTAATAAATCAATCATCTTGAAACTTCAGGGATTGAAATTAAGATTAAAATATTCCTTAGATAAAAATTTGTGGATTTATTGATGATTAAAATGAAAGAGATAACATTTTCAAGTCATTAATTTTGATTTAATGAAATAAATTAATAATATTCCAAGAGAATTAGGGATAATTATGGAATTAACTCAAGACATCATAATAAACATCAATGAACCCAAGAAAAATATGGAGGTTCATTGAAACTCATTAATCTTCAAAATGACTTTATTTGGAATTAATTGATTTAAACAATTCAATTAATTAAGATAATATCTAAACAATCATAATAAACCAACCAAAAATTCCAAAAATTATAAATAAATCTCTTTGGATTTATCTTTTAGAAAAGAATAAAGAAAAATTAAAATCCTAGTTCCAAATATTATAGGTAATTTAGGTTTTATTGAAATTATTAAAACTTTAATTAGTCCCAAAATAAACCTCTTATCAATATGGAATTTTAGAAAAATGAAATTAGCAAGGAACTCGACTTGTCATAAAATTTTTAAAAGTAAAATGACCTCTAGATCAGAAGTTATTAAAATTTTAAGTTTTAGGTCAATTTGAATCAAATACTAAATAATACAATCACAATAATTTAAAAAGTAATGAAACTAACCCAAAACACTTTCAATGATATCAAATGAGCTAAGCAAATTTTTTTTATCTCTCTGAAGTTTAGGAATAATAAGAAATCATATATTTAGGGTTTAAATAAATAATTACTAGCATAAAATTAATTAAATACTACATTTTAAAATGCAAAATCTACAATAAACAAAATAATTGGCTAAAAATTATGATTAATAAGTCTCTTAATTTAACATTCTATTAAAAATTCATTAGGATTGAAATAATTCCAACTTCAATTAATATTAATTTAATAATTAAAATTATAATCAAACATTTAAAAGTTGATCAAATTATCAATAATATAAACATCTAAATAACCTAAGCTATAACCTAAATGCTTATGATGGCCTAGATTAGGTTTGGAATCTTAAGCATTTCACCTCTTTAGGCTTCTGAGGATAAGATCAATAAAGAATCAAAAGATGAACAAAATCTCATTCATAACGAATTAAACATAATGAAATAACAAAATTACAAAATGCCCATTTACATCAACTCAAACTTGTTAATTGCACTTAATGAAATATAAAATTAAAACAAAATCCAAATAGTGTAGACATACATTATTTGACTTAATGAATGTAACAAAATTCAATTCAAAGCTAATAAAACAATAAATAAGAAATGAATAATTAAACTTTAATAACTAGTTTGCTAAGTTAATAATTAAAGAATAAATTAAATGAACCTTGAATTGAGATACTAATTAATATAAAACTTAAATAAATATAATAATTTAAAATAAAAATAATTATTAAACTAAAATAATCAATATTTAAACTAAATTATTAAATTTAATAAACGTAATAAATTCTTAAACTTTTAATTAAAATTAAATCGATCAATTTAAATTTTAATCAAAGTTCAAGTTAATTATGTTAAAATATATTATCCAATTCAAACCAAACTTAAATGAAAGATGAGATCATTAAATTTAAACAATATTGAAATTATTTAATCAATACAAGTCATATATAATTAATTAAATCTTTAAAATAAAATTGGAATATAGGAATAGAACACCAATTCAAAGAAGTAAATTAAACCTTAATTAAATTATCAAAATTGAATTACACGAAACTAAAAACCCAATAAATCTACAATTAAAATTTGCATGATTATTTAATTTAAGTTAATTATTATAATTATTTAATTTAATTTGTTTGTTTGATTTTATTTAGATTTAAATTTAAATTATAATTTTAATTTGGAATTCAAATGATTTGTTTTCTAATTGTTGACATAACCAATTTTACTAGGTTTAATTTGATTAATTAATTATTATTCATCATTAATTCATATTTAATTTTTTATCATTAAGTTTGATTTGAAATTTGTTAAATTCATGAAACTAAATTATTTATATTATTATTATTATTTGAGTGTCATGATTTCATATTTTATTAAGTTCAATTAATAGAGTTAGTTGGTTTTAAAATGCATTTTTATAATTTGTTATTTAATTAAATTCTTTATGGTTATGATTTTGTTACATTTTATTTAAACACTAATCCAAGTCCAAGAAAATTATAAAGATTAAGCTCCAAAGGTGCAAATGCCTAAGTTTAGCCATTCTAGACTTATATGTTCTTTAAATATTATTCATTTTTTAATTACAATTCAAAATTTTTATTTAATATTAAGAAAATTTGGGATAATTATAATTTTAATAGATTCTTTAATAAAAAGAAATTTAGAAAGTGACTTATTAAAAATTTCAGCCAATTATTTTATTTATTGTGGATTTCTCTAATTTTAATCTTAAGATTTAATTAATATAATATTTTAAATTATTCCTTAAATAGTAAGTATGTGATTTTTATCAATCTTTAACTTCAGAGTACCGAGAAATTTTTTATAAGTCCTCTGATGTTAATGAAAGTATTTTAAATTAGTTTTATGAAATTTTATAAATTTCCTAATTTTTATATTTATTATCAGATTTAAAAATTTCATAACTTGTGACCAAGAAGTTATTTTTTTGAAGTTTTTATGGTAAGCACGGTTCCTTGCCAATTTTATTTTTCTAAAATTTTATATTAATTAGAAATAAATTTTAATACTAATTAAGATTTTTATGTTATCAATAAAACTCAAATTAGTCTTAAAATATTAGAAATTAATTAGGTCTTTTATTTTCTTATTCTTCTCCAAAAGTTAAATCTTGAGAGGGTTTATTTAGAGTTTTTAATTTTTGATTAATTTATTATGATTTTTCAAAGTACACGTTAATTAAATGAATTAATTAATTAATTTAATATCTATTTATGTGACTTTTGTGTTTTAATGATTTTAGAGAGTTTTTATGGCATTATTAAGTTTATTTATGTTTATTATTTTGATTTAAAATAATTTCACTTTTTTTCTTAATTTTGTTAAATTAATATTAATTTGTTTCATTAAATTAAGGTTTCTTGATTTAAAATTCATAAATTCCATTTCAATAATCAATAAATCCCCAAATTTATATTTAAGGTGTATTTTACCCTTATTTCAATTTCTTAAAGTTTCAAGTTGATTGGATTATTAATTTGATTTTAATTTAAGTTTGATTAGTTTCAATTAAACTCAAATTAACCTAAAAATACCTTAAAAATTGAGTATTTTTGTTTAGTGAATTTATATAATAAAGATGAACCCATAGAGCCCTTATTTATAAATTATAGTTGAATTTTTTTAGTTTCTATGATTTTTTTGAATTTCTAAGCATTTGTTTATAATTTTATATTAAAAAAATTCAAAATTCCTATCTATCCCAGACAGTTCTTACATGACACTGACTACGCACCACTTTACATGTGGTGTAGCCCTATTGGATCACGTGTTCTTCGATGTGTAAAGGCCTTATCACACAGGTTATTCTAGATCATCCAATCACAGATCAGGCAGTCCAAGATCAGCCCATAATTTCTTAAGGGATTAATTTATATTGATGCTTTTAAATCACAGTTATCCTTTTTTAGTTAAGAGGAATGGACGGTAGTGATTTCATTCCTAACCTCTTGCTAGAGACCATAAGAACAGTCTCCTTTTCTAGGGGTGGTTTTCGCTGATCTAGATGAAGGAGCGATGTGATTTATGCTGCAAAACGATCAAGGGACAATTTAGGAAGGATCTATGTGATTAGATCTCACCAAAGATCAAGTTGAATTCACAAAAGACTAACTAAAATTAAAGGGGAGTTCGGTGAGATGGCATACCTCATCAGCATTGATCCTTAGTGGTTTTTTCATTTTGAAAGCTTTGAGAATAAATTGTTGCGATGTCTCCCTCTAGTTTGATGTGGAGACCATGCATGAATGCCACTTGCTGAAGTTTGGTGTGGAGAGTGATTGAAGAGGTTATGGAGAAGGGGAAAGGTTTGTCTAAGTTCATTTTAGCTTGATGAAGGTGTAGGAATGCTCAAAGAGTGAAATTGAAGCTTCCATACCCCTTTTTATACTTGGCCGAGAGTCTCCTTATTGGTTTGATGTGCAAGTAGCTAGCCATAGGGATTGGTATCTCATCATGATAGTGAAGGAAATGAGATGGTTAGAGAGGGGATTTGGATAGATCAGAAGGTAAGAAATTAGGCATGGGTAAGGCTTGAAGTGATTCAACCATGCTTGCTCCCCATTAGCTCCACCTCACCTTCCATTGCCATCTCAATTCCCTTTTGGTTGGGTCACTACAAACTACCCAAGCCAAGCTAAAAGTGAGCCATAGGTTGAGCTCAAGCTCATTTAGGTTGGACTTGAGTGCTTTAGGTTATAATCACTTAGATTTGAATTGCTTAAGATTGGATGAGTTGGATTAATTTGTATTGATTTCATTTGATTAATTAAACTTAGATTTTGGTTTCCATCATTGTTTATTGTCCATTAAGTGATTTAAGAAAAATTGATTTATGCCAAGTGTGGATTGTATTTGAAGTTAGGTGTTTTAGGTTCAAATTATTTTGGATTTGGTTTAACTTAGATTTGTTTTTAATTTATGTTGACTTATATTTGATCAATTGAGTTTAGATTTATGCTCAATTATTTATTAAATGTCTTAAAATTAATTAATTTTAATTATTTTATATTTTATTTTGATTAGAACTAATGTTCAATAATGTTCAATTAATTATCAAATCTCTTAGAATTGCCCATCTTAGCCCAAATGAGTTAAGGTAAGTTCACTTGAGTCAAATAACTAATTTGATTCAAATTGAAAGATGTTTAAGTTTCAATTGTGTTCATTTAAATATTTGGAATGACTTGGATTAATTAATTTTAATTAATTTGATTTTTATTGTAAATTTGGCCCATGCTAACCTAAATTTGGGCTTAATGGATCAAATGATCAAATTGATCAAAATAAACCCAATGAAAGGTTGAATCATGTTCATATATAATTTTTAAATGATTTTAGATTTTTTGATTTGAATTAATTTTAATTTAATTTTAATTTAAGTTTGGTAAGGTCCATTTGGTCTATTTGGATTAAGTGATCAAATCAACCCACTTGAATCCTCATTGAATATAAATTTGTTTAGTTTGGTGTTTAAAAGTATTCATTTGATAATTTTGAATCTTTGGAATAACTCAATTTGGCAAAATTTTGATTGATTGAGCTTTGACTTAGTGGGGACCATATCGATCAACTTTAGGTCAAATGACCTAGTTGACCACTTTGAACCTCATATAGATGTATTTTTGGGTTCAATTAAATTGGTGTTATGATTTTATGCATTTTGTTTGATTTCATTTTGAATCATTTTGATTTTATTTTATTTTTCTTGAACTTAAGTGATTTTGGGCTTAAATAAATCAATTGGGTCAATCATCCCAACTACCTCAATCTAAAGCTCAATTGAATTTAGATTTCAATTCAAATGCATTTGATTTAGATTTCTATTGAATTTTATGACATTTAAATTTGATTGGGTTCACTTAGTCTAATTTAGATTAGGTCAAGTCTTAAAATGTTTCACTTGGAAGATCTATGGTTTTACTTTAGGGTATTGAGTTTGATTTTAATTTCAAATTTAGTTTTGGTCCTAACTTTAGTATTTTATTTTATTCATTATTTAGTTTTGATTTGTTCACCTTATCATTAATTATGGTGTCCTAAATGAATAATTAGGAAACTCTTACTCTAAGAATAGGATTCCTAATTACTAGGATTAGGGATGATGTCAATCTCTTCCAAAAATAAGGTCAACAATTATGATATACATGTGATTTCTTGTTCAACACCATAGTTGAAAATGATCCCTAGCATGTTGGGTGAGAATGGGCAAACGTTACTCTAACAGTCTTCCTTGAAGCATTACTTTGGAGGATCGAGCAACCTAATTTACTCCTCCACATTCATATGAGTGTTGGTGAGTTCTTATAACTCAACTAAACCCTTTAGTTTTGCTAGAATTTGAGGGTGTATCTAAATGGTTCATTTCTTAAGCCTTTGGTAAGTACAACTTGTAGTATTATGGGCTCCAAAAGTTTCACTTCAAGCAGGCCCTTGGAAGCTAGTGATAAACTTCTACATGAATTTCTAAGCCATTGGTGCATCTACATTAAAATTCTCTACTCTTAATGGGTTTATGGAGATTGTAAAATTGGGTGATAAACATTATTTTGAGCTCAATAAAAGAAGTTATGACACCTAATGGTATGCACGAGAACCATTCCAATGAAAACTTCTTAAGAGTAGTAATACAGAGATGATATTCAACACATTATCAAGGTTTATCAATAAAGAAATTGATTCAAAATAAGTGGCATAACTGTACTACATTTGACATACCATGGAAAGACTCAAAAAAGTGATTTATACATAGGGTATACCACAGGAAAGGTGACCAAAAAATGATAGTCAATGAGATCTAACTTCACAGACCAACTTGGAGATCGACCACTCACGACTTGATAGGTCTTCTACCAGTAAGGGACTCAACATTTACTTGACCGACGTACTAGATTTGTTCATTGAAGTTTCCCAACACATCAGATGAATGTCATCCATAAGAGAACTTGTGATCCAATCTCATACATCATGACTTGATAAGGACTCATATACATCATCTGAAGGCCCATCACCTAAAAAGCCACTTTTTGACTACACCAAATCACCATAGATATATTTATATTTAATTAATCTTCCTAGTCTATATATTTTCTTTTATTATTTTATGAACTCCTTGTAGCATTTTATGTAGCCCTTTAACACTATAAATTTAGTGTTTATAAGCATATTAAAGATTTTTTAGAAATCATTTTCTATTTTGGATTATTATCTAGAGGCTTTAGGTCCTTTATGATTATGATTCTTCATGGTTCTTGTACTTAAAATTACTACTATCCTAATCATTTTCATTAACATAATAGACATATTTTCTCTATTTTTCTCTCTACCTTTTACTTCTAATAGTAGACTCGCAAATAAGGTCTAGTGTTGACCAACAGATAGATCAAGATTGAACATCCTCTTATGTGAGGTCAGCTTGGGTATATGCTACATAGATGGCATATACCAGAAGTTGAGCTCTTTACAAAGTAGGACAACCTGCTAGATATAACTTGATCAAGATGGAGCAAACCACTTAGCATGCTACCCAATAGAAACATAAATTAGAAAGAAGAATGCATAACTTGCCATGTTCATTGAGCAATGGAGAGAATATAATGGGAGAGATCCATTGACCTATATTGGATGGAGCATTTAATGTGATAATTTTTCATGTTAAACATAAAAGGAAAGCATTTATCTTAATCCTAATCCTAGATGATACCTCTTTCCAAACTAGTGATAGTGATTCTTTCATTAAGGTGGGAGGAGAATATGCCAGCATATTCTTTCTCCAAAGAGATTATTGAAGCTCACCCATATCTAAAGTTTAAAATCTCCCTTTTAAATTCATAGAGAAGAAAATCTAACTTGGTAAACATGTCATTTATTTTGAGTCCACCATATCATTGCTTGACTTTAATGACACACTAAAATGCATTTTTGTTATAAATTTCAAGGACTTAGGACTAAGATAGTTTTCTTGCACATATGAAGGAATTAGTACTTCATATGCTAAGTTTAAATAAATGTTCATAACTTACTTTTATAGAGCATAGAGACCCTTAAAAAACAATAAGCTTTGTTATAGATGCATAGGGAGCCTATAAAGTCAATAACAAAGTTCATCACTTCATTTTGGAGGGAGATGTTGAAAGTAAAAGACCTTGAACCTACAACCACGCATGCTACACTCACTCATGGCTTAATAGAAGAGCCATTTAGATACCTCCTTAATGTCTAGTAGTAATAATGTTTGTAGAGTTTTTGGTACTAGTAAATAATTGTATCAATGTGGAATAGTATAAAATGTCACTCAGTCATTTCAAGTGACCTAGAAAATGCCTTTGAGAAGATCTCCATTGGGTCAACATTTGCAAGAAGGGTTGTGAGAGTAGAGAATAGAAAAGAGAGCCAGCACACCATATTTTTAAACTAATTATCAATAGCAAAGGAGGCCTACCCGACCAACCCCATAGTGGGATGTGGGTGTCAATGGTAAAGTTAGTTGAGGCCATCCAATATAAGGAGTACTTTAAGTGCCTAACAATGGTGTGGGTCAATGAATAGTGCATGTATCATCGAGGCCATGCCAAAACATAGGAGACTACTGACATTTAAAGATTTTAGTGGATGAGCTCATTAAAACTAGTAAATTAATGAAATGTGTAAGCTACTAGATAAGGAGCTAGAAAAAGATGAGGAAAATGAGCTTATGCTCGCCTACAATCATAGAAAAAGATAGGTGTTGAATAATCTCAATGAGTTAGCCTCAAATAGTTGAGATTGAGAGAGGTGAGCTCCATAATAATGGATCAAACATCATTCATTTTGAGGTAGTGTTGGTAACCCTTATAAAGAAAGATAGACAAATAACTAGCAGCCCTTTCAATGATGTGATTGTCATCATAACATTAATCACCAACTACCTATTTGATAATATATAAATAGATATTGCTAGTTTCATGAATATAATCATTAAGTATTTTAGAAGATGAACCTAAAGTGCTTACGACATGCACTTACTACTAGGCTAGTCTATGGATTTATTTCAGAGCAACAATAAATTGATGGAATGATTACTCTTCTAATGACCTAGGAAGAAAAAAAGGAAGAGGTAGTTTACGACTATGACCAACTTTATCATAGTGGATGCCTAACTATTTACAATTCCATCTTTAGGCACCACTTATTAAACACTTTTAGAGTGGTCAAGTCCACCTATCATGTAGAAGTGAAGTTTTTATTATGGATGGGATGTTATAGTTACAGGAGATCTCACTTAGTTATGGATGTATTATTTGAGATTAATTGATAAGTCAAGAACAACTAAGGAAGTAATAAAACTTATGGTGGCAAGAATAGGGTTGGAGACTATAAAAGTAGTTAAAATAGTGTAAGAAACTATAGGTAACTCTAAGCGAGTCCTAAGGATGAGGCTCTTCTTATAGTTTAGAACACTAGGAAGCACATATCCTTGTCTTGTAGCTAACCTTGATGAATTTGTATGAACAATGATAGAAATGATTTATATAGATATATATGTTGCATTTGCAAACTTAATGTAAAAGAAGATGCAAAAACTAGTCAAATAGAAGATGTGGAAGATTGTAGCCCTACTCATGGAGCTTATTAAAATGGAGGTGAATAAGTTACTAGAAGCTGACTACATCAGAGAAGTCTATTACCTAGAGTTGATCTCTAATGTTGCAATGGTGTAGAAGGAAAATGACCAGTGGAGAATGTATATGAATTTTCCAATATTTGCTTAACATGCCTGAAAGATGGCTATCCATTGCCATGTATTGATGATCTTGTCGATTCAATAATTAGATCAAGTCGTTAGAATTTTGGATGGCATTTTTAGACTATAACTAAATTAAAATGAAACCATTTGATTGTGAGAAGATAAATTTTATAATAGGCAGGGGTTATATTTCTATTAAGTGATGCCATCTAATGTTAAAAATAGAAGCTCAGGTTAGTCAAAGATGATGATGGGCCATGTGTTTGAAAACTATAAAGGGTGGAATGTAGAGGTAGTTGTTCAAGACTTATTTATGAAAAAGAAAGACAGTAGAAGAACACATATTGTACCTTAAGGAGACATTTGAAATGCTAAAGAAGTATAAAATGTGATTATCCCACTAAAGTGTAAATTTGGCACAAGATCCAGTAAGTTCTTGGAGAACCTCCCCAATCTTGAGAAAATTAAGATAAACTTGACAAAGTGAAAACCATGTTTAATAGGCCATCATCGAAGTTGACCATGGAGATACAACTCATCCTTTTTTTTTAAGTTCTTAGAAGTACCAAAAGGTTTAAGTGCATAAAATAATTTGAAGCTGCCTTTGAAAGATTAAGTTTTTATTAACCTTCTCCCTTGTATTATATAGTCTATGAACAAGGGTCACCCTACTTCTATAATTGGGAGAAAAAGAAAACGTTATGAGATCAATGCTCATCAAGAAGGAAGGTGATACACATGAAAGTTGCATTTGACATTTATTTCTACATGATTTAAAGGATTTTGTGACATTATGATTTAAATTTTAAATTTTTAGTAAAATTATGACATTAATAAATGAAATTATATGGAGAATCATTCAGAGTTTAAAAAAATGACATGATTTTGTGTTTAAATGATGTTTGCAACTTATCCTAACACTTAGGTGCTCAGGTTGGTGTTAAGCATCATTACTAGTGTTGACCTCACTTTTGGAGTGAGCTTTCAACTTCTTCATCTTAGACATATGACTCCTCTAGACACTAAGAGTTCCTTAGTCTTAAGACACTTCTAGTGATTAGGTGAACACATAACCTAACCCTAGAGACTTAGAAGAGTTAGCCATAGGAATAGATTATGCCTTAGGGGTATTAGGTAGACTTGCCTACCCTATAGCCTAAACCCAAATCCTTGCTTCCTTCTTTCAAGTCAAACTTCAAACTCAAATCTTAAATCAATTTCAACTCAATTGATTTTCTCAAATCTTAAATCAAATCCAAAACCTTTTCTAAACCTTTTGGTTTCATCTTATGGACTTAGCTCAAATCAAATCTTGAATCAATTCCAACTCAATTGATTTTCTCAAATCATAAATCAATTCCAAAGTCTAAATCATGAGTCAATTCCAAATGATTGAAACCCATGATCAATTCCAAATCCAAAATCTATCCTAAGACCTTTTGATTTCATATTATGGACTTAACACAAATCAAATCCAAATCACTCCAAACTCAAAGGATTTTCTCATAGCCCATTTATTTTCTCATTTATATTCACAAATATAAATTCAAATAACCAAAACTAAATTTAAAACTCAAATATAAATCCAACTTAAATCCAACTTATACTCATTCTAGTCAAATCCTTGAACTTAGCCAAATCATTCTCAAATCATTCCAAACTTTTGGATTTTATCTTCAAACAATCATTTCTTCAATCACATACCAAAATATAAACATAAGCTTCAATCTCCAAACAAAAATTAAACTAGCCCAAGTCAAACTATGTTCACCCTTTTGACTTGAAATTGTCAAATGAATCAAAACCCATTTAACTCCAAATCACTTAAAATTGGATTTATATTTCCATCATAAGTCCATATGTGAGTTCAACCAAACTTGAATCAAGCCTTGATCAAGCTAATTGACCCATTTAGGCTCACTTGACCTAAAGTGAGCTAAAGTGACCTAAAGCACTTTTTTGAGCCAAATTCTAATCCAACCAAAATTAGATTGAACTAAACCCATCTAAGCCTCACATTGTGAGCAACAGTCATCTTAGGATGATCAATCACTCAAATTTGGTCAAACCTAGCCTTTGACTAAGTCAACATTTAGCCCAAATGAAATCTAAACAAGCCAAAATCCATTATATGCCAAATTGATTGAAACCATTGATCTAAACCAATTCATAATCAATAATTGAACTTGAGCAAGCCATCAATTGAGCCAAACCAAGCCTAATTGTCCACTTGACCTAAGTTGACCCAAGTTGACCTAAAAAGTCAAATCTTCAAATCTATGAAAAATTGATTGCAACCAATGGGTCAAATTCATTCTAAATTGATTGTTGAACTTGACCCAATTGGCCTAGACCTAGCTGAATTGAATTGACCATGCACCCAACTTGACCAAAAAGGTCAAATCAATTTGAAATCAAACCAAACCAAAATTAATTGAAACCAAAGCTTGCAATACATTTCAAATGATCAACCAAGCCTAAACCAACCCATGACCTAACCCAATTGGGTAAATGGGTCAAATTGGTCAACTTGACCCATTTGACTTAAATGAACCTAAATGAACCTAAATGAACCAAAGCCAAATCTAAACCAAATTGAACCAAACCAATGATACCCATAGGCTCCAAATGATCATTTGAACTTGACCTAACTAATGGTTTGACCCAATTTGACCAATTGGTCAGCCTAACCTAATTTGACCCAACTTGACCTAAATGGGTCAAATTGAACCAATTCAAACCAAAGAACTCCAAATCACTTGAAATTTGGTCCAACCCACTTTTGAATCATTTCAAATCTGCCCAAATCAAAATCAAGGCCAAATGACCCCTTTTCCCCTACATCAAAGGGTATCCTTTGACTAAATTCACTTGGAATTTGGTCATATTCTTTCTCATGGCATCCTTCTAGTGGTCCACTTGGACACTAAGGAGAGTGGTGAACATGAACCAATGACCTTGGGTTGGCCATGACCCAACCCAAGGATAAACTGACCTTTCCAATGGGAATTGAGCACTTGGATCACCCAATGCACTCACCTAGCACATGGGCACTCACTCTCCTACACTCCTCTACCCAAAATAACTCACATGGGTTATTTTGCAATCAAAATAGTCCCTTCAATCCAAGCAATTGAGCTAAAATGGCAACTCAACTTTCAACCGTCCGATCAAAGGAGGGGGACATATACTCCCCCTCATTCCCACTCAAACCAGAGGCACTCAGTTTGACTGAGCTCTAGGATCAAAACCAAGCATCCTTAAGCTTCCCAAAGCTATTTTTAAGCTCCCTTGATTTCTCCTTCTCTATTTTTCTCAAAGCCAAAACAAGGGAGGCCCATCCCAATTCCAACTCATCCAGTTCTCCATCAAAACCAAATTAAACTTGCAAGCACCATCAAGGGACTTCATTGAGCTCAATCAAGTTATTTCCCAAGTCACCAAGCCACAGAAAGGAGGACTTTGATCAAGGCCTATCACCATTGAAGGGGAGCTTGGTCAACCGAACCATCCACTCCAAATCAAGACTTGATACCTTCAACAGGGCCTCGTCTCTACTAGATGAAGCTACCTCCTTCATTGGAAGTATCAGTGATAGCCTCTGGTGAGGTATTACTCAAAACTGGTCTTAGGATAAAAATTGTTTGATTCTTTTTGAAGAAAATTGTAATCCCTTGAGATCTTGACCATTGGATTCATTGCTTATGCTTCCCCAAGTGAGTTTGAAATCGGCGATTATTGATGGATAGAATCTATCTCTTATCACTCAGAAAGAGATAGATCACACACCGTCCATTCTGTGTGATTGGAACAGACGGTTGTGATTAAATCATGATAGATCCCTCTCTAATTTAAGTCTAAACTACAAAATTAATCATGGCCATCCAATCTTAGATCGGACGGCCCATGGAGAAAGTGAGTATGCCACCGACTGACTTAGCAGGCAGATGTGACAACATAAATAACCTATCCTGTTACACCACATGGAGAGCACGCCGCGTCAGCCGCCATGTAGCCTGATAGGATTAAGGGGTTTAATTATCATAATTAATTTATTTTTAATGCTGAAACATCCTAAAATCATAACTAATTATAGAAAAATCCAAAAAAATACAAGCTCAAATTCATTTTAAATATAATTCAAAAGAAAATAATATAAAATTAAAATCAAGTATTTTTGAATATTAATTTGCACTCAATTTGTGTTTTATTGGAAATGTAATTAGGCTAATTACTCCTTAATTACTTCAGTAATTAATTCCAAACTTTCTAAGATTTATTAGTGGGATGACCTCTGCCTCTCATGATTTTCTTGGAATTTATTATTGAAGTAATTAGGAGAATTGCTTATTTTACCCCTAATTACTTTCCTAATTAATTAAATGATTAAGTAACCTATTAAATAGTGATAAATAGACTAATTAAGCTTCCTGATCATCGTGAAATAGTGAATGGACTTAGGGAATGAGATTAGGATTTTTGTTCCAATCTTTTCCCCTAAGTTTATTTCATTTGGATAAATACTTAATTAATTTGCAAATTGATTAATGGCTTAATCACTTCTTTAATTGGTTTAATTAATTAAACTCAAAACTAAATCACTAGTTATAAAAGTACTTAATTAAACTCTTTAGCTTAATTAATTAATAATTATGAGCCAATTGCATTAGGCCCCTTTATTTCTTAGGTGCATTGCTGATTTAAATTCCATGTAGTTGCATATCATATGTTGGCTCATAATTGTTTGGTTAATTATGTTAAAGTAGTGTAGGTAATGGGTAATTAATGGATTTAATTCATACCTTAACCTAAACAAAACATAAAATCAACCTAATTGTTTTAAAATTAAACTAAACTAATTCACACATGGAAGAAATGGGTTAGGACCAGCAAACCTTTCTCACATTTTCTAACTAAAGTCAAATTCAAAAAAATAAAAATCTCCTTAAAGAATTTTGATTCACTTTAAATGATCCTATTTTATAGGATTGTCTTTAGGAATTAATTAGGGTGAATGAAGTCATATGCTTACATCACTTTATTTCTTTCCAAGCATGTTAAATATCATTTTCCATATAAAATCATGCATTCATTTCTTTTGAAAAATCAATTTAATAAAGTGTTTCCCTTTATGTCAAATTGCATATTTTGGCTAAAGTTGAGAATATGAGTGGCTATTATCACTATTAAACCAAAAAATATTTTTTAAAACATATAAATCAAAGATTATGAATGAAGTGATGCTACTTATAAGAACTTATAAGCTTGCATGTGATTGTAGCATAAGATGTGTTTTATGTTATTTTTTTCTCTTCTATTAACATGGACTTGCATAGGATTTGCAAAGTGTACGGTTCATTTGTAAAGAAAATAATGCTTAAATCTATTCCTATGCACTCTTATGTTATGACTTAAGAAGGATCCTCACATTACACATGTAAATTATACAACCAAACCAAACCTAAAAATCTTTTGCATGATTCTTCATCCATTTATTTCTTTTTATATATTTACATGTATTTAAGAAAAGGGATATATTAGTCTGGACATCCCGGGGCTGCGAGATTTTAAGCAGCCCTAAGTAGGTCTTGTACCTTACGCCCTAGGTGTAAAAAATAATGGCGTCATACTCATGTCATTTATACATGTAGATGTGCATTTTGTTAATGGATGAGAAATCTCCCTTTTCTACATAATAAAAACATGCATCAATGGAACATCAAAAAATTCAAATTATATCTCTTAGCATTCATCGTCAAAGTGTGCTAAAATTTGTATTGCATGTATAAATATGCATAGGATCATCCATATGCATGGTATACTTGGTGGAAAGAAATAAATGGTTGTGTGTTATGTGGTGGTAAACCACCTAAACTAATCCTAAGATTTCTTTCTTATTGAATATGGCTATTTAGAGAAAATCTAAACTTAGGGTTAATTAAAACACATAATAAAATATTCACTAAAGAAAAATCATTAATGAAGCTACCTTAGAAATTACTTAAGGCAGGGATGAAAGAGAAGTTCTCTTCTCTTTTCTTCTCTTCACAATATTAGTAACAAAGTATAGGTTCATTCAAACCAAATCAAATCAATAACTAAATTCAACAAATCAACTAAATCACTTAAAATGAAACCACCCTCTAAATTGAATCCTTCACACTTAGAAAATTTCAACATTAAAGCCTAGCTAAGACATGCCACACAAGCCTTAAATGGCACACACATTAGGCTAAGTCACCATTTCTAGCTCTATGTTAGGGCGGTGCATGGTTTGATGCCTTTATTTTATGATATAATATTGTTAGATTGAATGTTAGGGTGTATGTGCATAGTCTGGATGATAGGATGATCTTAACCTAATCATGTTTTATGTAGGGTTGTGCTTAAGGGGTGCTGTAATAAAAATATAAATGCTTTTGCTATGAAGGTTGCTTATACCCCTAAGCATAACCCAAATTAGGATAGGTGGACTTGGTTATCCATGTGTGGGGTGCTAAGTCCAAATTATTCATATAACTGCTTGGGTTGTGTGGTATGTTTAGTTAATCTCTATTTTGTAGGTTTAGTTAGATTTATCTTTTCCTTTTAATGTAAATTTTGTAATTAAGATTTGGAATGAATGTTATAGGAGAATTAGGATGAACATTGGTCATAAGACCATGTCTTATGTACCATGTAAAGCCTTGGAGAAAACTACATCCCAAGTCAAAATGAAGAAAGAAAGAAATAAAGAAAAGAAGAAATGAAGAAATGAAGAATGAAGACCACCATAACATGAATTTATCTAAAGTGTAATTATTCATTTATAATCCGAGTTGTATAAGGGAAGAGCTCAGCTACCCATTTTCTTTTTCGGGTTTGTGCGGTGGAGCGACCACATCGACCTCTTATTCTTTTATGCTAATTTTATATATTGATTGATGCTTTGTTTATGATTGCGCAATTAGGATGACATGATTTTCCTAGTTTCTTAATTGCTTGATGGTTATTGAATGGCCTGGATGTGATTAGAATCTTAGGAAAAAATAAATTTTCTATTCAATTAATTAACTCAAAATTAAAATTAAATAACTCATAACCTCACCTAAAGCTTAGGGCATAAATCAAGATAATAAAAGATTTAGTAACCTTAGTTGGATGTTGTATGTCTCACATCATGCATAAATCATATTGCTCCACTCTTGCTAATGGAGGGCTTCCACCTTTGCCAAAGAAAATGGCTTGACCTTTGAGAGTCATGGTGGAAGCACACCTCCTTCTTTCTGATTCTGTCTTATAACAAATTTCTCATGCATTATGCATATAAAATCCCATAGCTTGTGTCAAATAAAAATGTCCTAAAATAAAAAATAAAACTTAACAAAATTTGCATTAGATTAAGTCATTTATTCATGCCCTTCATGATCTAGTCTCTTAGGGAGTGAGTTTAAGGACTTAGTCTTCTTTCTAAATAAACAATAACCTAGTTATCTTGCAAAGCATAAGACTTGCCTACATGTATTTAAAATTGTAGGAGGAGTTAGTTAGTGGCCACCCCCAGGCAGTTGTAAGTCTAACAATCGGGTGGTTTATTCTCTCTTATGGAGGTAAACCATATACCCATTTTTGCCTTAGATTTGGGTCATGCTTTGGACCTCGCCAAAGCTCCTTAGATTTAGGATTCGAGGTTGTTGTTTCTCTTTGCAGGCTATAAGCATAAATCCTCACCTCTTAAGCATTTCCACGATCTTGTGTCATGGAAATGTAAGCCCTAGATTTCTAATAAAAATTTAACTCAAACATATAATCCTCTTCAAATTTCAAAAATATAAAGCCCAACCATAGGATAGTTTGGGATTCTCATTAGGCTTCCTAGTACCATGAGCATCCCCTACTCATCTTCTTTTGATTTCAGTAATAACTCCCTTTTTTGATCAATCCCACTTGATTTTCCAAAAAACAACCAATTTATTGATAGTCCTATCTTTGAAATCTTTGAAGATAATGATCATTTACCTTAATTGAGAATATTATTAAGGAATCTCATTCCTTGAGATGTAATTAACTATAGGGGCTTACCATCGTAGGGAATTTAACGAACCCAGTTTAAAATAAACCCTGCTTTACTTTATCATGTAAAGTAGGGGAAAAATCTCTGGTACATTTGAAGATCCATTATCCTTAGGAGTCCTTATTAGGTGATTAGGTCCATTATAGGGTGGTGACTTTTGTCTCTTGAGATAGTACATCATTCCTCAATATCGCACCTGATCACCCTAATGAGTACATCTATGGATCTACGTGGTGTCCCAAGTATAATTTTCAACACTCCAAATGTTGAAAATAAATATTTACCACAACTAGGTTCCCATTTATTTGACTTAGATAATGAAGCTGATGCTTATGTGTTATACTTAATCTCATTAATTTTTTAAGACAGAGATATTGACATCTATGTGATAGACCTTAGAAACACACACAGCCAAAGATCATGATGGTGAAGCACCTAACTCTGGTGACTACTATGGTTTTCCAAAATTTTTAAGTAATTTCTTAACATTTTAAGGATATTTAGTACAATCCTATATAAGAAAATTATGTGGATAAATTATAGGTCATCTTTATCCATTATTCAACTCTTTTTCTTAGGGCTTTTAGATGGAATAAGGGAAAGATTTGTGAATGTTGCTTCAAGGTTTTTAAAAAAGCTAATAAGAGAGATCCCATGAGCATAGAGTAGGCAACAAAAGGACATTCTCCATGATTCCACATGAGTTTTTTTATTCTTACCTTTTTCTTTATTTTAATAATGTCCATGTACATGCTTTCAATTATCCATTTTTTTCTCCATTAATTAATTTCTTTTTCTAGGGATTGGGTCATGAATATCTTGCTTTTATGTTGGTTTTTATTTTAATAGAGTTTGGAGTATTAATTTTTTTTTAATATAGCATATTATATTTTAAGCTTTATTGCTTTTTGATTTGATTGACCATCTTTAATAAAATAAGAGTTTTGATTTGGAAAAAAGATGTGAAAAATGGAGTATTCATGGATAAAATATCATAGGGATGGGTCATAGGTTATAGATAACTATAATGAAGCCATGTAGTCATGTTTTAAGATCCAAAGTGCATTGATGGACTTTTTTAACATTAAAATTATCATCGAGAGGTAGGTAAGTTATTGCTCTAGCCTTTTAAGAGAATGGTTGTGGCCACATTGATTAGACTTCATTAAAAATCAACTCCTTAATAAATATAAGTTTAACCATACAAAGTAATATTGGTGATGCTTATTCCCTAGGATTAATCATATTAAGATGACCCACATAAAGTTCTTCTATAGTTAGTTAGCATTCTTAGTAGATTTAGTAGTTGATTACAATTTTGCCTAGGCACCCTTAATTTACCATCTAAATAGTAATTAATGAACCAACATTTAGTACTTCATGTGCAATCTTCATGTGACAATTCTTAACTCACTTTATATTACTTGTGGTGACCATGTAGTCTTAGACATATGGTTCTATTAGCTCTATGAGCCTCATGTTCAATCCTATTAATTTAGATGATAATAAAAGTATGCTTGGATGTTATAATATATATGATAAGTGTTTCAAATACATTGATTTTGAAGATGCATATGATTGCTAATTACATATACAACACATATCATAATATATGTTTGATGCAATTGCAAGTATAGAATAATGAAAGATAGAATAAGATGGATAGCTTGGAGATCAAGATAAAATATTTCAGGTTAGATACAATAGAGCTATCTTAGAGGTCCCTTGACATGAATTGATTTGCTTATAATTTAATATATCATTTTAATTTATTTTAATTATTGATAATGAGATTAATTTTTATAAATAAATCATCCTTACCTAATTTTCATTCAAGTTCATAATTTAAAAAAAAACTATATGCTTCATACGTATCACTTAAAGTATCAAAATAATAAATGATAATTAATCATGATTATTGAGTGTAACTAGTTTATATATTTAATATAACTAACATTTTTAATTTAATTTAAAATTTTGGTTATTATTAACATATGTATGATGCTATTAAGTTATATCATAATTTTTAAATGTCAAATTTCAAAATTAACAAAAGTATATCAAAATTAGTATTTCAACAAAAGTCATTTTATAATAATGGAATTTCGATTTGATTTAACCTCCAATGGAGGTTATTGGATTTGTTTTCATTAATTTTATATGTTACATGACCCACTTTTGATTAAAATTGATTTTATTATACTTTTTAAAACATTTGTTGATTTTAATATTGATTGTACGTTACTCATTTTGAATAATATATTAAGGACTATCTTTGGTTATTTTTGACTTTCCCATGTGACTAGCTATTTTCTAGCTATTTGAATATAAAATAAATTTAATATAAATTTTTTATTAAATATTATATTATTATATGGTTTAATAATGTTAGAATAATATATTTCTATGAAATAATTCAAAATGACAATTTTTCTTATAAATGGTTCGCAATTTGTAAAGCTTAGTGGATGAGTTAATAAAGGCAAAAAACTTAAGGAATTCATCAGAAGGAAAGATAATGAAGTCATCAAAGCTATTAATGAAGCTGTACCCACACACATTGTTCATATTGCTGGAGTCATACTCATCATCTTTAAGGGCAATGAGAGTCCTCCAAAAAGGAAAGTATTAAAAGGTTGTGATTTGGAGAAGTAAACTCAATCTCCATGATGAGATCATATAAGACCATCATCTCAGTGAGGAACCTCTTAGATTATATTCTGCTGCTAATATCTAAATAAGGAAGCACTAGAGAAGTGTCCAGCTAATGCAAGGAACACTCAAGCAGAACTACTAGCTAATAAGTAAGACCTCCTAGAATAAGTTATCAATATGACACAAGTTGAAGATGAAAATGTTCTAGCCCAAAACATTGCTCTTGATGCTGAAATCATAAACCAGGTTAATCAAGAGATGGAGGGAGATTGGATAGTGCAAAAATCCAGAGAATATAAGCTCAAAGGAATAAGGGAGTCAAGGCATATAAATCTAGATGCTTTTGTTAACATGGCTACTACTTCAGATGCTAGAATTCTTGCCACTTTGGTTTACATGATTCTAAGGAACACTTAAAGAAGAAACTTACTTCTATGATTAGCTCCATAATTTGGAACATAAGGGGCACTACCAAAGAAGATACTTCTAACCCACTCAAAAATCTAGCTAAAGTTTATAATATTGATTCCTTCACTATTTTGGAACTTATGGATCACTAGAAAATGATAAATAAATATAAAAGGAGATTTGACAATTTTAATATTTACTCCAATTTCACTAGAAAAATTTAGTTCTTTTTTGAAGAATCATATTCAAATACAAGTGTTGATTGATGATTCACAATTTTTACACATGAGAGAGTTCTTTGATTATATCATTGAAGCTGGCTTCTTTGACTTGGGTTTCTCAGGAGGTCCATTTACTTGGAACACAGGTAAAACATATGAAAGATTGGATATAATTCTTATCAATGGTTACTGGTTGAACTATTTCTATCATTCTTCCATCAAGCATTTGAGTTGAACAAAATTAGATCATAAATATTTATAAACCTTTACTACTTATAATTTTGATGATAGTTAAATCGAAGATTCCATCTTCCAGATTCTTTAATATGTGGATTCATCATCCAAGTTATTTGGAGTGTGTTAAAGAAGCTTGGAAGACTAATAACCACCTCAACCCTTGGACTAAACTTTGGATTTGAATAGAAGCACAAGGGGAGGAAATATGATGATCAAATTAGATATAAAAAAGGCATTTGACACAATCCATTGGGACTTCATTCATATGCTGCTCCAAGCTAAAGGTTTCGGTCCAAGTTTTTGTAGAATGATTATGACCATTTTAAGCAACAACAAGTACTTCATTTTAATCAATGGTGAACCAAATGGCTTTCTACGACTCATAGGGGAATAAAACAAGGTGATCCTTTCTCTCCCTTTATATTTATATATATTTTTGATTATTTTTCTAAATTACTAAATCAAGCATATATAGAAGTCATAAAGCTAAGGCAAAACCATCATCTCCAATCTTGGTTTTCCTGATGATGTTCTATTATTTTTGTAATGCCAACAAGACATTTATTAGAAAGTTAATGAACATCATTAATGAGTTTGTGAAGGTATCCATCCCTAGCTTTAATAGAAAAAAGTGCCAATTCATTTCTAGCAAGCATTGTAATTTCATCAAGATCAAGCGGGTCAAGCATTTTTACTATCATCTCAAAGGGTCAACTCCCTCTTAAATATTTAGGTGCTTACATTTATAATGGAAGGAATAAAACAAGCTTATTTGATAATATTATTAGCAAAACTCAACTTCATATAAATTCATGGAAGAATTCCATACTTAGTTTTGGAGGCAAGATCACCCTAATTAGAGGAATCCTTATTTCAATCCTCCTTTATATCTATCGAGCCTTTAATCTGGATCTTGGGTGTGCAACTTAAAATTGAGAGTCTATTCAATAAGTTCTTTTGGAGTGGCAATAATAGATCCATTCGCTAGACTAGTTGGAAGAAGTTGTACAAACCAAAGGAATAAGGTGGAATTGGAATGATATCTCTTGAAGATTCAATACAAATCAACATGAAAAAATTAGATTAAATTTAGAGCAAGGAATTCTCTATGGGATAATTATTTCCATGGTAAATATTGTAACAATCAAAACCTAATTTTAGTCACTCTGAGCAACAAGGACTCCAATAATTGGAAAAACATGTTGTAGTACAGACAATAAGTTAAATGAGATTGGTAGGAATAAAAGATTAGCTTATGGTTGGATCACTAGATCCCAAAAAACCATCTAAATGAGATTGGCACATGAAGTGGCTGCATTTCAAAAATCTTGACCGACAATGGCTGGAACATATGCATGTTACTATATAAAATGCCTAAGGACATAGTCAATGAAATCAGTAAGATCCCAATCAATATTCATAAAAAAGACTAGCCAATTTTAAAAAACAACAAGAATTCTCATTCCATCTCCTAAAAAATTGCTTGTAGCATAAATAGAAATAATCATCAGACCCCTTAAGGAAAACTAATTTGGAATATATTCTTCAGACCTACTATCTCATTTTACTGTTGGAGAATTTTTCATAAACTGAGTCCCATAGATGACTTTCTAAAATTGAAGGAATAAGAATTGCATCCAAATGTTGGTTATGCAGATATGAAGAGGACAATCAAATGTATATCTTCACCAACTATTGTTTCACCTTTGAAACCTACAGGCTTGAGGAACTTTTTGAAACTTGATATAGAAAAACATTTGAACAATTTAAATGATTGCATTAGTTTCTGGTAATAGATCCATTCCAACTATATATCATCTCAATGACAATTCTTTATTCCCCACATCACTTATTGGTTTATTTGATTTGTTAGAAATGTAACCAAGCATGTTAACAAATAACCTACTACTCCCAAGGAAATGGTTATACATATTATTAATTGCAATGGTAAAGCTACTAGATGTGGTTGCTTAAGTTGGATATACTCACTCAAGATGGCCACTACTAGAAGGAACAATGCTATGCCTATTCCAAGCCAACTTGGAAAATAGTTTTCTGGATTAAGCATCAAGTGACAATCAAAATTATTATTGATGGTTGCTTTAAAGAAAAAAGATAACTCTATTGGAATTTGTGGCCTATTTCGAGACTTAATCATGATATGTTTATTATTTTTCTCCTCACCTTGTATTGCTCAGTTTACCTTTCATGCTAACTTATTAGCACATAAAGTAACCTTATTCTTGATTCCTGCTTTCAGGAGATCAAGCTTCTGGATTGAATTAGACTCATTGTTGATTAATATGATAAACTAAGGATCAAGGAACCATGGTACACAACCACCCTTATAAAACATATCAGACTCATCCTACATGTTAAAATATTATGATATGATCCCAAATCATATAATAGCATTAATGTAAATAAACCCTTACAAAAATCCAGGACTACAATTCTCACGAAGCGAACCAAATCTAATAGCAACATCATTTTACAAGAGATATTGCTAAAGAATAGATAAGAAGAACAACACAACTTATTTAAAAGACAACAAGAACAAGGCTTTCATAATATTAAATCCAACCCAACAAGATGTCAAGGACAGAAGATCAAGAACTCTAATAACTGACAAGAAGAAATCTAGTTATCCAATCGGATACAAGACAGAGCAAGGAAAGTAAATCGAATACACATATGCAAATGAAATCGCCATGAGCCAAAGAATACTTTAGAAGAACCAACAACGAAAACTATAAATAGAGAAGAACAAAGTAAAAAAAAAAGATTTATCTCAAGAACTCCTTCCTCTCTGTGTCCAGCCCTCTATTCTTCTTCCCCAAGGCATTTCCATGGCTGATCTTCACTGGAAGGACTCTCCTCCGACGAAATCACCGGCGAACGGCCGCTGTTTCCTCTCTTTCCCCCTGCATTCTCTCTGGAGCTCGTCGACGGCTCGAAGGATCGACTGAAACAAATGATAGGAAAGAAAAGGTTAGGTTAATTCAAAATCTAGATCCAACGATCCAGATCAGTCCCGCTTTTTAAATCTACGGATCAGATTTCATCCAGAGATCAAACCGCTCAGATATCAACATTTGGAATCCACTAACGCCATTCGAAGAATCAAGAACCATCCGATAAAGAAACAGATCCAATGGCTGAAAGAATACAAAGCAATCCGACGGCTCAAGCTCAAACTCAAGAAGAACCAATCCAAGTGAGCCCATCCAACGGCAGATTGGCGCTAGATCCAACGGATCGATCACTCCGCCGATTTGCCAATTAACTCGCGTTAACCTGGTGAAATGGTTTAACTCAGCTTTTGACTCAACTCACACAACAACCCAATTGGAGAATGAGCGTTTTCAATTGGAAGGCATTAATCACCCAAGCTACAGTTTATCAGCAGAATTACAGTGATTAAACAAGGAATCAAGAAAAAGATCCATATCATTGGTGCTCTCGTTGACTCACTCTACATCCTCAATCAGAAAATATGGCAGAAACCACAAGAAACAATGCCAAAACACTTGAAGCATGTGTTACCAGGCTGAACAACAATGAACAGCAAATGACCTCAATCACTATGGCATTGAATGAAATAGTAAAGAGATTGACATCAATAGAAAACAGATTGGAAAAACAGCCTCAATTCCAGGTATGTGAGACATCTAATTCAGAATCCTATTCTCCAAACAGACCACATACACACACACCCATATCAATGCCTCTTAAAATAGACATACCAAGATTTAATGGAGAAGATCCTAGAGGATGGATCTTGAAAGCAGAGCAGTTTTTTCAGCATTATAAATCCTCAGATGATCAGAAATTTCTAATAGCCTCAATATACATGGATGGACCTGCTTTGAGCTGGTATCAATGGATGCAAGCAAATAAACAATTGCATTCTTGGCCACAGTTCAAAGAACAAATTATTCAGAGATTTGACCCATCTTTATTCAGAGATTTAAGAGGTGAATCAAACTCACATTACACTCAAACAGACCCAATATGCACTGAATCAGCTGATGAGGTAACAATGCCAAGAAATTACAAGATCAGCCAACCTCCAGCATTAAAACAACCTCAAGTACAGCAACAGCCCTTACTGCCTCACCACACAAACATCAATCAACAAAGCAGCAATCCAAATAAACAACCAATAACAATTCAGAGGCTAACACCTACCCAATTAGATGAAAGAAGGCAGAATGGATTATGTGTCAATTGTGAGGAGAAGGACCATAAAGAGCATATATGTAAGTCCAAGTTATTGGCATTAGTGGCTGTAAATGATGACCAGCAACACCAACTACCACAGGATAATCAGCCCGACAGCCAATGGGTGCAAGAAGAAACAGTAGCAACAGGCTTCAAATATCAGCCATTCAATCCAGGTTAGGCCAGGACAGATAATTATCTAAGTATAGAATAGTCTAAATACTTCTCAATAATTCTCAATAATTCTGACCCTTGAATTAGCCTAGAAATATAGGTCAGATATAGCCCAATCTATAGAGTACCATAGAGTATAACTGCAAATAGGATAGTCCACAGTAATGTCATAGGGCACAACAATAATTGAGCTCAAATATGAGGGACAAAACAGCAATTATCATAGTTCACCACATACAACAGAGCAATATTGGTGCACTATATCGATGAGAAAAGCAAACAAGAGGATGAAATTATCTCAAGATATAGCCAATTCCATAAAGTCAACCAAAGGTGGACTCGAGCACTGAGCATAATCAAACACAAATTACACACCAGAGATTTACTACAATCAACCCAATTACTATGCTTAACCCCTCAATTCAAATTAAACTCTATCATTGGACGACAACCTAATCCGGAAAATAGGTGATCACAGATTACTACGAGGAATCAACACATTAAATCAAATTATGGTCAAATGTTTAAAATCCAAGACTACTAAATCACAGACAAGCTTTTACAAGTACAAGCAGTTGCTCCTTTAAGAGTCGGAAGGAGGAAAGTATCAAGCACGGTGAAAAAATAGATTGAAGAAATACGAAAGCATCCCGAGATTGACCTTGAGGACAAGGTCGTGAGAGAGGGAGTAATGATATGATCCCAAATCATATAATAGCATTAAGCAAATCGAAACCCTTACAATCCAACGGACTACAATTCTCACGGCGGAACCAAATCTAATAGCAACATCGGCCTTTACAAGAGATATTGCTAAAGAATAGATAAGAAGAACAACACAACTTATTACAATGACAAGAACAAGGCTTTCATAATATTAAATCCAACCAGCAGAAGATCGACAAGGAGTGAGATCAAGAACTCTAATAAGCGGCAAAGACAAGAAATCTAGTTATCCAATCGGATACAAGACGAGCAAGGAAAGTGGCGAATACGACATCATGAAAATTCTGAGCCAAAGAATACTTTAGAAGAACCAACAACGAAAACTATAAATAGAGAAGAACAACAGAAGATAAAAAAAAAAGATTTATCTCAAGAACTCCTTCCTCTCTGTGTCCAGCCCTCTATTCTTCTTCCCCAAGGCATTTCCATGGCTGATCTTCACTGGAAGGACTCTCCTCCGAAATCACGGAGCCTGTTTCCTCTCTTTCCCCCTGCATTCTCTCTGGAGCTCGTCGACGGCTCGAAGGATCGACTGAAACAAATGATAGGAAAGAAAAGGTTAGGTTAATTCAAAATCTAGATCCAACGATCCAGATCAGTCCCGCTTTTTAAATCTACGGATCAGATTTCATCCGAGATCAAACCGCCGAGATATCAACATTTGGAATCCACTAGCGCCATTGAATCAAGAACCATCCGATAAAGCAGTCCAATGGCTGAAAGAATACAAAGCAATCCGACGGCTCAAGCTCAAACTCAAGAAGAACCAATCCAAGTGAGCCCATCCAACGGCAGAGATTAAAAGGCGCTAGATCCAACGGATCAGATCACTCCCGCCCGATTTGCCAATTAACTCAGCCGGGTTAACTCAAGTGAAATGGTTTAACTCACTGTTTTGACTCAACTCACACACAACAGAACCCAATTGGAACAGTAAACAGAGCCAGTTTTCAATTCAGAAGGCATTAATCACCCAAGCTACAGTTTATCAGCAGAATTACAGTGATTAAACAAGGAATCAAGAAAAAGATTCATATCATATTATTTTCACCCATATTTTTTGTGAAGGTAACCAATCAGTTAACTACTTGGCTGAAAGGAGAGAATCCACTAAACATGTACTTATAAACTCCACCCCAAATGTCCCTTACATTATAGGCCTTGAAAAGCTGTTATAATCTCATTTTTATATTAAAGAAATCTTTGTTTAAAAAAAGGTTTAGTCTCCAGAGTGTGTCTAATGTCATAATGGTCCATAAATCAGGTAGTAAAATTGAGTATGTGTGTTGACTTCACTAACCCAAAAGGATGTGTATCCTCTCCCATGGATAAATAGACTTATCAACTCAATAGAAATGGAGAAATGTGGAATTCTATGTAGATGACCTACTATTCATAAGTAAGTCACTAATACAACACATCCAAGATCATGAAAAGATATTCACTACATTAAAAATATATAATATACACTTTAACTCTCTGAAATGCATTTTTGGTGTAAGAAAAAGGAGGTTTATGGGATTTCTCTTACCCCTAAAGACATAAAGAAAAATTTGGATAAAGTGAAGGCTATACTCGACATGAACTCACCCAAATAAGTGAAAGAGGTATAATGACTTACTTAGTGAGTAGTAGGATTGAATGAATTCATCTTAAAGGCAAGGGTGCGATTGTCTCCATTTTTCAAGGTTCTTAGAAGAGCAAAGAAATTAGAGTGGACTGTGAGAAAGACTTTATTGACTTAAAGACTCTACTCACAATACCTCCTTTGTTATAGAGCCCAAAAGAGGGAGAAGTCATGTTCTTATACTTAAAAGTCAGAGAAGACTCAAATAGTTCAATTCTTATTAAAGAAGAATTTGGAAAATAATGGCATATATATTATGTTAGTAGATCTCTATGAAATGTTGAGCTGAACTATTCTCTCATAAAAAAAACTCGCATTAATCACCTTAGTTGGACGATTGTGACCTTACTGTTAGGCACATTCCATCTTACTGTTAGGCACATTCCATACAAGTTATCATTGACAACCTGCTCAAATCTGTACTCACTATGCCTGATCATTCAAAAAGGTTACTGAAATGATCCTTATAGTTGAGCGTGTTCAATATAACATATTCACCTCAAACTGTGATTAAAGCCTAATCACTTGTGAATTTTTTTATTGACTTCAATAGTTCAGAAGATATCCTCATCAACCTCAAACCCTTATGACAACTATACATTGATGGTTCTTTTAGTGAGCTGACAATGTGCATAAGCAGAATGTTGAAAAGTTTATCATGAATCACAATAATACAGTCAGTCAAATTTGACTTGAAGATGATGAATAATCAAGCCAAATATGAATCTCTGCTCAACGGGTTGAGTTTTTACTAGGGGACTAGGTGCCCCGCATGTGGTAGCATATTTTGATTCACAAGTTAATAGATATTATGAAGTTTGAGGCAAGTCTTTGTTAAAGTATTTACTTAAATTAAAAGTAGAAATTGGGCAATTGGAGTATTTCAAGATTGAGCAAATTCCTAGAGAGAAAAACTAATTCACTGATCTAATGTCCTGAGCTAGCAAACTCAGGGACCACATGATCGTTCAACTCACCCAGCTAATGTAAGTAGATCATGAATACTAGCCGAGCTAGATTGGCTTTATCAAGAAATAAATACTTGCAAACAAGAGAAGTTGAAGAAATGATAAAAGATCCGAGGAGATTCAAAACCAGAGCAACCAATACCTATTGCTAGGAGGAGAGCTAGTTCAAAGGTTGGTGACCTCACTTAACCTCAGATATGTGAGAGAGTCTGAACAAAGGAAAGTCCTTAAGAAAATGCATTTTATTGGGTCTAACAACCATTTAGAAGAAAGGACACTCATCCATAGAATTCTAAGACAAGGATACTTTTTTTTCCATGCTTAGAAAGGATGTTGAAGAGTTTGCGAGGAGGTGTATATAATGCTAAAAGTTCTAAGCACTCTAGTAGCAACCATCACAACCTTTGTAAACCATCACTATTCCTTAGCTATTCACTATTTAAGGGATGGATTTGATAGGTCCCTTGCCAATCACTAGCAAACAAAGAGAATTCATCTAAGTTATGATTGCTTATTTCAATAAGTGGATCAAGGAAAAGTTACTTACAAAGATAACCTCTTAGGTAATAAAATAATTTATTTAGATTGACATTATATGCAACTGACATTATACACAAATATGGGTTACATTTGGTGATTGTCACTAATAATGAGCCTCAATTCACTGAGAGAGGCCTGAGAGAATTCTATGTGTTTCTCAAAGGATCGAGCTAAAAATCACATCAGGACATCACTCATAGAGTAATGAATAGGTGGAGGCTGTTAACAAGAAGATCCTCAATTTTCTTAAAAAGAAAATCAAGGTGCCAAGGCTATATGGGTAGACATATTACCTATAGTACTTTGGACCCTTTGAACAACTCTGATAAATGCAACAAGACTCACAATTTACATTATTGTATGGATGGAAGCTATCATACTAGTTAAGTAGGAAGTTCAGAGCCAAAGAGTACTAACAATAAAAAAAATGGGAAGTGAAAATGGTAGGTGGAGTAAAGAGAACTTAGAGGCTATGGAAGACACATTTGACATATTAAAAGAACTAAGAATCGTGACATCAATAAGATAAAAAAAAAATGAAAATGCATATCACTAAATACTATAACTATTATCTGAAGGATAAACATTTTAAGAGAAGTGATATAGTGCTAAAGAAAGTTGATGCTACTGCTCGATAAAATATTCTAAGCAAACTCACCCAAAATTGGGATTAACCTTTCATAATCAAGGATTAAGTTGGCCTTGGCGTGTATTGACTATAATCTCATTCTAGTGGGGACATGCCAAAAGCATGGAGTTCTAGAGACTCGAAGAAGTTTTATCCTTAAGGAAAATTCCTTCTAATTTGTACTTATTTTTCTAATTTCAAGTATCATGTATCTTCATATTTTTTAATAATAAAGTTTTTGTAATTTTCTCTTTAAATGAGTTAACTCGCTGGATAATGGTAGCTATCGAAGGAGCATACTTAGATACTAAGTGATAAAAATTGCACTCAAAAGCTGTGTGATGACTCAATATACTTGGTTTGCTATTTTGGCTCAAGTAAAGGTCTTACTCGGTGAGCAACAAAAGCCCGAGTAGGAGATCTGAATACTTGACATGCCACTCTTGGCCTGACAATACTGAGCTAACCTTTGAAGCAAGAACACACAGGGAGCTACGTGATGACTGAGGATACTTGGTGTTCCATTTTAATCTTAAGGAGATGTCCCTCTTGACAATCAGTAAAAGCCCTAGTAGGAGATCCAAATACTTGACACCACTTGTGCCACTTTTGGCTCGGGAATACTAAGGTTAGACAAGCAGTCCTCAAGTCCTCTCCTAGATGACAACTTAAAGACCTACACTTTATGCGGTTGGCAACCATAGTGTATGATTGATCCCTCATGTGGTTGGCAATTAAACTCAAAAAAGTCCAACTCCCCTAGTTAGCAACTTAAAAAGCAAAACTCAGTACGGTTGGCAACAATAGTGTAAGATTGACACCCAATGAGGTCGGTAACTAAACTCAATAAAGACCAACTGTCTTAGTTGGCAACTTAAAGACCAACAATTTGTATGGTTGGCGACTTAATGTAAGACTGACACCTTGTGAAGTCGACAACTAAACTCAAAAAAGATCAACTCTCTTAGTTGGCAATGTAAAGACCAAACTTCCATGCAGTTGGTGACTATAGTATAAGACTGACACCCAGTGAGGTAGCAACTAAACTCAAAGAAAGACCAACTCTTCTAGTTGGTAACTTAAAGAACACCGTGTTGTTGGTGACTATATTGTTCCCGTGAGGTCAACAAGTAAACACAGGAAAGACTAACTATTCTAGTTGGTAACTTAAAGACTAATACTTTATACAATTTGTGACTATAGTGTAAGACTGACACTGCATGAGGTCAGCAACTAAACTAAAAAATGACTAACACTTCTAATTGATGATAAAGAAATTATTAGCAAATCAAGGTTAAGTATTTTAGCTGGCAACTAAAGGCATAATATAACCTCCCATGAAATCACACAACCAATAAAGAGCATTCTTAATTCATTGTACTAAATACCACTCAAGAATGATTCTTTTAATTAATCAGTGACTTAAAATATTCTAAGTCATGAGCAAAGTTATTCAAATGTCAAAAGGTGAGTATCACTCCAATGAGTATAAGTAGACTCACTATAATAAATGTAAATACTCAAGGAAGGTTCTCTTAATTAATCGGTGACATAAAATATTCAAGTAAGGAGCAACATTATTCATACATCAATAGGTGACAACACTCCAATGAGTATAAGTGAACTCTCTATGCTAAATACAACCACTCAGAGAAGGTCCTCTCAATTAATTAGCAACTTAAAAATATTCTAAGTCATGAGCAGAGTTACTCAAATATAAATAAGAGAGTATCACTCCAACTAGTTTATAGAAACTTGCTACACTAAAGTGATTATCCAGGGGAGGTTCTCTTAAAACATTCTAAGTCATGAGCAGATATTGTTCAAACTATGAGTGCCAATTTAGCAACTATACAAAAACTCACCCTGTTAACTTGACTACCTAGGGAGGTCCTCTCAATTTTTGATGACTCAAAATATTCAAGTCATGGATAAGAGTTATTTAAGCATCAACCAGCGAGTATTAGTTTAATGACCAAACACTCATTTAACAATACTTAGCGAAGAAATAAATTCAGTTGCGATTCAAATAAGTACACTCGATTGCAAACAAAATTATTTCTAATCACAGTTATCATTTTATGTAAAATTTTTACAATATAGCGAGTGAGATACATGCATCCAACTAATTAGTAAAATTTACATATAGAGAAAATGAAGGAAGAAAGGATGTATCAACTTGTGCACCCTCATCATTGGAGTACGAGAGCACGAGCACATTAGAGAAATCAAAAAACTTGGCATCCAAGTGGCCATGTTTCACTAGTTTAGCGATTATAATATTGGTACCATCTTTGAACTTTCTACTATAGTAGCTTACGATACTCATCAAAGTCAAGAAACTCAACAAACTCAGCTTCCATCTTTAAAACTTCTCTATAAAATGAAATAGTTCTTCATCCAACTCTTTTTTTGCCTTGATAAAGAGAGTAAGCTCCAAAGTGGCCTTCTCTTTCTCCTCCTCTTAGCAAGACTCCTAAACTTGAAGGTCCCAAAGCTTAGCTTCAAGAGAAATTAGCTTTGTATTCATACTTACTAGTTCATGCTTATTGGTGTAGGTCCCCTTCTCTTCTCAAAGAATTTTTTTAAGTCAACTATCATGCCATTGCTTGGGTAATCATAACAACATATGACAAGAGAGAATTGGGAATGTCATTTGAAAAGTCATCAAAATCTTTGGAGAAGATGGAGGGGCTGAGTTTGTAGGCTTCATAGGTGGCTTGCACAAGTTTGAAGTGAAGATGCTCTCAGAGCCTTCTCCTTGCTCTTCCTCCTCCTCAATCTTGTTCCTTTGCTGGAAACTACAAGGAGTTGAGCTCGTGGCTCTCTTTCTAGACTTCTTTGGAGTTGTACTTGGCCCAACTACATCAGTGGCCATAATGGGAGCCACACTCTCTTCCACAGCTTCAACATCAATGAGATAGGTTGGATCCTTATTGTTGGCCCCTAACACACCTATTTGTGTTCTCCTTCCAAAAGGAGTTGGAGCACGTTAGGGTTAAGCTCAAGGTATGCTAGAGTCGCCTCTCCTGTGAATGAATAGAAAGAGAAGAAATAAAATATGGTGAGTCGTGAAAAAAAAAGTGAATAGAGTGAGTACATAGAGAAACACTCACCGAGGATATTGGTATCTTCACAATGTGAAGGTAGAGAGAAACATTTTGGGTGCGACCTACTCCACCTGAGCACTCGGCTTACCAAGCTTTTCACTTTAGTCTCCAAATAGAAAAGAGAAATGGTCAATAATAGCCATGGTAATGCAATTTTTACAAAAAGAAGTTGTAAATGACACTTCTGAACTTTATTCTACAAATCATGAATTTTTAATGAAGTCATCAAAAACTACACGGTTCCATCTTAGTGATAATTCACCATGAATGCTCTATAAAAGAGGTCTATATTTCACTAAATGCCCTCTTCTTGCAAGAACAAACTGAAGATTGTGAGACTTAGCACAAAGTTGGGAAGAATCTTGTCAGGCATCACTTTGAAAAAAATTTAGAATTTTCACCAACTCGAAGGAAAGAGGAAGCCTAAACCATTTTTAAAGTGGGAGAATGGGATGCAAAACTCATGCCTTCTGATCAAGTTGAGGCAATCACTGTTCTTAGCTACTTATATAGAGAAGTTGGGGTTGCTACTGCAGTAACCATGGAATACAAAAGTCATGGTAGGATCTCCCTAACTACTCCTTTCTTATGTGGTGATAAGAATGAGATTGAGATTTAGTCATTAATGAGTTTTATTTGTTTGTTGTTAAGATGTAATAAAATCTCAACTGCTCCCAATAAGAAAGAATTTATAGATGAGATAAAAGAGGCATGGTAACATGGATGTCACATTAAGCATTAAATGAAGGAATGATTACCCAAATCCTCTAAATATTTTAAGCAATAGAAGCTACTAGAAAAATAGTTAATACTCAATAGTTGTAAAAAATCAAATAGTGGTGGGAAGTAGAGAAAATATAAAATATTTACTATTTTTATTTATAATATGGTTAAAAAAGTACAACATAATTGCTACAACTCTTATACATCAATTTTTCAATAATTTCATTATAGGGCCCGAGTTCCATTCTTCCGCGAGTCTACATTTTTCATATATATAATAAAATAAGAAATTTACACCAAAAGGAGAAGGGAAATACTCTACGACTTGACTGAGTTCTGAAGTAATGATATCTCAACCCTCATGGTCATGAAGATGCACTGATACTCAACCTCTTAGTACTCTTGTTCCTGCGACTCCAACTCTAATTGCCATGATAGCTCTCCTATGTCTCACTAGAATCAATCTAGGGCTTCTTTCAAGAGGGTGACCTTAGAAGAGTCAGTGAATACTTATTGGTCTTTCTTCATATCATCCCCTGAATGTTGAGTAGACTCACCCTTTCAGACTCGCCACCATATTTACAAGCAGAATAAGTTAAACTGATCATCATCTCTCTTATGTCAATTGATATGAAGCAAGTCACTACAATGGGAGCTTCTATGGCCACCCTGCTGCTATGAACTCTCTGCCAAGTCCACATGTAGTGTCATCAACTCAATTTATGATAAAATTGGAGTCACTACTAAATTGTAAAAAATGAATTCACTTAAAATTGGAAAAGAAATTTTGATGAGGGGATTTATTGTAGGTCCAATCCTTGGGACTGAAGGCCAACTATCGAGTAAGTGGAATTTCTCTATACTCGGAGTATGGTATAATAATTCACTCATTAAAAGGTGAAGTGATTTTACAAGGCTACCTGGACAATTGGAAGAAATAAATTGAAGGGTTGGTGAGTGCCCCTCACCATTTTCCACTGATGCTTGAATGCTAGTCATGCTCAACTGTGATCAAAGAAGAAATTCATTAACATAGATAAAAGAATCCACAATGTATAATAAAAGACATATCACCTTAACAAGAAACTCCTTTACAATTACTTTTGCATTAGCCAGTCCAACCTTTTGGTACACCAACACCTTTTTACTCTGGATTAAGGGTACAACCTCTCCTCTCTCTTCCTCCCCATGGAAACTTGTAAGTCATATCAGATGAGGACTCACCATAATAACCCACACTTCAGTAGGTCAAGTACTTGATCTTTTATGGGTTCATGAAGGTAGCTAGAGCTAAAGTCATTATAGTGGGAGGAGTTGAGGTTCTCACCTCGCCTCAAGAATGGTAGCAATCTCTTCCAACTTTTTGGCTTTCTTGGCCTTCTTTTGAAGACCCACCCGCACAGACGTAGAATCAATATCACTGCAAGGCCTCATGGCATCCACAACAATTATATTTTCTTAGTTTTGTAAACTCATCCTCAAAAAATTTGAAGAATTTATTTAGGTAAGTAATTGAAAAAAATGTTGAATGCATTAAAGAAGAATAAAAAATCCATTTATAGCCTCTAATATGCTGCAAAACTAGATTCGATCATAAGGTAATGTGACCTCTCAAAATTGCATAAGTTTTTGTAGATATTTAAATGTTTACAACTAATCCTCCTATTCATTCTTTTGTACTTTTGTGAGGTACCTCTACAAGGAGCAAAAGAATCGAGAGATAAATGTATACCCAAAGTAGCAAGCAGGCCCAAGCATTCTAACGAGTTTATTTACCAAAATAAGTACATTCACCATACAAGGTACTCGGCAACAAAGGCTACTGGAATAATTGTACTTGTTGGAAAGTGTAACAAAAAAGGGAAGATCTACCTGAGAAAGCAAGTCGAAGACTTAGAAAGTAATGTCACAGAAAACAAAGGATGGATGAACTCACTAGCAGCAGGTGAATACTCAAAGAAAAAAGGTGACTACTCTTCTTAGCTTAATCCTTACTCCCATGCTTGCACGATGATAGGCTACTTGCTCTTACTGTTCACCAAATCTATACCCACTCACATGTAAACCTATTGCGATCTAGGTTGGCATCTACTTGTACTCAATTTACCTTATATGTACTTTTTATATGTAGTCAACCCTTGGTATTATAAAAAGGGAACTCCTCTCTTATGAGGAGACCTTTTTTTCTCTAAGTCCCTAGTTTTTATACTTTGATTCTAAGAAATAAAAATTTGTATTCCTTTTGCACTTCCTTACTTTTTATGTCTTCCTGTTTGTAATAATTTTGTCTAACTCTATTTCCCAAGTATCTCAAAAGGTTCCTCCTCCATCCATGGACAAATTTGGATTCAACAATCATATGATAAATTAATAGCATAAATTGGCAATTTATTAACTAAATATCAACCATTAATTTAACATATCAATATCATGTGTAACCTTTAGAATAGTAATAAAAGCTATAAATCAATTTATACTTATTACATAAATATATAAAATTAGCAAGTAGTAAGTAATTATTCCATAATGTTAATCTAATTAATAATTTAAATTCGACTACTTATATATTAATTTTCAATTAAATATTAGAGTATTATGTTGTACATGACATTTTTATTTGCAATTGTAGTTAGCCTATGAATTTAACTTTAAAACATCAATACTAAGCAAAGTTAGTCATAATGAGATTTGCATAAAAATTTTTTATGTAGTTGCTCAAAAATATAGTCATATCATACCCCAATTAGTTATGCAAATTATATTTTAATGTTTGAGTTAATATGAATATCTCAATTAATTTTAACATTAGTTTTTCTTGTTGAGTGGTTAAGCATTGAAGATATAATATTTCAATAAAATCTCATTATGAATTATTATCATAATAATACATGATGTTACCAACTAAGGGTTAATTTAAAGTTAGTCATAATGGGTAGTGTATATAGCAAAATTAGTAAATTTTATTCCTACAAATATTAAGTTATTATCTCACATTATTTATGAGTTAATATTCTTCTTGTTGATAAGACTAGAGAGAGTGTAAGAGAAACTTGAGTTTTGGAGGTCAACCTTAGAATCTAAAACCTTTTCATTTAAGTAGATGTAAAATCGAATAAATGGAGTGTAATTTTAGTTGTAAAGGATCTAGAGGTGGGGTTGTGACATTAGGTGATCAAGTGATTAAAAATGGTGAACATTTTAGATATGTAGGGCTAATTGCTCAAATGGGGATGTTATTTGTAGAATTCAAGTTGGATGGTGGAAGTGCAGAAATGTATATAGCCCATTTTGCAATAGAAAACCACTACTTAGACTTTAGGAAAAATTTTGTAAGATGGTTACAAGACATGCAATGTCTTATGGAGTAGAATGTTGGCCGATATAAGAGAAACATAAAATTATGTTAAGTGTTATAGAGTTGAGGATGCTCAGTAGATGAGTGGCATTACACTTAGAGAAAAAATGTGAAAGGTTGAGAAAGTTGCCTTAGATGGTTTCATCACATAAAAAGCCAGCCATCTGATGACCCACTAAGAATACTAAATATATTTGAATTGACCTATATTTAGAAAGATAGAAGTATACCTAAGAAGACTTGGTTAGGTAGTAAAAAAATGATCTTATTTTATTAGAATTAAATAAAAATTTGACACCTACTAGGACACAATGATGAAGAAGGATTTTTAGTACCCATGTAGTGGGATAAAAGCTTGTTATTGTTATTACATCTAGTTTATATATTTAAAATATAGCCCTTAACATTATTAAAATATTTGACTTTGTTAAATTGCATTATTTTTTTCCAAATTAAAATTAGATGTTTATATTGAACCAATCACCTCTTATTAAACATTGTAAGAGATGGTTTAAATGAAGAATATTAATAACATAATTTACTACTCAATATTAATACAAATAGCTTGAGTTACTGGTAATTTATCATATGCTCTCTAATGGCTGCATTTTATGATTTAACCTTGTTGTTAATCATAAGTGTCTTCTTTGGGGTGCGAACACTATTATATGCAATTTTATATTTCTTTTGGTACAAGATTTTATATACATGTATATAAATTGTGGCATAGAAGGCTTCCAAATCTTAATGTAGTATTTTTATGGTCATCACTATAATTAATAACCAAATTTAAGGTTATGGTATTATAATTACTTTATAGCCATAATTTATCACTCTTTGGATCTAGTAGGCCCTAATAACATAGGATGTGATGGAAGGATATAAAACTTATTTTGTACTTACAAGTGGAATTTTCATAAATAAATAGTGTAAATAATAAAGTAATCAAAGAGATATCAATTTATCATATAGTGTCTAAAATATTGATGCATCAAATAAGATGAACATCTACTTGAAAGAAAATTTAATACAACCTATACATAAGCAAATGCTATCAAAATCCAATAAAAATACAATTAAAATTACTACAATGTAAACTCATAGGCACTGAGCTTGCTATCACTATTGAAAAGTTTGCTCCTTTGGTGATAGTTCACCAAGCACTCTAGTAGAATTTATCATGAGAAATTTATGAGTTAGTTTGATAATTGAGTCTTAACATGTTACTCATATTTATTAAAGCATAATATACAAGGAACTAGAGAATGCAATATGAATAATAGAAGGCACAAATAAATATATATATTAGGTAACTTGGCCATGGTGTGGTCCTATTATAATGCATGAGAGAATGTGGTACATGTCCTAAAATAAATTCTTGTATAGAGAAATTTATAATTATTATTATGATAAATTGTAAACAATGCAACTCTTTTTTTAAAAAAAACTTGCATATTATATTCAAATATAGAAAAATTACTAAATGTGTACAATTATGTGTTTATAATGTTGTTCCTGCATTCCTTAAGAAGGGTATAAAAAGTAAAAGAACGTTCACTATCTATATGTTCACATACTTTCACTATCTATTTGAAATGAAAAAGCATATGTTTGAATTGTGACAAAAAGCAATGTCTTGACTTCCTTGTGGCCAATATTTCAATGTGCTCCAATTCAAGATCTATTGAAGGATATTGATCACGTTTATATTATCTTATTCAATGATGATGTCCAACATCCATGGCTCTATAATGTTCTTCATAGAGAGGATGACCTCAAGCTCCATTTGAGCACAATCCCAATATTCTAGTTGTCAACTATAACAATATAATCCATGTGCTTTCTTGAATAAGCAACACTTAATCAAGCACTGCATGTTGGAAGGACCATTAACATTAGCATTTATACATCTAGGAAGGAGGGACATTTAGAGGAGTGAAGCTGCTTATCAGGTAAATTTTTTAGAACTAAATTGGTCATTATATGGATCAAATGATGGTCTAATTAATTAAAACCAAACCATTTGAAATCCTTTATTTCAACACTACGTGAGTAGACCGAGCCAACGCCATTACATGATGTCCCTTCATCTGTTGAATCCTACTCAACTCTCCTCCCTCCTTATCAATCAAGAACAAAAAATATAACTCCAACCTCCTCTCTATTTCCTCATAGCCATTGACCTTAGTTGATCTTCCTCTTCACCTTACCTTCCTCTACTAACCAGTGAGGCCTCTTCATCACGCTCAACCAAGAGTCATGGCTTTCTAAACCAAATGAGAACTGACCATTGAGTTGAGCTTTTTTTAAACATTATGGGTGGAAATTAAATCAAATTGCAATTTTGTATTACCAGCCTCTAAGTTCTACTAGTACATCTAGAGGACCTTCACCATGGGAGCTGAGTTTCTACAAAAATTAATATCTTTGATATTTTAAGTTTAGGTAGCAGTTCTTTATATTTGCTTTTGGGTTTGGGTAGATTTGTTTTTTTATTTTTATTCGTTCAGTTTATTTTTTGGGTGTTACTTATGTTGTTGTTAGATATTATTCTATTTGGTAGAAAATCTTTTTCTTCTTTCATGTTAGACTATTTTACGAGCTCTATTGATGAAATTAAATGTTATTTATTTCTCTTGTTATTTTCATTTTAAATTTATTATTATTTTATATATGAATTCTCTTTTATGATTATGAAATAGATTTTCATATTGGTTTTTCACATCCCATGTATCCGGGGTGTACCACCTTCCAAACCCAAGGTGTGATTTGATCAGTGTCCTTGTGCTCTTGTAAAGGATAAGCATATGTCTACATGAGAGACTTAGGATGGTGGGTGATGAAGATCACTTAGATACGAAATTTTTAGGATGGGATAATCATGAGAGTAAGATGTTGTGGTGATTATGGAGAAAGGGATGCTTTCTCTTACCAAAGTGAAAGAGAGATGAAGATCTTCCACTCACTAAAGTGAAAGAAATATTAAGTTCTACTCACCTAAGTAGAACGGTACTGAGAGATCATCGAATCTCTCAACTGGCCAGCCACCAAGCTCCAACCAAAGAGTTTTCACTCCAAATATCACACACAAAGCTAAAAATTATTTCATTAAGCTGGAAAAGGTGTTTAAATAAGTACAATATTTATAGGGATGTGTCCCTTGGGGTGAAAACTAAAAAAACCTAAAAAGGTCAAAACATATGTTTTGCAGCACCGTGGCTCCATGAATCAATGTCGTGGTGCCATAGTACAATTTCGTGGAGCCATATTCCAACGCTAAGAGGCCAGCTTATCGGTTCCCATACACTAAAATCTACAAAGTGTAGTGTCGAGGCCACACCTATTAATTTAAATACATAAACTTAACTATTTTTAACCACAACTCAAATACAATACTTACACATGATTAAATATTCCCATTACAATATAATACATTACATGAAACATAAATCTAAAGTCTACTAAAATTCCTTTTGAATTCATGATTTAGATTGTGACCTGGTGGTAGATCCTTTCCTCCTTTGATGTGCTACATCAACTCCCCAGGGCCTCAAAGAACTATTCTACAAAGAGTTAAGATCTTGAAAGTGGTCGAGAAGTTCTAGGGTGAAGCTTTATAATTTTTTTGAAGTTATCCATGTATCCTTACTTGGTGGTTTGTCTTTCCACCTTATTAGGAATCTTTGACTAGTACTATCATTTGTGTGTGTCTCAGCTATGATGATGTTCTCCACATTAAAGAATATTGGATGGATAGATACATGCAAATAACTTTTATCTCCTCCTATAAAGTATTGTTCTACAAATTTAGAGGTTGGGTAACTTCTTTAAAAGATTTTCCACATTGAAAATTGGGCTAATAAACATGTGAGGGGACAATTAAAAAAATATAAGCATTAGAACAAAGTTTTATAATAATTTTAAATGGCCCACATGCTTGTAACTTTTTATATTTGGTGGAAGGAAATCTATCAAGATGGATACAAACCAATACATAATCACCTACCTCATATTCCTTAAAATTTTTACCTTTATTCTTTTTTTCAACATACTTAGCATTTTGAATTTCTAATTGTTTCTTTATTTCTTCATGAAGGATATGAAAATTGCAAGCAAATGTATATGCCAAATCAAAAAAAATGCATGAGTGGGTTTATTACTAAGGTTAATAGGCATTTTAAGGTTGTATCCATAGACTATCTCGAAAGGTTATTTATGGGTTATTCGAGAAATGGAACTATTGTATGCAAATTTATACATATGTAATGTTAAATCTTAGTTTCCTAGATTTTCAAAAATAAACACCTTAGAAGATTTTCTAATGTCCAATTGACTACTTCGTTCTGTCCATTTGTTTGAAAATGAAATTCATAGAAGAATTTTAATGCCGTTCCCATTAGTTTCCATAAAAATTTTTAAAAAATATGATATAAATTTAACATCTCTATCAAAAACTATAATAGCTAGTACTTCGTGCAAGTTAACAATTTCTTTAAAGAACTATCTTACTATGTGAGCTGCATCATTTGATTTTGAACAGGGTATGAAATGTTCCAACTTAGAAAATCGATCTATTATGATAAAAATATTATCATTCTCATGAGGTATTCTAGGCAAACCTAATGTGAAATTTATGCCTACATCTTCCAATGTTCTAGAAGGAATAGATAATGAAGTGTAACGTCCAACCCTTTATTTGACAAATTTAACTTGATTTTATGAGCAACACCAAGCTATTATATGCTTAGTTAGATTCATCCTATTATGTTAGACATTTGAGAAACAAGAATAAGATCTATATCATGATGTATATCCATTAATGGTGTTAGCTTATTAGGTAAGTCATTGTGAATTAAATTACCAAATTCAGATAATAGATCTAAGACCATAACAAGTATATTGGCATCCTTAGTATCACTGGATATTTTTCAAAGCTGCAAGATAAATAAAGAAGTTGGGACATTGAGTTATGTAGCTAAGCATCTAAAGCCTAAAGTTGTAATTTGAATTCTAAAAATATCATATGTATGAGGATGTATATCAAAAGTATTCTCCCTATTGTCGGATTTGTGAGAATCAAATTTTGCAATCCTCCTTGATTGGTTTGGGTTGAAGTTCAAAATTTGATTTGTGAGAAAATGCAAAAAAAATTCTATGAGGTAGTGTAATTGGCCTCATTTCAATAGGCTTTACAGAGAATAACTTGATTATTTTTTCTCATTATGCTTGAAGATGTAAGTGTTTTTACACCCATAATGAATTATGTTCAAGTCATAAAGCCTTTCTAATAGGATATGAGTTATTTGCATGGGAAGAATGTCACACCAAATTTGATCATTATAGCTACCTATCTTAACCGAGCAAGACATTTGTTAGTGATAGGTAGCAATGTTTGATTTACCCAACTGACTTGGAGTTGATCTAGGTGATTAGAGAGTGTTCAATTCATCAGTATCAACCCCCAGTTAGTGGACTTTGTGCTTAATGCTTGTGTTATCCAGCACATGCTTAAGCACAATATCATTTCCAAAGTCGGTGAACAAATAAATATTACACCTCTTCATTCCATTGGTGCCTATTTTTGCATGACCCATACATAGTTCAAGGTTACTGATCATTTGATTCAATATGTTGAAAATTTTACAATCATAAAAATTCCAAATCCAAGAAGAAGTACATTAAGTATTAGGACACATAATATCGTATTTTCTTGTGTCAGTTATAACCTCACTTATATTGAGGCACTAAACCATTCCTTCCATAACTTTTATAATAAGAAGAGGTAGCCAACTTAAGCCACATTAAGGGAAAAAAAGAAGAGGTTGCTAAAAAAGGGGAGCCATCAACTCATTACCACTACCCCCATGATGCCTGGAGAGAACTTTGCATGACTTGAGATCAAAATTGATAGGCGCATCGATGTGGGGGACTCATTAGGAGTACTAGCAACAACCGTGCAAAGAAAATAAAGCTGGGTTTCAAGCTCAGTTTGACTCGCTCCACAACATTTTCAAACCACTACCACCAAATTTGGGACCATCATAGCTTTAAGTTTTTCTCTTTTTTTGTACATCTATTATAATTTGTTCAACTTTTAATTTTTACTTTTTTTTGATGCAGTCTTTACTTTTTTCTTTGTTATATCTTGTACTTAATATTGTATTGTATTAGTTGCAGTAGTTGCATTTAGTATGTTTATTCTACATAACGTTCTAGTTGGTGTTTCTCCCTATTCTATCGTATTCTATTAATTATGAGTTAATGTGATATTTTATTTAAACTTCCTTATTTCACATGCTCATAATTTTAAATTAGTTAGAATTTAAAATCTATGTAGTAGAAATATAAATCATTAACTTTACTAAACACTCAAAAATTTATCTATGATGACACAGATAACAATTCATAATGAATTTTTAAAATAAATTACATCTTTTTTTACTCTATTTTTCTTTATATTTTATAATAAATTTATTTGTACATAAATATTAGTGCGGATGTATATAATAATGCAAATTGTAGAATGAACCATGTAATAACAATAGTGAGTTGGACTAGAATAAAAGTAGAGTAATAAAAAAATTCACATAAGGGGGAGTTTTAATAAAATCCCCAAAGAAAATATATATTAATAAAAAATATCTTGAAGTAAAGAATTAAAAAAATTGATTTATGCTTCCGTAGTCTATCATTAAGTGGCTTTTCATAGTAGTTGTTCATTTGCTTGAGTCATGCAATAATATATTTAGTCATCCAAGCGAGTTTTACAACCATTAATTTTGTTACAAACTTGTTGAGAAAATTTAGTAAATTAATTGATTTCATTTACATAAATTTGGCTTTGGATATCATGGCTTGGTTAGGCTAAAAATAAAAATTAAGATATACGTAGTGTAGCTTTATTTTATGTCATTTGGCATGGGATGGCTTTACTATCATAACTCACTTGTATAAGCTTTGAAGGACTTCAACATCTAAGTAGCTTAGTCAAACCAAATAAAGCTAACCAAAGCATAAGCAAACGAAATAAACTTTTATTTAGCCTAACCAAGCCTTGTTATTCTAACCCAAATAAAGATAACTCATGATAGCCCAAAACTTTAAAGAAAAACCAAATTAAGTTATGCGAAACAATGCAAAGGAGTGCCAAGTTAGGTATGTGAAGTTGAGACAAACCTAATGTAGGTATGTCAAGCCTCACCAAGCCATGAAACAAATAATTTAAGTCAACCATGGTAAACAAACCCAAGCCATGTAATGCTAATCTAAGTGAAGCCAAGACATGATAAGCTCAACTAACAAAGGTAAAATAAAGCATTAGAAAACATAAGCAATTTTAAGTGAAACCAAGCAACTAAGAGCACAACTAGCTTTGATTAGCCTATCTTGTCAAATCTATGACAAGTAAAGCTATGCCTTGACCAACAAGGTTTACCTTATCATAATAAAGTTTAGCCAAGACTAAAAAGATAACAAAGTTGAACTAAGCTAAACCAACCTAAGCCAAATGTAGAAATGCTAAATAAGCCATGACAATACTTATAATACTGAAGATCTCTTCAACCATTATGACTCCTCACATTTAGAATGAAGCTAATTCCACAGCTCTCACCTAACTCCTTGTTAATGAGTCTAGTATTTCAAGGTGCTTAATCAATACCTTTATGCATATTAAGATATGATTGAACATCAACATCTTTAGGATAAGCCACATATGCAAAGAGGACAACAACTTGGAAATTACTTAGCCAAGCTAGGCACATCTTTGTAAAAGCAATAATCTCTTCCAAGCACAAAAATAATTTATGTAAGCTCATACATAGTGATAACTTGGTATATCAAACATTAGAGGTGACCTTTTATATGTTTTATTATTCATTCAACCTCTCTTTGACACTTTTTTACTTCTTTCTATCTATAGTTTAAAGAAGTTGCCTTTATAAAAAAAAGAATAAATTTATGTTCAAGTCATGAATACTTTTAAAATTTTATATGATTTTATTGTTTGTAATTTCATTTTATTTTAGTGTTTTAGATAATATCATAAATGCATAACATCAATCCTAGGATGATTATTACTATTTAAGATATTCTTGAATAGTAAGGTGTACCACCTTACAAAAAATGTGACAAGATGCCATAAAAATATCTTGAAAATAACATAAAGATATATTTTATTATTATTGATTATTTAATAACTTTTTAGGACTTATTAGAATGATGAATTTTATTTTACTAAAGTATGCTTTACTAAATTAATTCTCAATATTAATGAGATATTTAACCAATTTTCTTAAACTTTCAAGTAATAATTATATATTTTTTATTTTTTATTATTAATTGTAAAATATCTTATGGTTTTAAGAAAAATTAATTAGAACAACTTCAAAGATATAATAATTATGACTTTATTAATCTCTTTACATAAACCTTAAACTAATGTAATGGGCTTCAAATAGAAATGTCTCATTAATGGCTTTTAAATTAAAAAGGGCTTATAATCATCTAGAATTAATAAAGATTGAATTAATTAATTAGCACTTCATGCTCTAATATCATATTAGATAAAATTATCTTTTACTCTAATTCAATCAAGCTTGGGATCATTCATCCAAGTATCTTGATTGATAAAACTAAAAAATCTTTTCTAATGTATCTTATTTGTAAAGTGACTATGATGACCTAATTCTATGTTTGGATAGAATTTGGGATAAAGTCTTTTTTCATAAATTCTAAAACAATTATTTATATTATAAGGTTCTTAAGATTACCTAGATTTGAGCACTTTCAATTGAATCATTCACCCTAATAATTATTCTAATCAAGATGAAGTGGTTTTGTGAAGACTACAACACCGAAAAGGGATTGGATGATGCATAATTGCTAAGCATAATTCATTAGAGCTTGGTGGTTCATAGGGATTGGGTCATGAACTAGCTTAAGAGAAATTAGAGGATAGTTTTCTAAGGTCTAAGATGGTGTAAACATGAAAATGCATAGTTATGGTATTTTTTTTTTTGGATGCATGAGGGGACACCACACAGATCGTAGAGGATACTAATTGAAGTGATAGAGTACGACATTGAGGTATGGTGTACTATCTCAAAAGATAGAGGCATCACCCTTCAATGTACCTAATCACTTAATAAGGACTCCTAAGGCATGATGGGCCTTCGAATATACCAGAGATTTTTTTTCCTACTTTACATGGGTGAATAAAGCAGGGTTTATATTAAATCATATTCTAAAGTTCCCTATGGAGGAGAGCCTCCATAGTTAATTACATCTTAAGGAAGGTGATATCTTTAGGAATACTCTTGATTAAAGTAAATAATTAGGGTCTCCAAAGATTTCAAGGTTAGACTATCAAAGGGTTGGCTATATTTGGAAAATCAATTAGGATAGATCAAATGCAGAGACTTATTTTGGATGCCAAAGGAGATGAGTAGAGAATGCTCATGATACTAGGAAGCCTAGTGAGCATTCCAATCTATCATATGGCTGAGCTTTATATATTTGAAAGTGAAGAGATTTATTTATTTGAGTTGAATTTTTATTAGATTGTTAGAGCTTATAATCCCTCAACACAAGATTATGAAGATGCATAATAAGTGAGGATTTATGCTTATAGCCTAAGGGAAATAGCTACCTCAAATCTTAAATCTATGGAGCATTAGTATGAGCTAAATCTTGACCTAAATCTAAGCGAAGATGAGCATAAGGTTTATCTCCACAAGAGAGGGTAAACCGCCTGACTTCTAGGCTTACAACTATCTGGAGTATCCATGAGCTAACTCCTTCTACAACTTTAAAACCATGTGGTTCGGTCATATGAAATTGCAAGATAGTTGTGCTATTATTTATTTAAAAAAGAGACTAAAGTTCTTAAACCCACTCCCTATGAGACTAGAGCATGAGTGGTATGAGTAATGACTTAATCTAATGCAAAATATTTTCAAATTTTTATTTAAATGTTGACACTTTATTTGGACAAAGCCAATATGATTTTGATGCCTACATACATGATAAAATAAAGTTGTTGGCCAAATCAAAATAAAAAGAGGGTGAAGCTCCGTCAATAGAGGTTGCTCTCACAGGTCAAGCGGTCCCTATACGTGTAAGAATGAAGGCCCTCATTTTGCAAGAGTGATTCAAGATGATGTGCATGATGTGAGACATACAACCATACAGCTAAGGGGTTGCCAAATATTTTATTTATCTTGATTTATGTCCAAGACTTTATAGTGAGGTTATGAGATGTTTAAAATTTACTTATGAGTAATTAATTGGGGTAGAAAAATTATTTTTTTCCTAAGACCCTAATCGCATCTAGGCCACACATTAAAGAATCAATCATTTAAGAAACTATGAAAAGCATGCCATCCTAATGCACAATTTAAACATAATATCAATCAAATTTATAAACTATCATAAAAGAATAATAGGTCGGTACGGTCAGGCTCCATCGTATAATCCGAAAAGAAAAGATGGGTAGCCAAACTCTACCCTTATACAATACATAATAACAAAAAAATAAATCTAATTTATGATGAATGAATGCTATGGGGGGTCTTCATTCTTCATTCTTCATATCTTCATGTATCTTCCTTCCCCTTTGATTTGGTGGACTTCAAGGCATCACATGGCACCCTAGGACATAGCCTTCTAGCCAATGCTCATCCTAATCCCCCATAGCACCAATCCTAATTCCTAATGCAAAATTACATTAAAAATTGAAAAAGTAAATCTAACTACACCTGCAAAATAGAGGTTTATCAAAACACACATACAATCCCAAGCAATTATATATATGATTTGGACTTAGCACATGCACATGAGTAACCAAGCACACTATCCTAAGTTGGATTATGTTTAGGGGTTTAAGCAACCTGCAAAAAAATATTTATATTTATTTTTAAGCAACCCCTTAAGCACAATCCCCTATAGAAATAACATTAGGCTAACAACGACATAACATCCAGTCTATGAAGCATACACCCTAACATCCAGTCTAAAATATTACATCACAAAACAAAATATGCACCATACATAGACCGTCCTAACTTAGGACTAGAAGTAGTGACTTAGTTCAAAGGTGTGTGTTAAAGCTTAGTGTGGTATGTCTTACTAGGCAATAGAGTTATGATTTTATAAGTTTGGAAGAATTTAACTTAGCATAAAAGGTTGATTTCACTTCAAATTGTTTAATTAATTTGAGAATTTTAATTTATATTCTATTTTTTTCGTTCACATGATTTACACTTAGCAACTAAGTGTTATAAAGAGAAGAAAGGGGATCATTCCCTTTCATCCCTACCTTAAGCCACTTTTTAAAGTACATTAATTTGATTTGGTTCTCTTTAGTGAATGGATTTTTAATTGATTTAATTAATCCTAAGTTTAGGTTCACTTTAAATAACATATTCAAGATGAAAAGCTTTTTTAGATAGATTTAATTAAATTACTACCACATGACATATATTAAATCATTCCTTTCCATCACATGTAACATGCATATGATTTAATCCTAAGTGTATCTATACATGCAACCTATTTTAGCACACTTAAATGGTGAATGTAGATATGTATTTGAAGTTTATATTTTTATTTCTGATTGAATTATTTAATTATGTTAATTTAAAGCTCTATCTAAATTCTTATATAAAAATACATAGGGATGAAATTAAATAGGTATGTGTCATTATTAACCAGGAAAGAGATAATCAAATGACCTCCTTGGGGCTAGCTAAAGCCTCATGTTCCAAGGGTGTCCAAATAATATACCCATTTGCATTCAAACATATGTAAACTTGTATGCATGAATATAGGCAACAAAGCTTCAAATCACATGACTAATTAATCCAAACACTTAACTCATGTATTTTTAGTAGAAAAGGGGGATTTTCATCCTTTAGTCACACATACATACACATGTAAAGAGAAATGAGCAAGTACGTTCTTTCTTAACCAGGGAAGTGAGGTAATCAAATGACCTCCTTGGGGTATCCAGACTATATACTTTGTTATCTCACTACAAATGAATGTATATGTAAATAAGAGAAAGAAAATCATGCAAAAATTACATTCCTAATGTAGAAACCCATATGAATGTAATCAAATAAGTATATGTCATTGTTAACCAGGGAAGTGAGGTAATCAAATGACCTTTTTGGGGCTAGCTAAAGCCTCGTATTCCCAGGATGTCTAGACAATATACTTATTAACATTCAAATACATGTAAAATCACATATGAATTAAAGAAAAGAAAGCTTTACTTCACATACCTAGGCTATAAGCACATGCAAAACCTATATGTATTCATAACTATTATTACTCTAATCAATGTAATTGATTTATAAACTTTAGGAAAATAATTTGAATTTATTAGTGCACTCATATTATGAATTGGTCCAACACATGCAAGCTTACATAAAAGAAAATCATTTGATTTAATTAATTTTGAAAAGATGAGTGTATGATTTCAAATTACATACAACATTTAACATGATTGAAAAGGAATAAATGAACATAAACACATGATTTCATTCAATCAAATTAATCCCTAAGGATAATCAAATCAAATCAAATTATTTAAAGTAAACCAAATCTTCTTATTAAATTTGATTTTGGATTTTAATTGAAATTAAAAAAGAGAAAATATTTGACATTTTATCCAATTCCCATGTTGGTAATCTTAATATGTTTAAGGAAAAGTAATTAAGTGGATTTTATGGGTTAATTAGGTTAAACTCTTAATTAGATCAATTAATTACCCTTACCTATGTCACCATAAAGTAATTAACTAAATAATTATGAGCCAACATGATATGCATAGAAAATAAACTTGCAATGATCCTAAGAAATAGAAGGGACTTAATGTAATTGGTTCATGATTAATAATTGATTAGATTAAGGGACTTAATTAATTACACTTATGGTTTTCCCACACATGTGGACTAACCATAATTTCATTAAACTCCTTTAGGTTATTAAACACCTAAAGATATATCCCATGATTTAATTAATTAAGGTCTGATGTGATTGTAATTTTAATTTAATTAATTAAACCATTTAATTAATTAGTTAAGCTTTAATTAATTTTCTTTTGAAAAAAGAAGTAATCCTAGGGAAAGAGGATAGGAAAGAGGTCCCAACCCCATTCTATTAGTCCATTCACTGTTGAATAATGATTAATAAACTTAATTACTCAATTTGTTACTATTCATGGTATTAATTAATTATTAATTAACTTAAACAAGTAATTAACATTTGATTAGTCAATTTTCTTAATTAAGTGAGAAATAAATACTAAGAAAATCATAAGAGGTAGAGGTCATCCCATTAAATTAACCCACAAAATATGGGATTAATTACTCAAGTAATTTATGAGTAATTAAGCTAATTAATTTTATAATTAAACCCTAATTAAGTCTTAATTACTATTCAAAATTTATTAAAATTATTTTTAATTTATTTTCCCCTGAAATACTTTTAAAATGAGTACTTATTTGCATTTTTATGAATTTTCTATGATTTATTAGGATTTTTAGAAGTTTCAGCCCATAAAAATGATTAATTAAGCCTAATTAAAGCCTAATCCCGTTGGTGCCACGTAGTATGCTGATGTAGTGCGCATTCCACATGGTGTCGTGGGATTGGTTACTTAAAACTTATCCGACTCAGCACTTTTGTGGTGGCGACAGATGCGCTTTCTCGTGCACATCTGATCTAAGATTGGATGGCTACGATTAATCCTTTAGCTTAATAAGCTTAAATCAAATCAATCTTGCAGATCTAATCACGATCATCCATTTCAATCATGTGGAATGAATGGTGCATGATCTATCATTATGTGAGCGAGGGAGAACGGAGTCCGTCTGCCATTGCTTGCGTGATATAAGCTCACCTGAATTTGAAACAACTCCAAATGGATCCAACACCTTCACGACATTGATCAGAGAGGATCTAATGATCAAGATCACATAGAATGAACATTTTCTTCAAAAAACTTCAACTCAACTTTACCCAAAGCTCAGTTTTAATGGAATACCTCACTGAAGCTTAAGATCAGTGGCAAATCCAAATGAAGAAGCTTCATCTAGTGGAGAAAAAGCCCTACTGATCAACATGAGCTTTGATTTAGTGTAGTTTGCTCAAATGACCAACACCCAAAGCTTGGGAGGTTGGCGATGATCAATGTCACACGTCCGGTGGTCAAAGGGCTCGGGAGGTGACTCGTTCTTGCTTGATGAAGTGTGGGGATGGTGCATGCAAAGTTAATTTGATTTCTATGGCTTGAAGGAAATCTGGCAATGGGGAGCTTAGGGAACTTAGAAATGACTCTAGGATGCTCACCTTGGGGTGCAATGCTCAAGGGCTCGATTTAGAATTGGAGGGGTATACCACCTCCTTCCCTTGATCAAATGGTCTGATCGAATTTGGCTCATAGTGGCCACCTGGCCACCTTAGAGGGTCGTGGGTGGTAGGGAGTGGATGAGGTAGCTTGATTTGAGTGGGTGATGGTGTGGGAGTAGTTGCCAAAAGAGGAAATGAGTGTCCTTGAGCTTTCTAAATGCACCAACGGGGGAGATGAGGTAATGTCACCTCCTATGGGTCATGGAAAACACAAACACCTCTTGGGTTAGGTTGGGCAGTGTCCTTGGTGCCAAGGCAGACCATTGGGAGAATGCTAAGTGGCCAAGAAATGGAAATGACCACTTACATGGGTGATTTGCCTCATGTGATACCCTTGGCCCAAGGGTATAATGATCATTTGACATTAGATTTAATTTGGATAGATTTGAAATGAGTCAAAAGTGGGTTAGCCCAAATTTCAAGTGATTTGGAGTTCATTTGGTTAAGTTTGGCTCAATTTGGCTCAAATGGGTCAAATTGGGTTAGGTTGGTCAACTTGACCAATTAGTCAAATTAGGTCAAACCAAGGGTTGGATCAAGTTCATATGATCATTTGGGATGTATTGGTGTCATTAGTTTGGTTTGATTTGGCTTAGATTTAATTTTGACTCATTTGAGTTCAAATGGGTCAAATGGGTCAAATGGGTTAAGCTGACTAATTTGACCAAATTGGTCAAATTGGCTTGGGTTAGGTGTAGGTTTGGCTTTGGTTGGCCAGTTGAAGATGATTGTATGCTTTGGTTTCAATTAATTTGGATTTGGTTTTGATTTAGGCCAACTTGACTCTTTGGTCAATTTGGGCTAAGTAGGTCAATTGGGTCCAATCATGGCTTTGGTCAAGTTCAATAATTAATTTAGAATAAACTTGAGTCATTGGTTGCAATCAATTTGGTTTATACTTTGATTTGACCAAATTTGGTCTTTTAGGTCAATTTGGGTCAACTTGGATCAAGAGGGCCAATTGGGTTTTGTTTGGCTCAATTGAAGGTCAAGTCATGTTTAAATATTGTTTCTGAGTAGCTATGAATCATTCGTTTCAAGGGATTTGGCTTAGGTTACAGTTTGGCTAGTTTGGGTCCATATGGGTTAAGTAGGTTGACTTGGTCAAAGGACCAAGTTGACTTGGTTTGACCTAATTTATGATAATTGATCAACCTAGGGTGATCAATAAGCATGATAGGAGATCTAGGTGGGTTAGTTCAATCTAATTTGGGTGGGATTGAAACTTGGCTCAAATAGGTCAAATTGGCCACTTTGGGTCAAGTGGACCAATTGGGTTTAGTTGGCTTGATTTTGGGTTGAGTTGATCTTAGTTGAGTTTATATATGGGTTTGGGTTTGATATATAAATTCAATAGCAATTGGTTTGGGTTTGGATGAGTTATGGTTCATTTGGATATTTCAAGTCAAAAGGGTCAAGTTGGGTTTGACTTGGGTTGATTTTGGTTTGGCTTGATGATTGTAGATTTCATCTATATTTGTGAATATGATTGAAGGTATGATCAATTCATGAGAAAATTAATTAAATTTAGGTTTTGGAATGAAAGAATTTGGCTAAGTTTATGAAGTTAGCTCAAAGGGTTTAAGGAAGATTTTAATTTATTTTATTTAGTTCTGATGATTTGGATGTATATTTCATTTATATTTGTGAAGATGATTGAAGATATGATTGATTCATGAGAAAATCAATTGAGGTTGGTGTGATTTGAAGGCAAATTTGGCTAAGCTCATGAAGGTAGGCCATAGGGCTTGGATTTGGATCTTGATTTAATTTGATTTAGTTTGATTTAGTTTTGATCATGTGAATATCAATTTGATTTATATTTAGGAATTTGATTGAAGATATAAATTGATTATGAGAAAATCAATTTATTTTGGATTAATTTGGATGGGATTTTGGCTAAGTTCATGAAAGTAGGTCACATGGCTTTGGTAGGATTTGGTATGATTGTAAGTTTTGGCAAATTAGATTTGGAATTGAGTTTAATTATAAGTTTGATAGATTAATTGAATGGTCAAATTGATATTTAATAAAATCTATTGAGTTTCAATTGATTTGAATTTGGCTAAGGCTAAGTCCATAAGATAATATCATAAGGCTTATGTTGATTTTGAGTTTGGATTTGATCATGAGCTTCAATCATTTGGCTTAGAATTTGGATTTGGATTTGGATTTGGATTTGGTAATTGAATTGAATTTGAGATTTGGTTATGGCTTAAGAAGGTGAACATGGATTAGGTTTAGGCTATAGGTAGATGGATCTCCCTAAGTCCTAAGGCAAGACTAATCTTATGATTAATCTTCTAAATCTCTAGGCTTAGGTTAAGTGTTTATGTAAGTGCTAGAAGTGTCTTATGACTAAGGAAGTCTTAGTTTCTAGAAGACTCCTAAATCTAGGATGGGAGATTGAGAACTCACTCCAAAAGTTAGGTCAACATAGGGTTAGAGCTAAGGTTCCCAACTGATGCCTAACTGTTTCGCATATAGACTTGGAAACACTTATTCTTTGCTTTGGGGGCTGGTCTTCATCACTATCTGGCTCAAGTGTTGCCTCCAAATGAATCTGCTACTGAGAAGAGCTGGCAGGTGTGCTAACCATATAAGACTCATCCTCTGAACTAGATTCTATGTCTATATAGATAACAGGTGTACACATGGTAGCTGAGACATATCTTTTATTGGGTGGCCAATAAGGATGTTTTCCACATCTGCGACTACCTCTGAACTGGCCTCTTCCTTTACTTGGTGGAGGTCAGGTCATCCTACCTATATGTTCGAATGGAGTAATGACATGTGGGTGGAATCTAATGTCAAGCTCCACTTCCTCCTCCAAGTCTATTTATGGCTCCCTTTTATTTTCTTTTTCCTTTTCTTTTTCTATTTCTCTTTATTTTTCTTTTTCTTTTTTCTTTTATTTTTGAACTTTAGCCAAGTTCATGAGAATAGAATTATTAGTTTTGAGGGAGGTAGTAAGCCGCATCATTATATATGCTGACCTCATGAACTGCAAATGGCTTGAGATCTCATTTGACATAGTAGGCAGTCCCACCTGTCTCAAACTTCATACACTAATGTAGAGAGGATGGAACTGTGTTATTTTCATGTATCCACAGTCTCCCAAGCAAAGCATTGAAAGATATATTTGAGTCTATGATGTGAAACTTGGCTTTAGTCTTCCAATCATCTATCTCCAAGGGCAACATTATGGAGCCTAAGGCCCTCTCGCCTTATTCATTGAATCCTCTCAACATCATCCTTTCTTTTTAGAGTTTGGAGATGTTGATCCTCAAGTAGGGAAGGGTTCTTAGGCTCATAATGTTGATTGATGCACCTGGGTCAACTAGAACTCTGGATAGCCTATATTTGCCAACATACACTATAATGTAAAGAGGGTGGTTGTGCTTAGTCATCCCTAGAAGTAAGTCTTCATCACTGAATGTAATTCCTAAGATGTCCTTCGAGTGGCATGCCTCCTCTTTAGTAGAGGTTAGCTGAGCTAAGCATTTCTTTAGATCAAGTAAGGCCTTGATTAAAGATTCCCTCATCTCTTTGTATAAGATAAGGGCATTATATATGCTTAACTTAGCTGACAACTTTCAAAGATGAGCTAGGGCATTGTAATCAACTCTGGCTTGGTCCTCCACAAGCTTATCCATAGGTGGAGCCTCCTATGGAGGGGCTATCTACTCACTAGAACAAATGACTTATATCCTGAGGTGCTACCCTACGAGGTAGAACTTTGCCAATGTGTAGGTTGACTTCAGTGTCATCATGTGGCGGGTTGGTGGAAAGTTCTACCTGCTCGTCAGGCAAACCTACAGCTTCTCCTATGGGACCCTCAGAGTTCGTTGACTCTAAGTTAATCTTAATGGGTGAACCCAATTGATCTAGAAAAGGAAAGGTTCATTCTAAATCAGAAGAGAAAGAATCAAAATTATTAGATCTATTATTATTATTATTTAGATTTGGAGAGCTTTCTTTGAGAATATACTCAATAAGATCATCAGACGTGGCACATATATAAGTAAAATTAGCTTTCTTCATTAATTTCTTTGATTTAGGTGAAGTTATATGATAGAAATCAAGTAAAGTAAGTGGAGCATAGTGCTCTCGTCTGCAGATATAATGCTCTTGCTATTAGAAGAAGAGCTGGATGAAGTGGTAGTAGCTATAATGGTGGATGCAATCCTCTAAGACATGGCCTAATATGCAGTGGTAAGGGAAAAAGTTATAATCATCGCTCTTTCCCACTTCCTCTCGACCTCTTAGGCTCTCGTAATTAAAATTAGGTTTCTTTAGATGATTTTTAAAAATCTTCCTACCTCCCTCTTGAATGAATAGGGTTTGTTTAACTTGTCCAGAAGAGTAGGTGGATAGTAGCTACCTGGTGGTGGATATGAATACTGCTGTTGAGTGTACTGCTTTGGAGGCGGTGGTAGTGGCTATTGTGGTAGCTATGGTGCCGGTATGATGACTAAGGTGGTGGAAGAGGAGGTGGAAAAGGAGGCTACTGAGCTCTTGGTCTTCAAACTGGACTCTAGCTGGCAACTTCCCTATGTCCATTGACACAACTATCCTCAGCCTCTTCTCAAACACTTTCTACTGTTTGGGTTTGGATGATTGGTCTTGGAAGGGCAACTGCTTGGCTTCCTCATGCAGATTGGCTGCCTTGTTGATTAATTTCTCTAATATTTTAATTATAAAGCCCTTGAGCATGAAGGCAACTAGGCCATGGATATTCTTGAGATTAATTTCAATGGCATGCTATTTGGATAGCTGTGGTTTTCATTTCATACTCAGGTTACACCACCTGAGAATGTAATCAACAAGGGACTCATTGGGCTTTCGCTTCTCCACAACGGGGTTGCCCACAGTTACATTATGGGCTCCATTAAATCTTTTGATAAAGAGTTGCTCCAACTAAAGTCTTCATCGTTGAAGTTGATTGGCAATCAAATGCAACACACTAATGAAAAGGTGAAATAAAAGTATGTCGTTACCACTGACGTTGCAATAGTTGGGTCTGAAATGTGCCATATGTTGTCATGAGTTCTCGCTGCCATCAATGCATTTGAAGGATGGTGGCACAAACCCCTTGGGGTATTGGACTACATTGAATTCCTCTCGGTAAGGTCTACCCTTTGGAATGGATGAGTTCCCTCAGGCTTGTGTCAACGCTTCCTTCACTTAATATTCTACCATCTGCTTGATGTATTTCTCTTGTCTGAAGGTACTATTTATGACCTTCATATGCAAACTACTACTGTCTTGATCCACGAAAGAGGTACTTTTTGGAGGATCTAAGAAATGTAAGAGCTTGGGCCAATCGACCTCCATGGGATCCGAGCATCCGTGGGCTCTGCCGACCTGATGAACTGATCATAAACTACTGTAGGGCTTCCTCCTCTTCTTAGTTGGTATCTCAAACTATGTTGGTGGTGGTGGTAATGCAGTAATCCTCCTATAGTCTTCCTCTCTATCCGAAACTGAGAGGGGGTGAAACCTACTACCAATCAAGAGTTTAGAGGTCTCACGAGGAGAACCCTTCTCAATAATGTGAGAGGCAGCATCTATCTTCTTAGCCTCATGCTCACAGTGTTGCTTAACCTTCCAGTTCTTATTGTGGCATTGCGTCCTGGTAAGCGGGGTAAAGCGGGAGCTAGAACTTACCTCAAAGGTAGGAGAGACTATCTCAGAGACCAAGATAGATTTTCCCTTCATAATGGGGGAAACCAATGAGTAGGTGCTAGCCTTCACTGGGACTACAATGAGGTGACAACAAACTGAATGATGGGCACTGTAACAACTGGCACTCCAGGCACTGGCACTGAAACTAAAACTGGCACCAAAATAGACGAAACTAATATTGGCACTGCCATGGGAACCTCAATGGCCTTCCACTTCAGTGAGGAAAATTTTGAATCTGGTGGAATGTCAAAATGAAGGAGTGGCTTCTGCCCTTCCACCTCCTCTTTGTTGACAGCCGTGAGGGCTAGCCCATCGTAGGTAACTCGAACAGTCTTGAAACCATGCCCAAACTAAATGACATGCATGGTACTGTTGGTGAGTATGGCTTGATCCAAGGCCAAATTCACACCATATGGGAAGAAGAAGATCAACTTTCCAAGAGACATGATGGAAGACTGACTAAAGAAGTGAATGAAGGACTGAACTGCTATCTCTGTATTTGTTGGAAATAGAACAAAATCAAACCCATGCTTTAATAGCTGCCTTCAATCATTGATTTTTGATTTTGGAATTTGAACTCACACTTCAAATTTACGTATGCTAAGTGGGGTTCTTTAAATTGGAGAGATTTTGATATTTGAGGAGAGACTTTGGCATAGGATTTGATTTTAATTTGGAACCCACATTCAGCAAATTTAGGTATGTTGAGTGGGGCTCATTCATTTGGAGAGACTTTGGAGATGAATTTGTTATATATACCTTTGTTTGAAGTTTGATTTAGAACCTTCACTTAGCAAATTTGGGTGTGCTAAGTGAGAGTCAAAATGCATGTTTGAAAATCTTTGAAAACATTTTGTTTGTGAGGGTTGTTGTTATGTGTTTGATATTTTTGATTTGATTTTGATTTAAAAGTGGAATCCTTACTTAACAAATTTAGGTATGTTAAGTAGGGTTCAAGTGTGTTTGACATTTTTGTTTTATTTTAATTTGAAAAAGAGAAACTCTTATTTAACAAAATGTGGGTATGTTAAATAAAGTTTAATTTATTTTATGTATTGTTTGATGATGGAATTTTTATTTGACAAATTTGGGTATGTCAAATGGAATTCGAATGTGTTTTGAATTTCATGATTTTGGAAAAAGAAAACCTATTTAACAAATTTAGGTATGTTAAACAAAGTTCAATTTATTTTAATTTTCAAAATTGGAACCCTTATTTGACAAATTTGGGTAGGTCAAAATGGAGTTCAAATATGTTTTGATTTTGTGTGTGATATTGCTCTTGAAAAGAGAGAACTATCACTTAACAAATTTTGTTACATTAAGTGAAGTTCAATGATATATTGATTCTTAATTTTGTTTTAATTTTGAAAATGGAACTCCATTTAATAAATTTAGGTATGTTAAGTGGAGTTGGTTAGTTTTTAAAAAATGTGTTTGAAATATTTTGAAGAACTCTAATTTAACAAATTTGGGTATGTTAAATGGAGTTGGTTGATTGATTGATTTTATTTTGAAAAATGTGCTTTTGAAAATTTATGAAAAAGATTTTGATGATGCATATTTGATTTTGATTTGTTTAAAAAGATTCTCATTTAATTACGTTAAATGAGGTTTGATTGTCTTTATTATTTGAAAAGAGATTTGAAAGTTTTATATTTTGAAAACTCTATGTTATGTGAAGTGTATTCCAAAATGATTTTATTTAGGAGAAGTGCTTTTGGAAAATTTTGTAAAAGACTTTACTTATTTAGTTTGAATTTTATTGAAACTTTTTAGAATATGGGATGAGAACTCTTAGGATGAGAACTCACTCCAAAAGTGAGGGGGATGACCCAATTATTTATATTATAAAGTTCTTAAGAGTACCTAGATTTGAGCACTTTCAATTGAATACTTCACCCTAATAATTATTCTAATCAAGATGAAGTGGTTTTGTGAAGACTAAAACACCGAAAAGGGATTGGATGATGCATAATTGCCAAGCATAGTTCATTAGAGCTTGGTGGTTCATAGGGATTGGGTCACGAACTAGCTTAAGAAAAATTAGAGGATAGTTGCCTAAGGTCTAAGATGGTGTAAACAATGAAATGCATAGTAAATTTATGTTGAAAGAGCTAGCCCTAGCTCAAGGTTTAAATTTAGATTGAATTTATCCAATTTTTATTATAGCAATTATTATTTTGTGATTCAAGCATTTAGGAAAATTATAATAAAGATTTATTAAGTATTTAAATAGGCTCATTCTAGTTATAATTGTAGTTGGATCCACACTAACTTGCCACCTAATTAGTCTAAGGGAATTCTAATTGAAACACTAGTGACCTGCTACCTCGTATGATTATGTAAGGTAATGATGATCTCAAGATCACTAGATGTAGAAGGATCAAGCAAGGGATAGGTCATAGCTAACCTAATTAATAGAATATTTTCACTCAATGCTCTAAATTTAGCATAGTTTAACTTTTGGTTATCTTAAATGGTTTGGGATATCTTAACTACATTATGATCTTAGGAAGTAGCAAACAAACTCTGGAGAAAATTTGTTATTTTTGGAAAAGATTTGATTCAAATGAACCAAGATAAGGTGACTTGGTCAAATTAAGTTTGATGATGGTCAAAGTGCTTAAGCTTGGGTCAAGCATAATCTCATGTCATCTTAATGTGGGTTTGAACATTTAGAATCAATGAAATCCATTGAGTTTAATTTTATCATTCTTAACAATGCTTTACCTAAGCATTTTCATTCCTTTGAGGTAGAAATAAACTTTTTAATTGATGTTTCATTCCATGCTTTAATGTTCTATTTAACATACTAGATAGAATACTTTTTTATTTTTATTTTAGTGTAGTGTATTTTAATGATATCATAGGTTTGTTTAATGTAAGAGCAATTCTATGAAAATAATATTGATCCCTCAATTAGTTGAATTAGTTAGGTCTACAAAATTAATTATCTAGTTGTCTTGAACTACTTTCAGATTTTAGCTAGGTGGCATTAAATGTTAATGAATTTTTAATTCCACAATAATTGTTAATCTCCTTAATCTTTGAAATTAACTAATAATATAAAACCCAAATATATTTCCTTAGCTAAAATTAGTTGGACTTCACAATTTATATGTATTTATACTAATTAGTTTGATTTATCTTTTATCTTATGTAATGCTAAAATTTAATATTATTTTTATCACTTAAATCCAAAAACTCTTTCCAGCATAAAGTATATTATAATTTAATTACTTACATTACTTACTATGTTATTTATACATAACAAGTTAATTAATACTACATGCCGCCTAAATTAGCTAAAACTAGGGCAACTTTATGGCATAACCAAAATGATTGGGATGCTAAATTAAAGAAGAAGACATGCTAGAGCAAGTTCATAATATTGTATAACAAAGAAATAATAAAATGCAAACCTACTAGGGCCATGATGGAATAAATCATTCAATAGAATCTTATACTGCAAACTCCAACAATTTCACAAATCCTATTTAATGATCATGAGGAGGGAAACCATCATGATCAACATAACTAAGAGCATAAACAATAATATACTGAGACATACACACATAGAATAAGGTTGATATTAAGGACCCAACCAAGATGGTTAAAGCAGAACCTTCTACATTAGATAGCATCTACGATCCTAATAGAGTGATAGCCAAATGGATTACTTTTTTTATTAATGCTAGATAGTTTATTATCAAAGAATGAATTTTCCATAATGAAGTGATATCATGGTTAGGTGGAATCCTAAATGTTGTATAAGAAACATTATGGGTAGCTGATAACTATTAGGTAAGGGAACAAGATGATCACTAAATACTTGAATATCATTGAAGATTTAATAGCTACAACACAATATAATGATAAGTTTAGAAAGCTTGCTAATAAGTTTATCATAAGTCTTAAAATTAACATTATGAATGAGGTAAAGTATAAAACTCTTAGAGCCTTAAAGATGTATTATACTATTCTTTTATCTTTAAAATCAAATGATTTTATTATCTATCACAAATCCTAAAGCAAGATTTAATTCTTATTTTATCTAAAATCCAACTTCTAAACTTAATCCTCCACCATTAGTGTTCAAACAAAAAATCCCATATTGAAACCACCACAATTTCACTTGATTTAGCTATATGAGGCCTTGATTTTTATATATTTGCATAGATTAGGTTGGTTTATGCTTGATAGCTTTTCATGGCATTGTTAGCGTGGATCAACTAAGTTAGGCCTAGCCATGTTATGCATATATAGAAAAAATTTGAATAGGTTTGACATGATTCATATAGCTTTCCTTTCTTAATTAAGTTAAGAGTAGATTATCTTGGCTAATTTATCATAGCCAAGATTAGGTATTTTTGATTAAGCCTAGCATACCTTGTCATAGATTAGCTTAATATGGTCTTATGATATAGGTGATGTTATGATAGAATTAGTTAGTCTTCATTTTGTTTAGTTAGGTTAGCTTTCCTTAGCTCAACTTAAAATGATATTGATTTACATTCCTTAGTTTTACATAGCATGGTTTTACGAGGCCTGGTAAGGCCTTACATAAATTTATATGTAACAAAAGTGTGGATGGACCAATTGGCATGGATTGCCAAAGATTATAATATAAAAGATTGGATAAGCATGGGCAGATTTGTTTATGCTTAAATTATATTGGTTTGTCATTGTTTGTCTTAGTTTAATTGAATTTAACATGATAAGAATAAACTTGGCTTGGTTTTGCATGATTAGTTTTAAGTTTTCCCAAGCTCTATTAGATTAGATATGAGTGAAGATTTATTGGTATGGCTTAGGTTTATCATAGCTTTACTTTTTTTAACATTACTTTGACTAGCTTTGCATGGTCTTACTTAGCATAATTTTTCCAATATTATCTTAGCTTAGTTAGGCAAGTGATAATTTATCTTACTTAAGAATGGCATGGTTTTGGTTAGCTGGCATATGATAAAATTGTTGAACTCTGCTAAATATGGCTTAGAGCCCATTTAAGTGTGTCACATATTAAGATGTGACGTTGCTCTATTTTGGGTGATAGCCTGCTCGCGGGATCATTACTTTCAGCTGTACAAAGCCATGATGAGATGCCTCAGTTTTGATTCTGATTTTACTGTGGCTTGCCTTTTCTAAACATACTTGTGACCTCTTTACCCTTTCTCTCTTAATGGTTTCGCTCATGCTATGCCTGATCTAGAGTTTTTGTATTGGCATTCCAACTACATCTCAAGGGAACCTTCAGCCTCTTTATAAATCAAGTGGCCTCCTCCACATTTCTTTCTACTTATCCTTTCTCTTCGCTTCCAGAGGACTACAATTTGTGATATATGTGATGTTGTTGACTATGATACCTCTTCTTTGTCGAATCATCATCCTTTATGTGTTTCAATTTTGGTTTCAACTTGAGCACTTAAGTTTTCTTCTTTAGCTTTGTTGATGTTATCATGAGATGTGTTGGTGGCTGCTGTACATTTCCTTACTCACTTGCGTTGTCAATTTTGCTTGCTTATGCTATCGATTTTACTTATGGTGGCTTCCATTGCCTGGTTTTTCTATTCAGATTTGTGACCTGAGCACTTGTGGTTTTCCTCCATAGCTGTGTTGCCACTGTTACGGGATGTCTGGGTGGTTGTTACACTCCTTGCTTGTGTTGTCAATTTTACTTAGTTGTGAGGTATTACTGGTGATGACTTGGCTTGCTTGGTTTCTTTGTTCGAATTTATGACCTGAGTAGTTGCGAGTTTCCTCCTTAACTGTGTTACAACTGCCATGGGATGTCTAGGTGGCTGTTGCACATTTCCTTACTTGCTTGTGTTGTGGGTTTTACTTGGTTGTGTAGTTGGTTTCACTAGTGGTGACTTGCTTTCTTGGTTTTGCATTTGGATTCATGACCTGAGCACTTGTGGGTTTTCTCCTTGGTTGTGTTACCACTACCATGGGATATCTAGGTGGGTGTTGCACATTTCTGCCTTGCTTGTGCTATTGGTTTTACTTGGTTTTGCGATTAGTCTCACTTGGTTTAGGGGTTAGTTTCACTTGTGGTGACTTGCCTAGCCTAGATTCTTCTTTCAAATAAGTGCATTCCAACTGGCTTTGGAAACGTTTTAGCTTCTCCCTTATTACATTGTCATGATACATGTTCTTATTACTCGATTGTACCATCGGTCTTCCTTCTCCCTTACATAACAAGTAATTGATTTGGGATAATGATACCATATGCTCTTTGGTTTATATTGTAATGGGTTAACCCGACTCACTTTATATCATGTAGTTTGTGATGTTGGTATTATTTCTCCCCTTTATTGTTGTGCATTCTTGTAGTGAGTGTGGTTTGCTTATAGCTTGGTTCATGTGCTTTCTATTGAATTTCAACACTATATTTTTGCCTCTATGAGTTCTTTTGCTAGTTATTATCATATCCTGTGGGTGCTGATGTCGGTACTAATTCTCCCTTCTGTAATCCATGTGGTATTTTGTTAGCCATGATATCTACTATGGATTGCATTTTGGTAATGCATTGGGGTTTTTCTTTTTTTTTTCCTTATGCTATCTTCATAATGGTTTTATCGGTTACTATTACTACGTGTTGTAAGTCTAGACATATGTAGTTGGCACTCTATTGTGGTTTGGGTTGGATTTTAATAGCAGCCTTATGGTTGTGTGTGGTTCAGTTTTTAATATAGTAGTGGCTTGATTGTGTGATTTCTCTATGACGGGTGTTGTCGACTCTTGTTCTACCTCTTTAGTTGTGTTAATGACACACAATTGTGAGCACAGTTTGGTTTTGCCCAAAATTTATAGTATCAACTTTTTTGAAATTGTGAAATTCATAATTGACAAATTTTAGAATTATTACATGTGGAATATTTTGTCTATTTTAGAATGTGTGTCATCATATGTTTGGTTGTGTTAATGACCTACAATTATGATAATGGTCTACTTTTATTATAGGTTACTTCTTCCCTACATCAAATCTTATATCTGATTTGTATTTATTTTCATAAGAGATGAGCTAAGCTAAAATCCTATTGTGCGGCAATGTGTCCCTGAAGTTGAGCTTTTCTTTGGGTGGCTACTTTATTATTCAATCATTACATTTATCTTGTTGATTTCAGGTTGATTGAGTGTATCTTTCATAGCTTAAGGTATTCTCATATTGCATCTCATTACATATTATTGGAGAAATCTAAGGAGGTAGCATAGGCGATATGGGAGAGAGACATTAAACTAATATTTCATCAAAGATTTTAATAAAGATTGAGGCCAACAATATGCTCACCACCCACTTCAATAAAGAGGGGGTGATAAAATGTCATTAAGAAAATTAAAGAGCGCTCTAGACGGGAGTACAATAGGGCTCAACTTAAAAATAAATAGGATGGTCTAAACAAGGATTGGAATATTTTGAAGGAGTTGAAGCAAGGAGCCACTAGTTTAGGTTGGGATTCCATTAGGAAGACTATTACTACCCCTGATGAGTGGCAGAAAGAAAATGTTGAGGTACAACATCTAACGCTAACATTTCAAGTTCAATTATTAATTATTATCAGAAACCTCATTAGTTGTTTTTAGGCCTTACCTCATGCAAAGAAATTTAGATTTTCTTAGATTCATCCAGAGTTAGAGGAGAGGTTGGATATAATATTTGGGGGTGTTGTCACCACTAGTGTGAATGCTTGGAACCCAGACCATATGCCCTCAAAAAGTTCAAGTGGCTCCAATTATTGAAGAGGTGGGTAGCTCTAATGAGCCATTAGATGTTTTTGTCATACCAAATAGTACTGGGAAGAAGCATTCCTCTTCCAAAAAAAAGTGGGAAGAAGAAGAGAGTTAGGGCAGGTTTCCTATGAGATCATATAAGTCATTTGGTCATTGCATGTAATTTAATGAGCTCCACATCTAATTATGTCAAAATGACCCCATCTATGGCAGAATTAATTAAACTATTAGAGCAAACTAAATAAATCTTCCAAGACATGCCTCTGTACCTCTTTGCTACAAAGCTTCTTGAGGAACCTATTAAGAGGGAGGTGTTCACATCTATGTGTCCTGAAAGGTGGGCTCACTACCTATGTCACTTATTTGGATCTTCTGATATCTAGGTTGTAGGCATCTAAGATTGTGCTTGAACACTATTTCTTTCCTGGACTCAATGGACTACAATATTGTGTAATCACTTTATGTGTTGAACTTCATCAATGTATTTTTGCTAACTATGCAACTTCGAGTACTGTTAGACACCACTATCATATACTATTTTGTCAATCATTTATACTATGAAATTTTGTCATCTTAATTTATCTGTGAAGGAATTGTCATAGCTTGATTATAACAAATACTTTAGGTATTCAAGATAGTGATGATGAGCGACAAAGAAATACTACTGTTGCTTTAGTGTGCCTAATAAGTGAGTACTATGAATCATACTTATGCAAAACCCCTTGCCTAACATCTTCATACGTTGGTGATAAGTGGATAGGAGAACTACTTGGGCATCCTTGAAGATTTCAAAATATGTTTCACATGTCACAACAAGTATATACTGATCTCCTTCAACATTTGGAAGCCCTCCATGGTCTCCATGGGTTTTCAAAGACTACCACCCTGGAAGTCTTAGGTATAATATTATAAATTTTGTCACATAATGAGTCACTAAGAGTAGCAAGTGAGAATCTTTAGCATTCAATGGAAATGATCAGTAGGTACTTCTCCATTGGCTTAAAGTCATTAGTCAAATTGGCCAAAGATGTAATACAACCTCTTGACCCTGCATTTCAATCAACCCCAACAGAAATCTTAAATGATCTTCGATATATGCCATTTTTCAAGGTAAATTTATTTTTATACACCATATCTTCATTGAATTTGTTACAAGTCATGCACTAAATAGTATGTTGTATTTCACAAAACTGTGTAGGAGAAATTGATGGGATGCACGTGGATGAATGGGTACCAAAAAATGAAAGTGTTGCATACATTGGTCGTTATGGTTCTACAACACATAATGTAATGGCTACTTGTGACTTCCAATTGTGTTTCACATTTGTTATGCCTAGTTGGGAGGGGAGTGCACATAATATTTGAATCTTTGAACATGTCATTCGTGACCCAAAGCATAGGTTTCATGATTGATCTTCACATTGATTTTCATCTGACATGAGCTCTAGTACTCAACATTTATTTCTTAGCATATAGGAAAATATTATCTAGTTGATGCAGGGTACCCAATGCAAAGAGGCTTTATGAAACCTTTTCTTGACACTAGATACCACATCCCTGACTTTGAATGAAACCAAACAATTTGTGGGAGAAAAGAGCTCTTTAATAAAATGCACTCCTCATTACATGATGTGATTGAGTTAACATTTGGCATTTGGAAAAAAATTGATAATCCTACTAGATGACATACCCACATACTCTTTCAAAAAAACAAGTTAACATAGTTTGTGCTACTATGGCATTCCATAATTTTATTCATAGACATCCAAGTTGTACTGGCATGAAATTACTATGGTTGACAAAGATCAAAATTTTGTCCCTCCTAAAGTGTTTGAGTCTAGGATTTACATGGATTAGCTTACCATAGCTTGGATTGCTTTGATATAGCTTTGTTGTACATGGATTACAATGTCAAAACTTAACTTTATTTGAATTAGCAAAATATTGTTCTACAATGGCTTTACTAAGCTAGGACAAAATTAACTATACTATGTTTGGCTTGGCTTTATATAGCAGGGCTTTATTTCATCAACTTGATTTGGCTTAGCTTAGCTTGGTTTGAGATAGTTTATTTTTCCTAAGCTATCGCTACCATATCTCTAGCTTAATATATTTGAATTTTCCATAACTATGCTTTCATCTTAACTGAATTGTCTTTGGTTATATAGGCAAGCCTACATTTTGCCTATCTTTAATTTCTTTAGCTTGGCTTGTCTTAACATGGACTAGCTTCATAAAAATTAGTTCGGCAAATTTGGCTTAACCTAGAGATGCTAACCATGGATTTACTTTTCTTGCCATAGCTTTATGTAACTTAATTTAGATTAACTTAGCTTAGCTTGGATTTAATTAAATTGGGTTGGCTTATAACCTTTGTTTGGAATATCTCAATTTGGTTTGGCTTATAATATCTTTGTTAGACAGAGCACAACTAGGCTAGTTTGGCTGGGTTAGGCTTTATAAGGCTTGGATTAAATTAGTTTATCTTTATTTTTCATAGATTTACATTATTTTACCTAACAAATCTTAGCTTGAGTTGGATTAGTTTGGCATATCTTTTCTTTATTGTTTTGTTTATTTCAACTTGCTTTGCTAGGTATAGCTTATTTTACTTGACTTGGTTTGGTTTACTTTAGCTTTACTAATTATGGTTTGGGTTTACTTTGTTTTAACTTTTTTTGGCATAGCTTGGGTTGGCTAGTTTGACCTTTGTAGGTTTAATTATGGAAAAATTTGATTGGCATGGTTTGTCTTGGCTTAGTAACTTATCTTAGTTTGGTATATATTAGGCTTATTTAGCTTGATATTATTTTTTTATTAGCTAGGTTTATGTTATCTTAACTTCATTTAGCTTTGCTTTGCCTTGCTTGGCTTACCATACATTAGATTTTTTTAGCTTGGATTGCATTGGTTGCCTTGATTTGGTATGTAATAACATGGTTTTGGAAAAGATTGTCGTGATATGGCTCATTTTAGTATGACCATGCCTATTATGGGATGCCCTCACATTGGTAAACTTAGCATTTCTTAGTATGGAATGGTTAAGTTACACTATTTAAGACTTAAATGTTCAAAGTAGTATATCTTATGTTTATTTTGCGAAACTTGACTTACATAGGTTAAGCTAGTATAGGCTAACCTTACCTTTGCTTGGCCTAGTATACTTTCTTTAGAAGTGATTAATTTAGCTCCACTTATCAAATCTTATTTAGGTTAGGCTTAGTTGGGTATTTGATTAGCTTAGCTTATATTTAGATTTCATAACTTTTCATTTCTTTTCCTAACTTAACTTAGCTTAAGTTAGTTTCATTGGCCTTGGCTTAGCTTTATTGCAATGTTTATCTTAGCTTGTTTTGCTAGATATAATTTGCTTAACTTCACATGGTCTTAACATTGTTACAATATTTCACTTCTCTTGCTTTGCTAGATAATAATTTTTTTTAACTTAACATGGTTTTCATTGTCTTATCCTTATTTATTATGGTTTGATTTTTCTTATTTTGACTTGTTCTAGCTTAGCATGGCTTGGCTACTCTGACATTTTTAGGATTAATGAAGGCAACATTTAGTAGGCAAGGTTTGGCATGTCTTACTAGCATGAATTAAATTGATATTTATTAGTCTTACTTACCTTGTTATTATTTATCTTTACTTTCTTAACTTGGTTTACCTTATTAAAGCTTTTTTAAGGTTAGCTTTGCCTTGCATAACTTATCTTATGTTGAATTTAGTTGGCTTTAGTTTGTTTGGATTGGTTTAGTTGCCTTGATTTGGAATGTATTGGCATTGTTTTGGCAAAGCAAACCACGATATGGCTCTTGTTAGTGTGATTATGCATGTCATATGATGGCCTAACATTAGTAAGCTTAGTTTTCTAAAAAATTCTTGATAGGTTTCGCTATTTAAGATTTAAATGTTCAAATTATCTTATCTTTACTTTGTATAGCAGCTTTGGTTTGGTATAGTTTAACTTGGCTTTCCTTTGCTAAACATGACTTAGATAGATTAAGCTACTATATGATTACCTTATCTTTTCTTATCTTGATTTAATTTTACTCACTTTTTCAAGCTTAGATTGGCATCATTGGCATATATTTGGATTGGCTTGGCATTACTCTGCATAACTCTTTATATTACTATGATCAAGTTAACTTGATCCATAAACTCTGAACCTATTAGCATAGCATTTTCTCCATTCACTTTTCTTATATTTTATTTGTTATGGCTTTATTTGGACTATCATGGTTTGGTGTGACTTGCCTTAAATTAGCTTAAACCATACTGGACTATTTTAACATACTTTTCCATAGTTTAAAATGGCTTGGATTGACATAACATTATACACAACTTGGTTTTGATTGATTTGGTTTGTTTAAGATAGTCTTTGGTAGGTTAAGTTAGATTTAAATTTCCTTTATTGCCATGATATAGCTTGACATATATTTGTTTGGCTTGGCATTATTTGGTTTTCTTGGCTTACTTACACACTAATTGTTTTGATTTTTATTATATTAGTTTCTTTTAGCAAGGGTTTACATGCTTAGTTTGGCACCCCTATGTTTGGTCTAGCTTAGCCATTAGACTAGATTTGGCTTAGCTTTACTTAATCTGGTACAACTTTGCTTAGCTTAGATTAATTTTATTTTACACATTCTAACAAAGGTTAGCTAGACTTATCTTGCTAACAAAAATCAGGCATGGGTTAGTTTAACTTTACATCATATGTTTTAGCCTATCTTAGCATTACATTATATGTATTTGCTTTGCTTGGCTTTCTATGGCATAGAATACATTGGGTTGGAATACCTTAGCATGACGTAGCTTAGTTTAGCTTCCTGATATTATCATTTTTTAGCTTGGCTTAGCTTGACTTTTCTTAGCATCACAAAGTTTTTCGGCCATCGATCCCACAACACTTTTGATTTTTTTTTAAATTTTCTTGCATTTAAAGACACTAAACTTATATTCTAGATTACAAAAGAGTTTTTATAACCATTAAATAGTTGAAATTTTAAGAAAGAGAGGGAGAAGTTGAAAAAATGGGTTGATCCCACCTAACTCCTTCCTTCATAAGTTGCCAACTACTCCTTACATAAAGTAATTATAATTAATTAATTTCTAATTATTTCAAATTTTCAATTAAATATATTACCCATATCATTACATGAGCCATAAGACACAATATACATAAGTCTCACAAAAATATTACCATACACAAACCACAGGAATTAAAATGACTAAATCTTTAATTTTTTAAGCTTCATTCCACTTCAATTCTTTCCTACCCCCTAATAATTATAGTTTTAAGCTTGGTTTCAATTTTTTTATCTTGGCCTGTTATGATTGGACTACCTTGTGATACACAAGTCATGTCCTTACTATTTTCCTAGGAAAACATGCAGGCTTAATACTCATCCTATACAAAGAAGGCCTTCATGTATATTAATGTTTGGACAAAAAACAAAGTTAAAGAGTTATAAACTAGAGAGGAGATGAAAGAAAAGAAACTTTCATTGCTATGAAAAAAATCATAAAGTTTTGAGACAACATATGTTGTGTAAATAAATCCATGAGCATATAAGCTACCCTTTTAATAACTATTTATTAAAAAAGCTTCTAAAAACATCATGGCTTTCTATACTTTTGTAGGATTACCTAGATTTTTTTATAGAGGATTGTATAAAATTTTAACTAATCCTAAAATTTTTCTCGTGGGCTTCTAACATGTAGGATGTAGCTAAGTTATTATAGTTTATATCATATACCTCACATAAGATCAGAATGCCTTCATTGTGAAATTATCAGATGTTTTTTAGGAATTATTGAAGTGCGTCATACTCCTATTTTGCATCACACTCTAGCAAGTTTTTTTTTTTCTTTTAGTTTATGAAGTTATCCTAAAAGCTTGGAACGTTGTGGTCACTTCTTATTCACTTAATGCATTGGTTAGCTTGTCAAAGAATGTCAACATTATTGTCACTGCTCATTTTGACACCCCATCAACTGAGATCTTCTATGTATTCATGATACAGCTTCAAGAGAGTAATATATGAGATTGAATGGATCTTGGGCTATGGAGGAAATTGAAGCTTATAAGAGATGTCCCTACATGCTTTAGGACTAGAAATGGGCTTTCATATCTTTTAATCATTGTGTACCTTTTTAGAACATTTAAAATTTTGGATATGGATATTTACCATTACAATATCATCATTTATAAACTTTAAGTGGCTTATTTTCTATTCCACCCATTTCTTCATTTTTTGTTGTTGCTTGCTTGTCCATGCCATGATATAGCAAACTTGCTTCATAGCTAATGGTGAGTGCAATATTAGTTATCATCATTATTACTTCAAATTGATTGTAGTTTGTTGCCTTACATTACAAAGAATTGGGTTACATCAAGAAAATTTGCTTAATATTATTGATTAGTTACATAATGTACAAAGTGTGACTCCAGAAGAGCATTTAATTGCTTAGTTTGGCCATCACTTTGGGCTTGAAAATAGTGTAGAATTTTATATTTAACTAAGCTATTTGAGTTATTTGAGTCAAAATTGACCTATAAAGTGAGGATTGGAATTCTTTATGATATTTAAAGTTACATCCCAATGTTTGACTACATTTTGTAGGAAGAATTGATCTATCTCTTCAGTATTGTAATGTGTTGGACATGGAATGAAGAGGCATAGTTGCTAAATTAGTTGACCACTATTATAATACTTCAAAATATCTTAAACTTAGATAAGGTGATAAAGTCTGTAGAAACACTCTCTTAGGATTTTTTTTTTTTTGTTATAAGTAATAGGTATAGAACATCATGTGGATAAATATTTTGAGTTAAAATTCTAATTAAAAGAGCCCAAATATTACAAAATCAACCACCCAAGTAAGGTCCATGATGAAAGCCCAATTTAAAAAAGAACTTAATTTTGAATTTTATTTTTATATTTTAGATTTAGGTTCTAGAAGTTGAATTTTTTTACTTTTTGTAAATGTATAAGCTAGTCATTAATTGATAAAGGTGATTAATATCTTTTATATTAATTGACAACCCTTTCCCCCTAAATATTTCTATGCATTTTTTTAAATGATGGACATTGTAATCCATTTAAATGTGTGTAATAAAATTTCTCAACTTTAGAATGATAAAACTAGTTTGGAGAATTTTCTTCTCTTTGTGTTAAAGCTTGGTGGCCTAGCATAGCCTTTTTCATTGTGGGATTGAGCCTTATCTTAAGTAGAGTCTGCTACAATAATTCTTAACTTTATTTTGTAAATTAGTGATCTTTAATAAAGCTGCTAAGAATTGAATAGTGCTATCCTTATGGCCCTGACATGGTGGAAGAGAGTAAAACTCCAAGCTAGCCCCTCTTCCTTATGTAGAAGAGGAAGGTTATAATACTAGCAACAGAGTTTGACAACACTTAGGTGAGCACCACTCTATAATAGTTCAAAATCTCCATCCACTTAGCTTAAAGGAGAAACCATAAATCAAATGAAGAAAATGGTCAAACGATATGCAAAGCTCACTTACACTCATAGTGTTTATTCAAATAGTTCAAGTTTTCACTTACATTGAATAGTTCAAGTTGCTATGACAATACCCATGGAAAACCAAGGTCTTAACCACTGGATCAATGACAAGAAACTCATTAACAATAATCAGCTTAAAAGAAGCATATTCTTTTATTATAGTGGCCATGACCATGCTCGCCAAAAAAAACTCATAAGATGGAAGAAAACAAGAGAGGAGAAAAAAATTTAACTCACATAAATGAAAAATAACTCACTCTAAAGTCATAGAAGGGAGGTAATAAAAGCTCTCCTAACAATATAAAGAAGAATTTATGACCATAGTAAGAATATCTCAATAATGTGGGTGTTACATCAAGTATTTAATAACAAAATCATTATAAAATTTGTAGAAATCTCAAATGGTGTAAGTCACAATAAAAAAACTTGTAGTCACAAAATAATAAAGTAACTCGGCATAAATAAAGAGGTGAATATGAAATAAAATTTTTTTATTAAAATTATTCATTTATTACAAAAAGTATTACAAGCACTCGCTACCACTCATCTTTTTTGAATTATTTTATAATGAGGTTCATGTGCCATTTGTCGATGAGTGGTCCCTTATTGTAAAAGTAATCAAATAAAAGCTTGGAACCCATAATCAAAAGGGAGGATTCTTTCGACTCAACGAAGTGATGAATATAAGTTAACTCAACTTCAATAATCACTCACTTCCTTTGATACTCCACTTTAGCCCTTAATCATCATTACGATTCAGTATCTAATATCATTTGTAACTTGAATATTTCTTGCCTTATTTACTTCAGACTATCTTCAAAAAGAGTGACTCCCCTTTGCAAGGTGACGTGCTTCATAGAGTAAGAAGATGACTGAGGATCCTCCTCAACATCTCGTTCCACTAGATGGGAGGAGTCACCCTTCTCAAACTTATTGATGTCATGATGAGTTAACAAAGAGAAGATCACCGTCATTTTTTTGTATATCTAATGAAGTGAAACTAATTGCTCTATGGTTGAGATAGTTTGAGTAATAACATCCATTTCTGAAGGAGGAAGATTCGCCCCCAAAGGAGGAGTTGGAGATGCTAAGTCAATACTCAACACACTCGTAATCACCCCTGCCCAACAAGAATTAATATGGATATGCACAAACAAAGGAATTCCATTGAGCTGACCAAATCAAAGGCATTATCATTGGTGAAGAAAGAAAATGTCTAATCAAATAGAGTTTCTTCTCATTCAAATGTTGACCAAACAACTTGCCAACTATAAGTAAACAATCACTTCTAAATTAGTTAGTTCTATAGTAGTATCCCTAGTAGCTGATGAGTGCCCATTGTCCCCATATGTGGACTCTCAAACACTCGACAAGCTAAGTTGTAATAACAAAAAAAAATCATGATAGATCAAGCAAAAAGGCACTGAAGTGGCTAAAAGCTATGAGTCCCACCTCAACATTTTTTATAGAAGTTGTTTTCACTATCCTTCTTACTGGAACCTTTCTTTACCAAAGAGGAACATCTTCCTTCTCTTCCACCTCATCTTAGGTACTAAGCCTATCTTTATCTTGCAAAACATATAAGATGGCATTACAAAAATTTCCCCACTCTTTTCAACTACCATAGGAACACTCACCTCCTCCTACGAGTCCTCACTAATATCCTTATCAGGAGAAGTAATGTTACTTTAGGTAGGAGTTGCCAAAACACTCACCTTAACTATAGGAGAGATAAAAAATTTGACTAATTTCATAGTCTTCTTCTAATTCATCAAAAGGAATAACTTGAGCATAGTATGATCAATATCATCACAAGGTCTTTTACAATCCATAACGAGTATTCACTTTGGTAAAAATAAAAACTCAACAAAAAGAATGCAACAATTCGGTGATAGTGAACAATAAGAAATCTAAAATTGATGAGCCATTCCTTTATTATTACCCAATAGGTTGAGAAAGTGCTAAAATAAGAGGTCAAATCACAAATGATGTGACATTATTGGTTGTGATATTTGTTTTAATATTTTTAAATGCATAATTATACTCTATTTTTTATTTTTGTTCTATTTGTGAGTCTTCTCTATAAGGAGAAGAAGAATTAGGTAGTTAAATATTTACCCAAGATATGCAAGTATGATCAATGAGTACTCATACATGGTAAGAATCTAACATGAGAACATTAGACAATATAGGATAAAACTTGTACAACTAAATCACATATTTATGAAAACTCACTTTATGTAAGGCAAATATAAGAAGGGATCATTTGTTAGGCAGTCCAAATCCAGTGACTGACCTCAAATAGAAGGATTGAGTAAATGCATAGAAAAAAAATGATCAAGCTAGTTAATATGCATCTCGTAACCTACCTTTCATATGAAGACTCTCCCACATAAGTGTGGCCACTATCTCATTTCACTATTGGTGATTATGCTTAGAGGACTTGTCACATGACAAGTCACATTTGTCCCTCACGATCAAGTCCTTTTCCCTTATGTAATTTACTCAACTTATGGCATATTCTTTATGTAACTTCTCAACTCTATAAAAAGGTAGGAAATTTTGAGGAGGGATCTTTTAACATTTCCAAGATTTCCAAAACTTGTACTTCCATTAAGAGGGAGAAATAGCTAGCTCTTTGTAATATGAGTTTTTGACATAATGGAATTTCTTATACTTGTTCTTTTCTTTCATCCTTTACTCTATTTATGCTCTATTACTTTACTAAACTTGTCCCCTTCTTTTAGGTGCCAAAGAAATTCAACTTTATTTCACGAACAAATTTAGATTTAATAATTGGTTTAATTTAGTTTAACATAGATTTTTATAATTTTTATTTTATTTTTAAACAAGTTTATCATACCTTGACTTATCAAAGATAAGCTATATTCAACTAAGGTATTATAAGCTTATCTTATCTTCACTTATCTTAATTAGATAGGTTTTGTCTTATTCTATGTTACATGGCATGGCTTAAATTGGTCATGGATTTGCTCTACACAACATGATTTAACTTTATCTATGTTAATTAAGTTTCTAATAACATGACTTCACTTTGTTGTTAGATAATGAATTACTTTGAAAGATTATGCCAAACTAGGTTAATCCTTGCCTAACTAGGCTTGATATGGCTTAACAATTCTTTGCTTTTTAAAACTTTGCTTAATTTGGTCTGGAAAGACTTAACTAAGCTACTTAAGAAAAAACTTGGAAAACTTTATATGATTTGGCTTAGTAAGCTTTGCATACTTTGGCTATGTTAGAATAAATTAGGCTAAGCTATGCATTAATTAGCAATATTTAGACTAGCATAGCTTAACTTGACTTAGTTTATCTTTGTTTAATATAGCTGAAGCTTAGCTAATTTGGCTTACATTTTTTTATTTGGATAGGCTTTACTTAATTAGATTATCCTTACTTAGATTTGCTTTCACTCTGCTTAACATATCTTTTGTTTATTTACTTTATCTTGGCTTGGCTTCAATTAGCATAATATGCCTTGACTAGAATAGCCCTAGCTTGGATTATCTTAACTTTTCTTAGCTTAGTTAAGTTAGACTTAGATTATCTTGGTGTGGCTTGCAAATATTTGGCTTAACTTGGCTTATCCTCTCATGATTTTCTTATATTAACCTTAATTAAATAGCAAACATGGCTCAACTTTCACTTTACACTAATGATAATATGGCCAAACTTGGCTTACTTCAACTAAATTAAAAACTTTCTTGAGCTAGATTTGATTAGAATAAATTAAATTAAGATTAGCTTGGCAATATTTGGAATTTCCACGGTTTAACATGGATTCAATTTTCATTTCTAACTTAAGCAAGGTCTTATAAGACTAAGGTTGTTTTGCTTTAAACGGCCTTCTTTCCTTGATTTAACTCACCTTAGCTACTTAGGATAACATTAAATTGGTTTTTCTCTTATTTAAATGTCTTAACTTTGCTTAAATAGGTTAAGATAACTTTTCTTGACATGACATGACATGACTTAACTCTAGATGCTCCTTCTTAACTTGACTCAACTTATATTAGATTAATTAGATTTTTTCTTGCTTAAAATAGCATTATTTTGTTCAACATTGCTTACTATAACTTAACTAAAAATAATTAAGAAATATTAAGGTAGGCTTGGCTTGATTTGGCTTTGCATAACTTTTCATAGTTACATTAAGCTATTATAGGCTTGCTTAACATAACTATGACAAGTTAACATAAAATTAAGAGCATAGTTCAATATGGCTTAGCTTGCCTAAAATAACTCTACTTTGTTTGGCTTGTTATCTTATGATTGGTTTTCTATGTCTTATCTAAGCTTTAAAATACTTTGCTATGTAGGATAGGCTTGACTTTGCTTTACATGGTATGATTTGGCTTGGCTTGGCTTAAGTTATCTTATCTTGATTTTCTTATCGAGGGAAGTCTAAACTAAGATAACATAGGCTTAGTTTTGCTTGATTTAGCTTATCAATTTTTATTTCACTTAGCATAATGTTGCTTAGCTTGAATTAGCATATCTAGCCTATGTTTTACTTTAGCCTTACATTCAACTTAACTTGGCTTATATTTAATTGGTCTACTTATATTTTTAAAAATATTATGGCTAAGCATGGTTTTGCTTTTCTTAACATGGCCTAGCATATTTTGGCTTGATTTTCTATGTCATGTTTTAGTTTAGCTTAACTAGGATATATTGGATTGGCTATACTTTGCCTTTTATAGAAAATCTAAGGTTAGGTTGTCTTATTTAGTTTCACTTATTTATTTTAAAAAGGATAAGCTAGGCTAATCTTAATATAAATAAATTTATCTTAACTTAGCTTGGTTTAGCTTTCCTTGACATTATTTTTGTTGGCAAAGGTGTTTATGGTTTTGCTTATCTTCACTTGGCATGCTTATTCTAATCTAGATAGTCTATGCTACTTTTAAATTAGTTCTTGTTAAGATGGCATAGCCTAGCTTAGTTTCGCTTAGCTATTTAGCTTAACATGGCTTCATTTACCTTAAGTTTTTTTTGGATTAACTTATTAGCAAAGTAAAGTTAATATAAGTATGGTTAGAAAAACTTGGATAAGATAGCTCTTGCTTAACATTGCTTAGTATTACTTAGATCTAGGGTAAGGCTAGTATAGCTTATGTTGAAGTAGACTAGTCTAGGCTAATAGAAGCTAGGTTTGCCTTAGCTCTATATAGCATTACACTCTTGCCCTAGCATTGGATATCATAACTTGGTTGGCATGACAGAGGTTTTATTTGTCTTAGCTCTATATAACATTTCCCTCTTGCCATAGCTAGGCTTTACATAGGCTATCCATAGATGGTTTAGAATATAGCTTTGTTAAGTTAATTCAAACTTGAATGTCATATTCCAAGCTTCATTATGTTATGATTTGTTACTCTAAGCTTAACATGCTTAGTTTTGGTTGACTTTCCATGTAATGGTTTTATTTTACTTTGCTAAACTTGTGTTTAGTATGGTGACATGACTTTTTGTTTAAACTAACATTCCAAGGCTTGATTATGTTTGGATTGAGAAGGCTTTGCTATGTTTGGCTTCTCTTGGCTTATTTAAGTTAACATCACTTTGCTAACCATTTCTTGCCTCTCCATCATTTAGTTTACATGGTAAGATGGGGTACTTTACAGTAGAACTAGCTTATATTTCCTTGACAGCACTTAACTTCGCCTACATCTTGGATTTGTAAGTCAAGATATGGTTGGCATAGCTTTGGATATCTTGGCTTAACTTAGCTTAGCCTAGATAGCATTTTATTTTGCTTAACTTTTCATAATATTACTAGTTTGTCTTGGCATGTGATGGCCTACCTTTAATAGGCTTTAACTTTGCATCTCTTTGCTTTATATCACTTTTCTTATCATGGCTTACCCTTGCATAGATTAGCTAGGCTTAGCTTTGGTAAGTAAGAGTTAAAATATTATGTTAAGTTAGGCTTTGTTATGTTAAGCTTAGCTTAACTTCATTATACTTATCGTAAACATGGATTTATTTTACCTTGATTATATTTTGGTTTTCATAACTTGAACTTACATGGCTTAGCAATATTTTGCTTGGTTTAGCATGGAATGGAATTATTTACCTTTGTTTGGATAGGCTTAGCTTAGTTATGCTAGGCATGGATGCTTTTTACATAGCTTAGCTTATCTTAACTTGACTTTGCTTATACTACTTTGGCTTGACTTTACTTGGCTTAACGTGCCTAAATAATATGACTTAAATTAGTTTAACTTGATTTAGTTTGACTTTAGAGTGATTGGCCTATGAAGGATTAGGGGAGGTAACAACTAATCTTAATTCATAATGTTAAATGATTAGCATGGCATAATTTTTGTGGTTTTAGATGTTGTTTAGTTTTGCTTAGCAAAATTTATTTAGCTTAACTAGGTTGGCCTTGACTTCACTTATCTCAATTAATCTTGGCTTAGCTTTTCCTTGGTTGTGTCTTGCTTGGATTTAGTAATTTAAGCTACATTTTGCTTTGCTTAGCTTTATTTAGCTTAACATTGCTTGGTTTTACATTGCTTGATTTGTTATAAGAAGTCTTTCTAACTTAGCTTTATCAAACTTTGATTATCTTGGCATTTTCTATCTTAACATAGTCTAACTAGTTTTGCTTAGCTTGGTGTGCTTGATTGCTTGGCAAGACTTATATGGCTTAGATTGAATTAGATTGGTTTAACTAGACTTGAATACATAGCATTGCTTAGTTTGGCTTACCTTAGGTTAGCTAAGCATTGCTTTATTGAGCTTGTCTTATGTTTATTTGAATTTTAATGTTTTAATTAGCTTTGCTACCCTAGTTTAGTCTATGACAAGTTAGATTAGGATATGCTTGTATTCGTGTGGCATTGTTTGGTATACGTTAGCTTAGCTTGCTTGGCTTACCTTGATTTGGTTTACCTATTAGTATATCCTAGGAATGGATTAATTTTTTTTTCACAAGGATAAGGTTTATTTAGATTTATTTAGTTTAGTGCAACATTACTCTTCACAAATTAGTTTGGCATTGCTTAGCTTAACTTTTTAAATTATAATTATAATCTGGGTTGTATAAAGGTAGAGCTCAAGTACCCATCTTTCTTTTTCAGGATGTAAGACCTCTTATTCTTTTAATCAATTATTATTATTTGGTTTGTTTATATTGATTGCGCAATAGAAATGACATATTTTTATAGGCTTTTTAAAAGTGTGTATGTTTGTTGTATGGCCTGGATACAGTAGGCTCTTTAAGAATTTAATTTTTTTACCCCCACTAATCAACTCTAATCAAAATTTTAATAACTCATAACTTCACCATAAAGTCTAGGCATTTAATCAAGATAAAATATTTAGAGACTTATAGTTCTATGATAAATATTATAACACCATGCATACATATCATTTCATTCCTTAAAAATAGGGGGTCTCCACTCTTGCACGATAAGGGACATGGCTTGACCTATGAAACTAGTTACCTCATAATGGAGAACACCACTTTCTCTCTGATTTAGCCCACAACTCTATATCATTATACATATAGGCATAAATACCTCCCAAGCCTAAGTCTAAAATAACGAATCAAAAATTAAATGAAATATGTAATTTTTATTACATTAGTCTAAGACTTGATTTTCATACCAATCATGATCTAGTCTCTTAGAGAGTGAGTTTAAGATTCTAGTTCCATTCCTAATAAATAACAACATAGCCATCTTGAATTTATATAAGATAGGCCCATATAATTTTAAATAATAGGAGGTGTTAGTTGATAGCTACTCCAAGTAGTTATAGGTCCAGGAGAGTCAGGATAGTTCACACCCTCAAGTAAGGATGTGCCAAAATATCCCATTTTCACTAAGTAGACATAGGTTGAGTTCCTAGATTTTGCTAGAATTCTATTCGACATAGAGTTAAAAGATACCTATTTCTTTTCTATTATGAGTGTAAATCCTTGCCTCTTAGGCATTTTCATAATCTTGTGTTATGAGGATATTTCTTTAGCACTCTAATAAAATGCCAACTAAAACTAATGTAAATCTCTTCAAATATATGAAGCCTAATTTTAGGTTAGATTGGAGTATCATATTTGGTATCCTAGTATCCTTTGGATTTTAAACTCTCTAAAGAAATCAGTGACACTTTAATCGAGAGTATTTTTAGGAGATCCTATCTCTTAAGATGTAATTAACAATGAGGGATTCCCCATATAGGGAACTAATGAACCCAGTTTAAAACAAATCCTGCTTTATTTTATTCATGTAAAGTAGGGAATGAGATATGGGTTCTTATTAGGTGATAAGGTCCATCATAGGATGATTTTTCTATCATCCAATGTTTTATTCCTTGATGCCATACTTGATCATTTCAATAAGTTCCTCCTGAGATCTGTGTGGTGTCCTATGACTCAAAATATAAATACCACGATGTAGACTCAAAAAATGCATGTGCAGGACTACTAGCAAGGTCAATGGGTTTAATAGGATTGTAGTTGTTGAATATCTCAAATGATGTTTTATTTATGGCGCAAAAGACAGCACTAAATTCAATTGTAGGAAGATATAGGTCCCAATTTTCAAAGCACCTACCCACAAAAGTTTTTATAAGATTTCCTAAATCTTGTTCACTACCTCATTTTGGCCATAAATTTAAGAGTGAAAGGATGAAGAGAATTTTAGTGTTGTGTTTATAAGTTTCCACAATATTTTTAAAAAATATGATATAAACTTTACATCCTTATCATAAAAAAATATGGAAGGGAGTCCAAGTAGTAACAATCTTTTTAAAGAACAGACTTGCAATATAAGAATCATCATTAGATTTTAAGCAAGATAGAAAGCATCTCATTTTGGAAAAATGGTCTATAATAACAAATATACTATCACATCTTCTAGGTGTCCTAGGAAGCCTAAGTACAAAATCCATGAAAATATGCACCCATGGTCTAAATAGAATAGGTAAAACATAATATTTTCTTACTTTTTCTTAGTACTTTTGGCTTTCGTATAGGTATAACTCTAGGTTACCACTCTCTCTACATCACTTTTCAAGGATGGGCAATAAATTCTATGCTCTAGTATGGGTATTATTTTAGTTTTCTAAAATGTCATACTACTCTTAAATGCAACTCAATAATAAGAAATGTTTGTAACCAAGTCATAGGAATACACAATCTCTTTCTTTTACATAAATATCCATCAATCACTGCATAGTCACCACTTAAACTGTTAAATGATAATTTCTTTTGGGCATGCTCTAAATATATCAAATGTAAATTTAGTCATACTTAAGAATCATTATTTATTATGTTAAATCTTGTAATTTGAAATTCTAAAAAGGTGATTACTAAAGTAACTCTAGAAAGTGCATCAATAGAATTATTCTGTAACAATACTAATAATTATAAAGATAATATTAATTTTATCATAATTAATATGCATATATTTTAATGAAATAAATGTGAGGATAAAATATCATGGTTCATCTATAATTACAGTAGCAATCATGTTATGGTAAAGTTATTTCATTTAAAATGTTAAGATTCATTGTAAATTTTACTCTCTATTTTTAATAGTTTTAAAGGACTTAGAGGATAAGTTTAAAAATGTCATTAATATAAAAATTCTAGGAAGTTATATTAGTTTTCCAAAATATATAAGAACCTATATTTTTGTTTACAAATGAGATAGCTATAATAAATATAAGAAGATGTAGTTAGCAACATTAAGATGTAGAATTATAAATATTACTCTCAATGTTTTTTCATATTTTAGTAAATATGTATGAATTTACAAACTTGATTTATTTTTAAGTATAATTATTATGTTTAATTATAAAATATTGAGAGATAATATTAATTATATAAATTAATGCAAATTTTATTGATTAATATTGTAGTTAATACATGAATAATTATAGGAAAGTATGGCATAAAATATGGAGAAAACCCAAGAATGAATATGATTTCCTAGTTTGTGTGGTAAAAGACTTTATAAAGGATGTTGACTAGGACGCTTCTTACTTCAAAAAAACATTAAGAAAAATGTGGGTGAAGGCTAGGAGGAGAGGAGAAGAAGAAGAGCAATGCTAAGATTTCAATTAGCTAGCTTGTTAAGGCAATTTTTATACGGATTTTACTCACCAAATGGTAGGATATCATTCTCTTATCTTAGAATTCATTATATGGTTTTGCTTGCATGATATTTTAGAGATTCTTTGTGATATAATGTACTAATTACTTTTTTGATATAATGTAAGCACTAAAAAGTTAGTTTTAGAAATAAAGAACCCACCTAGAGTTGTAACACTAGATCATCAACACCAAGGTGTTGCAATTGTAAAAGATTTGAACATCATGATAATGAGCCAGAATTATGATGTTGATCAGAGCAACATCATGATGTTAAAAGAGGTTAGACAAAGACTAAAAAATGCATGAAGATAATAACTAGAATGCTTTGGAGCTATGGTGCTAAATCCCTTTATTTTTAAGCAGAAAAATAAAGACTCCAGCACTGAGGCACTATAATCAGCAACACTGTGTTATGATCTAATAGATGTAGCTTTAAACAATTTTATTCATCGGTTTGGGGAGTTACATGTGTAATTTTAGAACCAACATTGAAAGGATGTATCTATTAATAGAGAAGGGGATATGATAGAATTAAAAACATTTATTTGCATTTTAAAAAAATTGTGAGTGTGTTTCCTATGTTTAGTGTGTGAGTGTATGCACCTGGAGTATAGAAGAAGATGCTTACAAGAGGGTAAAAGGTAGAAGAAAGTTAGAACTCCTAAATCTTTATTTCCTTATTCTTAATGTTTCTTCTAAATTGTAGATGTTGTAAACGTTTTCTCTTTCTTATGAATAGCTAAGTGTTTTATACTGTAAATTTATGAAATCTTATAATATTTATTATGGATATTGTATTGTGAAGTTTGAGAATAAATTATGAGTTGTGATTCAAGTACAATTTTGTATACTCCTAATGCTTAATTTAGTTATAATCTAACCAAATATAAACTTAAAATCATATGTGATCTAGAGATATTAGAACAATCATAGAAGAATAATTAGGGAGAAATAAATGAGTTTTTGAATATACAAAAGCATATGACATTTGAGGATTTGTAATATTATAGTAAGATAATATAAAAGCAATCACAAATTTTATGTAGTACACAAAAATGTAACTAATTTATTTTAGTGATTAAGAGACTATTTTGGAGGGTGGCCAACAAGCTTTTTGACTTAAGATGCAATGCAAGAGCATTTAGTTCACTTAAATTAATCACTGTGAAAGGGATTTTTGCAGCGAGAATGGGTGGTGTGATAACTCCACATCCGATCCATAGTGCACAATGTTCTATCTTCCCAAAATTTTGGCTTTCCATTTTTGGCCCTTCACAATGCTATAATGACACACATGAAGTAACCAATATGATTTACTTCTCTCATTCTTTAAGGCATAGACATTCGACTTTGCAGTGAATTTAGGGCATCAGGTTCACTTCAACTCCAGCAAAACTTCAACAATCTTTCATCCATCTTTTGACCTTATGCAAATCAAGTGAAATCTTTTATAGATATTCCCTTTTTTTCATTTCCTAATCATCCTTATGTTTCTTTTATCGCATATTGAGCTTCATTTCAAAAATACCAATGCATTTTTTTGTTGATGCTACCACAAAAACATTGCTATTTATGTATTTAACACCTAAAATAACTATTTTATAAATCTAACACCTAATTCTTTTTTTAATACAACATTTTCACCACTCTCCATCGCCTGTTCTAAACTTTGTAACCCTTGATTATAGTCCATCATTTAGTTCTATTTTCAATAGGAGTGCGAAGCTCAGCAGTCTTTCCTGCATTCTTCCCTTCCCAACCAGTTCTTGTTCTTCATTGTCACTTCGTCACTGCAAATCTAGGTCATTCCCCCAACCGACTCTATTAGAATAGTAGGGATTCATTATTTGTTCTTACCGCTTCCATCGTGACCTCCTCAAGTGATGTAATGCCTCGGTTCATGGCTGAACTTCTTGCTATAATGCCTACCTTGGTTCATGCCTACATTAAATAACATTTTCTTAGATTCTTCCTAGGCAAGATAGAGTAAGTTTGGAAGTCTCCAATGTAATGCATATTTAATTTAGGTGGTTAATGAAATATGTTGATTTATTTCTTAATTAATTCACATAAGCTAGTTGACAAGAAAAGCTTAGTTGATTGTAATGGAATTTCTCACCGGATGTTAGAATATTCAAATAATCATGTTAAGCTTATTTTTTGTTGCTTGTTGTTGCTATTAGAGCTTAATCTTCAATATAGATAAAATTAAGTGAACTGCGAAGTATTAAAAATGTCGACTTGCATATTACTTGTAAATATATTATGATTTACTTTTTTTTAATAATATCATAAATGAGCTCGCATCAGTCATCAACATCAGGCAACATTGTCCAAAATAGTCAAGTGAGATGTAGATGCAACTTACCATGTATTTTGTATACTACTCATAGGGGGCCAAATACTGGGAAAAAATTCTATCATTGCCCTCAGAACAGAACAGTAGATGATTACAAATTTTTTTCTGGGTGGATGAAGTCGAACCTTCAATACATAATGTGTTATATCTATTAAGAGGCCATGATGAGATGGTTAAAATGAAGTTCGAGCTCATATTAATCTATATGAAAGTTTTTATTGGAGTAGTTATTATTGTTCTACTTTATGTTTCCTATGTTTATCGCAGCAAGTGTGAGTGAAGTCTGTGGTGTTAAGAAGTACAATTGTGTATGAGTTAAGTATGGTTGCTATCACTTTGCAATCATTGATGTATGTTTGAATTTCAATTATTGTAATATTAATATTGTGTTGTTAAGAAGTTTAGACCTTTGATAATGTATGTTACTATCTTCAGTTATATATTATGTCAGTTATACATAAAGGAAATACTTTTTTGATTAATATGTATAAGTATAAGTATATATATATATATATATATATTGTGTGTGTGTGTGTGTGTGTGTGTGTGTGTGTGTGTGTGTGTGTGTATAAATACTTAAGTTTCCAAATGCAGCACAAATAAAATAATATTGTGTTCGCTGATTTTGCAATATTTTTTTACAAGAAATTCGTTTAAAAGAATAGAGTCTTTAAGGGGGAATAAACTCTAAACTAATGCTCAAAGAGCTTCAAGAAACCTAAAGAGATAAATCCCCAACTAAAAATATAATTGCACCAAAGAAAATATTAAAATAGGCCATAGTAGCACAGCATTGGATCAAATTTAAGGAAGGAAATCCAATCAGCAGCAAGAGATGACTGCAAGACTCCAAAACCTACAAAAATTAACCTGCAATAAATCTTAAAAAATATGTAAGTGATCAATTAAAGATGGCAAATCATAGGACACCAAAAGATAAGGTTAGAAGAAAGGTTCGGGCTCAGTAAATTAAATCACTAAGAGCAACAGAACATGCGAGCATCCAAACTCCAAATAGAAGGGTTACAATCACATATACTGCTACTAACAAAGTGAAGGAAATATAATATCATAGCCATCATAGCCCATCTAACCACCATCTAAAGGTATATACAGGCAACAATCCATAGAAAGGAACCAGCCAACATAGCAGCCACATTACAAATACTCAAGATCAGCCACAAAAAAAACCCATGCTAATGAAGAAACAGCCAAATAACAAAGTTCCCAAAAATAACCACAAAATAAGTCAACCAAACCAACTGGATAGGACAAGTCATCATTATCTACTGCCAAACTCCTAAAAGAAGAGTTGCAATCACATATAATGATACCAGCAAAATAAAAAAATATAACATCATAGACACCATTGCCCATAAAACCACCATCCAAAGGCATACACAGGTAATTATCCAAAGAAAGGAACTGACCAACAAATCAGTCGCAGAATAGAGACACAGAAACAACCACAAGATATGCCAAAGGACCAACCACCAATGAACAGGCCGGCAACAAGCTCTAGAAAACTTGCCAGAAAAGATATTTAAGCATCCAAAATGACCATTTAATTGGTCAATAACAATAAAGTAAAGCATAAAGAGGCTATTTAATTGAAGTTCAGAGTTCATCCGACATAGTAGCCACATAACTGATGTTCAACAATCGATAGAAATGAACCGCCAACAAAGTAGCCAAACAGCAAAGCTCCCAAAGGTGAAGGAGATATAACATCATAGCCATCATAGCCTATCTACCCACAAACAAAAAAAGGAATCGACCAACAAAGCACAATAGAATAGAAACATAGAAACAGCCACAAGACAAGCCAAAGAACCAACAACCACTAAACAGCCTGGCAACAAACTCCAAAAAACTAGCCATAATGGGAAGGGAAGCATCCAAAATGTTAGTTGATAGGTAAATAACAATAAAGCTTTAAGAGTCTACTTAATTGGAGTTCAAAGTTCCAAATAGTAGGATAGAAACTCTGTTGTCATAGGCTAGTTGAATTCATATTATTCAAATAACAAAATAAATGATTTGCAACATGACAAAAATCAGCCTAACTGGATTAAAGTAGTTCATATCTCATCTCTTCTAATCGACAGCTTAGCTCAGGATCTACTACCACCACTTGTGTATGTGGAGCTTTGGTTGTCTCGCTCGCTTTCTCCTAAGTTGGCTTGTGTTTAGTTTAATGGGTTTTGCATGTGGTTCTGTGGTGTCTCCATAGAACAAACCTACTACATTTGTGGACACTCTTTGTCTTTTGATAGTTAATTTCTAGAAAATTCTTGAATCTACTCTTTTTGGGCCTCTCATGTGGACTTAAAGTTTTGGGTACCCTAATATTACATTCTTTATCTACAACCTTATATTGGTCTTTTCTCGGAAGAGTTGTTATCGCTCCATCATGGGCCATTCAATACCTAAACGCAATATTATTTGATCAACATAAAATCAACATAAACCTACAATAAAAGGCTATTGCATCATTCCTATTAGCATGATAAATGTCATCAACATATGTACGCCACATAGGGTACTCCTTACTCCCTATTACAGCAACTACGTGAATGCAAGGTAGCCCGATCAGCTGCCAAATTCAACAACTGCAACTTCTAACTTCAATGTCTACTTTATGTCTATCATAATGCCTCTCCACTTCAGCCCTTCTTGATGTTGATTGTCTAATGATGAAGAACTCCTTTCAAGTGGCTATTTCTCTAATGTAGTCCACAATATGAGGAACTAACTCATTATGCCATCTTGTTGAGTCTATCTTTCCCTCGGCTCTTTGTTCCATGAACATCCCTCTAATCATGTCAACAAGATCAGCAATAGGTTTTTCCCTAGCTGACCTAAGCCAGGAATTGAAGGACTCCGCCATGTTATTCATGTTGCAACAATTCTTTATGTCATCACTAAAAGCACTTTTGGACCACTTATATGGTAATGAATGTAAAAAATGAGTGAATTTGGGGGATGACATTATAGATCTTATCAAATTTGGAATTAAATTCATGCTTCGTAAAGGCATTTACAACAAACCAAACTAGTTTACGTAGTTTATGATTGTCAGGACAATGAAAATATTTTTTCAAGTTCTTTCATAGATGTTGTATACATACTCTGTGTTATGAGTTAGGAAACAACATTTTGATAGCTTCATATAACCCTTTCTCCATTTCTAGAATAAATGCAAGTGGTTCAAACCCAATGCTCTCCAAGAAACTTTCTAGAAACCATTGACATGCAACCTTTAACTTTGTTTCTACTACTACAAATGCTAGGGTAAACAACTCGTTATTACCATCAAGAGTGTTTGTTGATAATAACACTTCTAAGTACTTCGACCTTAGGTGGAAAGAAACAAGACCTACTAGATGTCTACATCCTGTGACGAACCCATCAATGCATACCTTGAAGCTCACAAATAATCATTGGAATGAACAATCAACCCTATCATATGTGTATATGATATGAAAACCTAGGTTTCTATTAGTTAGTTCAAATGCAAGTGAAGGCACCCATTTATAATTATCATCGACTAACCTAAATACATTGCTTCAAGCTTGTTCTCTAGATCTCCATAATTTTATATATGGAAATGATAACCCATAAGTTATCTCTAAATTATTTTTGATGTGTTTTGGAGGAATGTTTGGTTATTTATTAACAATCTCTTGTATCTCTTGAGTTACCCAAGTAGATGTTGCTAATTTATTCCCAACTCTATTAACACCTAGGCATGTATGCATTGTAGTGTACTTGCTGACCTCAAAAGTTTGGCCATTTGCATAAAGTGAAGCTCTAACTCACCATGGGCAATCTCTATATGAGCAAGTGGCTATAACACAGATCCAATCACTTGCTTTAAATTTAACCCCAAAATTATTCTTAATTGTAGTGGTTCTCAAAGCTTGTTTGAAACTCGTTGAATCTTGGAAACATGTACCAACTACAAAGGCTTTATCTTTATCAATATTGTTGGGATAAGATAGTTGGCAATCAATCATCTCATTATGATAACAAATCTCATCCCCTTCTGACCAAACAATATTTCCATTTTCTTTGTGTGTTGTAACCAACACCTCAATCTTGCCACTTGCAAAGCAATCCTCAGCCATTTGCAAAATATCAACATCACTTTCAATGAGCTTATATTCATTTGGCGATATCCCAAATAGGTGATGGTACAACTTAAATTCGTACCCTTTTAGCCATGGGCAAATGCCTTACACCTCTTCCCTTAGAATAGAGAAATTTATTTGGGCTTTATACAACTTAATTGTCCTTTATTTTTCACCTTCATATTTTCTTCTATTTGTGTTCTTTACATCAGCCCAATATCCCCCAAATTTGAAGGTCACATCTAGCCAATGACTCATATATGCATTTAAACCCAAAATTTGCAACTTCTCACCAGTTGGCTTTAAGAGAAATAATAACTAACAAAATTCTCATCAATGTTCTATAAAAACACTTGTTTATTTCAATAAGTAAATATATTTGTTATATAGAATTAATGATTTCTGAATTGTAAAGGCAACTTTACCACTTTGGCTATGATTGTGAGAAACATTTCTTAGAAAAGTGGGGTTAATATAATCAACCTGTGGAAATGGGAAAAAAATAAGAGTCATTGTTTCAAGAACTTGAGGATGCTAAAGATTGTTCTTTGCTCTAAGATCTAATGGTAGAGGCAAATTTATAAAATGAAGAAACCTGAAAAAAAAAAAAGTTTGCTAGCATTCAAAGAATCTAGGCAACCAACCAAAAGGATGAAAATAGTTTATAGAGGACTTGGTGGCTCTCAGAATTAACATAACATATTTTTAAGACATAATCAACATATTAGGAAAAAAGGCTTATGTAAAGATATATTAAATGAATACTTCACTATGCCTCTAAAAGATCCTTTCATCCATTGTATATATGTAAATTTTGGAAGTTCAATCAACTGTTACATTTCTTAAAAAAGCGGTAGCATTTTGTTCATTTTTTGAAATCGTTAATACTTTCACTTAATAAATGTCAAATCTAAGCTAGCTATTATATAATATACTTCAAATTTGTAGCATACATACCACAGAAAATGGGGAATGACCTGGATTGCAGTGATGAAGTGGGGAGAAGAATGGGAGCTGGGTGGGAAGGGAAGTATGAAGTTTATGCAGCTTACCTTTTCTTCTTAATGAGAATAGGGGAAAGGTAGGATTTATGACACTTCATAGTGTGGAGGTCACTCAAGAAGGCATTATCGCAAGAAGTTTGGGAAGGGAAGAATGGGAAAGACTGCCGAGCTTCGTGCACATGTTACAAATGGAACTAAATGACAGACTGTAATTGAGGGTTATGAAGTTTAGAATGGGCAACGGAGAGTGGTGAAAATGTTGTATTAAAGGGAATTAGTTGTTACATTTGTAAAATAGTTAGTTTAGGTGTTAAATATGTAAATAGCAATGTTTTTTTGGTATGTATGTAAATCCCCCTTCTTTTAATTAATTGAACATGGCTCATTTATGTTTTACTTGTAAATCTACGATTCATTTTCTTGTGTTGTGTCTTATAACTGGGTCTAATTTTTTGAGATTGATCATACTCCTCTCTTTGTCCACCCTTTATTGCTTTTGGCATTGCATTTGAGCATTCCATGGTTTTTGGTGACAATTGTGTTTGGTGTGTTCATTGTCATTTTACCTACTCTGCTTAATTTTGAAAAAAGCCAGTGTATTCCATATGGATGTAGCAATAATTAAAATTGCTTGGGTAAACTATCAAGTAGCCACAATTTGGGCTTGAATTTCTGTTGATTAAATTGTGGGTGGGTAATTATATTATGCCCATTTGTGCTTTTGCTGAGAAAGTATGAATGATTTTATAGCAATCAGTTAACACTTCACATTAATTAGCATGTAATCATACCTTATTATTTGTTGGCAATTATATTTCTCTCATTTTTGATGACCTGGAGTTTTGTTGCTACTGCAAATTATATGTTCCTCTCTATCAAATATGAATTATAGTTGGTTACCTGTGGTTTGGCTGGTAATGGTTATTGCCAAGTTATCCAGTTTAGAAGAAGGTTTATCCATGTTATTGCCAACTTATCTAGTTTGACTTATAAAAGCATGGCAGACAACAAATTTATTAATGCGAATTGAAAGTGTTATAATTTGCATTTGTTCATTTGAGACTCTAAATTAATTATCATATTATTAAGTTATTACTTATTAGAACTTTATGAATTACTTGTTCATCTTCAACTGATAGTGTATATCTTTGAAGCTCTGAAAATTTCATTTTAGGTATATAGCTTTGCGATGGGAAAAATCTAAGGAAGGGGCATGTGCAACATGGGAGAGAGATATTAAAATTGCACTTTGTGAGGTTTATTTGTAAGAGATTGATGCAAGGAATCAACCTACCACTCACTTTAATAATGAGGGGTAGCATAATATAATAAAAAAAATTAAAGTGCACTGGGCAAGTGTACAGTAAGATTCAGTTGAAAAATAAGTAGGATGGCTTAAAAAAATAGAAATTATGGAAAGAGCTGAAGCAAGGAGTTACTAGTTTAGAGTGGGAAACCATTAAGAAGACTATTGATTCCCTTAATGAGTGGTGTAAAGGAAAGATTGAAGTAAAAGAAGCTTAATATATTTCTTAACATTAATATCATGACTATTTATGATAGGCAGTCGATAGCCAGCATAAAATTTGTTGAAATAATCATGACATGAATCCTTTAAAACATTATGTTAATGGTAGGGCATCATAAGGCGCATTATATGGCAATACGCTGAAAAGTGTGAAGGTCACGATCGCGTCCGGATGCGTTAAATAAGCAAGGGTTTCCACATTTTGGATTGATGTGGGCAAAGAAGTTAGTCCATGAAACTAGAATTAGGTTAGGAACTTATAATATAAGTACTCTTACAGATAAATTAATGGAATTAATAAATATTATGGTTCATAGGAAGATAAATATTTTATGTGTTCAAGAAACTAAATGGGTTGGGGAAAATGCTAAGGAGATTTATAATTTAGGTTTTAAACTTTGGTATTCAGGTAGAAGTCGAATTAGAAATGGCGTAAGTGTGAGTATAAATAAAAGCTTGAAGGATAATGTTATAAATATTAATAGATGTGGAGATAGAATTATAGCTTTAAAGATTATTAATGATACTAAGATTATCAATGTTATAAGTGTTTATCCTCCTCAAGTAGGTTTGGATGTAGGCTCAAAAGAAATATTTTGGAATGAATTAGAGAGATTAATAAAAAAGATACCTCTTGAAGAAAAAGTATTTATTGGAGGAGATTTAAATAGAAATGGTGGTAGAGTGATAGAATATTTTAAATATTCATGGTGGTTATAGATTTGAGTCACTAATGAAGAATATAGGACTACATTAAATTTTTCTTTTGTCTATGATTTTGAAGTTGCTAATACTTTATTTAAGAAAGAGATGAGCATATTATTATGTATAAAAATGGATCTAGTCAAATACAGATTGATTATTTTCTAATAAGAAAATTAGATTGTTTAGATTGTAAAGATTATAAGCTCATTCCAAGTGAAAGTTTAAGTACAACATTGATTGTTAGTTTTTAATTTTAAGATGAAAGATTGGAAGATGAAAACTAAACCAAATTATTATCCTAAGATTAGGTGGGGGGACTTAAAGAACACTAATAAAAATATTTTTAAGAGTAAATACAATAGCTTAGGATTTGGGATGTTCATAAGGAAGCTAATGTTACATGAGAAAAAGTAGCAAGTAAAATTAAGCAAGTTATAAAAAATGTGCTTAGATAATCAAAAGAAAAATTTTCTTTTAATAAAAATAGTTGGTGGTGAAGTCAGAATGTGAAGAGAATATAAGAAATAAGAAGCATTATTATAAAACTTGGTTTAGGTGTACAAACTCAAAGAATTCAGAAAGATATAAAGTGGCTTACTGAGATTCTAAGAAAGCAATATAAGATACAAAAAATTTAGCTTTTAGTGATTTATACAATAGATTAGATGCTAAAGAAGGTGAAAGATGTATGTATAAGTTAGCCAACTAAAGAGATAGGAGAAGTAAAGATCTTGTTCAAGTGATGTATATGATGAAAATCATAAAGAGGTTTTTTTAGAAAATGATATTGAAAATAGGTGCATGAGGTATTTTGATAAACTTTTCAATGAAGAATCTAAAAATATGATTGATTTTAGCAACCTTAATATCAAAAATAAAAATAGAGATTTTTGTGTTTATCATCATATTAGTAAATTTGAAGTTAGAGAAGCTTTAAAGAAAATGATATGTGGAAAAATAGTAGGACCTGATGATATTCCAATAGAAGTGTGAAAATGTTTAGGAGATCAAGAAATTTTTTGGATTACAAATCTTTTTAATGTTATTTTAAAGACTAAAAAGATGTTAGATGAGTAGAGAAAGAGTTTGTTGGTTCTTATATTTAAGAATAAAGTGGATGCACAAGAGTGTACAAATTATAGTGGAATTAAGTTAATTTGTCATACACTAAAATTATGGGAGAGAGTAATTGAGCATAGGTTATGATGTGATAAAAAATTTTCTCACAATCAATTTAGTTTCATGCCAAGTAGATCTACTATGGATGGTATACATTTGTTAAGAGAGAAAGCAAGGAGGATCACATATGATATTTATTGATTTAGAGAAATCTTATGGTAATGTTTCAAGAGATGTTCTTTGGAGAGTTCTATAAAAGAAAGGAGTTAATATTGGTTATATTCAAGTCATTACGAATATGTATTCTAGAGCTATTACTTGTGCCCAAACATAAGGAGGATTGAAAAAATATTTTCCTATTTCAGTTGGATTACATCAAGGATTAGCTTTAAGCCCTTATCTTTTTTGCTTTAGTTATGGATGTTCTTACTATGCATTTATAAAAAGATGTACCTTGGTGTATACTTTTTGTTGATGACATTCTTCTTGTTTATAAGACTAGTGAAGGAGTTAAAGAGTAACTTGAATTATGGAGGTCAACCTTAGAGTCTAAAGGTTTTCATTTAAGTAGATCTAAAATTGAATATATGGAGTGTAATTTTAGTTGTAGAAGTTCTAGTGGTAGTGTTGTGACATTAAGTGAACAAGTCATTGAAAAGAATGAGCAATTCAAATATTTAGGCTCAATTATTCAAAATGATGGTAAAATAGATGGAGATGCTATTAGTAGAATTCAAGTTGGATGGTTGAAGTGGAAGAATGCATTTGTATAGTTGTGTGATAGAAAAGTACTGATTAAACTTAAGAGAAAATTTTATAAGATGGTGGTAAGACTTGCAATGATTTATGCTGCAAAATGTTGGCCAATAAAAGAGAAGCATAAGATTAAGTTAAGTGTGGGGATGAGAATGCTTAGGTGGATGAGTGGTTTTACTCTTAGAGATAAAATGAGAAATGAGTATGTTTAGGAAAAAGTTGGAATAGCTCCAATGGCAGATAAGATTAGAGAGAGTCGTCTTAGATGGTTTGGTCACATAATGTGTCGACTGTCCAATGACCCAGTTAGGATATTTTGACAAAAAGTCTAAACAATAATGCGTCACTACCAATCTTCTTTGAAAAAAAGTCTGAACCCCTGCTAAGCTGTTGACAAAAAGTCTAAACAACAATGCATCACTACCACTGGTGTTAAGCAATCTGCTCTGAAATGTGTAATATACGTGGGTTCCCACTGCCATAAAAGATTTTAAAGGAAGATAGTACAAAACCCTTGGGGTATTGAACTGCATCAATTTCCTCTTGGTATGGTCTACCCTTTGGAATAGATGAGCTTCCCCGGGCTTACGCCATCGCTTCCTTCACCTGCTGCTCTACCATGTGCTTAATATTCTTTTAATGCATGGAGGTGCCATCTGTAACCTTCCTATGAAAACTACCAGTGTCATCCTCTATGGAAGTGCACCTAGGATGCTCTAGGGTATGTGCCAACTCTGGGCGGTCGGCTATCATAGGAGAAGGCTGTAAGACTGGGGCTAAGTTATGCAATGCTACAACTACTGCCATCAACTCCTCAATCTTCTTCCCCATCTGGTCAATGTGATCATCCCTCTATCTAAGCTGGCAAAGGAGGTGCTAAGTCGAGTGAGAAGTGTCACCCACCTGGATCACAGCACCTTCCTGGCTAGTATGATCTCGCTATAAAAATGCCCGAGTATCAACCATGTGGACCTCAGTTATATCATTTAACATGTCATTCTTGACAGAATCAAAGCTAGCCCTATCCTCATCTTGATCAGAGCAGTCACTCCCAAAAATATGTCTCTTCTCAGCAAAGTAATTGGCTAATATGTTATCTAGTGACCGATCAATTATGCTCCTGGGATAAAACCCACATCTAGTTACAAGATTGTGCTCTCTCTCAATCCATAGACACCTAATGTCATGGCTTCCTCACCGAGAGGATCAACTATCATGGGGACCGTATCTGTGTCACCTCCCCTCTCTATCTTTGTATGCGGTGGTGGTGGTGGTAGTGCGACAATAATGCTCTTGGGTCACCACTCCTGCCTAACCATAGCTAAGGTAGTGGGTCGAGCAGGGGAGCTTGATCTCACCTCAATAGGTGGAATGGATGGAGCAGGATCCTTGGGCCATAGCTAGATCACCAGAGGGGAAGGTCTCTCCCTAAATAGGGGCTTCTGAACCTTAGTGAGAGTGGTAGATACTGCAAGTTGTACGGGTGATGGTGGATGACAAGGGGAGCGGTGTGATGGTAGCACTAACTTCCCCTCAATAGGACATCTCTACCTGCGCCAATTTTCACTAATAAGAACAATCCTATCTAAATGATCGGCCTTGATGGGGTGACGATCAAGAAAATCTATCAAAGCAGAGGCTACCGACTGTCTATCATGCCTCTATCACTCTCTCTTACCTGCTTAAGCAGATACTCAAGCCTCCACGACTCTCTCTATCTCTCTATGGATCTGACCCCTAACACTCTTAGGGATCAATGAACATAAATCAAACAATGTACTAGACTCCGAGCATCTATATGCTCTGCTGACCTGGTGTAGAACAGTCCTAAGTCCGGCATAAGGCCTCCTGTGCTCCCTATCTGGTGTCTCATGGTATGCTAGTGCTGGAGGGGAAGCAACAATCCTCCAGTAATCTTTCTCACCATTTAAGGCCAAGAGGGAATGGAACTTGTTACTACTCATAAGTGGAGAGACCTCACAAAGAGAACCCTCCTCAGCTACATGGGAAGCAGCATCATGCTCTCGGCTGCTCGCTCGTGCTCGTGCTCGTGCTTAATCTTTCAATTTTTATTGTGGTGTTAAGTATGATTGAACAAGCCAGAGTAGGAACTAGTACCTACCTCGAAAGTGGAGGAGACTATTTTAGAGGCTAAGATAGCCTTCCCCTTCGGGGTGACCAACGAGGATGTAGTAGCTCTCACTGGAGATCATTGTATGGGTTATAATAAAAATAAGTTCCCAGTAGGAGCATCTATTATAATAAAATTAGCCAAAGCTATGATTTACCTTTGCCCTCTCTCCAAGTTATAAGAAAAGTGATCATCCCTTTAATCTTTCTTCATTCGCATGAGAATCCATACAATGGCCCCTATAGATGCGAGCTTGTAATTTATTAATCCCAACTTATTAAAGATAGAATTGAAGATGATATTGACTAAGCTTTCTATGTCAATCAAGATGCTTCCAACTTAGTAATTGGCGAGTAGGGCTATTACGATGACTATGTCATTTTATGGGTTACTAATGGCAACTTTGTCCTTTTCAATGAGATTGCGTCATTGTATGGGTTACTAATGGCAACTTTGTGGGTGGTGCTCACAGCATGACAACAAAGCTCACTTCTCTAAACCATAACCTTTTTAGACTTTCTTTTCTTGAGGACTTTCTATTACCTCCAAAGTTGATGAGTATAACTCTTGCAATATGGATGATATGTGTGGGTGCAATTTCATTATTAGTTTTAGTGACTTTCTTATCATTCCTCCTAGTGAACTCCTTGAGCTTTTCCACTTTGATTAACTTTTCAACTAGACTCCTTAAATGACGGCACTCAGTAGTATCATGCCCATGATTGTGGAGATAAATATTGTACCTTACATGATCACAAACTCTATCAACCTTCATAGATGGTGGTCGTTTAAAGTACTCTTTATTTTTGATAGCCTCCACCAATTTGTCCATTGAAACCCTACGGGGGGTTGCTAGAGTGGATGGCAAATAATTGGCTCTTTGATAGAAAGTTGCAGGATTTTTGAAACCTCATAACACTTATGCTTCGGGTTTGGTCTTTGTGTTTTAAACCCTCCAAGCAGCTACTCTAAAGAATATCTTTTCATCTAAACCTTTATCTGAGTCAACAGTGTTGGCTAGATAACTTCATTGTACTCCTCTGCATTAACATTATTGTTCGCCAACTCTAGTAATTCAATGAGTGATTTAGGTTATTGAATCCTAAGAGCATATCTGAAGAGTTCCTCTTTTAGACCTTGAATGAGTGCGACTTGGGTGACTATGAGTTACAAATTTTTAACCTAAAGAATTTCTCACTCGAAGTGGGTGATGAACTTTCTCAATGACTCACCAGGTTCTTGTCTTATCTATAGAGAGCTTGGGAACTTGCTAATGGTTTCTAAGCACTAGCAAATTTTATGGAGAACATTTTCTTGAAATTAGTAAGTGAGGTTATAACCCTTACTAGAAGGTGTGAGAATCACCTAAGGGCTGACTCTTTGATGGTGATGAAGCATAGGTGACACTTCATTACATCATCTAAATCTAGTAGCAACATTATTAACTCAAAGTAACCTTCGTGATTTTTTGGGTCTATCTGAACTTCATATAATTCTAGATGCAAAATCTTGAACATATGTGGGGGGTGAGCTTCAATGATCTTCATGGAGAAATCATTGGTTGGTTGAGGCTGCTTCTTCTTCATGTCTTCATCTTCTCTCATATAATAACTCATTATTAAAATTAGGGGTTTTAGACAATTCTTTTCTCTCTTGGAGAGCTTGGTGAGTCACCAACCCCATAAATCTCTCATTCTCCTTAACCCATGGGTCTTTGTGGTGTGCTTTCTCTAGAGTTGTTTGTATAAGGTGAGTGATTTGATCTTGTATATCTCTTGAGTCTTATTACATGATGAATTATTAGGCGTTATGCTCCATACCCACTAGGCAATCTTATGCTAAAGGTCCTACTTTATTGTGTATTTGGTTTCTAATTCTTGGCTTTATTCATGCTCACTTCACCTAAAAGAATATTGAATGTCCATGGGTTGAGAAAAATCCTTCTAAGATCTTAGAAATAGTGTTAAGCCAAAATAATGTAAATAGATATTGAAATAAATGTGGGTGAACAAATAAAATTTTTTCTCTATGAATTTGAATACAAAGATTAGGGGCCTTAAAAGAGAGATAAAGTCCTTCTAGATAAGTTCCCAGGCTTCTAAGATCCTAGAAATAGTGTTAAGCCAAAATAATGTAAATAGATATTGAAATAAATGTTGGTGAACAAATAAAATTTTTTCTCTTTGAATTTGAGTACAAAGATTAGGGGCCTTAAAAGAGAGATAAAGTCCTTCTAGAGAAGTTCCCTCCCCCACCCCCTCGCCTTCTATATTTTTAAAGGAATTATTATATATAAAAAGTACATAAAAGGTAAAAGGTAAGTCAAGTAGAAGTCGGAGATTGTCCAAACTTGAGGCAAGTATGGTTAGATGAATGTTGAACTCAATGGCTAGTTGCAGGCATCTTAGCATCCATGTTTTTCTTGGACACTCACTAGTCATGGGTGAGTATGTACATTGCTTGCTTTTATGTTGTATACTCTGAGTCCTTATTAACTCACCATGCTTATGATGAATGAGCAATCTCTCATAAACTTGGGCTCGTTCTGACCTTACTTCATTAGATGGTCCAATCACTTTTGCGTATTTGAGTATACAATCTTAGATGCAATTTAATGAATTATCAACTTGTTAAATATGTCTATGTAATTTTCTTGTCATGACCTTTCATATAATTCTATTTAAACACATTAAATACAACACTAAAAATACATGTATTTAGTATTTCATACTTTAACATTATTATCTCTAAAGAATAAAGTAGACTACTTACCTCTAATAGGTTAATATTTTCTTAGCATTACAAACTACAAGAGCATTTATGTCATTTAGTTAACACACATCTACAACACAATAGTTTCACAACTATCTCCCAAACAAATTAATAGATTTCCCTATAGCAATTTTTCCATAATAGCTTATTTATCATAGCTTCACCACTATTTTTTCATACAACTATAACTATTCCAAATAGACCTTAGGTCTTCTCAATATTAATGAAGATAAGAGAATAAAGGATGAAATTACTTCTGATTGATAATGATATAATATAACTTTTCAAATACAATGTCTATAGAAATAAGCAAGTGACCATAAATCAAAATATATTTTCTAAAGTTATTTAAAAATATTATTTTAAAAGTTCTTTTTTATAATTATAAGTTAATTTAACTTAGTTTAACTAAGGTTAGGATTAGTGTATGCCCATAAAGTATGCATGGCCTAATACGTACTCATAAATAACAAAGCATTCAATAGTGAGAAGCAGAATTCAAATAAGTAACTCACTCACCCATAAGAATCCAATCTAAGTAACTGAACTTGAGGAAAGACCAACCCAGTCAAGCTACCAGCATTAAAAGGGTCGGTTCATATATGAAGACTTCTCCACATACATACGACTATGTTTCTGAAGACTCACATCAGACAACTCATTCCATTAGGGTTAGTAATTGTGGTGTTTAAAAATTATGATGAGAGACACCCACATTAAGGTATGATGTACTTATTAAAATAATCGAGAATGACATTAAGGAATGATGTACTACCTCATAAGGTAGAAACAACACCCTACGATGGACTCAATCACCTAATAAAGACTCCTAAAGCTGACAGATCTATGTGTACTAGAGATTTTTTCTCTACTTTATATGGATGAAGTAACATATGATTTATTTTTAGATAAGTTCTTATGTTCCCTATAAGGGCAAGCCCCCATAGTTAATTACATCTTAAGAAATGAGGTTTCCTAACAAAACTCTCAATTAAAGTGATTGGCTAATCTTTATGGATTTTAAAGTTTGATGTCAAAGGATTAATGATCATTGGAAATTAAGTGGGAGAGCTTAAACAGAAAGACTTCTAAATGGAATCCAAAGAAAGATAAGTAGGAAGTGCTCATAATACTAAAAAGTCTAATGAGCACTTTAATCTCTCTCTGAACCTATGTCTAAAGTGTCTTAGCATAAGCTAAGAGCTCAACTTAATTCTACTCAAAGAAAAATAAGATTTGTTGGTTCACTTCCACCAGAGTGAACATGTCCCGACTCTTTTAAACTTATAATCACTTGGAGTGGCTGCTAGCTAACACCTCTTATGAGTTAAAAACATATGGTCAAATCTTTTGAAAGAAAGATAATTAAGAAATTATTTATTAGGAAAGAGTTTAAGACCTTAAACCACTCCCTAAGAGCCTAGATAATGATTGATATAAAATTATGTCCTAGACTATTGCAATAAAAATTACATATTTTATTTATTTTTGACTCATCAATTTGACTCTGGCTTGGTGAATAAGTATGCCTATATGCATTATGAAATTTAGTTATGGATCAATCCACAAGAAGGGTCTTCTTTACATAAGGGATTGTTATTAATGATCTTATACTCTCCTTATTGTGCATTGAGTGAAGATCCTCTATATTTATGGGTTTAAGAAAAATTTCTATAGAGTCTCCTTCAATCTATGAAGAAAGAAGCAAGAATATGGAAATTCATCTTTTTGGGATGCCACATAGATCCAGATGTGCTTATTCAGGTGATCAAGTACGTCATCAATGAATAGTATACTATCTCGAGAAATAGAAGTCACTACCCTTTAATGGACCTAATCACCTTAATAAGGGCTCCTAAGGACGATGGGTCTGCATATGTAACCAAGATTCTTCCCCTACTTTATATGAAAAAGTAAAGCAGGGTTTATTTTAAATCGAGTTCATTAAGTTCCCTACAGGGGCAAGTCCCCATAGTTAATTACATCCTAAGGGATGAGATCTCTTAAGAATACTCTCGATTAAGGTAAATGATCATTGTCTTTAAAGATTTCAATATGAAAGGACTATCAATTGATTGGTTCATTTTTGAAGATTAAATGGGATTGATCAAAAGAAGGGGAGTTATTATCGAAGCCAAAAGAAAGATAAGTAGGAGATGCCCACAATGCTAGAAAATCTAGCGAGTAATCTCAAACTATGCTATAGTTGGGCTTTACATTTTTTGAAATTGATTTAATTTATTTGAGTTGCATTTTTATTAGAAATTTAGGACTTATGATTCCTTAACACAAGATTAAGGAAATACCTAAGAAGTGAGAAATTAAGCATAGTGCCCACAAAGGGGAGAAGCAGCCTCAGAACCTAATCTATGGAGCTTTGGCGAGGACCGAAAGCACAACCTAAATCTAAGGCGAAAAGGGAAATTTGGTTTGCCTCCACAAGAGAGGACAAACCACCCGATTGTTTGGACTTACAACCATTTGGGGGTGGCCTCCAACTAACTCCTCCAATAATTTTAAATACATGTAGGCAAGTCTTTATGCTTATGCAAGATAGCTAGGCTATTATTTATTTAGAAAGAGATTAAGTCCTTAAACTCACTCCCTAAATAGACTGGATCATGTAAGGACATGCTTCAAATGACTTAAATCTAATGCAATTCAAATTTCATTTTATTTTTTTTATTTTTGGACAATTATTTTTGACTCGGGCTAATAGGATTCATATGTCTATTGCATGAGAAATATAATTATTGGCCAAAATCAACGAGAAGGGAGGATATGTGTTTCCACCATGGCTCTTAAAGGTCAAGCCAAGTTTCTTTGGCAAAGGTGGAAGCCCTCCAATCAAGAGTGATATAAGATGCATTTGTGCATGATATTATAAAAGAAATACTCATCTAGCTAAGGGGTTGCTAATTCTTTTATCTTGATTTTAAACCTAAGCTTTAGGTGAGGTTATGAGTTCTTTATTTTTAATTTTGAGTTGTTAGATTTGGTAAAAGATTTATTGTTTCCTAAGAGACTAATCCACTTCCAGGCCATACATAAAGTAAGGAAGAAATTAGGAAAAACATGTCACTTAATGCACAAGCTAAACAAATCATCGATCAATTTATAAAGTTAGTCGTAAAAAGAATAAAAGGTCATTGTGATCGGGCACCACCGCACAAACCAAAAAATAACAAATTGGGTAGCCGAGCTCTACCCTTATACAACTCAGATTACAAATGAATTAAATTACAATTAAGTAAGGAATTCATTGTTATGGGGGTCTCTTCTTTTTCTTCACTTCTTCTTTCTTTGGTTCCTTCCTTTTGGATGGTTGGAAGGTGGATGCTCCAAGGCTTCACATGGTGCATAAGATAGGATCTTATGACCAATGCTCATCTAATCCCCATAACAATCATTCCAAAATCCTAATTGCATTTACATGAAAAGGAAAAGAATAGAAATCTAACTAACACCAAAATAGAGATTAGCTAAAATAAACCACAAATCCCAAGCATGTATATTATACTTATCACACATGGGTGACTAAGTCCACCTAACTATTGGATTATGCTTAGGGGTATAAAGTATGCAAAAAGCATTTATATTTTTATTTATGATACCCTTAAGCACAATCCCTCTAGAAAATAATGATTAGACTAAGCATCCTACCATTCATTCTGAATACACTAACATCCGTCTAAAATATATATCACAAAATAAAATAAAACATCAAACCATGCATCGTCCTAAACCAAAGTTATAAGTGGTGACTTAGGCTAATGTGTGTGCTTTGAAGGTTTGTGTGGTATGCTTAGCTATGGCTTTAAGTTAGAATTTTCTAAGTGTGAAGCATGTTCAACTTAGAGGAGGGTTTTATTTAAGTTGTTTAATGGTTTTTGGTTGATTTTATTTCATGTTTTGATTAAGTTCAAGTGAATCCTACAATTAATTACTAAGTTATAAAGAGAGGGAAAGAGAAGAGAATTTACCTTTCCTTCCCTAACTTATGTAATTTCTAAAGTAGGTTCATATTTTAGTTTTGTTTAGTGAATGTTTTGATTAAGTCTTTTAATTAATCCTAAGTTTAGATGAACTCTAAACAACCCTATTCAAAAAGAAAGACATTTTAAGATTAAATAAAATGAATCAAATTTACATAACACATCACTTCATTCCATTCCCAACATGTATAACATACATATGAATGAGTCCTAAGAATATCTATACATACAAATGAGAATATTTAACATACTTTATGATGCATGCTAAGTAATCCATTTAAGAAAATTTGGAAATTTAATATGCATGATTTTATTTAAGTAGAAAAGGGTTTCTTATCCAATTTTCACATGCACACATGAAAGTAAGAAAGGCATAAGTGAGTACAACGTCATTGTTAACCAAAGGTGTAAGGTACAAAACCTACTTAGGACTACTTAAAGCCTCACAACCTCAGGGTTGTCCAGACTAATATACCACTTTCCTTAAATACAAACATGTGTGTAAAAGAAATGAAATGGAGAAAGAAAGAATGCAAATTTTGTATTAGTTTATTCATTTTGTTTATCCAATTTATGTATGCAAGTATAGGTAACCCTTCTTAAGTGATAACATAGAAATGAATAGGATATGAATTAGGCAAGTGTTAGGTTCTTTTCAAATGAACCACACATCTTATCAAATCCTATTCAAAACTATACTAAAAGAAAAGAGAAGGAAAACCTATGTTAAGCACATCTTCATACCTTACTCACATGCAAACCTATAATTAAAATATAAGTAGCATACTTTCAGTTTTAATACTTGATTCATATATTTTGAAAATAATTTGAATTTAGTAGTGATAATAGCCACTCATATTTCTACTTTAGCCAACACATGCAATTTTGACATAAAGTAAACAATTTCATTTTGGAATTTGATTTTGAAAAATATGGATGCATGAAACTATATGACATACACATTTAACATGTTGGGGAAAAAACTAAAGCAATGAAAGCATATAAACACATTCACTTTAATTAAATACTAAAGACATTCTTATGAAATAAGAAGGCTTACAATAAATCAAAGTTTATTCAATGTGATTTTTGTTTGATTTAATTTTAAAAATGTGAGTTGAGTTTGCTGTTCTAACCCATTCCCACATGTGTTTGATATTTTTTTAATTTTTAGATGATTATATTCCTTTTTACATATTAACTAGGTTAATGTATGAATTAAGCAAGTTAATTAACCCTTACCTACACCACCTAATCATAGTTAACTAAGTAATTATGAGCCAATGACATGACATAAAAACTCACAAAAAATTTAAACTTGCAATGCATCTAGGATGAAAAGGGCCTAATGCAATTTGGCCCATGATTAATGGTTAATTAAGCTAAGGGGTTTAACTTAAGTAATTTCAAAACACCCCTTCACAAATAGGAATTGGGTTTTGATTTCCTTAATTGAACAGACTCTTAAACACCTAAGCATCTACCCAAAGTAGATAAATTAAGTTCTGGAAGTTTTTAGAATTTTTTGAAATTAATTAAGGGTGTAATTAATGAATTAACCCTTAATTAAAAGAGGATTAAGGGAGGAAAAGGGGGTTTAGGGAATAATTTAGAGGAAATACCCTAAAACTATTCCTTAAACCTCCTATTCATTGGATCTAACCTTAATCAACCTTAATAATAGATTAAAATACTAATCTAACCTTAATTATCCTCAATTATATAAGGAGGGTAATTAGGAAACATATTTGCAATTTCCCCAATTAAGCCTTAAATAAATCCCAAAAAAATTAGGGGAGGTAGAGGTCATCCCCTAAAACATACCCAGGAAGTTTGGGATTAATCAAAGGTTTAATTAAGAGGTAATTCGCAAAATAAATTCTCATTAAAGCCCAAAATCAGAGAAAAGTATAATTCAAAATTCATTGAAATCATTTTTAAAATATTCTAGCTTGAATTATCTTTCTATAGATATTTACCTCATATCTTTTCTGAATTTTATTGAAGGAGATAAGAATTTTTTATGGTTAGGAGATTAATTAAATTTAATTAAATCCCCAACTAATCCCATTAGCTCACATCATGACACGCGGTGGCGATGGTCAACGTGCTTTACACACATCGCACCATGAGCTAATCACTTAATTATCACATCAGGGTGGCGGCGCCGCGGCGAGACGTGATTTGATCCCTACCGTTTGATCAAGGATCGGACGGCCGTGGATCATCCCATGGTTTCTAAAGGGATAAATTAATTCTAAAATGTGTGGTAAATCTCATCTATCAATCCAAAACATGCGGATGGATGGCCAGGATCACCCAAGTTCTTTCCTAAGAATCAATAGAGGCCATCCATGATCTTAGGGAAAATCTGAGCTCGATTGAGCTCGAATTGGAATGAGATTGTACCCACACCGTCTAAGCTAATGAGAAGCCTATCCAATGGTGGATTTTTCATGACATGAAAACTGCTTTCACAAAAGACCAACACCCCTAAAGCAAAGTAGTCAAAAAATTCCATACCTCATCAGAGGTGATCACCGATGCTCGAGCTCGATGAGATGCAGACCTGTTCAAAGTTTCAAGCCTTGGGGTTGAGTGGATCTCTCTATGGACCAACACCACTTCACCTTGCTTGCGGCTTTGATCCAATTCCACCTCTCCTTTCTTTGGGAACTCGAATGATGCTTGGGTGCACTCAACTTGATCCCCTGAGGGACTGTGCAAGAGGAATTGAAGTGGATTTGAGTATAGAGGAAGTTGACGATTAAAGTGAGCTCCCTTATTTTTTCTTAAAGAAAATCAAGAAAGCTAATATTCAAATCCCTCTTAGAAAGCTTAGGATGGCTATCTGATGTTTCCTAACACTCACTAGGGCTTAATCAAATGTGGGAATGATGAATTCAAATTGAATTAAGGGGAGTATATCTCCCCCTATGGCAATCGGAAGGCCAAGCCTTAGCTTATCATTTTGATCCAATTGACCATATGTGAGGGGTTGTTTAGGCTATTAGATCTTTGCACATGGTTGTTTGAGGTCTTGAGTGGATTGCTAACCTCTCATGTGCATCAAATTAGGTGGAAGGAGAATTTTGAATTGGCCAAATTGAGCAAGGGGGTCGGGTTTGGCCTTGGGTCCATTTAGGCTAACCCAAACCCATTGGGCTCGGTGCACCACTCTTCATTGAGTTCACTTGAGCTATTAGGAAGATATCAAGTTGATATGAGGAGGGTTTGATCAAATTATCCATGGATTACTACATAATTTGTTCTATGGCCTAGGGGTAGAATGGTCATTTGGCTGATTTTTTAATTTGGATATGTTAGGTATATGGAGAAATTAGGTTTGGCCAAGCTTCATGAGATTTGAAATTCATTTGAAAAGGTTTGGCTCATGTTGACCCATTTAGGTCAAAATGGGTCAACTTGGGTCAAGTTGACCAATTGGTAACATTGGGTCAAACCAAGGGTTGGGTCAAGTTTATATGGCCATTTGAAATGTTTTGGTGGCTTTGGTTTGATTCAATTTGGGTTAGGTTTGAATTTGGCTCATATGACTTCATTTAGGTCAAATGGGTCAAGTTGATCAATTTGACCCATTTGACCTATTTGAGCTAGGTCAAGGGTAGGTTTAGGTTTGGTTGGTCATATGGAGTGGTTTGGTATCTTTGTTTCCAATCAATTTTGGTTAAGTTCAAATTTGGCTCAACATGACCCCTTTAGGTCAAGTTGGGTTCAAGGTCAATTGGGCAAGGTTGGGTCTAGTTGGCCAATTGAGGCTTTGGTCAAGTTCAACAAGTGATTTGGAATGAATTGACCCATTGGTTTCAATAAATTTGGCTTAGATCAAGTTTTGACACATTTTGACTTTTTAGATCAAATTAGGTCAACTTGGGACAAGTGGCCAATTAGGCTAGGTTAGGCTCAAATGTTGACTTGGTCAAGTTCAAACATAGTTCATGAATGAATTTAGATCATTGATTTCAATCAATTTAGCCTATGGTGGATTTTGGTTATGTTAGGTTTCATTTTGGGCTAAGTGTTGACTTGGTCAACCCTTAGGTTTGACTTGGTTTGACCCAATTTGATTGATTGATCATCCCATGATGATTGTTGATCATGATGAGAGGCATAGGTGAGTTTGATTCAATCCAATTTGGTTAGGATTAGAATTTGGCTCATAAGGGTACTTTAGGTCACTTTAGGTCAAGTGAGTCTAAGTAGGTCAAATGGCTCGATCAAAGCTTGATTTGAGTTTGATTGAACTTGTATATGGACTTATGATTGAAATATAAATCCATTTGTAAGTGGTTTGAAGTCAAATGAGTTTTGATTCATTTGACAATTTCATATTCAAAGGAAGAATATGAAGGGATTTTTGGCTTTGATTTTTGAATTGATTTTTGGTTAAGTGATTGAAGTTTGTATTTATATATGAATTCATGATTGTAGGGTTGATTGAATCATGAAGAAAAATCAAGAGCTTCGCTTGATTTGAAGTTGATTTAGCTAAGTTCAAGATTTTGACTTGAAAGGATTAGGATGGATTTTGAGTGAATTTGAGTTTAGTTTTTGGAATAGGTTTTGATTGTTTGAATTTATATTTCATTTATATATGTGAATATAAATGAGAATATAAATTGATCATGAGAAAATTTCAAGATTTTGAAGTTATTTGATCATGATTTAAGCTAAGTACATTAGAAGAAATTTTAAAGTACTTCAAAAAATTTTGGAGTTTGAAGCTTGAATTTTTGAATTTGGTTTGATTAATTTATATTTATATTTCATTTATATATGTGAATATAAATGAGAATATAAATGAGTTATGAGCAAATCCCATGAATTTGAATTGATTTGATCATGATTTAGGCTAAGTCCATTAATGGAAAATTAAGGAGTTAAGAAGGATTTTAGATTTGGAATTTTGAATTTAGTTTGATTGATTTGAATTTATATTTCATTTATATATGTGAATATAAATGAGAATATAAATGAATTATGAGAAAATCTCAAAGATTTGATCTGGTTTAGATCATGGTTTTAGCTAAATCCTTAAGAGGAAAATTAAGGACTTAGGAAAGATTTGGACTTAGGAATTTTCATTCATGGGTTTCAATCATGGATTTCAATTATGAATTTCAATCATATGGAGTTGATTTGAGTTTGGAGAAAATCAAATAAGATTGATTTGGAGTTTGACTTGAAGGAAGGAAGGTGAGGAATAGTTCAAGCTAAGGGTAGGCAAATTTTCCTAACACCCCTAAGGCATGACCTATTCCTATGGCTAACTCTTTTAAGTCTTTAGGGCTAGGTTGAGTGTCCACCTAATCACTAGATGGTCTTAAGACTAAGAAACTCTTAAAGTCTAAGAGAAATCCTATGTTTAAGATGGAGGGTTTGAGAGCTCATTCTAAAAATGAGGTCAACAATATTCAAGGAAGAAAGATAAAATCATTGACATCAAATTAAACTAAAATAAAAATTAAATAACATTATCATAACATATACTTTGTATTAATACTTGAATAAATATTTTGAATTTTAATTATAGATAATAGATTAAATTAAAGAAACATTAATCAATATAAAAGAAATGTAATAAGAATGAAGTCTCCAAATCTTAATAATATTACATCACATAAACTTTAACCTTAAAAAAAAAATTAAAACATTAATCAAATAAAACCCAACTTAGAATAAATCATTCAAATGAATTCAAAAGAGAATAGTTATGATACTTAGGATCCTAATTTGACCCTTAGAATGGTTAAAATCTTATTTTATTAGAATTTACAATGAATGAGTATAATGGGTTGGCACAAAGTGAAATTTATTTTATTCTTCATTCTTTAGAACCTAAATTTCAATTTAAACACAAAAGTAAACCTAAAATAGAAATAAACTCATAAATCATTAAATCATCTTAAATGGAAACTCCCCAATGATAAATTGAACAAATTCTAAAAATAAAATAAAATAAATCAATTGAAAATAAAACTTTTCATAACTAGTTATCATATGGTATATAGTCTGGACACCCAAGGTCATAGGGCTACTGATCTGAAGGAGGTCTTGATACCTCGAACCTCTGATTTACCAATGGCACGTACCTATAAAATAAGATTATGAAATTAAAAAATTAAAATTTTAAACTAAACCAAAAAACTTGAACTTAAAAAAGCCTAGTAAAGTTATACTACATAAGCCCCTTTTCTCACACACTAGATTATTAAGTCAAAAACCCTAGAGTTAGGTTAAGTCGATCATCTATGATATTTTGTAATGTGAAAGATGTGGTATTTTTTGTGATAAACTATTTTAGACTGGATGACTATGATTTTTCCCCCTCAATCTGGATGTTAAGGCGTTATTCTTAAGCTAATGTTATTTTTTGCAAGAGGTTGTGCTTAAAGGGATCATTATGATAAAAATATAAAAAATTGATGTTTGCTTGCATGTGATATTAAAGTCCATGGCCATAACCTAATAGGATAGGTGGGCTTCCCAAACACTAGTGCTATGCCCATATATTTGAAATATAATTGTTGGTGTGTTGTGTCTATTTCCTAACATTTATTTCGAAGGGTTTAGGATTTCATTTTTGACATTTTAAAAAAAAAATGTAATTTGAATCTAGATCTAAGTAGAATCTATAGGGTCTAATAAAAGTAGGAGTTGAGTATACCAACTGGTGGTCTCCTGTGAAGCTCATGGAGGTCCCTAAAGAAGGTGACAATTCTGGAAGAAGACCCCTATAAGTCAAAAGTTTTAGTTCTAGGTTAAGTTGTATGAGGGCAAAGCTTGGTTGCCTATTTTCTTTTTGTTTTGGGGTGTATAGTGGTACCCAGTTGCCTTGGCCTATTTTATTAATTTAAATTATCTTGATTTATTTTATGGTGCATAATAGAATTACATTTTTTTAGGTTTCTTTTTCTATTGTACTATATGATGAAATGCTTGGAACATTAGGCTCCTAGGAAAACTAAAATGTTTTATGCCACCTAAATAAAATAACTTAAACATAAAATAAAAACTCATAACCTCATTTAAATAAAAGCTCTATGAATAACTTAAAAGTAACTAGAAATAATTAGCTTTTGCAAACCATAACAGCATATTGTATGTTCTCCTTAAATTGGGTGCTTCACTCATTGCACATAAGAAGACATCTAACCTTTGAGGATGACCACCCTTCTTGGAGGAAATGTGCTTTCTCTTTTTGATTTGGCTCACAACCACTTCTAACTCCATATTGTTATAGGCATAAATTGCATACCCAAGTCCTCTTAAATAAATTATGAGTTAAAATATATAAAAGATAAAATTTATCGCATTAGTTTGGTACATAACATGCTAAACATTATCTTAGGATAGGGATTGAGTTAGGTTCTTAGCTTCCTTTTTAAATGTAATAGCTCAATCATCTTGCATGCATAAGATTAGACTCATGGTTTTCAAAATTTTTAAGTGGTGTTAACTCGCAACCCTTCTAAGTAGGTTATAAGTCCAAAAGAGTCAGCCATAGGTTCATTTCTCTCTGATAGAGAAAGAAAGAATAATTCTCAGAAAATTTATATTTGGTCGAGCCTCTAACTTATGTTGGAGCCATTTGTAGACTTAGGATTTGAGCATCCTATTGGAATAATACTTCAACCACTAGGCATTTCTGTGATCTTGTGATGCTATAATCTAAGTCTAAGATTTTTAATAAAATGTCAATTCATAATTCCATTAAATTTGATATCAAATTGTAAAGATGAATGGTATGATAGTTGAAATGCTTATTGGGCATCCCAATATCAATAAGCATTTCTTGTTCATTCTCAATTGGCCTTTGAAAAGAACTCTTCCTCTTTGAAACATTTTCTATTGAAATTTCAAATTAAACATCATTTTAATACAAGCTTTAAAATCCATAGAAATAAGAGTCTATTTTTTTTAATGAAGAGTTTTCTTAAGAAGAATTTCTTTCTTCCTATGATGAAATTAACTATAGTGGCTTGCTCTTATAGGGAACTATGAACCCGACCTAAATAAACCTTGTCCTACTTTCCTATGTAGTTCAAAGGAAAAAAAATATTTGGAATATTAATCTTATTAAGTAATTGAATCCATTATAGGATAACATGTCTATCTTTCAAAATAATATGTTTATTCCATAATTAAGTATTCAATTACCTAATTAAAAAATTCCTAAAATCTATGTAGTGTCATAAATTTTCCCCACACTTATTTTATTAAATTGACCACTTGGTCAAATCAAAGTGGGTTGAATTAAAAACTTATTAATTACATAATTATCTATAATTCCTCTTAAATATTTGATTGAATATCAAAAATAACTTAGTATAATCATCCACCAAAAAAAGAATTGGCCTTAATATGTAAATTGCAATAGGATAATTGGGATTTATAAAATTTGGGCTATGTTTAAGACACATAAAGAATCTTACTGATTTGATTGGTTCATTCAATTTTATTGTTATGATGAATAAAATATTTATATTAAAATAAGTTTAATAACTGATTTATTTATTAACTAATTTGGTTGGTCAATTGATACTCCATTGAATTAGCTTAAACTTAGGTCATAATTCATTTCAAAATTAGTATTGTTTGACTTTCCTAGTCTTGGGATTGAATAAGCATGTCTTAAAGGTTTCTTGTAATCATTTTATTCATGAACATGCTTGGAATATCATAGGTAAATTTAGTTAAGATAAATAATCACCAAGTTATAGGGCCATAATAGGATAAGGTTAGGTGAACAACTCTGACTCAGCCAAAAGTTAAATTCTCCAAATTAATTTTGAGGATGGTGAAACATATTCTTAGAATCTCTCAATCAATAATGCTAATAATGAAATTAATAAGATAATTTAAGTACTAAATTTAGTACTTATATCCACTAGAAATGACTAAGCTTAATTATTATAAAAAGTGGGTTACCTTAAGGTCAATTATAGTCAAGCCTATAAGGAAAAAAAGACCTGCAAATCACCCTCCTATAATCATTATGTCCAACCTAATGAGTTAAGTTAAATGTTTATTATTCTTAGAGAATATGAGTTTGAAGTCAAGCTGACATTTTTAATGTCAATAATACTCCTTATAAAGGTTTTAAGATTAATATTTATGAAATTATTTGAGTAAGTCTTTAGTAGCCTTGTGCTTGTGGTCATCATTTTAATTTTTTTCTTAAGGAAAGATTTGTCAAACCCTAGGCTAGTGATCAAAGCAAATTTAGAATTTTAGAATTTTGTATTTTTTTTGTCCTAATGTTAAACATAATAAAATACCTATCATTCTTTTCATCTTTAACTTTTTTTAGTAATAGCTGACAGATTAAAGACTTACAAAGCTCCATGTCTATAGTAGGAAGAGATGCTTGAAAGGTCATATGTTGGCCTTATTAAAAATATTATTTGCTTCAAACGAATTGATTACGTTTTATATTACTCCCATCAGATTTGTATGCTACTCTTATAATGAAATATGAATTATAACTTTGAAAATCATTATACATAGCAAACCAAATCAATCTGAATTATTTTCATATAAGATAATGAGGTAAACTAGTTTGAAATCTAAAGCACAAAACTCATTCAAACCTAATTTTGAAACCCAACCTAAAGCTAATGTTAAATACCAAATTTCAATCTTATGATGCACGGACATGAACATGAGGATACATACACAACACAATATAGACACAGGACACATCTATTATTGAAAACATAAGATTTTTATTTTAATATTTATAAATAATATATCTATTTTAAATAAAATAAATAGAGTATTAAAAGCAAAAAATGATAAGACATTTTAAGTCTAATATGAATTTCGAAAGATAAAAAATCTTAAATGATATGAAAACCTTAAGGAAAATAGTATCAAGAGGTATGAAAACATTGATCTTCAGTATAGATGGTGATGCCGAAGGCACCATGATGATCGGCAAATCTCCATGATCACATAAGAAATTCTAGTCATGCCTTGTGAAGGAGATGGGTTAAAGAATCAGATGAGAGATCCAGTCAATGTTCTCATCCACAAAAAAAAAATTATAAATTAAAATATAGGTTATAAGTTAATAACTTAAATAGTTTTAATTTTAATTTTAATTTTAATTTAATGGTAGACATGTCCAATAAGTGTGTTAAAATTTTTTAATTATTATTCTAATTAGACACATTAGAGACTTGTCTGACATGTGTCAGAGGCATGTTGGTGTCAAACACATGTTAAACATTGCACGCCACTATGTCTAGGAGTGTATGTGCATCATAGTTTCAAGTAAGTTTGAATTTTAAGTCAAATTTAGCTTGAATTTTTTGCTTATACCAACCTAGATTCATTATTAGAAGCTATAACCAAAATATATGTTTGATTATGAAGTTTGAACAAGATTCAAATAATTCAAACCTTTCATAAACAATAAAATATCATTTGAAACCTTTGTTTTTAAGTAATGTTTGAACCTATGGTTTGAACTGTTGAACCAAAATTTGTCTGTGAAGTAAAATAGAAGCTCTTATGCACCTCATTGAAAAAAGAGGCTAAACCAAGTAGAATATTAGTAAAGAATTAAACTTAAGAAATAAAGTCATAAGTATAAGAAACTCCACTATGTCAATAATTGATTACAAGGATCTATCCTTCTCATTCTCGGCGAAAGTACAAAGAGCTTAAAATCTAAAAAAAGCTAAAAGATCGGCCCTCCTCAGAATTCCCTTCTTTTTATAAAGTTAAGGAGCAGTTACATAAGACAAGTACACATCAGCTAAGTTAATTACATGAAAGAAAGACACTCCCCCCATAAAAGGCAGTATGATGTATCAAATTACAAGTCCTTTGGGTTTGATGTGTATCCAACAATGGTCACCCACATGTGGGTGAGTCTTTATGTGAGAGGTAAATATTGGTTGTGGACCGACTAGCTTAATCAATCTTCCCTTGCATTTACCCAGCTAGGGGTGAGTCTTCCCATATGATGCGAGTTACTGAGCTTTTACTATTTAATAGATGACACTTTCATGTATACACCCTTCTTTGAGCTTTGATTGTTTAATAGATGACACTTTCATGTATACACCCTTCATAAGTGAGTGATTTACTTGTACAAATTTTTCTTAGACCATATGTATGATTTTGTGTAAGATCCTTACCAGCTATGAGTACCTGTCGAATATACTTGCACATTTTGGGCTCCCTAATTTTTTGTGCTCCTTATAGAGGTGACTGGCAAAAAATATAGAAGAATTAAAATAAAGATTAATTATGCATTTAAGAAATTTTGAAATAAAATCAAAATCATTTATATCATGTCACCATTGATTTGACCTCTTCTTTTGGAACCTTTTTTGCATTGCAGGTTATAAAAAGGATGACAAATCATCGATTTCCATTTCTATTATTGTTCCTTATCATCGAATCATCCACACATTCTCTTTGTCGAGTTATTATTTCTCTTAGAATGAATATTTATTATGGATTCTTAGATACTTCGTGTTGATATTGATATTTCTGAACTTTGGTTTAGCCTTTTGAAGAAGAAAAAGAAAACTAAGAAATCAATGGAATTCATTGCTGCTCCTTCAGAGGTGAGTGCATCGGTGACTCCTGTTCCGAGTGACATCACTACTCCTACTATGAATAGTGGTGAGGGCTCATGGATAGAAGAGAGTATTCCCATGGTAGTTGAGGAGAGTGTAGCAATCATGGTAGAGACACCTTCTTCCTTGGGTATGAAGAAGATGCTTAGTGCCCAAGGAGAAGAGAAAGAGGCTTTTCTTTAGCAATGAAAGGTTTTGGTAAGTAAGCTAGTGAGAACCACATCCACAAAACTGGCCATATAAGACTGTCTAGCTGAGATTAGGCTTGCAAGTTTTTATCTTTTATTGATCCTTTATTTTAATCTCACTAATATAGCTCAGTGAGACAAATGATCAAGAGTCCATGGATGGGGACAATGGGAACTCATAAGCCACAAGGGATATTACTTTGAAGTCAGATAGCTCATTAGTGATTATTATCTTACAGTATGAGAGCTGTTTATGTGACATTCAAATGAGCAGAAAGTCAATATGATTTGGTTATGGATTCCTTCCCCACTAATAGCACCTATGAATTGCTACCTCAATAGGATTCTTATGTCAGTAAATCCATATTAATTCTCATTAAGAGGGTCCAGTACAGGTTCTCTAATTATTTACTTGGCATCTCTAAGGCTCCCTTTAGGGGCAGATCTTTCTCCTTTGGAAATGGATGTTATAGCCCCAACTCTCTCATCTGTTGGAGCAACTAGCTTTACTTTGATGGAAACACAATAAATGATGGCAATCTTCCCTCCATCAACTCCTTGTGATAGCGACAAGTTTAAGAGGGGTGACTGCTCTAGTCTAGTAGAAGGCAATGTTAAAAAAGGGTTCTCAGTCACCTTCTTACTTTATTGAGCACATCACCTTGTAGGGGAGAATCACTCATTTTTAATAATGCATGAGCTCATCGAGGAAATAAATGGCCAAGTTGTGGATGATGTTGGAGGCCAAGTCATAACAGTGATTAGCAGTTGAAGAGGAGTCTAGGTCTAAGTGTGCAATTATGGAAGCTATGTTAACTTCTCTTTATATCTATGTTAAGTCAAAAGATCTCCTCTCTTCATCATGGGAGCCAAGTTCTTATTTGATTAATTATGTGATAAAGGAGCACTCGCTGAACTAATGGAATTTAGACCCCATTGTAAAATAATTCAAAAAATGGTGAGTGGTAATGAGTGCATGTAATACTTTATGTAATAAAAGAATATTTTTAATAAATAAGATAATTGTTTCATACTCCCCTCTATATTTATGTTGAATTACTTTAATATTTTTGTGACTGCTATTGAGTTTTTATTAAGATTTACACCATTTAAATCTTTTGTGATATTTTGTAATAATTACTTCATTAAATACTTGATGCGACACTGGCATTACTAAGACATTCTTATTACATCTATAAATTCTTTTTTACGTGGTTAGGTGAGCCTTTATTACATTCCTTCTCTATCTTCAAAGCTAGCAAATTTTCATTTGCATGAGTTGCTTTTCTCTTCTTCACTTGTTTGTCCTCTTTTTGTAAGTTTCTTTTACAAGTATGATCATGGATGCTTTAAAAAAAATACATCTATTATCTTTAGGGTGGATATGGTTAGTGAGTTGCCTTCTCTTAATTACAAGGTGGAGACCTCTACTTTTCACAAGTATTGCCATGGAAGCCCGAACTATTCCGTGCGGGGGACCAGTGAGGATGAGCAAATAAATACACTGAGTGTTAGTGAGTTGTGTGCCCCATTAAAATACATGTAGTTTTGCTTATGATTTTTTATTCATGCCATGTTAATAGAGATTCTGAATCATTATGGATTGGTACTTTCCCAAGTGGTACCAAATTTAATCATGACTATCACAACCTTTCTTATCTACTTGAGGCAAGAGGTTAACTTGGAGCTTGCCTCTCTTTTGTCATGTCATCTATGCCAAGGGATGGAACCATCTACTTCTCTTGCTGAATAAAGTTAGGAATTGGCACAATCAACTTTTTTTTATCAAGGTGCTCGATAAGATGGGCAGTGCTAACTGAGCCCACTACTTTTATAATTCGTAAGGCTATGGTCCCTAAGACAAATACTCATAAGAAAGAAATCCTTGCAAAGTTGATTGAGAAGAGGTTGATCAATATTTATCTTCAATTCAGCAAGATCCACAAATTTCTTTATAATAAGTACTCATTTTACAAATATTAGTTAATTACTTCTAACTTACATATATTGGTTATTAAAACTCACTCCTTTACATGGGAGGACTTCTCTACACCTTTCCCTTCTGATCATAAGGTCATCACATTTCTTAATGAGCTCGATGGAGAGGATAGTGGTGGCATGTCTGCAACTACTAAGGCCACCTGTGAGAAGTTGGTCATTTAAGAGGGGGCAAGTTCAACTCCTAAATAGTCTAAAAAGAGATTAGTGAGTGGCACTTTTTTCCCTTCCCTAGTAAAGAGAAGGGCAAAGAGAAAGGAGCCAACAGATGAGCCTAGTTTCTTTATTGTTAAAAAGACTTATACCCCTAAGATGGTCAATCTAATGTGTAAAGGCTTCAAGTCAAGGAAAAAAAAATTTCTCCTCTGAATTAGACACATTTTGTGAGAATGTCCCTAAATGGTGATTTCCTTATGCTATAATGAATGCTTAGACACTAACGTGGTAGTTGACTTGAGAACTTTTTTGTTGAGTATGCACCTTGTGTATCTCACCATTTGATACAATGATAATAAACATTGTGTAATAAAGATTAATAATTTTTGAGGATAAATTATCCACATAAGTCATTATGATTGTCATTATTAATTTGAATTTTATTGATGACAAATATATATTCTTGAAGCTATTAATAGTTTATTTTAATTGTTTCAAGAAATTCACCAAAACTTGCTTAGCTAAATTTGGATAGATCATCCTGGACTAGGATAGTTTGGGAATATTCCTAACATTTGTAATGTAAGACAAATAAGAGCTCATTAACATGAAAATAATTGCTAAGACCTTTTCATATCACATATTGAGTTTTTAGATTTTTTTTCATATTTTATTTGCATCATTTTTCTAATATGAATTAACTTTTTTGGATAATTTTACTACATGCATTGAATTAAGCCTTATCATCTCAAAGTGAGATTAGTTTACTTTTCATTCATTAAATAATTTCCTTGCTTGATTTAATTTTTATCTATTTATTTTAGCTCATTCAATTATTAAAATTATCATTTTTCTCTTTTTTATCATTTATTTTCTCTCATATCAATAATTACTTTCTATTTTTATTTACCTTCATATATGGTCAAATTTTATATGTTTTTGGCATGATGAATTTTTTGTGATTTACTCAATTTAATTTCATATCATTTTTTTTCTTATTTAATAAATTTTAAATTTCAAATTTATTTGAATTTTGAACTTGAATATTTTGAATATCAAATCTCAGGCCAGCCCCCTATTTATTCTAATTAATTAAACTCAATTTTATTTTAATTAATTTAATTTAACTTAAATTTAAAATCAAATGACTTTAGGTTTAATGCACTTTTCATATTTTATTTTTGGTCATATTTGGTCGACAGAACATAATCTATTTTATTTAAATTTTAATTATGCTTAAATTTTAAATTTATTTAATTAATGTATTTTGATTGATGATTGATTCAAACTCATTAATTGGAGATTTGTTCATGCAAGGAAATTCTTGGCCGCCCTCTTCATAATTGAATTTTGGATTTATTTTTTTTTCAACTTTTTCAAACTCATTCCTTAATTAATCTCATGATTTATTAGAGTTTATTAAATAATATCAAATTCATTTGAACATATTGCCACCATGTTTGAATGTCCCACACTTACTACAATTATTTAAATTCTAATTTATTTATTTAAAATTTGAATTTGATTTAAATCCATTCTACATTTATTTTCCCTCTCAATTTTTTTCACTTGTTTCTTCTTGCCTTGGCCGAAATATGAATAGGTAAAACTCTATTAAAGCAGTTGCTTTCATGACTTAAAATTGTCTTTCAAAAAATACTCTCTTGATTGAATCTCACTGCGAAAATTATTCAAGTGTTCAAGGCTAACCTCTTTTCTCTTGCTCCCATCTTCAACCATTCTCAAGAGGAAATCATTTCATAACCATCAAGCCTTCAATTTACTTTGGAAAACTCTATTTTTAGTCTTGTATTTATACTTTCATTCATATAAGAGACTTGAGTAAGATTGTTTCAAATTGCTTTAATCATTTGTGTTCATAATTTTAATGTGTTGTATTGATTGGAAAGGATTTATTTTAACATTGGTAAAGATTTTGTAAAGTCATTTTTAATTCATCTTTTAAGAGATTTGAATATTACATATTGTAATATACTTGTATTTTGATTCTTAAGATCTTTGTGACTCTTACAACTTATTGTGCTTAATATTTTCATCTTTTGAATTAAATAAGAAATATTTTATTTAAGTTTTCTAAGTTAGTATAATCTCTTCTTATTCTTATCTTAAATGTTTAAATAACTACATATTGTCATAATATTATGATAAATTTTGTTTGGGTTGATTTTCAAAGCATGCATCTTCTAAGTTGTTTAAACAATTATGTTCTTGATTTTGATGATTTGATTTTGATTAAAAAAATTGCTATTAACATTATTGAAGATTTTCTAAAAGCTCTTTTCATTTATATTTTAAGTGATTTGAATAGTTCATCTTCCTATTAATTTGTATTTTATTTTGTGAAATCATTCTCGTCATATTTTTGGAATTATTGTTTTCATAAGTATTCAATTTCAAGATTTTTTTTTATTTCATTTTATGCAAGTGTATTAAAGGTTGGTTTTGTTCTTGCATTTTGTTTCAAATTTGATTTAGGTTAAGATCATCTTCATAAGGCTTTCATAATTATTTGTTGACTCAAAGCTTTCAATTTATATATCTTTGATTTTCCTACTTTGTGCAAGTTACTTCAAAGTCAAATTATATTAAGCACTTTATAATAAATTATTTTCAAGTTCATATGTTAAAATTATCATTTCACTTTGTGTAAATATTTTCCAAAGATAAATAATGTCAAGCACTTTACATTAAGTTCTAAGCATTGCATTCTTTATCATAAAAAAACAAATAAAATATTTGAGATCTCTTTTTGATTTGTCTAATTATTGCTTAGTGAACTAAGTATAAAATTTACTTTAAAACTAAGAGATAAGTATTTACATGTATTTTTTTTCTTACTTCTTAAAGTTATTGGGGTTGCACTTGCCCTTATAGGAAAGTACATTCTTGGGGTTGTACTTGCCTAAATTTGTTAATGATTCTACTCTTTCAAAAATTAAAACATACCAAAATAAATGAAAACACTTAGGATTTTCTTAGCATACTCAAATTTGCTAAAAATCCTATTTTCAAAAAAAAATAAAATCAAACAAAACACACTTGGTTTCTTCACCTAGCATACCTAAATTTGTTAAATGGAAATTCCAATTTCCAAAATATAACAACAAATCATCAAAAAGAAATAATCATCTTTCAAACACTTCACTTAGCATACCCAAATTTGCTAAGTAAAATCCCACAATCATCAATCAAAAAGAAAAATCAATTGACCCTTACTTTAACATACCCAAATTTGTTAAAGAAAATGGTCTTGAAATCAAAAATCTAAATTCAAACAAATATGAACCTATGGAAGCATCCTTCTCAAGATATTTGAATCCATCTTTCAACATACCTAAATTTGTTGAAGTTGGATTCATATTCAAAATTCCTCTTTCAATCAAATTCTCAAATCTTATTGAACCCCACTTAACACTTTCAAGTTGTTGGATGTGCCACTACAAAAATATAGAAGATTAATTATAATCTTGACTTGATTAGTGAACTCCTAGTCAGGTGACAAGACATTGATGTAGGCTGATTTTGGATTTTGGATTTTGGTGAAACCATGTAAACAATTTCTATGCCTCTACTTTACTTTTCTGTATTTACATTTATGCATTTTAATTTATTACCTTTCTTTAAAATGGCTTAACATTCCTGAGTTGATCACTATGGCCCTTTAAATGGCTTCTTACTCTTTTGATAATAAAATTTATTATGCACTTATTTTTGATAAAATCAATTTTGATGTATGGAAAGTTATATTCTTATGGTTTTTATAAAGTATTGATTCCAAAATGTGGTATATTTATTTAAATGATAGTTTATCTTCTATTATTGAAAGTGATTTGAATCTTTTAAATGAAAAAGATAATTTCATATTTTTATAAGATATATCTTTCTAATGAGCTTTATTATTTATTATCTTATAAATTTGAAAAAGATATACTTGATGCTCTCACTTTATTATACAGTTGTAATTGTAAGACAGGTGAGAAGGAGTCCTTACAAAAAATAGGATATTCTTGTTAAATACCACAAAAATATATTCAAAGCCTCAAGTGCAAATCTTTGGTCATAAAAAGAGTTAGAAGAGAAATATAAAATACAAAGGAAAAGATAATAAAGAAGATTTTTAAAAGAGTCTTATAGTACTTACAGAAAGAGAAGAAAAAGAGCTTCCAATCACATCCCTCAAGTTATCCACCCAAAGCTTCCAATGTCAATATAATTATGAGGATGACCTTAAGGTAAATAATCTATCTTATAAAGAGTCATCCAGTCTCTTTGATGAAGTAATAGATGTTTATAAAAAATTGAAAAGAAATATATTTCCACTTAAAGAAAGTCTAGAAGTTTTCAAGTAAATCTTAACACTTTGATTAAGAAAAATGAGTCAATTTTGTTAGATGCCCAATAATCTCGTGATATGATTTATTTTTTTTTTTAAAATGAAGTAGCTTCATTGAATACCAAAGTAAATGATTTGTTGATTTATCTAACACTTCTACATCCTACTATCATGATGAGTTTATTTCTAAAATTAAAAATTTTAAAAATAAAAATAAAGTATTTCAAAATGAGTTATTTTCTAGAAATAAAGTTGAACATGATTTAAAATTTTAGATTGAATGTTTAAAATGTGAATACTAATATTATAAGTAAATTAAATGAAATATCTTTGCCTTCTACTAGTTTTAATTGCTCACTTATTTTACATTCAAATTCATTTGTGTTGTAAGCAATATTCATGTTATTCACATACTTTAAATGCAAGCACATCTTATAAGAATGTTAATTCATTTACTAAAAGTAAATCTAGAATTTAGAATTAATTTATAAATGTCTTATCAAATGTTGCTTATTGTCATTAGTGAAGTCATGTTTCATATGTTTATTCATTTAGAAGATCTATGAAATTAAATGGTTCATCTTCATACATTTGAATTTCCAAGGGAAATAGTTTACATTGCCCATCACATTACACATTCAATAAATACAACTCATGTTAGAGGATCCAAGCTTGCTTGGATACCAAAATCTAGGAATTAAGTTTGTATTGTAGGTTTGCCTTCATGATGGACTAGTGAAGATAAGTCATTAATTCATGTATACATTATTGATCTCGTTTTTTGATGAGGTTTAACATCATTTTCAATACTATTGATTAGGATACTTAATCTTAGATTAGGGATTTCCTATTCAAGCACTTACTACACTATACTTGGTGATATAATGAGTCATTCTAAGGTTTAGCCTAACCTAATAGGATTAGGTGGACCCAAACCAAACTCAAATCTAAACAAATGATTAAATCAAACACATTCTAATTATAACCTAAATCTAACTGAGCTTAGACTAAGGTAATTAAAGTGGTCAACTACCTAAGCTTAAAACCACCTAAATCAAATCAAAAGAAATTCAAATACAATCAAAATAAATTAAAATCAAATCAAATTAAAAAACATAAAGTTAATGAATTAAATCCAAATGAAGGTCAATGGTTGTCAACCATTTGATAAAGAGTTGACTTATGTGAGTCTCACCAAGTCAAAGATCAACCCATCAAGATTTGATCAAATTAAATTATTTCAAAGACTCAAAATTATCAAATGAACTTGTTTAAACACTAATCTAAATAATTATAAATCAATAATGCCTTAATTGGTTAATTAGATCACTTAATCTAAATGTCCCCTAGAAGGACCTTATGAAACTTAAACTTAAAGTCAATCAAAATCAATTCAAATAAAATATCTAAAATCATTTAGAAATCATCATTAAACATAATTCAACTAATGATGAGATTTAATTTGATCAAATTGATCATTTGAACCAATTGAACCCATGCTAACCCATTAAGCCCAATTTATGTCAACGTGGGTTTAGATTCAAGATTAACATCAAATAAAATAAAGTTAATTAATTGAAATCATCTAAAATACTTAAATAAACATAATTAAAGCCTAAACCTAGATTAAATCCATTAAATTGAATAAATCAAACTATATCAAAGGGAACAAATGCTTAGATGAACTAACTTAAGGTGTTTGTGCCTAAACTTAATTGAAATGAGTTTATTTAGCTCATGGATCATCTTAAATTTGATTTGGATAATTAATTTCTAATATAAATAAATGAATAATAAAAATTGTTCATGATTAGCCAAATCCAAATCAAACTAAACCCAAATGGATCAAATGTGAACATTTGAGCTTAAAACTACACTAGTTACATTGCAATACACCTAGACTCATTCATTCTAGGATGAGTCTAAAAGGATTGGCAACCAAAATTAAGAGAATTAAAAGGTTTTAAATCAATTCAAAAGCAAGGGAATATGCCATGGAAGGTGATGTTGAACATGAAGATAAATTATCTAATCTAAGGCACTTCCTCCATTTTCTCCTCCACTCCTCATTCTAGCTAATTTGGATTGACCTCAATCAGTTAACCTCCTCTTGGAGCTAGCCTCCATGGTGGCAATAGCCATGACCAATTCATATTTGAACTCACCGTAAGAAAGCTCTTGGCCACATAAGAAAAGAAGAAGGGAGACCTTCTCTGGCCATTCTAACATTATTCAGACATTCCTCAAGTGTAATGAAGAAGAACCAACCCCTTCCATAATTCCCACACTGTTGGCAAGTTGGATTTCGACTAGACCTGCTGGAAAATAAGAGTAGATTGGTCTCCAAAGCAATTAGTGAGGAGGTAATTCAATTCCTTGTATTCAGAGTTTTTCCACATCCCCACAAAGGTGTTCAAAGGGTCCTCACCATTGAGGATCAACGACGGCAAGGTATGCCTCATACCAACCTCTCTTTTATTGTGGTTTCATTCCTTTGTGAAGAGGATTTGATCTCAAGTGAGATCAAACCATATACATGCATTCTAGGTGAGGCATTGATAGATTTACAATTGAAATCAAGTGATTCTACCATTTTGATCGTCGAAAATCACAATGATTCAATGGAGGATGCTCGGCCTCCACTATTGATGGTGAAGACATAATCTCCACCATGTGTTCCTTCTATTAAGAATGGACGATCAAGATCTAGTCAGATAAATTAATTAAAATCTACATAAGAACTGCAGGTGAAATAATGACCGTCGAAGTGAATCCCATGTTGCCCATTTAATAATGTGGATTCCGCATGGACAAATCACACCGTGCAACATGTAAAGCAGCATCACATAAGCGCCACATGGTGCTGACCATTTTAAAATGGTAATTTTGATTTTAAAAATATAAAAAATCCTAAAAATATTGAAAAGTCATATAAAATAAAATATTTAACCAAAAAATATAAATAAAGGCTTTATGGATTCATCTCAATCAGAAGAATCCAATAAACCCAAAATCCCTAATTTTTATTAGATATTTTTAGATTAATTTGAGTTTAATTGAAAATAATCAAACCCAAATTAAACTTAAACTAGTAATCTAATCAATTTCAAAGTTTGATGAATTGAAATTAAGGTTAAAATACATCTTAGATAAATTTCTTAAGATTTATTGGAAATTACATTCATAGATATAAAATTTTTAATCATAAACTCTCAATTTAATCAAATAAACTAATCATAAATTAGAAAATTATAGAAAATATAAAATCAACTCAAATCATTATAATGAACCTTATTGAATTAAAAAACACCATTAGAATTCTCCCATACTTAATAAACAATAAAATGAACTGATTAGGTAATTAATTGAATTAATTAATTCAATTAATTGATCTGAACTTTTAAAAAAATCATAATAAATTAATTAAAACTTCAAAAAGTCTAAATAAGTGCTCTATGGATTCATCTTTGAGAGGAGAATTTAAAAAAAATCTCCTAATTAATTTTATCTAATTTAACCTTAATTTAGGTTTTATTAAACTAATTTAAACTTAATTAATCCTAAATTACACATTTAATTAAGATACAAATTTGGAAATTTCAAATTGACATGGAACCTCACTTGTCATAAAATTTCAATGCCAAATGATCTATGGATTAGAAGTTATTGAATTTCTAATCTCTTTGTCAATTTAAATTAGAAAATTATAGAAATCATAAAAATTTATGAAATCAATCTAAATCATTTTCATTAACATCATAACACTTAAGCAAAACTTTCCAGCCCTTTAAAGTTAAAAAATTTAATTAATTATGTACTTAGGGTTTAATAAAATGATTTAAAATATAAAATTAAGGGCAGTTTAGTTGCCTGAAAAAGGAATACAATATAAAAGGAATGTAGTGTATTTGGATTACTTTAGGTTGTTTGGTTGACAATTATATAAATACATGAGTTTGTTTTTTTTTATTTGGTAAAATAAATGTGACATAAAGTATTTTTTTAGTTGTTTAATGAGTGGCGGGCAAAGTCGAGGAGTGTAACCACGACATTTATTTAATCGCTATCGGCCAAATACACCAAAATTTACCTATCTAAAGAATTCTAAATACATTATATTACATTAAAATTTTACTTTGTATCTTGCCAAATATATAAAAATTGAAATCCCCTGCATTTGCATTACATTACACTCTAAAGTATTTAAAACAAACAATCTCTTAATCAAATCTTACGTTATCAATTTGATAAATTCATAATAAATCAATTAATCGATCGAAATTCAAAACTAATGAACTTTTGAATTTCATTAATAAATATGGAATTCATTAATATGAAAATTTCTTAAACCCACTTAATTTAATGAATAACATAATTCCAAATAATACAAAAATGAAAGAAAAGAAATGATTAATAAAATCAATTAAATCTAAATAACCTAAAAGTTTGGAATTGCCTTGGTGCCTAAAGTAGTTCATTTCCTAAGTTTATTAGATTGGAGTTGATAAATAAAACTTCATTTTAAAAGATTTTATTAAATAATAATATTTTTAACATATAAAATTCCATTATAATTAACCTAAAATGATGAGTTTGAAATGTATAAATTAATGAATCATCTTAAGTTATGAAACTGAAATATGATGAATCATTTAAATGATGAAATCAAAACATCTTAAAGATTAATTAATTAAGTTAACTCATTCAAATTCATAAACATAAACATTAATCAAATAAATAAATGAGATTAATTCAAATCAAATCAACCAAGCAATTAAAATATATAAGATCAAATGAAGAGTTAATCAAATCAAAAGAAACATGAGATTAAACATAAAAGCTAAGTTATGAAAATAATATAAAATATAAATGAATCAAATCATTTGAAATGAAATCAAACTAAAATGAAAATTATATTAAACTTAATCATGATAGCATAAAATTTCAACTAAGATTTAAAGAAATATTTTAAATTTCAATAAATCAAATTAAAGAAATATTAATCAAAGAAAAAGAAATAGAATAAGAAAGAAATCTTCAAATCTTAATAAGATTACATAAACTCTAAACCTTAAAGGGAAAATTAAGACAATCAATCAATCAAACAATAAATTCTTAATTGGTCAAGTGAAGATGCATTAATCAATAAAACTTAAATGAAAAGAATAAAGAATCTTAAAACAAATTTTCATAAACATAAGACTAAAACTAAACACTAATCAATAATTTAAATCCTAATCAAATAACATAAACATTAATCTAGATTCAAATAAATCCAACTTAAAATAAATTCAAAAGAAGTTAATTAAGATATTTTTGATATTAGTTTGACCCTTAGAATGGATGAAAATTTCATTTTATTAGGATTTAGAATGATTAAATAGAAAGGTGTCTACCCAAAGCGAAAATAATTTTATTCTTCATTCTTTAAAACGTAAATTTCAACCTTAAATAGAAACAAACTCATAAATCAATTAAATCACTTAAATTGAAATCACCCAATAACAAATTGAATAAAATAAAAAAAAAAATTTCATAACTAGCTATCATATGGTATATAGTTTGGACACCAGAGGTCACAGGGATATTGGTCCAAATGAGGTCTTGATACCTCGAACATTTGGTTTAACAATAAAATTTACTTATAAAATAAAATTATGAAAACTGAAAGATTAAATTCTCAATTAAACCAAGACTTGGACTTAAAAGACCTAATAAAATCATACCACACAAACACCTTTCTCACACGCTAGATTGTAGGTCACCAACTTTAGACTTAGGTTTGGCCGATGATTTATGATATTTTGTGATGTGATGCTTTTCTTATTTTGTGGTGTGATGTTTTAGATTAGATGATTAGGATTATTTGTCCACTAGTCTGGATGATAGGGCGTTCCTTTTAAGCTAACACTATTTTCTACAGGGGTTATGCTTAAAGGGACTCTTGTAATAAAAAATATATATAATAAGTGATATTTGCTTGCAGGTATGCTTAAGTCCCAAAGCATAGCCCAATAAGACAAGTGGGCTTGGCAAGCAACCAATGATATGCTTGCATGTTTGTACTATTAATTTTTGGTGTGTTGTATATATTTCTTAACATTTGTTTTGCAAGAATTATGAATTTATTTCTAAATTATAAAATATAATTTAAGCCTAGAATTAAGTTAGAATCTATGGGGTCTAGAAATAATAGGAGCTGACTTTACCAGTTGGTGGTCCACTCTGAAGCCCGTGGAGGTCATTGAAAAAGGTGACAATCTTGAAAGAAGACCCCCATAGATCAAACTTTTAGTTCTAGGCCACACTATATAATGGAAAAGCTTGGCTACTCATTTTTCTCTTTCTTATGTGATGTATAGCGGTACCCAACCACGTTGGCCTATTCTATTAATTAATTTGGCTTAATTTATTTTGGGTATGCAATATAAATTGTCTATTTTTTAAAGTTTCTTTTTTTGGTGTGTTTCTGTGATAAAATGCCTAAAATATTAAGCTTCTAGGAAAAATTAAAATCTCCACCCCATTAACTTAAACAATTCAAAAATAAAATAAAATAAAAACTCAAAATCTCATATTAATAAAAGCCTTATCTACAACTTAAAAATAATTAGAGACAGTTAGCTTTGCAAAATATGATAGCATATTGTTCGCTCTTGAATTAAGCACTTCACCTATTGCACACAAGGGGCATCTAACCTATGAGGATGACCACCCTTCTTGGGGGAAGTGTGCCTTCTCTTTTTAATTTGGCCCATGACTGATTTTAACTACATATCATTGTAGGCATGAATTGCATACCTTAAGCCTTAAAATGAATCATGAATCAAAATACATTAAAGAATAAATTTGATATATTAGTTAAGTGCATAACACAACCAAACATTATATTAGGGTTAGGCAGTGAGTTAGGCTCTTAGCTTCCTTCTTAAATGCAACAGCCTAGTCATCCTACATACATAAGACTAGATTCATGATTTTCTAAATCACTTAAATGGTGTTAGATGGCAACCCTTTTAGGCAAATTATAAGTCCAGAAGAGTCAAGGATAGGTTCATTTTCCTCTAGTAGGAAAAGAATTGATAATTCTTAGAAATTTTATATTAGTTCACTCCTCTAACTTATGTTAAAGTATTTGTAGATTTAGGGTTAAAAGCATCTTATTAGAATAAGTCTTCAACCACTATGTATTTTTATAGTCCTGTGTTGTTAGAATCTAAGCCCTAGATTTCTAATAAAATATCAACTAAAATCATAATAAATTCAATCTCAAATTTGTAAGGCCTAATAATAGGATAGTTAAAATGCTTACAAGGCTTCCCAATATTTAAAAATATGTCTTACTTATTCTCGGTTGGCCTATAAAAAGAACTTTTACCCCTTTGTAGCATTCTCTATTAAATTTTCAAAGTAACCATCCTTTATAGATAAGTTTTGAAATCCATAGAAATAAAAGTTTATTTCTTTAATCAATAGTATTTTTTAAGAAGATATCATTCATTCCAAAGATGTAATTAACTATAGGAATTGCCATTATAAGGAGTTGTGAATCCTACACTGAAAATAAACACTGTTCTACTTCTTTATGCAGTTTAGGGGAAAAATCTCTGGTACATTAAAGACCCTTCAACCTTAGGAGTTCTTATTAACTAATCAAATGTATTATATGATAATATATTTATCTTTTAAAATATATTTATTCCTTAATGACATATTTGATTACCTAAATAAGTACCCCTTAGTTCTGTGTGGTATTTCAAATAAAAATGCCAACATACAAAAGTAACATTAAATCATAATTGTATAAAAGAAGGAACAGTATGAGATAACATATTTTGTATTATTCATCAATACCTTATTTATACGTATTTAAGTCCTTAGATTAGTTATGTTTGGTTCATGCCTAACTAATCTATATAAGCTTCATATTTTATTAATTTATTAATTTACTTTTTTAATGAATGAGTTGCTTTAAAATATGATTTGAAAATAATTTTATAAATCACATGAAATTCATATTTTAAATATTATTTGACTTATTATGGCACAATATTTTCATAGAATTTATGAGTTTTATGTTGTGATGCAAATGAATATTTTTTGTTAATATGACTTAGATTTAAATTTAATTTTTTTTTTAAATTCATGACAAGTATATTTAGTTGTTCACCTAATGTACATCTTTTTATCTTTAAATTGATTTTGTTGATAAAATTATATAATTAATATTCATAATTTTATACTTGATTTGATATCTTCCCCCCACCCCCACTTTTTTTTAAAATATGAGTATTATCATTTTGTAGTTTATAATTAAATTTATTAAGAACATGTTCGTGATCGATAGCTTAATATGCTTAATTTAGAATAAATATGAAATTAGGCTTTATGAATCATTTTGCATGTGTTGACCTCACTTTTAGTGAGGTTGACAACCCTCCTCTTTGACTTAGGATTTAATCTAGGCATTAAGGTTTTGTTAACCTCAAATGAGATTAATAACATCATAATCTCGGCAAATTATGATGTTCGATCTTAAATTAGGAGCTTCCTAATTAGGCACTTGGGATAATATGATTAGTGGCTAAGTGCACAACCTCATCTAAAATGAAAATTAAAATAATAAATTAAAATGAAATCTGAATTCAACTGAAGCTTGATTAAGATAATTAAGTTTGATTAACTCAATTAAATCATTTGGGCTCAAAATCAACTAAATTCAAAAAAATCCTATAAATTAAAAACTAAATTAAATCAAATCAAGCAAAAGTAACAAGGCACATAATCAATATATAAGTATAAATGAACCTACAAAATCAAATCTAGATGGGGCTCAAAGTGATCGATCAGATCGTCTCACCTAGAGTTGACCCATGCAAGCCCCATCAAGCCAAAAATCAAACTAATCAAAATTTAATCAATTTAAGTCATCCTAAATGCTTACATTATCAAATTAATATAATAGAACATTAAACTAATTAATTCTTAATCTAGTGATGACTTAAATAGCCTAATTGGGCCACTTAGTCTAAATGAACCTAAATTGACCCTATTGAACCTAAATTCTAAATTAATTAAAATTAAATATTTTAAAATACCTTAAAATTATATTTGAACATAATTTAAACTTTATTGGGTTTGATTTGACCAAATTGGTCATTTGACCTAAGTAAACCTCGTTCTAGCCCATTAAGCCCAAATTAGCCCAAAATAAGCTTAAATCAAAATCAAATCCTAATTAATTAAAATTAATTACTTTAGATCATTTCAAATACTCAATCAAATATAATTAAAGCTTGAACACACTTCAATTTGGGTCATATTGGTCATTTAACCCACATGAATCCAATTTAACCCATTAAGCTTAATTTGGATAAAAAAAATGGGTTTAAATCAAAACTCAACTCAATCCAAATTAAACCAAATCAATGCTTAAAATTATTTTTAAGTTGATTATTGAATATGACTCAACTCTAAATGACACTTAATTTAGCCAATGTGGGAATTGGTCAATCTAATTCAAATTAACCTAAATTGATCTATATGAGCATATCAAGCCAAAACTAAAATGAATTAAAATGAAATAAAAATTAATTTAAATAATTATTATAACTCACATTTAAAACTTAATTAAACTTTATTTAATTCTCATTTGAGTCTAATTTATCTAATTTGGTCATTTGGCTCATAGACTCAAGTGAACCCAAATTGGCCCATTTTGACTTATTTATATTAAATTAAGTTAATTTAGGTTTAAGTTAAATTAGATTAGTTAATAATAAGTATTATAAATAATTAGTTATACAATTTAAATTTAATTCTAAATCAATTAGGCAAATAATACTCACTTAACTCAACCTAACTCAAATTAGGTTAAGATGAGTCACTCAAACCTTAGCCCAAAATGAGTTCACTCACCTCTCCATATATCAAACGAAGTAAAATTTCAGCTTGAATAAAGAAAAAAGCATGCCAAACACAAGGAAATAAGAGAGAGAGAGAGAGAGAGAGGTGAGCATGAGGAGAAAAAATATACATTTCTTTCTTCACATAGGAGGGAATGGAGAAAAAAATGGGTTTTTCTACATACCTCATTTCTTTTATTCAAAATATACTAAAAAGAAAACAAACACACACATCTTCTTCCAACCAGAAGAAAAATGCTCTCCCCACCTCTTGTGCTCTCTAAGTCCAAGAGCCACCAATTTTTTAGCAATGGGCGGTGGTGCACAGCGGTTGGAGCATTCCATATGGAGGAAAAATAGGAGATATGAGATCTTTTAGCATCCACCTAATGTGTGCTTCAGTGAGGTAACTTTTTTAAACTTTAGATCAACCATAAGTGCTTGTGTTTGGCGAAAAAATTGCACGAATCTAGGATTTTTCTTTAGATCCCATCGCACTTTCTTTTTTTTTTAACTCCCCAACGTGAAATAAAGTGACTTTTGATTAAGATCAATAGAAGATCACGAGATCCAGTGATGTTTATGATAGATCCCATCAATCTAATCCTATTTGGTATGCCATTCATGAGAGAGACAACATCCGAGCTGTCCATCTTACTTCGATAGAATGGACGGCTATAATTAGATCTCATCTTTGATGTATTCTACTAGATCTCATTCAAAATTTCAAAAAATCATAAAAAATTAAATATTAAACCAAAAAAATATAAATAATGGCTCAATGGAATCATCTTTTCAAGAGGAATCCAATGAACTTAAAACCCCCAAATTTAGATGTATATTTTAGGGGTAATTTGAGTTTTAGTGAAATTTATATTTCTTTAATTACTCTTAAATACTAAACCAATCAACTTGAAAATTTCAGAAAAGTTACTTAATGTTCTTGCATTCCTATCATAAAAATTTCAAGTTAATTAGCTTTCTGGTTCAAGAGTTATTAATTTTTGAAGGAAATTAATTATTTTTAAATAATTAATTAATTAAATATTTTAAAATTTATAAAAAATATCAAATTAATTCAAATCACTTTAATAAATATCAAAGATCTAAAGAAAATTAATTAGACCTTCTAGATCACATTAAATTACATAAGTAATTCAATTAAGGTTTAATTAAGCATTACTTAATTACTTTAATTACACATAATTTTAAAAAATCAAGATTAATTGTTGAAAAATCTAAAAAATATAAATAAAGTCATTTTGGAAAGATTAGACAAAGAAGAATTTAATAAAAATAAAATCCCTAATTAACACCTAATGAATAATGCTTAATTAAGAATTGAAGCTCAGGCTAATTACTTTAATTAAGGTCAAATTATCTGGCTAATTAATTTTAAATTTGGTGGGATAATTCTATGGGATATTCACTACCTCTCATGATTTTATTAGAATTATTTGTCATGTAGTTTAAAGATTTTGAAATTTCAGTCCTAATTATTTGATTTATTTAATTAAATGATTATTAAAATTGGTGAACAATAAAAATTAAACAATTAATGTTAATTAATCAATATAAATAGTGAAATTTATGAGAAATAATTTGGGCTCACTTTCCTAATTATTTTTCAAATAACCTTCCTTAAGAGGATTAATTAATACATTTAATAATTAAAGAATAATTAGAAAAATCAATGATAAAATATAAACAAAAATTTAAAAAAAAATGATTTAGATAAATCAAATATAATCCATTAATATCCCTTTATGTGTTTAATTGCATAAAGTCATTAAAGAAGTTATGATTATCCCATTGGTGTGGGATAACCATAAGAATATTTAACTTGGATTATTTTCTTCTTAAATTTAATTAACTCTTGAACATGAGCCTAATTGTATTAAACTCTCTTAGGTGCATTGCTAATTTTATTTTCTCAAAGCATATCATTGAAGGCTCATGTTCAAGTAGTTGATTAAATTTAAAAAGCTTAGGGAAGGGTAATTAAGTTGATGTGCTTAATGGCTTGAACCTAATCGACTCATAAAAATTCATTTAATTTTCATCTTTAAATATATGAAATCACCAACATGGGATGGGATATATCCTAAGTATAATTTCTCCTCATTAGGTTGTAACAACTTAAACATCAAAACTAAATCTTATAAGAACTTTGGTTAGTGTTGAGGAATGTTTATTTGGCTTGATTATCCTTACGACTTAATATGATTGAGTATGTTATGTTGTAACATTTAATATCCTTTTTTCAATTATTATTATAAATGTGCATGACATTTGTTTCATATGTTCATGTTTCAAAAAAAAAGAATAAAAAGAATATGATTACATTTAAGCTACATGTGTTAGATAAATATTATTATATGGTGTGGCTATTATCACTAATAAATCTCAAATTATTTTTGAAACTATAAGTTAATAACGAATTATGAAGTTTAAGTTAATGTTGGCTATAAATGTTTAATAAAATTTTCATTTAGTTATAACTTAAAGATAATAAATGATTATTTTATCTTTATGTTTCATGTGCATGTTTACATATATTTGAGTTAGCAAGTATATAACCCTAATTAATTTCTTTAAGTATCCTCAAGGAGGTCTTAAATAATCCCACTTCTTTGGTTTAACAATGACACTTACTTCATTAATTTCATTTATGTGTATGCATGTGCTAGAATTTGGGTAAAACTTTACCTTTTATGTCACTAAACTTTACATAAACAAAAGATTTATTTTTATATGACCTTTGCATGGTTTCCATTTCTATGATTGTGGATATATGTATATGTATTTGAATTGGCAAGTATATAGTCTGCACATCCCAAGAACTTGAGGCTTTAAGTAGCCTCAAGGAGGTCTTAGATAATCTCACTTTCCTCGTTTAACGACACATACTTGTTTAAATTTCTAATACATGTTTGCATATATTTAGCTTTGAAATAAAATCTTTCCTTTCTACTAAATTTATGCATTAATGATCATTAAGTGTGCAAATATGAATATGTATTGTATGTACAAATATATATATATATATATATATATATATAATTGAAGAAGTGTGTATGTTATTGATAATGACAAGAAGTAATGAAATGTTATGTGACTCAATTTCATTAATCCTAAGATACCTTTCATTTTTGAATAAGGTTCTTTAAAATATGTTCATAAGTGGTTCATCAAATAAACTAAAGCCATGATAATATACCTTTAGAAGATAACTTATGGTAGGGATGAAGGGGTGAAACCTCTTTCTTCTTTGTATAATAATTAGAAGTTAAGTATCAAATAAAATAAGAAAGTGTAAATTTAAAACCAATCAATTCTTTGAAAGATTTGAAGTGAAATCATCCCTAGTGATTAATTTAAATAATTCTAGAACTTTAGACAATCATACCCCTAAAGTTTAATTAAGAAACACCACACTAAGCCTTAACACATATATTAGAATGCTATGTCACTGATTCTAGTATTAAGTTAGATCGTTATATGTTATGATGATGTGTTTTATTTTATGATGTAATATTTTAGACTGGATGTTAGGATTGTTTGTGCGTAGACTGAATGTTAAGTCGTTAGTAGCTTAATGATATTTTATACAGGGGATTGTGCTAAAGGGGCCACTATAATAATGAATAAATATACATGTTCTTGCTTGCAAGTGCTGCTTATGCCCCTAAGTATAATCCAATTATGACAAGTTGGCTTGGCTACCCAAGTGTAGGGTGCTAAGTCCAAATATATGAAATATAATTGCTTAGCTTGTATGTTTGTATAGCTAACATCTATTTTGCAGGTGTAGTTAGATTTTATTTTTCACAAATATATAATTTTTGTAAAAGGATTAGGTTTAGTGCTATGAGAATTAGGATGAACAGTGACTATATGGCAAAGACCTGGGATGCCTTGTGAGGCCTGGAGCAAACTAATCTAAGGAGAAGAAAGAAGAGCACAAGATTGAAGACCCCCATAGCATTTATTTTAATTGTAATATTTAATTATAATCCGAGTTATATAAGGGTAAAGCTCAGCTACTCGATTTCTTTTCTTTTCTGGGGTGTACGCTGACACTCGACCGCATCAGCCTTTTATTCTTTTACAAAAATTTAAATATTTGATTATTTTATTTAGTTTATGTACTAGAAATGATATGATTTTTATAAGTTTCTTAAAGTGTGATGATTTGATGTGTGGCTTGGATGCGGTAGACTTTTTAGGATAAAATTAAATCTTCTATTCTCACTAATTAACTTATAACTAAATTTTAATATAGCTTACAACCTCATCTTAAAGCATGAGTTCATAATCAAGATAAATAAAATATTTAGCAACCCTTTAGCTGATATTATATATTATCACACTATGCATATCATATTGTGTCACTCTTGAATATGATGAATCTCCACTCTTGCATGATAGAGGATGTGCTTACCTTTGAGAATAATCCCTTGTAATGGAGAACACCTCCTCTATTTGATTTGGCTCATTATTTAATTTCATCATGCATACAGGCATAATTGTCCTAAGCCTTGGTTCAAAATAAATGTGTCAAAATAATCTAAAATTTGTAAATTTTTAACATTAGTCTAAATCATACTTGCATACCAAACATTATCTAGTCTTTTAGGGAGTGAGTTTAGGACCTTAGTCTCCTTTCTAATTAAATAATAACCTAGCTATTTTGCATCTACATAAGACCAGCCTACATGATTTTAAAGAGTAAGAGGTGTTAATTGGTACCCAAGCGGTTGTAAGTCCAGAAAAGTGGGGATGAGTTTATTCTCTCTTGTGGGGGGTAAGCCATTTTGTCTCATTTTTTCGATTAGACTTAGGTCGTGTTTCTAGCTTGTGCTAGAGCATTTTAAATTTAAGTTCTGAGGCTACTTATTTCTTTTGAGCTACGAGTATAAGTCCTCACCTCTTAGACGTTTTCATAATCTTGTATTGTTGGACTATAAGACCTAACATTCTAATAAGATTTCAACTTAGATAAAAGTAAATTCTCTCTTTCAAAAATATAAAGGCTCACTATAAGGTATATATATTGAAGCACCCACCTTGCTTCTTAATATCATGGGTGCTTCTTACTTAATCTCCTTTAGAATATGTAAATAAGTCTTTCTATTTGAACTTTCGCACTTGTTTTCTAAAAGTACCCAATCCTCTGATAGTTTAGCTTTGAAATCTTTGGAGATACTTATTGACTACTTTAATAGAGTGTTCTTGGGAAATGTCCATTTTCTAAAATATAATTAACTATGGTAGAGAATTAAAGAACTTAGCATAAAATAAATCTTGCTTTTACTTCTCCATATAAAGTAGAGGAAAGATCTTTAGTATATACGTAGACCCATCTGCCTTATAAGTCCTTATTAGGTGATTAGGTCTATTGTAGGGTGATATTTCTATATTTTGAGATAGTATATTATACCTTAATGTTGCATCCGATCACTTCAATAAGTACCCCCTTAGATCTACGTGGTGTCTCTACAACTCTAAATTAAAATACCACATCATGATAAGAAATTCTCTTATAATATCTATCTTCATTGTTCATGCAAGTCTAGAATTTTTAGTCTTTATTCTTCAATTAATATTTGATAAAATTACATTTGATTTAATGATAAAATAATTTTTATTTGGTATCTTAAGTTATCATTAACTTCAAAAAATATTATTCATTTGAATAGTTAAGATGTGGAATATCAAATTGCTTCAACTATTGCTAAAGTATTTCTTCAAGAGACATGAATGTATCTATCTTATGTTTAATTATGCACACTTATTACACATTACATTTGTTTTCATTCATATGTTTATTTTCATATCAATTAAAAATTATTTATTAGTTTATATTAAATATGAAGAGAATATCAAGCATGTTAAAGTTTAATTATTTTTATCATTTCATGTTCTATTCACTTTCGTACCTAATTAAGGGGGAGATTTTTTTTAACCTAACCAACTTTTATTTTATTGTAAAAGGGAGGACAAATATTAATCTTGATGTATATCATAAATGATGTTTGTTAGACTTTTAATTTCTCATATATGCATTTAGTGAGGGGGAGAAATATCTTTTTATTAGTATAATTATCCTTCACACTAATATTAATTTGTCATTATCAAATAGAAGGAGATTGTTGAGTATACACCTTATGTATCTCACCATTTAATTTAATGATAACAAATCTTGTGTAGTAAAGACAAATAATTTCCTTGTAGGATAAATTATCCACATAAATTATTATAATTTTTATTATTAATTTAAATTTTATTTGATGATATATATATATATATATATATATATATATATTTGGAGCTACTAATTATTTATTTTAAAGGTTTCAGAAAATTCACCAAACTTAGCATATTCAACTAAATTTGGAAAGTCAAATAAGCTAAATTAAGATAGTTTGGAATTCTTACTTGGATTTACAAAATAAGATAAATAAGAGCTCAATAATATAAAAATAATTTCTTAAATCTTTTCATATCATTTATTTTAATTTTTTTTTATATTTTATTTGCTCATTTTTAAATATTCTTGAAATTATCCTTTTGGATAATTTGACTACATGCATTGAATTAAGTCTTATCCATTGCATCTCAAAGTGAATTTAGTTTAGTTTCCACTTCATTGATTAAATTTTATACGTAGATTTAATTTTTATCCATTTATTTTAGCATGTAAATTTAATTATTCATTCATTTATCAAAATTATATATTTTTCTCTCTCTTATTATTATTTTTTCTCTCATATCAATAATTGCATTTGATTTTCATTTACCTTTATATTTGGCTGAATTTTTGATATTTTTGGCACGAGGAATTTTGTGCAGTTTACTCAATTTAATGACGTATTATTTATTTTATTTAATGGATTTTTACATTTTAAATTTATTTGAATTTTGAATTTGAATATTTTGAATATAAAATTGCATATTAACTTGATTCATTTCTAAATTTAGTTTATTTGTTTAAGGAATATTTTGATTAAACTTTTTTTTTGATGTGTTTTATTTAATTCACTTGATTGAATGCATTAATATTTTTTATATTCAAGAATTTTCAATTTTCAATTAATTTGAATTTTAAATTTTAAATCATGCCATTAATTATTTCTAAATTTATTTTATTTATTTTTGGCATGCTTAGGCCGGTCCCATATTTATTCTAATTGACTTAATTTAGTTTTATTTGAATTATTTTGATTTAATTCAAATTTAAAATCAGATGGCTTTGGATTTAATTCACTTTCTATTTTAAACTTTATATTTTTGATAATATTTCTCTAGTCGACCATAATTTATTTTTATTTAAATTTAAATTATGTTTAAAGTTTAAATTCCATCTTAACTAGTTTATCTTGGTTTTTAATTTCTTGAATATCATTAAATGGAGATTGGTTCATGCAAGGAAATTCTTGGCTCCCCCTTCATAATTGAATTTTGGATTTATTTTATTTCAACTTTTTTAAACACATTCCTTAATTAATCCCATGATAAATTAAAGTATTCAATTATGTCAAATGTATTTAAACATATTCCCTCCATGGTTGAATGTCCCACACTTGAATTAATTAAATTCAAATTTATTTATTTGAATTTTGAATTTGATTTAAATCCATTCCATATTTGTTTTTCCTCTCATTTTCCCCACTTGTTTCTTCTTTCCTTGGCCGAAATACGCATGGGTAAAACTCTATTTATAGAGTTGCTTTCATGACTTAATGCTCTCTTGTAGAAAATACTCTCTTTGATGAACTTCATTGCAAAAATTATTCAAGTGTTCAAGGCTAACCTCTCCTCTCTTGCTTTCATCATCAACTTTCTCAAGAGGAAATTTTTCATCACAATCAAGCCTTCATTTTATTTTGGAGAACTCTATTTCAAGTTATGTGTTCATACTTTAATTCATCCAAAAGACTTGAGTAAGATTGTTTCAAATTGTTTAATCAGTTGTGTTCATAATTTTGATGTGTTGTGTTGATTATAAAGGATTTATTTTAACATTGTCAAAGATTTTCTAACCTCTTTTTTAGATCATCTTTCAAGAGATTTGAATAATAAATATTAGTATATACTTATGTTTTGATTCCTAAAATCTTTGTGATTCTTACAACTTAGTGTGCTTAATATTTTCATCTTTTGAGTTGAATAAGAATGATTTGATTTGAGTTTTCTAAGTTAGTATAATCTCACCTTATTCTTCTTTTATGTTTAAAATAACTACAAGTTGTCATGGCTTTATGATAATCTTTGTTCGTCCTGGTTTCCAAAGCATACATCTTTCAAGTTATTTTAAACAATTATGTTTTTTTTTTTTATTTTGATGCTTTAATTTTGATTAAAAAAATTGTTATTAACATTATTGAAGATTTTCTAAAAGTTCTTTTCATTTATATTCTAAGTGATTTGAATAGTTCATCTTGCCTTGATTTGTATTTTATTTTATGAAATCATTCTCTTTTTATTTTTAGAATTATTATTTTTATAATTATTCATTTTCAAGATTTGCTTTATTTCTTTTTATGCAAGTGCATTAAAGGTTGATTTTTTTCTTGCATTTTGTTTCAAATTTGATTTAGGTTAAGATCATCTTCATAAGGCTTTCATAATTATTTGTTGATTCAAAGCTTTCACTTTATAAATCTTTGATTTTCCTACTTTGTGCAAGTTACTTCAAAGTCAAATTATTTTAAGCACTTTATAATAAATTATTTTCAAGTTCATATTTTCAAATTATCATTTCACTTTGTCCAAATATTTTTCAAAGATAATTTATTTCAAGAATTTTACATTAAGTTGTTAACATTGCATGCTTTATCATAAAAATACAGATAAAAGATTTAATATCTATCTTATTTGTCTTGTTATTGTTTAGTAGGCTTGAGTGCAAAAATTATTTTAAAATTGAGAGATAGATATCCACTTGTAATTTTCTTTTTCTTGTTTCTTAAAGTTGATGGGGTTGTACTTGCCCGATGCAAACAAATATATGAGATTCATTGTAATCTTGACATGATTATTGAATTTTTAATCAAGGTGACTATGTGTGGATATAACCAGATTTTTGAGTTTTGGTCGAACCATGTAAACAATTTGTGTGCCTCCTATTTTACTTTTTTGCATTTGATTTGGTTGATTACTTTATTCTTTACTTATAAATTATCTAATATACTTTGCAACTAACTTTTATACAAAGTTTTAAAAATTAAATTTTAATTTAAAAATCTTTTAAACACCTAATTCATACCCCTTCGCTCTCTTGGGTGTCATAACCTCTTAACTTCCAAGAGGTACGTGTTCAATATGAATGACCTATCAACGACCAAGTTAGCATGCCACTTGAAGTATATTTGTCAGTAGAACACTAAGCCAGAGTTAACTTTGTTGCATGAGGAGATAAAGCAACACGGAAAAGAGAATGAGTGAATAACACTAAAATGGACTCAACTTTCTAAGGCAAATAATGAGCTGAATAACACTATGACCTACCATGGTGGTTGGTCATAATCACTAACCATGGAGTGTTGGTCTTAATTGTCGACCATAGAGTGTTGATCTTAATTTGTAGTCGCCAACTATGGAGTGTTGTTCTTAGTCATCAATCATAGAGTGTTGATCTTAGTTTCCAACCACAGAGTATTGATCTTAATTTCCAACCATAAAGTGTTGGTTTTAGTCGCAACTGCGAAGTGTTAATCTTAGTCACTAATCATAGAGTGTTGATCTTAGTTTGGAGTTGCCAATCATGGGATGTTGGTCTTAATCACAAGCCACGAGTGTTGGTCTTAGTTTTATAGTTGACGATCACACGGAGTGTCGATCTTATACTTGAGATGCCAATAGAATGAAGTGCTAGTCTTTATAAGTATCCCCTTTTTGTGTGAAGCATTTATAGCGAGCGAGTGTTCACAATTTTATTTAATTTGAACTATCAAATTAACTTTAGTATACTCATGATAAGAATGGTTTTCCAAGCTTTTAGGTTCTCTATTTGAGCCTTATGTGGCTCACAATTGAAACTCATTACTTGGGCCAAAGATGGCTTATCGGGTGACCTAAATCAACACACAATTCCCCGAGTATTAACTCAGATTAATTCCATCGTGTGCACTAGCCTATTATTACTTGCCAGGCTTTTGGGCAAGTTAGTATTAAATTTATAATTTTGTATTTTACAATCATTCTTTAGATGAATAAGAAAATCAAAATGATTACTAAATAGTAAGTACAAAGTGCTTATCATATGGAAATAATTTTTTCAAGTCTTTCGAATTCTAAGTACAACGCATATCCTCTCCTGAGTGTGTTTGTAATCACTAAGCTCTCAGGATGACTTGTGTCTTCAAATGTAGTGCACATCCTAAGTGTAGGTAATTTTGTCCTGTGCATTTTGGTGAGCTGCAACATCCACCTTCTCTAATACTAAGTCGTCAGCCTTGAAGTTTTTCTCCTTGACATGGTGACTATAGTATTTGTCATTTACCTTTTTTTGGCTCTCCTTGCCTAAGTGATACATCAATTTCCAACTCTTCTAATAAGTCAAGTGTAGTTTCCCTGACCTCAGCATTTGAACTTTTCCACTTGTCAATTTACTAACATGACTCGATAGTGCCCCTACTCTTTGACTATGAAGTTTGTACTTAATTGGTAATATGTCTTCTATTTTGTGTGATATAATGAATGGTGTTTGATAATTGTTGATCTTGGAGCCATACTGAGTGCCCATAGTATAGCGAGTAAGGCATCTACCCACTTAGCTTTCACACCCTCGACCTTTTTAGCAAATTAAAGATCCTGTTATTTGTTGCTTCCACTTAACCATTACTCTAGGGATGATGCACTAATGCATACCTGAGTTGAATTCTTTCTGACTCATAGAATTTTTTCAATTACATGTATGAGAAATATGGGCCATTATCAATGATAATCTCCATCGATAGCCCATACCTTCAAATAATGTTAGTGCAATTAAAAGTTTAAACTATCTAGACAGTTATCTTGGCAAGTGACTTGGCTTTGATTTACTTGCTAAAGTGGTTAATCATAACGATTATGAATTTTTGTTGTATGTTGGCAATTGGCAAGGATCCCACGAACTCCATTTCTTAAATGACAGAAGGCATTGGACTTGGGATAGGCTGTAGAGGCTGTGGAAGCAACTATTGTAAAGGAGCAAACTTCTGATGCTATTCACATCTCTTGGTGAATTCTTGACATCCTTCATTAATGTGGGAAAGAAATATCCTTGTCATAGAATTTGATGGGCTAGGGTTCTTTCTCTTCAATGGCTTCCACATTCGCTAGAGTACTTTGCCCTACTCGCTTTCCCTCACACACCTCATATTTAGTGAAGTTGCTAATCTTTGAAATAACTCACTACCAATTAAGAGATACTTGAAACCTTGATCTTAAATTTATTTGGATCCTTAATTTTTCTTGTAGCTCCCTAGTTTGCAAGTATTTTTTTATGGGGTTGATCCAACTAGGTGAATCTTCATAATCTATTAACATAGACTCTTCTTCTTTTATGCTCGACTGGGCTAGTTAGAGGGTAAGATGCTCCCCAAGTTTGTTCACTCTTGATATTAGATTAGCAAGCTCATTCTAGTCTCTTGATACTTACTCAATTCTAAAGTATTCTAAACTCCCCATCTCTACCTTTACTTTGAGTAAAATTCTATACACCAACTCATCCAGCACATCATAATCCTGATATTGATCCAATTGATCATGAGCTGTGAGTTTAAATGGGCAATGATGTGTCAAGCACCAAGTCCTCTAGCGAAGCTAAGTCCTATGAGCGATGCTTTTTATTCAAATTGGTTATTTGTTACTTTGAAGCTAAACTTTATCGATTGAGCTATGGTATTTTCTATTGGACTTTTTAACACAATACTTGGTCTAATTTTGTGCTTACATGACGACCTATCTACATATAGATGCTGCATTGGTTCATGGTTGATTGGAACATTCTATGGGTTGTTGAAATCCATAAAAATTTTGACAAGTGCTTGGGTTTTTATCATAATTCTAGGCATGTATGATATGTCAAACTCACTCAACTATACCAACCATTTTAATATTCTCTAAGAGTGATCCGGCTTAGTCAGCACTAACTTCAGTAGATTACTAGTGATGACAACAATTGAGTAAGCCTGAAAATATGGTATAAGTTGATGTGTTGATATGATTAATGTGAGTGTGAGTTTTTTCATGATTAGGTAGTGTACCTTGGCACTCTTGATTGATTTGCTCATATAGGAGATTGGTTATCATTTTTCACCATCTTCTCTAATTAGGACTGAGTCTTTCCTAACTCTTAAATATGATAATAATATTTCTCTTTCCTTACGACTTTACAATAAAGGCTATGAAGCGAGTAAATTTTCAGTTCACCAAAAATTTTATTGCATTTAGGCATCCACTTGAACCTTTTTGTACCTTCAACATTTTGAAGAATATTGAACAGTGTTCTCCTACCTTAGAAATAAATTTGTTCAAGCTTGCAGGTCACCCTATGAGTCTTTGTACCTCCTTTATCATTCTTGGTGAATCTATGATAAGTATAGCTTTCACCTTATTAGGGTTCATTTTTATGCCTTTTGGGAAAATCAGAAACCCTGAGAGCCTTCCTTATCCTATGCCGAATGTGCACTTTAGAGGATTGAGGTGCATGTTGTATTTTCTCAAAGTGGTGAATGTCTCTTTTATGTCGTTAATGTGTTGTTCAAGCAACTTACTTTTAATTAGCAAGTCATCTACATTGATCACCATATTTCTACCTTTTTATTCCTTAAACACTTGATCCACCATTCTCTGATAAGTTGCTCATGCATTCTTCAGCCCAAAAGGATTACCCTATAACAATAAAGTCTCTCTCTAGTAATTAATGTCATTTTTTAGTCGACAGTATGCATTTGGAATTGAAAGTGGTGAATGTCTTTTTTATGTCATGAATGTATTATTCAAGTGACTTTTAATTAATAAGTCGTCCACATAAATAATCACATTTTCACCCTTTTGTTTCTTGAATAGTTGATCCACCATTCTCTAGTAAGTTGCTCACATATTCTTCAGCCTGAAAGGATTACCTTATAAAAAGTATTTTTCTTGTGATAAATGTTAGTTTTTTTAGTAAGCAGGATCCATTTAGATTTCATGATATTCTAAGAGAGCATCTAAGAAATTCATCACAGAGTAACCCATTGCTAAATCAATGAGTGCCTCTATTCTTAAGAGTAGATAGTTATCTTTTGAGCATACCGATTTAAGTTAGTGAAGTCCAAACACATCTTCTATTTATCATTATAATTTTGCACCATTACTACTTTTAATATCCACTCTGAATACTAGACTTCTTTGATGAAGCCGGCCTCGAGTAGCTTAGTGACTTCTTTGATTGGCTCGATGAGTAGGGCTATAGTTTTCCTTATTTTTCTACTTGATTGGCTGAGCGTCTTTTCTAATATTAAGCTTATGATAAGCAACATTGATGTTAACGCTGGGTATCTCAACATTAGTCCAAGCGAATACACCACTATCTTTTTTTTAAAGCTTGGTTTAAAGCTTCTTTTTACTGGCCACTAAGGCCTAAGCTAATTTTAATGACTCTCTTTAGATTCATCGTAGTCAGTATTTCTTCAATTTTCTCAATAATATCGACTCTAGTGCGAGCAACTTTTGGTTGCAATACTTTCTCTATTTGGTGAATCCCCCACTATTCATAAATAACATGCTCTAAATTGACTTAAGTTTTTTCAGTTGATGATCTATTTTCCTCCTACTTCAAACTTAACAACTACATGATAAGTTGAAATCATTGCTCTAAACGTGTTAAGCAATGGATAGCTAAATATGATGTTGTATCTAGCAAGTTCATCCATGACAACAAAATCAACCATTACAGTAAAGTTTTTATTTCCTTCTCCCCTAGTTACTGGGAGATTAATAACTCCCTTAGTTTCCCTTCTTTCTCCATAGAACCCATAGAGGGGTCTTCTTATAATGCATGCTTTGAACTTGTCAAGTTCATCTTACCACTTGAAAATGCTATTGACTGAGACTAGTGTCGATTAAGATGCTTCCAGTTTGATAGTTGGAAATTAAATCCATGATAATGACTATGTCATTATAAGGGTTGCCAATTGTAGGTCGATCCTTCTCTTAAAAACTTTCTAGTACAACTTGGTTACTCAGCGCTTATGCAATGCCCATTAAGTTAACAACTCTTATTCTAGTGCAACTTAGTTACTCGACGCTTGTGCAATTCCCATTAAGTTAACAACTCTTAGTCTAAGTCGCTTAATGCTTGTTCACCTTAATGACTCTTCATCTCTATTGGTTTTCTTTTTCTCTCTGAATAGAGAAAAGAAATGACACCACATAGAGTTTAGGAATATTTTATTTAGATGATTAAATATGGCATTAAGGAATAAACATATTATCTCGAAAGATAAACATGCTCTCCTGTAATGGATTCAATCATTTCAATAAAAGACTTCTAAGGCTAATGGGTCTTTCGTGTACCAGAGTATTTTCCCCTGAAATACATGGAAAAGTAGAACAAGATCAATTTTATCCTGGGATCCTGGTTCCCTATAAAGGCAAGCCTCTATAGTTAACTACATCTTAGGAAGGGTCTTTTCTTAAGAATACTCTCAATTAAAGAAATAAGTGGTTATTCCTAAAGACTACTAAGGTAGCTTTCAAAGAATTAATTTTTGGAAATTCAATTGGGAGAGGTCCAAATTGGAGAGAGTTATTTTTAAGAGTCAAATGGAAAGAGTAGGAAATGCCTATTGATCGGGATGCCCAGACATTTCATCTATCCTATGATTAGGCTTAAATTTGGAATTTAATTTTAAATTTTAAGTTATCATTTTCTTAGAAATCTAAGACTTAGATTCTAAAGACAAACTACGAAATGCCTGGGTTGAAGACTTATTCCTAAAAGGATGCCTCGTAACACCCAGGTGTCGAGTCGATGACCTAGTTCTATTCTTTAGAATCATTGGTCATTCTCTTCACTTGAAGGAACTAACCTATCCTTGACTCTTCTGGACTTACAACCTGCCTGGTGAAGGCTACCAGCTAACACCACATAATCACATTTTAAAACCATGAGGCTAAGTCATATGAATGCAAGATGGCTGGGTTGTTGCAATTTTAGGAAAGAAATCTATGAACCTAGACTTACTCCCTAATCCCTAAGATCATGTAAGGTATGAAGATGCATCTAACTAATGCATATTTTTTAGATTTTAATATTTTTTGACTCACGATTCATTTAGGCCATAAGGATACAATTTATGCCTAATGCGTGCAATTAAAAAAAGATCATGGGACAAATCAAAATAGAAGAAGGTGTACTTCCATCATAGGCTCTCAAAGGTCAAGCCTAGGAAAAGATGGAATTCCTTCATTAATCAAGAGTGAAACAATATGATTATGCATGACGTTCAGCTAAGGGGTTGCTACATATGTTATCTTGTTTTAATACCTAGGCCTTTATATGAAAATTATGAGTTGTATTTATTTTTATATTTCAGTTGATTTAGTTGGGTAGAAAATTTAGTTTATCCTATGATCCTACGTTCAGGAATACATCATAGAACAAACATAGCACAGAAAGAAACCAAAGAAAAGCATGTTATTTTTATTGTGCACCCAAAATAAATCAAGCCAAATTAAATTACATAAGAAAAGGCCAATGCATTGGGTTATTGTACACCTAAGAAAGAAAATTTGAAGTTCTACATTTATACAACCCTAGAACTACAAGTTTAAATCTATGGGTCTTCTTTCCGTGAAAGTCTCCTTCTTCGTGGACATCCATCCCAGGGGACCACTACACCATCTCCTTGGGTCACCGCTAATCCTAGACCCCATAGATCCTAACCTAATTCTAAGCTCAAATTTACATTTAAAATTTAAAGAAAATCCTAAGCCCTGCAAAATAGATGTTAGGAAATACACACATCACACCAAGCAGTTTATATTTTCCAAACATATGGGCTTCGCATTAGTTGCTTGCCAAGCCCACCTGTCCTATGGACTATGTTAAGGGATTTTTATCATCTACAAGCAAATGACAATTTTATGATTTATTTATTACAACAATCCCTTTAACATAGTCCCCTGCAGAAAATAATGTTAAATCTAGAAAGAACGCCCTAACATCCAGTCTAACGAATAAACAAGCTTAGGCATCCAGTCTAAAGCAATACACCACACAGACATTTGAAGCACATCATAATATATCACAAGAGATTAAAAGAAAATCACAGAATGATCTAATCTAGATCTAAGGTCTGTGACCTAAATAATCTAGTGTGTGTAGTAGTGGGGTTTGTGTGGTAAGACTTTGCTAGGCCTTTAAGTTTAAGTTTTGAAGTTTGAAATTTGAATTTTTTTAATTTTTCACCATTGGTTGGTTTCAATTCAAATGATTTAATGATTTAATTCATATTTTTATGTTCATTCTATTTGGTTAAAGTTGTATAGGTTTTCAAGAATGTGAAATAGAATGAATTTCATTTTTAGGTGAAACTCACTTTATTTTGCATCCTAAATCCTAATGAGGTTTCCAAAAGTCTAACTAAAATACTTAAGTATTTTAATTAATCCTTTTGATTTCATTTATGTCTAAATTTGATTTATGTTATTTCATTTATTTGAATTGCTTTGTTTGATTTAATTTATTTGATTTATTTTATTTTAAATTAAGTTATATAAATTTCATTTAATTTAGCTTATGTTATTTTAAGCAGTTTGATTTCAAATCATGGAGTTATAAGCTTAAGTTTTAAGTCCATTGATATAAATTAATATCTTAGGGTTATGCATGGTATTCTCAACCTAAAGTACTTAAGTTAATTCCTTGATCTGATTTGATTAATCTAGATTTTAAGTCCATTGTTTAAATTCATTAAATATTTCATTAAACTTAACTTAAGTTGTTTTAATTGTATTTGATTTTTCATTAAGTATTGATTTGCTTAAAATTTGATATTTGATTAGATTCTCGACTTAGAAAGTTTTAATGAATTGATATTTGTTTTATTGGTTCAATTTATTTGTTGATTTAATGAATTAATGATTATTCTTAATTATTATTTAGTTCATATTGACCTAGAGATTTGGAAATTCAAGAATTACAAATTTATAGACCAATTTGGTTTCAGATAATTATGACAAGTGGGGTTTCATGCCAATTTTATGTTCCTAAAGTTTCAATTTAATTAGAGATGTAATTAGGGTCTGATTAAGGTTTTAATTATTTCATTAAACATATATTAAGCTTAATTTATTAAGATTAATTAAAAGATTTTATTTTTTACTTATTCTTCATTGAAATACCTTTCCAATGAGGGTTTATTCATAATTTTTGGTTAACTAATTGATTTATTATGATTTAATTAAGTTTAGGTTATTTAATTGAATTATTTTATTCTTTTAATTACCTAATTGAGTTAATTAGTGATCTGTTAGGTTTATATAGGTTTTATTAGTATTCTGATATTAATTATATTGATTTAAGATTATTATATTAAAGTTTTCTAATTATTTTATTAAAGGGTAATTAAATTAATTTTTAAAGGTTAATACACATAAAATTTCAATTTCATTTGAATTCAGAGAATTAAATTCCCAAAATTTTATTTAAGGTGTGTTTTAAGATTAATTTCAATTCCCCAAAGTTTCAAATTAATTGGATTATTAATTTAAGATTAATTAAGGTTTAATTTGTTTTAATTAAACTTAAATTAAGGAAAAATAACCCAATATAAATTAGGGCTTTTAATTTTTATGGATTCCCCTCATCAAGTTGAATCCATAGAGCTTTTATTTATATTTTTTATGAATTTTCTTTGATTTTATATGAATTGTTGAATTTTTCTGAATTTATTTAAATTAATTAATCTATTTTTAACGGTTTTCAACGGTTTTTAAGTGACGAGTCCCCACGCTTTAGCTAAATCGAGCGGGATTGGTTTTGGACGAGATCGGGCGGTGATTCTGATCCCTGCGGGATCAAGATGCGTGTCGCACGTGAGTTGATCTGCGGATGATCCAGCGTCCGTCGCGGATCGGTCTGATCGCTCGCATTCCTAAAAGGGATTTAATCAAATTAACAGCCTAGATCTGGACCATCTGTTTCTTTTAAAAGAAACGAACGGTCTGGATTTCATCTCCCTTAAACCCTGCGGGAGCCATGGACCGTCCAACTTGTTTTGTTAATATCTTTTGATATACTTAACCAAATTGGATGATGTAAAGTGATACATGATCGTTGAAAGATCCTCTTTCAATCCATACAGCTTGATCTCACCAGAGAACATGCCTTGTATGGATACATACCATGGCTTTGAAGAAAAGGGGGGGGTTCAATAATGGTGTACCTTGATTTAGGGGATCTAAAGGCGAATCAATTGAAGTAGCCGATTCTTCAAGAGAAAGGCTTGCTTCAAAGGAATTGAGAGAATTCCTTGTGGTTTGATCACTAGCCCAAGCTTTGGATCCAAATTTCGGTTTTGATGGTTCCACTGGTTGAGAGCAGTTGGAGGAAAGGGGAGGTTTCGTTTTTGCTTCCGTTTTGGTGTGGGATGGTGTATGAGAGCTTATTCTTTTTTTTTTTTTTGGAAGTGTGTATATCTTCTTTTTTTTTTATGCTTGGCCGAAACCTCATATATCATTATTATTATTTTTTTTTCTTGGAGAAGCCAACTCTCTCTTGAAGGCAGCCTTCACTTGAAGGCAGCCATCACTTGAAGGAAGCCTTCACTTGAAGGCTGTGGGGATAATTTTTTTTTCTTCTCTTTTTCCATTTTTTATTTCTCATTCTTTTTTGTCATTTTGTTATTTAATTTTATTAATTAGGAAGGTTAATTAGCTCAGTAATCATGCTCAAGATAATTAATCTTCTTTACACATACATTGGTTAAGATGGTTTTGAATTTTCATTATTTTATGTTTTGTTTAACTCAACCCAAATTGGGTCATGTTGAGTCAAGCTTATTTTTTTTATGGGTCAAATGACCCATTTGACCTAACCGCACCAAATAAGGAGTTAGGTTATATCCTATTATCATTTCCATATGATTTAGGACAATTAGTTTGATGTTATTTTGATTTTTCTTCAATTTGAGTTCAATGTGGCTTATTTAAGTTATTTTGTTTTAAGAAATTTAATTTACTTAATCTAAGCCTTAAAGAACTCAAATTTATTTGTTATTATGATTAAAATTATTTATTTAATTTAATTTTTTAATATATATATATATATATATATATATATATATATATATATATATTGGTGATTTTATTTAGTCAAATTTTAGTGGGTTGACTTATTGACCAAGTGGGCCCACTTAAGTCAATTCTAGGTTAGGTTTGACTTTTAATCATTTTGGATTGATGATTATTGATTATTAAGTTGATTAGTTGATTTTGAATTTGGATGCTTGAGTTGATCCTACCTAAGATGAATATGTTAGATCCAACCCAAGGTGAATTCTCTAAGTCACTAGGCATAGTGTCCTAAGCATGCTAAATTAACCTCATCCAAAAATGAGGTCAACAATCTCCATCAAAGATAATAGATACAACACTAGCTATATGGATTGCAAAAGCTAGTGCAGGTTCATTACTTTTCTCAGTGACTTCCTTTCCCAGTCTTCTCATAAATTTCTTATGTTTTCTTGCTATGATGAGCTCCTCTACCAAACTCTTTAAGTGATGATACTCCTCCATATCGTAATCATGATCACAATGATAAGAACAATACCTCGAGTGATCATGAACTCCATCTACTTTTAGTGGTGGTAGTCACTTGAAGTAATCTTCATTTTGAACGGCCTATACTAACTCAACCATTAATATCAGCAACGATGTATTTAAAGTAAGCTACAAAAACTCATTATGCTAGTGGTGAGTTGGTATTTGAAATCAGGTCTATGTGTGTGGCCTGTCTTCTTGCCTAGTAAGTTGCCATCTTTTTTTATCCTATCTTTTAACTTGAAATTTATCCTTTGAGAGCCATTCTAAAGGTAACTTCTTTGCTAAATTCCTCTCGCAAGTCACCATCATTGGTTTGGAGACTTCATTATACTCCTCTAGTTTCACATTGCTATTCACCAACTCGAGCAATTCAGTCAATACCTTGGGTTGATAAAGTATATAAGCATACCTGAAAGAACCCTCATTAAGGCCCTGAGCTAGTATGGCTTGCATAATTATAGGTTCTAGATCTTTGACTTCCAATATATCACTTTGGAAACATGTGATGAAATTTTTTAGAGACTTGTTTACGCTTGTTAATTTTGGAGAAAAGCGTGGGAGCTCTTCGTAGGCTTCTATGTAATGTTGAAATGAGTAAGAAATATTTTTTCAAATTATATATAAAAAAGTGATGACTCGCATTAGTAACGTGAGAATCATCTGAGGGTCGACTATTTGAAGGGAGTGAATATTAGTCAGCACTTCATTGCATCATCCAAATCTAGTAATGATGTGGTTGATTCAAAGTAGGCTACATGATTGACGAGATTGGTGTGAATCTTATAAGATTTCAAATAAAAAATTTTAAACTTCTATGGAGGGCGAACTTTAGTGATCCTTTTGAAACATGAATTGGTGGGATTGTTATTTGTCCGATCATCTCTAGTGTTCTCCTCTTCACTCACTTGATAAGATTCATTATCAAAGCTGACCAATCTTGACTGCTCTCTTTTTAATTACTGAGCTTGGCGAGTTGCTAATATGGAAGACCTTTTATGGTCTTTGATCCTCATACTCTCATTCTTCACCATTTTCATAGCTTCTTGAACTAAGCAAGTAATTTTAACTTTCATATTCTTATGGTCTTGTTGCATGAGGAATTGTTGAGCACCCGACCCCATCCCCATTGAGTTGTTGCTTAATGAATGGCCTACTTCACTAAGTCCCTAACTTTTGGTTCTTGGCCTCATCCATTATCACCGCAAAAAAAATGTTGGATACAAATTTATCCATTGAGTAAAGCAAAACCTTTTAGTCGCTAGGGAGAAGGGGCCAAGCCTAGTAGAATTGTAGCAAAGAAATAAATTAATGAAAGAAAACTGCAAGTTAATAGAATCCACTATGTCAATAACTACTTACATGGATCTCTCTCTCTCTTTGACACATACTCTTAAATAATATACAATGAGCTCAACCCTCCTTAAATTTCCCCTCTTTTTATAGGATTGAGGGGCGACTACATGAGGAAAGTGCACATCAGCTAAGTCAGTTATATGAGAGAATGAGACTTGTCCATGAGAGGCAACAATGATATATCAAGTCATTTGGGTATAATTATTAATGTTCAAATATGATTTGATATGTATCCAATAGTAGTCAGCCACATGTGGGAGGTTGATACTGGATGTTGGCCCACTAGCTTAGATATTCTTGTCTTGCATTTGCTAAGCTAGCTAGAGTCTTCCCATATGAGGCGAGTTGTTGAGCTTTGACTATATGACTGATGACCATTTCTTGTATTCGCCTTGCTTACAATAAATCTTCATAAGCAAATGATTTTCTTGTATAGATTTCTTCCCATACTATCATAAGCTTTCATGTAGGATTCTCACTGGTTATGAGTACCCGTCGAATGTAGTTGCACATCTTTTATATACATGAACATTTTTCTAATCAGAATTTTTTATTTGAAACTTGTTTGAACTTGGCTTGAACAAGATTAAAACATATAATATGAGTTTTAAAATTTATTATGAGCATCATATCATCATTTAAAGTTCATTTTCAATCTTAAGTATCTAACATAATGATTGAATCTCTTGTTTGAATGTGGTTATCAAATCAAACCTCCTTCTCCTTCCTATAATCACCTAACAAGATTGCAAGCATTAGAGTGGCTTGTAAATGCCTCTAGTTCAAGTAAAAAAATTAACTTTAAAGAGATGTTGGATCACAATAATGAAGAAGATATATAACATAAGGAAATACACGAGGGACTATCCCTCCTAATAAAACAATAAGCATATTTTTATCAAAAATAGACTTTGAGGCAATTTTCTTTAAAAATATATAAAAAAATTTCAAGTCAAATTATATATTCCAAAGCATATAAAGTTATATTTTTTATAAATAAGTTTGATTTAATTTGTTGAGATTACTGAATTACATAATATGGTTAATACTCATATATTTATTAAATCATATAATTAAAAGATCTCAATTTAATTTTTGTTTATTTAAAATCTATTTAAAATGATTACTTATTATTTATTTGATTAATTTATATTTCAATTTGAAATAAAATATATTTGATAGTACTAGTTATTTTTAAAAATATTTTAAAATAATTTTTGGATATTTTGAATATTTTTAAAAATAATATGATTTACTTTTAAAAAGAAAAGAAATAAAATTTTATTATATAATTTTTTGAAAATTATAAAAAAATATATAAATAAATTAATCACAAATAAATAATTAGTTTTAAGAAAAAAATATTTTAAATTATTTATAAAATTTTTTATAACACAAAATTCTTATATATTTATATATCTAATATCTAAAATTTGATATACACAAGTATAATTTTGTTTAAAAAAAAGTTACTTTTATTTTTATTTTTATATAGTATTAAAAAGTTAATTATATATAGAAAAATATTAAAAGTTAGATATTAGATATATATAAATATATAAAATTGTTAAATGCGCCGAGTTATTTTTCCCTGTGATTTGACTTACCAATTGATTTCAGATGACCACGTCAAGCAACCAATTAGAACCCGCCCTTCCGTTTTCATCTAATAAAACTACACCACGTCAGCCAAGAAACGCTGTCGAATGTTGCAGCACCTATTACGGCATTTCTTTATCATCGCTTTGAATTGAGTCGTTCTGCGACCAGAACTCTGTTCTCGTTCCCGCCGTTCTTTCCATAAACTCCATCCTTTGCGGCATCCAACGGTTCCGGCTGCCGGATCCGGCTGTGCGGCACGATCCTTTTCCACACTCCGATCATGGAGATTCCCATCGGTGCCCCTCGTGTTCTAGTCTTGGCCTTCTGTGTCGCTGGCATCTGGGCCTCCTATATATATCAAGGCGTTCTCCAGGAGACCGTGTAAGCTTTCCCGTTCTCTTCTCTACTTTTTTTTTTTTTTTTGGGACATTTGAGGGAATTTAATTGCAAATTTACACACATCGCATATTTGAACTCAAGACCTTGACAGCCTAAGCTCTCAACCATTATGCTAAGCCTTGCCCCGTTCTCTGCTCTAATCCGTTCATTACAAACTTTGGTATTAGGGTTCCTAATGTTTCTTGGTTTCTTGATCAGATCTACTAAGTGCTTTGGACCGGATGGGAAGCGCTTCGAGCACCTTGCGTTCCTGAATCTCGCTCAAAATGTGGTTTGTTTTGTCTGGTCGTTAATGAGTGAGTTTCCATTGCTTAAATTCCTGTCGTTAACTTTGAATGGGGAATTCATTGGGTTGTATTTTGACAGTGATTAAGCTTTTTTCAAGGAGATCTGTTGGTGGAGCTCCAACGTGGAGCTATTGGAGCGCCAGTATCACCAATACTATTGGTCCAGCCATGGGGATTGAGGCCCTCAAGTACATAAGTTACCCTGCTCAGGTATGCCTTGACATTGAAGTTTTCCTTGGTGTATGCTTTTTGCTGATGACATTCTTCTTGTTGATAAGACTAGAGAGGGAGTCCAAGAGAAACTTGAATTATGGAGGTCAACCATAGAGTCTAAAGGTTTTCGTTTAAGTAGATCTAAAACTGAATATATGAAGTGTAATTTTAGTTGTAGAAGTTCTAATGATAGTGTTGTGACATTAGGTGAATAAATCATTAATAAGAGCGAGAGATTCAGATATCTAGGCTCTATTGTTCAAAATGATGGTGAAATAGATGGAGATGTTATTAGTAGAATTCAAGTTGGATGGTTGAAGTGGAGGAATGCATCCGGCTGTGATAGAAAAGTACTAACTTAAAAGGAAAATTTTATAAGATGATAAGACTGAATGATTTATGGTGAATGTTTAATAAAAGAGAAGCATAAGATTAAGTTATGTGTTGCAGACATGAGGATGCTCATGTGGATGAGTGGCTTTACTCTTAGAGATAAAATGCTAAATGAGTATGTTTGAGAAAAGTTGAGTAGGATAAGATTAGAAAAGAGTCGCCTTAAATGGTTTACCACATAAAAGAGTCGTCATCGATGACCCGGCTAGGAGAGTAGATGCATTAGATTTGCCTTTATATTAAGAAAGGTAGAGACCTAAAATGACTTGGTTAAGATGTATAAAAATGACCTTAGTATACTTGAATTAAATGAGAATTTGACACATAATAACACAATGGAGACGGGATTCATTAACCCCACTTAGTGGGATAAAGGCTTGTTGTTGTTGTTGTAAATTGGAAAAGGAGATATCCATTTGTCATTGTTCAATAAAAAGTTATAGCAAATTGACATCTTCGGTTGATACAATGCTAATTAATTCGGAACTGTTTAGGTATTCCATCCTATTTTTACTTTTTAATTAGTACCCTTAACTTGCAAGCCTGATGCTGAAAGATCAATTTTTTTTTAATTATAATATGCAATACCCTTCAAAGCGTCTCCATATGTATGGTTCAATCAAAGGGGTTTCCCTGATATGTCTCAATGTTTGGGCTCTCTTGTATTGTCATGCAAAGTAGCTTTATAAGTTAGCATTTTTTTTTTAAATACAAGTAATTGTAAAACCATTACCATTATTTGATTGCGCTGCCATGCAAAGAATGACACCAGCCAATTTATGGTTAATCTATTTCTTCCAAGGTTTCACCTTAAATTGTTTAATATTATTTTTGTTTATAGTTCTTTAGAAGATAAAATGATGCATGTGTGATAGATTAACTATCTTGGGTCATTATATTAAAGAATGAAGGTATAATTGAAAATATAATTTTTAGATGTAGGACAAGTTGGCTAAATTACATATGTGCTTCAGGAATATTACATGATAAGAGAAAATTGTAGAGGCTTAATGGTAAATTTTATGAAACTGCAACTTGGTTGATTATATTATGGATACAAGTGTTTGGCTGTAAAAAAAATCATTGATACATAAGTTAAGCATGATGAACTGTGAATATTAAGTTGGATGTATGAGAAAACTAAGAAGAAAAAATTTAATAAATGATTTTTTTAGAAGAATGATTTGATGACATCTATTGGAAGAGAAGATAATTTAAAATAAGCTAGAGTGATTTGAACATAATCAATGAAGATTTAACAATGCACCACTTTGCAATTCATATAAAATTGTTGTTGGAAATTAGGAAAACAAAGGGGGAGACCCAATGTAAAATAGATGGAATTCGTTAAAAATAATTTCCGAATAATGGATTTAATTCCTCAAGCAACACTTCACAAATTTAGTAATTGAGGATTTATAGGGCAGCACCAAATAGTGGGATAAGGCTAATGAAGATGGTAACAATGACCTCTTCTATAGATTTTGATAAGAGTCACGTTGAATGAATATATGCTACACTCAGTTTACTTCTGAATGTACTAGAGGAATTATTTTTATCTTAGTTCGTGTAAGCCAAAGAACTGAAACCAGCTTTACTTGAATAAATTTTCTAGAAAAATTGATGAGAATAGCTATGTTTAGTTTGAAAAAACCACCTAATGTGGGCTCACCGTGAGTAATCCCTGAATCTACTTTTGAAAGTTGCATTGGGATTTCTTTTCTTTTGTTGAGTTTCAGGTAGGTCTGCAAGATGATGACCTAACTTGATAGCTGCATTTTCCTATATTATTGAATCCTTTTGTCTGTGCTGTCTATTTGGGGCTCCCGAGCCTTGGAATAAGAATCAGCTGTTTGAGTTTCATATATCAGAAGAAGCAATGCAGTTAAGAGAAGCTAGGAATTTTTTTTATTTGACCCTGTAGGTAAATTGAAGAATTCACGCACAGCTTGTTTTTAGTGCATTAATGTTGGATTTTTTTTCTTTGTAAAATAGATGAAATTGTTTCATAAGACTAGTCTTTACTACAGAAAACTTTATTCTTGTTTTCTCTGTGAGGAATTTTTCTTTAAGAAGTATGTTGGCTACCATACACTGTTTTTTTTTTTTTCCTGAAAACTACCAAACTGGAAGTCAGTCCTAAGGATTTTTTTCTTTGCATGCTTTAGCCAAGTACATGGGTTTAGGAGTGAAGCCTGTTTATAAATGATAGTATAATACCAAGTGTTTTTTTTTTTGATATTTTTCTTGGATGAAAAAAATTTATTGTGGTTCCTATGTACTATGGTGTAACTCAACCAAAAATAGTTTCACTGAAGTTCAATGTTATATTTACTTTTTGCAGAGTACTTTTTGTTAAAATCCATGAAATTATGCCATTTTTTACTTTGCTTTATGCGTAGGTGCTGGCAAAGTCATCAAAGATGATTCCAGGTGAGATTACTAATGCCAATAACACTTTCATCAACTCTCTGTAGGTTTTTTAGTTTGGAATTAACACGTTTCACTAGTTTTTCAAGATTTTAATTTTAACTGAAATAAGATATTAACATTCTGTCATAACTGTCATATTCAATACTATCCCTGAGGCACATTTATATTGGTACCATTCTTATACATGTTATTCACGCTTTTCAAAAGAAAAGAAAAGAGAAGAAAAAAAAAGAGAAGAAAAAAAAAGAGAAGAAAAAAAAAGTTGTTATTTATGCTCGGAACATCATACTTTCAAGCATATTTTGTTGGTAGCCTTTTTCTTCCAGCTTCTTGTTCATTAAAATGGTTTATTATCGAAAATTGAAATAGCTTATGGCAGTTATTCCGAATTTTTTTCTATATTGAAATATCTCCTGCCCGCAGTATCTTAAATGATGGAACGTGAATGTGCTTCAAGCTTGATAAAAATTAATGTGAAATTGTGAATCATTCTGTATGTTTGGCTTTTGGAAATGATGTTCATCTTCATGTGGGTCATTATTTTATTTGTGCTTTTAAGTTTCGGTTCATTTTTTTTAATTTGGAGTCTTTATATTCAATTTAACTTCCCTAATTGTTAAAGCAACTCCGTCATGCAGGGGTTTTCCTGTTTTACAATCTATTTGTTACTTATTAGTTAAATAATGATTGGCTAGCATCTCAACTACAGATTGTTGTGGGATTATATACTTAAGCTTGTGATGATTTCTTTTTAGCCCCGTCATCTAAATTGGTTGTTAGAAATTGAACATCACTCATCAGTTTACCTTTTATTTCAAGTATTCATTACCTTACATTTGTTCTTGTTTTTCTAGGCACATTTCTTAGACTTAAATCCTTTCACAGCTGTTCTAGCACATATACTAGACATGTATATGCATCATCTCAACTTTTGCAAGTATACTAAGAATATTCAAGTATTCTCATGTTTCGATTCAAGATTGATAGTCATTTACATGCACTCAAACTACATATTTTGACTCTTCAGTTTAGCACATCCATCATATTTGATGTTTGTATGTCACTTATATTTTTTTTCAGTTGATCATGTCACATATGCTAAATGGCCTATTAGTTGTGATTTATTTTTTGACTCATATATTAAGGTGTCATATGTACTTGATATATTTGAGTTTATTTCTTCTAGTCTAGTCTACTTCAGATTTGCGAGATGCCTGCCGCATGCATCATAAGAAATCTCTTCCTTAGCACATCCTAATAAGTCACATTGACTTTGTGGAGTAGACATTACCCATCTTGTTGACCAAATTGATTGCGATCAAAGGCGAAGAAATTCTAGAGATCATGTGAGATCATATTTTCATTGGTGACGTACACATCACTTTGCGAACTTGATGACCACTTGTTGGCTATTGTAATGATTGGCATAGTTTAAGCATCATTAGATGAGATGCGTCTCAAGTGTCATCAATTTACTAGCTTTTAGACATTTAATTAATGTAATATTGCTAAAATCTATGAACTCAATTTTTTACTCGATATGTGATCACTCGACATTTGATTCAATTGACTGAGCTTGACTTAATTTGCATGTGACATTCAAAAATTTTGGGTTGAATATGAAATTAAATGATACATGCATGAATGCATACATACATATACTTCGATATTTTAAAAAACACACTTAAATTAAGAAAATCTGAAATTAAAAATTTGGGGCAGGTTTTTACAAATGCTACATTTGTTTCAAAGAAGCAATAACTTTAACGTCTTTTTTTTTAGGGTTGTGGCATATCTTAACTCATGTCTCTATAATCTTCCCAAAATAGCATTCTCTTTTATTTATTTATTTTATTTTTTTTGAACGTCTCTACTTAAGTTGCCTATCTACTTAAAATATTGCACAATAAACACTCATCCCTTTTTTAATAATTTCCCTCTGTCATAGTGCCTTAGCCACACAAGCATAATTCATCTTCATTGAATTTGTTGTCACTTTATATGCATGCAAGGCTACCTCTGCCATCATGCCTCAAACTCACTTTTGCATTGCCTACTTATGCAATTCTACTTATGCAATTGAGCATAACATGTCATTCACACAATCCTCCATGCACCCAATTCATGTATCCAACACTGCAGCCTCTTGTCATTCTATAACGTCCAGGTCACACGAGATACCTCTTGCATGGTTCCATATCCAATGCACCCACATGCGCAAAGACAACCAGTGCCTATATCTTGACTCACTTTCTCATAATTGCTGCATGCCACTTGTCTCGATCGTGCTAATCCAAGCAAACATGTACTAGCTCTCTCCTATGTGCCATTCACACACATCCTTCACTTTATTCCACCCATAATGCATTTGCGACCTCATGACATCACTAACATGGAAAACAATCCCTCATACCCTACTTCCTAAGCACCCTTAACACTTGGGCATTCATTATTAACATCACACATATGATTATGCCCAATAGAAATAGCCATGCTCTCTCCAACTTATGCAACAAATAATTGAGTCCACTAAAATTGTGTCGACAAGCTTTGCTTGCTTATAGCTTGCTGCCCTGGCATGCCTCTTACTATCATTTACTAAGAGTGTGTTGTACACATTGATGGTCTTGCTTATTGCAATGCGCACAAGGATATTGACCTCAAATTCTTCAATGGTACTTGAATTTTTTTTTTGTCATCAACCACCTACAAGAATCTTGTTTGACTCACCTCTCAATCTATAAGAGGGATAATTAGAATCAATAATAATAGGTGGGGTGGAGTTTGTGCATGCATGTCTAGATTTTAGGACTTTTCTAGAGTATTATATTGTTTACTTTCTTTGAATTACATAATTTTAAATGTTGTTGTTGATCTCTAAGCATATTTCATAAGTAAAATCAAGCATGCATTATGAAATCAACATATATTAGGTGCGAAGACATGCAAATTGAAGTTAAAACCTCTTGATTATGATCAAAGTCAGTCGAAACATTATCAATTCGGAAAATAAATAGCGTTGGTGATGAAGCTCATCGCGTTGGTTAATAATTGATCAATTGAGCAAAATCATTTTTAAATATAATTGCATGCATTTTGAGGTTGGGGAGCTTCGATGACATCAAATGATCTCTGTTTGAGAAATAGATTGCGCCGATGCCGCCGAAACATCAAAATATATCAAACAAGACCTTCCGTGATCAATTCAAATGACTTTGTGCGAATGTCGAGCCAGTCAATAATGCAACGTCAAGTGAATTAAGCTCGAATTCACTTTAATAGTTTAGGGTTTAGGGTTTAGGGTTGGAGTGACTAGCACCAAGTAATTTTAGGGTTGGAGTGACTCATACGCTTCGATGATAACCCTAAATATCAAAACATGCAAGTCAATTACTTGGTGCTAGTCACTCCAACCCTAAAATTAACCAAACCATTTGTAATTTACTCTCGTAATTGTTTCATCTCCTCAGCTCCTCCATCATGAGGCTCTAAGTCTACATTTTCTTGATTAAGTTTTAACATTAATTGTCTTATTCGAAACTCATACGCTTACGGTGGAATGTATGACTGATCTTCATCTACACTATTAAATTCAACATCATTTCGCGAAGGAAGTCGTCTGATGAAATTGTTTAGAGCCATCGTAGCTGCTACTATTTTAACCTATTTTTTGAAAGAGTATGCGGGCATATCACGTAGTATAATCCACTTTTTCTTCGAAACTTCAAATGCTTATTCAATGACACCACATAGTGCTGAGTGTCGATTTATTAAACATTTCTTCTTTCTTTGAATCACATTACTGCTCCTTTCAAAATCTGATATATGATATTTCGTACCAAGATATGGTTTAAGGAACCCTCATTGCATTAGGTATCCAGAATCAACAAAGTAGTATTTACTTGTTTAAAATAACAATAATGATGATTGTGACACTTATTCAATATTAATAAAGAAGTGCAATTACAACTAATCTAAAGAGGGAATAAAAAAGTTATATGGCAGGTGTTGCATTACAAATTTAAATATATAATTGTCATGTGCACTTCTTTCCCATCCGCCATCAATGAATGTGAAGCACATATTAAAGTCACATGCTACCATTATATTCTAAGTGGGTGACTCACAACAACCAATATATGTAATCTTTTTATTATTTGGGATATGAGCATCAATATGTGGCCCATCTATAGCTCCAATACACTAGACGTAGAAATTGTGCTCGTTTTCTTTTTTGACAAACTTTTAGGATGTGAGACCTGTTAATGCTTGGACTGGCTTGGTTCAGCACGTGAATCAGAACAATGTGTAAACTCATCAGCACGATCATCTAATGTATATAAATGGTTAGACTTGCATTGTATTTCTTCATGGACCACTTCGTCCATGAATGAACACCAGTTGCAACAACACCACTAAACATCTGATCTAGCTTTTCTTCCAACTTCGGATCAATGCCACAATATCAAAACTTTTTAGCATTAGGTACCATCTACAGTTGAACATAAATGACTTTCAGTATTTTTATACATAAATATGATTATAAAGTACACAATAAATGAACCAAATTACAACAAATATCTTACCTGTGGCTTTTATCGCTACTACTCATCGGAGGCATCAATAGTCTTCTTTCTAAAATCCTAACCTAGACCTATTGATCTTTGTTTTAACTCATTCCATAATTTCCAATCCTTCAGCTAATCCTATTTATTTTTTAGTTGTATTATATCATATCATCTTCCAGTACTTTCTTTAAATTTATTTGTTATGTTCACTTAACCCTTCCTATTAAAGTGAGTTGTTGGTCAATTTCCTAACTCAACCTCCGTTAGGCAAATATCACAAAATATCATTTTAACATCTCGCTTCTAAGTGACACTCAATTCACCATCTCTAAGGACTCCCATCTCGATTTACTAAACAAAATAAATGAAGATATACAAATTATCGAATGAAATTCAAAGCTCTTCTTATGTACTTCCAATAATACTGGGCACATACACATGCATTTTTTGTACAAACAACAACATAAGAATAGGTCAATCGAACAATCAACATAACAAACTCAATAAAATAACTTGTGAGCATTCTCTTGCTATTAAATCCAAACCCAGTAGAATGCACTTTATATTAAAATCCTAAATGCACAAATACATGTGCCCAATAATATGTATAAGGTAGAAAGAATGAATCAATACCATAAGCATAAGTAATAAATAATAATCACAAAGATGGAAAAGATAGAACACCTTCTTCCAAAAAGAAAAAGTGGAATAAAGTTTCACATATTATAATTATTTTGATCTATGAGAAGTAGGCACATAAAGCTTCATTGTGGTTTTAAACAATAGAGAAAGAAAGAAAAGAAGTAACATAACCTCACCAAGTAATATGACAGCCCTCGAAGAGCAAATTGAAGCTCAATATAGCAATTGTATTCTCAAGCTCAAAGAGGATTGTATTCTGAAGCTTATATTTTGAGCTAAAAGAAGTAAAATAAAGCTTAAAATTTTCATCAATTGCTACATATTAATCAAAACTTATCATCTCATTAACATCGATCTATGAGAAGTAGGCATATAAAAAGTTCAACATGTTCTCATTCTAGGAAAAAGCGGAGAAAAAAAAAATAGAAATTACCGTTAATGGTTTTATCATAAGCCACTTCAATATCAACCAATTAACCAAAGAATCCAAAAGAACAGTTAAAGGAGACCATGGAAAACATTATCAGTGAAATAGTGAGTTCAGATGACTCTTAAGAGCACCAACAACATTTGGATTAATTAAGCATCGACAACAAACTTCAAGCATCCCAACGTAATGAGACAAAAATGCAAGCATCCCAACAACAAATTCATAAGGTTCATATCAGTTTTTGCTTCAAGCTTGGTGTTCTTGTAACCAAACCCCAAGCTTCTCTTCTTACTTCACCTTAGATTCTTTCCAAAAATTTCTTATCAACAAGTCCTAACATAAGCTTCCACATTAACAATTAAAACCCAGTTACTCTCGTCAACATAGAAATGCAACAAGTTCTTGAATCCACAAAGTTCAGCTTCATATTTACTATGTTTTGAGAAAAGAATATATTGTCATCAATTGCAAGTTATAAGAAATCGATACTCCCAACAGATGGACAACATTCCAAAGTTAGGAAATGAAAAGGGCCCGACATAAAACCTAGAAGTATAACGCAATGAGAATGACTTGCTATAGGAAGTGATCCGATGTGTATTCATCAAATGGGAAACTAAGCTTCCACCAAAAATGGTTCAACATAGATAGAAGGATGAACATGAACATTCTATACCATCCCTTACACAATGGTTTTATCAAACATAAAAAATATTCTCTAGATCTAAATGAGAATAAGGTGAAGCATCCTGTAATTGTTGCAAACCCCCTAAAAAAAGAGGTCGAAATATATAGATCCCCCTAATCTGATGTTTATAGCTCAGCCCGAAACCAAAAAAATAAATTTATAAACAAATTAAGCAATGCTCACTTGCAATATGTTTCTTCCTGTAATTGTTCCTACTAAAAGAAGTACTCGCGCGGTGTTCTAACGTGGCGAGGAAATTGTGTTTGGATTTTTTGTGCAGGTGTATTTGAAGGTCTATGCACATTTTTCGAGGGCTGCAAATGAACTGAGCTGAGCCGAGCAAGTGCATTTTCGAGTTCAAGCTTGTTTGGCATTATTGAGCTCAAGCTCAATTTGAGTTTTTTAGGATGGTGTTTAAGCTTGAGCTTGTTTATCATTATTGTGCTCGAGCTTAATTTGAGTTGGTTTAAGAGCTCAATTCAAATTAGATTATCAAGCCTATTAACGACTAGCTCATTTAATGAAATAAATGAGTTTTAATCAAACTTTAATCGAGCTTGTTCATGAGCAACTTGTTGAGAAATGTACATGAGCTGAATTAATTAACGCTTATGAAACCTAAAAAAATAAATAATTAAATAATACTATTCACAAACAAGCCTTAATTGAACTCCTTAATGAGCTTTAAATGATACTATTCATGAACATAAATGAACTGAATGACAATCTATTCAAGGTTGTTCATTTTGCAATTGAGTATTTACAAAAATATTGAAGCTAGTTTGAGTAGTTGATCAAATGATCATGAACAATCTCTAATCAAGTCAAGCCACGAGTAGCTTGTTGAACGCTCGGTTCATTTGCAGCCTTACGCATTTTTTAGTGCAACGGGTATGCAAATTTTTGGTTGGGATGTTTTATGACACTACCACCTTCTTCCTTTCTTGGCAAGATAGCCCCATATGGAGATATGTGATGTCGTGAGGTCAGACATTGATAAATGACTTAGACCTAAAAGAATGAACTAATAAAAGGATTACTAAATTTGAAATTGAAATTGAATAGAAAAACCAAATGAACTTACAATAAATAATTAAATGAAGCCAAACTAGTTTAAATTATGAGCGAAATCCTCGTGAATGCCTTGAACTCATAATAACTCTCACAAAGATTCAAAGGGAAGGAAAAAAATAAATTTGAGAGGGAGTACCCCTCTATTGATAATTGATTTTGGGTTTCCTGTTAAAGAAAATATGATAAATATAGGACATAAAAATAATGGGATTCATTGAATGATAAGCCATCAAAATTGAAGAAATGTATTGAATGGCAAGTTAGGGGATGATGAGACTTTCGATAAATCTTATATTCATTATAAGGGATCATCCTGATTCAACCTAAATTCTTTCAAATGAAATAAGTTTGTGCACATATTCTGAGATAACCATTCCCCATTCAATTTAAGTGCTTTGATATACATACAAATGTTCAAATGAGACGAATTTCATGCATTCCTTATGAGGTGATATTTCACTTGTTTTAAATTTGTGCAAGCTTTCAAATGTATCAATATGATACATTCACACATTATGAGATAACCCCATTTTAAATCTCATTGCATTGATATATGTGTGAAAAGATTTAAAGATGTAATGTGGCACATACTTCAAAGCAACTTTATATTCAAATTAAATACCTCAAAATTTCTGCGAACAATTTAAATTGAGGTATTTTGAGTAAGCATCACACATCCAATCCAATTGCCCCTGATATGCATACAAATATTCAAATGAAGATGAACTTCATGCAAGATTTATGATGCATTATTTTGCTTGATTCAAATTTTCATTGATTTATGCATATATCTGAAAGAGTTAAATTCTTACTCATATTATGAGATAATCTCACATTCAATCCACACTTTTGAAATAAGTGCAAATATTTGAATGAAATTGAATTTATTGCATACATTTTCAAGGTGATGTTACGGTTTATTCAATTACTTTAAAATTAATATATGTTGTCAAATGTATGAGTAAAATATTTACATCCATTACGAGATGATTTTATGTTCGATCTCATTGCATCGAAATGCATGTAAAGAACATAAATGTTGAAATAGTGCATTCATTATAAAGTAACATAACATCTAAACTTGATGTTTTGAAACTCATGCAACTAACTTAAAATGAAGTATTCAGATGTATTTTGAAGAAATTCTTAAGTTCAATTTTAAACACATCGAGGCTTAGCTTTACGAGATGAATTAGCAAATATGTGCAATTATTTAAAATCCAAATCACTTTCATGTGTCCTGACATATATGTTAAAGTTCTAAATTTAGTGTCTGAGGATGTTGCATGGGTTGATTTCCCAGTTGTGTCTTAGGACAGAGCCCTGGTTAACAAAATTCATTAATCTTATTATAACCTTCTCTACTTGTGTGAGTCTTTGAGAAACTAATTCAGTCAATGACTGGAAAGTAATATCTCTAAATTCCTCGATGATAGCTGTGTTGATTGTAAATTTTAAAAGATTATCATTTTCATCAAAATTTTCAAAGTGAAACATGCAAACCTTAGACATGATCCTCTGTTAGTAAATAAGCAAAGTTGACAAGATCTATCTCAATGATGGCTATATTAATTAAAGACTTTAAGCAAAGGGGATATCATAATTAAGTTATATTCAAAATTCAATGTCAAATTAATTTAAATTTTACAAGAAATATAAAGAATTTAAAGAGAATAAATTTAAATGTCTAAATGAAATTCATTATTTAATATTTAAAGCTAAAATTCATTCACTCATCAGTAATTATTTATCTAGGGTGATAAATTAAGAAAATTTGTGTTTACAAAGGAGTTAATGTCAATTCAAATATATCGCTAAATTCACGTTCAAACAATCTCATGCTAATAAGAATGTGGCCATTGTTCTCTGTACGCGTGATTTTTTCATCAAATGACACCAAATACATTGTGGTTACGATCAAAACCCTCTAGTCGGGAGTTATTCACCAAATGACATCATTAAATTACAATCATGGTTGTAACTCGTATACTCTTTAATGGCTTTATTTCTTGAGCTGTGAATTATAACATGTATTTAATAGAGCAAAGAGCCCTATGTTAACTATGGTTGATTTAAAATTATCTTTTTAGACAGATACCACCTCAAGTCTATAAGGTCTCTTTAGACGAAGCAACCCATGAATGATGACAAGGATCCTTCAGTTAGGTTGGGTCGACTACTTCGTTTGACTAAATAGACTAGGGACTAGGAAAGCTCGGGACAACAGAACTTTGCGGTCTTGATTGTGTGCATCATCTTTTTCCTCAATATATGCTTTAAGTTGGATGATAAATGTCATAAATTTAAACTCCATTCACTGCTACTATATGTTAAGCAATTAACGATTTATCGATTAGCTTTAATCGATAATTCTCTCTCAGCATTGGGAGGGATAATTAACTATAGGTGCTTACACCTATAGAAAACTTAAAACCAGATCCAAAGTTCTCCCAAAATGAGGGCGACATCTATGTGTAGTGTCTAATCTATAAATTTATCCATTTTCTAGAAATTTGATCGATTGTAAATCTAAACGCTCTTCATCGATGGGTCGGGTACAAATTTTTAGAGCTCATAGTTGTGCATGTTGAAATTATAATCTTTGAGAAATTGATGATTGCCACAAAGAATACTTGATGACTGTGGATGTATTAAAACAATTTTATTTTACTGATGAGCTTAGAAAGATTTGATATAGAAAAATTGCAGTCTCTTACATGTGGATGAATCAAGATGTCTGAGTTGTGTTAAATCGTTAGATTAGTCACTATATTGATTATGCATAGTCTTAGGTGATCCACATTATCTACCCTCCATGAGTATACATGAACTCATGCAACATGTTATTAATCTTTCACATCTTAACACAGTTAAGTGAGGAGATTTATGTGTATTCTGTATGTACTAGGTGAGTTGCATGGACATGTAAATTGGGTCATCACTAATTATGTTTTCAGATAGATATTATGTTTGTTGATTAACTTTATATAATCCTGAGGGATTCACATGGTTGTGTATATAGTGCACATATACATACACACACTAGATGTGACATTTTTAGATTGAGCATATGTTCTTGCCTCATTACATTATGTATATATTATTAGGCTTGATTGCATTTATAGAATTAGGTATGCGATGCATTTGATATGACTCCTTGATGTAACAATTATATGATATGATGTCATGTGCTATATGATAACATGTAATCATAGTATGCACCATTTATTTTTCAAGAGATTGTGGATAATAAAGTTCTAGCGTTTGGGTAGTGTAAGTTATGCATTCTTTATTTACCTATTTGTTGTTTTATTTCTTGCTTTGTATTATAATTGTTTTGTGATGAAGTGTAAGTTATGATAATGATTTCATTCTTTGTTTAATGTTTTTACCACATATAAAAATGAATATAATTCCTAATCAAGAAAAAAAAAAACTCTATATGATCACTTTCTTGGTCAGATTTTAAAAATGAATGAAGTTGTTGTGTCTAATGCCTCAGTATTATTGTGATCTAGCATTTGGCTTATCATTGTGCAGCAAAGAGGATGGTTCAATAAAAAATTCCTCATCAATTTATATCATGATATGACCTCAGTTTGTATATAGCCTAGGAGTTAAATTAGTGTAGATAATTAATGCAAAAGCATATCATAAACATCCTTTGATATACATTACAGCTATAAGATTTGTTGGTTTCCTCTGTTTTTATTATGATTTGTTGACCTATATTTGGCAAATGCACTTAAATGGATTGTGATATTTCTAACCTAGATAGGATGTATGTCTAGTAGTTGGGTCTTGATCTTGTATGATCAAATTATAAGACCTATGTGCAGGTATCTCTTACATTACATAGAAGAGGTTCTCTTTTATAATACATAGATGATTTTTCCTTTTGATTCCTTCCCTAATCAAAATAAGTACTATTAGGTAGAATTATGAATACAGCCTGGGCTTTTCTCTCCTGTGTTGTGGAATACGAGTCTTGCTTGTTAGTATAGGATTTGGTCGTGATATATTCTTTCCCTTTAAATTTATGATGCCCTCTTGGATGATGTAACCAATAGTTATTCATTAGGATCTCTAGGTTATTACTTAATAAATTTGACTTGAAGGTTTGATGGCTCAAGAATATAGGATCTTGATTGGAGTCTTCATCCTAAAAACTTCAGTTAGTCACTTTTTTTTTTCCGCCTCCTAAATTGACAAAGTCCATTTGGACATGATAATACAGAATTGATGTTAAGTATGTTCAGGCCAAGTCAGCTCAACTACCTTTTATAACGAAATTAATTATGAATTTGACAATTTGGGATGATAGAATCATAAGATTTGTCTGTGTTTGCCTCCTTTATCACTCCATCTTTTTATAATTGTGTGAGTTGTAAAATCAATTCTTTGATAGCTCAATGAGCTATAGTTCCAAATTGTTCCGTTGATATGAATTTATATGATACTCTTAAAAGAAGTTCTTTTTTCTTCCTAATGATCTATTATCCTAAATAGATTTCGGCCACATGGTTTTCTTTTAACTTTTGTTTAAGCCTTTTCTTGGGTTAGCAAACTAGACCATCTTATATTAACAACATATGTTCTATATTTAATTTGAACACATAAGATTTCTTCATCAAGAGTTTTCTCTCAAGCATGTTGAAAAAATAATTAAGCATAGGTTAGGAATCCTCGTTCCCATAATTAAAATAAATCTTATTTAGGTGTATATAATTAGTGTGCCTTATCATGGGTCTATAAAATGTAGTCGTTTACATGGGCTAGCATTCTAAGGGGGTGTTTGGCAATGGATTTACTTAAGATTTATATTGCTAAATCCAATAAATCCTGACAAACGCAAAAAAACAGATTTACTAAATCCTGGATTTAGTAAATCCTGCAAATCCAACAAATCCGGTAAATCCTGGATTTAGTAAATCCTGTTGGAAGGGTGGATTTATAGATTTACAGGAAACTGAGAGAGAGAGAGAGAGAGAGAGAGAGAGAGAGACGCGAGAAGCCATTTTTTTAGGGAAATTTACATATATATAGCACACAAATCTTATGCATTTACATATCAACACCTAAAGTTTGATATTTACAAAAATAGCATATTTCCTATGCTTCAAAAATTGAATTTTACTTCAAAAAATTAAGAAAAGGGTTATTTTTGTTGTAATAATAAAGATTTGAGTGCTATATATATAAATATTTATATTTAGGTATTAGATATGTAAATATATAAGAATTGTGTGCAATGTATGTAAATGCCCACTTTTTTTAATCCTTTTAAAAAATCTTAATTTTTAATAATACATTTAATTACTAATTTTTTCTTAATGAAAATATTATAATAAAATTAAATTAAATTTAATATTATTAACTATTTATTAATATGTAATTATAAGTTAATTATAATTTATTAATTGTAATTATTAATTAGATTTAAGTAATTTTAGCTAATGTAATAGTTGATAGTTTTTAATTTAATTTAACTTAATTTAAATTGATTTAATAAAATATTATTGAAGATTAACTTGTAAGTTATTTAAATTAAATTATAATTTAATAAATATAATAATTGTTATAAGTTTGATTGTTAATTAATTGAAAATTTGAAAGAGTTCCTATGGTTTTATCCCTTCACATGCTTTAATATAGTTTAATTCCTAAGATATTAATCTACTAATAGAATTTAATAGCTAATAATTTTAATTAATTAATAGTTAATATATAAATTAATATTAATACTATTAATTGATTAATTAATATATATTTAAGTTAATTTTAATTGTGTACTATTAATGATTTATTAATTAAAAATTTTTTTTTTAAATCTTAATAGACTTAAATCCTCAAATAACTTATCAAACATCTCTTTGGATTTAGCAGGATTTAACTAATTTGTTACCAAACACTTTTCTGGATTTAACAGGTCAGGATTTACTAAATTATATCTGAATTTACTAAATCTACTTGAAATAAATCAAATATATTACAAAACACTCCCTAAATGAGGCAGCTTTTGATGCCCGTGATTATCTATGTACTGAAATGCTGTTACATGCCTACCATTTTATGTACGAAGCATGTCCTAGAAGTCAATGCTTTGATCAAAGCTATATAAAATTTTCACTTTTTACTGCAACTATTGTTCCTCCGTATCAATATAATCTGCTATTAGGGGATTAACTCATTGATAGTAACTTACGCATGCTGATTTCAAAGGAAGGGTGATGGTGATGATGATGATAAAGCTTAGTCATTTTATGATAAAGTTTAGTCATTTAGTGATTGACTTGCATATTGTTTAACATGCAGTTATGCTGATGGGTACTCTAGTGTATGGTATTAAGTACGCTTTGCCTGAATATATATGCACTTTTCTCGTTGCTGGAGGCGTATCCGCATTTGCACTGTCCAAGGTAGTCTTCTTCCACTGTCAACTTTCCTCAAATATCATTACGATGACATAAATATAGAGTGCTATAACAGATATGCATTGATCCTGCTAGTTATAATCTCAATAGTCTATAACATGAAAATAAAAATTATTATTTAGTAACGACAAATTCATTTGTAAAAACTGACGTGTTTTTCTCAATCCAAATCCACACCAGACAAGCTCAAAAACTATAAGGAAGCTTGCTCACCCGAATGCTCCCTATGGTTATGCACTCTGCTTCTTAAACTTAGTTTTTGATGGTTTTACGAATGCAACACAAGACTCTATCAAAGAAAGGTAACATGCAACCTTGTACTTACTTACAGTGTAAGCATACATGCCCATTGCAAAATAATGCACAATTTCTTTTGTAGATACCCAAAGACTAGTGCGTGGGAAATTATGCTCGGAATGAATCTTTGGGGGACAGTCTATAACGTCATCTACATGTTTGGCTGGCCCAATGCAACCGGTTATGTAGCGGTCAGTTTCTGCAAGGAACACCCAGAGGTGGCATGGGATATTCTCTTGTTCTGCCTTTGTGGAGCTGTGGGCCAAAACTTTATTTTCTTAACGATCAGCCGCTTTGGCTCTCTTGCCAATACTACCATCACAACGACCCGCAAGTTTGTCAGCATTGTTGTTTCCTCTCTGTTGAGCGGGAATCCTCTATCAGTGAAGCAATGGGGGAGCGTTTTCATGGTTTTTTCTGGTCTCTCCTACAGTATTTTCCTCAAGTGGAGGAAGTTCCAAAATAAGAAGAGAATTGAATAAGCTAATTTATTGTTTTTTTTCTTCCCTTGATTGCTAGGCCAAAGAAGGTTTATTCGTGATACAAATGTACTCATCTTCTTTTATTATACCCAATGGATGCTTAGATTATGAGAGAGTAGATTATAAAAACGCTATTTACAGATTTTAAGACTAGTGCCAATTGTTAGAGGAAAATTTATTTACCTCTCAGCTCGATCAACGTTACCGGGCTAATGATTTTCTTGTTAATTTTTTATTGATTGTGCTGAAATTTTTAATTTTTATATTTAAATTTTATGTTACTTGACAGGCATGTTATATATAAATATTTTAAATAAATCATTGACAAGAAGTCATCCTGGTGCTCTTGATTTTCTCTTATCTAATGTCTCGTTACTAATGCAACTTGATGAGTTCAACACCTTTTGGGAATGAATAGAGATTCAATTGCACAATATTATCATTTATCTATGCCCAAATTTGAACCCTTAATTTATAGTTATGGGCCAAAGTGATGTTGGATAGGCAATACAAAAATTTACAAGAGAAGTGTTTAAATGGGCTAGATATGATCCACTTTCTCCAGTGTCAAATTAGCAATGCCTATTGTTGGTGAGTTCTTCTGGTTAGAAATCAAGTGAATTCATGTGATAATGTAATGTAATTAACAAGGAGTTTTTTTTTAATGAGTTGACTGTATTTTAGAGAGTAGCTTGGATGAGTTGACGACATCATATATCCTTCATATGAATTTAATTGTAATTTCTCTTGAATGATTTGTCAAGCTTCAGTTTAGGTGAGTGGGGGCAACTAAGACTTTAGGTGAATTTTGTGTTATAGGCAACTTGAGCTAGTTTAAGATTAATCAAAGTCTTATGATAACTTGATTAAGCCAACTAATAAAAATGTGAGCATTTTTATTTAAAATTTTTTTTCTCTTTTGAGGAGCCATAATGGGAAAGTATTTAAAAAAACTTTATTGGTATCTATTAGCTTGATATGATCTCAAGAATTGGATTTGCAAAGTGCTTGATTGTTTGATTAGCATGCATGTCAACTTTCAAAATTGAAATATTGTTTATTTTTCAACAATTGTGCTTCGATTTTCAACTATTTTTTCCCCTTCTTGATCTTGAAGGATTTGAAAATTTTGTTCTTCTTAGAGCTTAATTATATTTAATAGGTTAAGGTAGAAATTTAATGAACATACCACCCAAAGTTGTCACGGTAATAGGTGATCTACATATTCAAAGGTGCCTCATTAAAAACGATAATAATTGAATCATCAAAAGAAGTGCAAAGTGATCATAAGAGTAGCCTTCTATTATTAAGGTGGCTGGTGATGAAGCCTTTTATGTTGTAGGTGTTGAGAAGAAAGTTATCATATGAATGAGCATCATATTAGTTGATATATCATGGAAAAATTCTTTAGTTTAAGCACTAATTTTTATGTATGTATTATTGAATCTCTTAGAATCAAATTCTTAATTTTTTAAACTCTCTTTTGGCTATTGTAGAGTCGATATAAACACTTCCATGAAATTAAAAGCAATCTAATCCTGAGTCTATGCTAGCCTAGATCAAGCACTTAAAACATAATTGAAAATTTTGAGATATCATTTGAATCTTTGAATAGCTTTCAAATATGACATGTTTATAATCACATAGAATATCTCAATGAGACAAATCTAACGATCCCATGATCTACAAATTTGACTTTTATTTGTGCATTCAAATGGTAAAAATACATCTCATGATCAAAGGGATCATTTTGAGATGTTCAATAGAGTGATTTGATTTTGCTTATATTTATAAGAAATGTCACTCCTATAATTTATAAATAGCCCCTCATTCTTCACATGAAGGGGCCTAAGTTGGAGAGAGAGAGAGAGAGAGAGAGAGAGCTCTAATGATTGAAGAATCTCGAAGCTTAATTGAACCATCATCCAACCACCGTCGTCAGATCATTGCTGGCCACATAGCCATCATGGTCGACATCGCCTACCACCACGCAGTCACCAGCCCTTCGCCGGATTGCCATCGAGCGCCACCACTAGCCACCATCATCAAAGCATTACTGGTTGTTGCCACCAGTCATCACCGCCTGTCCATTGCCAGATTGTTGCTAGCCACCTAGCCATCATCGTCAAAACACTGTCGGCCATCGCCGCTAGTTACCACAACCCGACCATCGTCAGATCACCACCACTCGCCGTTGTCGGTCTCCGCCAAACCACAGTCATCAAATCCCCACCCACCATCGCCATTAGTGGCCACCACCAAAATCGCCGCCTCAACTGTCACTGCCATACCATTACCGCTAGATCATCATAGTCAGATTGCTGCTAACTACCGCCCAACTATCACTCGACTATGATCACCGAATTGTCAGACTCAAGTGAAGCCTCCGTCTCTAATCCAGTCAAATTTTACACAAAATCTACTTTGTAAGCTTACATTCTCCAACTTTGAATATAGGATAATGATTGTAATAAACACTGATATAGTGAAATTATTTCAAGTGATTTTTCCTTATTGAGTTTTTCATGTAAAAATCTTGGTGTCCTTCAAACTCTTTTTTCTATGTGTGTAGAATTTTCATGCAATATTAAGACATCAAATTCTCTTATTCTATCAACCCGAGTCTTCTTGCACACAACATTGGTGATGTTGGATGATCTTTTAGATAGTCCTTTAGTGATAGAGTTGAGGGCTAAAACACTCTTTTCTTAATATTACAGTTAAATAAGCTCTTCATATATGGCTAAAATCTCTTAGGTCAAGAAGCCATCTTTTTGGCAAGTCACCAACCTCTAAACAAGCCGAACAGGGGTTCCTGACGCACTGGGAAACTTCAACTAGTGGTGAGGGTGTGTTCCAAGCCTTTTAATTAAAGGAACAAATAAGGAATACTAAAATGTTAGGTCTAGAGAAGTTCATAAATGAAGCTATTGGTGAAGGCAATATCTCTATCGATGATATTATTATTAGGAGTAATATAGCTACTTTAGAGATTAAATTTTTCAAAGGATCAACCATGATAGTAAAATAACTAGCAATGATAATGAGTTGGACTCGTCATAAAAGTTCTGGCCTTCAATTATAAGGAAGAATCTCAAACCTACACTTGGAGAGTAAGAGACCACCTTCCTTGAACTAAGGTTGTTTATAAAGGAGTCAAGGATGTCAGTCATGGTGAGCAAGTTTGATTAGCAACTCACATAGATTGCACTGCCAAAGATTGCAATGATTTCCATTCATACTGGCACTAAGGTTGATAAGGCAAGGATCAAATAATGATCATTAAGTTTGAAGCTTTCGGATAAGTTAAGAGGTTGTCACTGAATATGGATAATGTTAAATTGAATTAGTATATCAAGCACCCTATTTAGTTGTTGGATGAGTTCACTTATTAATCTTACTAAGAAATTTACAAGTTAATGATTGAATTTATTTTTGATGAAGAAGTTCATAGAGACTTCTTAAATGAAATAGATCTTAATGAGTGTTCGTATTATGCCAGCTGATGTAGTCTATTAGAAATTAAGATGCTATTATGTGATGAGCTTAATGGTGCTCCAACTTCCTCAAGTTATCTCTAAAAAATTAAATTTGCTCATTGTACTTTATAGAGAGTAGAATTTATCAGAATAAATTTATTTTTGAGCTTTTATTTTCTTCTTATGGTTTCATTTCTTTTATTTATGCAATACATTTTTTATTTATGAACATATTGAAATTTTTTTCTTTGTAAGTTTTCTTGTAAAGAGATAATTTATTTGTTTGGATTTTAATCTTACTCTTTTTTGCTTTGCATATTTGACCAAAAATATTCAAAGTCAAGCACGAGCCTATAATCAACTTTCATTTACAATGTTCACTTTCTTGGGAAGTTGAATTTTATTGGTGATGGTAGTTCTCATTATGAAGCAAAAAAAACTGCTAAAGTTAGTTATTGATGAAAAGTAGACCTTATTTGTAGTCAAATCCCATTAATAATTTTAACATTTGTTGGTGAATTCTATCATTATTAGCATTAATTAACTCAAATCATGTTGAACAAATCGCATGCAATAACTTGTGGTGGTAAGCCTTTCATAGTTTACCTATAAGTGGGATCAAGTCCTTGAACTCGTTTTCTCTTACATTCTCATATGTTCATGAGCTTCACAAATGTTGAACACATTGCAGTTCCATTATGTTTGAGCATCTTCTTCTTCTTCTTCTTACATCTTTACTCATCTTCTTCTTTTATCACAAGTGGTAGCTTATTTTGTGTTGAATCATTTGATGTGATTTGAGGTGATAAGGCTTTCATAGTTTACCTATAAATGGGATCAAATCTTTGTAGTCATTTCTTTTACATTCTCCAATGTTCATGAGCTTTCTTGAATGTCCAACACAATGTAGTTCCATTATGTTTGAGTTTCTTTTTCTTCTTACTTTCTTTACTCATCTTCTTCTTTTATTACAAATGGTGTCTAATTTTTTTGTTGAACCATTCAATGTGATTTGCTAAATTTGTGTGAGAAAGTGGTTTGTGAAGTTTTTTGGAGGAGTTGATTATAGGTAGTGACATCATCATTAGAGCTCCTAGTGTTGATGAGTTTTTCAAAGCTTTATTTGAAGATGATTCGTGCTTCTATCAAGATTATTATATTAGATTGCAACTTCATTTCTTTCTTAAACTCATTAACATTGTAAATTTATATAGTTCCCACTCAAGTGATGTCAAACTCCCTCTATTTCATGATCTTTCTTCAAGAGTAGATGACCATATGAAGCATTATTCTAATAACTATACATCAATGGTTTGAAGACATATTTACCATTATTATATTCAAAATTTGTACAAATTCTAAGTTTATAGAATAAGGTGAATGATTGGTGGAAATAATTTTTTTGTTACGTTGACTAAGGGTGGCTGATTAAGATGAAATAGTTCAAATTCTAAGGATTAAATGACCATAACTATACCTTTTTTGTGGATGAGTATAAGCAATTCATAGAAACAAAGGAGCACTCTTTGGATCATTAATCTCTCATGATAGAGAGAATGATTGTGGTGGCTATAAATTGAGTCAATTCAACATATATTTGATTTTGAATTTAAAATTCTATATTTTTATGTTTAGTTCAAATAACTCATGGTGAATTCTTTATTTTCTTGGTTCCAAGAGAAATCCTTACATATGTTAACTTGTATTGAGGATAATACTCAATTTAAATTCCTTCCTTGATGGTTTTGGCAAGGGAATGTCATTTTGAAAGAAGACCCTAAAGAACAAGTAACAAATTTCTAACAATGATGAGGAGCATTAAAGAGAAGTTTACTCAAAGATGACCAATTTGCTAATAGCTTAATCAATATCTCCTATGATATGGAGGACTTAAGAAAGTTGCATTAAAGAAGATTAGTGCGAGAAAAAATGTTAAATTGATATAATTTGGATTAATATTTAAGTTATACAAAATCTAAAAAAATTAGCTAAAATTTGGGGAGGGGGGGTTAAGCTGAGTCATGGTTTAAGTTGCTGATAATGATAAGCCTAAAAAGCTCAAAAAAAAGGGAGAAGCCATTGCTCAAAGGGAAAGAAAGATGGGTAACTCAGCAAAAAGGGAATGGAGAAGCCAGTGCATTATAAGTTGATGATAGTGATGAGCCTAGCACCTCAAGCTCAGATGGAGATAGTGATGAGGTGGTCATGCTATCCAAAAGGCTTGGAAACTTTCTAAGAAAAAAAAGATTCAAAAGTATAAAATCTAAAAAAAAAACTATAAATTTTAAACTAATAAATTACTTGTAGATGAAGGGATCATTTGTTACCATCTTAAGATGTTTGGACATGTAAGAGATGATTGTACAAAACTTCCTAATTCAAAGAAGAAAGAGATTGATGTGGAGAGAAAGAAGAACAAGAAGGAGAAAAAGTAATAAAAGAAGAAGAAGAAGGATTTTTGAGCCAATCCAAATTTAGACGAATCAAGTTCAAGTTCATCAAATGAAGAGGTCAATATGTGTCTTATGGCAAGTAGAGACTCTGACCTATTCTCAAATAGTATGTAATAATATATAATATGATGAAGTAGATGAGGCTTTTAATGAATTAGTCATTGAATATAAGAAACTAAAGAAAATATAAAACCTTAAAAAAATATAAAAATCTAGATATGTATTTTTTTGAATTAAAAAAAATGAATGTGATAACTTGAAAAATAAAAGTATTTTTTTATTAAATTGTTACTTAATTGTATGCAATATTGAAAAAAAATTATTAAAATCAAGATTAGAATTATTCTTGGAATCACAAGTTCACTATAATGTTTCATTAGATAGAACTTCTAATATAAATCATTTGTATCATACACATGCAACTTATATGTCATACAATTATCACACTAAGCCATATACAAACACTAATGTTTGGTGCAACTATTGTGATAGAAAAGGATATATTTCATTTGATTGTTATGAACATAGATTCCAAACCACTAAGCAGTCATCTTATATATGGGTAGCAAAACATACAAGCACTATACAAATCACACATGTTAGATATCCTTCAAATTAAGAATGTGGACCCAAATATGTGTTGGGTTCAAAAGTTAACATGTGATTTTTTTTGTAAGAATACCATTAAAGAAAAATCAAAGAAAGTATGTGGTACTTGGATAGTGGATATACAAGACATTAGATAGGTGGCAAGGACAAATTCATTACTTTAGAATTAAGTGATGGAGGATATGTTACATATGGTGACAAGGACAAGTCCACTTTAGTTTCTCATGATTTGGATGATGATGCTAATAAAAAATTCTCCAATTAATGGGATGATCTATGTGATGATAGTCCTATGGAAGAAAATGATAAACTCCTTATAGCTCATGTTAATATAGTTGAAAAATGAGGAAGATACCCAATAAAAAAGGTGAGCCTTCTTAAAAGGCCCTTTTGAAAAATATTCAAGAAGAAGAGGAAGAACCATTAAAAGTAAGATGTCTTAACCCTTGAACTTGATGATAAAGAAAAGTTATCTTAATTCAAAAATTACAAGAATAAATTAGACTGATTGCTGCTACCATGGCCACACTTAGTTCTCATATTGAGAGTCAACCTTCTCTTATTTCACATGCTCCCAAAATGTTGCAGAATGATACCTATTCTACACCTCAATCTGTCCTAGTACATCGTGCTCCACCTATGCCTATTGCTTTTGATCCCTTTGTCATTCTTGATCTTATACATAATCAATAGTATCTTAGACTACATCTCAATCTCTCATTTTAAGTTTATAATATAATTTCAAGTTAAAGTTATAATGGTAGCTCAATAGGGAGAGTCATTTGTTAAAAAAGGAGGGGTTGTATTTAGAAGAGTGAACTAATCCTTTTCTTTAAGGGGTTTGTTCCTCTTAATTTCATAAAGTTTAATGGAACTAAAAATTCACATTAGTATTTTATTTAGTATAGTTTTGTTTCTAATATTGATAATAATCACAATGAAATATCAATCAAAACTTCAAGAAAATCATATGGTTGATTTATTACTTGACCATATCACTAGTCTAGTAGTATTGCATTTGAAACTTAAAATACACATTTGAAATGTTGATAAGCCTTCAGCCTTTAAGATTAAGCATCTTCTATGATTTTTAATGAGGATACTTCTCAATAAAAAATGAAGAAGAAAGTTGTTGAAATTCCCAAGATGAAGCCTCTTCCTTGATTTTAAAAGACGATAGTTCCCTAGAAAAATTAAACAAGAAAGTTGTTTAAATTCTTAGAAAAAGTGGAGAAATAGTTGCAATCTCTTCTTAAGAAACATCTCAAGGAGAGAGAGAGAGAGGTATTTTCAATTGATTCTACTAAATTAACTCCACTTTTACACACTAGAAATATTTCAAATGAGTTTCCATGAAAGACTTGATAAATTATACTCTTTCAAGAAAAATGCTATAGAAAAGTTATTTAAAATGTTATTATAATTAATATTGAAACTCCTTGAACCTAAGAAATTCATAGAGGTGGGAAAAATTGATGACTCATTATATTGCCTTTATCATCAATTCCTTGGGCATACAATTGAAATTGTATCACATTTAAATATTGATGGTGCATCAACATAGTCTTGAAAAAATTGAGATCCCCAAGTAATATCTAGAAAGGCCCATTGCCAAAGAAGATGCCTCCAATCAACTCAAAAAAATCTAGTTAAAGTTCAAATGCTTGATACCTTCATTATTTTGGAACCTATAGTTCATAATAAAAATATAATAAATATAGAAGGATATTTGGAAATTTTAATATTTGTTCCAATTTCACTAGAAAACTTTGGTTCTTTTGGAAGAATCATATTCAAATACAAGTTTCGATTGATGATCCGCAAATTTTACATGTCTTCATGACTTGCTTCAACTCCACAATACTTTTTTCCTTTATTTATGCTGGCTACTCTAAGGAGTCTAAGAGAGACCCATGGGAAAAAAAAATACAATGCATAGCTAACAACTATAGGTCTTGCTAGGAAATGAGTGGAGACATGAAAATGGGGGACCAAGAAACACAACAATGAGAGAGTTCTCAGATTATATCAATAGAGCTAGCCTCTATGACTTGGGTTTCTTAGGATGTCCATTTAGTTGGAACAGGAGTAGAACATATGAAAGATTGGATATGTTTCTTGTTAATGGTTACTGGTGGAACTATTTCCATCATTCTTTTGTCAAACATTTGAGTAGAATAAGATTAGATCATAATCCTTTATTACTTACGATTTTTATGACAACCAATTTGAAGAATTCTTCTTTCAAATTCTTTGATATGTGGATTCATCATCCAAATTATTTGGAGTGTGTTAAGGAATATTGGAAGGCTAATAAGCACTCCAACCCTTACTAAACTTTAGAAGCTTCATAAGAACATGGCCAATGCTTTCAAAAAATGGAATTGGGAGGCATTTGGAAACATCACCAACAAGGTGTTTGAGGTTGAAAATAGAGTATGTACACTTGAGCTAGAGGTCTACAATGATCTTGATGGAACTAAAATGAAAGATTTGCAAGATCCTACTATAGAGCTACAATCTCTCATCAACATGAAGGAAGAGTCTTTAAGAAAAAAGTAGCTTTGAGAAGCTTTATAGAAGGAGATAGAAACACTTGATTTTTCTAAGCCTACATCCATAAGAAAAGGAACCAAAACTAATTACAAAGTTCAAGAGTAGCTCTAATCTATGGATAACAAACAAGGATGAGATTATAGCCAAATGCCTTGAATATTTCAAGAATAATTCTCAAGCATCTTCCATACAAAGCAATCTATTCAAAGGGGTCTTCTTTAATGAAGAGAGACAACATATAAGTAGCCTTAATCTAACAATAGTTTTTAAAGAACTTGAGATTAAATTGGACATATACTCGATGGATGGGTTCAAAGCAACTAGACTTTATAGTTTCACTGTCATTTTCTACCAAATCACTTAGAATATTATGAATGTCATTGCAGCCATAAAACATTTTACAGGGGTGTGGATATGCATAACTACTTCAAGACTTCTACAATTACACTTATCCCCAAAAATAAGGATACCTACAACTAGGACAATTTTAGACCCATTTATTTAGCTTTTGTTATGAGTAAAATCATCAATAAATTGATTTCTTCTACAATTTAACCTTACCTCCACCACCGATCAATACAAATTAATTACTTTTTTTTTTCTAAAGTAGGAATATAATGGATAAGATATTACTTGCTCAAGAGCTTGTGCTAGATCTGAATAGAAGAACAAGGGGAGGAAATATGGTGATCAAATTAGATATAAAGAAAGAACTTGATACAATCCATTGGGACATCATCCATATGGTGCTCCAACCTATAGATTTTATTCCAGGTCTTTTGCAAAATGATTATAACACTTTTAAGCAACAACAAGTACTCAATTTTAATCAATGGTGAACCAAATGGAGTTCTCTAAACTCATAGGGGAATCAAACAAGGTGATCCTCTCTCTCTCCCCCTCTATATTTATCATTGTATTTGATTATTTTTCTAAATTATTGAATCAGGAATATATAATCGAATTTATTATAAAACTAAAGGCAAAACCATCATCTCCCATCTTGCTTTTGTTGATAATGTTCTTCTCTTTTATAATGCTAGCAAGACCTCTACTAGAAAGGTAATGAACATCATTAAAGAGTATTGAGAAGGTATTCAACCTCAACTTTAATAAAAAAAGTGCTAATTCATTCTTAGTAGGCATTGTAATTCAATTAAGATCAAGTGGGTCAAACATTTTACTAGCTTCTCACCGGTCAGTTCACTCTTAAATATTTAGGTAAACAAGCTTATTTGATGACATTAATAGAAAAATTCAACTTCATATAAATTCATGGGAGAATTCCTTACTTACTTTTAGAGGCAAGATCACTCTCATCAAAAGCATCCTTAATTTAATCCCCTTTATATCAATCAAGTCTTTAATATACCTGTGCAACCTAAAATTGAGAAGTTATTCAATAAGTTCTTGTGGAGTGGTAACAATAGATCTATTCATCAGACATCTTGGAAGAAGCTGTGCAAGCCAAAGGAACATGGTGGAATTGGAATGAGATCTCTTCAAGACTCAATAAAAATCAACATGATCAAAAACTAGATTAGACTCAAAGCAAGGAATTCTTTATGGGATACTTATCACCATGGTAATATTGCAACAATCAAAAGCCAATTTTAGTCACTTCAACCAATAAGGATAATTATCAACATGTTGCAACACAAACAGGAAGCAGAAGATCTCATTTATTGGGAATGTGGGGGAAGGAAAGTTTAACTTATGGTTGGATCATTGGATCCTAGAAATCCATCTGAATGAGATTGGTACATGAAGTGGCTACATTTTAGAGTTTTGGACAGACAATGGTTGGAACATAGACAAGCTACTAGATAGAGTGCCTAGGGACATAGTCAAAATTAGTAAGATTCTAATCAATATTCAGCAAAAAGATCAACTAAATATCAAGAATAACAAGACTTCTCATTCCATCTCCCAAATAATTGCTTGTAGTTAAAATAGAAATAATTATTGGACCCCTTAGGGAAAACTAATTTGGAATTGATTCTTCAGACCCACTATCTCATTTCTCCATTGGAGAATTTTTCAGAGATTGATTTCTACATATGACATTCTAAGGCTAAAGGGATTAAGATTGTATCCAAATATTGGTTCTGCATATATGAAGAGGAGAGTTTGATGCATATCTTCACCAATTGCTACTTCACCATCAAAATTTGGAGGCTTTTGAGGGACTTTCGAAAACTTGATATAAGAAAACATCTAGACAATTAAGATGATTGCATTAGTTCCTAGCAACAAATCCATTCCAACTACATATCAACTTAGCATTAATTCTTTATTCTCCTTATCACTTATTGGTTTATTTGGTTTGCTAGAAATGAAGCTAAGCATGATAACAAATAGGACTCAATGAAATAGTTATACATATTATTAATTTATATTGCTAAAGCTACTAGATTTGGCTGCTTTAAGTTGGATCTACTCAATTAAGATGGTCACTGTTGGAAGGACCAATGCTATGCCTACTTCAAGCCAACTTGGAAAATAGTTTTTTGGATTAAACCAACAAGCGACACTATCAAAATTAACATTGATGGTTATTTTAAAGAGAAATATAACTCTATTGGAATTGGTGGCCTATTTATAGACTCATCTAAGAGATTTCTATTAATTTTCTCATCTCCTTGTATTGCTTAATTTGCCTTTCATACTAAATTATTAATGCTTAAAGCTTCCTTATCATTGATTCCTACTTTTAAGAAACCATGCTTCTAGATTGAATTGGACTCACTATAGCTGATTAATATAATGAACCGAGGATGCAATGAACCTTGGTACACAACCACCCTTATGAAACATATTAGACTCCTTTTGCAAGATAAAATGTTGTGTTCACCTCTTTTTTTCATGAAGGTAACCAACCGGAGCTTCTCGGCTCAAAGGGAGGTACTTATAACCTCAATTTTAAATGAGAAAACTCCTACATGGAGATAATTTGAAAGTCCCTTACATTAGAGGCCTTGAAAGGCTACTGTAATCTTCTTCTTATATTAATGAAATGTTAGTTTTCAAAAAAAAAAAAAAAACCATTTTGAGCCATTTTATGTGAGTTGACTAAATCATACCTCTTTATCCCTAACATCTACGTGCCTAATGCATATAAAGATAGGAAGTTTCGAATATCATATCTAGTGTAATGTTCTACTTATGGAGATGACACACATCTTGTTTGGTAAACCTTAGCTTTATAATCAAAATGTGATTCATTATGGTCAAGAAAATACATATTTGTTTAAATATAATGAAATGATCATTAAATTTTTTCCTATATAGCTAACAATTAAATAACCTACACATATACATATGCCTAACTCTAAGATCCAACCAAAGCCTAGTTTTAAGAAGAGTGCAAAACTTTAATTGATTTTAGTTTCATCCCTTACTATTAGGGAGACTATTTTTGATCTAAACTTTGTGAGACTTACCTTTTCACCTTTACCTTCAAAAATAATGTATAGAATGTAGTATTCAACACCATATTTAAATAATTTTATAGCCTTGACATCATTTTATGATAGTACTATTTCCAAAGTAACAAATAAAATACCCTTTGAAATATTATATGGCATTAACCTTGCTAGCATTCCAACACATTTATTTAGTGTTATTCCTATCTTGGCATTTATCATTTCTAGGATTTTAGCCCCAATTAAGGAAGGTCTAGAAAAGCTTTCTAGTTATGAATTAGATATAGAACCCATGAGGGATGCTTGGAGACAATTCAATTATTACATGTTTGCTCTAATATTTGTTATTTTTGATGTTGAAATGATCTTTCTTTATCCATGGGAAATGAGCTTTGATGCGCATCTGTCTTTATAGAAGCTTTTATTTTCATGCTTATCATATGTTCTTGCAAAATTTTTTTATTAGTGATGTTTTAAAGTTAGAAGATATAATATCATTTGAGGGAGTTGGTAAATCTCCAAATGTACAGAATGATTCTTTTGCAAAAATACAAAATCACCTTTTATAGGGTACCAACCTGGCCTTCACTCTTTGAGGTGGATCAAATCATCATTGATAAGTTAGGTTAGTTAGAAGACCACTAGTTATTTGTGAGATGGAAAGAAGAGCCACCTGCAAAACATACTTGGTTGACCAGGGATAACTCAAAGAAGCTAGCATTAGAGCTCGCAATAGATTACTTTGACTTCAAATCTTTAGAAAAGAGTCCATTTGGGCCTAAAAAGTGTAGTACAAGAAGATTCAATTATGAGAGCTCAAGTAAGAAACTTTGAAGACAACCTTGGAGGTACAATTACTAGGAGCAGAAGGAATAAGAGATAAATGAAGCTTACAAAAAATAAAAGATTTTAGTAATTTTATTTTATATAGTTTGTATATTATGTTATTTGTTGGAGACTTATGTACTTTTATGTCAAGTAATATGAGAAGGAGTGATTTATTAAAATAATAATTAATTAATGTAATATTAATTAATTATAATTAATTTAGATAAGGAGAGGCCAATAATTGAAAGGATATGCCAACTATAAATATTTAGATAGTTTGATTAATCAATTTTACAATATTTTTTTAAGGAACTTGAGATTAAAATTTGTGTAATCAAAAGCTCTAAATTCATGATAGTTTGCAACTCTATTTTGCTAGGTTCAAAATGTAGCCCAACTTGATCTAGTCCAACTTGATCTAGTATAGCATTAATAAATAAATTCATCTTACCTTACAGAATTTTGACCAACTCTAGTCCTTCGCTAGTAAAATTGTCCTCCTAGAATATCTAAAAACTATAATTTGGTTATCATCCCTCTACATGTCAATCACATATGTAATATTTTTCAATAAGATCAACCTCTAACACATTTTCTAAAAGCCTTTATTTTTAATTAATAATTAAATAAATGTGAATTCCTTTTAAAAAGTCAAAGGATAATAAGTTAAGATTGAATACAATCCAATTTAATTATTTATTTTTATGGTATATATAAGAATCAAACACAAGACTTTGGCAACAACTTCCAAGGCTCTTACTAATGGACTAATCAGCACCATAATCCAATTTATTTATTTATGTTTGTGAATAAAAGTATTTATTATTAAATAAGTAACTTGATAAAGACTTTATATTGATAGGTCATATATTATTTATAAATATTAATAGATGAGGAGATAGAATTATAGTTTTAAAGATTATTATTAATACTAAGATTATCAATGTTATAAGTGTTTATCTCAAGTAGGTTTGGATGTAAGCTCAAAAGAAATATTTTGGAATGAATTAGAGGGATTAATACAAAAGATACCTCTTGAAGAAAAAGTATTTATTGGAGGAAATTTAAATGGCATGTTGGTAGAGTGGTAGAAGATTTTAAAAGTATTCATAGTGGTTATGGATTTGGAGTGACTAATGAAGAAGGTAGGACTATATTAGATTTTACTTTAGCCTATAATTTTGTAGTTGCTAATACTTTATTTAAGAAAGAGATGAGCATATTATTACTTATAAAAATGGATCTGGTAAAACACAGATTGATTATTTTCCGATAAAAAATAGATCGCTTTAGATTGTAAAGATTGTATGGTCTTTTCAAGTGAAAGTTTAAATACCCAACATCATTTATTAGCCTTAGCTTTAAGATGAAAGATTGAAGATGAAAAAAAATCAAATTATTATCTAGGATTAGATTGGGGAATTTAAAGAACATTAATAAAAATATTTTTTTAGCAAGCTACAAGAGCTTAGAATTTGGGATGTTCATAAAGAAGCTAATGTTATGTGGGAAAAGTAAAGTAGGTGAAATTAAGCAAGTTGCTAAAATATGCTTGGGGTCAAAAGAAAAAAGTTTCTTTTAATAAAATAGTTGGGAGAGACAAATGCAAGAAAAGATAAAAAAAATAAGAAGTGTTGTTATATAACTTTATTTAGATGTAAAAACTTAGAGAATTGAGAAAAATATAAAGTGGCATGTAGAGATTCTAAGAAAGCAATATATGATGCAAAAAAATTTAGCTTTTAGTTATTTATACAATAGATTAGATACCAAATTCCATAATATATATATATATATATATATAAGTTAGTTAACCAAAGAGATAGGAGAAGTAAAAATCTAGTTCAAGTCTGCGTATATTAAAGATGAAATCATAAAGTGCTTTTCTTAGAAAAGGATAATGAAAATAGGTGGATGAGGTATTTTGATAAACTTTTAATGAAGGTTAAATAAGATTGATTTTAGCAAACTTAATACCCATACAAAAATAGAGAATTTTATTGTCATAATAGTAACTCTAAAGTTAGAGAAGCTTTAAAGAAAATGAAATGTGAAAAATAGTAAGACCTGATGATAGAATAGAAGTGTGGAAATGTTTAGAGATCAAGAAATTTCTTACAAATCTTTTAATGTTATTTTAAAACTAAAAGATGTCGATGAGTGGAGAAAGAGTTTATTGGTTCATATATTTAAGAATAAAGGTGATGCGCAAGAGTGTGCAAATTATAGAGGAATTAAGTTAATGTGTCATACATTAAAATTATGGAAGAGAGTAATTGAGCATAGGTTATGATGCAATACAAATGTTTCTCAATCAATTTAGTTTCATGCCGGGCATCTACTATGGATGTTATATATTTTTAAGAGGTTTGATGGAGAAGTATAGAGAAAGCAAGGAGGATCTACATATGATATTTATTGATTTAGAGAATACTTATGATAAAGGTTTAAGAGATGCTCTTTGGAGAACCGTAAAAGAATAAAGTTACTATTGGTTATATTCAAGTCATTAAGGATATGTTTACTAGAGGCTCACAGTGTCCAAACTCAAGGAGGATCTATAAAATATTTTCCTATTTCAGTTGGATTACATCAAGGATCAGCTTTAAGCCCTTATCTTTTTTTTTCTTAAGTTATGGATGTTTTTACTAGGCATTTACAGGAAGATGTACCTTCATGTATGCTTTTTACGTTGATGACATTCTTCTTATTGATAAGACTAGAGAAGGAAGAGAAACTTGAATTATGGAGGTCAACCTTAAAGCCTAAAGGTTTTGTTTAAGTAGATCTAAAACTAAATATATGGCAAGTAAATTTAGTTGTAGAAGTTAAAGTGGTAGTGTTGTGACATTAGGTTAACAAGTCATTAAAAAGAGTGAGTGATTCAGATATTTAGGCTATATTGTTCAAAATGATGGTGAAATAGATGGATATGTTTTTAGTAGAATTCAAGTTGGATGGTTGAAGTGAAGGAATGCATCTGGCCTATTGTGTGATAGAAAAGTACCGCTTAAACTTAAAGAAAAATTTTATAAGATGGTGGTAAGACCAGTAATGATTTATGGTGCAGAATGTTGGCCAATAAAAGAGAAGCATGAGACTAAGTTACGTGTTGCAGAGATGAGGATGCTCTAGTGGATGAGTGGCTTTACTCTTAGAGATAAAATGCAGAATGAGTATGTTCGATAAAAAGTTAGAGTAGCTCCAATGGCAGATAAGATTAGAGAGAGTCAGCTTAGATGGTTTGGCCACATAAAAATCGGTCATCCAATGACCCGATTAGCGAGTAGATGCATTAGATTTGCCTTATGTTAAGAAAAGTAGAGGTAGACCTAAATAGACATGGCTAAGATGTATAAAAAATGACTTTGATATACTTAAATTAAATGAGAATTTGACACATAATAGGACATAATGGAGATGAAGGATTCATGTAGCCGACCCCACTTAGTGGGATAAAGGCTTGTTGTTGTTGTTGTTATATTATATATACATCTATGTCTATGAAATATTATTTAATCAGCTACTTTCCAATTTCTAACTACTATATTTATAATTTTGACTCTCATTATTATTGTTTTTTATTTTAATGTTCTAAATTCTACCATTTGAAGCCTCCCTGATTGAAAAAAAAAGCCCAATGTCCCTTGCTCCAACAAACTTACAATGAGATTCTTATTAACTATAGCACATTTATGAGAGGTGAGCTCTTGAATATAAATATGTAATTAGAGGTTATAAAAGAAAGTTAGATGACTCTTTTATTATTTTTTAATTTGTACTTTATTTTATTTTATTTTATTTTTATTTTTATTTAAAATAAAATATGTTTGATAATAGTGGCATTTCTAAAAATAAAATAAAACACTATAATATATATATATATATATATATATATATATATATATTGTTTGAACTAATATATAAATAAAAATGAAAAACACAAAGTAAAAAACGTATTCAAAATAATGATAAACTAATAAGAAATTTATAACAATTTATATAAACATAATATTTAGTTTTTTATTAATTTTATTTTTAATAAAAGTTAAATTATTTTAAATTTTTAATAAATCAATATAGAATGAATTATAATTAATACAAGCGAGATAATTAGTAAAAAATTATGAATAAAAAAATCAATCATTAAATATACTATTTTATTAATCAATGATGTATTATCGAACCATAGTTTTTATAATATTATGTTTAAAACCTAATTATAGTTTAGTATATATATATATATATAGTAATAATAGTAGTAATAATAATAATAATAATAATAATAATAATAATAATAATAATAATAATAATAATAATAATAATAATAATAATAATTGTTATTATTTAGGATAGTTGAGTGTTAAAGTTAAAATGTTAAGTAATTTTTGTGCTAATTATGAATGAAAGGTGAGAATATTTAAATTCATAATATATTATAATTTCTTGTAAAGATCATTTCATGTGATTCTATTTTAATATCTAGATTTATTTTAACAAAAAAATTTTGATTCATTACTTATAATAGTTATTTGAAATATTTTTCTATGTAAAGTTTTTATATTAAGTTTGTTCCATCCTTGCATAAAATAACTATTCATGACACTGATTTTCTTTGAAAGAAGTAATGACCTCATGGTGAGCCATGTGGTTAAAAAAAATCTAAAAAAATTGCATTTTAAAAAGGTTCTAAAAAAGTAATTTGTAAATTAATGACAAAATTTAAAGTATAATATAGTAGGTTTAAACTAATAAACTCATAAATTGATGGCTTTTTTGTAACTATTGAATAATGTTAAATATTAGGTATGTCTAATGCATCATCTCAAGATCTTGAAATGCATAGTCTCACTCTTAACTTATAGCTAGTTAATAAAGATTTAAGTTTTGACTTATTTATTAGTTTAATAATGAAATACACTTTATTGGATGTTATTTGTGTGATTGTAAGGGGTGTAAATTATATTAAGAGAATGAGATATTTTATAAATGAAACATTTAATGAGAGGAGATTATAAGGGGATCTAGGTAAAGTTTTCACGTTTCATCTAAGCTCATGGTAAATATTTATTCATAAGCAAATTATTGAGTTAAGAAAAGGAAATGAAGGATTGTGGGTTAGCTGATCTCCAAGAGATATGCATCTTCTCTAGTTAACTACACTCATAGCCTTTATGATAAACTAAACTAAGTCTTCATTTTTTAGGGTTTTCCAAGGAGGAGTTCATGGATTGTCATAATAGGATAATCTATGTATTATTAAGTGATAGTCCACAAGGTAGGGTGAATCATCATAATCAAGTGAGAATGTAACTCAATATACAAAGTGTTTATATGATAATTATTAAACCACCAAGAACACAACAAGGAGTATGATGGGTTCAAAAGAGTAAATGAGTAGGAGGAGAGATCAAGAAGAAGGAAGAATAAGATTTACTCTGAACTTGTAGATCCATCATCCAGATTTGTCAAGCCCATAAACATTTAACTTGAGAATGTGGTTGACTCAACCTAACCATAAGAAGATCTGTAAGCAACCATGAGTTGCATCATCTAGAAGCAGTTACATGATCTTGGGCCAAGGAAGGAAAATAAGAGAGTTTTCGAGGAAGATGATTTCTAAGAAAAAGGATTGAAAGATATAAGCAATACAATCTCCACAAAAGCAAAGAAGTGCCTATGGAGGGAATTTAAAGGTACAATCATACTTAATTATGGCTATTTATTTTGGATTTACAAACTTGTTTGATTGATCGATCATAGCTTAGTGCACTAAGATTTCTTAAGTGTAATTAAATCCATCTCTATCTAAAACTCTGTCCTACTGAGATATGGCATACAGTGCAAGTTATACATCCTTAAGTGATTTATAATGATGTTTGACATGTCCATGTTTTGACTATGCACTAGTGCTTTGGGGTTTTGATCACTAATAGACTATATCTTATACCTCCTCCAAGGGATCTAAAGAAGCAAAAAGTTAATAAGTGGCTATCAAAAGTCTTAATTTTAATAATTTAAAATATTTTTCTTAATTCATTTTAAGATTGTTTAATAGTTCATTAAAGTAGGTAGCAACTATATTTTTCATGCCATGATCCTAAAAAAACATATATTCCAGACTATCAAATTACAATAAAAAAGAAAAGCCACATCAAACAAATAAGTAATAAATTGTAATAACATAAAAAAATAGTGGAAATAAGCTAGCTATGTGGTTGCTTGCTATACAAAAAAATAAAATTAAAAAGGGTTAGCTAAGTTCTACCGAACAAGCTTAGACAAGTTTCAGGAATAAAATATAAATTAAGTTTTTCTCTGCTTTTAGTCCTTCATCTCAACATATACACAAAAGTGAATGTGGAAGAAATTGAATGGTGATAACCCAATTATACTTAATTGGGGCTATCAAATTTCAAATTACTTATTTAGGTTAAGCTACCACTACCTAGTGCACTATGATTCCATAATCATTATTAAATCCATACCAACATAAAGGTTTATCCTAAGAAGATATGGCACATAATGCAAGTTTTCTATTCTTAAGTGGGATTTCTAATGATGTTGGATATGTCCATGTTATAATTTTGTGCTAGCACTTGGGGGGATTTGATTGATGGTAAGCTCTACCTTACACCTCCTCCAAGAGACATAAAGGAGAAAAATTAATTCGAAGGTGGCTAAAGAAAACCTTAATTATAATTGTTTAAAATATTTTATTAATTAATTTTAGGAATTTTTTTAATAATTTATTAAAGTTGGTAGAAAAACATTTTTCATCTTATGAGCTTAGTGGAAATATATATCCAAGAAAACATAATATAGTAACAAAAAGAAAAGCCAAAGAAAACAAATAATCACTATGTTATGATGGTTGTAAAAGAATAGGGATAATAGGCTACTTAGCCATTATACATACCTAAATAAAAATAAAAATAAAAGAGATAGTTGTGTTCTACCCAAAAGCTTGAAGAATTTATAGGAACAAAATATAACTTACATTTCTCTACTCCAAATATTTTTTTTGGCTTAAGTTGTGTGTTCATCCGTCAAAGTTGAGAATTATCTTGGATCAAAACTTAATTTATATTTTATTTTTACATAAATAAAATTTAAAAAATGTTGTAATGAAAGATAAAACTCCAAATTTAAATGGAGCCATCACATCACAAAATAATCATAGAATTAATTATAATTTGATACAGGCACCTATAAAGTTAAAGAAAAAGTGATGGTCATACATCAAGCACCTACCAAAAAAAATTTAACCTAAAGAAATATTGTAAATAAAGTGGTGCAACACATTATAAAGTAAACATGCAATCAACAAAGAAATCTAGATACACTCAAAGAGTCTCTTCTTAAGAAATTAAAGGGTTTTCATATAAGAAGCAACCTAACTAAATTTTTATTCTACTAAATGATTGTCCGTTATGAACTATCACATCATTTTTTAGTAAGTTAGTGTGCTATAAGGTTGCCTCATATTACTTGATGACTTACACATCTAAGTCAATTATATATTTTGATTATTCTAAGGTATATCATCAATGTGCACTTTAGATTAATCAAATATATTAATTGGTCATAAGATGTGAATATGCTTAAAAGGTTTTATTATTATATGAGCACTCATCTAATAATAAAAAAACCAATTTATTATAATTAAAGTCTTAGGTTTAACGGGATGTAGTCTAGCTTAAAGTGTCAACTACTTCATAAGTATGAATTAATGTGATGAAGAGTAGTTGAAACTATCCATTGAATAAAAATTTTAAATTCAAGTAAGGCATGAACAAAAAAAATAGCAATTTTAGACAAATGACATAAATTCTAGAGCGCAAGATAGTATTGAAAGGAAATTACACATGAAGGAGATAGTTGTTTACCCAATTCCCAATAGTGCTTAGTCATAGGATGATGGTTGAACTATGAAATGTCTTCATCATATTCATATGACTCAATCAAGTAAGAACTACAATAGTGGAACTGCTCACTTCAAATAGAATATGATGCAAAAATGATCAAGTTCAACAAACAAATCTAGGTGAGTTGTGGGAAGGAAATCATATAAAAAGTGAGATGAATCATAGTAAGCATGAAAAATCCATGAATATTCTTTAGTCAAGCTAGTATGATTGGAAAGATAACTATATTAATAGTTCAAAGATATAATTTAGTGTAGCTAGATACACTTGACCAAAAGTAGCAACCATGTGAAAGAAAACTTAGCAAGTTATCAGTTGCCAAATAATCAGATAATTCATAAGGGAAAATAGCCATGATGTTAATGCAATAAACTATAGGTATAGGTCAAAGAGTAATCATGCCCTAACTTACTATAGGGTGATTATAAGTGGTGTGCTTCTCTAGTAAGTAAACTTACTTGATTATGGTGGTCTTCGATGTGTAGAAGAAATAGTTTGAAAAGAATTAACTAATGTAATTAATTCCATAAAATGATGAGGTTAAGATTAAATAAATTAAAGTAAAAAAAATCTTTTAAAAATGATAAGGTTGATATTAAATAAATCAAAGTGAAAACTACAATGTAGGAGTGTGAAGACCTTAATCTATGATGCAAATGTGATCAACCTCGATGAACCATAGTAATAGGTTGGTAAAGCTTAAGTCAACAAATCTAAGCCTAACCTAAGGGAAATTTTTCCTTATCAATCTATCTTAAACAAAATGGCTCATTAGAATGCTAGAAGGAGGTTCAAGGGATCGAATGCATTGCGCATTGAACCATCCCATGGCCTAAGGAAGTGGGGCACCAAGCCTGAAAGTAAGGGATAAAGAAGGTGATCGAGGTTTCTTTAAGATAGTTGTAACTGACCATTGATTGATCAAATAAGCTTTGTTGAGATGAATCCATAGTTGTGAGAAATTGGACTAATTTGCTCAAGGGTAGTGGTTGGACCAATCTCCTAAAGCTTCCATCCACATCTTAGTCTCTGGATTAATTGAAGTGGTTAGACTAGTACAGAATGGTCAGGTTGTTGGTCATAGAGGTTAAGTGAAGGTGCTTAAACCATTTAATTACCAAGGTGGATGCTTTATATAAAAATTCACTAACTCAAGAGTAACTATGCTTGAGCTCTATTGGTAGTTTTCTCTAACCAAGTTGTGGCTCAAGAAGATGATAGGCAATTAAGATGATTCAAAGGAGGCCAAAGGAGATGTTTAATGGATGATTTCCACTATTTGAATTGATGATAATAAAACTTATATGGTAAATACTAATAGTTTCCTCGAAGGTTCATTTATCCATATAAATCTTTATGATTATCATTATAAATTTGATATTTTGTTTACTTGAAATTGCTGATGTTTATCTTTAAGTTTTTTTAGGAAAATTGCTATGACTTGATTAGTTAGCTCAAGAAGACTAACTTAGCTTAGATTTAGATTCATTTAAAATTTTCTTAAGAATTTCATTAAATGATAAATAAATCTCATTGAAGTAATAATAATTGCTAAATTAATTTTATTTCTTTTATTTTAATGATTTAAATATTTTTGCTAAATTAAGTTGTATTATTTTTAAAATTAATGAAATTTTTTTTGGATAATTTGATCACTTGCATTATTTAAACACTTATAAATTGCATCTTAAACTTATTTAGTTCATTTAATGATACATTAATTAATCTCTTCATGCTTCACTTGTTAAATTATCTAATTATTTTAAGCATGTAACATGAATTATTCTTTTCTCCCTCCTAATTATTCTTTCTCTCATATCATATTTTTGCATTTAATTTGATGATTCATCATTCCATGGTTAAATTTTCTTGGATTTAACTCAAAATATTTTGATTTAATTTGATGAATTATTGCATTAATGATTGTCACTTTTGTATATTTTTAAATTCAAATTATTTTGAATATTCAAATTTGATTTAAGCATTGAATTATTTCCTAATCCATTATTGGTAAGTCTTGTTCAACCCCTCTGATTCAAATAAATCTTTTTTGATTTTTTTATGTCAATTCAAATTTAAATTTAAATTATATTGGAGTTAATTAATTCTTTTTACAAATTCTTTTTTGGAAATTGATTGTTTGAAATTAAAGTTGATTCTAAAAGAGTATCATAATTAATTAGAGGATGGGTTTTAATTAACTCTTCGTCAATCCATTTAAGGGAATTCTTGGTCATCCATATATTTATTGTATTTCATTTATTTTATTATTAGATTAGTTCCTTAATTAAACTCATGATTATTTATTGATTACCTAGCTAATTTTATTTGCATTAAATCATTTTCCATCCATGCTTATTCATCCAACATTTAATTTAATTTATTTATTTCAACTTAATTATTTTGAATTTTGAAATCAATCATTAAATATTTCCTAATGAGTATACCCTTGGCTGGCCCCTCTTAATTCCCTCATGCTTGGTTGACTACTCACCTTGCCATCTTCTATTTAATACCTTGCATTTGTGTCATAACTATCTCTTGATGATAAAAGCCTTTGCCAACAACTTAGTGTAAAATTTTTTTTGAGTTCTTTCATTCAAGAGCCAAAGTTCCTCTCATCTCTTCTCTCTCTCTCTCTCTCACTCTCACTCCAAGCTTTCTCAAGAAGAGATTTCACCATATTTCTCAAGCCATCATCTTGCATTGGAGGAGAACCATTCACATTTGATCTTACCACTCAAATTCTCTTTCAAAAGGCTTGAATAAGATTATTCTTAATTTTATTTAATTGTGCATGATTATTTTGATTTCACATAATGAATGATAAGGTTTTTATTTGATTTGTTAATTTCTTTTAACCCTTAATCATTCATCATCTAGGTTATTTAATCTTACAATCATTATTATTTTATAGGTGATTTAATTGCATTGGCTTTCTAAGTTACAATATTAAATTTTTTTTATCTTCATATTTTGCAAGTGTTTCAAGATTAAGAGTTTCTCTAACATCATTGCATCAAGTTTGATTTTTAATTCAAGATTCATGTCATTGATTTAATCATTTTAATTATTTTTTAAAAATAATAAGAATATTTTATGGGCCTTCTCTTGCTAGTCGTTTTAATGCTTAGTGGGTTAAGAGTAAAATCTTTTCAAAATTTATAAGTTATATTTGAATAATTTTTCTTGTCTTTCATAATTTTAATTTCTTTTGTTGTACTTACTTATGTAGGATTGTAAGTGATCTATTTGGGGTTATACATGCTGGGAAAGCATGTGTTTTAGGGTTTTACTTGAATGAAGTAAGAAAGTATGCTTTGATGGAGGAGAGTACAAAATATTATTGTAATATTAAGATATCTAGTTAATTCTTAGCTTGGGTTGTTGGTGTAGACTAGTTTTAAGTTTAGAACCACATAAAAATTCTTACGTATCTTTACTTTTCTACTTTTGTTTTTTGCATTTTGTTCTGCTTTATTATAAGACTCAAATTAATTGGCAACTAAACTTTTTACCAAAGTTAAAATTAAGTTTAAACTTGTAAAATTTTCTAAAACCAAGCTCCCCTCCCACAATCTCTTAACAAGTTGAAGGTAACTTAGGCCACTTCATTCACCTTATGGAGGCGCTAATTACAAGGATTAGCTAGTTATGGGAGGGGATAATGTAAAATTATTGAATTTTGAGAATTTGGAAGAACTTAAGAAAATTTTTCCTATATGGAGGTCGACCAACTAAGACCCAAACCAATTAAAGCATGGGGTTGATTCATTTATTTTTTATCAAAATGGGTTATTCAAGGAAATGCCCTTTGCAAACCTCAACACCATCTTTGTACAATGTTCGGGGAGTTCATTCTTCATGCGAGATTGATATACACTCAATCGTTTCCCTAACATTATGTTAGAGTTTATTTAAATATGTGTTTATTTCTTATGAATGCAAGCATGCATAATTAATTACCCTCTTACTGTAATAAGAGGGCTTGATTAAAGTTGAAAATTGACATATCTTTCGATATAAATTGGTATTTAGAGGTGCGATGTGAATGATTTTCTAAGAGAAATAAAAGAGTAGTCCGATCAAGATCCTATGGTCATGTCATCTCATGACTATCATTATTCCAATCTAATGTCCAAGAAGTCCGGTTAATAGCCATGGGTTTCATCATCTATATCTGGTATACTAGAGGTGTTGTGTAGGTGCAACACAGACACATGTAGGGTTTACATCTATTGGAATGCTGTTAGGTTGCTCGCATGGCCAACAAATGGGTTGGACTTACATCCTTTTGGATTTCCATTAGGGTGTTTACATGATGAACATATGGATTGAACTTACATCTCTTGGAAAACCATTAGGGGTATTCACATCATGAACATATGGATTGGACTTACATCTCTTGGAAGGCCATTAAGGGTGTTTACATAGTGAATTTATGGATTGAACTTACATCTCTTGGAAGGCCATTAGGGTGTTCACATGGAAAACTTATGGATTGGATATACATCTCTTAGAAGGTCAGTAGGGGTGTTTGCATAGCAAATGTAAATGTGTTTGGTTTGATTTTTTATATATATAATTTTAAGTTAGAGTGCCTGCATTGTAGATGAAGCACTACAATGCTAGGGCTCAGTGCCATGGCACTGAGAGGTTGGCACTTTGGCCCCTAAATCTTAGAACCTTGGCATAAGTGAGATGATGCCATGGTGTCATCAGGTAGGAACATGAGTTTCAAAACTAGAGAGGGCAACACTTCGGTGTTGTAATCCCAACACCACAATGCTATGGTGCCATAAAGAATAACATAAATGGGTTGATTATTTGACCGGTTAAGGCTTTGACAAAGTGGCAAGGGTTAGTCAAAAAGCCATTCAAATATTGACAGGCTGGAAGGTGCATTTAACAAAAATGACATAACTTTTGACCAACACCACAATGCTCCATCAATGTATGACAAATATTTCATTTTCAGTCGATTATGAAATTAATGATAATAAATTTCAATAAGTGTTCTTTTAGATCATAACAGTAACTTCCTTAACTAGTTGATCGATGCATGGTGTCATGAATACGCTTATCATAAAACTTTAGTAATCAAGAAGCTAAAGCCTCGATGTTGCAGAGCACTTATTGATAAGTATATCAACTTTAACTTCTCTCAAGGGAACTACTTCCACCCATATTGAGAAGTAATCAATGGAAGCCAAGAGGTAGATGTAAAGTGTCGGCATGCACTTGATAATGATGACATCTTTTAGCATGTTTAATGCAATCTTGAATCATACTGGGCTAGTAATATATCATTTATTTGATTTTAATTTTCATCTTTGGACCGGATTGGTGTGCATGATAACCCTTTATGAATTTCAGCCATAACCATTTTGGCTTCTTCTAGTCCTAAACATCATAACCACAAATAGTCAAATGAACGCCGATATAACTTGTCATTCACAAGAGCATATTGTAACACTCTTTATGAAATTTTATGAGCCTTTGATTTATCTTTTGGTAAGGCACTACTTTTAAGATAAGTGATAAATATCTCTTGATAATCATTTTCTTCATATATTGTCAAAATTTTTATTTTCTTTAGCTTTAAAAGTTTTAAGAACGGTTGGTGTCAATGCTCTCCTGCTTTGGACTATTATTTTAATTAGGTCTTTTTGAGGATATGTCATTTCTTTAACTAATTAAGCTAATGCATCGGTCGATCTTACCATTGTTTTGATGTGGCACCCTTGTAATTGTTACTTCAAGGATTTGTTTCAAAAGCTCTAAGACATGTTCACAATAAAGTACCAATTTATGTTTATTTATCAAATGGTTCCTAGTATTTGCCATATTATGAGTTAAGAATCTCCATAAATATGAAGTTTCTTGATTTTCATATTAACTATTAGTTCTGCCCATAATTAAAGCTTCATATTCAGCCTCATTGTTGCTTTGAGGTTGAGTCAAACTATATGAATACCACAATTTGGCACTTTGTAGTGTCACAAATAATCAAACCAATTCCAACCTGCACTACAGGTAATCCTGGTAATTTGACTAATTTTATTGATGAAGCTCCATTAAAGTAAAGCACCAATTCTAATGATTATTGGGCCTACTCAATGTCTTGCTCATCAGATAATTCATTATTGAGGGGAATGGCATATACATCACATATCTTGGAATGGCATATACATCACATATCTTGGATCATTTTGGAATGGCATATACATCACATATCTTGGATCAAATGAAGGCTTTGGGTTTCCAATGAGCCACTGCTACATCTATTTCATTAGGAATTGATGATCTTTTCACAATACCTTCTAAGGGATGGTTAGTTCAAGACGTTGAACAACAAAGTTTTCTTTTAGATAAAAACCATCATTATGGGAATGTACATGTGGTAGAAAAATGATGTCAATCCATTGAGATATGGTATGCTACAAGTGAATAATTGAGACAAGAAATGAATCCTCATTTTGGATGACTTATCCTCTAATCTAGCCCATCTAATGTCCTTTTTGGGGGCTAGAGGTAATGCATCTCAAGTACACCAATTAGTAGGTATGAGAGGGTTCATGTCGATCCCCAAGAACAAATGATTGATTTACCCATTCAAAGAAATTGGGCTTTATTTTGAGAATATAGAATTTCTTGTTACTGACTGCAAAGGGGTTATAAATACTTGTAAACATCGATGTCGGAAACCTCACATGTAGACTTGTTGAAGTAGTTCAACACATTCTTGTAGTAGAACGGATTGTGGTACTATCCAGGTATTTTCGTGAGTCCTCAAAATTGGATGACGAAATAAAAGATTTTTGTCCAAACATGAATTGGTCATGTATTAGCACGATATATATGTTGGTCTACGATGCATTTCCACCAAAGAAAGATATTGAAATTGGACTTGTTAATCGATTCATAATGTTTTGAGCACACCTAATACATATTTGAACCCCTTTTACTTGTAGGAGTACATCTTAGATCTGTCAATTATGGTATGGCTGGAGTCCTACTCATGGTGACCTAGTCGAGTTGGGAGAAGTCAGCATTATGTGAGTCAATCAATTGGGGAATCGGGACTCAACTAACATTAAGAACTTTTCATACCGAAAGTACTCATAGGTGGTACTATCGAATATGTATGAGCTCCCTCTAATGGAAAAAAAAATTTGATGAGGATTTGGTTCATCCCACATGTACCCGTCATGGGCATCTTACTTTTCTATGTTTTATAGACTTTTATGTCACTACTGAGATTCAAGATATTGTTCATAATATAAATATTCCAACAAAAAGTTTTATTTTAGTTCAAAATGATCCATATGTAGAATTGAAACAAGTGATTGCGAGATTCTTGCCGAACATCCACTTTTATTTGAAAGAGAGCGTCAAAAACATCCGATTCTCGAGAAGGAGAAATGCACGGAGTACATGGCTATCATGCCCAATATACATATAGTAATGTTCAATTATTACCAAAAGTAAGTCAATTTTGGATATTAGCAGGAGGTCTATGTAGATCCAATATAGTGTCTTTTTCACTCCACAAGGATCAATATCAATTTCATACTTATTCTTTTTCTCTCAAAGAAAGATATATCTTTGATCTCTCACTGACTAATGATCAAATAAAATAGAAATTGTTGGATACTTTTGGTAAAAAAGATAGGAAAATTCTTGACTATTCAAAATCTTATCGAACTAAGGGTCATTGGAATCTTATTGAACCTTCTACTTATATTTGTCAAGAGAATTCCTTGGCAAAAAGTGAAGGAATAGATTTGTGATTCCCTTACAATATGATCAAGAGCAAGAAAAAAAATAATACCCTATCAATGAAAATACCTATAAATGGTATTTTACGTAGAAATAGTCTTCGTGCTTATTTTGATGATCTGCAATATAGAAGAAGCATTTCGAAAATTACTAAATATGAGATTTACGAAGTAGATTCCATTGTAAAAAAGAGAATTCTATTGAGTATCAAGGAGCAAAAGAATGGAGTTCGAAATACCAAATGCAAATGAAAGTAGATCATTTTTTTCATTCTCGAGGAAGTACATATCTTACCCAGATCTTTGCCCATAATGGTCTAAAACAATAATATCATTGGAGTAGATACACGACTTGCTTTCAATAGAAATACAAGAAGTCAAGTAGGTGGATTAGTCCGAGTGGAGAGAAAAAAAGTATGGAACTGAAAATCTTTTCTGGAGATATTCATTTTTTGGAGAGGTGGATAAAATATCTAGGCACTCTGGCATTTTGATACCACCATGAATGAGAAAAAAAGATTCTAAAGGATAAAAAAAATGGAAAAATTGGATCTATGTCCAACGCATTACACCTATAAAAAAAGTCTTTTTTTTTTTTTTGTCCCGTAGTCACATATGAAATAGCTGATGGGATAAATTTAGCAACACTTTTCTTTCAGGATCTCTCACAGAAAAAGGATCATGTCCAACTTCAAATTGTCAATTATATACTTTATGGAAATGGCAAGTCAATTCAAGGAATTTCTCTCACAAGTATTCAATTAGTTCGGGCTTATTGACTTGGGACCAAGAAAAAAAGAGTTCTAAAGAAGAAGAGGTTCATGCTTCTTTTGTTGAAATAAGGGCAAATGATCTGATTTGTGATTTTATTCAAATTGAGTTAGTAAAGTAGCTGATGGGATAAATTTAGCAACACTTTTCTTTCAGGATCTCTCACAGAAAAAGGATCATGTCCAACTTCTAATTGTCAATTATATACTTTATGGAAATGGCAAGTCAATTCAAGGAATTTCTCACACAAGTATTCAATTAGTTCGGGCTTATTGACTTGGGACCAAGAAAAAAAGAGTTCTAAAGAAGAAGAGGTTCATGCTTCTTTTGTTGAAATAAGGGAAAATGATCTGATTTGTGATTTCATTCAAATTGAGTTAGTAAAGTCCACTATTTTGTATACTAAAAAAAGGGTATGATACGCTAGGTTCAGGATTTATTTCCAATAATGAATTAGATCGTATCCATAGAAATCCTTTTGATTCCAAGGTGAAGATTCATTCCATTTTAGTTGAAATTTTTCAACAGACTTTCCAAGTGCTTCAAGAACTTCCATTTCCATACTATTTCCTAGATGAAAATAGTAGAATTTAGAATCTGGATCCATGCAGTAACATCATTTGGAATTTATTCCATTTGAATTGGTGTTTTCTCCATCACGATTCTTATGAAAAGGCATGGAAAATAATGAACCTTGGATAGTTCTTTTGTAAAAATGTATGTCTATTGAAATATGGATCACTCATAAAAAAATTTGGTCAAAATTTTTTTGTTCATGTTGACTCTTTAGTTATAAGATCATCTAAGCCCTATTTGGTCACTCCAGGAGCAACTATCCATGAACATTATGGGAAAATCTTTTCTGAAGGAGACACATTCATTACATTTCTATATAAAAAATTGAGATCTGGTGACATAACACAAGGTCTTCCAAAAGTGGAACAAATCTTAGAAGTTTGTTCAATTGATTCAATATCAATGAACCTCGAAAGAAGAGTTGAAGGTTGGGACGAACGTATCCGAAGGATTCCTGGGATCCTTTGGCAATTTTTGATTGGAGCTAAACTAACCATAGCCCAAAGTCATATCTCTTTGGTTAATAAGATCCAAAATGTTTATCGATCCCAGGGGGTACAGATCCATAATAGACATATAGAGATTCTTGTACATCAAGTAACATCAAGTTTTAGAAGATGGAATATCTAATGTTTTTTTACCTGGGGAATTTCTTGGATTGTTGCGAGCAGAGCGAGCAGGGTACATTTTAGATGAAGCGATTTGTTATCGAGAAATCTCTTAGGAATAATGAAGTCATCTTTGAATACTCAAAGTTTCATATCCAAAGCAAGTTTTCAAGAAACTGCTTGAGTTTTAGCAAAAGCTGCTCTACGAGGTTGTATTGATTGGTTGAAAGGTCTAAAAGAGAACGTTATTTTGGGGTGAATTATATTGGTTGATACTGGATTCAACAAATCAGCACATCATTCAAAGCAAGACAAAAACATTTATTTAAAAGGAAGAAAGTTGGAAATTAGAGAGATTTTGTTACACCACAGATATTTCGTTTGTTATTGTGCCCCAAACACTTTCCATGAGACATCAAACCAATCATTACGTAATGTAATTGACTAATTCTTAACACTTTTGACTTTCACTTTCTAGTCCATTTATGGATTTCGTAATCAATGAAAGAAAAAAAAAAGAGAAAGTGTGGGAAAATGGGAAGATGATATTGGAACATCAATTTGGAAGAGAAGCAGAAGTTCATTTTGGTCATGGTACTAAGAAATAGAATCCTAGAATGGCTCCTTAGATCTCTGCAAAGCGTAAAGTTATTCATCTGAAAAATTTAAATAGACATCTAGTTTTTTTTTATTAGAAGCCTGCGATTTAGTTTTTGATGCAGCAAGTAGGGGAAAAAATTTCTTCATCATTGGCACCAAGCAGCAGATTTAGTAGCATCAACAACAATAAGGACTCGATGTCATCTTGTTAAGAAAAAATGGCTTAGTGGTATGTCAATGAATTAGTCTACTACATAAACAATACTTCAGAAGTTCAGGGACTTCAGAGCAAAACAAGAAACTCAATCGTCTCCCCAAAGGAGATGCAGTAATGTTGAAGAGAAAGTTATGTACCTTGCAAGCATATCTGGGTGGGATCAAATATATGACGGGATTGCCTGATGTTGTAATTATCATAGATCAATAAGAAGGATATATGGTTCTTTAAGAATGTATCATTTTGGGTATTCCGATGATTTGTTTCATTGATACAAACCTAGATCTTGCAGATCTTTCTATTCCGGCCAACGATGATGCTATAGCTTTGTTTCAATTGATTCTTACCAAATTTGAAATTTGTGAGGGTCGTTCTAGTTATATAAAAAATGGTTAATTATCTTATAATTACTCTTATAATTAAGAAGAAGAAGATTAGTTTGTTTTTGGTGAACTTTCTTTGATTGTTTTGGTTTGCATCTTTTGGAGTTTGAACTATATTTTGACTATCGAAGAATATTGAAAAGATCAGATGATTGGTCTTTTTTATGTGATTTCTCGGTATCCGAAATAAATGATTCATAACTAAAATTCATGAATGAACATAGATGAATTGAGAAAGAGATGGTTGAATCAAAATAATGACTTTTTTGAAGTTCTATTTCAGTTAGAGGACAATATGAATGTTATACCATGTTCTATTAAAACACTAAAAGAGTTATACGATATATCAGGTGTAGAAGTAGGCCAACATTTCTATTAGCAAATAGGAGGTTTACAAATTCATGCCCAATTGGGTTGTAATTGCTATCTTATTAGGCTAAGTCATCATAGCTGTTCGAAATCCACAAACCATTTTGACCGACGGTTAGAATTTCTTCGAATATGTCCTTGAATTTCTTCAAGACTTGAGCAAAACTCAGATTGGAGAGGAGTATGGTCCTTGGTTTCCTTTTATAGGAATGATGTTCCTATTTCTTTTTGTTTCTAACTGGTTAGGTGCTCTTTTATCTTGGAAAATCAGAAAGTTACCTCATGGGGAGTTAGCTGCACCCACGAATGATATAAAGACTATTGTTGCTTTAACTTTACCCACGTCAGTGGTATATTTCTATGTGGGTCTTAGCAAATTGGTATATTTTGGGAAAGACATTCAACCAATTTGACCAATTCATATTCTAGAAGATTTCACAAAACCTTTCTCTCTTAGTTTTCAATTTTTCAAGAATATATTGGTTAATGAATTAGTGGCTGTTGTTCTTGTTTCTTTAGTGCCTTCAGTAGTTCCTATACCTATCATGTTTCTTGGATTATTTACAAGTGGTATTCAATCTCTTCTTTTTGCAACTTTGGCTGAGGCTTATATAGGTGAATCAATGGAGGGTCATCAATCCTTGTGTATGTTTTGAAGAATGGTTCAAGAATACAATTTCATAGAAGAAAAAGTGCAGGTGATTTATGTTATGAAAGAAGAAAAGTATATGTTATTTATGAGTTATATAATTATTACCCCTATCTCTTTTTTTCTAGCCCATAAAGCAAGAAGTGTCGCATCATATTGGATTAAGGACATACGCTTAGCTTACTAGCGCTTTGCTTTTATGAAATAGTATGATCTTTGGCCAGGGGAGAGAGATTTTCTTATTTGAATCTGATTGCCCTGTTCTCAGTCTATCTATCTATTCTTCTTACACGTCATCTCTCTCTTCATCATCAACTTTTTTTTAGTTTTTAGACAATTTTAAGAACAAGTGATTTGGAATAGATAGAAGAAAGTGGTCCATTTAAAAAAAATAGATCACACACCAATTAGGAGAGCTCTAGCTCTTTGAGCCAATTACAAAGGAGGAGATCAGAAAGAGAAACTTACGACTAGCTCATACATGCAAACGCAACAAAGAAAACCAAACAAAGACAAAGAAAATCAAACAAAGACCAAGAAAGCCATGCATGAAAACATATTACTTTGCGTCAACGGACTCTTTTAGTCTCCCCGGTGATCGCGGGTGACAGCCCGAACAAAAAGCTCCTGCTGTTCTTCACGGAGCGCCATCTTCCTATTTTTGAGAGAGCGTATTTCATTCTGGAGAAAAAGCATATGATCCTGTATGATCATGGGATCGATGGGAGGCATATGCTCCCAGAAGGCATGCGGGATTTGCAACCGTTGGAGCTTCTCATTTTCTACATGTTGAATGGAAAGATGAATTATCTCAAGTCTGAAAGTGGTATCCATGGCTAAAGTTGTTTTTGCCCCCATCTCCCTTTGCCTACTATTTATAGGCATTGGAGGCCCTATACCCAGCTGCATCTTGGTTTGGATCATTTCAAACTCGAACCAATCCACTAGATTGAAGTGCACTAATCCACTAGATTAAAGTCTGCAAGCAACTTAACCTTGATCACTAATAAGAGGCAATAATAGAGCGCCCAAGTGAAGCATCAATTCTGTCAGAGAGTACTCCACCATGAAGTTTTTGCTCAGCCAATCTTCACTCAACAACTCCATCCTTGCTGAGGAAAAAGATGTTTGGCCGAAGCCCTATATCTGATCAGACACTTGCTTTTTCTTACTAGCATGCTTGTTAGTTTATGGTTACTGTTGTTGTTCCAGTCCAGTTTTGGTTTTGGTTCCTACTCAAAAGACAAACAAGAGAAGAAAGAAGAAGAGAAGGGCTAGCTGACAAGAGACTAGTGACCTAGCAGACTAGAGAGTGGACCTCGAAGCTAACTTCTTTGGTTATGCAGACTACACACTTGGTACGAATTATGCTCTAAGTATGGGCTATTTCCCAATTCATAAAGATGAAAAAATATGACACACAATCCCTAAAGAGTATGATGTGCTCGACCTTGCTTCTCTTGATTCCCTACCCACCTCCTGTAGAGGAGGATTAATAGAAAAATCTATATCAAAGATTGCATTTAGCTCTATCTTTTTAGAGACATGTGTGGAGTGTTAGAATTGTAATGAGATACATCTCAAGTTTTTTAGAACCATTTGACATGTAGTGCTCTATTGAAATGGTTCTCAAAACTCACACAAATTTTCATTGTGTATCAGATGATGTTTTTTATGTATTCTTCATGTAGTTTCTTTTCTTCAATTAGATATTCATTGGAATGAACCATAACTATGGAACCCGATTCCTAATAGATTGATCCTAAAATAGCATATCCAAGTTAGGAGAAATCCTATAGAAAATGCCAAATTCGTGACTTGGTCTTGCAATTTTGGATTTGTTCTAAAATGTAAAGAAATTGCAAATATGGTCCAAGTTAGAAATGCCCAAGTTTCCTTATGGTCCCAATTTCAATAAGAATCCCATGCTTCATTAGCCCATACCGCCCAAAAGAATGCATATGAAAAAAAAAAGTAAACCCTAAACTAATGACACGATAACTCCAATAATGCAAACGCTGAATTCATTGATATTTGTCAAAATTTTGAAATGAGAGAAAAGAAGTTCATACACTTCCTTTTTCATTCTCCATATCACCAAAGAAAAATGACTTCCTTCAACTTCAAAAATTCTTATTTTTCAAAAAAAAAAAGAATCAATTCTTTTTTGAAATGTAATCATTATAAGAGCAACTGATAATAATGATCTGCATAAAAGAGCTACATAGCTCAAGAGCATCATATTGACATGCATTATTAACCACTAAGATTGTAGAGCATGTACTAATATTACGAGTTTATGCATTTCAGTTGAAAGACCTAACGTGGCAAAACCTTGGGTAAAAATAACACTTGGTTCAGTTATTATGCTGAAATCATTTTTATGATTCCCTAGATATGGAATCATATGAATAATGGATAAACTTCATGAAAGGAGAATGAACGATTTGTATAAATTACTTAAAGGAAAATGTCCCGAAGAAATTCAACGAATAACTAAAAATCCTGTTATAGAGAAAAAAGTAACTATCATTCCTTTTTCTGATGAATTATGTAATCGTTCAATTTCATAGACTAATAAGTTCATCAAATGAATTAGAATCATAATTGAGATGATAAAAAATGGAATATGAGTGAATATATGTTCTAAAGTCACAAATATCATAAAGAAGATTCCCTTTTCAATAATGGAAATCGGGGAGGGGATTAAATAGAATAAAAAAAGATTTTCAAGATTTTATATTCTATTAAATCTATTGTGTCTATATTATTCTATATTCTTAATATGAATAATGAATAAGAATTCTTATTTATGCCTTAGGTCGCCACTTGGACTCAAACCGAGATGCTCTAGCACTGCTTCCTAAGAGCGAGTGTCTACCAATTTCACCATTACAGCTTACCTTAAATGATAATAAGGAAATTTATGTTGAATTGTCAATATTCAATAGGGTTTAAGAAACACTGAAGAAAGATGCATTTCCATTCATATAAAATGTTCAATATCTATAATATGGAATTAGTATCTTCATATTCATAGATTCAATTTTTAGAATCAATTTTTCTGTACTAAAAATTAAATTCTTTTTTTATCCCAAACATTCAGAACTCAAAAGTTTCATTCTTAGTCGGGTTATAAAATTCATAATTTTTTTCTCATGATTTTGAGACCCAACACCTTAGTAGAAAGTAGAATGAAATATTCCAACTCTTTCTTGTCTATTGTAATTGTGCTTTTCAAAATAGAAAAGCACACCAGAAAGAAGAAAAATCATCTCATAAATTCAATATCAATCAATAGAAATTTCAATAATTTCAATAAAATAATTTCAATAAATAGAATAGAATAGAAATATAGAAAGACTATAAAAATAAAAAATAAATAATATTATGTACTTTGAATCAAGTAGACGAAAGATTCTTATGTTTCATATGAACTAGTTATAATTAATAAGGAGAAGTGAAATACAATATATTAGTAAGATAGAATTCTCTGTATTCTTATTTGATTGGGGAGAAGTCAAAGAAAAAGAATAATTTCTTTTTTTTATCTGCCTTTTCTTTTCAATTGTAGAGTTATGCTGGTTATCCCTGTACTTTTTTTTTTCTCTTAGCCTCTGTTTGGCAAGCTGCTATAAGTTTTTGATAAGAATGAAATCTCTATTCAATTCATAATTTCTTCAATAAAAAATAGAGAAAATTTTGATTCTAAAAATCAATAAGATCATAAATAAGACTTAGAGAAATTTGGACATTAGGAACCCTCGATTCAAAAAGCAAAATTTTGGTACTTTCTATTAAATTTGAATAAGGGAAGGGGCGATGATCTTTCTCTTTAATCAGCTAATCAACTGATTCTTTTTGTTCAAAATTTTCCTTTAGAAGATCCCATACAATACCTAATTATAGATATGGAAATGCAGGAAATTTTTGGTAACAAAAGACATGAATATTATGAATATTATTACGTTAGAATATTACATTAGAAATAGAAAGAAATTCATGAAATTGAGAGTTTCATGTCAAAATAGTGTAGCATGTGTCATAAAATAGGTGATCTATTTTCTTAAACAAAAAATGATCTTATCTTGGAGATTTTTCATGCTTACTCAGAAACTATTTGTTTATATAGTAGTAATATTCTTTATTTCTCTCTTCATCTTTGGATTCTTATCTACTGATGGAAAATAACTTTCATGTTCAGTTCATAGAGCACTTTTTTCATTGATATTTCCTTGTTCCCTTTTGTGTGAATTCCCCAGCGGTGAATTCCAAACTTGTGCGGGCCTTATCTATTCAATCTCTTGAGCCCCAAAGAAAACCCCCCTCTCCCTCGAACTCCATCTCTCTTTTGACTCCATATAATGTGGGCATCTGATATCTATGAGGGTTCACCCACCCCGGTGACAACATTCCTGTCTATTGCGCCTAAAATTTCTCTTTTTGCAAATATATCACATATTTTTCTTGTTGTCTTCGATGGCGGTACATTGCAACAAATCTTTTTTTTTCTGCAGCATTGCTTCTATGATCTTAGGAGCATTGGCTGCCATGGCCCAAATGAAAGTCAAAAGACCTCTAGCTCATAGTTCGATTGTACATATAGGTTATATTTGTACTGGTTTCTCATGTAAAACCATAGAAGGAATTCAATCATTACTAATTGGTGTATTTATTTATGCATCAATGATGATAGATGCATTTGCCATAGTTATAGCATTACGTGAAACCTGTGTCAAATATATAGAGGATTTGGGTGCTCTAGCCAAAATGAATCCTATTTTGGCTATTACCTTGTCCATTAAAATGTTCTCATACACAGGAATACCCCCATTCATTGACTTTTGTAACAAATTCTATTTGTTCTTCGCCGCTTTGGGTTGTGTGGCTTACTTCCTAGCCCCAGTGGGAGTAGTGACTAGCGTTATAGGTCATTGGGCGGCCGGAAGGTTACCATGAGTATGGTTGGGAGACCGAAGGTATTTTTTTGTCTGGACACATAGCTTACTGAATTAATTGTGACACAGATGGGAATGCATGCTATGAAAGATAGGGTTGAGTCTGATACATCAACCGTCTACTCCATATCCTTGTACGAGCCCACAATCACTACACAAGATGAACCTAGGTTTGTTTGGTGAATTGAAGTTGGCCTTAGGTGTAATAGGACTCCCAGTTACTACACGTGATTGTATACTGAAGTGCTCCCTGTTGATTGTTGGAACGATGCTAGTCAGGCAAAAGATGAAGGGATAGAGGCGTGAAGAGATTCCCCAAGTGAAAAATTAATCGACATCTTGATGTGATACAACCCTTTCCATTTTCATTGGGAAAGAATGGCAAAGTCCATCTGAATTGTCCAATGAAGAAATAAGAGGAGAGCAAAGCACCAATGGCGTTCGAGGTGCATGCAGAGCAGGAACAGAGGCAAAAATTTAGAATGGAGGAGTCGTTAGGCCACTCGAACAAGGAGAGAGAAGACCGAGCTTATTCCCTTTTCTTATTTCATAAGAAAACTATCACCTACTCTTCTGAAAGAAGAGAACTATCACCTTCTCTTCTGAAAGAAGAGAACTATCGCCTTTGCTTCTTGGGACCAAAGCAATGCTTTGTCACCTGGCCAAATCAAGGATTTTGGGCTTCTTGCTGAATATATATTCATCGAAAGATATATCCATTCATCTATCTAGATGTCTAAAAACAAATCATTCAACATTTGATTCAAAGAACTGTGTTGAGCCCCCTCGCTCAGGAAATGACTCTACTACAATGGATGACAAAGGGTCCATAGTACTCGAAGCACTGGAGTGATCCAGTGGTCAGGAAGGGGCCTAGGAGTGCCTAATACTACACCACACTACACTTGGCTCTACACATTGAACCCTATCCAGTGCCCAGCAAAATGTTGGGGGCTTCAATACTAACTCCTTATCCCCACCCAGGTTAACGAAGTTTAACTTATTCAGTGGAGATAGTGGAGCCTTGAGAAGTACTCTAGAGAGGAAGATCCTTGGCCCCTCTTCATTCTCTACAGGGGTCTCTGGCCACATGGAAGCAGGGCAAAGATGGAAAAGAGAAAGCACAGGAATAAGAAACCAGCTTGCCATCCTTTTTGATCAATTTTTTAGAGGGGGATGGATAAAGTGGACAAAATAGACTCACATTTTCCAGTATGGGTTTCGTCTTGACAAAGAAAGAATCATCTTGAAAATGCTTTTAACCCCTTTGTAGAGCCATGTATTGTAAGTGATCTGAACCTGCCCAGAGTGAGCCCATCTTAGAGGCAAGTTCAGTTGGTGAGCCGTATGATAGGCAACTATCTCCTACTATTTAGAGAGGACTTAGCCGTGAGTTAGCACCCCTTAGTTTTTGTGGTTGTCCCTTTCACTCTATTTTATTATATACGCTTAGCAAAAAGAATATTTTTTTGATAGACCTAGGACATGGATTCTATATGAACTAATGGATTGTGATAAGTCATTACTACTAGCAATGACTTCCTCTTTCATTACTCCAAGCTTTCCATTTCCCTCTCCCTTTTTTGATCTTACTCATCAAATGGCACTTAGTTCATATCTTGAAGTTCGATCATTGACAAGGTTCAACGAAAGGGTGGGCCATTCACCATGAAGACTAAAAATAAGCGATATAGGCTTGACTAGACCAATACAAGAAACCCCTGCAACAAATGCTTCTATCTTGTAGTTTTTTAGCATCTAAGGCCCCATAGGTTTCACTTCACTCCAGTGTTTCTGCACACATGCATGCTACTGGCCTAGCTCCACCTAAGAGGACTGCCCCATTCCATATAGTAAGGGCTTGTACAGATCGCACATGAACACATGATCTTAGTGACCTTAACGGCTTACTGGTTGATTAATTGGTTATCGGCTAGAGAAAAAAAATAGGGAACCGACTTCAAGAAAATTGACGAGGACTTAGACCACTATCTCCAAAGATTCTAGGGTTTGTTCAAAGCTCCTTTCTTTCTTTTCTGGCTTGCTATTCAATTTGAGTTTCATGACCGAACAAGACTTTTTGGGCTTTTTTCTTGATGCCTTACTTATCGCATTTCCACCTCGGGCACAGCTTCTGAAAGAGAAAATTTAACCTCCTGGCTCAGAGGTACTTTTGACTAGTTTTCTCACAGGTTGCTCCCAAAACTCCTTTACTAGTTTGAACTTGTCATGGAGTTAGTTTGACTTCGTATTACTAGACTTTCATAGTGAAAAAATAGTTAGGAATGGAGCTATAGACTTTCGAAAAAAAACTACCATGTAAAGAAATCGACCACTTGAAGAAGGCCTAAATGGTGAAGGACTCAAAATCTAAAAAAAAGGGCAACTCACCTAGATCCCTTGAAATCATAAGAAACTAGGTTTTTCTTATATAGCTAGCCCTCAAACTCGAGGTAACGAATCTTCATAAGGGAAGTCCTACTCGCTTCAAGTAGCATATGTACTCTTTCTCTCACTGGTTGGATTGGATAAAAGTCTATAAACTATTTAGAAAAGGGGATTTGAAAATTCTAGTTTCTAGCCTGCCTTCAAACTTCTCTTCTACTTAGACTACTCCTCTGTCAGCTAGGAATTACCATAGGAAAGGAGTCATTCTAAAAGGTGAACACCGCCTTCTTTTCTAGGCAAAGAAATGGATCTCTTTGCTTCACACCTTCTCATGAATATATATATCTCTCTTGGAAAGACGTCCATATATTCTATAGATCTATCTATTCTTCCTCCAAAACCTATAAATAGCAGGAAAAGCAATTGAACCAAATGAATGGAACCTACCACTCGACCTGGATGTCTGAACTTAGATAACTAATAACTCAAGATGAGCTCAAACAATTTCAATCATGAGAGCGTACCTCGACCGAGACAAAAATGAATGATTAAGAAAGATCTTCTCATAAGAAAGTAGCTCGATAACACCCACCCAATCTCTATTTTGTTGATACACAATTTGCAAACTTTAGATTTTGTATCAACATAATATAGATACAAAATAATACAAAATTGGCATACATAACTCACCTTTCAATTGTTGTCTCCTAAAAAGCTATGTCAAGTTCAAGAAGTACTTACATTAAGCGGGTACCGACTTCGCTAGACCATTTCGGTCCGTCCTCAGGGCCAGGCTCTATTGGGCACTGGCTTATCGTAAACAAACAACAAACTTGATTCTGCAGGACTAAAAGATTATTCTATACAAAATTGAGTATAGTCCTAATTTTCAAATGCCTCATTTTCTTATACCTAATTCAACTAAGAATTGTCGTATAGAAAGATGTGAATGTGAGACTGAAAGGAGAGGTGAGCTTCCTATACTTGACTGAAAGGAGAGGTATATATCGACTAAATGGAAAGGAAGAGGCGAGTAGAGTGAGTTGTCGACTATTATGATAAAGAGAAGTAGTGAATTTTTATTTTCAGAGTGCACATGGTGAGCTACGTTTTGAGAAGGTAGGAATAAGATAAGGTCTCCTTGATGTTGATTGAGTACCTGATTCAATCAAATGAATAAAACTTTCACTTGAGAGGGACTCCATTCTACATGAAAGCTTAGCTAGGATGTCTTATTAACAGAGTTCTTTCTTCCTATCCTAAATCTCAAATTAAAGAAAAGTCTAGTTTAGAAGATTGAGATTCAAGGTGAATTTCTCTTTCTATTCTGTAAATAAAGACGAGCTATATTCATTTGGGTATTATTGTATAGGCAAGGTATCTATGATTTTTCATTAAAAATTTGAGATCCTCTTCAAGTGCTATGAAGCTCTTCCAGAACTAATTCTTGACTTGCTCATATACATGCTGGGATTAGTTCACTGAAAAAGAAAAAGCTCCTGCCAGCAAGCTGCTTTCTTTTTGGTCATTCACCCGCTTAGAGCTCGTACTCACTCTCACATCGTAAAGTCTATTAGCTTACTCTTGAGCTATAGGGAAAGGATACACGTGATGGGCAAAGTCAGCAATCTCATCTTATCAGTGTTGTATCATTGGCCGAGCCCAAGATTTTTTGACTAACTGCTTTGGGAATAAGCGCTTTCAGTCAAGCCAGGTGCTTCTATCTTTCTTTCTCTTTGACGAGTAAGCAAGACTATGTTCCTTATTCAACTAGGTGCGACTGACAAGGAGCATAGCATTCAGTTAGAAAGGTTTGAGGAAAGACTGTGTTTTTCCTCATCAATAGTCAAGTCAGAAGTGCAACAGCTGGTTATTTTCTTTCCATGAAGGTAAGCTTACCTAAGAAAAGAAGCTGATCGAGTCACGAGGTGCATGGCAAACTAATTCTACCTGCCTCAACCACTATGAATATGTTTGTTTGTCTTTCTACCTGACCCTACTTTCAAATTTCTAGCTTCGGTCGCCTACTTCGGTGACCCGGCTTGGCTAACTCTGAATTTCTATGTTCAATGCCCCTTGCCACCCGGTTCAAACCATGGTCATTCTTCCTACCAAAATTGGTAATTATTTGGGAGATCGGATCCTAAGTAGCTATAGGATTCTTAGGTTGGATGAAATCTTCAAAGAAGGTCATTTCACTGTAACAAGAGCACACAAGATAGAGCGCTTCTTATCACAACCCTTCTTTATGGTAGAAGTCTTTACTAGTTCTCCAAAAAAATATGTTGGTCTCACAAAAAAAATTTGGGTTTCCAGAGAATTAGATGGTCTTCTCGAGTAGGCCTTTTCTTTGTTCGGTAACATCGATGAAGCTACTATGAAAGATATAAACTTAGAAGAGGAGAGCAAATTAAAGAAATGACATGAAATCTTTGTGTACTAACTCCTAATTGAATGATTTGGGATTTCGAAGTGAAAGAGATTCTTTTATCTACTAAGAGTGGACAAATTAGGGTATTACCAAACCATGCCCCCATTGCCACTGTTGTAGATATAGGTCTTTCGAGAAGACGGCTAAACGACTGATGTGGCTCTTATGGGTAGTTTTTCTAGAATAAGTAATAATGAGATCACCATTTTAGGAAATGGTGTGAAAATGAGTACTAACATTGATCCACAAGAAGCTCAACAAACTCTTGAAATAGCGAAGCTAACTTGAGTAGAGCTAAGGGTAAGAGACAAGCAAATGAGGCAAATCTAGCTCTCAGACAAGCTAGGACATGAGTAGAAGCTATCAAAATGGTTTCTTATTAGTAGTCAATACATTCAATCAAAATCAAAAGAGTTCTTTATTATACACTACACACTACATCTTGATTCCAAAAATTGAACACCATGAAGTCTAATTTGATTAATTAGATGATAGAACGAAAAAAAGAGGATGGGTAGAAAAACTTCTTAGATACCATGGAATTTGATCTTTCTACCTACTATTGGATTTGAACCAATGACTCCCGCTATATGAAAGCAATACTCTAACCACTAGCTTAAGTAGGTCATTTATCACCACAAAAAGGATCTCCATCACTTCAATGGATTATAGGTCAAATATGTTTTTTAAGAAATATCAATCTTTTATCAGTAAACATAAACAGATCAGAGAGTTCTCATGTGGGATTATGGGATACCCTTCTTGTCAAGAAATTGTCTCTATGTTTAGATGGTTATGACAAGGTCTATAGCTAAGTTAGGTAGAGCACCTCGTTTATATGTGTGCCAATATTTTTCCATTATGCAATGAACATAATTAATCTTTTTGAGAAGTCGATGTCTTACTCCGTAGATTCGAGAGAACAAGAGAAAAATAGCCTTTGGTTTGATCCAGTTCAGGTGCAAATTTTGGTGCCAAATTAAATAGAACCTACCATTGTAAGGTAAATGCCTAGTCCATTCAATGCCAGGAATAATGAGTATAAGGATCTCAAAAAAACCTCTTTTCATTCTACGAGAGCTTTGAGGTGTATGAAGTCTCATATTTAACTCTTGCAAATGGCGATAGACTGATTGATCAGTCAAAGGCACCTAAAGAAAGGTCACCCTTCTTTGAAACACTTTGGTATTGTTCCTAAATTAGGATACAAATAATGAATTAGAGCACATGGAGCCATCTCATTATCTTCTTACCTTCCTCAAAAAAAAAATATGGTGGACTAACTTCTCTTTACATCATTTGATGAAAGAGCCCAATGCAACAAAATGCATGTTGGGTCTTTGAAATATTTGTTTGAATCATTTCGATCGCTTTTCTCTATTTTATATTCAGGGTTGAATCCATATAGCCCTAATACATCCCATTTTTATTTTGTATAGAAATTGGAGTAGTAGTAGGAATAAGAAAAGAAACATAATAATTCATTCCAATAGACCCAATTAGTATTTGTCAAATCTTGGATCAAATACCCATCTCTCTTCATCCACTTTCATGAATTACATATGATATTTTTTTCTTTTCATTATTTTTCATTGAATTTCAAATCTGAATTGAAAATAGAATTTGCCATTTCTTTCATGAATTTTGAATTCTTGAATTTCTTCTTGACTAGAAGATCAATGATTCTTGACTTTCACTTTCTATTTAGAAGATAGAAGATCAATATGAAATAGAAAAAATATACATAAGATAAGAAGTCTAAACTAAGTATAATAAGAAGTAGAATAGTAAACAAAAAGAACTAAGTCTAAGAGCATGCTATGTCTACACATCACATATAGAAATATAAATAGATTCGAAAAGAAAAAAAAGAAAAAAAATAGAAGTGGGATGACATTAAATGAATCTTGAAACAAGGTATGTCCTACAACAAACAAACTCTCAACTATGCAGCTTTAGTTGATCACAATTCTTTTCTTATTTCATCTGAGAAGTTCTAGATGATTTGAAGATTCCAATTCAAATGGAAGAATTCAGCCTATTCCACATTCATATCCACATTGATAGGGGTACTTTGATGTTTTTGCTTCCACGAACATGAGATTTTATGGGCATTCCTAAGAATATCAAGTGTTATTCCTATCTTGGCATTTATCATTTCTAGGATTTTAGCCCCAATTAAGGAAGGTCTAGAAAAGCTTTCTAGTTATGAATTAGATATAGAACCCATGAGGGATGCTTGGAGACAATTCTGAATTCGCTATTACATGTTTGCTCTAATATTTGTTATTTTTGATGTTGAAATGATCTTTCTTTATCCATGGGAAATGAGCTTTGATGCGCATCTGTCTTTATAGAAGCTTTTATTTTCATGCTTATCATATGTTCTTGCAAAATTTTTTTATTAGTGATGTTTTAAAGTTAGAAGATATAATATCATTTGAGGGAGTTGGCAAATCTCCAAATGTACAGAATGATTCTTTTGCAAAAATACAAAATCACCTTTTATAGGGTACCAACCTGGCCTCACTCTTTGGGGTGGATCAAATCATCATTGATAAGTTAGGTTAGCTAGAAGACCATTGGTTATTTGTGAGATGGAAAGAAGAACCACCTGCAAAACATACTTGGTTGACTAGGGATAACTCAAAGAAGCTAGCACTAGAGCTCGCAATAGATTACTGCGACTTCAAATCTTCAGAAAAGAGTCCATTTGGGCCTAAAAAGTGGTGTAGTACAAGAAGATTCAATTATGAGAGCTCAAGTAAGAAACTTTGAAGACAACCTTGGAGGTACAATTACTAGGAGCAGAAAGGAATAAGAGATAAATGAAGCTTACAAAAATAAAAGATTTTAGTAATTTTATTTTATATAGTTTGTATATTATGTTATTTGTTGGAGACTTATGTACTTTTATGTCAAGTAATATGAGGAGTGATTTATTAAAATAATAATTAATTAATGTAATATTAATTAATTATAATTAATTTAGATAAGGAGAGGCCAACAACAGAAAAGATATGCCAACTATAAATATTTAGATAGTTTGATTAATCAGTTTTACAATTTTTTTTAGGGAACTTGAGATTAAATTAGCCCAATTTGTAATCAAAAGCTCTAAATTCATGATAGTTTGCAACTCTATTTTGCTAGGTTCAAAATGTAGCCCAACTTGATCTAGTCCAACTTGATCTAGTATAGCATTAATAAATAAATTCATCTTACCTTACAGAATTTTGACCAACTCTAGTCCTTCGCTAGTAAAATTGTCCTCCTAGAATATCTAAAAACTATAATTTGGTTTTCATCCCTCTACATGTCAATCACATATGTAATATTTTTCAATAAGATCAACCTCTAACACATTTTCTAAAAGCCTTTATTTTTAATTAATAATTAAATAAATGTGAATTCCTTTTAAAAAGTTAAAGGATAATAAGTTAAGATTGAATACAATCCAATTTAATTATTTATTTTTATGGTATATATAAGATTCAAACATAAGACTTTGGCAACAACTTCCAAGGCTCTTACTAATGGACAAATCAGCACCATAATCCAATTTATTTATTTATGTTTATGAATAAAATTATTTATTATTAAATAAGTATCTTGATAAAGACTTTATATTGATAGGTCATATATTATTAATAAATATTAATAGATGAGGAGATAGAATTATAGTTTTAAAGATTATTATTGATACTAAGATTATCAATGTTATAAGTGTTTATCTCAAGTAGGTTTGGATGTAGGCTCAAAAGAAATATTTTGGAATGAATTAGAGGGATTAATACAAAAGATACCTCTTGAAGAAAAAGTATTTATTGGAGAAAATTTAAATGGCATGTTGGTAGAGTGGTAGAAGATTTTAAAAGTATTCATAGTGGTTATGGATTTGGAGTGACTAATGAAGAAGGTAGGACTATATTAGATTTTACTTTAGCCTATAATTTTGTAGTTGCTAATACTTTATTTAAGAAAAGAGATGAGCATATTATTACTTATAAAAATGGATCTAGTAAAACACAGATTGATTATTTTCTGATAAAAAAATAGATCGTTTAGATTGTAAAGATTGTATGGTCTTTTCAAGTGAAAGTTTAAATACCCAACATCATTTATTAGCCTTAGCTTTTAAGATGAAAGATTGGAAGATGAAAAATAAATCAAATTATTATCCTAGGATTAGATTGGAATTTAAAGAACATTAATAAAAATATTTTTAAGAGCAAGCTACAAGAGCTTAGAATTTGGGATGTTCATAAAGAAGCTAATGTTATGTGGGAAAAAAGTAGTAGGTGAAATTAAGCAAGTTGCTAAAAATATGCTTGGGGGGTCAAAAGAAAAAAGTTTCTTTTAATAAAAATAGTTGGTGGTAGAGACAGAATGCGCAAGAAAAGATAAAAAAATAAGAAGTGTTGTTATATAACTTTATTTAGATGTAAAAACTTAGAGAATTGAGAAAAATATAAAGTGGCATGTAGAGATTCTAAGAAAGCAATATATGATGCAAAAAAATTTAGCTTTAGTTATTTATACAATAGATTAGATACCAATTCCATAATATATATATATATATATATATATATATATATATATATATATATATATATATATATATATATATATATATATATATATACATATATATATATATATATAAGTTAGTTAACCAAAGAGATAGGAGAAGTAAAAATCTAGTTCAAGTGCGGTGTATTAAAGATGGAAATCATAAAGTGCTTTTCTTAGAAAAGGATAATGAAAATAGGTGGATGAGGTATTTTGATAAACTTTTTAATGAAGGTTCTGAAAATAAGATTGATTTTAGCAGCCTTAATACCCTATACAAAAATAGAGAATTTTGTTTCTATTGTCATAATAGTAACTCTAAAGTTAGAGAAGCTTTAAAGAAAATGAAATGTGAAAAAATAGTAAGACCTGATGATATTCTAATAGAAGTGTGGAAATGTTTAGGAGATCAAGAAATTTCTTAGCTTACAAATCTTTTTAATGTTATTTTAAAAACTAAAAAGATGTCAGATGAGTGGAGAAAGAGTTTATTGGTTCATATATTTAAGAATAAAGGTGATGCGCAAGAGTGTGCAAATTATAGAGGAATTAAGTTAATGTGTCATACATTAAAATTATGGAAGAGAGTAATTGAGCATAGGTTATGATGCAATACAAATGTTTCTCACAATCAATTTAGTTTCATGCCAGGCATATCTACTATGGATGTTATATATTTTTTAAGAGGTTTGATGGAGAAGTATAGAGAAAGCAAGGAGGATCTACATATGATATTTATTGATTTAGAGAATACTTATGATAAAGGTTTAAGAGATGCTCTTTGGAGAGAACCAGAAAAGAATAAAGTTACTATTGGTTATATTCAAGTCATTAAGGATATGTTTACTAGAGCTGTCACCTGTGTCCAAACTCAAGGAGGATCTATAAAATATTTTCCTATTTCAGTTGGATTACATCAAGGATCAGCTTTAAGCCCTTATCTTTTTTTTTCTTAAGTTATGGATGTTTTTACTAGGCATTTACAGGAAGATGTACCTTCATGTATGCTTTTTACTGATGACATTCTTCTTATTGATAAGACTAGAGAAGGAGTCCAAGAGAAACTTGAATTATGGAGGTCAACCTTAAAGCCTAAAGGTTTTTGTTTAAGTAGATCTAAAACTAAATATATGGCAAGTAAATTTAGTTGTAGAAGTTAAAGTGGTAGTGTTGTGACATTAGGTTAACAAGTCATTAAAAAGAGTGAGTGATTCAGATATTTAGGCTATATTGTTCAAAATGATGGTGAAATAGATGGATATGTTTTTAGTAGAATTCAAGTTGGATGGTTGAAGTGAAGGAATGCATCTGGCCTATTGTGTGATAGAAAAGTACCGCTTAAACTTAAAGAAAAATTTTATAAGATGGTGGTAAGACCAGTAATGATTTATGGTGCAGAATGTTGGCCAATAAAAGAGAAGCATGAGACTAAGCGTGTTGCAGAGATGAGGATGCTCTAGTGGATGAGTGGCTTTACTCTTAGAGATAAAATGCAGAATGAGTATGTTCGATAAAAAGTTAGAGTAGCTCCAATGGCAGATAAGATTAGAGAGAGTCAGCTTAGATGGTTTGGCCACATAAAGCATCGGTCATCCAATGACCCGATTAGCAGAGTAGATGCATTAGATTTGCCTTATGTTAAGAAAAGTAGAGGTAGACCTAAATAGACATGGCTAAGATGTATAAAAAATGACTTTGATATACTTAAATTAAATGAGAATTTGACACATAATAGGACATAATGGAGATGAAGGATTCATGTAGCCGACCCCACTTAGTGGGATAAAGGCTTGTCGTTGTTGTTGTTGTTATATTATATATACATCTATGTCTATGAAATATTATTTAATCAGGCTACTTTCCAATTTCTAACTACTATATTTATAATTTTGACTCTCATTATTATTGTTTTTTATTTTAATGTTCTAAATTCTACCATTTGAAGCCTCCCTGATTGAAAAAAAAAAAGCCCAAAGTCCCTTGCTTCAACAAACTTACAATGAGATTCTTATTAACTATAGCACATTTATGAGAGGTGAGCTCTTGAATATAAATATGTAATTAGAGGTTATAAAAGAAAGTTAGATGACTCTTTTATTATTTTTTAATTTGTACTTTATTTTATTTTATTTTATTTTTATTTTTATTTAAAATAAAATATGTTTGATAGTGGCAGTTATTTCTAAAAATAAAAATAAAACACTCAGAAGTCATTATGAGTGCTTATATATATATATATATATTGTTTGAACTAATATATAAATAAAAATGAAAAACACAAAGTAAAAAATGTATTCAAAATAATGATAAACTAATAAGAAATTTATAACAATTTATATAAACATAATATTTAGTTTTTTATTAATTTTATTTTTAATAAAAGTTAAATTATTTTAAATTTTTAATAAAGCAATATAGAATGAATTATAATTAATACAAGCGAGATAACTAGTAAAAATTATGAATAAAAAATCAATCATTAAATATACTATTTTATTAATCAATGATGTATTATCGAACCATAGTTTTTATAATATTATGTTTAAAACCTAATTATAGTTTAGTATATATATATATATATAGTAATAATAGTAGTAATAATAATAATAATAATAATAATAATAATAATAATAATAATAATAATAATAATAATAATAATAATAATAATAATAATAATAATAATAATAATTGTTATTATTTAGGATAGTTGAGTGTTAAAGTTAAAATGTTAAGTAATTTTTGTGCTAATTATCTGTGAATGAAAGGTGAGAATATTTAAATTCATAATATATTATAATTTCTTGTAAAGATCATTTCATGTGATTCTATTTTAATATCTAGATTTATTTTAACAAAAAAATTTTGATTCATTACTTATAATAGTTATTTGAAATATTTTTCTATGTAAAGTTTTTATATTAAGTTTGTTCCATCCTTGCATAAAATAACTATTCATGACACGATTTTCTTTGAAAGAAGTAATGACCTCATGGTGAGCCATGTGGTTAAAAAAAAATCTAAAAAATTGCATTTTAAAAGGTTCTAAAAAAAGTAATTTGTAAATTAATGACAAAATTTAAAGTATAATATAGTAAGTTTAAACTAACAAACTCATAAATTGATGGTTTTTTTGTAACTATTGAATAATGTTAAATATTAGGTATGTCTAATGCATCATCTCAAGATCTTGAAATGCATAGTCTCCCTCTTAACTTATAGCTAGTTAATAAAGATTTAAGTTTTGACTTATTTATTAGTTTAATAATGAAATACACTTTATTGGATGTTATTTGTGTGATTGTAAGGGGTGTAAATTATATTAAGAGAATGAGATATTTTATAAATGAAACATTTAATGAGAGGAGATTATAAGGGGATCTAGGTAAAGTTTTCACGTTTCATCTAAGCTCATGGTAAATATTTATTCATAAGCAAATTATTGAGTTAAGAAAAGGAAATGAAGGATTGTGGGTTAGCTGATCTCCAAGAGATATGCATCTTCTCTAGTTAACTACACTCATAGCCTTTATGATAAACTAAAATCAGGTCTTCATTTTTTAGGGTTTTCCAAGGAGGAGTTCATGGATTGTCATAATAGGATAATCTATGTATTATTAAGTGATAGTCCACAAGGTAGAGGGTGAATCATCATAATCAAGTGAGAATGTAACTCAATATACAAAGTGTTTATATGATAATTATTATTAAACCACCAAGAACACAACAAGGAGTATGATGGGTTCAAAAGAGTAAATGAGTAGGAGGAGAGATCAAGAAGAAGGAAGAATAAGATTTACTCTAGAACTTGTAGATCCATCATCCAGATTTGTCAAGCCCATAAACATTTAACTTGAGAATGTGGTTGACTCAACCTAACCATAAGAAGATCTGTAAGCAACCATGAGTTGCATCATCTAGAAGCAAGCATTACATGATCTTGGGCCAAGGAAGGAAAATAAGAGAGTTTTCGAGGAAGATGATTTCTAAGAAAAAGGATTGAAAGATATAAGCAATACAATCTCCACAAAAGCAAAGAAGTTCTTATGGAGGGGATTGAAAGGTACAATCATACTTAATTATGGCTATTTATTTTGGATTTACAAACTTGTTTGATTCAGTCAGTCATAGCCTAGTGCACTAAGATTTCTTAAGTGTAATTAAATCCATCTCTATCTAAAACTCTATCCTACTGAGATATGGCATACAATGCAAGTTATACATCCTTAAGTGATTTATAATGATGTTTGACATGTCCATGTTTTGACTATGCACTAGTGCTTTGGGGTTTTGATCACTAATAGGCTATATCTTATACCTCCTCCAAGGGATCTAAAGATGCAAAAAGTTAATAAGTGGCTATCAAAAGTCTTAATTTTAATAATTTAAAATATTTTTCTTAATTCATTTTAAGATTGTTTAATAGTTCATTAAAGTAGGTAGCAACTATATTTTTCATGCCATGATCCTAAAAAAACATATATTCCAGACTATCAAATTACAATAAAAAAGAAAAGCCACATCAAACAAATAAGTACATAAATAATAATTGTGCTCTGATAGCTATAAAAAATAGTGGAAATAAGCTAGTGTGGTTGGGCAGCTTGCTATACATACCCAGAAAAAATAAAATTAAAAAGGGTTAGCTAAGTTCTACCGAACAAGCTTAGACAAGTTTCAGGAATAAAATATAAATTAAGTTTTTCTCTGCTTTTAGTCCTTCATCTCAACATATACACAAAAGTGAATGTGGAAGAAATTGAATGGTGATAACCCAAGTATACTTAATTGGGGCTATCAAATTTCAAATTACAAACTTATTTAGGTTAAGCTACCACTACCTAGTGCACTATGATTCCATAATCATTATTAAATCCATACCAACATAAAGCTTTATCCTAAGAAGATATGGCACATAATGCAAGTTTTCTATTCTTAAGTGGGATTTCTAATGATGTTGGATATGGCCATGTTATAATTTTGTGCTAGCACTTGGGGGGATTTGATTGATGGTAAGCTCTACCTTACACCTCCTCCAAGAGACATAAAGGAGAAAAATTAATTCGAAGGTGGCTAGAGAAAACCTTAATTATAATTGTTTAAAATATTTTATTAATTAATTTTAGGATTTTTTTAATAATTTATTAAAGTTGGTAGAAAAACATTTTTCATCTTATGAGCTTAGTGGAAATATATATCCAAGAAAAACATAATATAGTAACAAAAAGAAAAGCCAAAGAAAACAAATAATCACTATGTTATGATGGTTGTAAAAGAATAGGGATAATAGGCCAGTGCTACTTCGCAGCCCGCTTATACATACCTAAATAAAATAAAAATAAAAAGAGATAGTTGTGTTCTACCCAAAAAGCTTGAAGAATTTATAGGAACAAAATATAACTTACATTTCTCTCTACTCCAAATATTTTTTTGGCTTAAGTTGTGTGTTCATCCGTCAAAGTTGAGAATTATCTTGGATCAAAAAACTTAATTTATATTTTATTTTTACATAAATAAAATTTAAAAAAATGTTGTAATGAAAGATAAAACTCCAAATTTAAATGGAGCCATCACATCACAAAATAATCATAGAATTAATTATAATTTGATACAGGCACCTATAAAGTTAAAGAAAAAGTGATGGTCATACATCAAGCACCTACCAAAAAAAATTTAACCTAAAGAAATATTGTAAATAAAGTGGTGCAACACATTATAAAGTAAACATGCAATCAACAAAGAAATCTAGATACACTCAAAGAGTCTCTTCTTAAGAAATTAAAGGGTTTTCATATAAGAAGCAACCTAACTAAATTTTTATTCTACTAAATGATTGTCCGGTTATGAACTATCACATCATTTTAGTGTAAGTTAGTGTGCTATAAGGTTGCCTCATATTACTTGATGACTTACACATCTAAGTCAATTATATATTTTGATTATTCTAAGGTATATCATCAATGTGCTACACTTTAGATTAATCAAATATATTAATTGGTCATATAAGATGTGAATATGCTTAAAAAGGTTTTATTATTATATGAGCACTCATCTAATAATAAAAAAAACCAATTTATTATAATTACTTAAGTCTTAGGTTTAACGGGATGTAGTCTAGCTTAAAGTGTCAACTACTTCATAAGTATGAATTAATGTGATGAAGAGTAGTTGAAACTATCCATTACTGAATAAAAATTTTAAATTCAAGTAAGGCATGAACAAAAAAAATAGCAATTTTAGACAAATGACATAAATTCTAGAGCGCAAGATAGTATTGAAAGGAAATTACACATGAAGGAGATAGTTGTTTACCCAATTCCCAATAGTGCTTAGTCATAGCGGATGGTTGAACTATGAAATGTCTTCATCATATTCATATGACTCAATCAAGTAAGAACTACAATAGTGGTACTGCTCACTTCAAATAGAATATGATGCAAAAATGATCAAGTTCAACAAACAAATCTAGGTGAGTTGTGGGAAGGAAATCATATAAAAAGTGAGATGAATCATAGTAAGCATGAAAAATCCATGAATATTCTTTAGTCAAGCTAGTATGATTGGAAAGATAACTATATTAATAGTTCAAAGATATAATTTAGTGTAGCTAGATACACTTGACCAAAAGTAGCAACCATGTGAAAGAAAACTTAGCAAGTTATCGGCCAAATAATCGAGATTCATAAGGGAAAATAGCCATGATGTTAATGCAATAAACTATAGGTATAGGTCAAAGAGTAATCATGCCCTAACTTACTATAGGGTGATTATAAGTGGTGTGCTTCTCTAGTAAGTAAACTTACTTGATTATGGTGGTCTTCGATGTGTAGAAGAAATAGTTTGAAAAGAATTAACTAATGTAATTAATTCCATAAAATGATGAGGTTAAGATTAAATAAATTAAAGTAAAAAAAATCTTTTAAAAATGATAAGGTTGATATTAAATAAATCAAAGTGAAAAACTACAATGTAGGAGTGTATGTGAAGACTCCTTAATCTATGATGCAAATGTGATCAACCTCTCGATGAACCATAGTAATAGGTTGGTAAAGCTTAAGTCAACGCAATCTAAGCCTAACCTAAGGGAAATTTTTCCTTATCAATCTATCTTAAACAAAATGGCTCATTAGAATGCTAGAAGGAGGTTCAAGGGATCGAATGCATTGCGCATTGAACCATCCCATGGCCTAAGGAAGTGGGGCACCAAGCAAAGTAAGGGATAAAGAAGGTGATCGAGGTTTCTTTAAGATAGTTGTAACTGACCATTGATTGATCAAATAAGCTTTGTTGAGATGAATCCATAGTTGTGAGAAATTGGACTAATTTGCTCAAGGGTAGTGGTTGGACCAATCTCCTAAAGCTTCCATCCACATCTTAGTCTCTGGATTAATTGAAGTGGTTAGACTAGTACAGAATGGTCAGGTTGTTGGTCATAGAGGTTAAGTGAAGGTGCTTAAACCATTTAATTACCAAGGTGGATGCTTTATATAAAAATTCACTAACTCAAGAGTAACTATGCTTGAGCTCTATTAAGCCTGGGTTGGTAGTTTTCTCTAACCAAGTTGTGGCTCAAGAAGATGATAGGCAATTAAGATGATTCAAAGGAGGCCAAAGGAGATGTTTAATGGATGATTTCCACTATTTGAATTGATGATAATAAAACTTATATGGTAAATACTAATAGTTTCCTCGAAGGTTCATTTATCCATATAAATCTTTATGATTATCATTATAAATTTGATATTTTGTTTACTTGAAATTGCTGATGTTTATCTTTAAGTTTTTTTAGGAAAATTGCTATACCCAGCTTGATTAGTTAGCTCAAGAAGACTAACTTAGCTTAGATTTAGATTCATTTAAAATTTTCTTAAGAATTTCATTAAATGATAAATAAATCTCATTGAAGTAATAATAATTGCTAAATTAATTTTATTTCTTTTATTTTAATGATTTAAATATTTTTGCTAAATTAAGTTGTATTATTTTTTAAAATTAATGAAATATTTTTTTGGATAATTTGATCACTTGCATTATTTAAACACTTATAAATTGCATCTTAAACTTATTTAGTTCATTTAATGATACATTAATTAATCTCTTCATGCTTCACTTGTTAAATTATCTAATTATTTTAAGCATGTAACATGAATTATTCTTTTCTCCTCCTAATTATTCTTTCTCTCATATTCTATTTTGCATTTAATTTGATGATTCATCATGCCAAGGCTGAATTTTGCTTGGATTTAACTCAAAATATTTTGATTTAATTTGATGAATTATTGCATTAATGATTGTCACTTTTGTATATTTTTAAATTCAAATTATTTTGAATATTCAAATTTGATTTAAGCATTGAATTATTTCCTAATCCATTATTGGTAAGTCTTGTTCAACCCCCTCTTGATTCAAATAAATCTTTTTTGATTTTTTTATGTCAATTCAAATTTAAATTTAAATTATATTGGAGTTAATTAATTCTTTTTACAAATTCTTTTTTGGAAATTGCTTGTTTGAAATTAAAGTTGATTCTAAAAGAGTATCATAATTAATTAGAGGATGGGTTTTAATCTTCATCAATCCATTTAAGGGAATTCTTGGTCATCCATATATTTATTGTATTTCATTTATTTTATTATTAGATTAGTTCCTTAATTAAACTCATGATTATTTAATGATTACGTAGCTAATTTGATTTGCATTAAATCTTTTTCCATCCATGCTTGTTCATCCAACATTTAATTTAATTTATTTATTTCAACTAAATTATTTTGAATTTTGAAATCAGTCATTAAATATTTCCTAAAGAGTATACCCTTGGGTGGCCCCTCTTAATTCCCTCATGCTTGGTTGACTACTCACCTTGCCATCTTCTATTTAATACCTTGCATTTGTGTCATAACTATCTCTTGATGATAAAAGCCTTTGCCAACAACTTAGTGTAAAATTTTTTTGAGTTCTTTCATTCAAGAGCCAAAGTTCCTCTCATCTCTCTCTCTCTCACTCTCACTCCAAGCTTTCTCAAGAAGAGATTTCACCATATTTCTCAAGCCATCATCTTGCATTGGAGGAGAACCATTCACATTTGATCTTACCGCTCGAATTCTCTTTCAAAAGGCTTGAATAAGATTATTCTTAATTTTATTTAATTGTGCATGATTATTTTGATTTCACATAATGAATGATAAGGTTTTTATTTGATTTGCTAATTTCTTTTAACCCTTCATCATTCATCATCTAGGTTATTTAATCTTACAATCATTATTATTTTATAGGTGATTTAATTGCATTGGCTTTCTAAGTTACAATATTAAATTTTTTTATCTTCATATTTTGCAAGTGTTTCAAGATTAAGAGTTTCTCTAACATCATTGCATCAAGTTTGATTTTAATTCAAGATTCATGTCATTGATTTAATCATTTTAATTATTTTTAAAAATAATAAGAATATTTTATGGGCCTTCTCTTGCTAGTCGTTTTAATGCTTAGTGGGTTAAGAGTAAAATCTTTTCAAAATTTATAAGTTATATTTGAATAATTTTTTCTTGTCTTTCATAATTTTAATTTCTTTTGTGGTTGTACTTACTTATGTAGGATTGTAAGTGATCTATTTGGGGTTATACATGCTCGGTGTAGGAAAGCATGTGTTTTAGGGTTTTACTTGAATGAAGTAAGAAAGTATGCTTTGATGGAGGAGAGTACAAAATATTATTGTAATATTAAGATATCTAGTTAATTCTTAGCTTGGGTTGTTAGGTGTGGTCGTAGACTAGTTTTTAAGTTTGGCTGAACCACATAAAAATTCTTACGCTTATGTATCTTTACTTTTCTACTTTTTTTTTTGCATTTTTGTTCTGCTTTATTATAAGACTCAAATTAATTGGCAACTAAACTTTTTACCAAAGTTAAAATTAAGTTTAAACTTGTAAAATTTTCTAAAAACCAATTCACTGCCTCCCCCTTCTGGGCGCCACAATCTCTTAACAAGTTGAAGGTAACTTAGGCCACTTCATTCACCTTATGGAGGCTGCTAATTACAAGGATTAGCTAGTTATGGGAGGGGATAATGTAAAAATTATTGAATTTTGAGAATTTGGAAGAACTTAAGAAAATTTTTCCTATATGGAGGTCGACCAACTAAGACCCAAACCAATTAAAGCATGGGGTTGATTCATTTATTTTTATCAAAATGGGTTATTCGCTCAAGGAAATGCCCTTTGCAAACCTCAACACCATCTTTGTACAATGTTCAGGGAGTTCATTCTTCATGCGATAGATTGATATACACTCAATCAGGTTTCCCCTAACATTATGTTAGAGTTTATTTAAATATGTGTTTATTTCTTATGAATGCAAGCATGCATAATTAATTACCCCTCTTACTGTAATAAGAGGGCACTCTTGATTAAAGTTGAAAATTGACATATCTTTCTGATATAAATTGGTATTTAGAGGTGCGATGTGAATGATTTTCTAAGAGAAATAAAAGAGTAGTACTGATCAAGATCCTATGGTCATGTCATCTCATGACTATCATTATTCCAATCTAATGTCCAAGAAGTCTGGTTAATAGCCATGGGTTTCATCATCTCAGATATCTCGAGTATACTAGAGGTGTTGTGTAGGTGCAACACAGACACATGTAGGGTTTACATCTATTGGAATGCTGTTAGGTTGCTCGCATGGCCAACAAATGGGTTGGACTTACATCCTTTTGGATTTCCATTAGGGTGTTTACATGATGAACATATGGATTGAACTTACATCTCTTGGAAAACCATTAGGGGTATTCACATCACGAACATATGGATTGGACTTACATCTCTTGGAAGGCCATTAAGGGTGTTTACATAGTGAATTTATGGATTGAACTTACATCTCTTGGAAGGCCATTAGGGTGTTCACATGGAAAACTTATGGATTGGATATACATCTCTTAGAAGGTCAGTAGGGGTGTTTGCATAGCAAATGTAAATGTGTTTGGTTTGATTTTTTATATATATAATTTTAAGTTAGAGTGCCTCGGCATTGTAGATGAAGCACTACAATGCTAGGGCTCAGTGCCATGGCACTGAGAGGTTGGCACTTTGGCCCCTAAATCTTAGAACCTTGGCATAAGTGAGATGATGCCATGGTGTCATCGGGTAGGAACATGAGTTTCAAAACTAGAGAGGGCAACACTGGTGTTGTAATCCCAACACCACAATGCTATGGTGCCATAAAGAATAACATAAATGGGTTGATTATTTGACCAGTGTTAAGGCTTTGACAAAGTGGCACTGCAGTGCTAGTCAAAAAGCCATTCAAATATTGACAGGCTGGAAGGTGCATTTAACAAAAATGACATAACTTTTGACCAACACCACAATGCTCCATCAATGTATGACAAATATTTCATGACATGAAATTAATGATAATAAATTTCAATAAGTGTTCTTTTAGATCATAACAGTAACTTCCTTAACTAGTTGATCGATGCATGGGTGCTGCATGGGGGCGCCACGACGCTTATCATAAAACTTTAGTAATCAAGAAGCTAAAGCCTCGATGTTGCAGAGCACTTATTGATAAGTATATCAACTTTAACTTCTCTCAAGGGAACTACTTCCACCCATATTGAGAAGTAATCAATGGAAGCCAAGAGGTAGATGTAAAGTGTCGGCATGCACTTGATAATGATGACATCTTTTAGCATGTTTAATGCAATCTTGAATCATACTGGGCTAGTAATATATCATTTATTTGATTTTAATTTTCATCTTTGGACCGGATTGGTGTGCATCGCATAACCCTTTATGAATTTCAGCCATAACCATTTTGGCTTCTTCTAGTCCTAAACATCATAACCACAAATAGTCAAATGAACGTCGATATAACTTGTCATTCACAAGAGCATATTGTAACACTCTTTATGAAATTTTATGAGCCTTTGATTTATCTTTTGGTAAGGCACTACTTTTAAGATAAGTGATAAATATCTCTTGATAATCATTTTCTTCATATATTGTCAAAATTTTTATTTTCTTTAGCTTTAAAAGTTTTAAGAACGGTTGGTGTCAATGCTCCCGCTTTGGACTATTATTTTAATTAGGTCTTTTTGAGGATATGTCATTTCTTTAACTAATTAAGCTAATGCATCGGTCGATCTTACCATTGTTTTGATGTGGCACCCTTGTAATTGTTACTTCAAGGATTTGTTTCAAAAGCTCTAAGACATGTTCACAATAAAGTACCAATTTATGTTTATTTATCAAATGGTTCCTAGTATTTGCCATATTATGAGTTAAGAATCTCCATAAATATGAAGTTTCTTGATTTTCATATTAACTATTAGTTCTATGCCCATAATTAAAGCTTCATATTCAGCCTCATTGTTGCTTTGAGGTTGAGTCAAACTATATGAATACCACAATTTGGCACTTTGTAGTGTCACAAATAATCAAACCAATTCCAACCGCACTACGTGTAATCCCGGTAATTTGACTAATTTTATTGATGAAGCTCCATTAAAGTAAAGCACCAATTCTAATGATTATTGGGCCTACTCAATGTCTTGCTCATCGATAATTCATTATTGAGGGAATGGCATATACATCACATATCTTGGAATGGCATATACATCACATATCTTGGATCATTTTGGAATGGCATATACATCACATATCTTGGATCAAATGAAGGCTTTGGGTTTCCAATGAGCCACTGCTACATCTATTTCATTAGGAATTGATGATCTTTTCACAATACCTTCTAAGGGATGGTTAGTTCAAGACGTTGAACAACAAAGTTTTCTTTTAGATAAAAACCATCATTATGGGAATGTACATGTGGTAGAAAAATGATGTCAATCCATTGAGATATGGTATGCTACAAGTGAATAATTGAGACAAGAAATGAATCCTCATTTTCGGATGACTTATCCCTCTAATCTAGCCCATCTAATGTCCTTTTTGGGGGCTAGAGGTAATGCATCTCAAGTACACCAATTAGTAGGTATGAGAGGGTTCATGTCAGATCCCCAAGAACAAATGATTGATTTACCCATTCAAAGAAATTTACCGGAAGGGCTTTCTTTGACAGAATATAGAATTTCTTGTTACGGAGCCTGCAAAGGGGTTATAAATACTGTTGTACGAACATCAGATGCTGGAAACCTCACATGTAGACTTGTTGAAGTAGTTCAACACATTCTTGTAAGTAGAACGGATTGTGGTACTATCCGAGGTATTTTCGTGAGTCCTCAAAATTGGATGACAGAAAAGATTTTTGTCCAAACATGAATTGGTCATGTATTAGCAGACGATATATATGTTGGTCTACGATGCATTTCCACTCGAAAGAAAGATATTGAAATTGGACTTGTTAATCGATTCATAATGTTTTGAGCACACCTAATACATATTTGAACCCCTTTTACTTGTAGGAGTACATCTTAGATCTGTCAATTATGGTATGGCCGGAGTCCTACTCATGGTGACCTAGTCGAGTTGGGAGAAGTCATAGGCATTATTGTGAGTCAATCAATTGGGGAATCGGGGACTCAACTAACATTAAGAACTTTTCATACCAGTCGAGTACTCATAGGTGGTACTATCGAATATGTATGAGCTCCCTCTAATGGAAAAAAAAATTTGATGAGGATTTGGTTCATCCCACATGTACCCGTCATGGGCATCTTACTTTTCTATGTTTTATAGACTTTTATGTCACTACTGAGATTCAAGATATTGTTCATAATATAAATATTCCAACAAAAAGTTTTATTTTAGTTCAAAATGATCCATATGTAGAATTGAAACAAGTGATTGCAGAGATTCTTGCTGGAACATCCACTTTTTATTTGAAAGAGAGCGTTCAAAAACATACTGATTCTGAGTCAGAAGGAGAAATGCACTGGAGTACTGATGGCTATCATGCGCCCGAATATACATATAGTAATGTTCAATTATTACCAAAAGTAAGTCAATTTTGGATATTAGCAGGAGGTCTATGTAGATCCAATATAGTGTCTTTTTCACTCCACAAGGATCAATATCAATTTCATACTTATTCTTTTTCTCTCAAAGAAAGATATATCTTTGATCTCTCACTGACTAATGATCAAATAAAATAGAAATTGTTGGATACTTTTGGTAAAAGATAGGAAAATTCTTGACTATTCAAAATCTTATCAACTAAGGGTCATTGGAATCTTATTGAACCTTCTACTTATATTTGTCAAGAGAATTCCTTGGCAAAAAGTGAAGGAATAGATTTGTGATTCCCTTACAATATGATCAAGAGCAAGAAAAAAAATAATACCCTATCAATGAAAATACCTATAAATGGTATTTTACGTAGAAATAGTCTTCGTATTTATTTTGATGATCTGCAATATAGAAGAAGCATTTCGAAAATTACTAAATATGAGATTTACGAAGTAGATTCCATTGTAAAAAAGAGAATTCTATTGAGTATCAAGGAGCAAAAGAATGGAGTTCGAAATACCAAATGCAAATGAAAGTAGATCATTTTTTCATTCTAGGAAGTACATATCTTACCCGATCTTTGCCCATAATGGTCTAAAACAATAATATCATTGAGTAGATACACGACTTGCTTTCAATAGAAATACAAGAAGTCAAGTAGGTGGATTAGTCCGGTGAGAGAAAAAGTATGGAACAAAAATCTTTTCCGAGATATTCATTTTTGGAGAGGTGGATAAAATATCTAGGCACTGCATTTTGATACCACCATGAATGAGAAAAAAGATTCTAAAGGATAAAAAAATGGAAAATTGGATCTATGTCCAACGCATTACACCTATAAAAAAAGTCTTTTATTTTTTTTGTCCCGTAGTCACATATGAAATAGCTGATGGGATAAATTTAGCAACACTTTTCTTTCAGGATCTCTCACAGAAAAAGGATCATGTCCAACTTCAAATTGTCAATTATATACTTTATGGAAATGGCAAGTCGATTAAAGTCCGCAAGCAACTTAACTTGATCACTAATAAGAGGCAATAATAGAAGCATCAATTCACGAGAGTACTCCACCATGAAGTTTTGCTCACCAATCTTCACTCAACAACTCCATCCTTGCTGAGGAAAAGATGTTTGGCCGAAGCCCTATATCTAATCAGACACTTGCTTTTTCTTACTAGCGTGCTTGTTAGTTTATGGTTACTGTTGTTGTTCCAGTCCAGTTTTGGTTTTGGTTCCTACTCAAAAGACAAACAAGAGAAGAAAGAAGAAGAGAAGGGCTAGCTGACAAGAGACTAGTGACCTAGCAGACTAGAGAGTGGACCTCGAAGCTAACTTCTTTGGTTATGCAGACTACACACTTGGTACGAATTATGCTCTAAGTATGGGCTATTTCCCAATTCATAAAGATGAAAATTGATATGACACAATCCCTAAAGAGTATGATGTGCTCGACCTTGCTTCTCTTGATTCCCTACCCACCTCCTGTAGAGGAGGATTAATAGAAAAATCTATATCAAAGATTGCATTTAGCTCTATCTTTTTAGAGACATGTGTGGAGTGTTAGAATTGTAATGAGATACATCTCAAGTTTTTTAGAACCATTTGACATGTAGTGCCTCTATTGAAATGGTTCTCAAAAACTCACACAAATTTTCATTGTGTATCAGATGATGTTTTTTATGTATTCTTCATGTAGTTTCTTTTCTTCAATTAGATATTCATTGGAATGAACCATAACTATGGAACCCGATTCCTAATAGATTGATCCTAAAATAGCATATCCAAGTTAGGAGAAATCCTATAGAAAATGCCAAATTCGTGACTTGGTCTTGCAATTTTGGATTTGTTCTAAAATGTAAAGAAATTGCAAATATGGTCCAAGTTAGAAATGCCCAAGTTTCCTTATGGTCCCAATTTCAATAAGAATCCCATGCTTCATTAGCCCATACTGCTCCAAAAAGAATGCATATGAAAAAAAAAAAGTAAACCCTAAACTAATGACACGATAACTCCAATAATGCAAACGCTGAATTCATTGATATTTGTCAAAATTTTGAAATGAGAGAAAAGAAGTTCATACACTTCCTTTTTCATTCTCCATATCACCAAAGAAAAATGACTTCCTTCAACTTCAAAATTTTATTTTTCAAAAAAAAAAAGAATCAATTCTTTTTTGAAATGTAATCATTATAAGAGCAACTGATAATAATGATCCACATAAAAGAGCTACATAACTCAAGAGCATCATATTGACATGCATTATTAACCACTAAGATTGTAGAGCATGTACAAATATTACGAGTTTATGCATTTCAGTTGAAAGACCTAACGTGGCAAAACCTTGGGTAAAAATAACACTTGGTTCTGCTTAAATGAATCATTTTATGATTCCCTAGATATGGAATCATATGAATAATTGATAAACTTCATGAAAGGAGAATGAACGATTCATATAAATTACTTAAAGGAAAATGTCCCGAAGAAATTCAACGAATAACTAAAAACTTGTTATAGAGAAAAAAGTAGCTATCATTCTTTTTTCTGATGATTTACGTAATCGTTCAATTTCATAGACTAACAAGTTCATCAAATGAATTAGAATCATAATTGAGATTATCAAAAAAGAAATATGAGTGAATATATGTTCTAAAGTCACAAATATCATAAAGAAGATTCCTTTTTCATTAATGGAAATTGGGGAGGGGATGAAATAGAATCTAAAAGTGAAGATTTTCAAGATTTTCTATTCTATTAGATCTATTGTGTCTATATTATTCTATATTCTTAATATGAATAATGAATAAGAATTCTTATTTATGCCTTATGGTCGCCACTTGGACTCAAACCGAGATGCTCTAGCACTGCTTCCTAAGAGCAGAGTGTCTACCAATTTCACCATTACAGCTTACCTTAAATGATAATAAGGAAATTTATGTTGAATTGTCAATATTCAATAGGGTTTAAGAAACACTGAAGAAAGATGCATTTCCATTCATATGAAAATGTTCAATATCTAGAATATGGAATTAGTATATTCATATTCGTAGATTCAGTTTTTAGAATCAATTTTTCCATACTAAAAACCTAATTCTTTTTTATCCCAAACATTCAGAACTCAAAAGTTTCGTTCTTAGTCGGATTATAAAATTCATAATTTTTTTCTCATGATTTTGAGACCCAACACCTTAGTAGAAAGTAGAATGAAATATTCCAACTCTTTCTTGTCTATTGTAATTGTGCTTTTCAAAATAGAAAAGCACAATTCGTAGCAAAGAAAAAATCATCTCATAAATTCAATATCAATCAATAGAAATTTCAATAATTTCAATAAAATAATTTCAATAAATAGAATAGAATAGAAATATAGAAAGACTATAAAAAATAAAAAATAAATAATATTATGTACTTTGAATCAAGTAGACAGAAAGATTCTTATGTTTCATATGAACTAGTTATAACTAATAAGGAGAAGTGAAATACAATATATTAGTAAGATAGAATTCTCTGTATTCTTATTTGATTGGGGAGAAGTCAAAGAAAAAGAATAATTTCTTTTTTTTATCTGCCTTTTCTTTTCAATTGTAGAGTTATGTCGGTTATCCTACTTTTTTTTTCTTAGCCTTTGTTTGGCAAGTCGCTATAAGTTTTGATAAGAATGAAATCTCTATTCAATTCATAATTTCTTCAATAAAAAATAGAGAAAATTTTGATTCTAAAAATCAATAAGATCATAAATAAGACTTAGAGAAATTTGGACATTAGGAACCCTCGATTCAAAAAGCAAAATTTTGGTACTTTCTATTAAATTTGAATAAGGGAAGGGGCGATGATCTTTCTCTTTAATCAGCTAATCAGCTGATTCTTTTTGTTCAAAATTTTCCTTTAGAAGATCCCATACAATACCTAATTATAGATATGGAAATGGGAAATTTTGGTAACAAAAGACATGAATATTATGAATATTATTACGTTAGAATATTACATTAGAAATAGAAAGAAATTCATGAAATTGAGAGTGTCATGTCAAAATAGTGTAGCATGTGTCATAAAATAGGTGATCTATTTTCTTAAACAAAAAATGAACTTATCTTGGAGATTTTTCATGCTTACTCAGAAACTATTTGTTTATACAGTAGTAATATTCTTTGTTTCTCTCTTCATCTTCGGATTCTTATCTAATGATGGAAAATAACTTTCATGTTCAGTTCAGAGAGCACTTTTTTCATTGATATTTCCTCGTTCCCTTTTGTGTGAATTCCCGGTGAATTCCAAACAGGCCCTATCTATTCAATCTCTTGAGCCCCAAAGAAAACCCCCCTCTCCCTCGAACTCCATCTCTCTTTTGACTCCATATAATGTGGGCATCTGATATCTATGAGGGTTCACCCACCCGTGACAACATTCTGTCTATTGCCCTTCTCTCTTGCAAATATATCACATATTTTTCTTGTTGTCCTCATGGTACATTGCAACAAATCTTTTTTCTTTTTATGCAACATTGCTTCTATGATCTTAGGAGCACTGGACGCCATGGACCAAACGAAAGTCAAAAGACCTCTAGCTCATACTTCGATCGAACATGTGGGTTATATTCGTACTGGTTTCTCATATGGAACCATAGAATGAATCCAATCATTACTAATTGGTATATTTCTTTATGCATCAATGATGATAGATTTGCCATAGTTATAGCATTACGGCAAACCCGTGTCAAATATATAGGATTTGGGCGCTCTAGCCAAAATGAATCCTATTTTGGCTATTACCTTGTCCATTAAAATGTTCTCATACACAGGAATACCCCCATTCATTGACTTTTGTAACAAATTCTATTTGTTCTTCGCCGCTTTGGGTTGTGTGGCTTACTTCCTAGCCCCAGTGGGAGTAGTGACTAGCGTTATAGGTCATTGGGCGGCCGGAAGGTTGCCATGAGTAAGGTTGGGAGACCGAAGGCAATTTTCCATCCGGACACGTAGCTTACCGAATCAGTTGCGACACGGATGGGAATGCATGCTACAAAAGACAGGGTCGAGTCTGATACATCAACCGTCGACTCCATATCCTTGTACGAGTCCACAATCACTACACGAGATGAACCTAGGTTTGGTGAATTGAAGTTGGCCTTAGGTGTAATAGGACTCCCAGTTACTGCGCGCGATCGTATACTGAGGTGCTCTCGGTTGTTGGAACGACGCGAGCGAAAGATGAAGGGACAGAGCGAAGAGATTCCCAGGCGAAAATGAATCGACATCTCGATGTGATACAGCCCTTTCCATTTTCATTGGGAAAGAACGGCGAAGTCCATCCGAACCGTCCAATGAAGAAATAAGAGGAGAGCAAAGCACCAATGGCATGGAGACAGAATGAGGAGCCGTAATGGAGAGAGGATTTCTCTTCTGAAAGAAGAGAACTTCGCCTTTCTTTTTCTTTCATAATCAAAAACTATCACCTACTTCTTCTTCTGAAAGAAGAGAACTATCGCCTTCTCTTCGAAGAGAACTATCGCCTTCGCTTCCTGGGCCCAAAGCAGTGCTTTGTTTCCTGGCCAAATCAAGGATTTTGGGCTTCTTGCTGAATATATATTCATCGAAAGATAGATCCATCCATCTATCCAGATATCTAAAAACAAATCATTCAACGTTTGATTCAAAGAACTGCGCTGAGCCCCCCCGCTCAGGAAACGGCTCTGCTGCAATGGATGGCAGAGGGTCCGTAGTACCCGAAGCACTGGAGTGATCCAGTGGCCGGGAAGGGGCCTATAAGTGCCTAATACTACACCACACTACACTTGGCTCTACACATTGACCCCTATCCAGTGTCTGGCAGAACGTTGGGGGCTTCAATCCTGACTCCTTATCCCCACCCAGGCTAACGGAGCCTGACTTATTCAGGGGAGAGAGTGGAGAAGTACTCTGGAGAGGAAGATCCTTGGCCCCTCTTCATTCTCTACAGGGGTCTCTGGCCACATGGAAGCGGGGCAGAGATGGAAAAGAGAAAACACGGGAATAAGAAGCAAGCTTGCCTTCCTTTTTGATCATTTTTCTAGAGGGGGATGGATAAAGTGGACAAAACAGACTCACATTTTCCAGTCTGGGTTCCGTCTCGACAAAGAAAGAATCATCTTGAAAACGCTCCTAACCCCTTCGTAGAGCCGTGTATTGTAAGTGATCCGAACCTGCCCAGAGTGAGCCCCTCTTAGAGGCAAGTTTAGTTGGTGAGCCATATGATAGGAAATTATCTCCTACGATTTAGAGAGGACTTAGCCGTGAGTTAGTACCCCCTTAGTTTTGGGGGTGGACCCTTTCACTCTATTTTATTATATACGCTTAGCAAAAAGAATATTTTTTTGATAGACCTAGGACATGGATTCTATATGAACTAATGGATCATGACAAGTCGTTACTACTAGCAATGACTTCCTCTTTCATTACTTCATTTTCCATTTCCCTCTCCCTTGATCTTACTCATCAAATGGCACTCAGTTCATATCTTGAAGTTCGATCATTGACAAGGTTCAAAGAAAGGGTGGGCCATTCACCATGAAGGCTAAAAACAAGCGATATAGGCTTGACTGGACCACTACAAGAAACTCCTGCAGCAAATGCTCCTCTTGTAGTTTTTCAGCATCTAAGGCCCCATAGGTTTCACTTCACTCCAGTGCCAGCACACGTGCACGCTACTGGCCCAGCTCCGCCTAAGAGGACTGCCCCATTCCATATAGTAAGGGCTCGTAGAGATCGCACATGAACACATGATCTTAGTGACCTTAACGGCTTACCGGTTGGTTAATTGCTTATCTAGAGAGAAAAATAGGGAACCGGCTTCAAGAAAAATTGACGAGGACTTAGGCCACTATCTCCAAAGATTCTAGGTTCAAAGCTCCTTTCTTTCTTTTCCGCTTGCTATTCAATTTGAGTTTACGGACAATACTTTTGGGCTTTTTTCGCTTGATGCCTTATCGCATTTCCTCCCGGGCACAGCTTCTGAAAGAGAAGATTTAGCCTCCTGGCTCAGAGGTACTTTTGACTGGTTTTCTTACAGGTTGCTCCCAAAAGTCCTTTACTGGTTTGAACTTGTCATGGAGTTAGTCTGACTTCGTATTACTAGACTTTCCTAGTGAAAAAAGAGTGAGGAATGGAGCTATAGACTTTCGGAAAAAAAACTACCATGTAAAGAAATCGATCGCTTGAAGAAGGCCTAAATGGTGAAGGACTCAAAATCTAAAAAAAAGGGCAACTCACCTAGATCCCTGAAGTCATAAGAAACTAGGTTTTTCTTAGATAGCCAGCCCTCAAACTCGAGGTAACGAATCTTCAAAGGGAAGTCCTACCGCTTCAAGTAGCAGATGTACTCTTTCTCTCACTGGGATGGATGAAAGTCTATAAACTATTTAGAAAAGGGATTTGAAAATTCTAGTTTCTAGGCCTTCAAACTTCTCTTCTACTTAGACTCCCCGCCTGGAATTACCAGGAAAGGAGTCATTCTAAAAAGGTGAACAGTCTTTTCTAGGCAAAGAAATGGATCTCTTTGCTTCACACCTTCTCATGAATATATATATCTCTCTTGGAAAGACGTCCATATATTCTATAGATCTATCTATTCTTCCTCCAAACCTATAGAAAAGCAATTGAACCAAATGAATGGAACCTACCACTAAGATGTAACTTAGATAACACAATACAAGATGAGCTCAAACAATTTCAATCATGATTTGTACAAAATGAATGATTAGGAAAGATCTTCTCATAAGATTTCCCACCCAATCTCTCTTTTTGTTGATACAATTTGTATTTAGATTTTGTATCAACATAATATGGAAAAATAATACAAAATTGGCATACATAACTCACCTTTCAATTATTTCTCCTTAAAAGCTGTGTCAAGTTCAAGAAGTACTTTGCAAAAGACTTCGCTAGACCATTTCGGTCCGTCCTCAGGGCTAGGCTCTATTGGGCTGGCTTATCGTAAACAAACAACAAACTTGATTCTATAGACTAAAAAGATTATTCTATACAAACTATATAGTATTTTCAAAGATTCTTATACCTAATTCAACTAAGAATTGTCAGATAGAAAGATGAATGTGAGACTGAAAACTTCATACTGATCAAAGGAGAGGTATATATCCACTAAAAGGAGAAGAGGCGAGAGTGAGTTGTCGACTGTATGATAAAGAGAAGTAGTGAATTTTTATTTTCAGAGTGCACATGGTGAGCTAGGTTTTGAGAAGGTAGGAATAAGGTAAGGTCTCCTAGACGATGATTGAGTACGCGATTCAATCAAATGAACAAAACTTTCACTTGAGAAGGACTCTTTCTACATGAAAGCTTGGATGTCTTGTTAACAGAGTTCTTCTTCCTATCCTAAACCTCAAATCAAAGAAAAGACTAGTTTAAGATTGAGATTCAAGGTGAAGTTCTCTTTCTGTTCTGTAAAGAAAGACGAGCTATATTCATTTGGGTACGATTGTATAGGCAAGGCATCTATCATTTTTCATTTCATAAAAAAGTGCTTCAAGTGAAGCAGAACCGATTGACTTGCTCATATACATGCTGGGATTAGTTCACTGAAAAGGAAAAGCTCCTGCCAGTAAGCTTTCTTTCCGGTCATTCACCAGCTTAGAGCTTCATTACTCACTCTCACATTAAGTAAAGTCTATTAAACACTCTTGAGCTATAGAGGATACGTGATGGGCAACAATCTCATCTTATCGGTGTTGTATCATTTGAGGCAGATTTTTACTACTTGCTTTGGGAATAAGCACTTTCAGGTCAAGCCGGTGCTTATCTTTCTTTCTCTTTTGACAAAGCAAGACTATGTTCCTTATTCAACTAGGTGCGACTGACAAGGAGCATAGCATTCAGTTAGAAAGGTTTGAGGAAAGACTGTGTTTTTCCTCATCAATAGTCAAGTCAGTGCTTCTTGGTTATTTTCTTTCCATGAAGGTAAGCTCGCTAAGAAAAGAAGCTCGAGTCACGAGGTGCGTAGCAAACCAATCCTCCTGCCTCAACCACTATGAATATGTTTGTTTGTCTTTCTACGACCACAAATTTCTAGCTTCGGTCCTACCCGGTGACTGGCACTCAATTTCTATGTTCAATGCCCCTTGCCACCGGTTCAAACCATGGTCATTCTTCTACCAAAATTGGTAATTATTTGGAGATCGGATCCTAAGTAGCTATAGGATACTTGGGTTAGATGAATTCTCTGAAGAAGATCATTTCACTGTAGCAAGAGCACACAAGATTGAGCGCTTCTTATCACAACCCTTCTTTGTGGCAGAAGTCTTTACTGGTTCTCCAAAAAAATATGTTGGTCTCACAGAAAAAATTTGGGTTTCAAGAATTAGATAGTCTTCCTGAGCAGGCCTTTTCTTTGGTGGGTAACATCGATGAAGCTACCACGAAAGCTATGAACTTAGAAGAGGAGAGCAAATGGAAGAAATGACCTGAAATCTTTGTGTACTGACTCCTAATTGAATGATTTGGGATTCCAAAGTGAAAGAGATTCTTTTCTCTACTAAGAGTGGACAAATTGGGGTATTACCAAACCATGCCCCCATTGCCACGATTGTAGATATAGGTCTTTCGAGAAAATGGCTAAACGACTGATGTGGCTCTTATGGGTGGTTTTTCTTGAATAAGTAATAATGAGATCACCATTTTAGGAAATGGTGTGAAAATGAGACATTGATCCACAAGAAGCTCAACAAACTCTTGAAATAGCTGAACTGAGTAGAGCTAAGGGTAAGAGACAGGCAATTGAGGCAAATCTTGCTCTTAGACAAGCTAGGACATGAGTAGAAGCTGTCAAAGTGGTTTCCTATTAGTAGTCAATACATTCAATCAAAATCAAAAGAGTTCTTTATTATACAGTACACACTACATCTTGATTCCCCAAATTGAACACCATGAAGTCTAATTTGATTAATCGGATGATAGAACAAAAAATAGAGGATGGGTAGAAAAACTTCTTAGATACCATGGAATCCGATCTTTCTACCTACTATTGGATTTGAACCAATGACTCCCGTATATGAAATACTCTAACCACTGGGTTAAGGTCATTTATCACCACAAAAGGGTCTCCATCACTTCGATGGATTATAGGTCAAATATGTTTTCTAAGCAATATCAATCTTTTACCAGTAAACATAAACGGATCAGAGTTCTCATGTGGGATTATGGGATACCCTTCTTGACAAGAAATTGTCTCTATGTTCAAATGGTTATGACAAGGGCTATAGCTAAGTTAGGTAGAGCACCTCGTTTACATGTGCCAATGTTTTCCATTATGCAATGACCATAATTGATCTTTTTGAGAAGTCGATGTCTTACTCTATAGATTCGAGAGAATAAGAGAAAAATAGCCTTTGGTTTGATCCGGTTCAGGTGCGAATTTTGGTGCCAAATCAAATAGAACCTGCCATTGTAAGGTAAATGCCCAGTCCATTCAATGTCAGGCATAATGAGTATAAGGATCTAAAAAAAAACCTCTTTTTGTTCTATGAGATTTGAGGTGTATGAAGTCTCATATTTGACTCTTGCAGCAGAGCGATAGAGACTGCATTGATCTAGGCTGAAGGCAGACCTAAAGAAAGGTCACCCTTCTTTGAAACACTTTGGTATTGCTCCTAGATCAGGATACAAATAATGAATCAGAGCACATGGAGCCATCTCATTATCTTCTTACCTTCCTCTAAAAAAAAATATGGTGGACTAACTTCTCTTTACATCATTTGATGAAAGAGCCCAATGCAACAAAATGCATGTTGGGTCTTTGAAATAGTTTGAATCATTTCGATCAGTTTTCTCTATTTTATCGAGAAGGTCTACGGTTCGAATCCATATAGCCCTAATACATTCCATTTTTTTTTGTATAGAAATTGGAGTAGTAGTAGGAATAAGAAAAGGAACATAATAATTTATTCCAACAGACCCAATTAGTATTTGTCAAATCTCGGATCAAATACCCATCTCTCTTCATCCACTTTCATGAATTACATATGATATTTTTTCTTTTCTTATTTTTCATTGAATTTCCAATCTGAATTGAAAATGGAATTTGTCATTTCTTTCTTGAATTTTTGAATTCTTGAATTTCTTCTTGACTAGAAGATCAAGGATTCTTGACTTTCACTTTCTATTTAGAAGATAGAAGATCAATATGAAATAGAAAAAATATACATAAGATAAGAAGTCTAAACTAAGTATAATAAGAAGTAGAATAGAAACAAAAGAACTAAGTCTAAGAGCATGCTATGTCTACACATCACATATAGAAATAGAAGAGAATTCAAAAGGAAAAAAAGAAAAAAAAATAAAAGTGGGATGACATTAAATGAATCTTGAAACAAGGTATGTCCTACAACAAACAAACTCTCAACAATGCAGCTTTATTTTATCAAAATTCTTTTCTTATTTCATCTGAGAAGTTTTAGATGATTTGAAGATTCCAATTCAAATGGAAGAATTCAGCCTATTCCACATTCATATCCACATTAATAGGGGTACTTTGATGTTTCTACTTCCACGAACATGAGATTTTATGGGCATTCCTAACAATATCAAGCGTTATTCCTATCTTGGCATTTGTCATTTCTGGGATTTTAGCCCTGATTAGGGAAGGTCCATAAAATCTTTCTAGTTATGAATTAGGTATAGAACCAATGGGGGATGCTTGGGTACAATTCTGAATTCGCTATTACATGTTTGCTCTAATTTTCATTATTTTTGATGTTGAAATGATCTTTCTTTATCCATGGGAAATGAGCTTTGATGCATTCAATGCATTTGTCTTTATAGAAGCTTTCATTTTCATGCTTATCTAATTTAGTTTATGCATGGCGAAAAGGAGTGTTGGAATGGCCTTAGCTGAATATTTAGACAATAAAAAAGGTAATAGTTTTCTTTGTCAAAAGAAAAGGCAAGAGTTTGATTTTTTCAGAATCAAAGGAAAGGAAATGATGACATTGAAACAGTTATGAATTTGGTTGAGTTTCCATTACTTAATCAAACAACCCCCAATTCAATTCTTTCAACTACATCGAATGATCTCTCAATTGGTCAAGACTTTCCAGTTTATGGCCTTCTTCTATGGTACCAGTTGTTGTTTCATGTTTGCTTCATTAATAGGCTCGCGATTCGACTTTGATCGTTATGGGTTGGTGCCAAGATCGAGCCCAAGGCAAGCAGACCTCATTTTCATAGGAACGTCACAATGAAAATGGCTCCCTCTTTAGTAAGATTCTATGAGCAAATGCCTGAACCAAAATATGTCATTGCTATGGGAGCTGTACTATTATAGGAGGAATATTCAGTACTAATTCTTAGAGTACTGTCCGCAGAGTCGATAAGCTAATTCCTATGGATGTCTATTTTCCAGGCTGTCACCTAAGCCAGAGGCAATTATAGATGCTATAATGAAACTTTGTAAGAAAATATCCTGAAAAATCTTTGAAGATAGAACTGTGTATCAACAGGTGAATCAATGTTTTACTACTAATCACAAGTTTGACCTTTGATGCAGTACTCATACTGGAAATTATAATCAAGGATTACTCTATCAATCACCATCTACTTCAGATATACCTTTTGGATTGGAAATCTTTTTCTTCCTACAAATTAGTGAATCAGCGAGGTTCCTTTGTGCAGAATAAGAAACAACGGGTCAATCATGAAAATGAAAAATTTCATTATCAATGTGAATAAAGAAAAATGTGGGAGAGATGAAGAAGATGCAGGTTCATTTTTCTAATTGGCTAGTCAAGCATGAGCTAATTCATAGATCTTTAGGCTTTGATTACCAAGGAATCGAGACTTTACAAAGAAAAATGAGGATTGGGATTCCATTGCTGTCATTTCATATGTATATGGTTACAATTATTTACGCTCCCAGTGTGCCTATGATGTAGCACCAAGCAGATTTTTAGCTAGTGTGTATCACCAAAATATGATATGGTATAGAGAAACCAAAAGAGGTATGCATTAAAGTATTTTCTCCTAGGAGTAATCCTCAAATCCTGTCAATTTTCTGGATTTGGAGAAGTGCTAATTTTCAGGAACGAAAATCTTAGGATATGTAGGGAATTTCTTATGAGAATCATCTAAGTAAAAAAAGTATATTTTATCATTCAATGAGCATCTTGGCATTTCCCTTCTAGATGAAATAGAGTAAAGGGACTTTCATTCATATTATGGAGGGGCTAAAATAAAAAAAGAAAAAGAGGCTCTCATTGTTATTCCCCAATTGAGAAGATATCATCTAATATACATTTTGTATGAGCAGAAATAGTAGGATGACCCAAAAGAATTATGTACCATGAACTTTGTACCGCGCACATCACTTAGTGAGGAACCCAGAAAGTCACTTGAGCAAGAGTGAAAAAATAGGAAATTGGAAAGAAAAGATAGAAGAGACGAAATGAAGAAATGCAAAATGAGCAAAATCGAAGTTTCTTTGTATTGTGTTTGAAATAAATCTTTTCTATTCCTATCCTTCCACTCTTTGATTGAATCCTTTTAGCTCATTTTTTTAGCTATGAATTTTGAGATATATATGAAAATGAAACATACTTTTGGAATAAGAAAAGTATGAACAGAGATGAAAAAAAATACAAATGAAAAGGAAAGTCAAGAATATCTATCTCTGTCCTTCTCAATGAATTCATTTCATTTGTATGAGGTATGAATATCTATCTGATACATTCTTCACATGTAAGGAACCAGATTTGAACTGGTGACATGAGGATTTTTAGTCCTCTGCTCTACCAACTAAGCTATCCTGACCATTTCGTGCATCATCCTAGCAGAGCACTTATATCTATGTCAATGAAAAGAACTAAAAATGAAAATCTTAACAAATTGGCCCTAGCCCCTAAATTTCTTAGATCTTCTGGACTTTGAATGATTTCATAATGGAAATTCCTTTCACATATATGTTCATATCGTATTATACAAAATAAATGAGATTGGATTGGAAGAAGATACGAGGATTTCTATTTGTATCCATTTGTGAAAGAACATAGTGAATGAAATGAGAAAGATATTTCATCTTTATTTCATCTTGTTTCAACTGAGCCATAGATGAAAAAAAAGAAAGAGGATGAGGATAAAGAAAAAGTGAGGAAGTAAAATGGGCTTTTTATTGGGGATAGAGGGACTTGAACCCTCACGATTGAAAAATTCAATGAATTTCCCTCTGACTATAAATTTCATTGTTATCGATATTGACATGTAAAATGGGACTCTCTCTTTATTCTAGTTCGATTCATCTTCAAAAGATCTATCAAACTCTAGAATGAATCATTTGATCACTGAATATTTGAATTCAATTCTTTTTCAACTTCAATTGGAATTGATTCACAATAACTCTTCCATTTTTCATTTATTTTTTCTCTATATTCTTCTAATTCATAGAGAAAGAAATAAAATCTTTCTATTTTCATATATAGAGATACAGAATAGGATTCGATATAAGATTTGGGTTGTAATGAATCATTTGCTATGTCAGTATGTATACATACATATTAGGTATATAAAGTTCTCATTTCTATCATAATTTACCAATGTAGTCAATTTCATTGTTAGAACTTCCATATCTCACTATCCTTTTCTTCTCATTTTCATCATTTTTCTCTCAAAACAAAGATTTTCATAGGATTGCCCATTTTGAGTTCCATTTCTCAGAATTTGGAAGTTACCATTAGCATGTTTCCATACCAAGGCTCAATCCAATCAAGTCCGTTCTACCAATTTTTTATCCCCCTTTCCTTTGAGACAAGGATATTGTAATTCCATCCAACTCTTTCATTTCTCTTGGCACTTTTTCTTTCATTAAATGATTCCTATCAAAGTGTATCCTATTTTCTTTTTTTGCCCACAATTTCATTCTATCATTTCATCTCTGGATTGATATGTTTCAAATGATTATATCATTGATGAATCCACAATTTAATATTGATATATATATATATATATATGCCTTTCCTCTTCCTTCATTTTGACAGTATAGTTTGGAATAGTGGAACAGTCGATATTCATTCTTTTTTTTTTCATTTTGAATTTGAATTTCATTGATATATTGAGATTTTAGATTCATATATATGAATATGGAATAGAATTTCTATTTCTATTTAGATAGATAATTGATCTAGATCTAAAGAGTTTTCTTTTCTATTTTCTAAAGAGAATCTAAAATCTAGAACTAAGAAATAGAAGAAATTGACGGAATCAATAAATGAAATAAAAGAAGAAGAAGAATCTCTAGGTAATAGCTAATATCTGATAGTTTCATGTATTCCTATATGCTATTGCTCTTATATCCGTCGCTTAGCTCAGAGGTTAGAGCATCACATTTGTAACGTGATGGTCATCGATTTGATTCTGATAGCCAGCTCTTTTTCTTTATCAATTTTTTTTCTTTCCATGATTGAAAATCTCTACTCTCGCTTTCTCTAAATGTCAAGTCACCGATCTATTATGTCATGGTAACTTGCAGCTATAGCTATGAGTTGACTAGAACAATTAGATCTCTACAGAAGAAATTGGAAAACGTAACCTTCGCTTGAATTCCCTATTTATACAAAAATCCAAATATTGAGAAAATTTCTTTTCTTCTATTTTGTAAGACTTTAGTAAATTGAGTTTTTCTTTGCTGATCCTCTAGTTCAGTATGAATTTCTATTTTTTTGTCAAATGAAAGTGAATCAAAAAGGAGCCTTTATATGTCTCGTTACTGAGGACCTCGTTTCAAAAAAATACGCTGGGGGCTTTACCAACTAACTAGTAAAAGACAGAGATCCAGAAGTGATCTTCAAACCTAGTTGCGCTCTGAAAAAGATCACAATATCTTCTTCGTTTAGAAGAGAAACAGAAATTGCATTTTCATTATGGTCTGACAGAGCGACAATTACTTCAATATGTGCATATTGCTGGAAAAGCCAAAGGGTCAACAGGCCAGGTTTTACTACAACTACTTGAGATGCGTTTGGATAACATCCTTTTTTGATTAGGTATGGCTTCGACCATTCCTGGAGCCAGACAATTAGTTCACCATAGAAACATTTTAGTGAATGGTCGTATAGTGGATATACCAAGTTCTCATTGCAAACCCTGAGATATTATTACTACGAAGGATAAAGAAAGTTCAAAAGCTTTGATTCCAAATTCTCTTGTTTCATCCCCCCATGGGGAATTGCCAAACCATTTGACTATTGACTCCTTACAATAGAAAGGATTTAGAAATCAAATACAAATAATAGATAGTAAATAGATCAGTCTGAAAAGAAATGAGTTGTTGGTCATAGAAGATTCTTCCCGTTAGACTTGATTCTAACGAAAATACAAAAGCAAGGTTCATACCAATTTTGACTCCTTTCACTGAAGTCAATAGAGTACCTCGTGCCCTGTCTCATTCACGTATCAAAAAAGGATTGGCAATAGGATTTTTTTTCTTCTTTTCAATATCAATACGATATTTCTATTTGTATTTTATCACGCAGGATGAATTAGGGATAGATAATGTCTATGAAATAAGGGTACCGTTAGAATAATGATATCAATTCTTATTTGATTTGATACATTGTAGTCGTAACGTTGATGAATGAAAAGAAACGAGAGAGAGAGAGAGATTCAAACCCTTGGTAAACCAAAGTCTACATAGCAGTTCCAATGCTACTTGAACTCATCTCTCCTACATAATGTTCTTCTTGACCAAAACCCGAATGAATAGCAAGTCTTTCATCTTCATTGTAGTACATGTATGACCACCCGATGGTTCCATAAGAAGAAATTTCTTTCCCAATTTCATATTTATAAACAACTTATTTCATCAATGGAATTCATGAATGATGAATCTTTCTATTTCAATTGTATGGTGTGGCACATACATTATGCAAACAAAAGGATGGTTTTTATTGAATTTGATTTTCTCATGGAATGATTCTTTCATTCTTTTCCTTTTATTTTGGATCATACCCAAATCAAAGATTCTCGAGTTATCAAAATCCATAGGAAACTTGGTTATTCAACTTAGATGAAATAGTAATAGTCATTGGTAGACTATGAAATTGGAATGAAATAGAATCTGATTCCACTATGGAATTTCATCTTTGTCCAAAAAGGGGACACCACATTTTTTCCAATTCGTCTATTTTTATGTTCTTTTGTACTGTACAATTCCTTTTTTGTGGGATTGTTTTCCCCTAAGGGGTGTGAGAAGAATTATAGAAGGAATTGCTAATTATGCCTAGATCTCAAATAAATGGAATTTTTCTTAATAAGACCTCTTTAATTATAGCCAATATTTTCTTACGATTAATTCTGACAACTTCAGGAGAAAAAAAGGCATTTACCTATTATAGAGATGGTTTGATTTTATTTTTTTCTTATTTTTTTACTCCTCAATTTTACAAGAAAAATAACGTAATTAGGAATAGAAAAAACAAATTAGTGAAAGGAACCTATGCTTGGTGAAGGTGAAGTTTAGAGATAGAGAAATTCCTTCTATCGTGTATCCTCGATTGATGTAGCATAGATGCTTCAATTATTGATTTGAGTATGAAAGGTTACATCTATAGGCTCTGTATTGGAGGTAAATACTACTTCATTTAGTACCAATAGGTGGCATCGAGAAAAGCACTACACCTAGGAATCAACAACAAAAAATTTTGTTTCTAACCCTTTTCCTTATTGATATCTGGACTAAAAAGAATGGTTAGGAAAATAAAGATCCATCTCATTCATACTTTTGATATATAACCATCAAAGACTGTTTCAATGACTAATTCCTGGAAATCATAAGAGTTGAGTCTAAAGAAATCTTTGGAGTGACTATTTCTATCTAGCACTAATATGATTTGTGTTAAGAAAAAACCTCTTGTGGGAAGGTTGGCTAGAAATTTCTTGTCAAAATACCAACTCTTGTCAGTTCATAATGATAATGAGAATAGTAAAATTTTGATTACATGAATTCTTCTTCTTAGTACTATGCACAGAAGGGAGGAGCTGTATGAGATGAAAAATCTCACGTATGGTTTTCGGAACGGAGATTCTTTAACTAGAATGAATGACTGTAATAGATGTAAGCTCAATCCGAAGGATAGAAGCTTTACAGAATTCTTCGGAAGCTATGCAACTAGAAATTGATCCCTATGATCGAAGTTATATACTCTATAACATAGGTCTTATACACACAAGCAACGGAGAACATACAAAAATTTTAGAATATTCTTTCCGAGCACTAGAACGAAATCCATTTTTACCACAAGCTTTTGAGAATATGGTCTTGATCTGTCATTGCGTGCGACTATCTTCACTATAGAAAGAAAAAAGATAGAATTGTCTAGTAAATACTAGAAAAAATAGGCTTTCTACATAGGAATCGTCCAAAGTAATGATTTTTATCAGCTGTAGCAAGGAAAAAGACTTCACGAGAACCAAAAAAATAGAAGAAATAGGTATGGCCTATATACTAGATTCTATGGATAAAGAGAAAGAGTCAAATTGATAGAGAAAGCACTGTAAAGATCCATTAGTAAGCTATTCTTTAGTAAATATAGTTCAGAACTGCTTACTTATGTCATGATATGGGATAAAAAGTGATAAATCAACTTATGTAATAGAGTCGATCTACTAAAGTATTGAGCAGCGGTGTAGCATCAGATCCTAAAGATAGTAAGTTCTTTTTTCTTAATAGAGGAAAGTCTTTTTCAAAGATTCTATATAAATAGAAATATCATATACCATATATGAAATATGAAACCGAGATAGTTACCTTTCATAAAATTCTAACGATATCGAGGGATATCTATGCTTCATTCTTCTGAAGGTGGGAGAAAAGACAAAACTAACCATTGATAAAAATTTAAATTAGAAACTTATGCAATAAACATCTTCTGGTTAACCCAAGAGAAAATAGAATAGATTGATGAGAAATTTCATTCAATTAGCATAGGATAGATTCATAGAAGATGGGATGCAAAAAGAATCGATTGCTGAGCCGTATGAGGTAGGAAACTCTCAAGTACGATTCTAAGGGAGGGAATTTACTAACCTATTCTTAGCAGGGAGAACAGGCCATTCTACAAGGTGATTCAAAAATTACAGAGGCTTGGTTCGATCAAGCTGCTGAGTATTGGAAACAAGATATAGTGCTTACTCTAGGGAATTCTATTGAAGCACATAATTGGTGAAAAATAACGAGGCATTCTGAATAAGACCATTCTTTTTTTTTTAAAATTTGGCAATCAAATGAAAGAAATTGTTCCTATGAGAAGATCCAATCAAGAATTTGATTATATCCCTTCTTTATAAATTTCTAAAATCATCAGATTTTTTCATTTTTTATGAAAATCAATCTAAATGGGCACTTCGCCATTCAGAATCTAAATAGAAAGAAGCTAGGTGGCAAAAAAAATCATTTCTTCATTACCCTGGGAATTGATTTGGCAATAGAATAGGTCCCCTGGGCACCTATTCTTTATGTCATAATAAATTGAACACTTGCCCCAGAGTGACATCAATATCCTAATTTCTCTAGTGAATAACTCAATAAAATAGATGGATGAAAGATTGGAAAGAAAGGGACTAATCATAAAGAAAATATCTATCTTTCAGAAGTTCACTAAAAACTTGACTGTTGACGGGTCTCTTTGTATGTGTTTTCTGAAAAGAGGAGGACTTAATGATTATTCATTTGTTGAAACCTGAATTGAAAATTGTTGTAGGCAGGAATCCTATAAAAATGTCTTTCAAGGAAATGGCCAGACTCAACCATTTTTCAAGAATAATAGCTAAGGGTCCTAATATTCTACCACTTGGATCTGGAACCTACTTGATGATGCTCAAGATTTCGATAGTCATACCAGTGATTTGGAGGAGATCTCTCGAAAAGTCTTTAGTGCTCATTTCGACCAACTCTCTATTCTCTTTCTTTGGCTAAGTGGCATGTACTTCCATGGTGCCTATTTTTCTAATTATGAAGCATGGCTAAGTGATCCTACTCATATTGCATCCAATGCCCAAGTAGTTTGGCCAATAGTAGGTCAAGAAATATTGAATGGGGATGTGGGCGGTGGTTTTCGAGGAATACAAATAACCTCAAGTTTTTTTTCAGATTTGGCAAGCATCTGGAATCACTAATGAATTACAACTTTATTGTACCATAATTGGTGCATTGTTCTTTGCATTGTTAATGCTTTTCTCTAGTTTGTTCCATTATCACAAAGCCGCTCCCAAATTGGCTTGGTTCCAAGATGTAGAATCAATGTTGAATCACCACTTAACGGGGTTACTAGGACTTGGGTCTCTTTCTTGGGCGAGACACCAAATCCATGTATCTTTACTGATTCACCAATTTATTGACACTGGAGTTGATCCTGAAGACCTCCTGAATTTCTCTTGTCTTGAATCAGGATCTTTTGGCTCAAATTTATCCAAGTTTTACTGAGGGAGAAACTCCCTTTTTCACATTGAATTGGGAAAAATATGCAAAATTTTTGAATTTTTGTGGAGGATTAGATCCCATAACAGGGGGTCTTTGGCTGAGTGATATTGCACACCATCATTTAGCTATTATGATTCTGTTCCTGATCACAAGTCATATGTATAGGACTAACTGAGCCATTGGTCATGGCTTGAAAGACATTTTAGAGACTCATAAAGGTTTGTTTATGGGCCAAGGCCATAAAGGTCTCTATGAAATCCTAACAACATCATGGCATGTTCAATTATCTCTAAATTTGACTGTGTTAGGTTCTTCAACCATTGTTGTAGCTCACCATATGTATTCCATGCCCCCTATCCATACCTAGCTATTGCCTATGGTACACAACTTTCATTATTCACACATCACATGTGGATTGGGGGATTTCTTATAGTTGGCACTGCTTCACATGTAGCCATCTTTCTTCTTTATGGTAAGAGACTACAATCCAACTACTCGATACAATGATCTATTAGATCGTGTCTTTAGACACCATGATGCAATCATATCACATTTGAACTGGGCATGCATATTTTTAGGTTTTCACAGTTTTGGCTTGTATATTCATAATGAGACTATGAGCACTTTAAGGCATCCCCAAGATATGTTTTTAGATACCACTATACAATTACAACCCATCTTTGCTCAATGGGTACAAAACACCCAAGCTTTAGCACCTAACATAATAGCTCTTGATGTAACAACAAGTACTAGCTTACTTGGGGAGGTGGTGAGTTAGTAGCAGTGGGCGACAAACTTGCTTTGTTACCTATCCCATTTTTTACTGCAGATTTTTTAGTTCATCACATTCATGCATTTATAATTCATGTGATTATATAGACCCTACTGAAGGGTGTTCTATTTGCTCGCAGTTCTCGTTTGATACCTGAGAAAACAAATCTTGGTTTTTTGTTTCCCATTGTGATGGGTGTGTGTGTGTGTGTGTGGGGAGGGCATGTCAAGTATCCACTTAGGATCATGTATTCTTAGGTCTATTCTGGATGTACAATGTAATTTCGGTAAGTCATTTTCCATTTCAGTTGGAAAAATGCGGGGTTTTACTATAAGTGATCAAGGAGTAGTCCTCTCATATCACAGGAGGGAACTTTGCACAGACTTCCATTACTCTAAATGGATGGCTACGAGATTTTTTATTGGCACAGGCATCTCAAGTAATTCATTCTTATAGTTCTTCATTATTTGTATATGGTCTTTTTTCTTAGGTGCTCATTTTGTATGGGCTTTCAGTTTCATGTTTCTTTAGGGAATCTTCATTATGATATTTGTTACTTTAGAAGATATATTCACTCATATTTCTTTTCGATCATCTCAATTGTGATTCTAATTCATTTGATGAACTTATTAGTCTGTGAAATTAAAGGATTATGTAATTCGTTAGAAAAAGGGATGATAGCTACTTTTTTTTCTCTATAATAGGGTTTTTAATTATTCGTTGGATTTCTTTGGGACATTTTCCTTTAAGTAATTTATACAAATAGTTCATCTTCCTTTTGTGAATTTTATCTATTATTCATATGATTCTATATCTTGGGAATCATAAAAATGATTTCAGCGTAATAACTGCACAAAGTGTTATTTTTACTCAAGATTTTGCCACGTTAGGTCTTTCAACTGAAATGCATAAACCCATAATATTAGTACCTACTCTATAATCTCAGTGGTTAATAATGCATGTCAATATGATGCTCTAGAGCTATGTAGCTCTTTTATGCAGATCATTATTATCAATTGCTCTCATAGTGATTACATTTCAAAAAAGAATATTCTTTTTTTTGAAAAATAAGAATTTTTAAAGTTGAAGGAAGTCATTTTTCTTTGGTGATATGGAGAACGAAAAGGAAATGTATGAACTTCTTTTGTCTCATTTCAAATTTTTGATAAATATCAATGAATTTATCATTTGGATTATTGGAGTTATCTTATCATTAGTTTAGGGTTTACCTTTTTCACCATAGGCATTTTTCCGGAGTATATGATGAAGCATGGGGTTCTTATTGGAATTAGGACCCTAAGGAAACTTGGGCATTTTTGACTTGGACCATATTTGCAATTTCTTTACATACTAGAATAAATCCAAAATTGCAAGACCAAGGCATGAATTTGGCATTTTCTATAGGATTTCTTCTAATTTGGATATATTTTTTTGGGATCAGTCTATTAGGAATCAGGTTCCATAGTTATGGTTCATTCCAGTGAATATCTAATTGAAGAAAAGAAACTACATGAAGAATACATAAAAACATCTCCTGATACACAATGAAAATTTGTGTGAGTTTTTGAGAACCATTTCAATAGAGGCATTACGTGTCAAATGGTTCTAAAAAACTTGAGATGTATCTCATTACAATTCTAATGCTCTGCTATATCTCTAAAAAGATAGAGCTAAAAGTAATCTTTGATATAGATCTTTATATTGATCCTCCTCTATGGGAGGTGGGTGGGAATCAAGAGAAGCAAGGCCGAGCACATCAAAATCTTCAGGGATTGTACCATGTCAATTTTCATCTTTATGAATGAGGCAAGAGCCCATACTTAGAGCATAATTCATACCAAGTGTGTAGTCCATAACCAAAGAAGTCACAGGTCCTCTAGTCTGCTAGATCACTAGTCCCTTGTTTGATAGCCCTTCTCTTCTTCTTTCTTCTCTTATTAGTCTTTTGAGCAGGAACTGGAACCAAAACTGGACCAAAACAACAACAACAACTGTAAACTCTAACAAGCATGAAAATAGGAAAAAGCAAGCGTACGATCAGAGATAGGGCTTCAGCCAAACATCTCTTTCCTCAACTAGGATGGAGCTGTCGAGTGATGATTGGCTGAAAAAAAACTTCGTGGTGGAGTACTCTCTAATAGAATTTATGCTTCACTTGAGTGCTTTATTATTTCCTCCTATTTGTGATCGAGGTTAAGCCATGTGATAGACTATTCGATTCATTTTTTTTTTGAGGGGGGTTGTTGGGGGTTCGTACTATAGTACGGCTTCAGTGCACATCAATATAGTGGATTTGTTTGGGTTTGAAATGATCCAAACTAAGACACAACTAGGTATAGGGCCTCCAACTCTTATAAATAGCAGGCAAAGGGAGACGGGGCCGAACCAACAATAGCCATGGATATCGCTTCTAGACTTGAGATAATTCATCTTTCGATTCAAAATGTAGAAAATGAGAAGCTCCAACTAGAGTAAACCCTGCATGCTTTTTGGGAGCATATGCCTCCCATCAATCCCATGATCATACAAGATCATATGATTTTTCTCCATAGTGAAATACACTCTCTCAAAAATAGAAAGAGGGCGCTCCTCGAAGAACAACAAGAGCTCATTGTTCGAGCTATCACCCAGCCACCGGGGAGACTAAAAGAGTCCGTTGACACAAAATAGTGTGTTTTCATGCATGGCTTTCTTTATATTTGTTTCATTTTCTTTATCTTTGTTTGGTTTTTCTTTGTTGTGTTTGCATGTATGGGCTAGTTGAAAGTTTCTCTTTCTTATCTTTTGTATTATATTTAGCTAAGAGAGCTAGAGCTCTCCTAATTAATGTGTGATATATTTTTCTTTTGAATGGACCACTTTCTTCTATCTATTCCAAATCACTTGTTCTGAAAATTGACTAAAAACTAAAAAAAGTTGATGATGAAGAGAGAGATGATGTGTAAAAAGAATAGACAGATAGACTAAGAATAGAGTGACAAGATTCAGATAAGAAAATCACTCTTCCCCGGCCAAAGATCATACTATTTCATAAAAGAAAGGCGCTAGTAAGCTAGGAGTATGTCCTTAATCCAGTATGATGTGACACTTCTTGCTTTATTTCTATCTCTCTTGTTAGTCTTTCACTATCTCTAAAGCAAGTGAAGTCCCCCGAGAAGGGGTGTAGTCCTGTCTGAGGAATGATCCCAGAAATGAGGCCTCCAACTCTAAGTTATAGCCTTCATGCCCTCAATCTTAGAATAGAGACATGAACTAAATGTTCTATCCAAGCCAAGGAACTTACTCCAAAAAGCCCTGACAAATGATGATTGAGACGAGATTCAACATTTTTTGAACCGGTTTCCATTTTGGTTGTAGGTGTAACTAACTCGCTATTAAGGATATAGTAGAAAGATGTAATAGAAAAAGAGCTCTAGTATAAAGATCCCCATTGTGCGTAATCTAATTGTATATCACCACTAATAAACACAAGAATAAGCAATATTCATTGGACCGATAGTACCTCCTTTAGTAAAGGCTTCTATAACAGGTTGACCAAAATGAGGATCCCAAATTGCATGAGCAATAGGTCTTACATGTAAAGGGTCTTATATCCATGACTCAAAATTTCCTTGTCTAGCTACATGAAACAAATTTTGGACATCCACAAAAAGATTCTTGGTAACTATCCAAAGTGCAAAGAAAAAAAATGTTCTGAGAAAGACATTCTTCAGTAATATCATCATGACTCTCGAAGTCATGTCTAGTAGCAATACCAAACCAGATACGATGAGTAGTGGGGTCCTGAGCTAAGCCTTGGGAATCTTAATGTAATAATGCTATTCAAATTCTCCTATCCATTATCCTTGCAAGAACTCTTACTAAGAAGAATGCTCATGTTGTGGCAAGTCCACCCAGAAGGTAATGGGTTACTCCTACAGTACATCCTTGTACAATACTCAAGGCTCTATGTTGGGTAATAAGAGCAAATTTTCATTTGTTATGAGTCCAAATGATGGATTCAATGAGTTCTTGCCAATAACCAAGGCCACTTAATAGAAACATGAAACTGAGAGCCGAGACAAAATGAGCTCCTAAGAAAAAAAGACCATATGCAAATAATGAAGAACCATAAGATTGAATTACTTGAGATGCATGTGCCCATAATAAATCCCATAGCCATCCATTTAGAGTAATGAAACTTTATGCAAAGTTCCCTCCTGTGATATGAGTGACTACTCCTTGATCACTTATAGTACCCCAAACATCCGACTGCATTTTCCAACTGAAATGGAAAATGTCTACTGAAATTATGTTGTACATCCAAAATAGACCTAAGAATACATGATCCCGTGTGGATACTTGACATGTGCCCCACCCCCCAACCCACCCAGTCCATCACAAGGGAAATGAAAATCAAGATTTGCTTTCTCGTGTATCAAACAGAACTGTGAGCAAATAGAACACCCTTTATTAATCTGATCACATGAATTGTAAATGCATGAATGTGATGAACCAAAAAATCTGCAATAAAAAATGGGATAAGTAACAAAACAACTTTTCCGCCCACTTGCTACTAACTCACCACCTCCCTAAATTAAGCTAATACTTATTGTTGCACTAGGAGCTGTTACGCTAGGTGCTAAAGCATGGGTTTTTTTGTACCCATTGAGCAAAGATGGGTTGTGATTGTATAGCGGTATCTGAAAATATATCTTGGGGGCACCCTAAAGCGCACATAGTCTCATTATGAATATACAAGCCAAAACTATGAAAACCTAGAAATATGCATGCCCAATTCATATGTGATATGATTGCATCACAATCTAAGGACATGATCTAATAGATCAATTTATCAAGTAGTTGGATCATAGTCTCCTACCATAAAGAAGAAAGATGGCTGCATGTGCAGCAGCGCCAACTATAAGAAATCGCCCAATCCACATGTGATGTGTGAACAATGAAAGTTGTGTACCATAATCAATAGCTAGGTATGGATAGGGGGGCATGGAATACATATGGTGAGCTATAACAATGGTTAAAGAACTTAACATAGCCAAATTCAGAGATAAATGAGCATGCCATGATGTTGTTAGGATTTCATAGAGACCTTTATGGCCCTGGCCCTTAAATAGACCTTTATGAGCCTCTAAAATATCTTTCAGGCCATGACCAAAGGCTTAGTTGGCCTTATACATATGAACTACAATTAGGAATAGAGTCGCAATAGCTAAATGATGGTGTGCAATATCACTCAGCCAAAGACCCCCTATTATTGGATCTAATCCTCCACAAAACTTAGAAATTCTGCATATTTTCCCAATTTAAGGTGAAAAAGGGCATTTCTCCCATGAAAAACTTGGATAAAGTTGAGCCAAAAGATCCCGATTCAAGACAAGAGAAATTCATGAGGTCTTTAGGATTAACTCTAGCATCAAGAAATTGGTGAATCGATAAAGATACATGGATTTGGTGTCCCGCCCAAGAAAGAGACCCAAGTCCTAGTAACCAGCTAAGTGGTGATTCAACATAGAATCTACATCTTGGAACCAAGCCAATTTGGGAGCAGCTTTATGATAATGGAACCAACCAGTAAAAAGCATTAACGATGCAAAGAACAATGCACCAATTACGGTACAATAGAGTTATAATTCATTAGTGATTCCAGATGCTCGCCAAATCTAAAAAAACTAGAGGTTATTTATATTCCTCGAAAACCACCATCCACATCCCCATTTAATATTTCTTGATCTACTATTGGACAAACTACTTGGGCACTGGGTGCAATATGAGTAGGATCACTTAGCCATGCTTCATAATTGGAAAAATGGGTGCCATGGAAGTACATGCCACTCAACCAAAGAAAGAGAATAGAAGTTGGCCGAAATGAGCACTAAAGACTTTTCGAGAGATATCCTCCAAATCATTGTTATGACTATCAAAATCATGAGCATCAGCATGTAGGTTCCAGATCCAAGTGGTAGTATCAGGACCCTTAGCTATTATTCTTGAGAAATGACTGGGTCTGGCCCATTCCTCGAAAGACATTTTTATAGGATTCTTGTCTACAATAATTTTCACTTTGGGTTCCGGCAAACGAATAATTATTAAGTCCTCCTCTTTCCAGACACCACATACAAAGAGACCCACCAACAATCAAGTTTTTAGTGAACTTCTGAAAGATAGATATTTTGTTTATGATTAGTCCTTTCTTTCCTATCTTCTATTCATCTATTTTATTGAGTAAATCACTAGAGAAATAAGGATATTGAAGTCGCTCTAGGGCATGTGTTTGGATTTCTTATGACATAAAGAATAGGTGCCTAGGAGACCTATTCTATTGCTAAAGAATTTCCCAGGATAACCAAAAAATGATTTTTTTTTTTTTGCAACCTAGCTTCTTTCTATTTAGATTTTGAATGGAAAAGTGCCCATATAGATTGACTTTCATCAAAAATAAAAAATCTAATGATTTTAGAAATTTAGAAAGAAGGGATATAATCAAATTCTTGATTGGATCTTCTCCTAGGAACAATTTCTTTCATTTGATTGATCCAAAAAAAAAAAAAGAATGGTCTTATTCAAAATGCCTCATTATTTTTCACCAATTATGTGCTTCAATAGAATTCCCTCGAGTAAGCGTTATAGCTTGTTTCCAATACTTAGTAGCTTGATCAAACTAAGCCTCCACAATTTTTGAATCACCTTGTAGAATGTCCTATTCTCCCCAGTCAAAATAGGTTACTAAATTCCCTCCTTAGAACTGTACTTGAGAGTTTCCTACCTCATATGGCTCAGCAATCATTTCTTTTTGCAACCCATCTTCTGAATCTATCCTATGCAACCTAATGAAATTTTTCATCAATCTATTCTATTTTCTCTCCGTTAACGTAAGATGTTTATTGCATAAGTTTCCAATTCGAATTTGGATCAATGATTACTTTTCTCTTTTCTACACCTTCAGAAGAATGAAGCATAGATATCTCCCCATATCGTTAGAATTTTATGAAAGGTAACTATCTCGGTTTCATATTTTATATAAGGTAAATGATATTTTTATTTATATAGAATCTTTGAAAAAGACTTTCCTCTGTTAAAAAAAAAAGAACTTACTATCTTTGGGATCTGATACTACACTGTTGCTCAATACTTTAGTAGATTGACTCTATTACATAAGTAGATTTCTCACTTTTTTTAATCCCATATCATGACATAAGTAAGCAGTTCTGAACTTTATTTACCAATGGATTTTTATGGTGCTTTCTCTCTCAATTTGACTCTTTCTCCTTATCCATAGAGTCTAGTATATAGGCCATACCTATTTCTTCCTATTATTTTGGTTCTTGTGAAGTCTTTTTCCTTGCTATAGCTGATAAAAATTGTTACTTTAGATGATTCCTATGTAGAATGCTTATCTTTTTTCTAATATTTACTAGACAATTCCATCTTTTTTTTTCTTTCTATAGTGAAGATAGTCACATGTAATGATAGATCATGGACATATTTTGAAAAGCTTGTCGTAAAAATAGATTTTGCTCTAGTGCTCAGAAAGAATATTCCAAAGCTTTGTATTTTTTATCAAATGGAAAATCCTCATCTTTCCATAAGAGTTCATTGTGTACATCATCATCAAAGCAAACTATTTTTAGATGATAGGTGGTTCAACTTTTTTGTTATCTAGTTGAGTTTGCTCATATTGAGTCATCTCATCTTTGATGATTTAGGGTTCTTTAGCTATCTAGACTGATTGGAACCTCCCAATGGTAGATTTTATGAACGTATCCTAGATTTCACACCCCGGTGTTCATTCAAAAATATTAAAATGAGATGAATGATATTCCCTTTTTGTGGGGGTTGTCAGGACCCTCCAACGACTGACCACCTATTACTTTTGTACTCAAGGGCTCGTTGGGTTCATAGAACATTAAACTCCTAGGTCTCAAGTTTTGCTCAAGGTGAGAATGATATTTTTCAATATTCTTACCTCTCTTAGAGTAGGAATTTATGGGTTGGTGACTTGGCTCACTAACTTCTTAATTCTTCTTTGAAGGTTTCCATTTTTAAACCCTTTAGAACTTTGTAGATTTTGGAGGAGACAATCTCCTCCTTTTATGGCCGATCTTATGAAATTGGATGCATGTGTTTATTAGAAGGCTTCTTTATAGCTCGTTCAAAGCTATTTCTCTTTTGAGCAACACAAATTTGTCATTTGGGTATGTTTTCTTCCACCAATGGTTCGTATTGCTATTCAATTTGTATATGTAATCCAATATCTATGCAAGAAGCATTGTAAATATGAAGATACTACTACCAATACCTCTCAACTTCTAATGATTAGTGGGAAAAAAATTAAAACATCAACTTTAAGAGGGGATAGTAATGCAAAGTCCCCTTGCCCCTAAATGAACAATGAGTGTCCTAAAGAATCTTGTAACTGTATTTTGTAATAAGAACCCCTATGTTCATTTTCTTAAAAGAAATAAATTAAACAATAAATTTCATTTAAAATTTTAATGTAGATACAACCTTTCCTCAATATAAATAAAAATTATATGATTATAGATATTTTAATTCTTTAGAAAATTACCATTTATAGGAGGTATCAAGTAAGTGATATCTTTGTCTACAAGAATGTTTGGCCCTCAACCATACACCACTTCTATTATAAATGGGCCTTTCCATATAGATTCAAATTTTTTAGCTAATATTCATCATAGGATGACATGTCTTTTTAAAACCAAAATGAGAACTTTAACAAAAAAATGCTTTAGGTCTAACTAGCTTATCATGCATTTGTGTATTCAAACATGATATAGCTCTAAACTTTTTTGGGCTTGTAAATGAAGCTCATCAATTATCCTACTTTTCTAATCAAAGCTAAATATTTTGGTGATCATTAAATTTAGCACCAATATATATTTATGGTGATGTTAGCTCTTCTAAAGGTAGAACCATATTAAATCAAAATGTCAGTGCATAAGGACTTACATATGTGGGAGTCTGATAAGTTATTTTGTAAGCCCATAAAGCTTTTGATAATTTATCATATTATTCCTACTTATTGGTTAACTTCTAATGAATAACCAGAGTCTTATTTAAGGATTCAATCATGCTAATTGATATTATGTTAGAAGATAAATTGAATCAACTTTGTATTCTTAAAAGTCATATTATTGTCAAATATAATGTGGCAAGGAATGCCAAATTGATAAAAAATATGGTATAGAATGAACTATAACATGTTGTATGCCTAAACTTCTTTTATTCTAATTATTTTGAAAAATAATCTATTGCTACTAGAATAAACTTATGACCTTTATAGTAGGGTAGTTCATATGATTTTATAATATTCATGCCCTAGCATCTAAATGGTTTCGAAGTGAAAGTTCGATGTAAGGCATCAAGGGGCATATAAAGTATATGACCATGAATTTGGCATTGATGGCACTTCTTGGAAAACTAAATGAAGTCTTGGGTCATAATTGGCTAACAATATTCTAATATTTTTATCTTAAGTATCAACATTGGATGGATTGATGGAACCCATATAGTCCTTCATAAAATTCAATCATAAACTTTTTTGATTTCTTTATCTAATCAATGACGCCAAATTTGGTCAAGTCATCATTGATAAAAATGGCATCACAACTGTAAAGGCTAATGCTTCTAAATTTAAGAAGTTAGTGAATGACTTTCTAGGATGATCCTTTTTTGAGATACTCAATGAATATTTGTCTCCAATCATCTTCTTATGATACTAAAGTGATCAAAACTAAATATGATGGTTGTAATGATTTATCATTTGAACAAATTGGGGATAATATTTATTAATTTTGGATTGTTACTTGAATAGTTTCCTCATTTATATATGATAATTCTTTGTCTATTTTGAGAATGTAGAATTCTAATTAGAGTCACACTTTGAATGTTTTAAAAAGCAACATAACCTTATAATGATATGTTTATAAATCAAGCATTAAAATATTATTTATATCAGCTTAATCAACTAATGGATCGTTAGAAGCCACTATAAATTTTAATTCTTTTAATACCTAATTTGATAGTTAATTCTAGAATGATAATCATGACATCGTACTCTACTTCATCATTAGTGTAAGCTTATGTATGAACATATGCATATCTTATGGCCCCTTTATCATGAGAGATAAAATTAGATTGATGCATGTTTTTAGTTGGGGTATTTTATTATGATAGATGAAAATCTATTGAAAAATAATTTTCACTCTTTCTCTTCCAAACATAAAATTTGTTCGTCTGGTAGCTCAACAATCAATGGAGGATTAGTAGAAAAAGGGTGAGCAACTAGAAAATTAGTTAGGGTTATCCTTTTACTACTCTTAAGGCATATAGGTGATGTCAAATTAAAATAAAATAATTTTCCATTGAGCCAATTTCCAAATAATTTAGGTTTAGTCATAAAATATTGGAGAGGATTAACTTGAGAAATCAAAGTAGTTTTATGAGATAGCATGTAATATTTTAATTTATGTATTATAAAGATTATGCAATGCTTCATAATGGATAAGTATTTCATTTTTCTAGGGATAAAATGATAATTCAAGTAATAAAGAGCACTCTCTTTACTATTCATTATTTTGAGTCAATAATGCTTCGATTAATTCATCCAAATTTGTTATATACAAATTTAAGGGTTTCCCTAATATTGGAGGATGGGGAAACTATTTCTTAATAGAATTGAAAGCTTCTTGCCATGATCTACCCTAATTAAAATGTGCATCTTTTTAAGTTAATCTAGTTAACTTTTGACATCTACCTGATATGTTATACAAAGAAATCCTCTTATAAATTCTAGTTTCCTTATAAAGATTTAGTTGAGTGATTCTTTTTGGGAACTCCATCTCTAAGATTGCTTTTATCTTTATGCAATCACAACACCATGGTGTTGCACTATAAATCCTAAGAATCTTTTTGATAAAAATATAAACACATATTTCAATGGACTCATTTTCAATCCAAATTTTTACACTCTCTATATGGCAGTTTGAAGTTCATTTACATGAATCCTCAATCATTTTATTCTTCAACACAATGTCATCGATAAAGTAAACTACTTCATATTGTATTAACTCATCAAATATCTAAGTCATTGCATGTTGGTAAGTAGCACTTGCATTCTCTAATCCAAATGACATAACTTTATAACAATAAATGCCTAAAAGAGTTTAGAAAGTTGTTTGACATTCATTATTTAAGGCCATTTTAATTTCTTTATATCCTAATAGACCATCAATAAAGAAAAATATTGGTTGTGGTGGCTACATCAATCATTATCTTAAAAATTGCTAAGAAAATTTTTCTTTAGCACAAGCATTATGAAAACATCGATAATCAACACAAACTTAGATTTGTCTATTCGTTTTATGGACAGAGACAACACTAGCAATCCACGTGGGGAATTGCACTTCTTAAATAAACCTAAATTTAATTAATTTTACTATTTCTTAAATGATGAACTTCTTAATACCAAGTCAAATTCTTTGTGGTCCTTGTTCAACTAAAGAAACATTAGGGCCAATTGATAACATATGTTACACTATTTTGGAAGAAAAACGTAGCATCTCAGAGTAGTTCTAAGGAAAATATTCTTTATAATCTCTTAAAGTTAAAGTCTACAAAATTTGTTAAACAAAATCATTAAGAAATGACTTGCTAACAAATGTAGTATGAGGATCATCATCAGTACCCAAATTAACTTCAACTAAGTTGTCAATAGTTGAGGGAGTGCCTTCTCTTAATTCTACCAGTGCATTCTCATTACCTATTTCTTATTCTTTATTATTATTATTGAATGCATATGAGAAATGATGTTTTAACTATGGTGAGGCAATTAAAAAAATCTTTTACAATGAAAGAAAAAACTACTTATTTCTCTCTCTCTCTCTCTCTCTCTCTCTCTCTCTCTCTTATATATATATATATATATATATATATATATATATATATATATATATATATATATATATATATATATATATATATATATATATATATATATATATATATAGATGCATTCTCCATTACAATTACATATTTTTGGCATGATCATTTGAAACTTTGAAGAAGATTTTTCTTTCTAATAATTTTAAAATCAAAGGAGAAGAGTAATCAGAAATAGAGATATCTTTCATTTCATTAGTATAATCAAATTCACATACAAAGGATGTTTTAGTAGGTTTTATAGGTACATTATAAAATAAAGTTGATGACACCTTACAACTCTTAATATTGGATGCAAATAGATTGTCTTCAAAATAGATTCTTTGACCAAACTTGATATAGCAGATACTCATTTGGTGAGGATGATATTATTATTTATTTATTTGGAGGTAGCTTCTATGACTTAGGCTTTTTTTCTTTGCATAGGAATTGGTTTATATTTTTATGTAGCTTCACAGGAGGCTAGTACGAGAGTTAGCCACCTATGGTTGCTATAAATTCATCATACATTCTCTTCATTTTTGGAGCTAGCCTTCTATATATACTGTTGTAGACTCAAGAAAGCTAGACATACATGACACTTATGTTCCCCTTGACACATGGCTTATGCTTTTAAAGAGTCATTAGATAGATGAGATATTAATAAAAAGCATCATTGAGAGTCTTCACATGCTCATATAGAGGTCAAAAGAGATACCTAAACTTCTCATCTAGCTTTCTATGATATAGAGTAGCAAGAACATCCAACCCTATTTATGCTCCATCTCCACCATTAGAGGTCAAACCATCAGTAGAGAGGATAGAGAGTGATGTCACTTTGGTATTATCGATAGAGGACAATGTAACTTACCTAGTTTCACATTCTACCGAGCCTGATAGCGATGATCATATGCATGTTAGAGAGTATCCATGTATAGAGGAATCTTGTGCTTTGAAGACTAGTTTTAAATCATTCTTATCAAACTCGAGTTGGGTGATAGTGAGTGTCACCCAAGATTATTCCTCAATAAAGCTTGACTTTTGTGTAGATAGTCACTCCACTTTTAGTTTGAGGGATGTAGCTCAAAGGCATTTATCTAATTTGGAAATTTTATACTTCATCTCTAGGATATGCTCTAGACCTTCAAGATCATCACATTGTAGCTCTTCAAAGAACTTATATCATATAGTTATAGCACTATCACCTACTTCTAGGTGTTGACTTAGAAATTTAGCTTGAGCTTTCTAGCTTCTATGTGGAGGTGAACTCTTTGTTAGATTATGCTACCACTTTGGGCATTGAAGTAAGGGAGTTATAGCTTTGGGAGTCCCTATGCTGAGATATTGAGTTTGGATTATTCTCACTATACACTCAGGAGCTCTTATCAAATACACTAACAAACTGCATAGAATTTGGTCAACACTACTTCAAATCAAGGCTCTCTAGTCCATCAAGATCGCAGGCACAACTTTAAATCCATGAGATCATATGAAAGAGAGCTCTCTAGAGTGTAGATCAAGCTTCTTAATATATCTATTAAATTGAGAGAGCTACATTAGAGGAAGAAGTATTTATTTAAATTGAGGTCTATGGTGAGACAGGTTATCACAGCTATAGAAGAAGATTGCTCACAGATGAATGCTCATGTCTTAACTCGATCAGGTTCTTTCTCATTAATCTAGGACTAGGGAGCCTCCTTTCATCATCTTCATGATGCATGAGAGAGAATGCTACAATGGCTTATTGAGCCCATACTACTTATATGTGTATCAGAGAAATTTAGACTAATTATATATAGTTGAAATTTCTTTTAGCAATTATCTCTTCTATTATTATATGATATATGAATATTATGATTATTAGTTTCTTGAATATTATACTTTTTCTCTCTTTAATGTTTTTGAATATAACAAGAAAATGATAAAGGAACAAATGTATCATGTCAATCGACATGACATATTCATTGAGGGAGCAATTTATTTGCAAATAAAAAAGAGAGGAAAAAAACTTAAGCAGCCTGACCCACATCACCGCGATGCTGAAATCCTAGCACCTAGGCACTAGTGCTACTCCCCCTAAATTTATACAATCTAGAAGCCTTAATCACTCCCTCTAACACCCCATCAATGATAACTGGCCGGGGGAGAGCGAGAGTGGGAGCCGTTGAGAACCAACATCTATAAAAAGATAGGGTAGCCACCTGTTGACCTCATTTTTTAATGAGGCTAATTTGAACTCTGAAATCAATAATTATGTTGTCCTAATCTCAAAAAGAATCTCCTAATTCAATACTTAGGACACTATACCTAGTGACCTAGAGAATCATCTTTGGGTTTGAGCTACCTTAATTAGCTTAGGTGGAATCAACCCAATCCTTCAATTTGGATTAAATCAACCCAAATCCAAATTAATCAAAATAAAATCAAATTAAAATAAAGAAAACAATTCCAAAGTCAAATCTAGTCAACCCATTGGACATAGGTTTGACTTAGGTGGGACCCACCCAAGTCAAAGGTCAACCCACCAAGAATTTGACCAAATTAAATATTTAAAATGTTACAAATGATCAAATAAACATGATTAATCACAAATCTAAGAAAATTCTAATTAATTTAGGCCTTAATTGTGTTAATTATACCACTTAGTCTAAAATAACCTTAAATGGGTCCTATTGGGTTCAAACCTAAATCAAATTGAAATAAACTCAATTTGATTGCTCAAAATTATTTGAAAATGATAGTCAAACATAATCCAACCCACCATTAGGTATAATTTGGTTAAATTGGTCATTTGACCTAAAGGAAACCCAAGCTTAACCCATTAAGCCCACCTTGGGTCAAATTGGTTTAAATTGAAATCCAATTAAAATTAAATAAAATTAATTATTCCAAATCATCTCACACATGTGATCAAGCATTATTGGAGTCAAAACCTAATCTAATTGAGTCAAATTGGTCATTTAAACTCAATTGGAACCAAACTTAACCCATTTAGGCTAAATGGGTTGAAATGAAATGAAATTAAAAATTAATTCAAAATTAAATGGATTAATCAAATTAAAACTCAATCAATCATCAATTAAAATAATTAAAATCAAAAATTATAAGAATTAAATTCAAACCAAGTACTTTGAATCCAATTATTTGGTTTGGATTTAATTTTCCAATTCAAGTTAAATTAGATTCAAACTTGCCCTCAAAATTCATTTAAGATTAAATTAGACATACCATCATCAGTCCATAGATTTTGATGGTGATGCCATAAACCATAAAAATAAATAAAAATAAAAAGGAATGGAAATTAAAAAAAATAGAAAAGGAAAACTTAATAAAAATAACTCATGAAAAGAAGGAAAATCCAATTCCCCTCTTCCTACCTCAATCCATCTCTCAATTTCAAGAGATGGCAGCCATCAATTAAAGGCCACCAAGCAAAAATCAAAGAGTGACTTTGCTTTCTCCAAGGGAAGAAATGCCATGGAGAAGAAGAAAAAGAAGAAGGAATAAGAAAGGAAAGGGGCTCGGCCAAGCATGAAAAGTAGACCTAAAGCCATCCTCCATGCCCTATCTTCATGCAAGCTTGCTCACAAAGCCAAGGGGGATTGAATCCACCCCTTGGTTGGCCTTGCCACCATCGGTGGCCAGATTACAGCCACCAAAGCCCATAAATCAAGCTCTGGCCATCCATGGAAAGAGGTGAGGGGAGACTATTCTTCCCCTTTTAATTCCAAAATGTCCACCAAGACAAGAAATGAATGAGGGGACCCTTCCCCCAGCCTCTCACCGCATCAAGTCGGCAAAATAATGGAAATCAAGCTCCAAACATGGTTCCAATACCTTCTAAAGGGAGTGGGTCTTTTATCAAATTGAAGGTTCCAATACCTTCTAAAGGTCGACCTCAAACGAATCACCACTTTGCCCCTTCGCCATTAGGGAGCTGAAAATCGACCAAGAGCGCTGAAAAACTAAACCAATGTTGGTCTAGAGATCAATCCATGGGGAAGCAAGCTGTCAACTTTTCCCACACCTTCATCAATTTCAAACGAAGCTATTGGAGTCAATCCCATAACAGTGATTGCTGAAATCAAGGTACGCTCCCTCACCAAGCCTCTAAGCCGTCAGTTCTGGTCCCTTTCGAAGGGAATTTGATCCCCAAGTGGATCAAACTATATGGATGGGTTGTAAATCAATCACTAAATATTTTACAATCAAAATCATGATGAAATCATCAGTGATCATCAGAAATTGAGCGAAAATGGTGGATGGTGTCCATCTCTCACCGACGGATCACAGGATATAATCTCCACCATCCAATCCTTCTATTAGAATGGACGGTTGTGATTTAAGTGAATGGTTTGATTTAAGACCTTAAGGATTCCATAGAATCGATTTGGACTATTTGATCTTTGATTAGACGATCGAGGATCATCCTGTTTGGCACCGCGTCAAAAGCGGTGCCATGCGGGATCCACATGGTCCACTTGTGATGTGCCATGTGGTGGAGGTGCCACGACAGCTACCACATCAGCCTGTCGTTAGAAACTACTAAATACCTTTTAAAATTGATTACAAATTGATTAAAAATCACAAAAAATTCAAAATTTTATTGAAAAATAAATATAAATAAAAAATGCAAACTTGGGCTCTATGGATTCATCTTGATGAGAGAAATCCATAAAAATTAAAATCCCTAATTAAGTTTGGATATTTGAGCCTTAATTTTAGTTTAATTAAACTTTAATTAATCTCAAACCATTAATCCAATTGAAATGAAACTTTGAGAACTAAAATTGATGTTAAAACACACCTTAGGAAATATTTCAATGAATTATTGCAATGTATTTCATGAGAAATGAAATTTCAAATCCTAAACCTTAATTTTAATTAAATAAATTAATATAAAATGAATCAAACAACCTTAAATCAACTTAATGAACCTTAATGAACATTAAAACACTAATGAAACTCATTGGAACTTAATAAATCATAGATTGGCTTAATTAAGTAATTAATTGAATTAAATAATTCAAATAATTAACCAAAAATTAATAAAATCATAACAAATCAATCAAATGTCAAAAAATTTATTAATGAACCCTTTTTGGAAACAACTTTTAGAGAGTAATCAATGAAAAGTGAAACCCTCAAATAATTTATGTCAAATTAGGCTTAATTTAGGTTTTAATGAAATGATTTAAACCTTAATTACACCTTAATTGGGAATTTAATCAAGATGAAACTTTGAAAACATAAAACTAGCATGTAACCCCATTTGTCATAAAAAATTTCAAATCCAATTGATATTTGGATTGGGAATTAATGAATTTCCAAATTCCTAGGTCAATATTAATCAAATAATGAATAAAGAAAATTCATTAATCTATTAAATCCTGAAACAACTTGAACTAATTTTAATCAAACATTAGAAATACTTAGGAAATTTCTCCAAACATCCTAAGTCAAATAATTTAATCAAATACATACTTAAGGATTAATGAAATTAATAAATCATATTATGAGTAATTAAACCATAAGTTAATAAATTCATAATTAAACAATATGAATCAAATCAAATGAAATCATACCTTAACCTAAATACTCTAATTTAACATGAATCAAAGTAAATGAAACCTACATAACTTAATCCAAAACATTAATACAAATCAAATGAAACCAAAGTCAAAACATCAAATCAAACTAAATCAAATAAGACAAATGAAATAAATAAAATGAAATGAAATAATTCAAACCAAACTAAATTGAAAACTAAACTAGGAATAAAAATACAAATTAAATTCCAAAGAAAAGAAGAATCAATCCAAATTCAAGCAAACTAAAAGAAATCAAAAGGGTAAGATACTTAAGGATCTTAGTTAGACCTTTGGGATGAATTTTCATCTTAGATGAAGATTTCATTTCATTAGAGTTAGGATGTTGAATAAAATGGGTTCCATCCAAAAGTGGAATCCACTCTACTCTTTTCTTGAAAACCTAAACTTCACTTTAACCAAATAAAAGTGAAATGAAAGTGGAAATAAATCACTAAATCTTTTGAATTGAAACCATCCAAAGGTAAAATTCAAACAAAATCAAACTCCAACTTGAAACTTAAACTTAAAGAGGCCTAGTAAGTCTTGCTGCACAAGCCTATTCTCTTCATACACTAGATTATTATGTCACAAACCCTAGAATTAAGTTAGGTCATTCTGTGATTCTTTATGATTTCTTGTGATGTATTTTGATATAATGTGCTTCACATGTCTTTATGGTGTACTATTTTAAGCTTCGTGTCTAGGATTGTTTGCCCGTTAGATTGGATGATAGGAGATTCTTTCTATATCTAACATTGTCTTCTGTATGGGGCTATGCTAGAAAGGATTGCTATCATAAATAAAATTAAAAATGACATTTCTGCGGTATGCTCAAATCCTTAAGCATAGCCCATATGACAGGTGGGCTTGGCAAGAAACTAATGTTAAGCCTGTTTGTTTGTGAAATATAACTATTATGTGCTATTTGTATTTCCTAACATTTGTTTTGTAAGGCTTAGAATTAGTTTTTAAATCAAAATGTAAATTTTAGCTTAGAATTAGGTTAGGATCTATGGGGTCTAGGATTAATAGGAGTTAACCCTCCCAGAAGATAAGTGTAGTGGTCCCCTATGAAGCCCTAATGGATGTCCCTTATGAAGGAGACTATCTTAGAAAGAAGACCCATAGATCTAGACATGTAGTTCTAGGTTAGGTTGTATAAGGGTCTGCTCAGCTACCCATTTGCCTATTCTTTCGGGGTGTATGGCGGTACTCGACTGCATTGGCCTTTTTCTTAAATTAAATTGGCTTGATTTATTTAGGGTGTGAGATAGAATCAACCTACTTTTCTAAGTTTCTTTCTATGTTGTGCTTTCCTGTGATTGAATTCCTGGATGATTAGGCTCATAGGGAAAACTAAATTTTACACCCAACTTAAATCTAAAAAATTGAAACAAAACTAAAGAAAACTTGAAACCTCACATAAACTAAAGCCTTAGGAAAAACATAAATCAATTAGAAATAATCAAGTTTTGAAACCATGAAATCATATTGCTCCAATCCTTGAATTGGGCAACTTCTCCCATTGTACATAAGGCCATCTGACCTGTGAGGAAGACCACCATCTTGGTGAATCCTGCCTTCTATTATTGATTTGGCCCATAACCATTTCTAATTGCATGATATTAGGCATAAAAATGCATGCCCAAGACTGCAAATAAATCTTGAATTAAAATATTTAAAAATCTAAAAATTGTGCATTAGTTAGATACAATTCGTACCCTACATAATTCTAGGGATTAAGGAGTGCATATAGCTTTATAAATTCATTCCCTAAAGATGCAATAGCCCAACCATCTTGAATTCATGAGAGTTAGCATCATAAATTTAAAATGCATTTAGTGGTGTTAGTTGGTAGGCCTCTCAAGGTGGGTTGTAAGTCTAGAAGAGTCAGAGATAGGTTAGTTCTCTCAAGTGAGAGGAATAGCTGATAATTCATAAATGAAATTGGGTCGAGCATCTGATATGTGTCAGAAGCATCTATAGATTAGGTTCTGAAGCATCTTTTTCAGGAATAAGTCTTCAATCCTAGTCATTTCTGTAGTCTTGTGCTGCCAGAATCTAAGTCTTAGACTTTTAAGAAAATATTAACTCAAAATCTAAATTAAATTCCAAATTTAAAGCCCAATTACAGGATAGTTGAATGCATACTAGGAATCCCAGTATTAATAAGCATTTCTTACTTCATCTCGTTTGGTCTCCAAAGAACTCTTTCCAATTTAAACAATCCTAATTGAATTTCCAAAAATCAATCCTTTGAAAACCAACTTAGAAATCTTTAGAAAAAACAAATTGTTTCTTTAATTGAGAGTATTCTTAGGAAGAGACCCTTCTTAAGATGTAATTAACTATAGAGGCTTCCCTCTATAGGGAACCAATTTAAATTAAACCCTATTCTATCTTCCATGTAGTTCAGGGGAAAAATCTCCAGTATATGAAAAACCCATTAGCCTTAGGATTATTTTATTAAATGATCAAATTGACATAGAAAATATGTTTATCTTCCAAGAAAATATATTTATTTCCTAATGATGCATTTGATCATCCAAATAAAAAAAATTCTAAACTCTATGTGGTGCATAAATTTTCTCTACACCACCCATTTTCCTCTTCTTTTTTTCTCTCCTCTCTTACACTCCCTACACACTCTCTCCTCTCCACAACACACTTTCTCTACTGCACGAGACCACTCCTTCTTGCATGAGACAAGATTGAAACCAAGATTTCACCAATTTTAGGTAAAATTGTAAATAAAAAGTTTCTTTTTAATAATTACTCCCCACAACAGAAAAATGTTGAAGACCTCTACCATTGAACTTGGATCTAATGAAAATGATAATCCTCCTATGTTGATGTTGAATCCAGAGTAAGGGAGAAGAATGAAATCATGTTAATTATAGAATTTTAGGCATTGCCAAGATGAATCTCTGCCAAAATTTAGATTAACTAAAAATTTAAATCATTAAATCAAGAATCTTAAAATTTGAGGCCTCCATCATTGAACTTGGTTCTATCGTGAGATGACAATCCTCCCCCTATTGATCTTAGATCTGAAATAAGCTTTATCATTGAACTTGGTTCTATCGTGAGATGATAATCCTCCCCCTATTAATCTTAGATATGAAATAAGGGACAAGATTGCTTGTTGCACTAAAAGAATATGAAACCTTGCATTACTAAGTCATTACATTATCAAAATTATGTAGGAATCATCAAATTGCCCAAGATATTTGCCCTAGAATAGAGTCTCTTGACTCGTAGCACCATAGAGTTGATATCCAACACTAAGGTGTTAAGCTCTCAAAAATTTAGACCTTGTTGCTCCGCTTTGCAGTGCCACAATGCTCTATTAATGTTGTGATGCTTAATCCTGGCACCATAGCACTACCTTCTATGGTTGTAAAGCTAAAATATCCCTTCATAATAATGCATCACTATCCAGACTACACAAAGGTGCTCTATCAATGCCATGGCACTAAATCCTAGCACCGTAGAGCTGGCCTCTATGGTTGTAAAGAAAAAAAATGTTTATTTTCAATGCTACCGCTAGCGCCATAGCTCTACTTCTCTGGTGCCTAAGCACTATCTTCTCTTATTTTAAAACCAAATTCCACCATCTAGCACCGAGGGACTGATTTTCTAATGCTAAGGTGCTAACTTCTCAATATTGATAATCTTGAGTTAAAATTTTATTTTAACTTATAATCAGATTATAATTGAATCCTGGAGATAACTCAATAATAGTTGAAATGCCAAACATATATTATGAAATAAATGTTATTATAAATATAAAATTTTATTATAAATTTGTCAAATAAAAATACATAAAAAGGAAAGAAGGAAAATACACAAAAAATAGAAAATATTATTCTAGAAGCCGTAATCCTCCTTCTCTCCTTCTGGCACTAGCGGGGCACTAACATAAGGGAGATAATGAGACACTACATGAAAAGGAACCCTACTCGGGTCGGCATTAAAGTTACAATTTTAAAATATTTGAATAAATAAGTTTTAAGAATATTTGTAAATATTCATTTTATTTCTTTCGTCATTTGCTTTCGCCTATGCTTTTTTTTTAAATTTTGAAACTTCTCCTCTAATTTTTTGGAGGATTTGGATCTGGACTGAGAATCCCATGAGCTTTCTCCTACTTCCATTTTTGATTAAAACCCTTCAATCAATCTTTTAGTCAGGGGAGCTCTTTGTATAAAAACTTCTTCATCTGGATCCACCAATGCAATAGCCACAATGCATAAAGAATAAATAAGAGAAGGATGACCATACCCTAAGTAATCTTAATTTGAATTAGAAAATAATCATCACCTCCGATATTTTAAAGAGCATCAACTGATAGAAATAAAATAATGGAAAGCTTTAGCCTCAACTACTAGGATGGCAGTACAAAAATTGATAATTTTTCTCCTGCCATTTTCTTTGAACATTTGCATTTCTAATAGTGAGAAAAGTAAGAATTTTATTAAAATTAGGTGATTATTGTAGTAGAAAAGATACTGATCAAAACAAAATTTTATAAATTATACAATGCATTAATGGATGTACTATCAAAACATACCAATTTTCCTTGCACAAAAACTTTATTATCTTGGTGCTCCTTTGTGTTGGCGAAAAACTCCCACACCATAGGAATGATGCAAGCCGTGTTGTCATAGGCAAGGTGCTCACAACCTTGCTTATTTATGTAATTACATCTATTTTAGTAAAATCAATGTTAAATGTTCATTTCTCACATTCAATTATTTAAATGTGATGTTTGTACCAATGTTAGTTAGCAACCCTAAACTTTAATTATTATACATCTTAAAATTAATATGCTTGTAATTTAAATTTTGATGTGAGTATGAAAAATATTAGAAATTATTAGAAGCTAAAATTAATTAAACAAAATTTCAACAAAAAAATAGTAAATTAGATTTATGGTTTTATCTAATCCTTGAATTGCTTCCAAACTAATAATAATAATAAATCTTTGAAAAATTAGTAATTTTTGTTAAGTTAAAAGTTTCCTTAAGCACACATATCATACATAGTTGATTCTTAATGAATTTAATGAATTGATATTAAAATAAATAAAAATACATATGATAAGAAATAACATAATTAAAACTATTATTAATTTGAACTTATAAAAAATTCTTAAGTAATTAAGAACATATTAAATTGAGTCAAGATTATAGCATATTTATCATGAGTTACAAAGTCAATACACTATATATATATATATATATATATATATATATATATATATATATATATCATAAAAAAATTTTAGAAGGTGTCACTTAAGGGTGAGTATCATGATTGAACTTTAAAATTATTGCCAATTTAAACCAATTCAACGAAATTATGGAACAATAATAATCATAATTTTAATTAAGTAAAAAATTATGCTCATTTCTATTTTATGGATAAATTTTATTAAAATTCAAGTTAGTCATCTTCCTAAGGATCAACTATGATAATATGCACAAAGAAAATTTCAACTTAAGAAAATATTAGTTAATAATAAGAATTTGGGCTATTATAGTTTGGAATGATGAAATAAAAGAATAAATATTTAAATGTAACTTCTACTTTTAGTTAGAAAATCTTATTTAGTTATTTTAGAATTCCAAAAATTCTATATTATCAACTCAAAGTGGCATATGGGCAAATATATTAAATTATTTGAGAACAAGTAATACTTTAGTTCAAGAGTATATGATAAGTGTTAAATTTGTGAAAATTTCATGAAGTTTTAATGCCTGTATCAAAAAATAGAGGACACCACCTTCTTTGAACTTCTACTATAGTAGCTCGCAATACTCGTCAGAATCAACAAACTTAGCAAACTCAACTTCCTTCTTCTCCTTAGTGCGATGAGAGAGTTCTTCATTCAGTCACTAATTGATATCTTTACCCTTTATATGCAAATGAACGTATCAAATCAAATAATACATAATGAGTAGAGTATCATTCCCACAAGGATTAGAGCAAAATTAAATATAAATTTATATTGAGTTGATTACTAATCTTTTTAAACCTAGTTTTAATTCAACAAAAATAAGTTCTTAATTCAAATTATTATTTACTATTTTGCAAGATTATAAAGACTATTTTTTATATTTTTAGATTTTTATAGAATATTTATAGTTTTTTATAATTATAAAGGGGTACTCTAAATTTATGAAATCATTTAAACTATGTATTATATTAAACTATATAAAGGATTAATTTAAAGTTTATAGTATTGTGGTGTCTATTTTAGATGGGGAACACCACACAGATCGTAGTACTTGAAGTGACGATATGAAATTATGGTATGATGTAATATATCAAAAGATAGAGAGATATCACCATATAATGCACCTAATCATTTAATAAGGACTCCTAAGATATGATGGGTCTTCATATATACCAGAGATCTTTCCCCTACTTTATACAGAAAGGTAAAGTAGGTTTTATATTGAGTCGGGTTCTTTAAGTTCTTATGGAGGAAAACCTCCATAGTTAATTACATCTTAAAAAATGTGGATCCCTTAAGAATACTCTTGATTAAAGTAGACAATTATTATCTCTAAAGATTTTAAGGTTAGACTATCAAAGGATTGGTTATGTATGGAAAACCAAGTGGGAGATACCAAGTGGAAACCTTATTTTTGGAATCCAAAGGGAGGAAGTAAGAAATGCTCATGATACTAGGAAACCTAGTGAGCATTCTAACCTATCCTATGGTGGAGCTTTATACATTTGAAAGTGAAGAGATTTATTTATTTGAGTTGAATTTTTATTAGATTACCAAGGCTTATAATCCACCAACACAAGATTGTGAAAATGCCTAAGAGGTGAGAACTTATGCTTGTAGCCTGATGGAAACAATCACCTCGGATCTAAATCTAGGAAGCTTTAGCATGAGCCAAAGCACAACCTAAATCTAAGTGAAGATGGACATAATGGTTTACCTCTACAAGAGAGGATAAACCGTACAAGTTTTCTGGACTTATAACCTCCTAGAGTGGCTGCCAACTAACACCTCATATGATTCAAAATTATGTGGTCAAGTCTTATGTAATTATAAGATAGCTATGATAATTATTTAATTAGAAAGAGATTAAAGTCCTAAACCCACTCCCTAAGAGACTAGAGCATGAGTGGTATTAGCATATGACCTAATCTACAAGTGTAAAATATTTTCAAATTTAATTTCATTTTGACACGATATTTTAGACAAAGACTTAGGATTTTTATTGCCTAAATGCATGATGAAATAGATTGTTTGCTAAATCAACAAGAAGAGGGTATTCTCTACCACAAAGGATTCCCTCATAGGCTAAGCATTCCTCTATCATGCAAGGATGGAGATCCCCCATATTCAAGGAAGAAAGAATATGCATGCATGATATGAGACATGCAATCATACAACTAAGAGATTGCTAATTTTTTAATTATCTTATATAAATCCTAAGCTTTATGGTGAGGTTATGAATTATTTTAAGACTTGGTTATGAGTTGTTAGTTAGATAGAAAATTTATTTTTTTATCCTAAGAGCCTACCGCATCTAGGCCACACATTAAAGCATCAAATATAAAGAAACTATGAAAAGGAGGAAATCATATTGCACAAGATAAACATAACATCATATAATTTTATAAATTAACAAAAAAGAATAAAAGGCCAAGGTGGGAAAATTACCATCAAAAAAAAAAAATTGGGTAGTCAAGCTCTACCCTTATACATCCTAGAATACAAAAGAATAATTAGAAATGAATACATATTGTGGGGTTCTTCACTTCATTATTCTTTTATCCCCTTCCTTCATTTTCTTGATTTGATTCACTCCAAAGGCATCACAGGGGCACCCATAGAACTAAGCCTTCTACACCGCCCAGCTACCTCCTGACATGGGTAACCAATCCACTATCCTAACATAGATTATGCTTAAAGGGTTAAGCAACCTGCAAGCAAAACATTTATATTTATTTTCAAGCAAACCCCTTTAATCATAATCCCCTGCAGAAAACATGATTGGGATAAGAGCAGCCTAACATCCAGCCTATGAAACATACACCCTAACATCCAGTCTAAAACAATATATCACAAAATAAAATATACGCCACACATACACTGTCCTAACTTAAGACTAGAAGTGGTGGCTTAATTCTAATGTGTGTGCTAAGTCTTTGTGTGGTATGTCTTAGCTAAGTATTAGAGTTATGATTTTCTAAATTTAGAAAATTTTAATTTAACATGAAGGTTGGTTTCATTTTAAGTTGTTTAAATGATTTGTAAATTTTAATTTATGTTTTATTTTGTTTCATTTGATTTACACTTAACACCTAAACGTTATCAAGAGAAGAAAGAGGATTACCCCCTTTCATCCCTACCTTAAGAAATTTTTAAAGCATGTTTTTATTATTTAGTTTACTTTAGTGAATGGCTTATTACATATTTTCATTTATCCTAAGTTTAGGTTTACTTTAAATAATCTTATTCAATGTGAAAGGCATCTTAGGATTAATATAATTGAATTACTATCACATAACATATATCAAGTCATTCGTTCCATCACATGTAACATGCATAAGACTTTAACACTTAGCATATCTACACATTCCATGTATTTTTTTGGCACATTTAATTGATGATGAGTGCATATGATTGAAATTTATATTTTTAGTTAATTGGATTACTTATACATGTAGATTAAAGCTCTATACAAATTTTAATACCAAAATACATAGGAATAAAATCAAATAAGTATGTGTCATTGTTAACAAAGTGAGAAAATCAAATGACCACCTTGGGGCTACTTAAAGTCTCATATTCCTGAGATGTCCAGACTATATACTCATTAACATTCAAACTTATGTAAATCTATATATGAATCAAGAAAGAGAACACTAAACTACATGTAATGTAAGCTAATGGCTTAGATGATTATAAATGCATGTACTTTCAATAACAAAAGGAGATTTTCATCTTCAAATTAAGAATACATACACATGTATAAGAGAGATGTAAGCAAGTACATGCCATTGTTAACCAGGGAAATGAGGTAATCAAATGACCACCTTGGGGCTACTTAAAGTCTCGTATTCCCGGGATGTTTATACTAAACACTTGCTATCTTAAATACATACAAATGTATACACAATTATAAGGATGAAAATCATGCAAAATTATATTTTCTTTAATTGAATTATTTATCCCTATGAATTAATGCTCTATCCAAATTCTAATATCAAAATACATAAGAATGCAATAAAATAAGTACGTGTCATTGTTAACCAAGAAAGTGAGATAATCAAATGACCCATTTGGGGCTACTTAAAGCCTTATATTCTCGGGATGTCGAGACTATATACTTATTAACATTCAAACTTATGTAAATCTATATATAAATCTAAGAAAGAGAGTTTCACATTCATATGACTAAGCTATAAGTACATGCAAATCCTATATGTATTTATAACTATCATCACTCCACATTTTATTATCAATTTATAAACTTTGCAAAATAGATTTTAATTTATTAGTAATAATAGCCACACATATAATTAAATTAAGTCAACACATGCAAGCTTACATAAATAACTTTCATTTGATTCATTTAAATTTGAAAGAATAAATGCATGAAACCATATGACATACAACATTTAAAGTAATTGGAAAGGAATAACTAAATACAAACACATGATTCATTCAACTAAATTAATTCCTAAGGAAAATCATATCAAATAAAATTACTTAAGGAAAACCAAAGCTTATTAATTTGATTTTTGGAATTGAGCTGATTTAGAAAGAAGAGAGATTATTTGTTATTTTAATCCCATTCCCATGATGGTAAACTTAATTGATTCAAAGAAAGCCAATTACATAAATTTTATGAGTTAATTAAGTTGAATCATTAATCAAATCACTTAATTATCCTTTCCTCTACTTCTTTAATTTAACTAATCATTTAATTATGAGACACAAAATGATATGAACATGTGAAGAAATAAAATTGCAATGCTCCTAAAGACCTAATTCAATTGTCTCATAATTAAAGATTAATTATGTTAAAGAATCTAATTAAGTACTCTTATGATTCTCCAACACTTATGGGTTAAATTTCTAAAGAGGAACCCTTAATTTCATTGCTAATTACTTGATATAATTTGCATTTTAGTTTGATTTAATTTCTCCACTTAATTAATCAATTAAGCACTTAATTAATTTCCACCTTAATTAATCCTTTTAAAATGAAATGGATTTAGGAGAGAGATTAGGAAAGGTCCTATTCCCCTCCCCTATCCATTAATTGTTAAACAGTGCCTAATGAGCCTTAATTAATTAATTCATATTATTTTAAATGTTAATTAATCACTTAATTAATTAAAGAGGGTAATTAAGATTTGAATCATTAATTTTCCCTAATTACTAAGCAATAAAATCCAAGAAAAACATAGGAGACAGAGATCATCCCATTGAATAGATACACTAATTTTCCAAAGTTTCAGCCATTAAAATGAATTAATTAATCCTAATCCTGTCAGCACCATGTGGAGCATTGATGTGGCATGTTTTCCACATGGTACCATGGGATTGGTTATTTAAACTTGTATGAGTGAGCGCTGATGTGGATGGCAGCGGATGCACTTTCATCCCCACCGTCCGATCTATGATCGGATGGTGGAGATTAATCCCACAGTTCCTAAGGATTAAATCAAATTAAATCTAATTTCAAGATCACATTATCCATTCCAATCACATGAAATAGATGGTGGATGATCTATCCTCTCCCACGTGATAGAAGACGAACATCGTCCACCTTCTTCCATCCAATTTAAGGCTTGTCAAAGCTCTGATTGGCTCAAGATTGATCCCACACCTTCAGGGAAGTGATCTACAAAGATCCTATGTTTGGATTCGCATGACATTCACATTTCCTTCAAAACCTAAAAATTTTGAGAAATCTTGGTTTGAAGGAGTAGTAACTCATCAGAGGTCAAGAATGACGGTGAATCGACCGAGGTAGCTTTGCCTTTATGAGGTGAAGCTCTGCTGAGGAGTTTGCATGATGCCTCCCAGCCATATGCTACGTGGACCAAGCACCATAGTAGAACTTGTTGGAGTTAGTCTAGAAGGTACTTTAGTGATCGAAGAGCTCAGGAAAAGATTTATTTCACCTTGTCAGAGCTTGTGAACGTGTGAAGTTAATTTAGGATTGGTTAGGATTTAGTGGAGTTGGATGGAGTACAGCCTTGTCCTATTTTGGGTGGCTCAATTTCATCATCGCTGGCAATAAGAAGTCTTTAGAAACTTGGAAATGGCTCTAGGGAGTTCGTCTCTCGCTACTAGGGCTCACTGAAGGTCGAATGCTTCAGTTTGGATTGAAATGAGGGGGTATACCCCCTCCTCCATTGGATCAAATGGCCTTGATCCATTTGGCTATTAGCGGTCGTTTGGCCACCGTAGGTGGCCAGGGTGGCAGAGAATCATCTGAGGTGGCTCTATTTGGTTGGCCAAGTGAGGAGGAGTGGCTAACATGGGAGAAGTGGCTGTCCTTGGGTTTCCAAATGCTCCAATGAGGGAGGAGAGGTGAAATCACCTCCCCTTATCTCATGGTCAACCTAACCACCTTTGGGTCAGGTGAACCAGTGACTTACCTATGTGGAGGTCTATGAGGCTACTAAGTGGATAGGGAGTGGATTTAACCATTCAAATGGGGCATTTGTCCCATATGGTGGCCCTAACCCATTTGATTTTGGGTCATTTCAGATTGAGTTTGATTTGGGCTGATCCAAGGTGAGCCAAGGATGGGTCATACCAAGTTTCATTAGGTTTGGGCTTGGTTTGAATGATTTTGGCTCAATTTGACCCATGTAGGTCAAATTGGGTTAAGTTGGGTCAAGTTGAGCAATTTGTCAAATTGGGTCAAAGCATGGGTTGAGTCAAGTTTAAATGAGTATTTGGAATGTTTTGGTGCAATTGGTTTGTTTCAATTTGGCTTGGATTTAGATTTGACCCATTTGAGTTCAAATGAGTCAAATGGGTCAAGTTGACCAATTTGGCCAAATTGGCCAAATTGGCTTAGGTTAGGCATTATTTCATGTTGAATTGATCAATTGAAGATGATTGTATGCTTTGGTTTGAATTGATTTTGATTTAGGCCAAATTGACCCTTTAGGTCAATTTGGGCTAATAGGTCAATTGGGTTCAATTGGTTAAATTGGGTTCAACCAATGCTTTGATCATGTTTAGTGATCAATTTGAAATGAACTTGAGCCATTGGTTGTAATTAATTTGGGTTGGATTTTGATTTGACCCAATTTGTTCTTTTAGGTCAAATTGGGTCAACTTGGGTCAAAGGGCCAATTAGGCTAGGTTTGGTTCAATTGATGGTCAAGTCATGTTCAAAGGTTAATCTTAGGTTGATGTTAATCATTATTTTCCATTGATTTGGCTTATGATGATATTTGGCTAATTTGGCTTATGTAGGTTAAGTGAGTTGACTTGATCAAATGACCAAATTGACATGATTTGACCCAATTAATTGCAATTGATCAATCATGGATGATCAACAATCATCATAGGAGGTTTTGGATGGTTTGATTCAATCCAATTTGGGTTGGATTGAAAATTTACTCAAATGGGTACTTTAGGCTACTTTTGATCTTAAATAGGTTAATTGGCCTGATTGAGGTTTGATTCGAGTTTAGTTGAGTTTGAATATTGATTTGGAATTATTTATAGCTGTAATTGGTTTGGGTTTGAATGGATTTTAGTTCATTTGGGTATTTTGGGTCAAGTGAGTTAACTTGGTTTTATTTGGATTGGTTTTGGTTTGATTGGATGTGAATGTGATTATAAATTTTGGTTTGGAATGGTGATTGAAAGATTGAATTGACTCATGAGAAAATTAATGAAGCTTTATTTGGATTGAAGATATTTGGCTAACTCCATAGGATTGAGTCATAGGACTTAGGAAAGGTTTGGGTTATGGATTTGATTTAAAATTGGTTTGGAGGCTTGAATTTGATTGTTGATCTTGGTATGTTGATTGAAGGGTTGAATTGGTTTTGAGAAAATCAATTGAGTTTTGTTTGGATTGAAGGAATTTTGGCTAAGTCCATAAGGTTAAATCATAGGGCTTAGGAGAGGCTTGATTAAATTGATTTTCAATTGGATTTGATTATAGATTTAACTGGATTTAGATGGATTGAATTTGAGGTTTGGTTTAGGCTAAGGAGGTAGAAATAAGTTGGGTTTAGGCTATAGGGTAAGTGGGTTAGCCTACTCTCTAAAGTATGATCTAAACCATATGGCTAATCCTCCTAAGTCTCTAGGCTTAGGTTAAGTGTTCACCTAGTCACAAAGTGTCTTAGGAGCTCTTTCGAGAAGACTCTAGATCTTATGATGGGGATTGGACCTTCACCAAAAGTGAGGTCAACAAAGGACCCCAATAGGTGTGAATCAAGGGCATGCCGCATGGCATTGATCAAGCTCAATAATGTCCAAAAGATTGCAAGACTAATGAAATGATCTATACCTAAACCCAAGAGGTAGATAGAATCACGATCTTAGTGCAATGTAACTCATCTTATGCCAAGGGCATGAGAGAGCAAACAATATTTGGTTTGAAAGAATTTAATGTCAAGGACATGAAGAAAGATCCATTGGGAATCACACATGCATTGGCTATGATATGAGATAGGTTTATGCCAAGGGCATAAAAGAAAGAAATCCATTAGGGATATAGGTTTGAATCCACTGGAGATCAACACTAGATTTATTTTGATTTGTTTAAGTTTGCTTTAACTTGGGGGCATATCTTCTAGGGATATAATCTTGAATCCACTAGAGATCAAGATTGGATTTGTTTTGATTTGATTTTAGTTTGATTTGATTTGTTAATTTTGATTTATTTATTTAAATTTTATTTAATTTGGGCTCCTCTAGGGGAGGAATGTGATTTGAATCTAATATGGAAATTAAATTAGATTTAATTTGATTTAATTTAATTTAATTAATTTTGAGGACATACCCGCTGGGGATATGAGCTTGGTTGATTGATTTATTTGATTTAATGGAACGTCGGTGGACTAAGAAGGAGCCATTGGGGTCTTGACCTAACTTAGATTTACAAGTTCAAAGGGGTAGTTTACCAACCATAAGGTAGGGCTATCCAACCTAAGGGTTGCCTTTCGGTGTGCAACAACTGTGCTAGGAAGCAAGCATAGGAGACTTACATATTTGAAAGAAAAGACAATCGTTGGGGTGACTTATTGGATGTGCAATAAATCAAATCTGACCTAGGGTGACCAATGAGTGATTTTCGTTGGGGATCTTACCTCAACTCAAGAGTAGTCAAGAAGGATTTCATTTTAATTTCATTTGATTTAATTTGATGTGTTATGTTATGGCCCTATCAATGTGCAATGAACCCACTAAGAAGTGCAATATTAGCATTAACCTGTCTCAGATTTACAAATCCAAATGGATAGTCTACCAATCGAAGGGTGAGACTAGCTGGCCTAAGGGTTACCTTTCAGTGTGCAACTACTATGCTAGGAAGAAAGTGGGAGGACTTACATCTCCCAAAGCAGAACAGTCGCTAGGGTGACCTGTTGGATGCACAATAAATCAAATCTGACCTAGACCATTGAGTAGGGATCTTACCTCAACTCAAAAGTAGTGCAATTTTATAGGGATTTTTTGATTACCTAAAGATAGATGCCTACTTAGAAAAGGTACTATGAGTGTTCTTCCTAATCCACAAACAAAAAATATATTTTATTGTTTATATGTTTGCATGGACCTATGGCAGGTGACCGCAGGAGATAGGCTATATCATTCTTGATCTCATTTATTTAATCCAACAAAGGAAAGTTTGCACATCCGTAGTACAAACCTTCCAACCATAGGGGTGGCTACTAGGAAAGGGGAACTATCCAATCTGGTAGTAACCCGGGTAGTGACTAGATGGGGTCGCAAGGACATGATCCAAGCGAGTGCTCACAAGGGAGGTGCTGCTAGGGGCATTATCATGATCCCATAAAAAGAAAGCCTATAGGTGTATGGTGGCCAACTCAAGGAGAAAGCACATGGACTTACATCTGCCATGAGTGGTGTCATCCACCGGGTGGATTGTTGTCAGCATAGCGAACACTAGCTAACCTAAGGTGCATGTCAGTGTGTGAAGATCAACTTAGGAAGAAAGTGTAGGAGACTTACATCTTCATAGATGAAGATGATCATCAGGATAGTCTGTCATTGGCTAGACATCTACTATCGACCTAGGGCGACTACTAAGCGGGGAGTCCCAAGGAAGGACTGGACCCAGACATGAAGAAGTCATATGGAAAGGAGACACTAGGGAAGTTATCCTAATCCTCAAACATACTCAACTCAGTCAATGCACGAAAGCTAGTCCAAGAAGAAAGCATAAGAGACTTACATCTTCTTAAACATAGCCAACATGAGGTAACTTATCGGCCATGCAGAAAGGCCTACCATACTAGCAAGTGCTCATTGGTTTGTAGTGATTAAGCTAGGAAGAAAGCACAGGGACTCACATCCTCCTAAGTAGAAAGACCACTAGGGTGACACACTAGTTAAGTAGTGAATTGACCGGACCTAGAGTAGCTATTAAGTGGGAGCCGCTGGGGGTGCTATCTCAACTCAAAGTAGCCCGTGATAAAAGATATGTGTTTATTTTGTAGTTTGTGTGTAGTTTGTGTTTGTGTTGTATTGATGAAGGATATGATGTCACTTGGGTTATCTTACACCTACCCTAAACACATCATGGAAGATTCGTAGACATAAATGCTTTCAATTGAACAAGATTTGATCTAAAATGAAATTTCTTTGATGATAATTATTTTTCAAACATTATTTTATGGATAATATTTCTTTAGGTGGAGTCCATTGATTAGAAGCATTAGACTCTTTTTATTTTATGGTTAATAAGCTGATATGATCCTCCTTGGTAGGCTTTCTCTATGGCAAAAGGGCATTCCCAAGTGGGTTCAAACTTGCCTCCCATCTTGTGACGGGAAACAATTTGTCTCCTTATAACTAAAATAAACTCTTCTACTTGAAAGGCTCTAAAGAAGACCAACTTATTGTGAGCTTCAATCATTTTGGTTTTGTAAAACTTGAGGTTTTGCATGACTGTAAGTGTCTCTCCTCCAAACCTTCGAGCTCTTCTAACAGCAACATAACATTCTTGCTATGTTGTGATCTTACTACTCACAACTATCCTAAGTGATGGGAGTTGAACTTCTAATAGTAACATGGCTTCGGACCCATACACTAAGGAGAAAGGAGTAAACTAAGTTGGAGTTCTATAGGTGGTGTGGTAGGCCTACAAAGCTTCAAAAACTACTCATGCTATTGTAGTTTATTATCGTCGAGTGTCTTCTTGAGTATATGAGAGTTTTATTAAAGGCTTCTACCAAACCATTCACACATGGGTAGTAGATGGTAGAGTATCTCTAATCTATGTTGTGTCTCTAAATGAAGTTATTTATTTTGCTCTTCAATGCAGTACCATTATTAGATATAATTTAGTGAGGCACCCCAAATCTATATACAATATGGTTTCTGAAAAATTGGAGTACATGCTGATCTTTGACCTCCCTGAGCGGAATCACCTCTACCCATTTGGAAAAGTAGTCAGTAGCGATGACCCTTGGAAGAGGAAAGATCGATCAAACCCACTATGCCAGTACCCCAACACTCAAATGGCCACGAGGCCAATGTGGGATGCCAAATGTTATGTGGTTGGTGTAGAACCACTCCGTGTACTTGACATTGATGGCATCACCCAGCTACATCCATGTAATCTATAATCATCGATCAGTAATATCTAGGATTGGTGAGCTCCAGCTACACCTCTATCATGATGTTACAAGCTTCATGCTTCTCTAAATAATGTAACCACATATGATCAAAGGATTTCTAGTATAAAACACCATCCATGAGGGGGTAGGAAAGTGCCATTTACTTTATATGATGTGCTTGTGACTTCTCTTGAGATGATTTGCCTTTATTTAGATAATCAATGAATGGTTGCCTCCAATCCAACTCCTCAGTCTTTTTGGCAATGGAAACCTCCCCTTTAAGAGAATATTTTTTTTGATGAGTTTAATATCAATAAGAGATAAGACTTGCCTATTTTGGACCTCTATTGATATGGACTTATCTTTTGACATGCCAATTCCTTGGCAAGCTTGGCTAAGGCATCTACTATGGCATTTTCTCCTTGAGGAATCTTATAGATGGTCACTTATGGGATCAGGCCAACAACTCCATTGTATACTTATGGTAGTGATGGAGTCTAGGCTTTAGAACCTTAAAGGACCCAGTGATTTGGTTGACCACTAATTGAGAATCCCTAAAGATGTTGATGTTCTAGATGCTTAGTAGTATGACTAACTCCAGACTGGCAAATAGAGCCTCATATTTGACTTTATTATTGGTGCAAAGATCAGATATATGGTATGAGAATCTCATCATATCGTAGTCCAAAGTTAAGAGAACTATTTCTACCCCTGCCTTGCTTGGAAGAGTATATTGTGGTTCTTCTCCCCATTGAGAGGAAGACACGCCATCAAAATACATCTCCCAGTGATGAATGTTAGTATCCCTTAAGTTCATGATTTGTTCATCAAGGAGATCATCACTAAGTGGATAATCAGTATGAAGTGGGCGTGCTGCTAAGAAGTCTGCGAGTGCTTGTCCTTTCACCGCACAAAGGGGTACGAAAGTGAAATCAAACTATGATAAAATCATGGACCATCATGCCAACAATCCAGATTGTGTCGATCGTGTCATGAGGTATTGTAGTGGGTTGATTCTATAAATTAAGTTGACTTTATGAGAAAGCATGTAATATCATAGCTTTTGGGATGCAAAGATTAAAGCTAGGTAATGCTTCTCAATGGGTAAATAATTTGCCTCAGTAGAGATTAGACAATGGCTGAGATAGTAGAGCGCATTTTCCTTCCCTTCATTGTTGGCTTGGGCCAACAAAGCACCGAGGGAGTCATCTAATGCAGCAATGTAGAGTATCAAAGGCTTGCCCAGGATAGGGGCTACTAGAACTGATAGTGTCATCAAGTACTTCTTGACATCTTCAATGGCATGTTGGCACTTATCATCCCACTTGAACTTGGTGTCCTTCTTGACAAGCACTAAAAATGGTTGGCATTATCCTGATAGGTTGGATATAAAGCATCTTAGATATGCTACCACCCTTGGAATGATCTGAGTTGAGTTAGACTTTTAGGGGGAGGCATTTTAATATCACTTTAATCTTCTCCAGGTCAATTTTGATCCCACAACGTCGAATAATAAACCCAAGAAACTTTCCTAAAGCTACTTTGAATGCACACTTCAAGGAATTTATTTTAAGGTTAAATTATCTTAACCACTCAAAAATTACTCTCAAGTTAAATATATGGTATTTCTTTTCTTTGCATTTAACCACGAGATCATCAACATATCATTCAACTTGATGATGAATGAGTTCATCGAAGATTCGAGTCATGGCCCACTAGTATGTGGCTTTAGAATTTTTAAGGATGAAAGGCATGACCTTATAGTAATAGATTATGATTGAGGTTCTAAAGTAAAATTTTCTCAACTTTGGGGCCATCTTTATTTGGTTGTATTCCGATGAGCCATCCATGAAGGAGAAGACTACATGAGATGAGGCAATGTCCACCATCATTTATGGTGTTGGTAATTGAAATTCATCTTTTGGACATGCCTTATTTAGATCCCTAAAGTCGACACATATGTGAATTTGGCTATTCTTCTTCTTAACTAGATGACAATAGCCAAGCAAGTGGGGTATTTCTCCTCCCGGATGAAACTAGCATCGATTAATTTCTTGACTTCAAAAATGATGTGGCGTTCAATGTCTAATCGCATGCATCTTGGAGATTTCTTAATAGGGTTAACATCAAGCTATATTGCTAGCTTATGTACTGCTATGTTAGAAGCTAATCCCAGCATCTCTTCATAACTCTATGAAAAGCAGTCCTTAAACTCAGTAAGTAGCCTAACTAAGTCATTGGTTTTAGTTTTGTTCAACAAGGAACTGATGTATGTCGGGCGTAGATCTTCTTCAGTTCCTAGGTTGATTTCTTTGAGTTCATCGATCATTGACTTGATTTCTTCTTTGAATTCTGGCAGTGCATGTTTGACTTGGAAATGGTCATCTGAAGTTTCTAAGCGCACCTCCTCATATGAGTTAATGTGATTTGAAAAAAAACCTATCAAATTCCAAATAATTAGTGATGACTAAGCAGTAATCATCATCATCGACTGGACCTATCGTGCCAAAGCCTAATCTTGGTCTTGATTGAGAGATTTTACATTTATTGTTCCATATCCTTTCGAAGTAATCTGAACTATGCTTAGACCATGTATATGGGATTAACCCTTTCTTTGCTAAATTATGAACACAAGGCAAGTGTCAATCAAAAGATAATTATATTAAATCCTTATATGAATCATCCTCAAGTTCTACATCAACTTCTTGACTTGAGGATGATGCTCCAGGAAAGAACCTCTGAATCTTCACAGTTGTGAATGATTTAGGAGCTCCTTAACTACCAAATCCTCAACTTTTTATGAGGAAAGTTGGGTTAAAGCTAAGGTTCCCAATTGGTGCCTAATAATTTCACATAGAGAGGACTTGGATGCATTTATGCTTTGCTTAGGGATCCGGTCTTCCTCACCATTTAGCTCGAGTGTCACCTCCAGTGGAATCTGCTATCAAGAAGAGCTAGCCAGTGTGTTAACCATATAGGACTCATCCTCTAAGCTAGATTCTAAGTCTATATGGATAACAAGTGTACTCTGGTTGGGACAAATCTTGGTGGGTGGAAAGTATGGTGGTCTTCCACCCTTATGACTACCTCTGGACTTACTTTTTCCTCATCCTAGTGCAGGTCAGGTCATCTTCCCCACTTATTCGAATGGAGTGACAAACTATGGGTGGAATCTAATCTCTGGCTCTACTTCCTCCCCTGAGTCTATTTCTCGCTCTCTCTTTTTCAATTTTATTTTCAATTTTATTTTTATTTTTCTTTTTTTTACTTTCTCTCACATGGGGATTTTGATCAAGTTCACGAGAATAGATTTTTTGGTTTTGGGGGAGGTAGTAGGCCACATCCTCATATATCCTAACCTCATGAACTAAAAAAGGCTTGAGATCTCCTTTGACAAAATATTCTGATTCCACCTCTCATGAACTTGATGCATTGATGTAAAAAGGATGCAACCATATTGTTCTCATGTATTCACAGTCTCCTAAGCAATGCATTGAAACATGTATCCAAGTCTATTATGTGAAACTTAGCTTCATTCTTCCAATCATCTATCTCTAGTGGCAACACTATAGAGCCTAAGGCCTCTTATCTTGTTCATTGAATCATTTCAACATCATCCTCTCCTTTTGGAGTTTAGAAATGTCAATCTTCAAGTAGGTAAGGGTTCTAAGACACATAATGTTGATTGATGCACCCGGGTCAACCAGAATTCTGGATAGCCTGAATCATCCAACATCCACTATAATGTGGAGAGGACGGTTGTGCTTGATCATCCATAGAAGTAGGTCTTCATCACTAAATATAACTTCTAAGATATCCTTCAAGTAGTGTGCTTCCTCTCCAATAGCGGTTAGTTGAGCTAAGCATATCTCTAGATCAAGCAAGGCTTTGACTAGAGATTCCTCATCTCTTTGGATAAGGCAAAGTTGTCGTGTATGCTTAACTTAGCTGAAAACTTTCTAAGATAAGCGAAGACATTGTAATCAACTCGGGTTGGTCCTCCATAAGCATATTCGTAAGTGGAGCATCTTGTGGAGGGCTATCCGCTCACTAGAACAAATGACCTTTTACCCTTATCTTGAGGTGCTGCCCTAGCAGGTAGAACTTTGTCACTATCTAGGTTGACTTCAATGACTTCTTGGAATGAGCTTGTGGAAAGTTCTACCTGCTCGTCGGGTCTACTTAAAACTTTTCCTATGGGATCCTCAGAGTCGGATGACTCCAAGTCAATCTTGAGAGGTAAACCCGAATGATTCAAAAAGGAAAGTCTAATTCTGAATCAGAGAGGAAAGGATCAAAATTATTTTATTATTATTATTTTGACTTGGAGTGCTTTCAATAAGAATAAAACTAGGAGCATCAAAAGTAGAAAGAATGTAAGTGGAATAAGATTTCTTCACTGATTTCTTTAATTTGGGTGGAGGTACATGATAGAAATCAAATAAAGAAAATAGAGAGAGGGGTTTGGTGCCCTCATTATAGACACAATGCTCTCTATGGATAGAAGAAGAGCTAGTAGAGGCAATAATAGCTACAATAGTGGAAGGAGTGCTAGACTCAAATGGTGGTTGCACTACTAGCTATCTTGGGCAAGTGTGGGCTGCTGCTGCTGCTAATGGGCTTCCACCCTCCCCGAGTTGCCCTTTGCAACTAGTAAACCTTCCTTAGTGTTGGAGATTTGAGTTGCTTCATGCACCTACAAAGAAAGTTTCTTGATTTTAGAGATGGTTTTCTTAGAGGTTTGGGATAAATAAATATCACAACCTTCTTTGGTCTTAAGAGGATCAGAAGTATCCCCAAGAATTACTCTAATAGAATTAGACGGTTATTCTAATAAGTATTCCTTAAGGATAACTAGCTCATGACTTGTAGCTACACTCAAGCCATCCTTGAAAGTGGTGCAATCCTCTAAGACATGTCCTAACATGTAGTGGTAGGGGAAAAAGCTAGGATTATCGCTCTTGCTCACTTCCTCCAGCCTCTTAGAATCGTGTAGCTGTAAATCAGGCTTCTTTAAAAGGTTGCTTATCTTTTCAGTAAAAGTAGGTGGAAAATAGTTACTTAGTAGTGGATATGGATAAAGCTACTGAGTAGGCTATTGTGGCGATGGTGGTGGCTGTTGGTGTTCCTCTAGAATAGAAAGAAATGACACCACATAGAATTTAGAAATATTTTATTTAGATGACCAATTATGGCATTAAGGAATAAACATATTATCTCAAAATATAAACATGCTCTCCTATAATAAATTCAATCATTTCAATAAAAGACTCCTAAGGCTAATGGGTCTTTTATGTACCGGTATTTTCCTCTGAACTACATGGAAAAGTAAAACAAGGTTTATTTTATCCTAGATCATGGTTCCCTATAAAGGCAAGCCTCTATACTTAATTACATCTTAGGAAGGGTCTCTTCCTAAGAATACTCTCGATTAAAAAAATAAGTGATTATTTCTAAAGATTGCTAAGGTATCTTTTCAAAGGATTAATTTTGGAAATACAATTGGGAGAGGTCCAAACTAGAGAGAGTTATTTTCAAGAGTCAAATGGGAAAGAATAAGAAATGTCTATTGATACTGGGATACCTAGTAAACATTTTAACTATCCTATGATTGGGCTTCAAATTTGGGATTTAATTTTAGATTTTGACTTGTCATTTTCTTAAAAATCTAGGGCTTACATTCTAACAGCACAAGACTGTAGAAATGCCTAGGGTTGAAGACTTGTTCCTAAAAAAGATGCCTCAGAATCTAGTCTACAGGTGCTTATGACACATGTTAGATGCTCAACCTAATTCTATCCTTGGAATCATTGGCCATTCTCCTAACTTTAGGGAACTATCATATCCCTAACTCTTCTAGACTTACAACCTGCCTAAAGAAGGCTGCCAGTGAACACCACCTAAGTATATTTTAAATTCATGATGCCAAGTATTATGAATGCAAGATGGCTGAGTTGTTGCATTTTTAGGAAAAAAATCTATGAACCTACACTCACTCCCTAATCCTTAAGATCATGTAGGGTATGAAGATGCATCTAATTAATGCACATTTTTTAGATTTTTAATAAATTTTTACTCGGGATTCATTTTAGGCCATAGGTATGCAATTTATGCCTAATTTCATGCAATTAAAATGGTTATGAGCCAAATCAAAAGGGAAAGAGGTGTTATTCCATCATAGGCTCTCAAAGTTAAGCCCATTTTCTGTAATAAAGATGGAAGCCCTTCATTAATAAGAGTGAAATATGATGATTATGCATGATATTAAACATCCACCCAAGGGATTGCTAAATATTTTATTATCTTGATTTCATGCCTAGGATTTTATATGAGGTTATGAGTTATTTTTAATTTTATGTTTCAATTGATTTAGTTTGGTAGAAAATTTAGTTTATCCTATGAGCCTACGTCCAGGCATTCATCAAAACACAATCACATAAAGAAACATAAAAAAAGCATGTTATTTCTATTATGCACCCAAAATAAATCAAGCCAAATTAAATTAATAAAAATAAGGCAATGGGTATGCATACCCCTGAAGAAAGAAAAATGGGCTGAAGTTCTCTTTTATAGTATCCAAACTATAAGTTTAAGTTTAGATCTATGGGCCTTCTTTCCAAGAAAGTCTCCTTCTTCAAGGATATCCATCGAGCTCCACATGAGACCACTACACCATCTCCTGGTAGGGTCATCTCCTGCTAATCCTAGATCCCATAGATCTTAACCTAATTCTAAGTTCAAATTTATATTTAAAATTCAAAAGAAATCATAAGCCCCACAAAACATATGTTAGGAAATATAAACAACACACAATAGTTATATTTTCAAACATACAGGCTTAGCATTGGTTGCTTGCCAAGCCCACCTGTCCTATGGACTATGTTAAGGGATTTTTTAGCACCTACAAGCAAACAACAATTTTATAATTTCATTTATGACAGCAATCCATTTAACACAGTCCCTTATAGAAAATAGTGTTAAATCTAGAAAGAACACCCTGCTATCCAGTCTAATGAACAAATAAGCCTAGGCATCCATTCTAAAGCAATACATCACACAGACATGTGAAGCACAACACAACATATCACAAGAGATTAAAAAAAATCACAAAATGATCTATCCTTGATCTAGAGTCCATGACCTAAATGATCTAGTGTGTGTAAAAGAGGTTAGTGTGGCAAAGTTTTGATAGGCTCCTTTAAGTTCAAGTTTCAATTTGAAGTTTGAATTTTTTTTATTTTTACCTTTGGTTGGTTGCAATTCAAATGATTTAGTGATTTAATTCCCATTTTATGTTCATTTTATTTGGTTAAAGTAATGCTTTAGGTTTTCAAGAATGGGAAATAGAATAAACTTCATTTTTAGGTGAAACTCACTTTATTCAACATCCTAAATCCTAATAGAGTTTCTAAAAGTTTAACTAAGATCCTTAAGTATCTTAATTAATCTTTTTGATGTTGCTTATGTTTGGATTGAGTTTGATTTGGTTCATTTAATTTGTTCTTTTATATGTTTTAATTTATTTCATTTGGTTTGGTTTGAATTAGTTCATTTGATTTACTTCATTACATTTGTTTTATGTTTGATTTAGATATCTTGAGTTTGACTTATCTTATTTGATTTAGTTTAGTTGATTTCATTGAATTTGATTTATGTTAACTAGATTATTTATTTTATTTTATTTTTAGATTATGTTATGTTAATCTCATTTTTACTTTGTGTTAATTTAGAATATTTTAGGTTTAAGGTTCAATTTCATTTGATTTAATTTATGTTATTTAATTATGAATTTGTAAGCTTAAGGTCTAAGTTCATTAATATGATTTAGTATTTTTGACTTAGGTTTATTCATGGATTATTCTTAACCTAAAGTACTTAGGTTAATTATCAATCTTATTTGATCTGATTTAATTGACCTAAGATTTAGATTCATTCTTATATTCATTAGAGATGAGTGATTTCATTAAATTTTATTGATTCAAAGTTTAATGTTTTAATTAATAATTTTATTAACCTAAGGTTTTACTTCATTAACTTAAGATTGAATTTGATCACCTCAATTGACTTAGGATGTTTGGATGAACTACCCTTAACATTTCTGATGTTTGATTAAAGTTGGTTTACATTATTGTATGACTTGATGGATTAATGAATTTCCTTAGTTCACTCTTTGATTAACATAGACCTAGGAGCTTGGAAATTCAAGAATTCCCAACCTAATGATTAATTAGACTTGCTCTGCATGTTAAATGCCGCTTTATGTCAAGTTTCATGTTAATTAGATTCATAATTAGGTAATTAAGATTTTAATTATTTCATTAAAACCCAAATTAAGCCTAATTTATTGAGATTCATTAAGGATTTTATTTTTCACTTATTATTCACTGAAATAACTTTCCAATGAGGATTTCTTCATAATCTTTGGTTAACTGATTGGTTTATTATGATTTAATTAAGTTCTATTTAATTGAACTATTTAATTCATTTAATTGCAATTAAGTCAATTAATGATTCATTAGGTTAAGATATGTTTAATTAGTATTCTGATGTTCATTAATGTTCATTATGTTGATTTAGGGTTTTATTTTTCACTTATTATTCACTAAAATAACTTTCCAATGAGGATTTATTCATAATCTTTGGTTAACTAATTTGTTTACTATGATTTAATTAAGTTCAGGCTATTTAATTGAATTATTTAATTCATTTAATTGCCTAATTAAGTCAATTAATGATTCATTAGGTTAAGATATGTTTAATTAGTATTTAGATGTTCATTAATGTTCATTATGTTGATTTAAGGATGTTCATTAAGTTTCACTAATAATTAATTAATTTAATTAATTTATGGCTTAAGCATATGAAATTACAATTTCCATTGAATGCTTGAATTAAATTCGGAAAATTCACCTAAGGTGTGTTTGCATAATTTCATTTCCCCAAAGTTTCATATTAATTGAATTATTAATTTGAGTGTAATTAGGGTTTAATATTTTTAATTAAACCCAAATTAAGGCTAAAATACCTAATAAAAATTGGGGATTGTAATTTTCTTGAATTTCTCTCATCAAGATGAATCTATAGAGCCTTTATTTGCATTTTTGTGATTTTTATTTATTTTTCTATGAATTATTGAAGTTTTTGTTAATTTTAATGAATTTTAAGCTGTTATTTAACTAATTTTAAAGGAATTTAAGTGAGCAGGGTCCATGCGAGCATAATGTCATGCCGCTTACGTGGCACATCCCATCATGTGGAACACATAGATTAGTCCACGCGGAGCCGCGTGGCATCCGCGTCAACACGGGTTGAAAATGCGTGATCGAATAGGACCGTCCGATCAAAGGTCAGACGGTCCATAGTTGATCTACGGGTCCTTAAGGGATTTAAATCAATGGTGCACCTTGATCTAAATCGTCTGATCTTAATAGAAGGATCGACGGTTCAAAGATCATCTCCAAAGCGCCAGAACCGGTAGTTTTCTTTTAAGCACGATGTTCCACGGTGAATCAAGAGTCAATTTCGATCCCAAAATGATAAGTGATCAAATTAGATCGATCCATATAGTTGGATCTATTTGAGGATCCAAACAAAGCTCCAAACCAAAAAAAATCAAGGTGCCTTAATGGCTAACCTTGATTCTGGCGATCTGGCGGGTTAACTCCATTAGCTTGATCAATGCAAGGAGCTTGTGGTGAGTTTGGTGGCTTGTCTCCTAGATTGATCCCTAGACCAGCCTTAGCTTGTAAATTTTGATTTAGTCATTCTCCTTATTTCTATCGCCAAACAAGGGCAAATGAGGGCTCAAGTTAGATTGCCTCGGCCCTATAACATGTAGGTGACCTCAATTTGGGGTGAAATCCACTTTGGATTTCACCATTAAAAGGGTGCTCAATTTTACACTATTCATCACCTTGTTGGTGATTAATTGGCCGAGGAGAGGTTTTGAGCATCTTCTCTAGCTCTGATGAATATTTTGGAATGAATTGGGAGAGGAGTCAGGCTTCCCTTGCTTAGTTTCATGTTAATTAGATTCATAATTAGGTCGTAATTAAGATTTTAATTATTTCATTAAAACCTAAATTAAGCCTAATTTATTGAGATTCATTAAGGGATTTTATTTTTCACTTATTATTCACTGAAATAACTTTCCAATGAGGATTTCTTCATAATCTTTAGTTAACTGATTGGTTTATTATGATTTAATTAAGTTCAGGCTATTTAATTGAACTATTTAATTCATTTAATTGCCTAATTAAGTCAATTAATGATTCATTAGGTTAAGATATGTTTAATTAGTATTCTGATGTTCATTAATGTTCATTATGTTGATTTAGGGTTTTATTTTCACTTATTATTCACTAAAATAACTTTCCAATGAGGATTTATTCATAATCTTTGGTTAACTAATTGGTTTTATGATTTAATTAAGTTCAGGCTATTTAATTGAACTATTTAATTCATTTAATTGCCTAATTAAGTCAATTAATGATTCATTAGGTTAAGATATGTTTAATTAGTATTTAGATGTTCATTAATGTTCATTATGTTGATTTAAGGATGTTCGATTAAGTTTCACTAATAATTAATTAATTTAATTAATTTATGGCTTAAGCATATGAAATTACAATTTCCATTGAATTCGTTGAATTAAATTCTGGAAAATTCACCTAAGGTGTGTTTCATGCATAATTTCATTTCCCCAAAGTTTCATATTAATTGAATTATTAATTTGAGTGTAATTAGGGTTTAATATTTTTTAATTAAACCCAAATTAAGGCTAAAATACCCAAAAAAAATTAGGGATTGTAATTTTCATGAATTTCTCTCATCAAGACAAATTCATAGAGCCTTTATTTACATTTTTGTAATTTTTATTTATTTTTCTATGAATTGTTGAAGTTTTTGTTAATTTTAATGAATTTTAAGCCATTATTTAACTAATTTTAAAGGAATTTAAGTGAGCAGGGTCCATGCGATAAGGCGGACCATGTGTCACGCGCTTACGTGGCACATCCCATCATGTGGAACACATAGATTAGTCCATGTGAAGTGCATCATCGGCGTCAACACGGGTTGATTGATCGAATGGTCGATCAAAGGTCAGACGGTCCATAGTTGATCTACGGGTCCTTAAGGGATTTAAATCAATGGTGCACCTTGATCTAAATCGTCTGATCTTAATAGAAGGATCGGACGGTTCAAAGATCATCTCCATCCCTAAGCGGCGAGAACCGATCACCGTTGGTAGTTTTCTTTTAACAGACGATGTTCCACGGTGAATCAAGAGTCAATTTCGATCCCAAAATGATAAGTGATCAAATTAGGATCGATCCATATAGTTGGATCTATTTGAGGATCCAACTTCTTTCACAAAGCTCCAAACCAAAAACTCCAAAGAAAAAATCAAGGTGCCTTAATGGCTAACCTTGATTCTGGTGATCTCTGATGGCGGGGTTAACTCCATTAGCTTCAGATCAATGCAAGGAGCTTGTGGTCGGAGTTTGGTGGCTTGTCTCCTACTAGATTGATCCCTAGACCGAGCCTTAGCTTGTAAATTTTGATTTGGTCATTCTCCTTATTTCTATCGCCAAACAAGGCAAATGAGGGCTCAAGTTAGATTGCCTCGAGCCCTATAACATGTAGGTGACCTCAATTTGGGGTGAAATCCACTCCCTTGGATTTCACCATTAAAGGGTGCTCAATTTTACACTATTCATCACCTTGTTGGTGATTAATTGGCTGAGGAGAGGTTTTGAGCATCTTCTCTAGCTCTGATGAATATTTTGGAATGAATTGGGAGAGGAGTCAGGCTTCCCTTGCTTGGTTTCACTCTTGGCCGATCCCCCCTCTTTTTCTTCTTCTTCTTCCTTTTTTTTTGGAGTAGTCAACTTCTTCCTTCTTGGCTCTTGCTTGATTGCTTGATTGCTTGCCTTCACTTGAAGGCATCCATCCTCTTAAGATATGGCTTAGGATATGGAGTAGGATGACGTGGAAGAGGTGGAAGAGCGGAATTTGCATTTCCCTTCTTCCCATTTTTTTATTTTCATTTCTTCCCCTTTTTTTTTTCTTTAGTTCATTTTTTTATGATTAATGGTTGCACATTTTTTTGTTTATATTGGAATACATTTGATTTGGGAGGGAGTTTGAGTGCACATCAAATGCATTGGTTCAAACTTGATCTAATTCAAAATCAACTTAAAGGTGTTTGAAATTAAATTTAATTTAATTTTAATCATCTTGGGTTGATGATAATTGATTGTTGATTCGATTAATGGATTTAGAGTTTGTGTTGATTTTGAATTTTATTTTAATTTAATTTCAATTTGAATTAATTAGATTTTATTTGAGTTAATCCAAATTGAATATTTAAGTTGATTCCCTAGGACACTAAGTGTAGTATCCTAAGTACTAAATTAGGAAGTTTCTAATTTAAATTATAACCTCATAATTATTGATTTTAGTTAATATTAACCTCATTCAAAAATGAGGTCAACAGTTGTAGCTGTGGTGGCCGGTACAATGGCTGAGGTGGTGGAAAGAGGAGGTGGAAGTAGAGGTTGCTGAAATTTGGGCCTCTTAAATTAAACTCTAGCTGGTTGCTTCCCCTTATCCACTAACACAACTATCCCACGCTTCTTCTCAAATATCTTCTAAGGCTTGGGCTTAAATGATTGGTCTGAAAAGGGTAACTGTTTGGCTTCCTTGTAGATTAGCCACCTTGTTGATTAGCTTCTCAAATGTCTTAATGGTAAATTCCTTAAGCATGAAGGTGATCAAGCCATGGATATTCTTAAGTAGAATCTCAATGGCATGCTGTTCAAACAACTATGGTTCATATTTCATACTCAGGTTGTGCCATCTAAGAATGTAATCAATAATGGACTCATTAGATTTTTTTATTTCTCTACAAGGAGGTCACCTATAGTTACCCTTTATTGAGCTCTCATAAATCTCTTAATGAAGAGATGCTCTAACTTAGTAAAGGCCTTCACCGAGCCATTGGACAGTTTGGCATACCAAACAAATGTGACACCTACTAAGCTACTAACAAAGAGGCAAAAAAAGGGCATCATTGCCACCGGTGTTGCAACAACTAGCCCTAAAGTATGCAATATGTTGCCTTGGGTTCCCACTACCATCAAAACTCTTGAAGGATGGTGGCACAAAACCCTTAGAATATTGAATAACATTAAATTCCTCCGGGTAGGGTCCACCCTTCGGAACAGATGAGCTCCCCTAGGCTTGTGCCAATGCTTCCTTCACCTATTGCTCTACCATCTACTTGATAACCTTTCCATGCATAAAGGTGCCATCGATGACCTTCCTATGCAAGCTACCAAGGGAGTACACTCAGATGATCGAATGTATGTACTAACTTTGGTTGATTGGCCACCATAGGGAAGGCTATTGGACTGGGGCTTGGTTCTGTAAGGCTAAATGACTGCCATCAACTCTTCAACCCTCTTTTCCATCCTATTTATCTGATCATCCTTCTGCTTGAGCCACTGAAGGAGGTGCTGAGCTGAGTGAGAGATGTCACCTTCCTCAACTATAGCACCTTCTTAGCTATGATGTTCCTTCTGCAGGGATCCTCGGGTATCAACCATGTGGACTTCAGCTAAGTCATCCAACATGTCATCCTCATCAGTGTCGAAGTCAACTCTACCCTTTTCTTAATCATAATGGTCGCTCCTAACTATTTGTCTAATTATAGTATGGTAGTCTTCTAAAATATCCTCTAAAGAATGATCATCTACTCGCTCCATCACATAGTGGTGAACTGACCAGTGCAGCTGAGCTCATTGTGAATACTCACGGTGTGGGGTGCACTCTCTGGTTGGCTCAACTATCATGGGGACCATGTCGATATCCCCTCCCCTCTCTTCCTCCAATTGTTGTGAAGGTGGAGTGACCACGATGCTCTTGGGTCGCCACTCCTTCTTTAACATAGTTGAAGTTGAAGGTCGTACGTGGGAGCTCGACCTCACATCAACGGGTAGAGTAGATAGAGTGGGATCCTTGTGTTATAGCTGGATCACTAGTGGAGAAGCTCTCTCTCTACAAAAGTGGGCATGTGGAACTTCATGGGGACAATGGATGCTGGAACCTGGCCTGGCAAAGGTGCACGATGAGTGGAGCGGTGTAGTATGGGGGACACTGGCTGCCTCTCCATCGGAGATCTCTTCCTGCAACTGATGGTGCCTATAAAGACTATATGGTCAGAATGATTAGCTTTAATAGCTCATCGATCAAGGAAATTCATCAAAGTGGAGGCCGTCGACTATTTGGCAAACCTCCTCCTCTCTCACTTTCCTGCTTGGAAAGTAACTCTGGCCTCAGAGGCCCTCTCTTCATGTATCTCATCCCTAACGTTCCTAGGGGTTAGGCTCCTCAAATCATGTAAAGTACCAGACTCTGACATTTGTGGGCTCTGCCGACTCAGTGAATAATAGATTTTAGATCAGCATAGGGCTTCTTCCTATCCCTACGCATCTCAAACTCTATAGGTGGCAAGGGTGATACAGCGATCCTACGGTAATCCTCCTCTCCCTCTGAAGCTAAGAGGGGGTGGTACCTACTACTACCCAAGAATGGAGAGGTCTCATGAGGGGATCCCTCCTCAAAAACATGGGAGGCCTCATCTATTTACCTTGCCTCGCAGTCGTACTACCACTTAATCTTGCAATTCTTATTACAGCATTAAGTCTCAGTGAGCGAGGCATAATGAGAGCTAGAACCTACCTCGAAGGAAGGGGAGACTATCTCAGAGGCAAAGATATCCTTTCCCTTCAGAGCAGGGGGAACCAATAAGGAGGTACTAATCCATGTTGGAAGGCAACAAAATGTATTAACACACACACACTAACCAGGGGTGTAGGAACCATAGCGCCTCTTCTTCAAGAGGAGGAACCAAACTAGAGATCAAATCAGAGAAGTGGCTTCTTCTCTTCCACCTCCTCTCTACTGAGAGTGGTGAGGGTTGGTCCCTCACATGTGACTTTAAAGTTCTCAAAGCCAAGTCCAAACTAGATCACAGGGGCAGCAGTGAGTATGGCCTGATCCAAGGCCAAATCCACACCAAGGAGAACTATCAGCTTGCCAGAAGGCATGGCAATGAACTGACTATGAGAAGGGTGGAAAATGAACTGGGTTTGTATCTTTGCATTGTTGGAAAGAGAACTAAATCAGACCCCTTGCTTTGATATTTATCTTGAACTATTAATTTTAAATTGATTTTTAAATTTGAAACCACACTTAACAAATTTAGGTATGTTAAATGGAAATTGGAGAGATTTAAGGATTTGGGGGAGAGACTTTTCCATGAATTATTGAATCTGAATTTGATTTTGATTTTAGAACCCACATTCAACAAGTAAAGGTATGTTGAGTGGGGTTCAATTTTTTTGGAGAGACTTTTGGAGATGTGTTTGTTGTTTTCTTTTATTGAAGTTTGATTTTGGAACCTTCATTTAGCAAATTTAGGCATGCTAAATGGGGTTGAATTGTATTTTGAAATTTTTTAAAGCTTTTGTTTTGATGTTTTGGTTGTTGATTGTTTATGTGTTGATTTGATTTTGAAAAATAGAACTCTCATTTAACAAATTTAGGTATGTTAAATGGAGTTCAAAATGTGTGTTTGATGTTCGTTGTTGATCTTATTTTTGAATAGGGAACTCTTATTTAACAAATTTAGGTATGTTAAATAGAGTTCAATTATATGTTTGATGTTTATTGTTAGAGTTTGATTTGTTTTGAAGATGAATACTCTCATTTAATAAATTTAAATATGTTAAACAGAGCTCACTTGTGTGTTTGGTTGTTTGTTGGTGGATATCTAATTTTGTTTTGATTTTGAGGATTGAACTTTCATTTAAAAAATTTAGGTATGTCAAATTGAGTTAAAAGTGTGTTGGATGTTTTGATTTTAATTTAGTTTTGAAAATTGGAAATTTTATTTAAAAAATTTGGGTATGTTAAATGGAGTTTAACTATTTGTTGTTTATTGATGTTTGATTTTGTTTTGATTTTGAAAAGAGAAACCCTCGCTTAATAAATTTGGGTATGCTAAGTGGAGTCCAATTGTATGTTAGTTGTTGGTTTTTGTTTTAATTTTGAAACTCTCATTTAACAAATTTAAGTATGTTAAATGGAGTTGGTTTCATTTAAAAAATATTTTGGGTGTGTTTGATTTTGATTTTGAAAGAGGGATTCTCATTCAACCAATTTGGGTATGTTAAATGGAGTTAGTTACTTTTGAAAAAGGGTTTAAATATATTCATTTTTGAAAGAGAGGTTTGTTGTTTGATTTGATTTTGATTTTGAAAAGTGGAACCCTCATTTAGCGAATTTGGGTATGCTAAATGAGGTTGTTAACTCACTTTTGGAGTGACTTTTCAACTTCCTCATCATAGATCTAGGACTCTTATAGACACTAAGAGCTCCTTAGTCTTAAGACACTTCTAGTGATTAAGTAAACACTTAACCTAAGCCTAGAGACTTTGAAGAGTTAGGTAATGGAATAGGTTGTGCCCTAGGGACTTAAGAAGACTTGCCACCCTGTAGCCTAAACCCAATCCATACTTTCCTTCTCAAACCAAACCTCAAATTCATACTAAACCAAAACCAAAATTCTAAGACTCATAATCAATCTCATGATCAAATTCAAGCTCAAAATTTCTCCATAAAATCTCATGATTGAATTCATAACCCTTTCTAAGCCCTTTGATTTCATCTTATGGACTTAGCCTTAATCAAATTCAAATCAATCCTAATTCATTTGATTTTCTCAAATATGAATTCAATCTTTCAATAAAACTATCAAATTCCAATTCAAATCTAACTTCAAATGATTCAATCCCATGATCAAATCCAAACTTAACCAAATTCCATCTAAGCTCTTTTGACCTACATCCATGAGCTTGGTCAAATTTGCTTCCAAATCACTCCAAACTCAAGTGATTTTCTCATAAATTATTTATATCTTTATTTATATTCCCAAATATAAATGAAATATAAATTCAAATAGCCAAAACCAAATCCAAAATCAAACCAAAATCTAATTTATACCTTTTAATCTAATTCCTTGAACTTGGCCAAATCCTTTCCAAATCAAATCAAATCAAAATCAATGGATTTTCTCTTTAATCAATCATTCCTTCAATCATCTATCCAAATATAAATCAAATCTACAATCATCAAGCCAAATCAAAATCAACTTAAGTCAAACCCAACCTAGCCATTTGACTTGAAATATTCAAATGAACCAATACTCATTTGAACCCAAACTAAGTGCAATTGAATTTATATGTAAATCTTAAATCCATATATAAACTCAACTAAATCAAACTCAAGTCAAAATCAAGCCAACTAAACCCAATTGGCTTACTTTGCCCAAAGCGGCCAATTTAACTTACATGAACAAAAATCCAATTCAATTCAAATAAAAGTGAATTAAGCCAATCCAAACTTCACGTCATGATTATTGATCATCCTAGGTTAATAAATTATCATGAATTGGATCAAACCAAGTCAATCGAGCCCATTGACCAAGTCAACCCTTTAACTTATATGAACCCAAACTAGCCAAATTACAACTTAAACCAAATTGATTGCAGCTAATGGCTCAAGTTCATTTAAAATTGATTATTGGACTTGACCAAAGCCTTAATTGAGCCCAATTTGACCAATTGGTCAACCTAACCCAACTTAGCCCAAATTGATCTTAAGGGTCAAATCAACCTAATTCCCAATCAAATCCAAATTGAACTTAACCAAACCCTACAATATATTCCAAATGATCAATCAAACCTAACCCAAGCCATGATTCAAGCCAATTTGGTCGATTGGGTCAAATTGGTCAACTTAGCCCAAATTGACGTAAAGGATCAAATTGGCTAAAATTAAAATTAAATCCAAATTAAACCAAGTTGATTGAAACCAATTAAACTAATATACTCCAAATAATTATTTGAACTTGACCCAACCCTTGGTTTGACCCAATTTGATCAATTGGTCAACTTAACCCGATTGGATGTAATTTGGCCCAAATGGACCAAATTGACCCAAATTAAACCAAATGAACTCCAAATGACATGAAATTTTGTCCAACTCACTTTTGACTCATTTAAAATCTGCTTAAATCAAACCCAGTACCAAATGATCACTTTGCCCTTGGGTCAAGGGCATCCCATGAGAAATGTCACTTGTCCAAATGGTCATTTCTTTTCCTTGGCCACTTGGTACTCATCCATTGGTCCACCTAGGCACCAAGGACACTGATCATCTGACCCAAGAGGTGGTTGGGGTGGAAATAACTCATGCAAGGTGAATTCACCTCACCTCTCCCTTTGGAACACTTAGTATGAAGACTTCTCCTCCCCTTGCTAGGACACCCATTGTCCTTCATGGTAGCCACTTCCCATGCCTTAACCAACCAAAATGAGCCACCTAGGATGATTTCCTTCCATTCCCAACCACCCAAGCCAAGGACACCCATTTGGAGCCAAAAAACAAAAAATGAAAGAGGATTTTGGCCAAAACCAAAGCACAAAAATAGAGACATTTATTCTCATCCTATTCCCCTCATTTCCATCCCTTAGAGCTCCCAAACCAACCAACAATCATTCTCACTTGATTTTTGAGAAAAAGTAAATAAAATCAAGTGGATTTTGGTGATGAAGCGAAGACCATAGGTAGATACATTGTTCTGAAGTGAATGTGAAGGTATAGGCTCATTCCTAGGCATCTTCCCCCACTCAAGAATGTGCTCAAATCATCACCACCATGAGAAACTATCCCCAGTGAGGTAATTTTCAAGAAAACCCGTAGCTGGCCTTAGGATTTTATATTTATGATGGATTTTGTTTAATTTTAGGAATTTTCCTTAGAAATTCCCTCATATTCTTTATTTTAAACAATCCTAATATGAAATAAAAGTTTTTCGGTGTGAACTATCATGAAAATATGCACATTTGGATGAAATTTCATTTAAATTTTGCATTTTTTCTTCAATTTATCGTTCTACTAGCTGCAACACACAACAGATCTCCAATCCCGCGATATGCGAGATCGAATGGCATAGATCATGGTATTCGATCCCGCTTTCAGCCATTAGATCACACGTGGTCGATCTGACCATCCAATCCACGATCAAGAGCTTAGATCGCGTCATGCATTTCTGCCGGATCATGGATGGATCGGGACCGCTTGATCTATGATTGGATGGTTTGATCTAATCCAAGCATCACTTTCTTGTTCACCGCTTCGCATCTTTGCGTCGGTGCCACGCGGCTGCGTCGGCGCCACAAAACCATGCATCCAATCGCACAGTGTCATGTTGCCCCGTCAGTGCCATGCACGGTGCTGACTGGGTTAAGTGGCAAATTAGGTTATTTTCTAATTTTAAAAATTATTTAAAACACCTAAAGCTTCAAAATTTATAGAAGATAAAATACTTAACAAAAAATTACAAATAATGGCTCGTTGGATTCATCTTTTTGAGAGGAATCCAATGAATCTAAAATCTCCAAATTTCACTGAATATTCTAAGCTTAATTTGAGTTTTAGTAAGCATTAAATTTTATTAATTAAACTAAAAATACACATCATATTAAGTTGAAATTTTTAGGGATTGAAACTGAAGTTGAAATGCACTCACCATAAAAATTTCAATTCAAAAAAATTTCTAGATTGGAATATATTACATTATGAAACACAAATGGTCTATTTTAACAAAAATAAATTAATGGACTTTATAATAATCATGAAAATTACTTAAATCAAGAAACGAAAATTATAACAAATCATAGAAAAATCATAAATAAATAAATACTCAATTTAAAGGTAATTCAGAAGAGATTAATTTAAAATTTATTCTAATTAATTTTAAAAATAAATTAAGGCTTAATTTAAGTTTAACTGAAAACTTAACTAGCTTAATTACTCTCAAATTACTCAAGTAATTATTTCCAAACTTTTTGAGGTTGATTAATGGGATGACCTCAACCTCCCATAATTTTCTTGGGATTTATTGCTAAGTTAATTAGAAATTAGTTATCTTAACCTTAATTACTTTCTTAATTAATTAGGTGATTAATTAACATGCTAAATAATAAGGAGACCATTAATTAAACTTGTATAGCAGTGAATGGACATGGGGAATGAGATTGGGACCTTTTTCCCATTCTTTTCCCTAAGTTCATTTCACTTGACTTGATACTAATTAATTTGGAAACTAATTAATGGTTTAATTCATTAATTAAAATTGATTAATTAATCAAATTAATATTTAGATGTTTAACAACCTAATGCTACTTAAAGAAATTATGACTAACCTACATGTGTGGAGAAACCATAAGAGTACTTAATTAAGTTCTTTAATCTAATTAATCACTAATTGTGAGCCAATTGCATTAAGCCTTGCATTTCTTAGGTCATTACTTATTTAAATTTCAATTCATGTGCATATCATGTTGGCTCATAATTAATTGGTTAATTACTTTAAGGTAATATAGGTAAGGGTTAATTAATTGATTTAATTCATATCATAACTTAATTAATCCATAAAATTTACCTAATTATCTTTTCTTTGAATCAAATTAATTAACTAATATGGGATTGGGTTAGCAAATGATTGAATCTCCTCTCTTCTCTAAATCAAATCAAACATCCAAAAAATAACTTAACAAGAAGCTTTGGTTTATTTTAAATAAGCTTATTTAATATGATTATTCTTAGGAATTAGTTGGATTGAATGAAATTGTATGTTTGTGTCTCTTTATTTCTTTTCAATCATATTAAACTATTGCATGCCACTTGATTCATGTATTCATTCCTTTCAAAAAAATCAATTAAAAATAAATGATTTCCTTTATGTCAAGTTGCATGTGTTAGCTTAAGTTAAAAAATGTGTGGCTATTATCACTATTAAATCTCAAATATATTTTCAAAATATTATTAATGAATAATAATAATACATGTTGTGACATTAGTTATACATACATAAGAGGTGCATGTGAATATAAGCTTAGTGTATGAAGTGAAGTTCCTTTCTTTCATTCATATGTTGATTTGCATAAGTATGAATGTTAGTGGGTATATTAGTCTGGACATTCCGGGATGCACGGCTTTAAGTAGCCCCATGGAGGTTCCTACCTCACTCCCTTAGTGTAAAATAATGGTGATATACCCATTTGATTTCATTCTTATGCATCTTGACATTAGAATTTGGATAGAGCTTTAATTCATTCACACAAATAAATCAATTAAATTAAATATAATTTTCGCTTGATTTCCATTTATAGTTGTTTGTACACTCATATGTATTTAAGAATAGCGGGTATATCTAGTCTAGACATTCCGGGGACACACGACTTTAAGTAGCCCCAAGGAGGTTTCTACCCACTCCCTTGGTGCAAAATAATGGTGAAGTACTTGCTTTGAACTTTCATACATTTGAATGTGTATTTAGCTAATGAATGAGAATCTTCTTTTTCTATAAAATAATTCATGCATCTTGCATTTAAGTGTGCCAAAAATATATTATATGTGTAGATATATTTAGGACTTAATCATATGCATGCTACATATGATGGAAAGAAATGAAGAAACATGTGTTGTGTGATAGTAATTAACTCCAATTAATCTTAAGATGCCTTTGTTATTGAATGAGATTATTTAAAGTGAACCTAAACTTAGGATTAATTAAAATATAAGAAGTCATTCACTAAAGCGAATTCATTTAATTAATTTTCTTTAAATGTGACTTAAGGTAGGGATAAAAGAGAGTGATCCTCTCTTTTCTTCTCTTTATAACACTTAGACATTAAGTGTAGATCATATGAAATAAAAGAAAACATAAATTAAAACTTGTAAATCAATTAAAGTACTTGAAGTGAAACCATCCTTTAAATTGAATCTTTCTACACTTAGAAAATTTTAACTCTAAAGCCTAATTAGGACATACCACACAAGCTTAACACACACATTGGAATTAAGTCACCACTTCTAGCTTTATGTTAGAACGGTACATGGTTTGATGTATGTTTCATTTTGTGATGTATTATTTTAGACTGGATGAAAGGGTGTAAGTTTCATAGACTGGATGTTAGGTTCTTATTAGCCAAATCTTATTTTCTATAAGGGATTATTTAAGGAGCCATTGAAAAATAAATATAAATGCTCTCTTTGCAGGTTGCTTAAGTTCCTAAGCATAATCCAAGTTAGGACACGTGGGTTTGGTTAGCCATGTGTAGGGTGCTAAGTCCAAATTATAAATATAATTGCTTGGGTGGAATGTATGTTTAGTTAACCTCTATTTTGCAAGTGTAGTTAGATTTACTTTTCTCATTTTTTAATGCAATATTGCATTAGAAATTAGGATTAGTGTTATGGGGATTAGGATGAGTGGTGATTAGAAGGAATTGTCTTAGAAGGCCCCATGATGCCTTTAAAGTATGAATATCCAAGCCAAATCAAAGAAGAAAATGGGAGGAAATAATACATCAAGATTTGAAGAAGATGGAGACCCCCGTAGCATGTATTCATCCTTAATTATAATTATTCTTTTGTAATCCAAGTTTTATAAGGGTAAAGCTCGGCTTCCCATTTTTCTTTTCGGGTTGTACGGCGGTACTCGATCGCACCGACCTTTTATTCTTTTGTGTTAGCTATAAAATTTTGATATTTTGACTGGCTTGTGCATTAGAAATTATATGCATTTTCATAGTTTTTTTTTGATTGATGTTTGTTGTATGGCCTGGATATAATTAGGCTCTTAGGCAAAAATAAATTTTCTACCCCAACTATAAATCATAACTAAATTTTATAAATAACTCATAACCTCACATAAAGCCTAGGCATTAAATCAAGATAATTAAAAGATTTCAGAACCCCTTAGCTGGATCTTATATGCTTAATATCATATGTATCATCTTGAATCACTCTTGTAAAATGAGGGCCTCCATTCTTGCACATATGGGAACACTTGACCTGTGAAAGCAACTCATACTAATGAAGCTTCACTATCTTCTTTCTTGATTTGGTCCCATAACTCATTTTAACATGCATTTAGGCATACATAAATCCCAAAGCCTTTGTTAAAATGATGAATCCAAAATCAAATAAAAATTGAAAAGATTTGCATTGGACTAAGTCATTGTTATATCACTCATGCTCTAGTCTCTTAGAGAGTGGGTTTAAGGGCCTTAGCTTTCTTTTTAATAATAATAACCTAACCATCTTGTGAAATATATGACTTGACCACATGGTTTTAAAGCATAGGAGGAGTTAGCTGGCTGTCATTCCAGGCAATTACAAGTCCAGCAGTCGGGTCATCTACTCTCTCTTGTGGAGGTAAACCATACAACCATCTTCGCTTAGATTTAGGATGTGCTTTGGTTCTTGCCAAAGCTCCCTAGATTTAGGATCCGAGGTAGCTATTTCTTTTGGGCTACAAGCATAAATTCTCACCTCTTAGGTATTTCCATAATCTTGTATTGTGGGATTATAAGCCCTAGCAATCTATTAAAATTCAACTCAAACAAATAATCCATCTCAATTACAAACATATAAAGCCCAACCATAAGATAGATTGGAATGCTCACTAGGTTTCCTAGTATCATGAGAATTCTCTACTCATCTTCTTTTGGCTTCAATAATAAGTCTCTCCTTTTTGATATATCATATTTGATTTTTCTAACATAGCCAATTTATTGATAGTCTTATCATTAAAATCTTTGGAGACAATAATTGTCTACTTTAATCGAGAGTATTCCTAAGGAATTCACCTTCCTTAGGATGTCATTAACTATGGGGTCTTGCCCCCATAGGCTTTAGAACCTAGTTTAAATAAACCCTATTTTATTCATCCATGTAAAGTGGGGAAAAAATCTCTGGTATATTCGAAGACCCATCATGCCTTAGGAGTCTTTATTAGGTGATTAGGTCCATTATATGGTGGTTATTTATATCTTTCAAGATAGTGCACCATTCTTTGATGTCATACCTGATCACCTCAATAAGCACACCCTTAGATCTTTGTGGTGTCCCCTATACACATATTCAAAAATAAACACCAGAGGTTCAATTAATTTTATTTGAAAAATGGATTTGAAGGATTTATTTTTTTTTTTTTTATTATCTTACTTGAATTTGATTTTAAAAGAGAACCTTAACTTAAAATAATATATATTATGTTAAATGAAGTTCACATTATTTTACTTTGGAAAGATTTTGAAAATTTTGCAAAAGATTTTACTTGCTTTACTTTGGATTTTATTGAAGTTTTGTTAAATATGAAATGAACCTTGTCTCACCAAGCTAATGGTAAGAGGTTCTAAATTCTATTTGGTCATCCCCTTTCTTTAATTAATTTATTATCACCTATTGGGGGACCCAATAGGAGTTTTAAGACCTACACGGGAGTGGGGTCCTAAAAGCTAAAGGATATTGACCACCTTTGCTTAAGGATGGAATGAGAAAAGGGTCAACAAAAGAATAATAGTCTTGGGATTATACAAAATATAAGTCCACCCAATGCTTGGAGGAAAAAATTGTTTACTGAAGATGGGGAGAGCAACCTATCCCCAGCGGAGTTGCCAAAAAAATTTATGGTGTTTATTTTTGGATGTGGGGGGGGGACACCATGTAGATCATATGGGGTACTTATTGAAGTGATCAGGTATGATATTAAGGCATGATGTACTATCTCAAAAGATATAGACATCACCATATAATGGACCTAATCACCTAATAAAAACTCCTAGGACATGATAGGTCTTCATATATACTAGAGATCTTTCCCCTACTTTACATAGAAAGATAAAGTAGGGTTTATATTAAGCTGGGTTCCTTAAGTTTCCTATAGAGATAAGCCTCCATAGTTAATTACATCCTAAGAAATGTGAATTCATTTTGAACACTCTCGATTAAAGTAGATAATTATTATCTCCAAAGATTTTAAAGTTAGACTATCAAAGGATTAGTTATGTTTGGAAAATCAAGTGGGAGAGACCAAGTGGAAAACTTATTTTTGGAATCTAAAGGGAGGAAGTAGGAAATGCTCATGATATTAGGAAACCTAGTGAGCATTCCAACATATCCTATGGTGGGGCTTTATTCATTTGAAAGTGAAGAGATTTATTTATTTAATTTGATTTTTTATTAGATTGCTAGGGTTTATAATCTACCAACACAAGATTGTTGAAATTCCTAAGAGGTGAGGACTTATGCTTGTAGCCTGAAGGAAATAACCACCTCAAATATTAAATCTAGAGTGCTTTAGCACGAGCCAAAGCATTACCTAAATCTAAGTGAAAGATGGACATAATGGTTTACCTCAATAAGAAAGGATAAATAGTTCAACTCTTCTGGACTTACAACCACCTGGAGTGGCCACCAACTAACACCTCCTACGATTTAAAATCATGTGGTCCAGTCTTATGTAATTGCAAGATAGCTAGGGTAGTTATTTAATTGGAAAGAGACTGAAGTATTAAACCAACTCCCTAAGAGACTAGAGTATGAGTGGTATGAGCATATGACTTAATCTACAAGTGCAAAATATTTTCAATTTTTATTTCATTTTGATATGATATTTTAGACAAAGGATTGAGATTTTTATTGCCTAAATGCATGATGAAATAGATTATTGGCTAAATCAGCAAGAAAAGCGTGTTCTCCACCACAAGGGATGTCCTTACAAGCCAAGTATTCCCCTATCGTGCAAGGATGGAGATGTGAGACATACAACCATATAACTAAGGGGCTGCTAAATCTTTTAATTATCTTATCTAAATCCTAAGCTTTGGTGAGGTTATGAATTATTTTAGACTTGGTTATGAGTTATTAGTTGGATAGAAAAATTAATTTTTACCCTAAGAACCTACAGCATCTAGGTCACACATTAAAGCATCAAACATAAAGGAACTATGAGAAGGAGGCAATCCTATTATGCAAGCTAAACATAACATCAAATAATTTTATAAACTAATGTAAAAGAATAAAAGGTTGGTATGGCCAGGTACCATCGTATACCCTAGAAAAGAGAAAATTGGGTAGTCAAGCTCTACCCTTATACATCCCAAAATATAAAATAATAATTATAATTAAAAATGAATACATGCTATGGGGTTCTTCACTTCTTTATTATTTTATCTCTTTCTTCATTTTCTTGATTTGATTCACTCCAAAGGCATCACAGGGCACCCCAGGATTAAACCTTCTAGCCACTACTCATCCTAATCCCCATAGCACTAATCCCAATTCTTATTGCAAAATTATATTTTTTTTATGGAAAAAGTAAATCTAACTACACCTACAAAATAGAGGTTAGTTAAGCATGCATACAATTCCAAGCATTACATTTGTAATTTGGACTTAGCACCCTGTTCATGGCTAACCAAGCCCACATATCCTAACTCAGATTATGCTTAAGGGGTTAAGCAACCAGCAAGCCAAACATTTATATTTATTTTTAAGCAAACCCCTTTAAGCATAATCCCCTGTAGAAAATATGATTAGCCTAAGAGTAGCCTAACATCTAGTCTACAAAACATACACCCTAACATCCAGTCTAAAACATTACATCACAAAATGAAACATGCACCACAAATACACCATCCAAACTTAGGACTAGAAGTGGTGGCTTAATTCTAATGTGTGTGCTAAGGCTTTGTGTGGTATGTTTTAGCTATGTATTAGAGTTATGATTTTCTAAATTTGGAAAAATATAATTCAACATGTTGGTTTCATTTCAAGTTATTTAAATGATTTCTAAATTTTAATTTATATTTTAATTTATATTTAATTTATTTAATTTACACTTAGCACCTAAATGTTATAAAGAGAAGAAAAGGATTACCCCTTTTCATCCCTACCTTAATCCATTTTCTAAAGCGTGTTTTTATGATTTAGTTTTTTTAATTGAATGGTTTATTGCATATTTTTATTAATCCTAAGTTTAGGTTCACTTTAAATAATCATATTCAATGTGAAAGGCATCTTAGGATTAATATAATTGAATTACTATCACATGACATATATCAAGTTATTCCTTTCCACACATGTAACATGCATATGACTTTAACACTTAGCATATCTATACATACCATGTATTTTTGGCACATTTAAATTATGATGAGTGCATATGTTTGGAATTTATATTTTTAGTTAATTGAATTTCTTGTACATATAGATTAAAGCTCTATCCAAATTCTAATACCAAAACACATAGGAATGAAATCAAATAAGTAAGTGTCATTGTTAACTAGGAAAGTGAGATAATCAAATGACCTCCTTGGGGCTACTTAAAGCCTCGTATTCCCAGGATGTCCAGACTATATACTCATTAACATTCAAATGTTTATAAATCAATATATGAATCACAATAAAGAGAACACTAAACCACATGTAATGTAGTCAATGGCTTAGATGATTATAGATGCATGTATTTTAAATAACAAAAGGAGATTTTCATCTTCTAATTAAGCATACATACACATGTATAAGAGATGTAAGTAAGTATGTGTCATTGTTAACCACCGAATTCGGTGAGGTAATCAAATGACCTCCTTGGGGCTACTTAAAGCCTTGTATTTCTAAGATGTCTAGACTAAACACTTGCTATCTTAAATACATACAAATGTATACACAATTATAAGGATGAAAATCATGCAAAAATGGTATTTTCTTTAATTAAATTATTTATGCATATGAATTATAGCTATCCAAATTCTAATACCAAAATACATAAGAATGAAATTTTATAAGTACGTGTCATTATTAACTAGGAAAATGAGATAATTAAATGACCTCCTTGGGGCTACTTAAAGCCTCATATTCTTGGGATGTCTAGACTATATACTTATTAACATTTGAAACTTATGTAAATCTATATATGAATCTAAAAAAGAGAGCTTCACATTCATATGACTAAGCTACAAGCACATGCACATCCTATATTTATTCATATCTATCATCACTCCACATATTATTATTAATTTATAAACTTTGGAAAATAGATTTAAATTTATTAGTGATAATAGCCACACATATAATTAAATTAAGTCAACACATGCAAGCTTACATAAATAACTTTTATTTGATTCATTTGATTCATTTAATTTATTTAAATTTGAAAGAATGAAAGCATGAAACCATATTACATACAACATTTAAAGTGATTGGAAAGGAATAACTAAATGCAAAGACATGGTTCATTCAACTAAATTAATTTCTAAGGACAATCATATCAAATAAAATTATTTAAGGAAAACCAAAGCTTCTTATTAATTTTATTTTTAGATTTCAGTTGATTTAAAAGAAGAGAGATTATTTATTATTTTAATTCCATTTTCATGTTGCTAAACTTAATTGATTCAAGGAAAGGAAATTGATAAATTTTATGAGTTAATTAAGTTTAATCATTAATAAAATTACTTAATTACCCTTTCCTATGCTTCTTTAATTTAACTAATCATTTAATTATGAGCCACAAAATGATATGAACATGTGAGGAAATAAAGACCTAATGCAATTGGCTCATAATTAAAGATTAATTAGGTTAAGGAATCTAATTAAGTACTCTTATGATTCTCCCACACTAATGGGTTAATCATAATTTCCTTAAGGGTCTTTATATTAAACACATAAAGAGGAACCGTTAGTTTCATTATTCATTACTTGATATGATTTTCATTTTAATTTGATTTAATTTGCCACTAATTAATCAATTAAGCACTTAATTAATTTCCACCTTAATTAATCCTTTTAAAATGAAATGGATTTATGAGAGATTAAGAAAGAGGTCATAATCCCCTCCCTTATCCATTCACTATTAAAGAGTGCTTAATAAGCCTTAATTAATAAATTCTTACTATTCTAAATGTTAATTAATCACTTAATTAATTAAAGAGGTCATAATCATTAATTTTCCCTAATTATTAGGCAATAAATTCTAAGAAAATTATGGGAGGTAGAGGTCATCCCATTAAATAGACACACAAAGTTTGATATCGTTTGCCCAAGTAATTAGGGCTTAATTAAGCTAATTAAGTTTATAATTAAGCCCTAATTAAGATTTAATTGTTGTTCAAGATTAATTGAAAAAAAATTTAGTTAATTCTCTTGTAAATTATTTTAAAATGAGCATTTATTTGTATTTTTTTACAATATGTTATGATTTTCCAAAGTTTCAACCATTAAAATGGAGTAATTAAGCCTAATTAAGCCTAATCCCATCGGTGCCATGCGGAGGACTGACATGGTACGCTTTCCATGTGGCACTGTGGGATTGGTTATTTAAACTCGTCAGAGTCAGCGCTGATGTGGCTGGTGGCAGACATGCTTTCATCCCTGTCGTTTGATCTCCCCCGCCATCTAATCTAAGATCGGATGGCTGAGATTAATCGGTTCCAAAGGATTAAATCTACTTGAAATCATCATTGAACCATCATGAATCTATTCTGTCAGGCCATAGCACTATGGTGTTATTGATGTAACTAGGAGTGGTGGCGAGACACTTCGATCCGGTCTTGATGCTTCTACCTCATATTTTTATTCTAGTACATCGCCATACTTATGTAGATGTATGCTTTGCATCAGCGAGCTTGATGAAAAACTATCCAAAAATGAGTCTAATAGCACTGTGGGTTGCTGATATAGTGGCTAGGCACTAACCTTACTGTAAATTTTCCTAATTTAGGCCATTTTGCATCGGGCCAAAATTTCTTCTTCTTTTTTAATTTTTGGATAATTTTTTAATTACAACACAAAATATACTTAAAGTAAACATATTTTTAACATATAAACACATGATAAAGCTAGTATAATCACATAAAATTTTCATGATTTTAACACTTATCAATTACCACAAAACTCAAACTGTTGCTTGCCCTCAAGTAATTTGATACTTTGCCCATATCCACATTGAGTTAGTAGATAATATAGAAAATTTGGAAGACTAAAATAATTAAATAAAATTTTCAAAAAAATAGATTTTATATTTTAATGTATATTCTTCCATCTCATCATTCCAAACCATAAAAGCCCAAATTCTTATTATTAACTAATATTTTTTATGTTTAAATTTCCTTTGTGTATATTATCATAGTTGATTCTTATGAAGATGAATAAATTAAATTTTAATAAATGGTTATCCATATAATATAAATAAGCATACTTTTTACATTCTCAATTAAAATTATGACTATTATTGTTCTATAATTTCATTGTATTGATTTAGATTGCAATGACATTTAAAGTTCAGTCATGATACTCAGCCTCAAGTGATATGTTTTAATTATTATCATCTCTTTTTTATGATATTTACTTTATATAGAATTACACTATATTGGCTTTGTAACCCATTATAATTATTCAATTCAATATGACCTATTTACTTACTAATTTCTCATAAGTTCCAATTTATAATAGTTTTAACTATGTAAATTATTATTTGTATTTCTATTTATTTTAATATCAATTCATTAATTTCATTAAGAATCTCTTATATGTGTTGTGGGTGCTTAAGTAAACTATTAACATAATAAAAATTACTAGTCTTTCTAAGAATTTTTTAGTATTATTAGTTTGAAATCAACCTAATGATTAAATAAAACCTTAAATATAATTTGTTATTTTTGAGTTAAAATTTTGTTTAATTTATTTTAGCATATAATAATTTCTAATATTTTTCAAACTAACATCAAATTTTAAATTATAATTATATCAATTTCAAGAGGTATAATAATTAAAGTTTGGGGTTGATAACTATTATTGATGCAAATATATATTTAAATACTACACATGTGAAAAGATAAATATTTAACATTAAATTTACTAAAATAAATATAAATACATAAATTTAAAAACTACTACAAATAAAAGTACACAAAATACATAAAATTCACAAAAAAATAAAACTATCATAACACTCCTCTTTCTCCTCCCCTCCCCTCTTCTTCTTCTTCATCATCATCATCATCATCTTCTTCTTCTTCTTCTTCCTCTTCATATTTTTCTTACTCTAGCTGGGTGCTGACATAAAGTTGATAATGTGTTGTTACAGGAAAAGTAATTTGGTTAGGGCCAACATTAAAGTTGCAGTTTTTAAATATGTGAATGAGTGATGAGTTGAACTCAACCATATAAAAAAATGTTACTGTTTCTGACCCATATGATGATCAAATTTTCATTCCAATTCATATTAGTATTGGCTGCTTTGACTAACCTTTTTCCTTAAATCAGAGAATTCTCCAATATCTTAGAGTTTCTCGTATAAAATTTTGGAGGATTAGCATCTGGTTTGAAGAGTGTGTGAACTTTCTCCTACTTTTATTTTTGATCTCAATCCTTCAATTGTCCTTTTTGTGAGGGGAACCCTTTATATAAGAACCTCTTCTTCCACTCACCCCATCGCACCAGCCTTAAGACATAAAGCATAAATAAGCAAGAGGTAACCAAAATCTATCATAATACTACCCTTAATCATATTATAAATTGAATTATAAATTATCTTTCCTATATTAAAACCCTTTTGAACTGCATAATTCAAAATAGCTTTTTCCTTAGTTACCTCACTAATATTACCGGTGGGCCTCAACTCGACAAAAATGAAGTAATTCCAAGCTATGGCCATTGTGGTCATGTTGGTAGTAGAAAAATTGATAATTTTTTTCTCCCGCTGTTTCCATTGAATAGTGGCATTTTTACTAGTGACAAATCTAAAAATTTCATCAAAGTCTAGATGAATATTATAATTATTTATAAAAAGAAAGAGAGAGATGAAAGCATCCCAACCTGGAGCACTATGGCAGCTACAATCTTAGTGCTTAGGTGCTAATGTTAATTGTTCCAGAAGCCTTAACCACTCCTCTAATACTCAGAATAACCCCAAAGAGAAAGCGGCTAATAAAGCGGAGCATTTGAGAATCAAGAAGAAGGCCACTCTCACTTTTATCTCTTCTCTCTAAATCTAAGACACTCCTTACTCTCTGCACGCACTCACTCTCAGCTGCACACTCCATCGGATCACTATCGTTCCTTTAAATGAGCCCTTCCTCTGGCATAAAGAGTCATCTTCTTGCGTGAGAAAACTAAAACAAAGACCTCTTTGATTTCAAATAAATTTTGAAATAAAGGTTCTTTTACAAGATTTCTTGCTCCATAGAAAAATTTTGAAAGCTTTCACTGTTGATCCTAGATCAAGTGTGAAATGATGATCCTCCCTTCGTTAGTCTTATATCCAGAGCAAGGGAGAAAAGTGCGACACATTAATTACAAAATATAAGGTATTACTAGGATAAAATTTTACCAAATTTAAGATTAACTTTAAATTTAATTGACTAAATCACAAATTTTAAATTTGAATGCCTCCACCGTCTAACTTGGTTTTGACGTAAGATGAAAATCCTCCCTCTGTTGATCTTGGATCTGAAATAAGAGAGAAGAGTACTTGTTGTACTCAAAAAAATTTAAAACCTAGCATTGCTAAGTCATTACGCTGCTAAAATTCATGGGAATATTGCACAAAAAATTTGCTTTATAATAGAGTCTCTTAACTTGTAGCATGCAACAATGCTACTCAACGCTGAGGTGTTGCACTATCAAGAATTTAGACCCTTGGTGCTCTTGCGTGGCCACTGTAGCACTAGCACTCTATCAATATAAATCCTAGTGCCACCCTTCTTGGGTTGTAAGGCCAAAATGTCTAATTGTGACACTACCAATGTCGTGGCACAAAAAGCTATAATTGCAGTATTGCTTTCTCAAGTTATAACATCAAAATGTTCACTTGCACAACCATAGTGCTATCCAAATAGCATCGATGCACTCTAGCAACACCACTTCTCTGGCTCCTAAATGTTGTCTTCTCTGATTTAAAGCCCAAATTTTAACATACAGTGCCGCGACATTGCTTCTTAATTTTACTAATCTTTAGTTAAAATTTTTATTCAATTAAATTTTAACTTATAAATTCTAGAGATAGTCAAACAACAATTGAAATGATAAACAAATAATATGAAATATAAATTTTATTATAAATGAAATTTTTATTACAAAAATATTTAAAATGAAAAAAGAAAAATACAAAAAGAAGAAAATTAATATCATAGAAGTCGAAGTACTCCTCCTCCTCCTCTTCTTTTGGCTTTAATGGGTGCTAGATAAAGATTGATATAATGAGGCATTGTAGGAAAAGGAACTCTACTTGAGCTACATTGTGGTGTTTTATTTTGGATGCTCGGTGGACACCACACAGATCTTAGGGGGTACTTATTGAAGTGAATGGGTATGACATTAAGGTATGATATACCACCTCAATAGATGGAAACATCATCCCATAATGAACTTAATCTCCTAATAAGGACTCCTAAGGCAGATGGAAAAGTAAAGTAGGGTTAATTTTATGTCAAGTTCTTTAATTCTCTATGAAAGCAAGCTTTCATAGTTAATTACATCCTAGGAAATGGAGATCTCCTAAGAATACTCTTGATTAAAATAATCAATTAATTATCTCCAAAGATTTCAAGGTTAGACTATCAAAGGATTATATATTTTAGAAAATCAAATGGGAAGGTTCAATTTAGAGAGGCTTATTTTTGAAATTCAAAAGAGAATAAGTAGGGAGCACTCATGATACTAGGAAGCATGGTAAGCACTCCAATCTATCCTATAGTAAGGCTTTATATGTTTGAAAGAGAAGGTTTATTTTCATTTGAATTGAAGTTTTATTAGAATGATAGGGCTTATAATCCATTATCACAAGATTGTGAAATTACCTAAGAGGTGAGAATTTATATCGGTAGCCCAAAGAAAATAAGCAACCTTATATCCTAAATCTAGGTTGCTCTAACACAAGCTAAGAGCGTGACCTAAATCTAGATGGAAAGGGGACATTATGGTTTATCTCCACAAGAGAGAATAAACATATTTGAATCTTCTGGACTTACAACCATTTGATTGGTCGCCAGCTAACACATCCTATGTTTTAAATCCCATATAGGCTGGTCTTATGTAATTGCAAGATGGCTAGGCTATTATTTAATTTGAAAGAGACTAGAGTACTAAACTCACTCCCTAAGAGACTATATCATGTTTGGCATAAGCATATGACTTAGTGTAAGATGCAAAATCTTACAAATTTTATATGATTTTTGACATAATATTTTGGACAAAGGCTTTGGGATAATTATGCCTAAATGCATGATGAAATTGAGTTATTGGCCAAATCAAAGAGAGGAGGAGTTCTCCACCATGAGGGGGTGTTCTCATAGGTCAAGCGTTTCCTAAAGTGCAAGAATGGAGATTCTCGCTATTCAAGAGTGATACAAGATGATATGCATGATGTTGGACATTCAACATTCAGCTAAGGGGTTATTAAATATTTTAATTAACTTGATTATTAATTAGGCTTTAAAATGAGATTGAGAGTGATTTTAAATATTTAATTATGAGTTGCTAATTAGGTAGAAAAATTAAATTTGTTCTAAGAGCCTATCGCATCCAGGCCACACATTCAAACATCAAGTTTAAGAAACTATGAAGAAGATGCAATTTCTTTTCTAAACATAACATTCAAACATTTAGATTATCATAAGAGAATAAAAGGTTGATGCTACTGGGTAGCGCCATACACCCTGAAAAAGATAGAAAATTAGGTAGTCGAGCTCTACCCTTATACAACCTGGATTACAAAAGAATATTACAATTTAGAATTAAATTGAATGCTATTGGGGTCTTCATTCCTTGCTTTTTCTTTCTTCCTCCTTTCTTTTCTTCTTAATTTAATTGTGCTCCAAGGCCTCCACTGTCTTCTAAGCTCATCCTAAATCCCATAGCACTAACCCTAATTCTTATTGCAAAATTACATATTTATGGAAAAATAATTTTAACTACACCTAAAAATAGATGTTAAATAAAAATATATTCCCAATTAGTTATATTTTATAATTTGGAGTTAGCACCCTACACATGGGTAACTAAGCCCACTTGTCTTAATCATGGATTATGCTAAGGGGCAAAGCAATTTGCAAGTATAAACATTTATATTTATTTTTAGCAGCCGCATTAACATAATCCCTTGCATAAAATAATACTAGGCTAAGAATGGCCTAGCATCTAATCTATGAACCATAATCTCAATATCCAGTCTAAAAGATTATATCATAAAATAAAACATCACATCATTACATACATTATCCAAACCTAAAGCTAGAAGTGGTGACTTAGCATTCTAATGTGTGTGTTTAGGCTTAGTGTGGTATGTCTTAGCTAGGCTTTTGAATTATTATTGTATAAAATTTTGGAATTGTTTAAGTTAAACATTAAAGGTGGTTTCACTTTAAGTTATTTAGAGAATTTATGAATTTTAACTTGAGATTTTCTTTGATTTCACTTAATATTTACTTAGGATCTAAACATTGTAAAGAAAAGAAAGAGACTTAACTTCTTTCAACCCTACCTTAAATTATTTTCTAAAGCACATTATCATGACTTGATTTCTTTTAGTGAGTGATTTAGTAAGTGTTTATTATTCCTAAGTTTGGGTTAATCTTAAAGAATCCTATACAATATGAAAGGCATCTTAATATTAATGACGTTGAACTATTTACACATGTAAAGTAAAGTTTTATCCAAATTCCAGTACAGGTACACATTAGAATAAAATTAAATAGGTACGTGCCTTTATTAACCAGGGAAGTGGGGTAATCTAAGTCCTCCTTGGGGCTACTTAAAGCCTCTTATTATTGTGATGTCCAAATTATATACTTACTAATATTCAAACGTATGTAAACCCATACATGAATCATAAAGATAAAGCAACACTTTAACATGTTTAGATTATAAGCACATGCAAATCCTATGTAGTATTTATAGTTAATATCAATCCAAATTTTTATTATCAATTTATAACTTTAAAAATAGTTTATCAGATTTATTAGTAATAATAGCCACACATATAATAAGATTAAATCAACACATACAACTTTACATAAATAAAATCAATTGATTATTGTTTTATTTGAAAGCTTGAATGTATGATATCAAATGACATACAATATTTATGATAATTGGAAAAGAATAGTTGAACACTTCCACATAATTCATTTAACTACACTAATTCATAACGACAATCACATTAAATAAAATCATTTAAGATTAACCTTAAGCTTCTTATGGAATTTTGATTTTGTATTAAAGTTTGTAAACTTAAAGAGGGAAAACATTTGCTATTTTTATCCCATCCCATGTGAGCGATCTAATGTGTTTAAAGAAAGGTAATTAAGTGATTTTTATGGATTAATCAAATTTGAATCATTAAGGAAATGATTTATTTTCTCTTTCCTGTGCTTTTTTAATTTGATTAATCATTTAACCATAAGCCTCCAATGATATGCAAATGAGAAATTAAACTTGCAATGCAATTAGGGACCTAATGGAGTGAGGCTTATAATTAAATATTAATTAAATTAAAGAATCTAATAAAGTACTTATATGATTTTTCCACACCCATGGGTTAATCATAATTTCCTTAAGGGTCTTTATGTTATTAAACACATAAAGATAACCCATAAGTTTAGATTAGATTATCTGATTTAATTACCATTTTAATTTGTTTAATTTCATAATTAATGGCTTAATTAAGTCTTAATTAAATTATGAATAAATTAGCCTCCATAATGAAATGGATTTGGAAAAATAATTAGGACTGAGGTCCTAATTATTCCTCATGACCATTTCACTGTTAACAATGCTTAATCAAGTTTAATTAATTAATTTTTACTATTTAGATTTTTAAATAATTATTAAATCACTTAATGAGGGTGATTAGGATTTGAATTTACAAAATCCCAAATTAAATGTCACATTTTTTTAAATAATCAAGTTTATTTGTAATTAGGTTAATTATGAAAACTTCAAACAAATTATCCACTTCAAACCATAAGGAAATTATTTTATTATCTTCCAATCACCATCTCATAAATTTTTGTTTTGAAAGGTAATTAATTGAATCTTAATCCCCAATCCGTCAAAATAATAACTTTCCACATGAAATTTTAAGGACTCATAATACAATCACCAATGTACATTTCCCTCATCTTAATGGAATGACAGATCTCATATGGTAGGCTGTCTTGCCTACATCCGCAGATACCCTCAGATGTGGTCCTCTGAATCCTCGGATTACCATAGAATCTGATTTGGAAAAATCAACTCCTGTGAGGTAACCCCATGCTCTTTCTAATATGGGTTGGGCCCTCTCTGATCACTGTTGGGATCCTCACCACAATGGGTGACATCACATGTGTTTATCCTTGATGGATGGAGGGGAAAATGTTGACCTACTCATGGCGTTGGTGTTGGAGGAGGAGACAAATGGATCCTCTGCATCTATGATCCCAGAGAGAGATGGCACTTAAGATGGTGAAAGTGATCATGGGAGACTCATCTGGCTAATAGTCTACCTCACTATCAGCTTTGATGTGGGTATTTGCCTAGATGTCAGTGCGGTAAATGAGAAAGGGTGTGATCATACTCAAAGAAAAGGCAGCCCACCAGGCGTACCTTTGGAGACCTAATGGAGAATGCTCCCACTCTATTCTTATCACCACTGGGCTTGCCTCTCCACATGAGATGCTCTCTAGCTTTTCTGAGGAGATGAAATGGTGTGAGTATCATGGAAATCTTCTCCCCTGGTGAGGGGAATGCCCTACAAGTGATCTGGCCTCAAATCCTGCAATGGATCAAGTGGTATGTAACAAAGTCCTTTGGATCAAGGGGATTCTTGGCGATGAAATGTAAAGACAATTTTCTAAGAACTACCATTGCATGCTGAAGCAGGTAACTTCTCTTTGAAAGAATTGTGAATGAAAGTAAATTTTACTCTCCATAGATTTTAATTTTTTGAATTTTGAAAATTTGAACCCACATCCAACAACTTGGAAGTGTTAAGTGGTTCAAATAAATTTGAGATTGATTGAAAGAAATTTGAATCAACAACAAATTTAGGTATTGAAATATGGATTCAAATTTTTTGATAGGATGCTTCCATAGTTCATTTATGTTTTGAATTTGAATTTTTGTGATTTTGAACCCTTTCCTTTAACAAATTTGGGTATAAGTAAGTCAAATGATTTATTTTATTTGAATGTTTTGAATTTTACTTACTTAGCAAATTTAGGTATGCTAAGTGATGTAAAGTGATTGAAAATTTTTGTTTTATTTTTTTTTTGAATTCTTACTTAGCAAATTTTGCTTAGTGAAGAATCAAGTGTTGTTTAATTTTTTTAAAATAGGATTCTTAGCAAATTTAGGTATGCTAAGAAAATCTAAGTGTTTCATTAGTTTGAAATATTTTGATTTTTAAGAAGGGTAGGATCCTTCAGCAAATTTGGTATGCTAAGGGAATCCTAAGTGTTTTATTTTATTTTTGATGTGTTTTAAAAGTGGAGATTTAACTTTAGCAAATTTGGTATGCTAAAGATGAAATCCCATTTAGTTTTATGAAATAGAAATTTTACTTAGCAAATTTGAGTATGCTAATATGAAATTCCAAATTGTGTGTTTAAAATTTTGATTTCATTTTTGGTTTTGAAAAATGGAAACATCTCCTTACCAAATTTGGTATGCTAAAGAAAGAAGTTCCAAAAGGTGTTTGAAAATTTTTTTTGGATTTGGAAACTTTAGAGTATGTTAAATGAAGTTCCAAATATTGTTTGGAAATTTTGAGATATGATTGTTGATTTTGATATTGGTTGGAAACTTACTTAGTAATATGCTAAATGAAATTCCAAATGTATTTTGAAAAATTTTTGAATTTTGGGATTTAGAGACTTCACTTAACAAATTTGGGTATGTTAAGTGAGGTTCCAAATGTGTTTAGAAAATTTTGTTTTGAAACACTTAACAAATTTGGGTATGTTAATTCCAAAATGTGTTGAAATTTTTGAAATGTGATTGTTGATTTTGAATTTTGATTTGGAAACTTAATTTAGCAAATTTGATTATGCTAATAAATTCCAAATGTATGTTTGAAAATTTTGTTGATTTTGAATTTGGAGACTCACTTAACAAATTTCGGTATGTTAAATGAAGTTCCAAATGTTGTTTGAAAATTTTTTAAAATATGATTGTTGGTTTTAATGTTTTGAAAGGGGACCTCCATTCAACTAATTTAAGTATGTAGAATGGAGATCATTTTTTTTTTTTTTAAAGTATGAAATTTTTGTGAGTGATTGTTGCTTTTTTGAAAGGGAGGAATTCCAACTTAAAACATATGATGTTTTAAGTGGATTTCTAAATGATATTTTATTTTTAGTTGGGAATGAAATCTTCATTTAATAAATTGGAGTAACTTAAATGAAGGTATTCATGTATGCTTTTCTAAAAATTTTAATTTTGTTTATAAATGAACTTTCCATTCAATAAGTGTGAATGTATTGAAATAGAAAGATTCATGTGTGCTTTTGAAAACTTTATGATTATGATTGTAATTTTTTAAAAAGATGATTGTTCATTTTATTTTGAAAATGAAATCTTCATCAAAGTGAATTGAAAGAAGATGTTCATTTGTGCTTTTGGAAAATGTTATTAGTTTTATATTTTGAAAATCCCTACATGTAATAATTATGGGAATTGTTAAATGAGGTGAAAAATTTTATGGAAAATATTTTATTAAGTTTTGTGGAAAATATTTTATTAAGATTTTGAAAAGGTGCTTTTGAAAAGCAAAGTTCTTTATGGAAGATTTATTTATTTTAGATGAACCTTTCCTTATCATGAAAATGATAAGGAAGTCTTTAAGATGTTTCTTTTATTTAGATCTTTTCATTTTACCCATTGGAGAACCAACGGGGTTTTAAGACCAACAAGGAATGCCCTAAAACCTAAAGATGTTAGCTAACTCAACTCAAGAATGAAATGAGCTAAGTGCCAATGATAAGAAGGATAGTCTTGGATTCATACCAAAGCACAAACCACTATCGATACTCAAAGACAACGATCATTTACCAAAGATGGAGAGAAGAACCATCCCCAGAAGTCAATAAAAAATCTGTAGAGAAAAAAAAGAGACCTTATAGAAATTCATCTTGGTAAGATGCCAAGATCCAGAGATATACTTATTCGTGATCGATACGCCATCAAGGAAATAGTACTATCTCAAAGTAAGTCACTACCCTTTAATGGAACCAATCACCTCAATAAGGACTCCTAAGGATGATGGGTTTGTATATGTACTAGATTCTTCCCTACTTTACATGGAAAAGTAAAGTTTTATTTTAAATCAGTTCATTGTTCTGAGGCAAGCCCCATAGTTAATTACATCCTAAGGGATGAGATCCTTAGAAAACTCTCGATTAAGGTAAATGATCATTATCTCAAAGATTTTAATAGGAAGGACTATCAATCGATTGGTTTATGTTTGAAGATCAAATGGGATTGAGAGAGTTATTATCAAGCCAAAATGGAAGATAAGTAGGAGATGCCCATGATACTAGGAAACCTAATGAGCATCTCAAACTATTCTATAGTTGGGCTTTACATTTTAGAAATTGATTTAATTATTTGAGTTGCATTTTTTATTAGAATTTTAGGACTTAAGATTCCTTAACACAAGATTAAAGAAATGCTTAAGAGGTGAGGAATTATGCTTATGGCCCAAAGGGAAAGTAATCTCTATCTAGGGAGCTTCGAGGGCCAAGCACAACCTAAATCTAAGAAAATGGGTAATTGGTTTGCCTCCACAAGAGAGACAAACCACCGATAGCTTGGACTTACAATCCTGGGGTGGCACAACTAACTCCTCCTATGATTTTAAATACATGTAAAGTCTTTATGCTTATGCAAGATAAGGATGTTATTTTTAGAAGAGACTAAGTCCTTAAACTCACTCTAAAGAGACTAGATCATGTAAAGGACATGCTTCAAATGACCTAAATCTAATGCAATTCAAATTTTATTTTATTATTTTTGGACAATCATTTTGACTTGACTAATAGGATTTTTATGACTAATGCATGAGAAGATTATTGGCCAAAATCGAGAAGGAGGTGAGTTTCCACCATGACCCCTCAAAGGTCAAAGTTCTTCTGGCAAAGGTGGAAGCCCTCCAATCAAGAGTGAAATAAGATGCATTTGTGCATGATATTATAAAGAAATGCTCATCCGCCTGGGGTTGCTAATTCTTTTATCTTGATTTTAATCTAAGCTTTAGTGAGGTTATGAGTTGTTTAATTTTTATTTGAGTTGTTAAGTTGGGTAAAAGATTTATTTTTCCTAAAGAGCCTAATCCACATCCAAGCCATACATAAAGTAAGGAAGAAACTAGAAAAATTATGCCACTTAATGCAAAAGCTAAATAAATCATCAATCAATTTATAAAGCTAATCGTAAAAAAGAATAATGGTCATTTTCGGCACCACCGCACAAACTCAAAATATCAAATGGGTAAGCTTACCCTTATATACAACCCATATAAATGAATTAAATTATAATTTAAGCAAAGGAATTCATTGTTAAGCTTCATTCTTCTTTCTTCTTTCTTCTTCTTCTTTCTTCTTCTTTCTTTCTTTCTTCTTTCTTTCTTGATTCCTCCTTGGTTGGAAGGTAGATGCTAAGGCTTCACATGGTGCATAAGATAAGATCTTATGACCAATGCTTATCTTAATCCCCATAACAATTCATTCTAAAATCCTAATTATACAAATTTTTACATGAAAAGAAAATATGTAAATCTAACTAACATCTACAAAAAAAAGGTTAGCTAAATCACACCACACAAATCCCAAGCATGTATATTGGACTTATCACCCTACACATGGGTGACTAAGTCCAGCCTATGGATTATGCTTAGGGTATAAAGCACCTAAGCAAAAGCATTTATTTTTATTTATTTATGATGCCCTAAGCACAATCCCTCAGAA